>CM062608.1:8932575-10348575 GCA_031470985.1 Agastache rugosa
AATAGCTATACTCAATTGAAACGATTTGGTCAGAAATCTTTCCTCCAAACATGGCCTTATATATAAGAATCTCTGATTAATTAATCAAGTTATTTTTTATTTTTATTTTTCTTCAAAATGCTTTGAAAAGCACAAAAGTAGGGTAGAAAATATACTTAGCATATACGAAAAAGTGAAGAGGAAGTACACTTAATTAATATACGCATGTTTGGCTTTATGGCAATTAAGTGGTCTGAATCCTAACAGCCTTATGTTTTAATACAAGTGTTCAACAGCTGGCCTAGGTTGTATCCCTCTCACACCCTCAGGAAAAATGTGCAAATACCTCTCTTATGTTGGCAGCACTAAGCAAATACCTTCTTGAATTTTATTTAGGTGTAAATTCATCATTTTCTAAAGTTTTCGGGTGCAATTACCCCTCGCCGTGACGGAAACAACACTTCTGTTGGCAAAAAAAAAAAATTTGATTTATTTTTATAATTCTTGTGGGACCCTTACAATTTTCACGAATTAATTGGTGCTAAAAGCTCAAATTAGGAAAAAATTTGTTTCGAATCCTAGCTCACAACTATCAAAACTCAAGCGAAGTTCTCCAATAATTTGCAATCCAAGCCAACTATTTGTTGTTGACATTGATGATATCATATTCTTCAAGTGGTTTGTCATCCTTTTTCGTACAAATTATCGGAGAACCTCACCTGAATTTTGATAGTTGTGAGCTAGGGTTCGAAATAATTTTTTTTTCCTAATTTGAACTTTTAACACTAATTATGTAGTATATAACCGTTGGGAATTATGAGGGTCCCACAAGAATAAAAATAAATCAAAAATATTTTTTTTGCTAACGGAAGTGTCGTTTCCGTCACGGCGAGGGGTTAATTACACTTGAAAACTTTAGGGAATGATGAATTTGCGCCTAAACAAAGTTCAAAAGGGTATTTGCCTAGCGCTGCCAACATAAGGGGATATTTGCACCATTTCCCATAAATAAAAAATAAAAATAAATTAACAACAAAAGTAAAATGAAATTAACAAGAAGGTTTCAATATTTTATTTTTTCAATTTAGCCTACAAATGCTCAGCGAACAATTCAAATTTTCGTCAAAAAAGAAGAAGAAAAAAAAGAAAAGCACAAACATACACTAAAAACTTCCTATTGATTAATGATTAGTACTCCCTCCTGTTTTGTTTAAGGCTTTTTAACATTTTGCATTTTAAATGTCGTTCTGATTTTCTTTATCCAATTTGACCTTAATTACAACTCCTTTTGCATTAATTACTTTCATACATATTTTCTTTATGGTTGATGACTCGTTTCTTCCAACGGCTATTAATATCAATAAATAATATCAATAAATAAGGTCAATTGTGAAACAAATAATTTTTATTAATTTGTGCGTTGGAGCTTAGGACGTCTTTTATATTAAACATGAGGGAGTATAATTTATACGGAACTTTCTTATATAAGTATTTAAAGTTACAGTTCATAAATATTTTACGTTGTAAATTGTCTTCAGCAATAACAATTCACAGTGATAAATAATATTGTACCACTGATCTATTGTATCGGATTTCGATTTCATGTTTATTATATTAATGCATTATATGAATTTAACCCAATGCCATTATTATAATAGTAATTAATTAAGTAAAATATAGAATTAAAGCAATTAATAAAGAAATAGAGAATCCTGTGTTTTTTGTATTATTTTTTATTAGGTCTTTATTGCTTTATAGCACGGGTGTTACGGAACGAAGGAACGAGGAAGTTGCTTCTAATTAGATAAAGTAAGGATTTGGGTTTAAACAAAACAATGTATATGCAAAGATTCTGCATTGATTATTGCTAATTAAATTGAGCTCAGGGTGTAATTACACAAAATTTTAGTATATATCGTGAATCAAATCAATCATACATGGAGAACATAAAAGAACAAAAATTAATTGAATACATTATTTGTTCTTGTACTCATAGATAACATAGATATGATTTGGATAAACGAATATATTATTTTTTACTAGTCGATCAAATAAAAATGAGGTTACTTGCTGTTTTTTAAACACATACATAAGAAAATGTAAAAAAATGAATGTTTATTAACATGTTTCTAGAAAATATTTAAATTGAGATATTTTAACCTATTCTGTGATTCTAATTTCCTCGAAAACCATCTTCTGAAAAAAAAAAAAGATAAAGAGAAAAAAAAAAAAATAGAGAGAGAGAGAGAAGGGGGAAAAAAAAACTCGAAATCGTTGTTATTTTCTTTAGACACGTGAGTGAGAAACCTCCTCTGCTAAGTAAACTTTTTACAAAGGCTGCCACCGAAGTTCTCATTACATAATAAAAAGGAAAATCTTAGAAAAAATTAATCCTGTGTGCATGCATATATTATATATATATATATATATATATATATATATACATACTTATTATAAACATATTGATAAAAATTTGTTTGATCAAATTCACTAATGTCTGAATTCATATTTTGAACGTTTTCTATATTTAACTAATTTGTTGGTCAAATTTTTTATTCCAATTATAATATCATCATTCCACCAATTAAATCAGACACTGCCATTAATTTTGAGACATTTTGTACGTACATGACTGTGGTGGTTTGGCATCAATCATTAGTAAAGTTTCTTTATTCTTATTTAAACAATGTTGAAATTAGGTGTAGCACTATGTCTCATGACTATGCAACAAGTTTCATGTGCCCTAATTTCGGGGTATTTTCCATGCAAACAATATGTTATGAATGATTAAGATTTAACAGCTTCATAAAGTCGAAAAAGAAGAAAAGTATTAATAGTATTAGACTCTAAGAAGATAATTTAATAATCAAACTTAATTTTGATTCGTTACTCAATAAGAACGACATACAATTAAGGGCTTTTTAATTTGTCCATTATAATTTAATTTTCATTAATTAGGATATCTATCTTTTTCTATAATTAGTAGCACACAAAATTGTGGAAAAAAAAGCATAAGGATGTTTGTATTAATCTTTGCTTTTTATCTTTGTTGAATGAACTAATATGGTGTCATATACAATTAATATTGATTATATATAATATACAAAATTTGTAATTGTATTAATTTATAGTATAATATATTTGTAATGTACATGTGACATTTACTATCATACTTTGATTCCGCGCTTTTAATAGCAATTAAAACTGCTCTTTAACCAATAAATAGTTAAATACCCAAGGAGAAGATTACAAAAAAATAAAAATAAAAAAATAAAAGAAGAAAAGGAAAGGAAAGAAAATGACATAAAATATTAGATACGTGCAACTTATTATGTACTGTATGTTAAAATTGAAGTACAATTTCGTGTGTCATCTTCTCTCTCTTACCTTTGCCCTTTAAATACCACTATCATCCTCCTCAACTTGATCACACTCAAACAATCATCAACCACCTGTCTCTCTCTCTCTCTCTAAACCAAAATCCAAATCATCAGCAAAAAAAAAGAAAGAAAAAAAAAAGAGTCCAAAAAAATCACAAAAATGGAGCAAAATACAACAGCAATAGCCAAAAAAATATGGAAAATAGTACGAGTGGTATACTTCATGCTGAGAAAAGGAATTTCAAAGGGTAAATTATTAGCCGATCTCAACATGATGTTGAAGCGCGGCAAGATCGCAAGCAAAGCCGCCATACACAACATCATGTTCCACCACCACCACCACCACGGCGCCGCCGCCGCCGCCGCCGATGTCTCCTTCCCGGCTTCGCTAAACGAGTACGAGTTCAGCTGCAGCAACAGCCCTAAAAACTTCCGCCTCCCTTTCCACCTCAACAAGCGCAAGAACTCCCACGCGCCGCCGCCATTCGACGGCGAAGTGATGGCGGCAGCCCTCGAGATGTTCAGCAGCGCTGCGGCATCTCCGGCGCTGCCGGGCTTCGGGCCGAGCCCGATGGTGAGGCAGCTGAGGATCACTGATTCTCCATTTCCGTTGAGAGATGGCGAAGAAGATAATCATGTTGATGAAGCTGCTGAAGATTTCATAAACAAATTTTATAAGGATTTGAAACGACAGAATTCCAAGGCTTTTTTGGAATATTATTGATAATAATTAATGTCTTTGAGAAATTTATATTTATGTAATAAAAATTGTAGTATCCTTATCTTTTCCATTGCTACAAAAATTAGGGAAGAGCTCTTCATAATAAAATCTTGTTACCGAGTTAGCTAGAAGCAGCCTTCTATTTTTGGTTGTATCGTACTAGGAACATGATGTAAATAAATCGAGTTGAGTCGAATCGAACATGCTCATTTTGTTGAGTTTCTATGAAGATTTATGAATAATGTTATACAATTGATAATTTCATCGTTCTATATATATATATATATATATATATTAATCTTTTTAATTACTTATTAAGTTAATTTTAGCAGACATTTAGATCATGTTATATATCAAGTCTATAACGTTAACATAGGTATATATACATATGTTTATAATTGAAGTAATTAAATATTTTTATATATACTAACTTATTTCGGATCAATTATCAAATTATTTAACTGGCTTTCGACCCTAATACTCTTGTATGTACTACATCTATAATAACAGGCTTCATGTAATGGAAATCGGATGAGATCCTCTGTCCCCAACTTGTGTGCCATCCTCCATGTCCCGCTATTATCATGTAATTTCACTATTTTAAAAATATTTATTGAAAAATAAAATTTTAGTAGTAATATATAATGAGCTATAATTTTAGTAATATTATATATCCTAAATTTTGAATAATAAATCCTAATAATCAATTAAAATTTAAAAACATACAAATTAAATATAAAAATATATATAAATCTTATTTGGATGGGTGAACCCTAATGAATGATTGTAAAATTATACAAAAATATTATACATTGAATTGAAGGAAAAAAAATGACAAAAAAATAAATAAATATAGATTGTGAGATACGGATGAGACATCAATCTTGACACAGAGGATTCCAAGTGAATGGAAATAAAGATATTTGAAATCATATAAAAAACCTTGATGTTAATTGCTATCAAAATACACATTGCACCTTATAAGTACATATATGAACATACAATTTTTATTGGATGTTTATTATCTGAATAATGTACATTCTTTGTATATTCTATAATATACTTAATTAATTATTTAAATTTGTTATAAATTGTATATTCAGATTATTTATCTGAATAATCTAATTAAGGTTCTGTTGAATTGTACTGAGCTGTCTGAGATTCCATTGTGGATGGTATATTGTATCTTTTTGATTCCTTGCCTTTTAAAGAAATCTAATAAGTGACTTGTAATTAGGTTTAGTTTTAAAACTTTTCATTTTCCTATTTTTGTAAGATTTTCTGCCAATAAACTTTTCTTTATTTATACTTTGTATATTGCTGGTTGACATGGTAAGCATTCACAAGAAATTAACTCTTTTAAAATTAAGTTTTGGGTTTGTAATCTTTGAAGATTTGAAAACCTAATTAGACTGTTCTAGTAGACTAGATTTGTTCGAGGTCAAAAAAGTAAATAAATCTTTCCATAATAAGTAGGAATGAAGCCTCAATGTAACTTGAAAATATAAATAACAATTGGACACACATAACATATATACATTTCTTGAGACCGATCGAGGGCTTCCTTCTATGTAGTTCCAATCTTCTATGAAAATTAAGCAATATTTTAAGTCATGAATTACTGTTTTAAATTATCCAAAATAATTTTATTTACTATATTATCACGAGTTATAGCAAGAGTCTTATGTGAAACACCATCACAGTGAGACGAGTCCAAGATTCGGATTTAAACTCATATCCAATAACATATTTTTAATTATAAATATGCCATTGGATATAGATTTAAATCTATTTATTTTTTCTTTTTACCATGGGATCCTTTCATTTAAAATTACAAATGTCTCATTTTTATCGTTTCATGATTATGTTTACCCTAATTTTGTTATATTTGCTTCAAGAGCACATTTTGCTTGCAATTGGATTTCCTGTGCAACGGACATTTTCGTTTTCTTGGGAAATTGACAATAAATCGTAGATTAATTAAAAGCCAAAACTTTAGGTAAAATTTTGTCAGGTTAAACGACTAAACAAAGGAGAAAAATAAATGTTATTAAAAAGATAGTGTCAACTTTTGAACTTACTTTTGATTTTTGAAGCCTTTCGCTTGTCCTTTTTGTGTGGAGTTTAATTTGGTCTTGCAAAGTGGCCTTCGAGAATTCACGACAATTTATTTTTTTTGTTTTATCGACTTAATACACTATACTTATTTGAATATTTAATCAGGTGAATCAGGACATTATTTATTTTAATTAAAAGCTTAAGTCCGATCAACGATTACTAAACCAAGCACCTTGAGAACAGGCCAAGCGGGTATTAAGATTCAAATAAATACAAAAACATATTATTAACCCTCAAACGACACTTATATTCGAATTCAAATTTGTATCAGGTGGTTTATACATATAATTATTGATATCTGGAGTAATAGATCTTAATTAACCCGTCAGAAGATTCCACAGAAGAATAAATGACATTTCATTCAGTCTCATGCGCGCATATTGAGTTAGAATATAATATCATCTTAAAATCTAACTAAGTTGATAAAATAGACATATTCAATATATAGTTATGATTCTTTATAAGAATATATTCGTTATGTTCTTGATATGATATTAGTGAAGAATGTATATGAATAATAGATATGATTACAAATTTTTTTAAAAATAAATCGATAATTGAGTTGATACGATTATATAATTGTAAGAGTCATTCGATAGTAAAATTTGTAATAACAATCTAAGACCTCTTATTAGTCCCATGAAATGTTTCTTTCGTCGCGTTATATATATCTTTAATTAGCCAATAGTACTAAAAGAAAATAGAAATTCACAATATTATTATCAATCATTAATTTATAAATAACATTTATTAGCATCCAATTGATATTAAGATTGAGCAAAACGTCCATATATATATCTTGTGAAATTTGATTCAAGACTTCAAATTACGTGTAACTCAAACTTAAAGAATATCACTGTTGCGTACAAAAGTCATTATTTAATTAAATGAAGCAGCCGTGAAGAAATTGATTGAATCACCCTAAAAATTTATTAAACATATACAGCTAAGGTCGAATTATAGAAGCATCTAGAATTCAAATACAATATCCCTATCAAATACAGAAATTAAGATCAATTAAATCATATAAATGATTTAGGTAATCATATAATATAAGTTTAAAAAAAGGTAATCATATTTGGTCCCACTAAAAACTCAAATATTGGACCCATATTTTTCCATTGAACTCAATTATATTATTTTGAGGCTAATATCAATCCACATATGATTTATATGCATCCGATAACTTTGGGTGTCCTTTTCAATAGTCTTTGTCAGAAATTAATATTTCTATAGAAATTCCTGTAAAAAAATTAATTAACTGCAGAAATATCTAATTAATCTACGTAATGGAAATCTGATGATAATTATGAGCCAAGAATGTTCTTATCATCATGATTACAACGACAAGAAAACTAGCCTGAGTTGGCATTTTGTATATATCGCTTGGATCATGTATAAGTTCTTCATAAATTTGTCTCTTAATAAATATTGTATGCAGTATAATGTCATAAAGTCATATATTAAAAAACTGTAAATGAGACTGAGATGTGGTATATAATTAACTACTTTTAAGCATGCAAATCATTAGATATGAAGGTTTTAAATTCGTAATTAATCGCTATTTCAATTGGAATCATAAAATTCTAGATTTTTAATTAATTTAAATTTAAATATAATAAGATCATTAGAACGTCAAATTAAGATTAAGCAATACTCCCTCCGTCCACAAAAAAATTGTCACATTATGGACCGCATGGTTTTTAATAAAATTGTGGGTAGTGTTGTGAGTAGAGTAAGGGTCTCACAGTTGATGTAGTTTTAAATTGATTAATTGAGTGAGTGGTTGGTCCAATAATGACATTTTTTGTAAATAATAGAGTATGTGAGATTAATAAGTAAATGAGTTGTGTGAGATCTACTACTATAAATAAAAGTGACAATTTTTTTGTGAACAAACTGAAAAGGAAATCGTGGCAAACTTTTAATATAGTGTTAAAATATCTTGCAATTATTGCATTTAGGGCTGAGCATTCGGACAGTTTGGGCCCAACTCGAACCGAACCGAAATTAATCGAAAACCGAATTGTATATTTTTTCAAACCAAACCGAACCGTATTAGATGTGTAACCAAACCGAATCCAAACCGTTTGCGGTTCGGTTCGGTTTTATTCGATTTAACCGAAATATTTTTCACACTTTTAAGTGCATATTTTTCACCACGTTTGCACCTATTTTATTTCCTATTTTCTAACACTTTTGCACAAAAAATATCAATTTACTATTAGTTCAACCAAAGCAAAGCAGCATTGGTGATAATTTCACATTTGAATTACTTTTAAATATAAAATATAGATATAATAAAAATCATAAAATAACATATAAAAATATTTCGGTTTTCGGGTTGAAGTTGAAATCTTTTGGCTCAACCCGAACCGAACCGAAATAATTTTGGTTTTATATTTTTTAAACCGAACCGTACCGTTATATTAAAAAACCAAACCAAACTGCAAATTTCGATTTGATACGGTTCGAATTTTCGATTTGGTTCGGGTTTTGCTCACCCCTAATTGCATTAACCAGAACATGTCAAACACGTGGAGACTTTTGACAATAACGTTTTCGGACATTTTTACAAGTTATAATTACAGGTGTTTAAGAATTTGGGCTTTCATCAAATAAATTAAATATTGAAAAATAACTGTTAAGAAACTTAAGAAAGTGACTCAAAAAAGACGGGGTAAAAAAGAATAGAGTTGTTGGGTTAAGGGCTCAATTATTGAACGCTTAAAAATGCTAAAATCATATGTCTGCCTTTATTAATATTTTTTCTGTCACTATCAATATCGAAAAGAAAACTCCCCAAGATTCATGTGCTCTTTAATTTTTATGTATAATTTAGAATAATATTAAATGCTTTACTAAAGCTACTAATACTATATAGTAGAAATGATTTTTCAGTATGGATATTTAAAAAGAAGTAATTACAGAAACTCGTAAACGCAACATACGAGTGCACTTTGGATAAATTTTATTCATGTATAATAATTTGTAAATTAAATAAAAGAGATTAATTGCACTAAAAAGCCTATGTATGGCTGACTCGATCTGAATTAGATCGGTGAGATTGGAATCATTACTAGCCTTCGATTTTCTATTTAGATGTGCATGATTGCCTTAAATCAATCACATCACTCATTAATCACAACTTAATGAATTTAAAAATTTTCAATATATCCACACAATCCATAAGCTAGAACAACTAAAAGCTTAAACTTTAATTGCACACACACAAATCACATATACGTGTGTGTGTATTATAAACTTGGCTTAAAATCAAGCAAAGATATGAACCCCACAGTTAGAGCTGTCACAATTAGCATTAATTATCCACAGCTTGATTATTAACACAAAGTTTGGGACCTTCATTACAAGTTACAACTCAAAGGGAGATTCACTTGTGGATCTTGTCATATCACTAATTACTTTATTATGTTTGATACAGATTAATCTGTAAATTTAAATTAATAAACTTGGCTAGTTTTGCTTTCTCCTTTTCTGCTTTAATAAAGCCGGTAAACCACTTTAGCATTGTTTAGTTACTGAAAATTGATAATGCGGTTACCTCCAAAAAAAAAAAAAAAACATTGATAATGCGACATTATGCGTATTAATGCCTAATTGCTTAAGTCCGGCCCACTTCTATTCACAAATTTATTACCCCAAAAAATCGAATCACAATATCCGAATCTCTAATTCGTATCATCGTAAGGATCGTCTCACATGACACTCACGAGCATGGACATGTCATGTTGAAAATGAAATGGTGTTATTCAAATTAAACCAGCTAATCAGTCACTAAAAACTAAGAGTGATTAAATATATCTTATTCATGTTCAGTATTAGTACATTATTTATTTATTAAACCTTTGTAAATTGGCTACATAAACTAGGCCAACTTAAGGGCTTCCTACTGGGCCTAACTTTTATGCAACATTTGCAATTTCTACTTGTTTTATTTAATATCAATATTATACGAATCTTTATTTATTCCAAATCGTTACTTCAATCCTCGTTGTAAGCTTGTTAACTTGTACAAAAAACAATCTAGATTATGGAAATACTATTTTCCATGAGTAATGACTTTAAATTCCCGTAATTGGCTAATTTGCCCCATAATTGACACTATTTACCATTAATATTTATATAGAAGTATTTATTTTAGTGTGGGATGAAATTCGTACTCGGATATCACTTCCTTACAAAGGGGAAGAATATCAACTAAGCTACATGCTCAAAGACCTAATTTTAACATAATCAATAGTATTACATGTATAATTTTAACTCTACCAAAAAAAATGTATAATTTTAACATAAACAAAAGTGTTTTACCACTAGTAACCTACTTTTATACAACTACCTAATTTTAACATAAATGAAAATATAGAGGCACTTATAGCAAATGTATAGAAACTCAATTCAAAATAAGTTGAAAGTACATTACATATGCAACCAATGTTCTTTAATGATCATTAGATTTACCCGCGCAAGTTGCGCTGCACCATTCGATTGTATTTCAATTTTTATATTTTTAGATGTTAATAGAGCATTATTTAAATATTAATATATCTATATAATCTAATTAAATAATTCAAGCTAATAAAATTTATCTATGTGAATCTTCTTGCACAAAATAATACATTTAACAAATACAAAAAATTAATTAACGTGACAAAAAATAAATAATTACTAGTATATTTTGAATATATTTTTGTATAATAATGCAACATACATATCATTATATAGTGAACTAAATTTGTTAGGCTTTAAAGTTTAATATTTGAATTTAAAAAAATTGAAATGACATGAGAAAATGTACAGTTATGACTTTACATTGAAAAATGTACATGTAATACCCCGGGTTTTATTATCTCGTTATAATTAAAATTTTATTAATTATTAAAGTTTTGCATTTCTTAATTGCTAATTTTCAATTATAAGATTTATGGCGCGATCCGTTTCTAAAAATTTATTTCAGAAATCGAGTAACCGGATACAGGATTATGGTTTCGGCGCCTGATTAATTTTTCGTTCGAGACCTCGGAATTGAGCAAATACCGCATTTCCATTCACTTATTTCTCGATACGAATCTTTTTCCAAAAAGTCAGTTTTTGTCATTTTCGGATATTTTTATCGACCCGTCGCGTCTCGACTGTTTCTTATTTTCGAAAAACGAACCGACATTTCCGACAAATTAAAATATTTCGGATTCAATGGTCTCGACCATTTTCGTCAAAAATATTGTCGTCTAAGAATTTCATTGCTCGTTTTAATTTACGGTTTAAAAATTTAACATCTAGATAAAGTCTATCCTAATATTACCTTTAAATATCTCTTTCTCTCTCTCATTCACCCCCCATCTGCCGTCCCATTTCCCCCATAGCAGCAAACACCATAAGCTTTCATTTCTTCATTTCTTCAAGCTTCAAGTTTCGATCACTCTTTCGTCTACCGTCCGATTTTCGATCCGAGTTCGATTTTGACAAGGTAGGAGCTTCTTCTTCATTCCCAACCAAACAAAATTTCATTCTTTCCATCTTTAAATTTTCGAAATTTTTGAAGGATGGTTGGATTGTTGTTCTAGCTTTTGATTAATGTTTATATGATGCTTAGTAATGTTTTTAATAAAGGAATCAAGTTTGAAACCAAGTTTTTCTTAAAAAAAAAATAAAAAGGACCGAAAATCCTAGAAATGTTAGGCTTTTGATTTTAGCTTTGATTCTTGATAAATTGTTTATAGATTATGCTTCTATGTGATGATATAAGCATGTGATAATTATTTGGGATTTTTCTAAAAATATTTTATTTATTGAATGAATTTGGATTTTTAATTCTTAATTTATCAAAAGGACCGAAATATATATGTATAATAAAGCCATGTATTTGATTTTTAATGAAGAAGATAATGATAGAATTGGAATCTACGTTAAAAATTAAGTGACGTAGAATTTTTCGTAATTTTAATACCAAGTTTTGAAATTGAGAGTTTAATTCGGATTAAGTCACTGGATCCAAATTTGATTAACTCAAATGAACTCGCCACTTGGAATCACCTACGGACCTGGCCACTGAATTACCTATTGACCTACTGGCCACTGGATTAACTCAATGACCTGGGCCACTGAATTACCTACTGGACCTGGCCACTGGATTAACTCATTGGTCCAATGGCTTTTCCACTCGCTTTTCTAGCCTAGCTAGCTGGCTTTTCCTGGTTTTCTAGCTACTGGTTTTCCCAGCTCGGCTTTTCTAGCTCAGCTTTTCCAAATAACTCGCTTTTTCCAACTAGCTTGATTTTCCAGACATTTTTGTTTTATCCAAATTGATTTATGATCAACTTGTTTTCAGTTGTTTCTTTCGTAAACTCAAAAGTATATATTAAAGATTAATCAAGTTATCAAGTCTGTTATCGTATGGTTTCCCTCTCGATCTTTTTCTAAGATTTGATTATTTACGATTAAAGGAGGACATCATACATAGAAGAAAGGACGGAAGATTGAAGCTGGGTTTCCGTTCTGTAAACCATTAAGGTGGGCTTTTCTATTATACAAATAAAATGTGGCTATTCAGTTTACTGAATAACTCGAGCTTCTATTTTTCTTATCGCTTTAAAAATCATGTTTTAAAGTGATTATCTTGGCATAAAAGAATTTGTTTTGTGAGTTCTATTATGCCTATCTGAGTTGGTTCGCCAACTAGTAATCGATCGGATTCTGAGTTAGCCAAGAGGGTGCTTTCCAGAATTAGTGTACACGGTAGCCGGAGTGTGTGGTACTGCTGAGGGGTAGCCACCACGGTGAGAAGCGACCGCGGAAGAGTGCATTCTTCCCGGCGTTATTCAGATTTGGTCATATTGAATTAAAAGTAAGAAAATGCTTGCAAGCGATTATGAAAAGAAATTTTAGTAAGCACGGGCCTTTAATGAAAAACCCCGTTGTGTTACTGTTGAAATGCCTGATAAATCCATTAAATCTATTATATGTTTTTGGCATGTGTTCACTAAGTACTTTGTACTTAGCCCTGTATATGTTTTTATTTATGCAGGTTGAGTGACGGGTGACGGCGGGAGTTGAGTACGTGGTTGTAAATCCTTAATAAAGCTAGTCGAGCCTCGATTTCACATCTTCATATGTGGAGTCAATCTACGTTCTTTTTCCGCTGCAAACACTCTAATATGTTATAACACTTTTTGTTTAAGTATTTTGTACTTGAAACTTGAAACGACTTGTTAGTTCTATTTGAGAAATCCTTCGAGATTGTCTCGCGTTATATTTTCAAAGTTTACTTCTATGTATTTCCTTGATGATTCAAGATTTATCCCTCAGTTATTCATTAATCCCCTTTCTTCCCCGCTTCTTAATTCCAACCCCTAGTCACTCCCCGGCTTAGCCGTCCTTCGGGATTTGGGGTTGTGACAGAGTGGTATCAGAGCGTTTCGTTTGCTCTGAGCCTGAGTCTTCTTTTGAGTAAAAGTTTAGTTCGAACCACTAAACTTGAGAAACTAGTCACGAACTCAACACCCCGTTACGCCGGCTCAACCAATAATAAGGTAAGAAATTTTAAAAGTTCTCGTTCTTTGCAAAAGTTTAAAAACATCTTGAAAATATGTTTTAAATATTATTCTAAGCTTGAATTTAATGCTAGAATTTATCTCCTTGGAATTATATGATCTATAATTTCCGTTTTCAAGAGCATGTCGGATTGAGAACTTAGAAGAATTTTTCTAAGGCATCTTCCCGATTTTTGAGAACTTAGACTTTTAAGAAGCGTTGGTTTCAAAGCAATAAAGAAGAACTCAATCAACGAAGAAATGAAGAAGTAAAGAGAAACGAAAGCAAAAGAGAATGAATGTCACTTGCGTATAAGTGATATGAGCACAGTCATCTTCATTGAAGTTCATTATTCGACGGAACTTCAAGTTGACTTTGCTTTCCATTATAGAGAACCGTTTAGATTTTGCTGGTCGAATCTAGCTAAGTAAAGTTTAGTTGAGTTCTTCCTTTATTAGAGTTAAGAAACCTCTAAGTATAGAGTTATAAAATTTGAGAATTTTTTTTTATTATTTTTGGATTTATATACAATTTTGAGATAATTGCTAAGTGCTTAAGTTAAGTGGTGCTATTTATTGTTTAAGTTGTTTTTGTTTAATACACAGTTTATTCTTTAAGTGCTTTAAGAATCCCTTAAGTTGTGTTAGTTTTTATCCTACCAGTTACTGATTTGTGTTTTGCAAATTCTTCTCTTAGGATGAGTACGGAGTGCTTCTCGAGTTTCTTTAGCAACCGGTTCAAGCCTCCCGTTAGGCCTGAGGTACTTTTGAGGCTGTACCATGACTTCATCCCACGCTCGGGTTGTGACTTTGGACAGTATGTTATAGACTTTCTACACTACTGGAAACCTGTTAAGCAACTTGGAGTGGACGATAGACAAGCTATGGTGGACTATATCGCCATGATGCCCCAGAAATGGAAGGGATGGGCGCAAAAACAGTCATGGTTTTTCCTTGTCTTGGTGGGGGCTAACACGGAACCTACAGGTGACTTTTGTCTGTTTGCATCCGCTTTGTTGAGACAGTTTGTCACAGTGGGTAGTTGTCCAAGAGTTGAATTTGAGGAGCACGCTTCGTACCGTCGACTGAATGACCTAGTACCGGTGACTGACTTTCTTCCTGGAGTTCTACCAGAGGAGGCAGGGTCGACTACTGACCTACCCTTTCTTGGGGTTAGACAGGCCGACGAGTTTGCAGCTGGACCTTCTGCGGTCCCACTTTACTATGGATTTCTTGAAGATATCACCTCCTCGTACCCTGCACACCTAACCCAGCCCTTAACTGCAGTGGACCTTACTGAGCTCCCATACCCTGTCTTTTTAGACGAGCCGATGGTTACTGTCGACTGGGCTAGCCTTGCTGAGGAGATGGCAGCACCAGAGTTGTACTTGGGGCCCGAGCAGCTAGCACCGGCCGAGCCACACCCGGGAGTAGCAGAGCTGACAGTACCGGATCAGCACATACCCGACGCCGAGGTCGAAGGGACCTTGGGAGCAGTTTTCGGCGTAGAGCTAGAGGAGGAAGAGGAACCCGAGGAGTTTCCTTGGTGGTTGGAGCCCGCTGAGAGCAGTGAGGAGAGTACTGCAGCGTCTCCGAGAGTCAGACATGGACCCGTCTAGGGCCAGTTAGCTGTGGGAATTAGTTTTTGCTTTTGTAAATAGATCTGGAATGTGTTAGACTTCTTTTGGTGTAAATAGTCGGGAGTTAATGTAAATATAATCCCGAGTCTAGCATCTTTCCCTGTTGTTGACGGCAATGCATCTTGTTAAAGCATCCCGTCTTTTAAATTTCTAGAAGCATATTATAGATAGGCAGATAGCCTAGTCTGGACGAGATAAAGTCTAGATCTTTTGGATGTAAGACCTCGTGGAGGCAAATTTTGGTTATTCCAATATATATATATGACCCCATGTGAGGGCTTTTACTCTTATGTTGCAATCTTCTTATATTCTGTTTTTATGTTTGTCAACTTGAGAAGTTGTACAATCGAAATCCATTTATCTTTGTTCAAGTAATGTTTGCCAATCTGTTTAAAGTTGTCATCGAGTATGCCGCTTGATAAGTTATGTTCTAATAAGTTTCTTTCTAAATCTCGAATATCTTCAAAATGGAAGCCGAAAATGAAGGAGGAAGAAGAGGACGTGGGAGAGGTAGAGGAAGAGGTAGGGGTAGGGGTAGACCTCGAAGAGAAGATCAGAGCGTCAGAAGCCCCACCAACACCTCCACCTCCACCACCACATCGCCGTGATATCGAGGATCTATTCCTCAAAAGAAATCCACCTACTTTCAATGGATGCGGAAACCCGAGCGATGCGGAGCTTTGGGTAAGAGCTATTGAAAGAATTTTCCAGGCTTCTCGATGTATCGATGAGGAGCGTCTTTCTTGCATAGCCTTTCAACTCATTGGACCCGCCGACTTCGGTGGGAGGCTCGCAAGAAAATCATTCCGGAGGAGCATCCGGCTCAAGATACCCGGAATGAATTCAAAGAGGCAATCGTTTGACAAATATGTGCCAAAGACTTATAGAGCAAAGAAGGAATCGAATTCTATAATTTGAAACAAGGAAAGATGTCCGTGACGGAATATGATGGAATATTCGTGAATTGGCAAGATATGCACCGGATCAAGTTGATACGGATGAGAAAATGGCAAAGAAGTTCCGTTCGGACTAAGACACGAGATTGGAGTGTCGTTAGCCGCCATGGAGGGCCGAGCTACACCGAGTCACTAGAGAGAGCTCTAGAGATGGAGGCGAATGCCGGAAGAAAGACGAGCTCCGCATCCGTGCCGGTACAAGCTCAAGCTCGGACTCGAACCATTTCAACAATAACTACAAGGGCAAGAGAAAATGGGAAGGCGGAAATAACAAAGGGTTACTATCAACACAACAACCGTCGTGTAATCGGGGTGGTAATCAACGTGGCTTTCAACAAAATTTAATCGAATAGCAATCGTAACAATAACAACCTTGGCAAGAGGCCATGGCAAGGAAACAACCGCCGTGGCAATGGCAAGGGCGGCGAATGCTCCGAATCAAGGAGGCAACGGTCGGGGAAAGGTTGTAATCCCTACTTGCCGTAAGTGTAATAGGGTACATTTCGGCGTCCGTCGTGGGCACCGAAAACCGTTTTAACTGCGGCCAAAAGGGTCACATGAAGAGAGAGTGCCCGAGACCACCCCAAGCACTTAGGCCGAACCAATATGGTCAACCCCAACCTCTCGAGGGCTATACAGCGCAGCCGCAACCTCAACAACAGCCACAACAAATGAATGCTGTGGCCTTTGCCATCGAACAAAAGCCGCCAATTAAGAACAAAGGAAATTTGGCAGGTATGGGCAAACTTCTTAACTTTCCTGTAATTATTTTGTTCGATACCGGAGCATCACACTCTTTTATTTCTAGTTCTTGTGTCGATAATTTAGATATCATACCAGAACGAGCTAGTCATAAAATGAGAGTAACTACACCATCCGGAGAGATCACAACCACTTCACTTGTTTGCTCTAACCTAGAATTGGAACTAGGAACTTTTAAGGTTATAGCTAACAATTTGAATGTCATGGTAATGCGGGACGTAGATATAATCCTAGGAATGGATTGGTTAGCTGAGAATTATGCTACGATTCTCTGTAATGAGAGAAAAATTTCTTTTCAATTACCCAGAGAAGAGCCCACAGAATTTCACGAATTACAATGGGTAGGAGAGTGCCAGTTATCTCTGCCCTTCAAGCTAAGAAGATGATGAAAAAGAAAGATCGTCGGGCTTTCCTTGTTTACCTGAACGGGGAAGCCGGAGTCGAAAAGACCATAGGAGATGTGGCGATCGTCAGAGAATTCGAGGACGTATTTCCAGAAATACTACCAGGTCTGCCACAAAATCGACAAGTGGACTTCAACATTGACCTGGAGCCCGGGTCAGCCCCAGTGTCGAAAGCACCATACAGAATGGCACCGAAGGAATTACAAGAACTCAAGATACAACTACAAGAGTTGTTGGATCTTGGTTTTATTAGACCAAGTGTTTCACCATGGGGAGCACCTGTTCTATTTGTAAAGAAAAAGGACGGCACAATGAGGATGTGCATAGATTATCGAGAGTTGAACAAGATAACCCTCAAGAATAAATATCCTTTGCCAAGGATAGATGACCTGTTTGATCAACTCAAGGGAGCATGTGTGTTTTCAAAAATAGACCTTAGGTCCGGGTATCATCAATTGAAAATCAAACCAGAAGATATACCCAAGACGGCTTTCCGAACACGATATGGCCACTACGAGTTCTTAGTTATGCCATTCGGATTGACTAATGCTCCCGCAAGATTCATGGATCTCATGAATAGAGTTTTTCACCCATACTTAGACAAGTTCGTCTTAGTATTTATTGACGACATTCTTATTTATTCCAAAAATGAGAAAGAGCACGAAGAACACTTGAGAATAGTGTTGGAAACTTTGAGAACTGAGAAACTATATGCCAAGTTCAAGAAGTGCGAGTTTTGGCCGAGTGAAGTGATGTTTCTTGGGCACATTGTGTCGGCCAGGAGGTATCAAGGTGGACCTCGCTAAAGTGGAAGCGGTACGTGATCGGAAGTCACCAACCAACCCTAATGAGATTAGGAGCTTTTTAGGTCTAGCCGGATACTATAGAAGATTCATTGAAGGATTTTCTAAGATAGCTAGACCTATGACACAATTACTCAAGAAAGGAATCAAATATAAGTGGACGGATGAGTGTGAGGCAAATTTCCAAGAACTAAAAGACAAGTTGACTACGGCACCGGCTTTGGCTCTCCAAGCAAATAAAGAATATGTGGTGTATACAGATGCTTCTAAAAATGGACTAGGTTGTGTGCTGATGCAAGATGGAAAGGTGATAGCCTATGCATCACGACAACTTAGGCCACATGAAGTCAATTACCCCACACATGATCTGGAATTAGCAATGTTGTGCATTCGTTAAAAATCCGGAGACATCACCTATATGGAGTTAGGGTTGAGATTTTTACGGATCATAAGAGTCTAAAATACTTTTTCGAGCAAAAAGAATTGAATATGAGACAAAGAAGATGGCTCGAATTAGTAAAGGATTATGACCGTGGTATCAATTACCATCCAGCAAAGCTAATGTTGTAGCAGATGCTTTGAGTCGCAAGACTCCAACACACTTAGCTTGTTTCCTTACCGAAGAAGGAGAACTCATTCAAGACTTTGAGAGAATGAGTTTGGAGGTGATCAATTCACCGAAACAATAACTAGTCGTGTTGCAACCCTAGTGGCTATACCGGTACTTGCGAGAAAGAATAATAAGTGCTCAGAGGAAAGATGAGGTGTTTGAGAAACTACGTCTCGAAGGTGAGATCGTAACCCTAGCGCTTACTGCGAAGCAACAGATAATGCAATCGAGTTCGATGGAAGACTTTGTATTCCTCATGATGACGAACCGAAAAATGACATCATGAGTGAATCTCATGATACACCTTACACCGCTCATCCGGAAGTACGAAGATGTATCGTGACTTAAAGAGAAAGTTACGGTGGGACGGCTTAAAGCGAGATGTAGCCTCCTTCGTTGAACGATGTCCGGCTTGTCGCCAAGTAAAAGCCTTACACCAACGACCTTATGGAAAGTTACAACCGTTGGATATTCCAACATGGAAGTGGGAATGTATAACAATGGATTTTGTGACCGGTCTGCCGAAGTCAAAAAGAGGAAACACTGCAATATGGGTTGTAGTAGACCGTCTCACAAAGTCGCCTCATTTTATACCAATTCCGATTACCTATGGATCGGAGAAATTAGCCCAATTATATGTCCGTGAGATCGTACGTCCGCACGGAGTACCAACGTCGATAACATCGGATAGAGATTCAAAATTCACCTCAAGATTTTGGATCGCCTTGCAAAAGAATTGGGTACCAAACTCAATTTCAAAGACTTTTCACCCTCAAACGTACGGTCGGTCTGAAAGAACAATCCAAACACTAGAAGACATGTTGAGAACCGTGGTGTTGGATCAAGGTGGGAGCCGGGAAAATGTTTTGCCACTAATCGAATTTGCTTATAATAACGCTTATCAAGCAACAATAGGCATGGCTCCATATGAAGCATTGTATGGAAAGAAATGTAGATCACCGCTTTATTGGGATGAAGTAGGTGAAAGGAAAAATCTAGGGCCAGATTCAGTCGGTGAAATGATAGAGATCATTCGACAGATCCGACTGAGAATAAAGGAAGCCCAAAGTCGACAGAAATCTTATGCCGACGTACGTCGATCTGAGTTATCATTCGAAATTGGGGATAAGGTTTTCCTCAAGGTTTCTCCGTCTAAGGGAATTATTAGGTTTGGCGTGAAGGGTAAGCTTAGACCCAGATTTATTGGACCTTTTGAGATTTTGGAAAAGATAGGACTCGTTGCTTATAGATTGGCTTTACCGCCAAGTCTAGGGAGTGTTCATAATGTTTTCCATGTCTCTCAATTAAGAAAATATGTGTTCGATCCTAAACACGTGGTTCACCAACAAGACATTGTTCTTAGTCCGGATTTGAGCTATGAAGAAAGACCGCAAGCTATCTTGGACCGAAAGGTACAAGAACTCCGAACCAAGACGATACCGCTTGTAAAAGTTTTATGGAATCACCACGGGCAAGAAGAAGCTACGTGGGAACTAGAAGAAAAGATGCTGGAAAAATACCCTGAGCTTTTTGAAGAAGGTATGCAAATTTCGGGACGAAATTTCTTGTTAGAGGGTAGAATGTAATACCCCGGGTTTTATTATCTCGTTATAATTAAAATTTTATTAATTATTAAAGTTTTGCATTTCTTAATTGCTAATTTTCAATTATAAGATTTATGGCGCGATCCGTTTCTAAAAATTTATTTCAGAAATCGAGTAACCGGATACAGGATTATGGTTTCGGCGCCTGATTAATTTTTCGTTCGAGACCTCGGAATTGAGCAAATACGCATTTCCATTCACTTATTTCTCGATACGAATCTTTTTCCAAAAAGTCAGTTTTTGTCATTTTCGGATATTTTTATCGACCCGTCGCGTCTCGACTGTTTCTTATTTTCGAAAAACGAACCGACATTTCCGACAAATTAAAATATTTCGGATTCAATGGTCTCGACCATTTTCGTCAAAAATATTGTCGTCTAAGAATTTCATTGCTCGTTTTAATTTACGGTTTAAAAATTTAACATCTAGATAAAGTCTATCCTAATATTACCTTTAAATATCTCTTTCTCTCTCTCATTCACCCCCCCATCTGCCGTCCCATTTCCCATAGCAAGAAACACCATAAGCTTTCATTTCTTCATTTCTTCAAGCTTCAAGTTTCGATCACTCTTTCGTCTACCGTCCGATTTTCGATCCGAGTTCGATTTTGACAAGGTAGGAGCTTCTTCTTCATTCCCAACCAAACAAAATTTCATTCTTTCCATCTTTAAATTTTCGAAATTTTTGAAGGATGGTTGGATTGTTGTTCTAGCTTTTGATTAATGTTTATATGATGCTTAGTAATGTTTTTAATAAAGGAATCAAGTTTGAAACCAAGTTTTTCAAAAAAAATAAAATAAAAAGGACCGAAAATCCTAGAAATGTTAGGCTTTTGATTTTAGCTTTGATTCTTGATAAATTGTTTATAGATTATGCTTCTATGTGATGATATAAGCATGTGATAATTATTTGGGATTTTTCTAAAAATATTTTATTTATTGAATGAATTTGGATTTTTAATTCTTAATTTATCAAAAGGACCGAAATATATATGTACAATAAAGCCATGTATTTGATTTTTAATGAAGAAGATAATGATAGAATTGGAATCTACGTTAAAAATTAAGTGACGTAGAATTTTTCAGAATTTTAATACCAAGTTTTGAAATTGAGAGTTTAATTCCTGGATTAAGTCAGCTGGATCCAAATTGATTAACTCAAATTGAACTTACTGAATCACCTAATTGGACTCAATAATTGGATTAACTCATTGACCGTCACTGGAATTACCAATTGGACTCCACAATTGGATTAACTCAATTGGTCCAACACTTTTTCCACAGCTTTGGGCTTTTCTAGCAGTTTTCTAATTTGGCTTTTTAGCTATTTGCCGGCTATTTGGTTTTTTCTAGCTACTTTTCCAAATAACTCGCTTTTTCCAAATTAGCTTGATTTTCCAGACAGCTTGTTTTATCCATTGATTTATGATCAACTTGTTTTCGCTGTTTCTTTCAGTAAACTCAAAAGTATATATTAAAGATTAATCAAGTTATCAAGTCTGTTATCGTATGGTTTCCCTCTCGATCTTTTTCTAAGATTTGATTATTTACGATTAAAGGAGGACATCATACATAGAAGAAAGGACGGAAGATTGAAGCTGGGTTTCCGTTCTGTAAACCATTAAGGTGGGCTTTTCTATTATACAAATAAAATGTGGCTATTCAGTTTACTGAATAACTCGAGCTTCTATTTTTCTTATCGCTTTAAAAATCATGTTTTAAAGTGATTATCTTGGCATAAAAGAATTTGTTTTGTGAGTTCTATTATGCCTATCTGAGTTGGTTCGCCAACTAGTAATCGATCGGATTCTGAGTTAGCCAAGAGGGTGCTTTCCAGAATTAGTGTACACGGTAGCCGGAGTGTGTGGTACTCTGTTGAGGGGTAGCCAGCCACGGTGAGAAGCGACCGCGGAAGAGTGCATTCTTCCCCGGCGTTATTCAGATTTGGTCATATTGAATTAAAAGTAAGAAAATGCTTGCAAGCGATTATGAAAAGAAATTTTAGTAAGCACGGGCCTTTAATGAAAAACCCCGTTGTGTTACTGTTGAAATGCCTGATAAATCCATTAAATCTATTATATGTTTTTGGCATGTGTTCACTAAGTACTTTGTACTTAGCCCTGTATATGTTTTTATTTATGCAGGTTGAGTGACGGGTGACGGCGGGAGTTGAGTACGTGGTTGTAAATCCTTAATAAAGCTAGTCGAGCCTCGATTTCACATCTTCATATGTGGAGTCAATCTACGTTCTTTTTCCGCTGCAAACACTCTAATATGTTATAACACTTTTTGTTTAAGTATTTTGTACTTGAAACTTGAAACTTGAAACGACTTGTTAGTTCTATTTGAGAAATCCTTCGAGATTGTCTCGCGTTATATTTTCAAAGTTTACTTCTATGTATTTCCTTGATGATTCAAGATTTATCCCTCAGTTATTCATTAATCCCCTTTCTTCCCCGCTTCTTAATTCCAACCCCTAGTCACTCCCCGGCTTAGCCGTCCTTCGGGATTTGGGGTTGTGACAGTACAATTATTTGCATGTGGCATGCAAAATGGGAGGGAAAATTCATGAATGGCGGTAAAGTGCATTGCAAATTATTTTGCTTTAATATAGTAATAATAGATTGGCAAATAATTTTTTTTAGTATTTAGAGGTGCAACTATTAGATATTACATGAATTACTAACAAAATAGTTCTCTCAAATTTGGTTCATAAGATTGAATGTCTTCTCTTCCTCTCTAATAATTATCCACCCTCTCAAAAATGCAATACACCATCAAGACATAAAGACCAATATGCCCTCAAGGCGAACGGCACGAAAATACTAAGATTCACAGCAGTTTCGATCTAAATCAAGGAAGAAAAGTCCAGCATATCACCTCTGTTGCTGCTTCACATGATCAGAGCTTCAGAGCTGCTTTTGCCATAGCAAGTGCACCGTCATAAGTTTGATTTCCACCAATAAAACCACTCATATGGATGAATACGCCACCAGGAATTCCCGACTCCCTAGACAGGTCATCATCTCTCAGGCCACGCCATTGTGCAGGAAGTGCCTTACGGCTCTCAAATCTATCCGGTGCCACTGACACTGCCTGGACTCGCCAACTTTTGCTTCGGTCATCCTAAAACATTTCCATAGGATGTCATCGTACTCAAAGTGCGATCCAGAATTATGTGTGTATATGAAGATGGACATGAATGCAAAAGCTTCCTCACATTAAGGATTACATTAGAGCGCAAAGGAAGAAAATTATATGGAAAGACGTGGTTACGCATAATTACCTGATAAAGCACATATTTAATAGGTGGGTTAATCTTCATCTCCTCCTCGAGCTCAAATAGGTGAAGTTTCCACTGCAGAAAATAAAATCTCAATGAAATTGGTAACAAGGAAGGATCCTGTTGCATTTATACTTGCTCATTGCTACCCAGGGTCTAGCTCTTAACATGGAAATACATTCAATAATTTCATTTTTTTTTTTTCAAAATGCACTAAATAAGAACGAAAATGGGTGAGATTAAGACCAAAGGCTATAATTCTTGACCAAAAATGTATATATCTAATGCAGCATCAAGATACGTCGCAGAGAAAAGTTTTATTACTTGTGTGAAGGTGAAAATGTACAATATATGTTCTCCAGAAATTTTCGTGTATTTATGCAAAGAAAAATGCTGTGGATAATCTCTAAGATGAAACAATAAGCAACAAAGGAGCTATAGTACTTGAACTTGTCTGCTAAAGTTTCCCAAACAGGGGTTTGCTCCAGATCCATACGAATAGCTTATAACAATATACTAGCATATAGGGTTATTTATTCAATTCCATACATGATTATCCCATTCTCTTCAAATAAGCATTTATCAAAAACTACGAATTTGAATGAATTACAATATATATATATATATATATATATATATATATATATATGCACATTCAAAAAATAATAAAATCTTAAATGTTTACTGGTAAAAGCCTTGAATATGACCAGAAGTATAGACTCTTATTAAATAGGCGATGAGCAAATATTTCCATAACTGAAAGGGAAAGTAAAAATTTACTCACTGGACAAAATCGGTCCAGGACCATAATTTCTCCACTGGGATCAACATCAAGCCTCGCTTCAAGGCACTGCATCACAATTGACCGAGCTGGTAGCCATGATCTAGCGAGAGATCTCACATTCTGATCAAAGATAGTCATTGTTAGAACTACTGACAAAAATGTCTAAATAAAAATGAAAAAGAAGCCACGTACAAGTTCAAGATAAGTTTCAATGATCAAACTCCTAAGGACCAACTGCCTTTTTTGATCGCATTTTTTTAATTAAAACTGATACACAAGAAAGGGAAAAAATACACAAACAAGAAAGGCACCATTCACATGTACTTCTAAAACTTACATCCAAGAACTCACGGCCAGTCAAAGCCATTGCTTGTTCAAAGGCTCCATTTTCCTTCTCTGCTGACTGATCAGGATCTGTCCAATCTAGATTCAATTTTCCAACTCGTGAGGACAAGTGTGTATTATTCACATATCTTGGTGGCTGGTCTGTATCATACTGATTGATTCCATTGTCAATGGCATCAATTGCCTGTTATCAATAGAAAGAAAATGTAGCACGCAGAATCAGACAAGGCAACACAATTTAAAAATCTTCTAGTTAACCTTATAAAGCAGACTCTTGTAGACAATTTGTACTCAAGCATCAGCCAAAGACATGAAGGCTGTTCTATGAATTAGGAAAATCAGAAATTTATAACACTGCTACTCTATCTATTGGAATATCCCAAAGCTATATGCTTTAATAATTTCCATTGAGAGAATCTTTGAACTTCTATTCCAAGGGAACAACCCTCCAACATGGTGTACTACATCATCCACTAAAGATCAACTTTTGACCAGAAAGCCTAATTAAAAAATAAAGGACAAACATACATATCTTTGTAAATAAACCACAAAAACACAAAGTTAAAGACAAAGACAAGTTGCTCGAAAATGCCAAAAGACGACAACCTCCATGAAGTTCTTGTAAACTGCCAGAAACAACCGCTGAACATCCGGATGGTCTTCATCAACTTGAAGCTCCTTAGCAATTATCTCTTTCCCGAAATGCTACATATAAGAACACAAAACAAGTTACTTCAAAACGAGATAACAATGCCTAATCGCAAGCATTAGCTGAATTCAAAGTATCGAAAGTAAGCTTGGGAGTGAAAGTGAAGTATAAGTACAACAATCAAACTAAAATAATAGATGGCGACGCATGACTAGTAAGAACTTCAAAACAAAAACACAAAATGAGACTTTGTCTATAAACAATGTGCAAATTCTCAACTAGAGGCAATCAACAACAACAAGAGAATTCAACCATTATATTCCACATTGAAAATAAGAAATATACAAAGCGGAAAACCTAAAGAAGGCAGAAAGAAAAATGAAGAGCGAAATTTTTACCTTGTAAACAAGACCAGCACTACTGAGCTTAGTATTAAACCCATGACCAAAAATCTCTTCAAAACCCTTCTGGTGATGATCATAGCGGTCTTTGGCGGGGTCGTAGACCCCACCCACATCGAGCACAGCGTCCAGAGTTTCAAGAACCTAACACAGGCATTTCATCAAACACGTTACCTACACATACATATATCACCGGAAAAATCCAAAAGCAAGTAAATTTCCGGAACAAAGCGCCATATTATCACCTGGGGGTCGCGCGTGCGGACGATATGAGCTTCGGAGAACTTCTTCGTGAGGCGGATCATGAAGCAGCCGAGGGCTTCGTCGCAGTGGAAGCTTCCGTTGTGAGTACCCACTCGCTTAACGGCGGTGGCGGTCGACATGGCGGCGAGACTGCGGCGAAGGAGGGACGGGTTCCCGGCGGGTTGAAAGCTGAAGACGAAACGGTGGCTGCCGAGAAATGTACTTGAAAACGCTTTGAACATGCCTTTATGGTTTCAACAATGAAAATGAAATTTATGTAGAACTGTAGGTTTAATTTTTGTCTTTATTTATTATAGTATATTAATGCTAAATTGGTTAAATATCTATACTGTGACTGTGAAGAATTAGTTGTTAATAGGGCCAATTTTGAATGCTAGGTAGCCCAAGTCAGAGGCTTTGAAATATTGGGCTCCTTTTAGCCATTTCATAAGAATCAGCCCATAAAGCAAAAAAGTGAAATAATAAAGTACAAATTGTTAAATTAAAAAACGAATCGACAATAATAAAAAGACATAAAACATATTATTCGCCCACCGTGGGGCTCGAACCCACGACCACAAGGTTAAGAGCCTTGCGCTCTACCAACTGAGCTAGACGGGCTTTTGTTGCAATTGATACTTAATTGTACAACTTAACCACTTAGTACACCAAATAGAATATGAAATAAACGCCGTTGCCGGGGATCGAACCCGGGTCACCCGCGTGACAGGCGGGAATACTTACCACTATACTACAACGACATTGTTTATCTATGTATGTTTAATTTTTTAATTCAAATAAACGATTATCACTTTTATTCATGGCACATAACATTCATTTGTTGGTCCGATTTGAAAATGTTTGGCTTTGGAATTATTAATGTATATCTTTGTCAACTATTTTTGTTTAGATATCGCAACTGTTATGCAAACATAATTAAGTACACAAGATATCTTTATGACATTCATATATTGGTGCAATAGGAGTTCAAAACGGGTTTGTAAATATTTGATTTGAAATACCTTAGTACAATATCCTCTTTTGCTAGCTAGTAACATTAAGGATCATAGACCTAATTTACTTTCCAAACATGAAAACATTTTACAAAATCACAACCTATCAATTTCCAAAATAAAACAATCAAACGCAATAAATTAAAAATATATAGCACACGAATTTGAAATAGAAGATCGATCTCATGTAAATTTGAAAGCTCAGCTCCTAGCAATATCACCGAACCGACCGATCCAATAACGGTCTTACAAGGTTCTCCGGTGTGGCGCGAGGCACCAACTCCGAGAGAAATCGTTGGAGGTTCGTGTTAAGCAATAACTTCACAATCTCGAAGCCAATTGCTAGAAGAACCATAACATAAGCATCAATAATAACGAGCTTAACAAGCCATCCTCGTACCGAAACAAACACCAAGAAATATGCCGACATGAAAGTCGAGATAGAGCCAACGAGAGATATCATCATTCCAATGAGTCCGATTTTCATCTGTCTTGGTAACGTATGCATGAACTGGTTTTCTTCGAAACTCGATGTCATGATGGACCAGAACACTATAATAGACAAGGTCGAGCCAAATAAAGCCAAAGCTTCAAATATAACGAAACATGTGAACCAACTCTTGTCCAGCAGTATAGGAATCCCGGTATCTTGATTGTTTCCTCCCGGTATGGTGAAAGCAGCCGTGAAGACGACGGTAAGCATGATAGTCGCGATCAACATGCAAGAATCCGCAGTGTTCCTCATCCACGTCTCACCCTTTTCGAGCAAGCTCTTGTGCTCCTTCGTGAACAATTCTCTTGGTGTCTGCCCATCTTTGTTTCTCATCCCTAGAGATGGTGGTGGTACAATCGCCTCCACTTCCTATATAGTTGTAAACTTTATAAAATAATATTTGAACATGACGATTATGATACTATTCATTGAATTTTAAGCATGGATGAATCGCATTGCAATTTTAACATAAAATTGATCAAGTTTTAAATAATGTGGTACATGTTTCAATTATAAAAGATGCTAGTCTTGAACTTTTTTCGGACGAGAATTCGAATAAACCCTAATGACCACTTAGCACTTGCCTTAAACCATGCTAACTCTTTCTGCATTTGAAGAGCCGGTATTGATACAACATTCTTCCTATTAGGAGGTGCTAATTTTGCAGCTAAATGCAAAATGTTGTCACCGTTTTGATCCCGTGAGGTTGCAACGAAATGTTTCATAGCCCCTGTCGAGTAAATGAGCCTAAAGATATTTTCTCTTCTATATATTACCGCAATATGAAATATAGTATATCCGCGGCTGTCAGTTTCCCACATCAGATTAGGGTAAGTCTGAGTAAGCATAGTTATAAGCTCGACATTCCCAACCCTAGCTGCATCATGAAGAATCGAAGGTTTTTTCATTAGCTCACGCACTCTAGCCCGATCCAATCCCTGAATCTCGATCCATAGCTTCTCCACTAACAAACGAAGATCTGGTTGCATTATTCCATCAATAAAACGCCCTAACATGAATTAGACGCATTAATTAGTGCTTTCAAGATCTCACTGCATATCGCGACACTGTATCAGACTACATCATATATGATATATGTGCACACAATGTACGTATAGCTAGCTTATTAGTAAAGTAAAAAAATAAGATGGAATGTTATCATGTAACAGAGAAATCGAACTAGCTACAAAATACTAGAGATTGGCGCGCTTACGTGGTTCACCCTTCATGGCAGCCTTTTTCACACGACGAGTATCTAATATTCCTTTACCAGCGCGGAAGTGTGAAATATCCTGCCGAGCCAATACATGCAGGGCTGTGCCATCTTCCTTTGTCATTGTAGCAAGAGAGCCATCGTTTTCCAATAATTCTAAAGCCACATCTGCATAAATTGAGGATGACGTCAGCATTGACTTTTTCAACGTCAAATTCTTGAATTTATTATATTTTGCTTATGTTAGATCAGAGACTCTATAGGTAACGATAGCATAAAATACTAAAATGAATGCATTTCAACCTTATGATTTATACATGCAGGCTAGTATGTTATTTATGCTCTAATCTATATTTTTTACATGTAGATATATACTATGTGACAACAATTGTCCAGCTGCAAGCTTACAACCAGATATGTCAAACTGTTGGATCAGGTTAAGAAGATTGCAGCACCGGCCCAAAATTTGATTGGACCAGCAAAATGAAAAAAAAAAAATGGACTGATTGGAGCGGGGCATTTTTGACACCTACTACAACAGACCTCTTTGGTCTCGCGCACGGATGCAATTTCCCACAAAAAAAAAAAAAAAGTTATCGAATCTAATCTTGACAAAATAGTAAAGAAGAGAGCTTATCATACCATACATTTTTGACTGCACAACGAGCAACAAAATATCAAACCAGTCTTGTCTTGAAAAATCTTCAACTTTAGTAGATTTGAGAAAATAAGAAACCATTTCCTTTTTCTCGCATAATGCCGCCTTATGAAGGGGCGTCACATTATTTTTGTCACGTGCAGTCACCAAATTCGGATTCTTTCTCAACATTATATCAGCAATTTCCAGCTCCCCTGATATAGCCGCGTAGCATAATGCTGTGCAGCCGCGCCAATCCAGCAATTCCAAATCACACGAACTCACTCGTTCCACCAACTCGCGCAGAATTTTCTCGTGCCCCATTGCAGCAGCTAGATGAAGAGCTCTATCACCCCTCTCAGTTATCTTATCCAAAGCTAAAGACGGGGCGCGTTCCAGAAGCTTCTCAGCTGCCGGCCAGTCGCCTTCTAGTACAGCTTCATACATAGAATCACCATCTGAACGGTTTTCTGTTGTATTCTCTGTTCAAATTTGAAAAATAATTATGCAAAATTATTAAAAAATATATAGAAATAAAGGAAAATGTGATGACCTGTGATTGATGTAGCAATTTGAATTGAATCTGATGGAGTTGAATGAGATACGTTATGATCATCACTCTCCATTTTAGGTATGGAAGCTTCTCTTTCTGAATATGTAGATTCATATATAAAGTGTTTATTTCCTTTTTTTAGTATGGTCACTCTCTTTAATTTTCTTTTTCTTTTTTTGGGGTCCCCTCTTTATATTTAAAATTATCTGGTGTAGTAAATGAGCTTTTTTTTACTTGAATTAGAAGTTTGGAAGCTAGCTTTAGCTTTTTTTTTTTTTTCCGTGAGATTGAAGCTTTAAACTTTTGAGCTTTTTTATTTTTTGACTATATATTATCATATAAAGGTCCAAAGGCGTATACGTACATATGTTCTGAATAGACTCGATCAATTATTGGACCAGTTAAATTTTTGTTATTACATACTTATTTAATTTCTTTCTAACACTGTAAATAGGTGACTAATTAAGAGTTTAAGGAACGCAATCAATGTTCTCAGACTCCATACATTCTACTCCATCCGTCCCATCCATAACATCCCGTTTCCATTTTAGTCCGTCTCATTCATAACGTTCTCTTTCTAAATAAGGAAATAATTAGGGCCTTAATCATCTAGTATTAGTTTCCTAATTATTTAACCAAACTAATATTAGATGATTAAGTCCATAATTATTTCCTTATTTAGAAAGAGAACGTTATGAATAAGACGGACTAAAATGGAAACGAGACGTTATGGATGGGACGGAGGGATTACATTGTAACTTCTTGTAACTCCATAATAAACATTTGATTTGAATTTTTCAAAATACTTTTTTTTTGGCGGAAAGTAATTAATATAATTAGATATTGGACCCAATTCCCCTTAAAAACTGCATAATAAACATTTGATTTGAATTTTTCAAAATACTTTTTTTTGGCAGAAAGTAATTAATAGAATTGAATATTGTGCTCAATTTCCCTTAAAAATGCCTTATTAAGGGGAGGTGATACCTCATTATTATAAAGAGGTTCATGCCAACAAGATCTCTAAGACAATGTGGGACATTTTAACACGTCCCTTCACGCGCAGGCATGGACAATATTTGTCGACAACGATATTGGGTGGCAGCCCATCATTGGATTGGGCTGACTCTGATACCATAATAGAATTGAATATTGGGCCCAATTCCCCTTAAAATGGCCTTATTAAGGAGGGATACATCACCATTATAAAGATGTTCATGCCAAGATCTCTAACCAATATGAGACATTTTAACAGTAATTAAGGAGTAATTTCACAAAATATGATCTATTATCCGTCACAAGATCAATCTTAAATCACAAAATAGAACTTGTAATTTCCATTCACAAAAATATTCGAACACAGTTATAATAAGAAACAAGATCATTCTTAAATTACAAGAACACTCCACCTCTGACCAGTACATCATTATATTACACCCACACCATTAATAAAACCTAAAATAAATACACATCATAACATAAATAAATATACATAACATGAACCAAACAATAATTAACAGGAAACACTACATACCCCAATAATATTTCCCGTTGATTTTCGACCATCAATGTTAAATACCCTACACACATTCATTATTTTATACCTCACAACTTCACAAGTACTCATTATAGTGGGTTCCTTTCTCCACCAAACACTACATACCTAACATTTATTAAAACTCATGTCGCATCCTATGTGACCTATATTTCGTGGACGGATGGAGTATTATTTAACATTTTTAAATTGAGTGTTAAAATTTATCTTTTACATTCTAGAAGTGCTAATATCACTATCCCATCATTTATAAAACATAAAAAGTACTCCTAGTTACCAAAATATCCCTCCTTTTCCTCTCACTTCATACATGACTATTTTCGTCGGCGACTGTCAACGGTCAATGCTTACAGTCAACGGTCAATGCTGACTGTCAATGGTCAATTCCGACGACTTTTTTCGGTGGCTTTTTCCCTCAATAGTAAAATAAAATAATAGTATAAATAATAAAGGTGCCTATTACATACAAATATTATTTCATTAGATACTTTTTGCCTTGTAACTCTCCACTACTTAAAACTCTTTTTAATCAGAACTAAACTATGATTCAAACGTTATTTCATTGAGGGGTAAAAATGAACTTGTTTTTAAGAAAAATGCAGGTAAAAAAAATAATGATTTACATAAAGTAATATGAACTTGTTATTTCGTGGACAGAGGGAGTATATTTTATCCACCTAAAATTTTATTTTACTTTATTTTAATTTTTAATTTTTAAATTAATTTATTTATTATTTAATTTCACCCAATTAGAATTTATTAATTCTAATTATAATTTATCAATTATGACAAGAATTTATTAATCTTTGCGAACACAAAAACGTGTTTATATTTGGTTATTAGGGATGCTCTGATATATGTAATGTAACTTAACCATGACTTTGTAGAATGACTCATGAACTACAAATGATTTTCATCTTAGTTATTATCCTTCTGTCCCCCAAAAGTGTGGTGCATATTTGATTTGTTGTGACGGAGGGAGTATTAAATTAAACTCTTAAGCATTGCATCTATCGTATTAGGATACTAAATTAAATACTACTTTACATAGAAATTGTGCTCATAACTTGATGAGACAGTCTTGTTTGTGACCATTTAATTTTATTTAATTTTTTAATTAATTAATATAAATTTTAATTGAGAATATTAATAAACCATAATAGGGAAGAATTAAAGAAAAATAAAAATAAAAATAAAATAAAATAAAATGAAATAAAATAAAACGAATCGTATGGTACCGACTGACGGTATGAGATGTTTGTGTCAATTGATAATTGATAAGTCAATTACATTGTAATTGCTTCATTAATAAGCCAATGTGAATCGTCCAATATCAAGACTCAAGAGTTATAATAAGACAAAACTACTAACATAATTTAATTTTAAAAGTTATACGGTACTGTAATAGGAGTACCTCCACTAATATAATTATGAGAAGTAACTAGTAAGTTATTAGTTTTTTAAACTAATTAGTAAGTTATTATTAAATTACATCATTACCCATAAAACAGATTTAACAATAAGGATATATTAGGCAATCCCAATTTTGTAAGAATCCGTTTAAACTAATTAGTAAGTTATTATTAAATTACATCATTACCCTTAAAACAGATTTAACAATAAGAATATATTAGGCAAACCCAATTTTGTAAGAATCCGCTCTTTTATAATAGGTATAGATTGAGAGAACGGGAGCTCAAAACCTAGACCCATAAGAGGCCTTCATCATTTGGAGGTTATCGAGAAATGACTGTACTTTGGTAGCTGTAGGGTCTTGGTTGAAAAGGGTATGCCTCCTTTTGTTGGGAATTATTGATTTCTTCTGCACAACGTCTCGATATACAACGCCAACTTCTGTGATAACCCAAAGTGAGCCAAAGAAATACAAAGTGCAGAAACCAAACCACACCAAAGCATTCATGTTGAGGTTGAATAATGAAATGGATGACAACAGCAGAGCTTCGAATCCGAGCATCTGTAGCAATGGCAATTTAAGCAGAAACTCCCGTTCTGTAAAGTGCGAAGCCATGATGGAACGGAACACGATGATGCTGACTACTGAGCCGATGAAACCCAACACTTGAAAAACCAGGAAAACTTTGAACCAATGCCTTTTCGCCAGTACAGGCTCCCGTATACGCCCGGTACGGTGAAGGCTGCAGCAAACACCACGGTCAGCAATATAGTTGCGATCAGCATGCAAGAATCAGCCGTGTTCTTCATCCACAATTCGCTCTCTTTCAACAATCTCTTGTGTGTTTTGGAGAACAATTCTCTGGGTTTCAGCCCTTGTTTGTTTTCCATAACCACACAAGAGGGTGGCACCATTTTCTCCACGTCCTGTTGCATTTCATGCAATTAGTCAATGTCGTGTGCGTCCACTGTTAGGAATTAAACACATAATATATAATAAATTACGAAAGCAACAAAAACACATGATCAATTATTTACCCAGTTCCTCACAATTATGTCACTACGTTTGCCAAACCAGGTTTTATATACTAGCATGATTTTCGGATACAATTATTTATACTAACATAAAAACAACCCTTTTCCATCCAACTTTGATGACACCGGAAAGTTCAAAACAAGTAGGAGGTAACACAAGCCACACTCAACACTCACCCAAGAGTTTAGAGATAAACAAGAAGATAAATCTTCTCAACAAGCTTAAAGCTCAAATATATATTATTCTCAATTTTCAGTATATGATCGTTGGAGCATTACAAGGGATCGGATATCTTTTATAGGGAAAACTTAGGAAGTAGATAGACATAAGAATAAATGAAATACATAATGAGGAATGCCTTTATCAGTTATAAAAGTGCAAGAAATTTGAATGTGAAGAATTGAAAGAAAACCAAAGGTCTCAATTCTCTCCTAGGGACTTTGCAGGCGGTTTGGCCTTCAGTTTGCAGCAGAAACTTTTCTGTTTTATTCCGCAAGCAGTTTAACCTTCAGTTTGAAACATATCCAAAATTTGATGTGTCATCTAATAGAATCCGGCACAAAACCGGCTAAAACACTTTTAATGAAAAAGGACCAAATCGGGAGACTAGTGTTCTGGTGTTTTGTACTTTCAACATCCACAAGTTTAATAATTAATAATAAATGTGAAGTTAAAAGAGAAGAAGCTTCTCACCTTAAACTAGTGCTGTCAAAACAGGCCCGGCCCGGCCCGGCCCGACGGGCCGGGCTGGGCTCAGCAAATTCAGGCCCGACGAATTTTCGGGCCGGGCCGGCCCGGCCCGAAATAGGCAAAAGCCCGGTGGGCTCGGGCCGGCCCGGCCCGGCCCGGTAAAAATATGCTATAAATTGATTTTTCGGGCCGGGCTGGGCTCCATATTTTCCGGCCCGGTGAATTTTCGGGCCGGGCATTTTTCCAAAAAGCCCGCCGGGCTCGGGCCGGGCCGGCCCGGCCCGGAAATTTGCCAGCTCTACCTTAAACCAGAGTAATTCGCTTTGCATCTGGAGAGGCGGGGGTGATAGATCTAGGGTTTGCGAAAGTAGCTAAAAGAAATAATAACACGATGACACAAAGATATACGTGGTTCGATCGATGTGATCTACGTCCACGTGGGAGAATATAGAGAGCTTTTATTATACTTGAGAGTACAATGAGTATTGAATGTCCTTTACACCTCTAATCTTGCATCTATTTATAAGCCTTGGGTTAAGTCCTAATCCTTCTAGAGATCGGACTCCTTATACATATCTAGTTGCTTGATACATGCATATCCGATCCGATTCCCGTTCGTAGTAGAATTCTATCTTCTCCCAAAGTAGGGCTTCGTTACTTGGTCTTCAAGGCAGATGTTGACTTTGTTTGGGCCGAACTCCGTGGGCCGAGTTTTAATATATAGGCCTAAATAGCCTTAGGTCGGGCCCAGGATGAGGCCAGTACTATCATATCCCCCCCCCAAAAAAAGTAAAGAAGACATGTAGACGCCGACTACGAGGTCGAATTATTCGAGGTGATTGATCGCGCAAATCACCTGTACGAGCTGAATTACCGAGCTTACGTGTCGGGCTGAAGTAGCAGGGGGAACAGAAGGAGCGATCTGAGTACCAGCGACCATGTTAAATTGGGTCGGTAGGGCAATGTACACGGCCCAGACCCGATGCAGAAAGCGGGAAAAGTAATTGTCTATTTGAATTTTGTTGAGGGACGGTACATATTCCGAGAAAGGCGGGCCCACGTTCACACGTGTGTCAGATGCAACGGCGGGATTCAAAGGTATATTCACAGAAGTTGAAGCGTTTCTTCCCCTATCACATTATTTCACATCCGCCGTCGTTAAGAGAAAAAAAGTTACTGCGCAGAAAAGTTTCTTCTTCCCCAAAAATCCCCCAACTTACTGTTCTTGTACCGCCGGTGTTCACTCCGTTGTTCCTCTGCGCCCAGTTTCAAATCACCCGCCGGAGCATTTACCTTCTTTTTAACAAGTAAGTATGGCCTCCCCTTCTCAGTCTAGTAGTAGTGATATCGAATTGCCTCCGTCAGTCGGCTCGAGTAGAAGTGTTGCTTTTAGCATTTTTTCATTAGGATCCCTGGTACCTACTGTTGAAACGTTAACAGTACCCCCGCGTGTGAAGGGGAAAGTGGCTGATTACCCTTCGTCCTTAAATGAGACTAGGATTAGATTGCTTGCCAAAACATATAATTTTCCTGTTGACGCCGAATTAATAGAGCCTCGCCCCGAGGATAGGGCCTGCTCTCCCCCAATGGGTTTTGTAACTATTTACGAGGATAGTCTGCACGCTGGACTCCGATTACCCCTCCCTGAGCCGTATTCTGAGCTCCAGAAGAAGCTAGGCTTAGCGTTAGGGCAGATAATGCCGAACTCGTTTAGGCAGTTCACCGACTTGGGTGTGGCAGCGGTAGACAGGGGTTACCAAATATCCGCCGAGCTCATTCATGAGCTCTTTGTCTTCAAAAAGGCGGGGAGCTGGTATTACGCTGCAGCCCGGACTGAGTTCAAGGGGCGAACTCAAAATAAGGTGGACAAGTGGCACCAGAAATTCTTCTTCTGCCGCCACAATAGTTTCATCGACCTGATTTGGAGGCTAGAAAAGCCTTGCGAGTGGGTAATAGAAGAGGTCGATAAGGATTTGGAGTCCGCTGTGAAAGCGATGAGGGATCACGGTCCTTTTGAGGCGAGCTATAATGAAGATTCCCTAGCTGAAGCGGGGTTGAGCCCGTATGAGCCTCAAAGTATGGTGGATCCGGCGACGGGTGAGGCCCCGCTAGTGCTACTAGGATTGCTGTGCTGTGTTTATTTATCGTCCTAACTCTTTTCGTGATTTGTATTTGCAGTGAAGTTCGGGAAGATCAAGGGAGCTGATGGGAAAGCCGCAGCTCGTGGGGGTAAGAGGCCGAGGTTGTCTGGCCGATCTGCTTCCTCGTCTGATCAAATTCAGCGAGCTGAGGTGAGAGATCCTAGAGCGACAGATGTTCGCTGTCCTTCCTCCACACCACTTCTGAAACGAGCGGGGGTCGGGGACCAAGTCGAGGTGGACATCATTGATGTTACGGGAAGTGATGCGAGTCCCGTAACTCCTTCGAACAAACTGGCTGGCCTTCCTTTCTCCGAGGTAAGGATTTAGTGATTTCATGACATAAGTTTCCTTAAACCTTGCCTGTGTATCTAACTGCATTCCTTCTTTCAGGGCCTTGATATGTTCGTCAGTTGGCTGAAGAACAACGTCGAGGAGATGTCCTCGAAACATGAGGAAGAGAAAAGCCGATACTCTGAAAAGCTGATGTCGGCTATTGCCCGGGCGAAGAAAGCTGAGGCCGAGCTGGTGAAGGCTGAAGAGGGCAGAAAAGCTGCCAAGTCCGAGTTGGTTGCTCAGCTCGCGAGGGCCGAGGCGGAGGCCGAGAAAGCTCGGAGGCTTGAGTCCGAGCTGATTGCGGCGAAGGACCGGGAGGTCAACCTTGCGGCTAGCCAAGGTGAGCTCTTCCGGGCCTTCACAAAGAGGTTTCTGTTGTCGGAGAGTTTCTCCGAGCTTGCCAATGACCTGGCCATGCTCATCAACGGAAACTTCGCCGTGGCTGCTTTGGAGCAGGCTGCCAAGGACTTCCCCGGCCTGGACGTATCCAAGTACGGCTTCGAGCGGCTAGGGGATGAAGCCCTACCTTCTCGGTATGCCAGGGTGGTCCGAGATCACCTCGGCCAGTTTCCCCTCCTGGAGAATATTGCCGGCTCGTCCACGCTTCTATCTGTCGAGCAGATTGCTGACTGCTCGGTAGACCGGGACCTCGACCTGGACTCTGCTTTCGATGCCCTTCGCGACGAGGAAGAAGAAGGCGAGGGCCCGGAAGAGGAAGTGGAGGAGGAGCAGGAGGCTGGGGCTGGTGAAGATCCGGCCGCTGACAAGGACTTGGACGGTTCCCCCTCCGAGCAGCCACCTTCTCAGGATAAGGAGGTCGGCGATGTTTTAGTGTAGTTGTTTTTTTTTTCTTCTTTTTTTTCACATTGTATATCTGTACTGAACATCTTCGAATCAATGAATTTGTTTTCTTCTTCTTGAGTATAGAGCTTGGATTCTGTCGGTATTTCTACTTTGCGCATACAAATAGCTCTCCTTTCTCAAGATGTGGTTGACCAACGGTCCATGGCTCAGCAATGGAGGGAGAAATGCCGCCGAGCTGAGGAGCTTTTCAGCCAAAAGTGTATTCTGCTGAAATCCCAAGAAGCCGAGCTGACGGGATGACAGATGAAGTTTGAGGCACTTTGTGAGGAGGTCGAAGTCAAGCAGCTCGCTTTTCAAGAGAGTACCGACTTGCTTCAGGCCAAGCTTCTTCAGGCTGAGGAGGAGTTGGAAGTTGCCCGAGGTCGAGCTGGCCGCGTTCCCAAAGATTACGAGAAGATCGTCGAGGAGCATGCCGAGTATGAAGATATTATCCGTCGCGGCGGTGGTATCACCATCTCCGAGGCGGAATTAAAGGCAAAAGAGGACTTGGAACAATATATCGCGCTAAAGGAAGCACTCGGGTCCGAGTCTTTTGGGCTTCAGGGTGCTTTTGAGATGCTGAAGGAGAGTGCGGGCAGGTATAAGTGTATTTTGGACCACCGACCTAAGTTACGGACGCTTTTGGCATGTGGTGCGGGTGCAGACCTTTCTTCTTCTGTTCGGATAATGCCTGCTCGCGAGGTGAAAACGGCATCGTGGGGACATCAGGTCGGTCCGAGCCAAGGTAGGCGAACTATTGGTCGCGGTTCGGCTACCCCGCGAGGTCAAAGTTTTCCTGCTGGAAGAGGTCTAGGTCGGGGATGAGGTCGAATATCGATTGATGATCTCCTGGGGCCTTCCTCATTCGAGGAAGATTGGCTCAGCTTTAGCAAGAAAGACTCAAGATGCAAGATAAAAAGGAAATTTTATTAAAAAAGGACCAAAAAACAAAGTAAAAAGAGTTTTGACGAGCTCGTTAAAAACAAAACATTAAAGACAAAAAAGACAAAAAAGAAAACCTAAGACTCTATATGCAAGATTTTGCTGCTTATACGAAGAATCTCTTTAGATGGGCGATGTGCCACGTTCTGGGTATTAGTTCGCCCGAAAGATAGGCGATTTTGTAAGCTCCTTTGCCGAGGACTTTGTGTACTCTGTAGGGTCCTTCCCACGTAGCTTCGAGCTTGCCAAGCTTCTCTGAGAGGCTGATCTCATTGTTTCGAAGCACAAGATCACCGACCTGGAACTGTTGGGGTTTAACCCTTTGGTTGTAATACCGAGCCATCTGCTGTTTGTACCGAGCTTCTTTTATGCTGGCTTGTTCCCGTTTTTCCTCCAATAAGTCTAGGTCGGTTTGGCGCTGCTCTTTGTTAGCTTCGGCGGAGAAATTGATAGTTCGGGGACTGGGTGTTCCGATCTCGACAGGTATGACTGCTTCTGACCCGTATACTAAACGGTACGGGGTTTCTCCCATTAGAGTTCGGGGCGTAGTCCGGTACGACCATAGGACATTTTGGAGATTGTGGATCCACTCTGTTTTCTCCTTCTCTAGGCGGGCCTTGAGTCCGTTCACTATCGTCCTGTTGGTGACTTCGGTCTGGCCATTAGTTTGAGGTCGGTTGACCGAGGTGAACTTTTGCTGGATATTGAGTCCTTCACAGAATTCTCTGAATTCCCTGCTCGTAAATTGCGTTCCATTATCCGAGATGAGGACTCTTGGTACCCCGAACCGGCACACGATGTTTTTCCAGACGAAGTCAACGGCTTTATCCATTGTGACTTTTGTGGAAGGTTCAGCTTCTACCCACTTGGTGAAGTAGTCGACGGTGACTATTAGAAACCATTTTTGCTTAGGTGCCGGGTAGAAAGGCCCTACGATGTCAATGCCCCACTCCATAAATGGCCACGGACTTTGAATAGTAGAGAGGTCGGTTTGGGGTAGTCTCGTCACTCTGGCATGCAGCCGGCATTTTAGGCACTTCTTCACGAACTCTTCCGCATCTTTTGCCATTGTTGGCCAATAGTACCCCCATCGCATGATTTTCTGAGCTAGCACCCGAGCTCCAATGTGGCTTCCGCACGATCCTGTGTGCACTTCATTTAGTATGTAGTCCGCTTCCTTTGGTCCAACACTTCTGAGGAGAGGCTGTAAGTATGACTTTCGATAGAGGACCCCTCCCTCGAGGGCATACTGCGTGGATCTAGCTAGAATTTTTCTAGCCTCCGTCTTGTCCTCGGGCACTTCTCCGTTCTTCAAACATCTGATTAGGGGGGTCATCCAATTTGGGTCGTCCTCTATGATTGCATTGACTTCTGCCTCTTCTATACTCCTGTTTCGGACTTCCTCCACTAGCGTCGAGCTGGATGGAGAGTTTGCCAGCTTGCTTAGCTCGTCAGCTCGGGTATTTTGGCTTCAGGGAATGCGAACTATTTTGAAGAACTGGAAAGACTGTTCAAGGAGCTTGACCTTCTCTAGGTACTTCTTCAGCTTCTCACTTTTCACCTCGTATTTCCCTAACACATGGTTGACCACGACTTGGGAATCATAATGGGCTTGGACAGCTCGTATCTGAAGGGTTTGGGCGAGATGCAGTCCGGCAATGAGAGCTTCATATTCCGCCTCGTTATTCGTAGTGGAGAACTCGAATCACAGCGAATATGTTAATTCCTTTTTCTCTGGGCTGATGAGGAGTATGCCGGCTCCACTTCCTTTCTTTCCTGAAGCTCCATCCACGTACATCTCCCAGCAATCCGAGGGTGTCTTCTCCGGGACTTCATGGAGCTCGGTTTTGGCTTTGATCTCTTTTGGTTCCTCGAGGTCCTTATGCTGAGCTTCTACAAGGAAGTCTGCTAGAGCCTGCCCTTTTATAGCTCGACGGGGACCGAACGATATAGAGTGCTCTCCTAGCTCGATTGCCCATTTCGCGATCTTTCCTGAGGCTTACGGTTTAGTAAGAACTTGCCGAAGAGGTAGATCAGTCAAAACTTGTATTGGGTGAGCTTGGAAGTAGGGTTTCAGACGCCGAGCTGCGTTTATCAGGGCTAGGGCGAACTTCTCAAGAGGCTGATACCTCGTCTCTGGGTCTTTGAGAACTCGGCTGACGAAGTACACCGGTAGCTGCCGATCTCCTTCGTCTCGGACCAACACTGCACTTATTGCTTCCCTCGATGCTGCGAGGTACAGAGAGAGGGGTTCTTCCTTTTGGGGGACTGACAAGGTTGGTAAGTCCCCGAGATGGCGCTTGAGCTCCTCCAAGGCTAGCTCGTGCTCACGTCCCCATCCAAATTCCGGTGCCTTCTTGAGAATTTTAAAGAATGGGAGCTGTTTCTCGGCAGCCTTGGAGAAAACGACTTAGCGCAGTTATGCACCCTGTCAACCTATGCACGTCGCGGATAGTCCGGGGTACCTTCATCTCCTGCACGGCTCTAATCTTCAGCGGGTTGGCTTTGAGACCTTCTGGCGAGATCCAGCACCCTAAAAATTTTCCAGATCGCACGTTGAAAGTGCACTTCTTTGGGTTCAGCTTGAGGTTCGCCTGCCGTAGTATGTTGAGCGTAGTTCGCAGATCATCCACCGCCGAAGCCTCTTCTTTGCTCTTGACGACAATGTCGTCTACGTATACTTCGACAATCTTGCCGATATGATCTCGGAAGAGGAAATCCACCATTCGCTGGTATGTCGCCCCGACATTCTTTAACCCGAAGGGCATGTATTTGAATGCAAAGATCCCGAAGCTTGTTGCGAAAGCTGTCATGATCGCATCTCCTTCATCCATTAGAACCTGATAGTATCCTTTGTAGAGATCGAGAAAGCAGAATACTTCGTGTCCCACTAAGGATTCGATCTTTTCATCGATGTTGGGGAGAGGATAGCAGTCCTTCGGGCAAGCTTTGTTGAGGTCGGTGTAATCTACACACATCCTCCACTCTCCTTCTTCTTTCTTTACCACTACCGGATTAGATAGCCAAATCGGGTATCTGACTTCAAACAGAAGCCCTGCCTTCAACCATTGCTGCACCTCATTATAGATAACTTGATTTCGTTCGCGGAAATGATCGCCGTTTCGCTTGACCGGGGTTGAGTTCGGGTTAATGTTAAGCTTATGCGTGATGATTTCCGACGACACCCCCGTCATGTCCGTTGGAGACCGTGCGAAGACGTCTTGATATTCCCTTAGGAGCTGGATTACTTGCATGCGTGTTTGAGGTCCCCCGGCAAAGCCGACCTTGACGACCTTCGCTGGATCTGCTTCAGACAGGGAAACCTGTTCCGCCAAGGTGTCTGGGATCGACGTCATTTCTTCCGGTTCCTTGGGATACTTTGATTGCTATGCCTGGGGTTGACCTCGTAGAGCAACCTGCATGCACTCCTTGGCCTTTATCTGGTCACCTCGGACAGTAAGGGTTCCAGCCGAGGTCGGAATCTTTAACAGCAGGTGGTAGGGCGAAATGATGGCCCTGACTGCATTCAGCCAATTCCGACCTAGTATGATGTTGTAGGGGGAGTTCGCTTTAACCACATAGAACTGAACCAGTTTATTGACGCTGGTCGCCGGGCTGCCAATGGCAACGTCGAGCGCAATGGTCCCTTCAGGTCGCGTCTCTTGCTGCGTAAAGCTCTTGAGAGGCAGGGGTGTGGAGTTCACCCGAGCTGGGTCGAGGCCCATCCTATCCAAGCAGTGTTGGAAGATGATGCTCACGCTGGCCCCACCATCGATGAATACGCGATGGACCATCTTGTTGGCCACTCCGACCTGTATTACCAGGGCGTCATTGTGTGGTGTAGCTGTAGGCACAGGGTCATCCTCAGAGAATGTGACGGTTTCCCCCTTCTTGAACCTCTTTTTCGTTTGCTCCTCACCCGATGGGACTGGTGGTCTGCGAGCTTCTGCCTTCAACTTAGTTTTTGTCTTGCCTGGGGGTAGCCCGGTGATGGTGGAGACCACTCCGTCGTACTGTGGTACGTCGTACGGAGGGTCGTCATCCTCCTCGTCGTGATCGACCTTAGCTCGCTTATTGTGGGGAGCACAGCGACCTTGTCCTCCTTTCCGTTTTCCTTTTGTGTTTTTCTTCCCCCCGGCTTTGTATTTCCTCAGAGTTCCCTCTTGGGCTAACCTCTCTATCTGTTCCGCGAGGTCGCGGCAATCCTCCGTGTGGTGCCCATGGTTATCATGGAAAGAGCAGTGCTTGTTTCTGTCCCGAGGTTTAGACTTTGACATGGGACGTGGTTTAGCGAACCAGTCCTCGTGGAGTGCGAAGATCTCGGCATTCGTTTTCATAAAAGGAGGTCGTTGGGACGGCTCTGGTCCCACCCGAGGTCCAAGCCGGGGACCGGATTGGTCCCGATCCGAGCCGGGGACCGGATAGGTCCTCTTTGGAGGCGCTCGTGGGCACTTCTCCGATCACGATCACTCCGACCTCGATCCCCTTCGGTTCTCTTCTTCTCGGTCTCCTCCCGCTTCAATCGGTCCGCATCCCGGCCATCGGCGAAGCGGTATACAATCTTCCACATCTCCCGGGGCATCTCGGGTTTCGCTAGCGAGCTCTTGGTTCAGGAACCCGGGAGCAACTCCATTTCGGAAGGCCGAGATGAGGAAGACATCGTCGATTTTATCGACCTTCAAGCTTTCCTGCATGAACCTGGAAGCGTACTCCCTTATAGATTCCTTGTCCTTTTGCTTCACCGATAGGAGGTAGGCTGTGTCTCGGTGAGCCTGAACCTTTGTATGGAATCTTTGCTTGAATATTTTTTCCAAATAGGTCCAGGACCCTACGCTGCCAGTTGGGAGACTGTCAAACCAAGCTCGGGCATAATCAATCAGCATTTCGGGGAATAGCTTGCACATGTGTTTCTCCCTGAGACCCTGGTTGTGCATGCTGTACCGGAAACGCGTTAAGAAGTTAAGGGGATCATCTAGCCCATTGTAGGCCGGAATGTTTGGCAATTTGTACACCGTGGAGAGTTTGGTGTCAAGCAGCTCGTCGGTGAACGGGCTGACAAGCCGAGCTGGTTCCTTTTCATGTCGGTGTCGGTTCCTCGGGGGACTGCGACTCTCGCTGTAGCTCGGACTTCGGCACCTTCTGGGACTCCGAGATCGCCTTTGTGTATGATGTCGCCTGGGAGTCTGCTGCGAGCTTGGACTCTGGCGTCGAACTGAACCCCGCCGGGGATCGTGTCTCTCCCTTAGCTCTGGTTTCTGCCTCTCGGCGTAGCGAGGAGCTTTAGGTAGGGATTTTTGCGTGGAACTCTCCCTGGCCTCGGGTATGGGAGACATCCGGGTCGTCGCAAGAAAGCATTTGAAACGCTCCTTATTTACTTTAGCGAATTCGGCCGCGGCGTAGGTGGTGGCAAGGTCAAAGTCTCTGGAGAGATCATCCTCCTTCAGCTCGGATCCCTTCGGCTCCGACTCGTCGTTGATTTCTTCGATGTACCCTTCTGGAGTAGCACCCGTTATGAAGGACTGTGCGTTATGTGTCCTCCGATGCCGATTTTGCGTCGGGTTTCTCTGAGGGATGTACTCTAGCGCGGGCATCTCTTCGGAGGGATTTCCTTCTATTGGGTCCCTGGCGTGCCTCTCCTTTGGGACCGAACTGCCTTTCTGGCGATTCTCTTGGCTTATGGGGCAGCTTTCTGCTTCGTTAGGATTCCCTCGTTGGCTTTAGGCCTCCCGCACGCTTTGTGATCGCGTTACCATCATAAATCAGCTACGTAAGAACCGTTGATGAGCTTCCCACAGACGGCGCCAATGATAGATCTAGGGTTTGCGAAAGTAGCTAAAAGAAATAATAACACGATGACACAAAGATATACGTGGTTCGATCGATGTGATCTACGTCCACGGGGGAGAATATAGAGAGCTTTTATTATACTTGAGAGTACAATGAGTATTGAATGTCCTTTACACCTCTAATCTTGCATCTATTTATAAGCCTTAGGTTAAGTCCTAATCCTTCTAGAGATCGGACTCCTTATACATATCTAGTTGCTTGATACATGTATATCCGATTCCCGTTCGTAGTAGAATTCTATCTTCTCCCAAAGTAGGGCTTCGTTACTTGGTCTTCAAGGCAGATGTTGACTTTGTTTGGGCCGAACTCCGTGGGCCGAGTTTTAATATATAGGCCTAAATAGCCTTAGGTCGGGCCCAGGATGAGGCCGGTACTATCAGGGGGTAATTTTCTATTGTTAACAGCTGGTGGATTTGGAGCTAAATGCATTTGAAAAATAGAAATAATCCAATTTGTATATGTTAGAAACGGTGTATACGTCATTTCCTGATTACAAATGAAACAAGAAATGTAGGAGAATAAGATCAAAAAATGAACTAAAATTGAAATTACAAAATAAAATAACAAACTCAAGTGATAAGTCGAGTCGAAGGAATCCTTCTCCCCGCAAGACGAATAACGCCCCGGTAGTGCTCTCGGTTTGGCGGTTCGTCCCCAAAGGTAAAACAACTTCGTCTCGACGGATGTAGCACCACAATCCGGCGAGCTCCGGTGAACTAGACAAGAATCGAGAAACTGAGCAAACTAAAATGATTTTCGTATGATGATGAGATGCCGATTTTTCCTATATCTAAAACCATGCAAATGCACCCTATATATAGCCAAACTCACTTGTGGAGATTTTAATACACCTTAAAGTGTAATTACAACATTGTGTTGTATCGTCGGTTTCTCCTTCAAAGAAGGCGTTATGGGATTTTGCATTGAATAAAATCAATTCAATTTATTTTCCCAAAATCAAATAAATGGCGGTTACAGCTCAATTGCTTTGACAATCAAAGTCGGCGGTTTCGTCAAATACAAAATACCAAAAATTGACATTTCAATTTCAATTGAAAATAGAAGCCAAGCACGAGCTGACATTCCCTTAATTAAACAAACTTTTTGTTTAATTAAATTATGTGTTGATAAATTGTTTGGGCTAATTCTAATTTGTAATAGAAATTATCAATTCAGGCCAAGCCCAACTTCGGTTAATTCAAGAATTAATTCTAAATGAATTAATTTAAGCCCAATTCAAATCTAAAGCTCGCGGTTCAAACCCGAGCTCGTTACTTCAACATATGAATTTGCCTATAACAAATTCATCTCCAACACACAATTCAAATATATCATTTCTCACTCACCAATTAATGGTTTTGAGAACATAAATATATTTTGATTATTTACTTGACAAGTAAAATAATCCTCCATTATTTAATTCTCAATAATTAAATAATTAACCACCATAAATAATGATTTTCAAACCATTATATCCAACAATCCCCCACATGAGTGAGAAAGCCGTATGCAAATGTATGCAGACACATAGCTCAGTCCTCAAGAGACGCTATTGCATTTGGAGAGGTGGCTTGTGACCTTGAACCTTCCATAGTCAATATCATCGAGTATACTGGCAGCCTAGTGGACGTGATGCCTTGAACTAGCATTCCTTGGTGTATACCGAGTCAACAATATTAACACAATATTATCTCAATCCTCATCCGTTCTCACGTTTGTGTCCATTACAGGCCCTGAAACACCCTTTGGATTCATAAGTGCATCGTCGAAGCGGCCCACACTTCACACTTACATAGGTGATTCTTTTTCCAAGTATCCTGCTATACTTGACCTCTTTAAGGTATCCAAGAATCATTAAAAGTCAAAAGACTTAACCTCACCACGTGCGGATTTCCAAACACTCATTGCTCTCTAGGGAATAGGTGATTTTGAGTGTTTTCACACGGAGTCATATAGCTTAGTTGTCCCATTGAACCAAGTTCTTGGGATCCTCTAGTCATCATGGTTGGGTTTCCACTATAATCATCCTTAAGATGTGGATTTTAATTCCATTCCCCCTAGCAATTTTGACAATTTGATCTTGATTTAACCTTTTGGTTAGCGGATCCTGCTAGATTATCTATTGATTTCACACAATCAATAACTATAACCAAACTAAAAGATCAAATGTCACGACTTACCATTGTACAAATCACTTTGTGTACAACCAATAGTCATTTGGTTATCATAGTGAAAAATCACTAAAGATATCGATTTCAACATGGAACATCTTCAAAATACCCCCACACTTTGAAGTATTTATAAGAATGTTTTTTTCACATTTCCATAGCTCATAGAGAAGTCTTTCCCTATAAGTGGAATCTTGTAAATTCATTTTTTTACTAATCTTTTTATGGCATTTAGATTAACATGTCCAAATCTACAAAGCCATAAATCGGAGCACTCAAACAAGTAAGCACAAGAAGTAGATGTAATTTTTATTAGTACTTGTTAAATGTGGACACATGTCCTTACACTTTAAACAACAACTACATCTTTGTCCCATTCGTCGAAGTCCTTATCGACGTCGAAGACATTGTTCTTTGCCTTCTTTTTATTCGGCTCTTCATAATCAATAGCCTTGCCCTTTCCAATACTTGGGCAAGGTCGCTTGTTGAAAGTTCCAACACCTTCCTTGATTATGTTTGCCTTAGCTTTTATAAGAGCTTTGGCCTCGTCAACCCGATATTTTCGGTCCAACGCCTCCCAAATTAACTTGGAGGTCTTAATACCAGAGTACACAGAATAGAGAAAATCTGCTAAACCGTGCAACAAGACGATTTTACACGTGAAATCGCCTTTTCTCCAAGTGTCGTATCCCACAAGCACATGGATATTTGTCTCGCCCTCACTAGGCGGAGGCACCTCCTCATCACGGAGGTAGTTGGCTAGTCCCAAAGTAGTGATGTAAAACATCTTTTGGGACCACCTTTTAAAATCAGTCCCCGAGAAGTTCGAAGGCTTCTCGGCAACAGGCATCCTTACCGATGTATGGAGAGGAGCCATCACGGACCGGAATCCACCCGTTTGCTCAAACAGATGGACAACAGAGTCACTAGTTGAGCTGTCTGTTTGTCCAAACAGATAGGAGACAACAGTGGCAGCATCAGTTGCAGAGTTGGTGGAGCCGATGGTAATTGACTCGTTGGCTGGAACGGTTGACGCCATTTCTCCAAGCAAAGGTTTAAAGTTTCGAAAGTTTTTAATCATAATTATTAGTTCAATCTCGATCTCCTTCGAACGGACGTGCAGCGTAATTATTCGTCTTGCGATTGTTAGAAACGGTGTATACGTCCTTTCTTGATTACAAATGAAACAAGAAATGTAGGAGAATAAGATCAAAAAATGAACTAAAATTAAAATTACAAAATAAAATAACAAACTCAAGTGATAAGTCGAGTCGAAGGAATCCTTCTCCCCGCAAGACGAATAACGCCCCGGTAGTGCTCTCGGTTTGGCGGTTCGTCCCCAAAGGTAAAACAACTTCGTCTCGACGGATGTAGCACCACAATCCGGCGAGCTCCGGCGAACTAGACAAGAATCGAGAAACTGAGCAAACTAAAATGATTTTCGTATGATGATGAGATGCCGATTTTTCCTATATCTAAAACCATGCAAATGCACCCTATATATAGCCAAACTCACTTGTGGGAGATTTTAATACACCTTAAAGTGTAATTACAACATTGTGTTGTATCGTCGGTTTCTCCTTCAAAGAAGGCGTTATGGGATTTTGCATTGAATAAAATCAATTCAATTTATTTTCCCAAAATCAAATAAATGGCGGTTACAGCTCAATTGCTTTGACAATCAAAGTCGGCGGTTTCGTCAAATACAAAATACCAAAAATTGACATTTCAATTTCAATTGAAAATAGAAGCCAAGCACGAGCTGACATTCCCTTAATTAAACAAACTTTTTGTTTAATTAAATTATGTGTTGATAAATTGTTTGGGCTAATTCTAATTTGTAATAGAAATTATCAATTCAGGCCAAGCCCAACTTCGGTTAATTCAAGAATTAATTCTAAATGAATTAATTTAAGCCCAATTCAAATCTAAAGCTCGCGGTTCCAACCCGAGCTCGTTACTTCAACATATGAATTTGCCTATAACAAATTCATCTCCAACACACAATTCAAATATATCATTTCTCACTCACCAATTAATGGTTTTGAGAACATAAATATATTTTGATTATTTACTTGACAAGTAAAATAATCCTCCATTATTTAATTCTCAATAATTAAATAATTAACCACCATAAATAATGATTTTCAAACCATTATATCCAACAGTATCAAGCATGAGGAGGAGAAGATCAGGATACAACTTATTATCGCCGAAAACAGAAGCAAGATGCAAGCGACGAGATTGGAAGGAGGAGCGAAGCGTACGTGGCGGCTGCGGCTGCGGCTGATTAGGGCGGCATCGCCGTTGAGACTGTGGATGAAATTGAAGAGCGCGTACGTTAACATGATGCTCAAACTGGCTAATAATTCTGCCTCTCGTGTCTTTCTCCTTTGCACCGCTCTCTCTTTTCGATCTATTTTTTTCAAATCTGCCGCTGTCACCACTGCCGTTCAGATCTACCATCGTCTTGCTGTCGTGCAAATCATCCTATTCCGCTATTGACATCGTCAAAGATTTGTTTTCCAGTCAATTTTTTATAAAATTCATGAAATCTAGGTTTGTTCGTGATATTGTACGAACTGGATAAATAGATTCCATTCGTCCCAATTGTACCATAGCATAATGCGCCATAATTTGGAACGATTAGAACTAATTGAATCATTCGTCTCAATTGTACCACAGCGCAAAGCGCCACCAATTGGCATGATTGAAACTAATAAGACTATTTGTTAAAAATAATAGAATTCATTAGCATAAAAATATTATCATCAATCAACCCAAATATCATAAAATACAAAAAAATATAATTAATTATAATGAAATAATAAAATTACTGTGATGGCACGAACGAGACGAACTAGATCTACTCATCCCATTCGTTCTGCAAAATATGTATTATTCAAAAATCCGAATCTTGGTCAGAATTTATAATTTTTAAGTTGGTTGCCAAATATTCCTTCCATCCCACTCGATGACACCTATTCCTTATTGATCGTCCCACTTAAAGTGATACAATCCAAAAGAGGAAATAACTTCCTTTCACAAAAAGGTATGATCTCCACTACTTTCTATCTTTTTATTCTATAATAATCTTTTTCCTAAATAATCGTGCTAAGAAAAAGTGTTCCACTTCGAGCGAAACGGAGGGAATATTATTTTTTATTCCAAAATAGCTATCTCACAGTTTACCTCTATTTTTAAAGGAAAGACAAAATATCTATTTTTGAATAAAGGGTAAACGGAAAACCCACCAACGCAAGTTTTAAATTATCAAATTCAATTTATATTTGGAGTTGACCCCCAGTCTTCGGTTTACATTAAAGTATTCTCGTTGATCATCTACTTTCTTAATTGTCTTATTAGATTATCATGAATTTAACATTTATATATTCAATATGTCATAATCAAATTAACTACTAGTACTATTTTTTTTCTTTGCTAAAATCAATGGTGTTGCCCACTATGTCCCAAAAAAAAAAAAAAGAAAGAAAAAGAAAAAAAAAAAACAGGTGTAATTTAATCATGGATCACGCCAATTGATAAATAGTATGCTCACTACCGCCCTATTCTTCATAAATCAACTTGTTTACTCTTGAAAATTCAATCATTAACAGCAGGTAATCGTATATTCATAAAAAAAAAAAAATCATCTCGGCCGTAGCTAATCGAAAATGAAGAAACTAATTAGCAACAAAAGTGGGAAGCAGATTTATGGCCCAAGATGGCAGAATATTGAGTCAAGTAGTGACTCAGAGAATGATGATCATGACGACGACCGTCATTCACCTCCCTCCGGATCAACTGTAACTGGTGATCAAATTTCCGGCATCAAAGCTGCAAAGCGACAATCACCAAAAATTACAACGGGTCATGGAGAGAACGAAGATCAAACTCCGAAGGGTTGGTAGTATTCTTTTCTTTTCTCTTTTCCCTTTTAATCATCCCTTTCAAATTTGTGTGGATATATAGGATTCAAACTCAATGTCAACAGGGAAGAGAGTAGGATGCAGCGAGGACGGAGAGTTGATGTATCGAGCTGCACTACAAGGTGATTGGATAGCTGCTGAAGTAGTATTGGAGCGAGATCCAAATTTAGCTTTTGATTATATAACAGAAGAGGGAGATCGAGCTCTTCATGTTGCCGCAGCCATGAAGAAGGAGAAATTAGTGGAGAAATTAGTTGAACGAATGAGCGAAGAGGACTTAACGTTGGTCGATGGGCGTGGCTATACAGCATGTTGTTACGCTGCTATATCTGGTGAGGTAGAAATTTGTTATGGATGCAGCGCAAGACACTAAGGAGACCACGGCCCAATACGTCAAAAGTGCAGATAAGCCCAAGGAGCCCAAAGAGGGAGGCCCAGGCGTGGAGAAGAGAGCCAAGCGAGAGAAGAAGATTCCCGAACATCTCAAAGATCAGCTAGGCAAAGGAGTAGGAGCACCCGGGAAATAATCCACTGCCTCCACGAAAATCAATTTGTTTTGAAGGCTTCTAAATGCGTGTTTGGCCAAGTTTCCGTGGCCTATTTGGGTCATATCGTTTCTGGAGGAGCAGTACAGGCTGATCCGGAGAAGATAACGGCCATGCGTGCATGGCCGGAGCAGCTCTCGGTGAAGCAGCTCCGTGGGTTCTTGGATCTCACAGGGTATTACCGCCGCTTTGTCAGGCATTATGCCAGCATTGCTGCTCCCCTCACCGACCTCCTCTGCACTAATGCTTTTGAGTGGACACCACAGGCTGCCCAAGCCTTTGCTGCCTTGAAAGAGGCCATGTCATCCACTCCGGTGCTCCGCCTTCCCGACTTCTCTGTGGAATTCGTGGTAGAATCCGATGCTTCTAACACGGGGATCGGGGCTGTATTAATGCAACTTGAGCAACCGATTGCATATTTTAGCAAGAAGTTGTGTCCTCGCCTCCAAGCTGCCTCCACATACACCAAAGAGTTGCACGCCATCTCGGAGGCCGTTCACAAGTGGCGGCAATACCTCCTCGGCCGCTTCTTTGTGATTCGTACAGATCATAAAAGTATCAAGGAGCTGCTACAACAAACTATACAAACGCCAGAGCAACAGAGATACATGAGGAAGTTATTGGGGTTTCATTTCCGTATTGACTACCGCTCTGGTGCCTCTAACTTGGCCGCCGATGCCCTTTCTAGGCGCCCAGCCACACAACCTAATGAAGCTGACTTACAAGAGGATGAGAGCCACGTAAATCAGATGCACAGTGCCCCTGTTTCAGAGCTTTTCGAGATTCTCCGCCGCGAGAATACTACTTGCCCTGATCTACTGGAACTTCACCGCCAATTGATTGAGAACAAGTTGAGCCCCGATTATTCGGTCACTCAAGGAATGCTTCTGTTTCGTCACCGATTCTATATTAGCAAGCACTCCTCCCTCATTTCCCGCCTCCTTCACGAGGCTCATGCTACTCCGATGGCCGGACACGGCGGAGTAAAACGAACTCTCATCCACCTAGCCGCAACTTTCTATTGGCCTAATATGCATGCCACTGTGAAGGAAATGATAGCCACGTGTCTCATTTGCCAGCAGACAAAATATTCGACCCAAGCCCCTGCGGGATTATTACAACCTCTGCCGCTCCCTAATCATGTGTGGGAGGAGTTGATGATGGACTTCATCACTGGCCTTCCCCCCAGCCGCGATTCTACAGTTATCCTCGTGGTCGTGGATCGATTCACCAAATATGCACATTTTGGTGCCTTGCCAACCTCGTTTACAACCACTACTACCGCTAATCTCTTTGTGGATATGGTGGTTCGTCTTCATGGGTTCCCAACATCAATCATCTCGGATCGTGATCCGGTGTTCATGAGCGCCTTTTGGCAGCAATTATTCAAGTTGACTGGAACTACACTGCGACATAGCACTGCCTATCATCCCCAAACGGATGGACAGTCGGAGGTAGCTAATCGGGGATTGGAGCAATATCTCCGAGCTTTCACCTTCAATAAGCCAACTACTTGGGCAACGCTGCTGGGATGGGCAGAATATTCTCTCAACACCTCATATTGCACCAGCATTAAGATGACACCTTTCGAGGCGTTATATGGAAGGGTGGCACAAATGATACCTCAATACACGGCGGGAACTTCCAAAATTCAAGCTCTGGATGAACTTCTACAAGAGCGTGATGCACTGCTCCGCCGCCTCAAAGAAGCCCTTCTACGGACTCAAGCTCGGATGAAACAACAAGCAAATCGTCATCGTCGTGATGCCGAGTTTCAGGAAGGAGATTCTGTTTTGGTTCGACTGCAACCTCACCGACAGGTTTTCGTTCGTAGTCGCCGCTTTTCTAAACTGGCGCAGCGGTACTACGGTCCCTTCAAGATAGTCGAGCGGGTGGGAAACGTGGCCTACCGACTAAATCTGCCGTCGGCCGTTCGCATCCATCCCGTCTTCCACATCTCTAAACTCCGGCCGTTCAAGGGTCAGCCCGAGGTGCCGGTGTGTGCCCTTCCTGCCGACTCGCAGGATTCCCATATTGGTTATTTGATATGTAAACACTTAAGAATATTCTATCAAAGAAATATTGAAATGCAACTTAATTGGCAAGATGCTTCCCCTCCAACATATAAGTAGAAGATTCGAGTCATTTGTCAAATGAGATCTTTGTATTAAAACGATGAAAAAGAAAAGTACCAAAAAAAAAGGCAAAGAAAGCTTCAAAGAATCTAGCCATCTTACTCAAAAAGAGAGACAAGGCCGGACCTCATTAAAACCTCTAGGAAAAACCCCCATGGGAAAAATTCCTAGAGAAAAGAGTATCCGTCTATTACACTTTTCTATAAAAACCGTGGAAAACATATCATTATGAACCTTCTTGGTAATAAAATTCGACGGATCAGACCACCAGCCATCCGGCAAGTCAGAATGTGCCAGAGCGTAGGCCACCTGATTACCTTCTAGATAGAAAAAAAAAAATCAGCGGAGTGATTATCGATTTTTTCATTTTTATGTAATATTCGACGGGAAATAATTTTATGTTTTAATTTATATGTATACATTTTAAAAATAATTTTATATTTAATTTAGAAGTTGTGATATTGTTCGCGTTAATTATTAATCAAATCTAAATTTATAATTAGGAATGACAACTGATCGGGTACTAATTTATTAAGGATTTTCTAAATTTAAAATTATTTAGAATTTTTTTAAATGTTCTCGTCCTAAAAGTGTTTATTTCCTTTTTTTAGTATGGTCACTCTCTTTAATTTTCTTTTTCTTTTTTGGGGTCCCCTCTTTATATTTAAAATTATCTGGTGTAGTAAATGAGCTTTTTGTATACTTGAATTAGAAGTTTGGAAGCTAGGTTTAGCTTTTTTTTTTTTTTTCCGTGAGATTGAAGCTTTAGACTTTTGAGCTTTTTTATTTTTTGACTATATATTATCATATAAAGGTCCAAAGGCGTATACGTACATATGTTCTGAATAGACTCGATCAATTATTGGACCAGTTAAATTTTTGTTATTACATACTTATTTAATTTCTTTCTAACACTGTAAATAGGTGACTAATTAAGAGTTTAAGGAACGCAATCAATGTTCTCAGACTCCATACATTCTACTCCCTCCGTCCATTTATAACGTCTCGTTTCCATTTTAGTCCGTCTCATTCATAACGTTCCCTTTCTAAATAAGGAAATAATTAGGGCCTTAATCTTCTAGTATTAGTTTCCTAATTATTTAACCAAACTAATATTAGATGATTAAGTTCATAATTAGTTCCTTATTTAGAAAGGGAAAGTTATGAATGAGACGGACTAAAATGGAAACGAGACGTTATGGATGGGACGGAGGGATTACATTGTAACTTCTTGTAATTCCATAATAAACATTTGATTTGAATTTTTCAAAATACTTTTTTTTTGGCGGAAAGTAATTAATAGAATTAGATATTGGGCTCAATTCCCCTTAAAAACTGCATAATAAACATTTGATTTGAATTTTTTCAAAATACTTTTTTTTTGGCGGAAAGTAATTAATAGAATTGAATATTGGGCTCAATTTCCCTTAAAAATGCCTTATTAAGGGGAGGAGATACCTCATTATTATAAAGAGGTTCATGCCAACAAGATCTCTAAGACAATGTGGGACATTTTAACACGCCCCTTCACGCGCAGGCATGGACAATATCTGTCGACAACGATATTGGGTGGCGGCCCATCATTGGATTGGGCTGACTCTGATACCATAATAGAATTGAATATTGGGCCCAATTCCCCTTAAAATGACCTTATTAAGGAGGGATACATCACCATTATAAAGATATTCATGCCAAGATCTCTAACCAATATGAGACATTTTAACAGTAGTCAAGGAGTAATTTCACAAAATATGATCTATTATCCGTCACAAGATCAATCTTAAATCACAAAATAGAAGTTGTAATTTCCTTTCACAAAAATATTCGAACACAGTTATAATAAGAAACAAGATCATTCTTAAATTACAAGAACACACCACCTCTGACCGGTACATCATTATATTACACCCACACCATTAAGAAAACCTAAAATAAATACACATCATAACATAAATAAATATACATAACATGTATCTCCAGAAACAATTTCTCCATATGTATATATTTGCAATATAAGTTCGAAGATCGAACCCCATTGCACACCAAAGACTTGGGGTTTCTTCTTCAGAAACAATATTTCATAATCATTTGCAATAGAAGAAGCCGACTGCACCTCGAGAATTAGGGTTTCTTGCTTTCAGACATATTGCGCCTACGCCACATCGGCCTAGAAAGCTTCTGGGACAGATACCCTGGAAGGATCACGTTAAGCCATATCTTGTCAAACTGATAGAAAACTCCATAAACAAGCGCAACATAAACCGAAATAATAACAAATTTGATAAGCGCTGCCCTAACTCGGACGAAGACCAGAAAGTAGGCCGACATGAAAGCTGAGATGGAGGAGACAAGAGAAAAGATGAGGAGGAGAAGCCCAAGTTTCAACAGACTTGGCAATATCTGCATAAACTGGTCTTCTTCGAAGCTCGATGTCATGACGGACCAAAACACAGTGACTGACATCGTCGAGGCAAACATGGCGGTGGCCTCAAAAATAATGAAACAAGTGAACCACTTCCTCTTTATATGTACAGGAATGCCTGTGACTTGATTGTTTCCTCCCGGAACTTGAAATGCAGCCGCGAACACCAGTGTGAGCAGGATGGTCGCGATCAGCATGCAAGTCTGCGCGGCATTCCTCATCCATGTCTCGCCCTTTTCCTGCAAACTCTTGTGCTCCTTTGAGAACAATTCTGAAGGCGTATGCCCCTCCTTGTTTCTCATCTCCAGACAAAATGTTGCTGCAATCGCCTCCACTTCCTGAAATGTTATCATTTATAATTAAACAAACTCTAGGATACAGATACTATTATCCAATATTTGTAATAGGCTCAAACTACTATCCAAATTCTCACCATAAACCACACCATCTCCCTTTGCATTTCAATAGTGGATTCTGCGACAATCTTCCTTGCATTTGGATGTGGTAACTTGGCAGCTAAATGCAAAATGTTGTTACCATTTTCATCTTGTGAGACTGTAATAAAATGTTTTGCAGCTCCTGTGTCATGAATGAGTCCGAAGACATATTCTTGTCGATATATTACAGCGATGTGGAAAATAGTATATCCATTGTTGTCGATGTCCCATATAAGATCGGGGTAAGGGCCGAGAAGCATGAGTATAAGCTCCACATTCCCGACTTTTGCTGCATCGTGTAGAAGTGGAGGATTCTTGATCAGCTCAAGTGCATTAGGCCGATCTAGTTTTTGAATCTCAGTCCACAGCTTCTCAGCCAATAAGCAGAGATCTGGCTGCATTTCTCCGAACATCTGTTTACCTATGATTTTGCATCGCAATGTACCATGCTTCTAAGGTTGATCAAAATTTATATCAAATAATAAAAATAGTTCAAAAATGTTACATGGATTAAGTAGGAATTAACATGAATATGAATCAATAATTAATGACATTCACGAAAAGAAGATTCGGTTTCAACTTTCAACATGTACACTATTTATGTTTCTAGATAATAGAAATGATATTGGAATTAAGGAAGATAATTGAAATATTGAATTTAAGATAAACACCATATAAGATCATTTGAAATTAGTACAATAAGTTTGTTATATACTTTTTGATCTTTATATAATGTAGTTGCATTATTAATTTATATAGAATATTACTTTTTAAAATATAATTTATTTTAAAGGAAAGAAAAAGCAAAATAAAGGACAAAGCACCACCATGCATGATATTACCATCATTGAGAGAGAGAGAGAGAGGGAGAGAGAGAGCTTTTTCTTTAGAGCTTTAACTTTAAAGAAAATGTAATGAATTTTCTAATTGTCTATTCAACGTTTCCAAGAATTAAAATCATAAAATTTAAATACTTTTATTGATGCAAATACCATCAAGCAACTTAGATACAATTCAAATAATTTGAATGAGAAACTTTGAGAAATATTTCATGCATAATCCTTACCGATTAATTCAGTATGTATGAGAAGCAATTTCATTATTATGAATTTGAAACGGGACCGTTTCACATCTGCTATTTCATGTCTAGCTAAGTGATGCAAAGCCGTTCCTTCTTCATTTCTCATCGTAGCAAGAGATCCATCTTTTTCCAACAATTCTAAACCTACATCTGCAAAAATAAAACATCATGTATCATATTTTAAACAAATTCATAAATATAAACAATTGAAATATTGAATATTTTATAAAAATAGAAGGCCGAAAATTTAATATCATACCATACATTTTGCAGTTCATAACATTTAGCAAAAGATCAAACCATTCTTCTTTTGACAAATCTTCAACTTTACTGCATTTCAGAAGATACGAAACCATCTCTGCATTTCCGTGCAATGTTGCCTTATGCAGAGGCGTCGCGCCATTTTTGTCGCGAGCAATGCTCAAATTAGGGTTTTTTTTCATGATTATATCAGCAATTTGTACTATTCCTGATATAGCCGCATAACAACACGCTGTGTAGCCATGGCCATCTAGCAATGCTACGTCGTTTGGACTCATATTCTCGACTAGTTTCTGCACGAATTCCTCGTGTTTCCTTGCAACCGCTATATGTAGAGCTCTGTCGCCTTCTTCTGTTATGTAATCGTAAACTAAAGTCGGATCTCTTGCAAGAACAACTTCAGCTGCTAGCCAATCGCCGTCTAATGCAGCTTTGTACATAGCTTCTGCATCCGCACGACAGCCTGTTTTATCCGATTTATATAGTTTAATTAGGCGCTTATTTGTACCTTATTCTTATTTATGGAAACAGAAAATGATGAGAAAGAATTGCTGACCTCTAACAGTTTGATTTCCATTTTCTTGATTTGAAACTTGATCAGCTATTGTAGTTGATTCAAAGGAAGCCGAATGATGGGTGATTTCGTCTTTTCCTTCGAGATTCTGCCATTTTGGGCCGTAGATCTGCCTGCCGCTCCTGGTTCTTGATAGTCTCTTCATCTTGTGACATGAAAAATAGGCAGTTTCTTATAATATATATATATACGTAGTATTTAATTAATTTACTTTTTAAATATAGTCTCGCCTTTTTCTTTTCCTTTTTACTAGCTTCCATAAAAATTTATGAGCACAATACTCAAGATAGGCGTAGCATAAAAATCTACTAGCTTCCTTTTTTTGGGCCGGACCATGCTTTCTGGCTGGCCAGATTTTTTAGGTCTACAAACATGCAGTCTAAGCTTTTAACTTAATTAATAAGAGGGAAACCAATAACTAAAAAAGATTGCATATCATGTTAAAAAAAAGAAAAAAGAAAAGAGATTGCATATAAAACTGGCGCTCAGAATAATGCCATCAATAATGAGTTTACAATTTTCAAATTTATTTAATTAATAGTAAATGAAACTCGATTATGATTTATATTAATTTTCAATTAGAATTTTTTATTCCTAATTAGAATTTATTAATCACAATTAGAATTTAAAAATCCTAATTAGAGTTTAGAAATCCCCGATCAAGATTTATTTTTCACCGATTAGATGTAATCTTATTAATTATGCTAATAAAAAAATGAAACAAAAATTCCATGATTGTACCCCAGTCCATATTAAGTACTTCAACAATTAAGAAGGAAATTAGAAGAAAAAAAGGGAGAAAAGTTAAAATAGTCATTCCAATGAAGCAAAAATAAATTCTAACCATTAATTTTTAAAAAATAAATATTAACTAAAATTTCTACAAAATTACTATCTTATCCTTATTTTATATCATCATACATGATAAACATATATACATAACTAGCATACACCACACACAAAACAACTCTCTCTCTCTCTAACACACATACACATTGCGCACAGACGCGCGCGTGCGCGCGCCCACACATAGAGACATGCGCGCATACACGCACGTACACACTGCACGCGCGCGCACACACACACAAAGAGACGCACGCACACACTGCACACACACACACACACACAAACGCACATACACACGCATATACACACATACATGTATGAATTTAAGTTTTTACGTATGGACTTATGTATTTATGTATGTAATTATGTATGTGATGTATGCATTCATGTATGGATCATGTATTCATGCATGTCATGTATGCATCATGTATGAAGGACATTTTGATAATCCAAGTTATTATTTATCTTTTAAAGATTAATGATTAAAATTTATTTTAATCTTTTAAAAATGGTTATTTTTCCACATAAACTCAAGAAAAAAGATACTTTTCTTTTTTTTTTTTTGTACTGAAAGAATATCGTTAGGGGCCTCAATTTAATTTAGTCTTGTTGTCGTTTTCGAGAATGACAAAAAACCAATCCATACTTTAACTTCACTATTTGGTGTACAAGCTGATCTTTTTGTTAACTTGAACAAGAAGTTCCGAAGCTTGAAAGTCTTAAACTTCATCACTTGAAATGCTTTTAATTTAAAAGACAACAACATTTTAACATAAATATAACAGTTGCAACGTACAACTCCCTTTTTTTTTTTTTTTTTACATGACCCTACATGTACAACTCCTTACAAATACTACCATGCACATATGTTTAAAATGATGGGTTCCATTTTCCACACCACACATTTTTTAAAGTAATGGGTACTTGCTGAAAAGGGTATGCCTACTCGATCGATTTCGTATCCATGTCCAAACAAAAACCACAATCCTCGTCATCTCGCCCAAGTTAACAAACTTTGAGGTGGCTACCAAGATGAGGATGGAGTAAACCGACACATAAACGCAGTACCCAAACAACACCATATTTGTCAGTCTGTGGAAGACCAGAAAGATTGCTGCCATGAAAGCTGAGATCGCGCAGAATATAGACGACAGCAGAGCTCCGAGTCCCAACATCAGCTGCAATGGCAGAATATACAGAAACTTGTCTTCTGCGAAGTTTGAAGTCATGATTGACCAGAACATTATGATGCTGAATAGTGAGCCGAAGAGGGCCAGTACTTCGGATGCAATGAAAGCTTTGAACCAGATTCGGTCCTCGAGCACAGGCACGCCTGATTTGTCGTCGTTTCCGCCTGGCACGGTGAAAGCGGCGGCGAACACCACGGTTAGCAGGATAGTGCCGATGAGCATGCAAGAATCTGCTGTGTTTCTCATCCATGTCTCGCTCTTCTCCATCAAGCTCTTGTGTTCCTTGGAGAACAAGTCTCGCGGTGTCTGCCCTTCTTTGTTTCTCATCTACTGACAAGATGGCGGAACGGTTGCCTCGACATCTTGTTTCCGTTATATCAATGTCGTATGTAAATGAATTATAGAATATTCCTAGATCCTAGGAACTTGCATGCAGTGACGGAGCTAGATATTTTATTCAGGACCTCATGAATGATATTATAATAGAACTATAGTAAAAGTTGATGACAATTTTTATGAATTAAAAATATTATTATAATAATTACATCTCATATTGATTAAAAATCAATAGTTAAACAATATTGAAAATTCTCCAATTATTTAAGGAAAAATAAAATGAAGTTTATTTTATTAAGGAGGAGTAACTTTAACTACTTAAGTTAGCAATATGCAAGAACTAAATGTTGATAATTAAATGTCCTAATTAAACATAAAAAAATTAAATGTTCATTAATTGATAATTTAATATGATTAACAAAGAAATTAACACATTAATTTAAGAAAAATAAGATAATTGATTTACAAAAAAAATAATTCAAGGTAAGCCCTAAAATTATCAAGAAATTTGATTTCTAGTCAAGTTATTAGCAATTAATTGTATTCTAATACTAATAATAATAATAATAATAATTGGCCAATACAATAAAGTATGGTCACCCCTGCAGGTTGCTACTCAATAACAATAAAGTTTATTTATCTCTTAAAATAGTATTCAAATTTACCAAGATACCCCTAATTATTTCACCCAACAATTCAACATTTCATATTCCAACACCATGCATGCATAAAACAATTTTAAATCAAGCTGTAATCAACCTAATTCTCACCTTAAACCATGATAGCTCTCTTTGCATTTGAAGGGCTGATTGGGGCATCTTCATTCTGCTAGGAGGTGCTAATTTTGCCGCTAAATGCAAAATGTTATCACCTTTTTGATCTTGTGAGATGGCGCTCAAATCTATCTTGGCTCCTACGTGGTGGATCAGATCATACACTTTAGACCTTCGATACAAGACAGCAATGTGAAATATAGTGTATCCACAGCTGTCAGTATCCCAGATAAGCTGAGGGTAAGTTCGAGTAAGCATCGTCACAATCTCCACGTGGCCTGCTTTCGCGGCATCATGAAGAAGATAATGCTTTTGTATTAGCTCCAGAACACTAGCCTTTCCCAATGTTTGCATCTCGGTCCACAGCTTCTCAGCCAATATGCCAAAATTTGATCTTTTTTTTCCTGAAATAGAACATGCATGGAGACATCATCATGTACATGCTTTCAAATAATTTGATGTTAGAAAACAATAGATATTTTGTGGACATTACCATTCAAATCAACATGGATGCCAAATAAAACATCCAGTAATACTGATAGCCAACTGCTTGCATTTGATAACTCATGTCGAGCCAGAAGATGCAGAGCCGTTCCCTCTTCGTTCGCCATCGTAGCAGGATATCGGGTTTTTCCCACTATCTCTATAGCCACACCTGCCCAATTAATCGTTACAAAATATATCATATTGGTTGCACATATAATCTCTTTCCCAAATTTAGGGTAGCCTATATGTTTAAAGGGGAATTCATCGAACTCTTTCTATGCATGATACGAAAACTCCAATATGAAATGGAATTCCACTGACCCAGTTTTCACATATGAATTGTATCAATAACTGCAAATTCTCAAATCCCAGTTTCCAACTTCTATCAAGAATTGAAATAACATGCATGCTCACATTCAGACATCATCTTTTGTTGGCTCTAGAGGGTGTTTGGCTAAGCTTATTTTGAAGAGCGTATAAGCTCTTCAAGGAGCTTATAAGATGTTTTGCCTCAAGAGTTTATAAGCTATTAAAGTGTTTGTGTTTCAAATATATTGCAAAGCTTAGTTTCTCTTTTCAGTTAATCAGTTTATGCAGCTTGAAATAATGCTTATGAAGGGTTAGCTGGATGCATAAATAAACATGAAAGAACAAAGCAACTTAACGTGGTTCGGAGAAACTACTCCTACGTCCACGACCAGAAACCTCTGGTAATCCACTAAGGATACCACTGACTTTTCGCGCAGTCAGCAAGCGTTGCAGCTTGGTTCCTCAAGCTGGATACAAGTTTACGCGTACTGTATCGAAACGTAACCAGACTGTTTACGGGCACAGCTGAAGCCTAACCTGTAGTTTGCGGGTACTACAGAACCAATCACTCGAATTACGCGCTTCGAGCAGGCGTACCTTTACCTAACCTTTTCTGGGTTTGGGTTTGGGGTTTTCCAACTATGAACGAGTTCTTACAATGAAGAATTTTGAGTATGATGAACTCGTTCAAACTAGGCTTAAGATGGGAAGGATTATATGCCTAGATACTAGTGGGAGAGAGCTTCAGCAGCCTGAGAATAAATAATCACTCATAAGTATGAAGGCTGCTGGATCTTTGAAGCTTTTCTGAGAGATCTCTTGATCTTTGGTTAGACTTCCTTCAATGAAGTATGTTGATCTCTCTTGAATATATTCTCTCGTCACACCTCTCTTTCTGATGATGAAGAAGACTTCTATATATAGGGAGAGATTAGAACTAGCCGTTGGAAAGAGCCGTTCTGAATCTTTACCTAACTTCTGACAGGATTGACTTGTCTTCTTCCTTGATTTCCTCGTAAAGCAATCCTAGGTTTGACTTCTAGGTGCTGAGGTGTCGAGTTCCTGATGGTCCAGATCAGATCTGACTTTATCTAAAGGTTCACTTCGACTCTGCTGTGTTGGTGACTCTGAGCTGTCTTGAACTCTGCTGGATCATTGACGCTGAGCTGAGTCTTGAACTCTGCTGGGTCTTGACGCTGAGCTGAGTTGTCACACGAGCTGGGTCTTTCCTACAGCTGTGTCTGGAAGAACTTTATCGTCTTGGATCTGGATAACGTTACTTCTCACTCGACTTTGCTTACCCTGTTGTGTACTCAGCTGGGTCTTCTGCTGTCTTCAGCGACCACCTGTAAACATAGAAAATCTATAAGCTCAAACAGGTGAGCTGGAAAACACTTGGGTTTGAGCAAACATCTACTCGGTTGGGGTCAGCTGGGTTTTGGTATCACTTCAAAACTCTATTAATTTTCCCAACAGTTTGGATTAGAGAAAAGAGAGAAAAAAATTATAGGTATAATTTAGAGAAAAAAAAAGTAATTTTTTGATTTATTTTATATTATAAATTTAAAAAATAAAATAAAATGAAAAATGGTGAAAATAAGGAAATTGAGTGTTGTTCATAACATCTTTACACAAAAAAAAGTTGGGGTAGAGGTACTTTTTTTTTTAGGAGCTTATAAGCTCTTAGAGCTTTTTTTTTAGCTTATAAGCTCTTGAGGAGCTTCTTTTGCCAAACACTTTGCAAGAGCTTATAACCTCTTAAACAGCTTATAAGCTGTTTTAAGGAACTTATAAACTCAGCCAAACACCCTCCTAATCTAGGCTGTAGTTCTTGATAATCAATCTATACACAAACTTGAATACCATCTTATCAATATAAATTCGCATCAAGAGGTTTTCTCATTCGAGATTGGAGTGTTTCGATGATGCACGAAAGGAGTTCGATGAAATGCCTAAAGAAGAATGCCGTGTCTTGGGAAACTCAGCCGTTTTGTTCATAAGTTAAAAAAACGTCATATAAAATTTTGCATAGCTTTCAGATGATTGAAATTTGCAAATGACATCTCCTCAATCAAACACAAAGACTTCAAAAAGAAGAGATAAGAGGAGGCTATCAATATCATACCATACATTTCTCTGCGTATTGTGAAAAGGAGAAGATCAAACCATTCTTCTGTAGACAAATCTTCAACTTTTATGGAATTCAAAAAATACGACACCATTTTCGTGCGTCCACGCGAAGCTGCCTTGTGAAGCGGCGTCGTATTGTTCTCATTATGCAGAGTTACCAGATCTGGATTTTTATCAATCATAACACGAGCAATTTTCACTTCACCGGATATAGCTGCATAACAACATGCTGTGTAGCCACGCCCATCTACCAACGCTAAGTCCTTTCGACTTATACGTTGGACTAATTTCTCTACGAATTCCTTGTGCTTCATGGCAGCAGCTACATGTAGAGCTCTATCGCCGTCTTCTGTTACATAATCATGGGCTAAGTTTGGATCTCGAGCTAGGATTATCTCAGCAGCTTGCCAGTCTCCTTCCAATGCAGCTCGATACATGGATTCCATGTCCTGACGACTCCCTGTGGATAGACTCGTTATTGTTGGAAGAGATGCACCCTTGTGCAGTGGACTGCACCGTACAGTTGGTGATGCCCACCATGTTTTTATAATTCTTTTATAAATCAATAAATATTTAATTAATCCTAAATAGTCTTAATAAACCCTAATCGAGTATTAATAAACACTAATTGCGACTTATAAACCCTTATTGAAAATAATTAATTCTAATCGGGACGAGTTTGTGGTTGAAAGGTTATGAGTTTTCTCCGCGTATTGTATGGTTAATATTGTACGAAAACTTAAGAAGAAGAAAAAAACATGAAAATTTGCCAACCTTTCCGGATTTGATTTTGATTTTCTTCATCATCACCTGCAATTGTTGGTGATTCTGCAGAAATTCCTGTTGTAGGGATGGCGACATCGTTTCCAGTCGACACGACGGAAACTGAATGAAGGTGATCATCGCACTTGGATTCATTACTTCTATCTATATTCTGCCATTTTTGGCCATAAATCTGCCTCCCACTCTTGCTTCTAACAAGTCTCTTCATTTGTTGGCTATGAAATTTTCAGTTAACGAATATGGTGTTCTTAGTTATTCTGCAAATTAATAAGGCAACTTTAGCTAGATGCGTTTCTTTGGTGAGTGATGTGAGAATCCATTTTTTTATTCAGCAAAATCCTTTAATTATTTGAAAATTTGTAATTTAAGTTTAAAAAATCTAAAATTTCCAAACACACAGTTATACAACTAGAAGTGAAAACATATAATCTCAAGTATTAAAGAGGGAAGATTAATGTCCCAAAATAAACTTTTAGCAAACAAAAAAACGGGACAAATTGCAATTATACTAATCATTTTGCATGACTTAATTAATGAACAAGTAATTCCCATTAATAGGGCTTAATCAAGATGTGGTAGAAATATTCTTTCCTTTGTGATTATATTTATATTATCCTAGAATAACATTTATTTGCCACAAGGCAAAGTAGTATGTCAAAAATACTTATTCACACGCATGTGTCCGTGAAAATTGCAATTAAGTCCTTTAAATACAGAGGTTTTACAATCTAAAGACATTGTATTTACAGATTGCCAGCTTAGAAGAAATAATAGTACTCCCTCCGTCCACTCATTTTGTCATGTTTTACTGTTCGACACGGTTATTAAGGAGAAAGGTAAAAAGAGAGGAAATGGGTAGGTCTCATTACTTTTGAAGGGTTAATTATTTCCTTTTTAGGAAACAAGACAATTTAAATATGACAACCCGAAAAGGAAATGAAGATAATTTCACTGGGACAGAGAGAGTATTTTATTTTTCAAAGAGTTAGAAAACATTTTTTTGCGAGACGGTCTCCTTTGGCTCGAATGCCTTTTTAAGATTAATTTGGTAATTACCTCGTCATGTGCAATTGCACCACATATGTAGTCCACCAAGGAAGTTTTTTTTTTAAAGAGAAAATAGCTTCTATAAAACTAGGTCAAATCGGCATAGACAATCAAGAAGCCAAGACGGAAAGTCTGTTCCAAACATTACATTTTTATGTTCACAAGCAAAGTTTGCTAAACTATGAGCTGCCATATTTGCCTTTCGACGAATATGCAAGAAGTCAATGACAATACTACGCTTTGTAGCCATTATAACCTCATACCATTCATCGGATAACGCATTCGATCCGTCTTTCCAATCTCCGACAACATGTATTGCCAGCATGGAATTTGTCATGTAGACGTGAATTGGGCCAAGATCATGTTCCATACAATAACCAATACCTAGCATCATAGCATACAACTCTCCAATCAAGACAGTAGTCCACCAAGGAAGTTGACACCATTTGTTTCTAAGATTATAAAGTAGGAGAATTATGAGAGGATAAAGTTAATTTTAAAATAGAAAATTTATTTGAGGAGAGAGGAAATATTAATCTATTGCAAAATAATTAAGACGCTTATTTGAAAATTAATATGGAGAGAGTATTAATTTATTTCGTGAATATTATACCCAATGCAATCAAACCTTGATGTTTAATTAGGGGTGAGGAGACCCGCCCTGAACCTGCAAAACCGATTAGAATCGACGGGTTCGGGATGGGTCGGTTCGATTTTAAAGGCATTTTGGTTCGGGGCGGGTTAGAAAATAGGGATCAAAATTTTTATTGGTCGGTTTTGGGTCTAATTTTCCAAACCCGCCAAGATCCGAACCGACCCGCATATATATAATAAATAGCAAACCCTAAATTTCTAAACCCACTTTTGCGCCTCCCTTATCCCTGACAAACATGGATTTTTTACGATGTTTTGGGCGCATTCGATGCCAATTGTTAGTGAAAAACCATGTCGTTTAACCTTTTTTCCAAGTTAAACCATGTTTTGTCGGTTTTTACGCTTGTTTTCGTTTTTTTGTAATAATTGCAGGAAAATAGATGTTGAATTAGAGTGAAAGGAGCTTGGAATGAGATAGAGGAGCTCAATACGAGAACGTGAAAAAAAATGGAGGTCGATTCGGAGTCCGGACGAGGGAGAACATGCCGAAACAAAAAAGGTGCGCACCCGGGAGTGACCTTGGCGCGCGGCCGCGCGGATCATGCACGAAAACAGCCTCTGGGCGCGACTTGGGCGCGCGGGACATTCCGCCGGGGAACAACCCGCGCTCGGAAGAAGGAAATTCCTTCTTGGCCGAGCGACCTTCGGGCGCGCCCGCGCGTGACGGAGCCCCCTTCTCCAAAATACGATTTTACCTTATTTTTCACCCATATTTCGGATTTTCTCTCCATAGCAACTTTCTCCCACTCCATAAACTTATAAATACTCCTCTTAAACTCAAACCCTACCTATCAAATCATATCCCCAATTCTTAGCCTTCCATTTTCTCTCACTACCCACCATTCCACACACCTCCACCATCTTCATCTTCCACCCAATATCCTAGAGAGAGAAAGTGTACATGCTTGGAGGAGAATTGGAAGGAAGACATCAAGGATTTCAAAATTGGAGCTCAAGACCAAGGATTTATCTATGAATCTCTTGTTTTCTTGTTTTTTTTTCTTATTTATCTTTGTTGGTGGATATTTGCTTTTCATTATGATTAGCTAAATTTTTTTATTTTAGAGATTGGATTAGATGGGTTTGTGATGGATTGATCTTTATCTTAGTGAATTATTGATGAGTTCTATTATTTCCTTGTGTTTGTTGATTTGGTTGAATATTTGAATGCTTAGCTACCATTTGAATGTTTTTGTTGTGTCGATTTGAGGCTCGAGAGAGGAGGAATTGATACTAGAACCAAACACGAGGCACAATATTGCAATAGCTCGAGAGGGTGAGTGGTGTTGTGAGGGCATTTGATCCAAGGAACCGTTAGGAATTATAGGTTGGCTTAGTGACCGGAGACGGCATAACTAGCTTGTAATCTACAACTCGAGTCGTCCGAGAGGGGGCTAGAGTGGAAAAGAGATCGCCCTAGATAATTAGGATTCTATCGATACTTGATTAGTAGAGTGATTTCTAATTGCTTGTCCATTGAAATCGAGTCCCTAAGATAGCTTCATTTCCATATTCTTCTCCCGTTTATTAGTTTAATTATTATTATTTTGAGTTTATTTACTTTCTTTAATTTAGTTTAATATCCCCAATTTATTCGTGAGTCTAAATAGATTAAAATAGTTTATTAGTAGTATTCATAAGACTTTCGAACTAGTCCTCGTGGAATACGACTTTGCTTGCCGAATATTACAATAGTCTCGTACACTTGCGGGTTTTATTTGCTTGAAAAGAAAAAGGCGAACAATCCCTCCAGCCTCTCTCTCTCTCTCTCAATTTCTAATTCTTCTTCCAGTCTTCTGCGCCTCCCTCTTCCATTCCAGCCCCTCTCTCTCTCTTCATCTCGCCGGCCACTGCCCATTCCACCGGCCTCTCTCTCTCTCTCTATCTTACTGCGGCACTGTCCCAGACACCCTCCCGGCACAGGTATCTTTCACTTTTCTTGCCGTCGACACCCTCCTCGTATACTCTTCTCGCACCAGTCACCAAATTTTGTTTTCTCCGTCACCTTCACCAAGATTCTCAACAACCACCGCCCTCCGCCACGCCCCTCTGTACCCATCCTTCTCTAGCTAGGGCTGAGTAGACCCGCCCCAAATCCGCTAAACAGATAATGTGAACTATTATGTCATAGATTGATTTGAATTTATGTTTTTATTGTGGACCGAGAAAATTAGAGATTAAATGATGTTTTATTATGAGTTTTTGCTGATTTTACATGTTGAATATATGCTGGAAATGATGCAAAAATAGGGTAAAATTAATCTGTCCAAAGTGTCCAATTTATTTCGGATTGGACCGAAACCGACCCGAACCCGAGGTTCAGTTTTGGTCCGGGATTGGGTCGGTTTTTACTTTATATTCGGTCCGGGTCAGTCCAAATTTTTAAAAATTTTGGGTCATCGGTTTGGACGGGTCGGTCCGGATTGGACCGAATGCTCAGCCCTATGTTTAATTACATCAGTGAACGAATTTATTTCGAGCTAATTAAAACTCATTTTTTTCCCTTCGGGTGAGTTGCAACTCCGGTTTTTTATGTTTGCAACCATAATCCTTATACTTGTATCGAACATTTCGTCGAACAGTTGGAGCGAGGTGATACTGTTGAATATGGTGAGATTGTGAAAGACTCACTTAAAGATGGTGAAGTAGTTGAAGACTCATTTGATCAATTGGAAATTTGCCTCCAAAACAAAAGTATTTTTTTGGCTCCATATTTTTTCAATGCATTTGGATATGAAGAATGCATTAATTTCAGGAGTGAGAAATTTGGATCAATAGCTATGGTCAAAGTTCTTTTTTATGAGGGATAGATTTTCTATAAGTAATTAATTCTTTCTTAATTTTAGTGTAAAAGGCTAAAAAATCAAATATTCAAAAATAAAGGGAGTAATATTCAGAAAACTCACAAATAAAGGCGAATCTTTACAGCCCTTCTTATTCTCTTATTAATCATACATTTTTAGTGACCTGCCACAGTGATTCAAATATGAGACCTTTTTGTCTCACGTATTAACTATACTATCATTAGGCTAACACATGTACATAGATTATGTGTTATTAAATAACGGAAATGTTAATGGACTCATTATATTAAATTCTTTAAATTAGGACCAGATAAAATCGAATGTAATAAGTGTGTACTCCAATGAAAAAATATATAAATCTAATAAAACAGAAAATATACAAGGACCCCCTCTTTTATCTTAGGGATCATTTATTGGCCACAATCAATGGTGGAGCCAGAATAAGCAATTTTTTTTGGGGGGTTCTAACTAAAAGTTATATTAAAAAATTACAAGTAAAATTATAAAATAAAATAAGAAATTAATAAAGTATTTAGTAAATTAAATTTATAATATACTTTAAGTTATATGACAGTGTTCGAATATTATCAATTCAATAAAATTTGCATTTAAAAATAATTGTTATTTAATTTATGAAAATAAAAATAAAATTAAAAAATAAAATCATTAGGAAAATAATTAAGTGTGTCCTCCTTAATTTGTACCCACTAATGTGGGCAAAAATCTTGTGTCCGCTCTACCCCACCTATGCACCACTTTTACTATTATAATATTGGTGAACACAATTTTTTTGTGCCCACCAATGTTAATGCTCTTACAGGCTAACACACGCATATGAATTAGATGTGTTATTAAATGACGGAAATGTTAATGGACCCATTAAATTCTTTAAATTAGGACCATGATGAAATCGAATTTAATAAGTGCATACTAAAATGAAAAAATATTTTAATCTAATAAAACAGAAATTATACAAGGACCCCACCTTTTTTATCTTAGGGATTTATTTAGGGGTGAGTATTCGGATTACGGATCGGATTTCTGCCAAATCCGATCCGAATCCGAAATCCGAAATTCTGAAAATAATTAATCCGATCCGATCCGAATGATCCGAAAATCCAAACCGAAAAAATCCGAAATTTTAACCCTAAATCTGATCCGATCCGAAAAATCCGAAATTCTCCAAATAAATTCCAAAATATCCATAAATTCGAAATTAATATAATTATTCATTTATTTTCATCCCATTTGGTAATTGGTAGCAAAGAATTCGAAAATAATATAGCAAACACAATCCAATCTACAATCAACCAATCACAATTCAAAACATAGAACATTCTTAAATAAAAATTACAATCAACCAATCACAATTCAAAACATAGAACATTCTTAAATAAAAATTGAAAATAAAAATGAGTTTCAAAATATCCACCAAATCAATTACAATCTCTCAAATCAATGCCTCTCTAGTCTCCAATAGCTTACAAGTTCCAACAGATAATTGAGATTGATTAACCTGTTGAATCTTGCAATGCTAAATTTTTTAAACCTACAATAGAAAAATGGAGTTATTTAAAACAAAGTTAAACTAATTTAATTGAAAATAATGAACTTAAATGCATACCTGCTTCTATTTTCTCGACATCTTCAAGCATTTCCTCAACAACAATTGAAGTAGAGGACTTGCGAAGCCAATATTGACCACAAACAAGAAACTCCACAACTTTAGGACTTAATGAGCTCCTAAATGGATCGAGTACTCGTCCTCCAGTGCTAAATGCCGACTCAGATGCTACAGTTGAAACGGGAACTGCCAAGATATCACGGGCCACTTGGGAGAGAACAGGATATTTACATTCATTCACTTTCCACCATGCCAAAATGTCAAATTTAGGCCCACCACTCTCAGTATCTTCCTTGAGAAACTGAAGAACATCATTACCATCCTTATGATGAAAAGTTTCATACATATCACCTAACATCCTCAAAGCACTCTTTAATGCATCATCATCCTCAACTCCAACACTTGGCAACTCCATTTCTCCATGCTTATCAATATTTTCCGTAACAATTGGTTGCTTGTAATCACCACACATGACAATCAATTCATCTTCAACTTCTTTTCCTATCAAGTTACCCATCTTATCACCATACATATTCGACAATGCAAGTTTCACCCATTTTAATTTATATCGAGGATCAACAACAACAGCCATGAATATCAATTTATTCATCTTCTTCGGATCTCCCCAATACTTATCAAATTTTTCTTTCATACCCTTTGCCATCTTACTTAATTCCTCATCTTTACCTTGTATAAAAGCTTTCAATAAAACTTGGACCTTATAAATCTCATGAAGAAACAAGTTGGATGTGACATACGAAGATCCAGAAATCTTACAAGTTACCTCATGAAAGATCTTTAAAAAGCTCAACATCCTTCTTGCTTTCGCCCAATCAACCTTACTAGGCACCCCATCATCAATATCAAGATCAATCCCAAAAGCAGGTTCTAGCAAATCATACCTAAAAAATGCTTTCTCAAATGTTATTGCAGCATCCAACATCAAGTATGTAGAGTTCCATCGAGTAGGAACATCTAAACACAACAAACTCTTACTTGAGATTTTTTCTAGCTCACAACAATCCTTAAACTTCTGCAACCTAAGAGGTGAATGTCTGACAAATCGAACAGCATTTCTAATCTTTTTCACAGAAGACCCAATCTCTTTCAAACCATCTTGCACTACTAAATTAAATATATGAGCCATACATCTCATATGCATATGGTTACAACTTCTAATATTTTCCCCCCATTGACTAATAGCTTTTTTCAAATAACTTATTGCAACATCATTTGAGGAAGCATTATCAACAGTGACAGTGAACACCCTCTCAATTCCCCAATCATGCAAACATTTTTCAATTTCCCAACCAATGTCTCTACCCCTATGACTTGTAATTGGACAAAAACTGATAATTTTTTTGTGTAATTTCCAATCATTATCAATATAGTGGGCTGTTAAACATATGTAATTCACTCTTTGAATAGAAGTCCATGTATCTGTGGTAAGACAAACTCTTTGGTTAGTGGATTTTAATATTCCCATGAGCAAGTTCCTTTCCTCCTCATACAACTTAAAGCAATCATGTGAAATTGTCCATCTAGATGGAATCTTAAATTTTGGGCAAGCCTTAGAAACAAAGTATCTAAATCCCTCCCTTTCAACACACTTAAAGGGTTGTTCATCAACAATAATCATATAAGCTAAGGCCTTCCTAACCTCTTCTTGGTCAAAAGACCAAGCACTAAGAGAGGAATTTTGTCCGGATGGTAAAATCAATTGTGATTGCTTAAGATCATTGCTTTTAGGAGCATTCTTGCATTTACCAAAATGTTTTGTAAGTGTAGTGGTTCCATTCTTAGATTCAGCCCCAAAATCATTCCCACAATATCTACACTTAGCTCTATTTTTCCCATCTTTATCTACAAAGGGAATATAATGTTGCCACGCATCTGACCTTTTGTCCATCATTTTTCGCTTCTTAGATTGTGAGGGTTGTGTATCTCTAGTTGCATCTCCCGGTGTATCTCCAGTTGCATCTCCAATTGTTTCAGTTTCATTATGAGACATCTACAAAAGAAAAAAAAATTATTCGAAGTTAGATAATTTGCAACACAAAATCATCAAAAGTTATATACGAACTTACATTACAACTTGCTGCCGAAGAATCTATGATGGAAATTTGAGATGAAATCTCCCTTCTCTTCTCCCTTTAGGTGTTTACACTATAAAAAGAAAAAAAAAATATAAAGATAAACAAGACAACATAGGCACAAAACCATAAAATATAATTAAGAAATTCAGTAGTGAAGAAGGAAGCTTCAAAGAGGACTTTTCTGTACAGTAAATTTTTTAATATTCAGCATAATTCCACTGAAATCACAAAGATTCTTAATATTCAGCAGAATTCCTGTAAATTATAAATACGCCAAAAATCACAAAGATTCTTAAATGCTTCAAATAAATAGAGGAAAAGGGTTCATGGCTTCAGAATTAATAGCAGTAGCAAGACAAACATCATTCAAACATAGAACTTTAATTACATACTTCAAGATAAAATGAAACCGATTGAAGCTAACAAAATTACAAAATAGCAGCGAAACTGAATCAAATGATCTGTAGCGAAATCAAATTAATCAAATTACAAAATAGCAGCGAAACTTAATCCAGTTTACAGCTGGATTTGTCTTACTGATTGGTATACTAGTTCGATGCTTGTTTTCTAAGAAGACTAGATATAAGCAGAAAGGTAACAAAACTGCCTAGTAAGGGATCCCTCTGAGACTTTTACGTACAAAATAGAGAAAAATCAGAAAAACTTACCAAGAGAAAATTTTGTATGTCAGCCGAGAATTTGGAAGCTAGGGATTGTTGTCGACGGAGATGGAACGAAATGCGGCAGCGGTGGAGAGATAGTCAAGGAAGAAGATGGCATCCGGCGGGCGGCAGGGGCTGGCGACGGCGGCGACACGCGAGGCGAGGCAGAGGAGGCAGGAGCAGCCGAGCAGATTTGAGATGGAGATTGGAGAGACGGAGATGGAACGAAATGCGGCAGCGGTGGAGAGACAGTCAAGGAAGACGATGGCATCCGGCGGGCGGCAGGGGCTGGCGATGTCGGCGACACGCGAGGCGAGGCAGAGGAGGTAGGAGCAACCGAGCAGATTTGAGATGGAGATTGGAGAGACGGAGATGGAACGAAATGCGGCAGCGGACCAGCGGTGGAGAGACAGTCAAGAAAGACGATGGCATCCGGCGGGCGGCAATGGCTGGTGACGGCCGCGACACGCGAGGCGAGGCAGAGGAGGCAGGAGCAGCCGAGCAGATTTGAGATGGAGATTGGAGGGTACGGTTGGAGGTGTGGACTGTGGAATCTGGGGATGGATGTGAGATTGAGTTTGAGTGTCTGCGCTGCCAGCGGGTGTGAGGCGAGGGGAACTTCACTTCAGTTCAGACTTGGACTTAGTTTTAGGGTTTTAGAAATGGATATTAATAAAAATAATATAATATATATATATATAATTCGGATTTCGGATTTGTTCGGTTTTTTAAAGCTCCGATCCGATCCGATCCGAAAATCCGAAATTTTGAGATGAGGCGATCCGATCCGATCCGAAATCCGAAAAAATCCGAACCGAATTTCATATTTCGGTTTGGTTCGGTTTGGATTTTCGGATTTCGGATATTTTGCTCACCCCTAGATTTATTGGCCACAATCAATGGTGGAGCCAGAATACGCCATTTTTTTTTGGGGTCTAACTAAAAATTATTTTAAAAAGTTACAAGTAAAATTATAAAATAAAATAAGAAATTAATAAAGCATTTAGTACATTAAATTTATAATATTATTTAAATTAGAGTTAATGGGGTGGAATAGCCACATCAATTAGTGAAACTCAATAGTTGTCAGGGAAACTTAGTTTACACAAATTCTAGCAAATTTTGGTGTGATGTACCTAAAATACCCTTACTTTTGACAAACCCATCTATTTTCTCTCTTTCTTCTTCTCTTTCTTTATTTTTCTCTCCCCTCTCTCTCTCCTCTTTTTCTTCTCCTGCGTAAATTCTCTCTTCTCACTTTTTCTCTCCTTCCATTCTCTACTTTCTCTCTTGTCTTCATTCCGCCGCCGCCGCCGTCATTCCACCGCCATCGTCTTCATTCCGCCACCACCGTCGTCGTCTCCTCATCGCGATTCATCCACCATGTCGTCCCATCCTTCACCCTCTTTCCTGCGGTTTTCTCTCTCTTAGGCCCTAACTATTCCATCATGATTTTCTCTCTTGTGATTTTCTACCAATCGGAAGCTTTTTGTTGGCATCGTGCACCAGATCTACAAATAGATCCATAGATCCGGGTAATTTCTCCTTCCAATTCTTGCGATTCATGTTGATTTAGAGTTTTTATGAACTTTTGTTGTATTTTTTTTTTATTTTTTGTTGATTTAGGGATTTTTCGTGTTTATTTTTCAATGATTTATAAGATTTTCATATCGTTTTAGTCATTTTTGGTGTATTTGGATTAATTTCTGGGTGATTTGGATGTATTTCTGTTGATTTTTGGTTCGTTTGTGTTGATTGAAGGAGGTTGTTGCTTGCTGTCAAAATTCGTCGGTACGAAAGGAGTGTATTCGTACCAGAAGTAACTCGTACCAGTAGTGCACAACCTATTATTGACTTGTTGGAAATAATATGGTCTATTCGTACCAGATAGTAATCTGTTGGTACGAAATGGATTTATTTATCTATTATGATTTTAGTGATTTAATGTTTTAGGTATTTTTCTGTTTGGTTTATGGGTGCTTTGGGACTTTTCGTAGCTTATTTCTGGGTGATTTCGTTGTTCTTATGCTTGATTTTAGGGTAATTTGGTTATACTTTATTGAATTTTTGGGATTTCGTGTATGATTGCTGGTACGATTGGGTGTAATCGTACCAACATACCACGTAGGCGTGACGCGCTATATTGGAATGTTGATACGAATATGGTATATTCGTACTAGCGTATCATGCATGCGCGAGACACAAATTTGATACGTCGGTACGAAAACAGTGAGTTTGTACTAGCATACCATGCGGGCGCATCGTGCTTCTCTGGTGCTCTAGTACGAATATGTGAGTTCGTAATAGCGAACCATTCGAGCGTGGCACGCTACATTGATATAATAGTACGATTATTGTGTTTTCGTATCGGTGTACCAATATATTATCATGTTAGTAAGGTGTGTTGCATTGGTATGACTGGTACGAATTGGTGTATTATACCAGTCGTACCACGTACGTTGGAATGAATGATTTATATTAGTATCATATTATAATTTTTTTTGCTTTTGTTTTGAAAGTACAATGGACATCGTAGGTGATTATGCGCAAGATGTTGGGTGAATTCGGTCATGATGTCCTACAAGATCTCAAGAAATCAATATTTTGGTTAGGAGCATATATTGTTTAAACACGGATGAAACAACACTTCGTAAAGATTGAGTTGGTGAATAAACAATTCTTAGAGATTAGTGAATGAATAATTCTTATTTGTAAATTATTTGCTATAATTTTTGGTTTGTAAACCATTTGCTACAATATTAGTATTATTAGTACATTTGTTCAAATTGTATATGTTCTGAAATTTGTCTAATTTAAATATGCAATTATTTGGTACGATTGGTACGAATGAACCTATTCGATACTACCAATAGTTTGTACTATTGGTACAAATTATCTATATATCATATTCGTACCAAGTTCGAATGTAAACGTTCAAAATCAATTCAAAAGTAAATAGTCCACAAATAATTCAAGTAAATGGTAACCGGTACGGTGCTTGGTGTACAAATAATTCAGTATAAAATTATACATTACACAATACGAATGATACGAATTACATATTTCGTGTCGGATACCCTTTTAAAACATGGTACGTCGGTACGAAATATAAATTTCGTAACATAGAGTACCAGTTCTTAAAATGATACAACGATATGAAATAGTTATTTCAAACTGGGTTACCACATCACAAAGTAGTACACCGGTACAAAATATCGATATTCGTACGGGGGTACCAGATTTATTGTGTGGTAAGTTGGTACGAACACACCATTTTCGTACCGGAGTACCAATTTGTGGTGTTGTTGAACATACTTGTTTAACGTGTTAAGACCCAAATATATTTGCTTGATAATATTTTTAGGATTACGTACTATTGTAGCTATTTTCTGGACAACTTGAATTTTTAACTTTTATTTTTCTGATATATTCGTTGCGATGGTGGCGGTGGCGGTGGAGGTGGTGGTGGCGGATTGGAAGGCGGACAGTGGTACTCTAGTATGAAAATACAAAAATCGTATCTCGCCGTTGTAGTGGTGACGGTGGCAGATTGAGAGATGGACGGTGATATGCTGGTACGAAAACACAAATCGTACCTTGCTGCCACGATGGTGGTGGCGGCGGCGGTGGCAGATTAAGAGGCAAACGGTGGTACGCTAGTACGAAAACACAAAAATCGTACCTCGCTGCCGCGATAGTGGCGGTGGCGGCGGTGGTGGTCATGGCGGATTGAGAGGCGGACGGTGGTACGCTGGTACAAAAATATAAAAATCGTACCTCGGTGGTGGTGGCGGTGGTGGTGATGGCGGATTGGGAGGCGGACGGTGGTACGCTGATACGAAAATACAAAAATCGTACCTCGCCGTCGCGGTGGCGGTGGTGGCGGTGGCAGACGGTGGTGGCGGATTGGGAGGCGGACGGTGGTACGCTGGTACGAAAATACAAAAATCGTACCTTGTCGTCGCGGCTGTGGTGGTGGCGGAATGTGAGGCAGACAATGGTACGATGGTACGAAAATACTAAAAGCGGACGGTGGTACGCTGGTACGAAAACATAAAAATCGTACCTCGCCGCCGCGATGGTGGCGGTGGCGGTGGTGGTGGGGGATTGAAAGGCGGACGGTGGTACGCTGGTACGAAAATACAAAAATCGTACCTCGCCGCCGCGGCGGCGGCGGCGACGGATTGGGAGGCAGATAGTGGTACGCTGGTACGAAAATACTAAAATCGTACCTCGTGGCGGCGGTGGTGGTGGTGGTGGCGGCGGTATGCTGCTATGAATTTGAGTTAGGTAGAAAAAATCAAAAGTAAGGGTAAAAGGGTCCAAAAAGGCAAAATATTGCTCGAATTTGTATAAACTAAGTTTGGTGACAACTATTGATTTTTACTAAGTGATTTGACTATTCTAGTTTTTGCCTCTTTAAATTATATGACAATGTTTCAAAACGTCGATAAATTCCCAACACAATAATAAATTCTTAACCCCTCAAAAAAAAAATAATAATAAATTCTTGAAAACACAACCGGTATGAAACCTCGTGTTTCTCTAGCTATTACAAATGTACGCCGCGTGCATTCAGTATTACACCAATGGAAATACGAGATGCAACATAAAAACGTAACAAATTAAGGAATCAAAGCGGGTTGAAAAGGGTGTGGCGGGTGCGCTGCCAGATGACCCGCTTTGGATGTGCAGCGAGCAAGAAACAAAGTAGAAGGAACATCAAACAAACGAGAAAAACATAAATAATAGCCACACCCGTCTTCATGAGAGTTGGCCTTGTCTCAATGTAGACAAGAATGTAGGCAGAGGCGAAAGCCGAGGTTCCAAGAACCACAGACAAGCCTTGCACCAAAAGTCCCAATGCATATATATTCGGTATACACTCCGCATAGCAATCATCATTCAAACTCGACAGCATCAACGAGACGAAGAAAATCGCGATAGACAATACAGAGAACAACATAGCCAGCCCATCGAAAGCAACGAAACATGCGAACCAGCTCGCCTTGTACAGAATGGGGATCCCGGTTTCTTGATTGTATCCCCCCGGTACAGCGAATGCAGAAGCCACCAACACGCTTAGTATCAAAGTCGAGATAAGCATGCTCGAATCTGCTGTGTTCCTCAGCCATGTCCTGCTCTCGTCCAGTAAGCTTGCGTGCTCCTTACTGAACAACTCTCGTGGTGTGTGTCCCTCCTTATTTTTCATCTCCAAACATATTGGCTGTACGGTCTCCTGCACTTTCTGTACATATATATATTATATATGTACAGCGTTATTATCAACTTATGTCCTGAACTTTCCCTTCTGAACTTTGAGATATGCAAAAAAACAAAATAAAAAAAAATACCCGAAACCATAGCATCTCCCATTGCATCATAAAGAGTGGAATCGGGAGGATCCTCCAGTCGATAGGCCCTAACTTGGCAGCTAAATGCAAAATGTTGTTGCCGTTTTCGTCTTCTGAGAGTGCAATCAAATCCTTTGTTGCTCCTATCTCGTTAATAAGCCTAAACATGTTCTCGTATCGATGTATAACAGCAATATGAAATATAGTATATCCGCAGTGGTCTGTTTCCCACGCAAGATCGGGGTAAGTCTGAGTAAGCATAGTGATAAGATCCACGTTCCCTATTTCCGCTGCATGGTGAAGAATAGGAGGATTTTTCATCAGCTCCACCGCGCCAGCCTTTCCTAATTTCTGAATATCTTCCAACAACTTCTTAGCCAGCGAACGAATATATGGTCGCTCTAATCCAGGGAACCACGGCATATCTAACAAATATATATATATATCACTATTCATGTCAAATATTCATTGCTTTAATTTTGTTCAAATATTAATGTGCATGTATCAACACTTCATACCCTCGTCATAAAAAGGAAAAAATAAAAAGGATCAATGTGGAGTTAATAATTAATTACCACTACTCTTGATGAAACGTTGTCTAGCCAAAAGGTGCAAAGCTGTTCCTTCATCGTTCCTCATTGTAGAAAGTTGTTCATTCATTCTCGATATCTCTAAAGCCACACCTGCAACAAGACAGAAAGAAAAAAAAAAAATTAGTACTTGATAAAAATTCATACTAGAGTTCAAATTAAATAAGTACGTAACTTCACTAACTAGATGAAAACTTGCAATTAAGACATATCTTGAGTTGATTTTTTAATAAACTTAATAAATTAAGTGAGTCAACACAACAAATCAATTCTCCCACTTGTTGGAAATAATTCAAAAAGGTCATGTAAGCACCCGCGCGCATGTAAATTCAAGCACCAAGACATGTACTCAACCACTTTATGTTAATTAAAATTTAGCTACATGTAAAATTAAAATCAATTTATGACGAATAAATTAACACTAGGTTGGCCGGTCAAAATGCGATAGAAAAAAATAATTATTTTTCTAGAAAAAGAATTGCCCTTGAACAAATTTTATTGGGCCATATAACATCTTAGCCCGACGAAAATTGAGTTTGGTCATAGTAGCTATTTAGTTACCAAATTTTGGTATGAAATGAAGAGAGATAATCATACCATACTTTTCACGGCGTATAGTGACGAGCAAAAGTTGAAACCATTCTTCCATTGGCAAATCTTCAACTATAGCGGTTTTCAGAAAATATGAAACCATCTTCGCATTCCCACGCAAAGCTGCCTTGTAAAGGGGTGTCTTAGTTTCCCAATCTCGAGCCGTGGCCAGAGTTGGATTCTTTCTCATCATTAAATCTGCAATGTCTACTACGCCGGATATCGCGGCATAGCAGCATGCAGTGTAGCCATGCCCATCTAGCAATTCTAGGTCACTTGGACTCATTCTTTGCACTAATTTTGCAACTAATTTTTTGTGTTTGAGGGCAGCAGCTACATGAAGACTTCTATCTCCCTTTTCTGTTATCTCGTCAATTGCTAAATTTGGATTTTCCTCCAAAAGCATTTCAGCAGCCACACAATCACCTTCTAGTGTAGCTCTATACATTGATTCATGACTTTTTGAAAGATTTTGTTTTATTTTCATCCCTGTTGAAATACATTCAAACCTCTACAAATTAATAGTGTCATGATTATATGATGATTTGTTAATTTAAATAAGGTATAAATTAATTGATAAATTAGTAATTTACTAAATTTAGAGAGGGATTATATATCAGCTAAATAGTAGTTTCAAAATTTCACGGTGAAAAAGTAAATAATCATATTTTAATTACTAGAGTGTTGTAAATATGTTACATATTTGGGGCGTAACTAATTTTTGATATTGGTATGAAAATAGATAAAAGTTAAATATAATTATTATTAATTACTTGTAGACTTGTAATAGAACAAAAATAAGGGGAAAAAAGTAGTATCTTAGAGATATTGCTAATTTATATATAGATTATACTCGTACTAGAATTACAAAAACATAAATTTTATGACGGCTCAATAAAAATTATTAGCAAACAACGAATTTTGGATCCATAGCAAATTTCTTTTGAAAAAAAAAAAACACCCAGAAAGGCAAGTAAAGATGCGGTGACCTTCCGATGTTTCTTGAGGTTGATCTTCATTATCGACGACGATGACGATGTCTTTTGTTTCAGTCGTCACTGCGGGCGGCGCTGAAGCATCGGAAAGTCGATCATTTTTAGTTGTTTCGAGAAGGAAGGTGTCATCATTTTCAATTTCATAACAATTTGATTCCATACTGTGCCATTTTGGACCATAGCTTTCCTTCCCACTCTTGTTTCTTGCTAGTCTCTTCATTCTTACCTATGAAATATTGTCTTAGTGAATTTGATGTGCTTCTCACAGTCTTCATCACAGTATATACGTACACACACCATAAAAAACGATGTCAGAATTTTTTTTTATTGAGAACAAACGATGTCAGAGAATATATATATATATATAGAAAAAAACTTGGATACGTCCAATCTTACTGTAGGGTTGGCTGTAATTAGAGGTAATTAAGGGGAATTATGGGATAATTAGAGAGACCATTGAATATATATATCAATATATGTTTACATCTGAATATAGGCGTGAATCTTATCGATTCATTACTTGTAAGTAAGGATGTTACTTTTACTTTTACTTTTACTTTTACTTTAATATTAACTAAGCATTTAATTGGTTTCATTATATTCTTTTCCGACATACGCAAGGCACAAGAAGTCTCATATTTAAAATACAAAAATGAATTAATTAAGACCTTCCAGACGTTGTTCATTGGAATAATTGAAAGGAGTGTAGAAGAAGGATTCGCTGGTTCCGTCTTATTTAATTGTAGTATAGTCTTCTTTTCAGTCTTTCCTTTTTCTTTAGAGTGCCTCGAAATCGAATGGTGGCTGTAACTCCAAAAATTAAAACAAGTTGAAGAGCCAAATTGTGCCTTTTAATTAATTCCTCCACTTTTATAATTATTTTCTTTAGCTAAATCCTTAAATCTCTTTTTATTTATTAAAATTAAATTCTACCTCAAATTCCATTTTGAAAAGAAAATTCTACTATCTTTTAAGTATTTTACGTGGTTTTGTGAATATTTAACCCTGCTCTCTTAATCAAATGGCCAAATAGGAATACTTTCCTCTCTCTTTTTATCCACAATATTGGCAAACTCTAGTAAAATAATTATCACTTTCTATATTCATAGAAAGAAAAAATATTATGACTTTCCATTGAATACAAAACATTATTTTTTAGCTATGTTCTTCTTTCCTTTTGTTGGAAACTAGATTCAAATATCTAATATGGTATAGTTTTTTTTTTTGGGGGGGTGGGGGGGGGGATCTTATTGGTATAGTTACTTGAACATAATTCATTCCAATAAAATCATTTAATTTGTAAAATTTTCTGAAAAACTAGAGTAATTTGAGCATTATAAGGGCGAAAAAATAAAATAAAATTGCTTTTTATACTTTAATATAGTGTAGAGAATATTGCCCTTTGAACAAATATATGCATGCCCAACAGATTATGGGCTATAACTTGCTTGGGTTTCTTAAATTCAAAAGACCAAATAATTTCTCTTGACCAGTTATAGGAAGCCCATTTTTAATTTGTAGCACTATCTCACTTTCAATTTCATGTATTTTAGTTTCATTTTGTAATTATTAATTATGATTGATTATATTCTACTAAGATTTATACTATTTTTTAATTATTTTTTATTTTTTAGTTATTAACTGATTAAAGGTTTGATTATTTCTAAATTAGAATGTATATATATATATATATATATATATATTTTTTGTAAGTTCAATTGTTACTGATACATGTTAATTTATATTATTAAATAATGAATTCAATACTGGAATAATAGTAATTAATTATAAAATTAATTTTAGTTCTTGCATAATTGCTAATGAAATATTATGTGAGGCTTTTTAAATATGAAAAATAGAGTAAAAATGGCATGAGGTATTATTTTTAATTTTTGATGTTTTTGGACGTTTGATAGATTAAACAGTATCATATTTATACTAATTTTTTATTAATTTATTTTATTTTAGAATTTTACTTATAACTTTTAAAATTAATATTTAATTAAGCCTCAAAAAAAATTTCTAGCCGTCTCATGTCTTACGTACGGATCATTAATATTTTATTAGTTACATGTAATTAGGGTGCCTCCAACGGTGGGTTCCAAAATTTGGAACCCACCAAATTCACCATTGTGGAGTTTTGAAACTGGTTTTCAGTTTTGAAACTGGGTGCAAGAGGAGAGAAAATGCGGCTGGGAGCAGAAGCAGGGCCAGCTGGGCGCGTCACCCACGGCGCGTGCACCACACGCGCGCGCTGGTTGGCGCGTGCAGTACACGCGCGCGTGGGGTGGCCGCCACTTTTGACTTTTTTTTTTTTTTTTTTTTTTCCTGTTTTTGTCCTTTTTTCATTTCGATTTTTTTTTGTAGTTTTTCATAAATACGGACCTATTAGCTCGTCTAAAACATATCGAACATATATCTTATATTAAAGATCACGACGAGAGCTTTTATTCGACATAAAAATCGTAAAAATCCGATTTGAAACGAGCAAATGATGATATTTTAAAGTTCAAAACTAATAATTTATGTATAGATATATAAAGATAATGTGTATTATAGTGGGACCCTTTAAATAGTAGAAACTGGTTTCATTGTTGTGGAAGATGTTAGATAAAAAAGTAGGTGGGTTAAAAGTCGATGTGGCCGATGTGGCGGTTTGGAAGCCGAACCGGTTTCATGAGACACCCTTAAGGAAGTTACTTTTACTTGTACGGATCAATAGTTACTTGTAATTAAGGGTGCCTCCAACGGTGGGTTCCAAAATTTGGAACCCACCAAATCCACCATTGTGGAGTTTTGAAACTGGTTTCCAGTTTTGAAACCGCCAAACCGAAACTGGGTGCAAGAGGAGAGAAAATGCGGCTGGGAGCGGGGCCATTTGGCGCGTCACCCACGGCGCGTGCACCACACGCGCGCGCTGGTTGGCGCGTGCAGTACACGCGCGCGTGGGGTGGCCGCCACTTTTGACTTTTTTTTTTTTTTTTTTTTTTCCTGTTTTTGTACTTTTTTCATTTCGATTTTTTTTGTAGTTTTTCATAAATACGGACCTATTAGCTCGTCTAAAACATATCGAACATATATCTTATATTAAAGATCACGACGAGAGCTTTTATTCGACATAAAAATCGTAAAAATCCGATTTGAAACGAGCAAATGATGATATTTTAAAGTTCAAAACTAATAATTTATGTATAGATATATAAAGATAATGTGTATTATAGTGGGACCCTTTAAATAGTAGAAACTGGTTTCATTGTTGTGGAAGGTGTTTAGATAAAAAAGTAGGTGGGTTCCAAAAGCTGATGTGGCGCTGATGTGGCGATTTGGAAGCTGAAACTGGTTTCCACCACTGGAGACACCCTAAGGAAGTTACTTTTACTTTTTAATATTCCCTCCGTCCCAATAGCAATGTCTCACTTATTTTGGGCACGGTTATTAAGAAACAAGAGTAAGAGGAGAAAAAGTGGTAGTTCTACAGCTTTTAAAGAGTTAATTATTTCCATTTTTGGAATAAGACCTTGTTATTGAGACAGACAAAAAAGGAAAGTGAAACCTTGCTATTGAGACAGAAGGAGTATATACTAACCATTTAATTGGTTTCCTTTTTGTCATTTTCCACATACGCAAGGCACCAAGATTAACTTTGATGGAGAAAAAAGAGAACAAATAGACTTTGATGCATGGCGGCGCATATTAAAATCCCCAAAGGAAGAAACGTGACAGATTGATTAGCAAGTAAAAATATTCTCGTGTCTGATTCGCAAGATAAAATATTATTTCAACAGAAACTTGGTACCCGCACCTCTGGGTTGACTGTAATTAGAGAATAATTAAGGAAATGTAATTGAAAATTTATGAGATAATTAAGGTTTTTTTTTCAATTAAAATTTATTAATCATAATTTAATTAGAATTTGTTAAGTTAATTAGAATTTATTAATATCAATTAAAATTAATTAAATACTAATTAATTAAAAATAATAAATAAAATAATAATAGATTCATAGAGGGTGGCAGCAATCGTACGGTGCGGTCCACCACACCGGAGTGTTGCTTATATTTTATTCAAGAAAACTCCTACTATACTATACCTATCATAAAAGAAAGAATTTTTATAAAATTGGATTTGCCTAATAAATTTTTATTATTATATTTATTTTAGGAGTTATTTTCTGTAAATACATAACCTTTTTTCTAATTCTAAAATTGCACATGGGTTTTTTTTTCTGCCTCAGTATACATAACCTTTAATTTTTTTTTTCTAATTTTGCAACGGTCACCGGTTTTCCTCAAATTGAATCCTATGTGGATGTCGGAATCGCCACAGTGGACACAGGAGTTTACAGAACGACGTCATTATGATTAAAAAATTAAAAATAAAATAAAAAAAAGACATATCATATTGCCAACTCATATTATTCAATAAAAAATTAGAAAATAAAATTAAAGAAAATCCCACTCTCTCTCTCTTCTGTTTCTCTCCTCTCTCTCTCACGCCTTCTCTCTCCCACCCCTCTTCTCCGACCCCTGCCACCACCCCTCTGGTTCGGCGGCGACAATGCGGCGGCGCCGGTCGTGAAATTCGCATCCAAAACCATCCAGGGGCATAAGGTCTTGAATTTAAAGATTGAGAGTTTCACTTTACAAATCCAGATTTTCAGAAGCCTTGAAGCATTCAACAATGGCAGCTGAGAACGCTTAAAACCAAATTTTAGATGCAAACCACCAAAACAATAATTCAATTCATTTCCATTTCATCTTCTCCTCTCTCCAACCTCACTCTCCTTCTCTCTCTCTCTCTCTCTCTCTCTCTACACCATCAATTCTATTATCTGAAGCTTCATTCATGTTTACCCCCAACAAAGGAGTTCAAAGGCGATAGGAATCTTGCTGCTATGGCTTCAACTGTTCCTACAAAATCTCAGCCGCTGCACAATTTCAAAGGCGAAACTCCAGCGGCCACCACTCCATCAAATCGCCACTGCGGCAGCCGAATATCTCTGGGAGATAAAAAACAATGGAGTGGCTGGCCTCGGTCGGAGTGGTGGTGGTGGCGGAGGTCGGAGACGAGGTGTGGTGGTGGTGACGGATGAAGGGTGGTGGTGGTAGCGGCGGCGGCAGAAGAGGGATGGGAGAGAACAAACGAGAGAGTTGTGTGTGGGGTGGGAAGGAAGAGAATTTGAATTTACTTTTTTTTTTTAGAAATATGAGTTGGCAATACGATGTCCACTGTGGCGATTCCGACATCCACATAGGATTCAATTTGGGAAAATCGGTGACTGTTGCAAAAAATATAAAAATGAAAGGTTATCTATACTGACGCAGAAAAAGAAGAAGTTTATGTGCAATTTCAGAATTTGAAAAATGTTATATATTTACAGGCAATAACTCCTTTATTTTAAGGCCAAAAGTGTAAATCTATATTAATTTTATTATAAACATAATAAATTAATAATACAATCCTACTTCTACTAAAACTTAACTTAATAAATTAATTAATAATATAGTCAGTCTTACATGTTCTATTACTCAAAACTCAAAAGTGAAAGATAAAAGACAACATAGATTTCGTACTTTTGTATAATTTATTTTTTTATTTAGAGTTATTATTTGTTTGATTTGATTATGAAATATTTTTAGGTTTGTAGCCATGGTTATTATGAAGAGAGTCTAAAAATTTGTGGTTGATGAATTAACTTCATAGCTTTAAAGCATAATATCATATGAGACGATAAAATTGACTGAAATTGAGCATGATTGGTGTCATTTTGCTTCAAAATCGGGCTTTGATTTTGCATAATTTGTAAAATTGATAATTCTCATTATAATTTCTCAAGTATTAAATTAAAAATACTATTAAATTAAAAAAATATTGATATAGATTAAACATTAAAGGTGCTCACAAAAAATCACTGATTAATCCGGCATGAAAGTTAATTTTACGATCAAAAAATTCAATTTTTATCTGGAACAAGTAGACTTTGAAGAGTGTCTGGGACAATTGTTCCATAAGACGACAATGACATCTAAAAGGGGCAAAAGATATAGAGACAATTCCTAAAATTTAATATATTTTCCATTAAATATATTGTTGCTTGATATTTGGGTGATTCATATTCCCTCCGTCCCAATAGCAATGTCTTACTTCTTTAATTGATAAGAGTATTAATTAATAGAAGTGAGACCTTGTTATTGAGACGGAGGGAGTAGTAAATACGACAAAGCATTTTTCCCATAATCGTTATGCAATCTCGGTGAATGACATCTAAAAGGGGCAGATATAGAGACAATTCCAAAATTTATTTTCCCATTAAATATTTAATATACTGTTACTTGATATTTGGGTGATTCATAATATATACGAATAAAGCATTTTTCTCATAATCGTTATGCAATCTCAGCGAACCGTTCGAAGAAATGCCCTACTCACAAAGAATATAAAAAACGATGAAAAGCCTTTACGCAATAGAAATATCTTTTTTTTTTTTTTTGAGAGATATGTAATATAAATATCATATCGCTTGAATTACAATTTACACATTTAGGAAATATTTACTACACATTTCAAAATTAGAAGATTTCGTAAGCTCAAATATTGTTACCAATACATTTTAGGGAGGAAAGCTAAAATAACCAATTTGAAAAAGTAAAGATAAGTTCTAACCATTAATCTTTAAAAGATAAATACTAACTAAAATTTTTACATCTTTATTATTTTGCCATTATACATGAAAGTATACATAACATGTATACATAACATATACGAACACATACATGAATACATACACGAATACATACATGATAGTCAAATATTTTTTCCGGTGACTTCCGAAGACATTTTCCGGCGAAAAGTTTCCGCCAATTTTTTCCGGCGGCTTCTGGAGAAAAACATATTCAGAAAAAAAAATTCCAGCGGAAATTCCGATTACTTCTGGAGAAAAACAGATTCAGAAAAAAAATTCTGGCGAAAAAATTCCGGCGACTTTTTCAGCAAAAAACAGTTTCAGAAAAAAAAAAATTTCCGGTGACTTTTCCGGCGAAACACATGCATAAGGAAAAAAAAATACACACATACATGTATTCGTGTATGTCATGTATGGATTCATTTACACACACACACACTTACATGTATTCGTATATGTATTCGTGTAAGCCGTGTATGGATTCATGTATATTGTGTATGGATTCGTGTATGGATTCGTGTATGGATTCATGTATGGAGTCATGTATAGAAGGGCAAAATTGGAAGAGTGAACATTATTTATCTTTTAAAGATTAGTGGTTATAATTTATCTTTGCTTTTTTAAATTGGTTACTTTTGGACATTGTTTCTATATTTTAATTAGGATTCATCATATTATCATGCATAATTTTTCTTTTTGTAATAAATATTACTCCTTAATGTGAAATATTGGGACATATGATCCGAGTACAACCCATTTCCAAAGTTCCAAATTTAACAAAAATTAATATAAGTTCAATCAATTTTTCTTTTTTTGAAAGTAAGACTCGGTTTTATTAATCAACAAGAGCATGGTAAATGGAAAAGACCATCCACAAATGTTGGAGGTTCATTCCAAACATACGATAACGGAAAATCCTTAGCGATTCTAGCTAGCCGGTGAGCACCCTTATTGGCATCCCGGCGTACATAATCAACTTTGATAATATTATCACTTGAGTGCATCAAAATTCTACAGCTGCTAACATTAGTCCCCATCTCTGACATATTCTCTCCTCTTGAAACAATAGCATCCACAACAATTTTACAATTTGACACTATGCTTGCTCTTGATATATCTCTTTGCTTTAACCATGAAAGAGCTTCAAGGATGCCTATAGCTTCACCTTCTACAACCTGCAAACAACTAGGAAGGCAAATTACTTTTGCTGCCACAAAGCCACCCTTTCATCTTGAAGTATCAACCCAATACCAGTAAGATTTTCATTAAAAAAAATGCAGCATCCACCCTACACCGAAACCAACCAGCCGGAAGATCATGCCACCCTATACATCTACTTTGAGCTCTTTCTCTCGATCCCTGCATACTGATAGGTGGTTGAGCAACAATCCAGTCTTGACGTTGCAATCGGGCTTGTAAAAGACATCGGTGAGGAATAAAAAATTTATTATCCCAAACAGCTATACTACGATCCCTCCAAATCTGCCATAACAACATGTCATCCCTTATTCCACCATCATCTTCTTGTCGAGCTAGAAGATAGAAAAGTAGAGAAACAAAATTATCGTACCTTTCTACTCCTACCTGTAAGATATTTCAAAAACCCCGCTTCTATCCAGCAGCTCTCTGCAAAAGGACATGCCACGAACACATGCCACGTATTTTCATAACCTTGTTGGCATATTCCACACTCCCCACCTGCTTGAATGCCTCGTTTGAGCAAGTTTTCCTTTGTTAGAAGACAATTGTGAGCCGCCCTCCACAGTAAAACCTTAACCTTAGGGGGAACTTTCAGATTCCAAATATCCATCCACTTGCCTTGAATTGTATGATTCTCCTTAATGGTGATCGAACAAGCTAATGTGTAAGCCGACTTGACAGTATACATCCCTGACTTAGAGAAATGCCAAATAAGCTTATCGTCGAGAATGTTTGGACTAAGCGGTATACTTAGTACAGCTCTAGCCTCAGCCTCATTAAAGAGATCCTTCACAAAATCCATATCCCACATTCTAACCCCAGAGATTATCAAATCACTAACTCTCAAATCCTTCATTTTCTCAAAAGGAGCAGAAGTAATATGAAAACCGTCATCCCTCCTTAGCCAAGGATCCCGATACACATTCACACCTCCACCACTCCCTATTCTCCAATATGTAAATCCCATATCAAAAGGTCATGGAAAGCGCAGATACTTCTCCAAGTAAAACTTGGACTTTGCCCGCAACAGGCATTCAAAAAATCCCTCGTGGGGTAATATTTAGCTTTAAGCACTCTTGCAATCAAAGTATTAGGATTAGCTAATAGACGCCAACCAAGCTTCCCCAACATAGATAAATTGAATAATTGGAGACTCATGAACCCTATACCACCAAACTTCTTACTCACACATAGTCTCTCCCAACGCATCCAATGAATACCCTTGTTATGCTCGTTTTGATAAAATGAGTTCATCATCTTTTCAAGCTCATCATTGAGACAAACTGGCAAAAGGAACGTAGTCATACAATAAGCCGGAATTGCTTGAGCAACTGATTTGATGAGCACTTCCTTTCCTGCCTTAGACAATTTCTTGCCTTGCCAACTTTGAATACGATTCCATAATCTCTCTCTCAAGAAACTGAATATGTCTCTCTTGTTTCGCCCAATGAGTGAAGGAAGCCCCAAATATCGACCTATGTTCAAAGGTTGGGAGACTCCCAGAATCCCCGACACAACATCTCGACATTCTTCTGAAATGTTTCTGCTAAAAAATATCCCTGACTTTTGGAAATTTATCGCTTGCCCATAGGCTTTCTAATAGAGCAAAAGTAGCTCTTTTAGGATCAAGCATTCCTGCTCGGAAGCTCAGCAAAAAAACATACAATCATCTGCAAACATGAGATGAGAAATAGGCGGCCCATTCCTTCCCATACGTATCCCATGAAGCGCACCTCTTGCCATTTCATGATTAATAAGGGCCGACAAACCCTCTGCACAGAGGATAAAAAGATAGGGTGAGAGAGGGTCACCTTGTCTTAATCCTCTTCTCGGTTTAATCGGACCTATCAACTCTTGATCTACCAAAATATGATACTCAACTGTACACACGCACAATTGAATCCACCGTACCCATTTGTCATAAACCCAATTTCCTCAGCATCGCTTCCAGATACCGCCAATCCACACGATCATATGCTTTGCTAATGTCAATCTTCATAGCCAAATCCCCAAACTTCCCTCTAGTTTTACGCTTCATCGTGTGGATAGCCTCAAATGCAATCAACACATTATCTTGTATTGATCTTTCTTCGACAAAAGCCGACTGCGCAATATCAACAATATAATGAAGTGTTTTCTTTAGGCGATTACATAAGACTTTTGAAATAATCTTGTAAACCACATTGCACAAAGCAATTGGACGAAGATCTTTCATAGTCGTAGGATTCTCGATCTTCGGAATTAGAACAACATTTGTATTATTAAGAATCACTACTAGAAATCCGTTCACACATAACGGTCATTTTTAGAAGGGATAATGGTCTGTAAATTCCTCAACTTTCAGCAATTTCTGGTTGTGCTCTCCACCTAAATATTCTGCCTGTAAATTCCTCAACTTTCAATTGTTTCTGATTTTGCTTCCGGCGATGGGATCCGACAAGAATAGTTTTGGAAATTTATAGACGTGGCTTAAATTAATCTATGTGGCACTCTCGTGGCATATATGTAAATTAAAAAAAATAAAAAATATTTCATGTCATCATCCCTACCCCTCTCTCAGTCTCGTTCTCCCCTGCTTTTTTTCATTCTCGCAGAGATAATTCAACCGAAAAAATACAGATCATGCGCTAGAAGGCGCCCATAAAATCACAAGAATTTTAAATCCTACTCACACCCATACAATCTTGAATTCATCAAATCTCCAAATAGCCAGAACAATAATTTTCACATTCATACGAAGGAAAAACACTGACAAATCTAGCAATCTAATCTTGGAGAGAGAGAGAGAGAGAGAAAGAGAGGGTGGGTCGATCCGGTTCCAAAACTATTCTTGTCGGATCCAATCGCCTTAAGCAAAATCAGAAACAATTGAAAATTGAGGCAGAATCTTTAGGTGGAGAGCAAAACCAGAAATTGCTGAAAGTTGAGGAATTTACAGGCAGAATCTTTAGGTGGAGAGCAAAACAAGAAATTGTTGAAAGTTGAGGAATTTACAGGCCATTAACCCTTTTTAGAAACAGTTATGTATGTGCATCTTTTTATTAATTATAACGATTTCTGAGAAAACCCGTTATGTACTAGTGTGTGCCTATCAGAAATGATAACGGGTATAAACAAACCGTTATGTAGGAGTGTTATTTTATTATTTAATATATCACGTTTTGTGTTGGCCTGTTATATTGGTTGTTTTCATTAATATTATACGATTTTATTTATATTTTCATTTATCATTAATTATATTGCAACTAGAACAAATCCCAAAATCCACCCTTCCCGCTATCACATTTTCTCCTACGTACCGCCGTCCCGCGCTAGCTCTCAACTCTCTCTCTCTCTCTCTCTCGTCTAACACTCTCCGGCCAAGATTCCGGCACTGTCGCGCCATCATTACCTCTGCTATGTCGTCTACACCACAACGCAGGTGTCTCCATCTTTTTCCCTAAATCCCTAAATTTTCGAAGAGCAAGATGTCACAAATTTCCCAAATTCTCGAAAGTAAGCCTCAGTAGAAAATCTTTCAATGGCTGCAGAACTCATAGCGTTCCATCGCCGAAGCTTCTCGAGAATCAGTCCATCGTCCAAATTCGCTACTCAAAATCATGATTTCCCCAATTTTGAGGAAGTTCTTGCTGAAGGTATGTTTTTTCTCTTAAGTAGATAAATTTGTTAGGGCTTAGTAAATTTGTTATTTAATTCGGATGTATTGCTGCTTGAGAGGTGCAGTTTCGAGCTGCGTGCAGAAGATTTAGGTTTTAATTAGTTACCTTTCAAAATTCAATGATATATTTTGCTTTATGTGCTGCATCTTTGAAATTCGGCTTTTTAAAATGGTTGTTATAATTTATTTTCATCATTAACATATTATAGATTTAACTCATTAGCAGTCACAGTATATATATTCTATTCAAACTAACAGTCTTAATTCACAACAATTTAACTACATCTAAATTGCTACATATGAATCACATGGTTTTTTTTTCTGTTTATAATTGTTGATGTGCTTTGTGTTATATTTCTATTTTTTGCCAATTTTGATAACTGTTTTAGCATGATTGTAACTGAGAAATAATTAGGTTGAAAAGTTAGAGTAAAGTGAGAAATAATTGCATGCAAAGGATATAGGTTTTAATTACCTTTCAAGTAATCAATTATATATGTATGTCTATGAATTTTGACTGAAATTGTAAATTGAATTTAACTTTTCAGAGGTTGATGATATTTGATAGTTGAGTGAATTGAAAAATAATAAATGTTGGTAGATTTAATAAAAATAGAGAATTCTGGATAGATATATAAATCTGTATTTATATTTGAAACTCTGAAAAACTGGATAATTTAAAATCCTATCGTTTGAAGTCTTTATGCGGTAAAAACTAGTGTAATTGTGAGTTATTTTAGAAATATAGAGTGAAAATAAATTCATATTGGCTGACCTTAATTAGCCAACAGACACTTGAGCTCTTTCTTCATGTCCATTAACTTGAAGAATTTTTTTTATCAGATTCTATTTAAAGAAATCGATCGTTATGCAAATCATGTCATTTTATATCCAGTTCTCAAAGTTGATATTACCATTAAATGATGGCAGTTGTGTTGGGCAGACCGGATTCTTTCAAGAAAAACCATTGTTGAACTTGGTGTTGGATATTTTGTTATATTCTTGGATTTGGAGTCTTTTCCGCGATCTTCACGCTATTCCTGGTACTTGTTATCCTTAATCAGCCTCTTTATTTCACTCTTCTTGTCTCTTCGTATGATGTTTGATAGTTTGTGTCAACTTGTGCAAATTTGTTATGTATTGAGATTTTTAGTTACTTTCTTTATGTCTTTTACACTAGAAAATGGTGATGTGGAGTATTTATTTGATCATGTAATTTTGATTGAGTAATAAATTAATGAAAGATTAGTCATAATTCGTACAGTGATATTTGCATATTTATAGATTTGGTATTTTGAGCTACTTCAATGGTAATCTTTTCTGGCTTTAGTTTGCTTAATTGTGGGAGTGTTTGTGCATTTGTTACAGCCTTTAATAGGACCATCTTGTGGATGTTTGTGTTCAGATTTTGAGGTGTGTAAAAATATAGTTGTGGAGCTGAACGTGTTTGGGCTGCTACTAAACTGAATAAGTTAAGAATCTGGTCATGTTTTATTTATTAATTAAATTATAGAAAATACATTAGGTATAGTAGTAGGTGCTGCCAATTAGGAATGATGATCAAGGCTGGTTTATATTTGTATAAATTGCTTCCATGATAATAATATCAGTTGTAAATTATTTGATATTTCTTGTAACGGTTTAGGTACACTAGTGGTTAATTAGTTCATTGACAACATGGACAAATTATGGGTGACAATGAATAGATTATCACAAGAGTATGAGGATGTGGTAGAATCTTTCTTGAATTTTGCATTGCAAAATGGGAGTGATGCTAACTCAATGTTGTGCCCTTGTGCTAATTGTGCTAACACTAGTAAGAAAAAAGTTAATGTTGTAAAGGCACATCTAATCTGCTATGGTATGGACTTGACATACAAGAAATGGATATGGCACGGGGAAGGAAGGACTTCGTCACGATTAACAATTGATAGTAATCCAGTTAGGCATACTGATACAAGCTGCAGCGTCGATGAGCCAATAGATATGATTCATGATGCGTATGATGCCTATGAAGATAATCCAAGTCCTTTTCATACGTTGCTTGAAGATGCGAAAAAATATCTATATCCCGGATGTAGCAAATTTACCAAGCTGTCTGCAACTATCAAATTGTATAACTTGAAAGCAAAATATAGTTGTAGTGATACAAGTTTCAGTGATCTATTAAGTCTGCTAAAGGAAATGCTCCCTCAATGAAATAAATTGCCTCCTTCCTTATACGATGCAAATAAAACCTTAGGCATGTTAGGGTTGGATTATAAAAAAAAAATTCATGCTTGCCCTAACGATTGCATTCTATATATGAAGGAGTACAAGAATTTAAATAATTGTCCTACATGTGGAGTGTCAAGATGGAAAGTGGACAAAAATAGAGTGCCATCAAAGGTCTTGTGGTACTTTTCACCGATACCAAAATTTCGGAGAATGTTTCGTACGGCTGAAATTTCTAAAGAACTAACGTGGCATGCTGATGAACGAACTCGTGATGGTTATCTTCTCCATCCAGCTGATGCACCCGCTTGGAAATTAGTAGATAGCAAATGGCCGAATTTCGGGGAAGAACCAAATCTAATAATAGCTTTAGCCGCTGATGGTTTCAATCCACATAGTCTAATGAGTTCTAATTATAGTTGTTGGCCAGTTATACTTGTCACGTACAACTTACCTCATTGGTTGTGCATGAAGAGAAGATTTATGATGCTGACTGACGAAGACGTCGTTATGCACTTCGCGCAAATAAATTTCTCCTCTTGCCCAACAAGGCGTAGCTATGGCAAGTGGGGTCGAACCCTAGGGAACCGGCGTATTCTATTCTTCAGGTGGTACTCAACAAAAGGGTTGTGGTCGAGATGTATCTCAATATCCTGTAACTAAACAAAGACAATATCAAATAACAAAGGTGTTTGGATTGGATTCGAATCAATGATCCTAATTACTCATACTCGTTCATCGGTGCAATAATATTCAATTACAAGATTTTACTACTTGGTTTAAAGCAAAGATTAATTTATGCCCTAATTGCCACGAAGTCACGACATGAATACTCTAAGCCTTTATCTATCCAATTTTACAGATTTTGACCAGAAGGCAAGATCTCATCTCTTGATCACCAACGTCACGAAGACACTTCAGCAACGATGTTGCCCAAGAGGCAAAAAGACCCAAGACAACCAAGAGGTAGGTCAATACCGACTGCTCTTCAACACTTATTACCTTCTTGGGCACGGGAGACTCTCTCGAGTTGTATCCCAATTCCTGTTATTGCCTTAATCTCAATATCTAATTGGTGGCCAAGCAATTATCCATTTTGATCAAGAACTAATTATTAGACCTAAGCATTTCGGGAATAAAATCATGCAACGAACTTAAACCGATTAGACCTCACGAGTTTAGAACGAGTAACTAAGATCACATCATCTATTCCAACCCAAACAATAAATTTAACTAGACATAATTATAAACGAGAGCACAAAAGAAATTAAAGAAAACATACTTGAATAAATTCTGAAAAGAAAACTGATCAACGGCGAAGTCAACAACGTAGATCTTGGGCAACAACCAACAACAGAAAACTAAATTAAAACACTAAAAACGAATCTAAACTAAGAATTCTCAAAACTTAAATGAAAACTAAAACTAAGAACTAATAAAAGACTATATGAACGTGGTTAATAGTGATGAAGTACAAAATGAAGTCGGCCATATATATAGGTGGTGGAATTAGGGTTAGGTTAGAATTCTTGTAGGCCAAGGACTCTTCCCTTCCTTATCCGCCACTTTCCTTCTTTGATTGGCTGCGGATTTTCTTCCCTTCTTGGTAGATATCTTCTCTTGATACGGATCTGCTAGGATAAGGAAAGAAATCTTCGATCCTTATCCTCTTTCTTGGAGAAGAAGAAAACCTGCTGCTGCTTCCCGACGTACATCTTGCCCTTGATGTCTGCATCCTGTTCTGCTCCACATGTAAACCAAGATCCTAACTTCTCCGAGTACTCTCTCTGTTGGCTTAAGGGATATGGGGAGGTGCTTCTTGACTTGTAGACTTGATGTTATCATTGTTGCCCAGCTACAAGCTTCCAGCCCTTTGCCCATTTGCATCGTATCGCCATCTTAACATTTCAACAACAGATTTTCCACCGGATTTGCCCAACATCCAACCTGTTCTTCCCTGCACACCTTCTCTCGACTTTGTGTCCTCCCAGACACACTTTGACTCGATAAAGACACAAGAAATATGAACACAAAATTAGGTTCATCACTGACTCTGTTGATTTTTGGTCCTAAACAACCAGGAAACGATATTGATATATACTTGGCACCTGTAATTGATGACTTGAAAAAGTTATGGGGTGAATGCATCCAAGCATATGAACCACACACTTAGGTTCATCACACCCACACACTTGAACTACGCTTGCCCTCAAGTTGTGCAAATATGATCTTGCCCAAGACTCAAACACAACTGATCAGTAAGTCAACATGTTAGTTAAAACAGAGCATGAATATTGAATAATGTAAGCAAGTATTGCCATCAGATAGGTCAAGATAGAGTTAATGGGCAAAAAGGTTATCCTCACCAGCACTCATCTCTCAAGTGTATAACGTTCAGTATATCACTCTTGACCAAGATCCACAACGTTTTTCCATAGGCTTGCTGCCCTCTATATCTCTACTTCTTTGAACAAAATTAAACTACTTATCCTTAGGATTTTATTGGGTTAAAACGTGGCTTAAGACAATAAGTAGGAAAAATTTGGATATTGGCTATGTCAAGAAGATCTCAGTTCTTGGGCAATAAGGATGTCCTAGATTCTCACTCATCTGAAGCACAACATCGGGCCTAGCTCACTTATTTGTCAGGATTTTTTTTTCTTCTTTTTCTTCTTGGCTTTTTCTTTTTTTTCCTTCTCTTTTTTTATTTCTTTTTATTCATCTTTTTTTTATCCTGATCAACACCCCCTAACGTGGGTGTTATAGCCCAACATCTGCTACCCCTACATTCTCCTTTCATCCCTTTACTTCTAGACCTGAGTTCTTGACCGGGAAGGCTCATAAAATCCAGGCTACTATAAGTGAATCAAAAAGAAAATTTTTAAGCTCAAAGAGGCTAACAAAGGATAAATGTATAGGTAGGGAAATTTTTGGCCATGGCCTTATTGAACGAAAACACCTAAATCATCTAAGTAATTCAACTAAGTTACATGAAGCTTTGACTAAGAGTTGCAGGCAAGTTCTAAATCAACATGTATCACTAGTTATTTTCACACAAGAAAGAATTAGATACTGCATGTGTATATAACAGTCAATAGCTCAAAACCTCACAGATGTTGCCCATCCACTCATTCCGTCCTACCTATCTACATACGGCATACTCATATTTACATCATCATACCTACTTCGACCAATCATGCCAACATATTGATCGACAACTGACGCTAAAACTACTTTGACCAACAACCCCCCATCCACACACTTTGCCTTAAGCAAAGTGAGTGAAATGGTGGGCAAGACACTAACAAAAAACAAACTGACTCAACAACGACCTCACCCACACACTTTGCTTTCAGCAAAGTGGGTGAAATCGTGACCAACATAAATTAAAGCACATATTTACAAACGAAGATGGGAAGGAAATTCTGAAGCCTTCTCGACCAACAACAGAAAATAAAAACAAAAGACTCAAGAACACAAGACACAAAGACGAAAATCAAAAACCTAAACTAACACAAATAGGAGGAAATATAATCAAGAAGAAAGTATGACACAACACCTGGATGTGTCGTGGGTAAAATACGTATTGCGGGCAAAATGAGTGGCTTGGACGGTCACCATATGTGTTGCTCCACTTCTTCCATTCTGGCCAAGATCCCAAGGTTCGCGACTCCTTGCTTCTTGGGTAAGGCAGGTGTACATCCTGCCCAACACTTATAGTTCTTGGAACAGAAGTGTTGCATGAATGTCTTGCTCACTTCATGTGACTCGTCGAGCAAGTATGAAACTACTTGTGTGCGACAACAATCTCCTTCAGTTAGCCCAGGCTGCTGCCCTAGATGTCAGTCCAGAGGTAGCAGACTTCCTCTTGCCCTAGTCAACAATTTTGGGCAAGAAGGCCTTGCTGGTGGTATTGCCTTCGCTTTTGATTTCCATTCCAATCTTGCACTTTTGCCCAAATGCCTACACATCATGAACAAACCATCCCTTCTACAAAAATACTACCTAATCTAGGGATTAAATAAATTATAAATAATAAAAACTCAAAGTAAAATTAAATAAAAAATAAAAAGAAAAGATAATACCAGGTTGCCTCCTGGTCAGCGCCTTGGTTAACGTCGTGGGCACGACTCCTCATTTTCTGGTTTAGAACTCTTCTATGTCAGGAGGTCTAGGTGACTCCCCAATATCCGTTGTTGCCCAAGATAGACCTTTACTCGCTGTCTATTGACCTTGAAAATCTTCTATGTCTTGAGATCATTTATCTCAACATCTCCATTTGGGTACTGATCTTGGATTTCATAAGGACCTTCCCACTTGGTCAACATCTTCCCCGACTTAAGTCGAAACCTAGTTTGGTATAGAAGCACTTGTTGCCCAAAATGGAACTTCTTCTCCTTGATCAACAGGTCATGAGTCTTCTTGATGCGCTCCTTATACCTACATAAGACTTCACATACCTTAACTTCCTTCATGCTCAACAGCTCGGGACTGATGATCTCGGGCAACATCTCATTTTGCCCGAGATACATGTTCTTCAACTGTTGAGGCAAAGACTTCAACTCCAACTTCAGTGCCTTTTGCAGTGATGGCACCAACTTGTCCTTGGACTTCAGCTCATGGATGTTGAGCTGTTCAAACTCCTGAGGTATGTTGCCCGGAAACTTGATATAGTTGCACACCTCAACATCTTCTTGTTCGTCTTTTTGGGCAAGATCGTCCTCTATTATCTCGTCGGAACTCTGCTCAAGAACATTCTGTCTAAAAAATTCTTCTATTATCTCATCCTCATCTTCTTGAGATAATTCTTCTCGCTCTTCATCAATCTCATCCTCATAATCATCTTCATAAAAACAATTCAAGCTTTTGACTGTTTCTACTCGCTCCTCGAGTAAGTTGAGGCTATTGACGAACTCCAAGGCATCAATCCGGTTTTTCCTATAAGCGTCAAATTCTACCACATCGCCTGCTATATCAACAGTCAACCTCCCAGTATCACAATCAATTTTGGTTCTTGATGTCCTCAAGAACGGCCTCCCGAGCAAGATCATTGGATTCTTTGTTGTCCGCTTCCCAATGTCAAGAACATAAAAGTCAACAGGAAACACAAGATCTCCCACCTTGACCAAGACATCCTCTAGAAAACCATCGGGATAAACTGTGGATAAGTCCGCTAGTTGGATAGCAACTCGTGTAGGGGAAAGAGGTCCAAACCTCATCTCCTCAAATATGGCTCTCGGCATAACACTGATTGATGCTCCAAGATCAAGCATCACTTTTGGAATCGGGGTGGTGCCTATAGTGCATGGTATAGCAAACATCCCTGGATCATTCTTCTTGATCGGTATGTAAGGGTTCATTAGGGCAGAAACATTCTCAACTCGGAAACGGGCATCATCGGGATACATTGTCTTTTTCATACACATCTCCCTCAAGAACTTAGCACGCTTGGGCATTGACTTCAACGCCATCAACATGGGTAGGTTGATCTCCACCTTTCTGAACATCTCGATCATGTCATTAAGCTCCTACTGCTCACGATCTCGGGCAAAACGTCTGGGGTACGGGGCTCTTGCCTTGGGAGGTGAATCACAGGTTCTTTTGGCCAAATCCATCATTTCTCTCTCCATCTTCAAGTACTCGAACATCTCCTCATCTTCCTCTGAGTTGACGATGGGCTGTTTCTTGGCTTCTATGGCAGCATCTCTTTCAGTTTTCATCTCTTGGTATAGAGGTTCAATATCCTCTGACCCGATCTTGACTTCCTCAACTCGAGTTGGTGCCTTCCGTTGGGTTTTGGGCAACACCTCAGGCAACACCTTTCCACTCCATAGGGTTACTGCGTTGACTTGTTCCTTGTTGATCTCCACTTGGGCAGGAAGCCTCCCATTTTTGTTATCTACAAGTTTAGACAAAGTTTCGTTGATGTGAGTTAATTGAGCTTGAAGGTTATTAGACATACATCTTCCTTCAAGTTGGAAACTCTCAAAATCCCTCCGTAGCCTGTGGTTCTCTTGAGTGAAGCGATCAATGGTATCCTTCATATACTCCGGCTTGTTTTGATCACGGTGTAGAAGTACATATGGCTGCTGATGTTGAGTAGGCTGTTGAGCTGGTTGTTGAGGTAGTTGGTGGGCAGGAGGTATCTGGTAATGGTTGTTGCCATACCTCAGGTTCTCGTTCTGCCTATAGCCAAAGTTGTCATAGTTGTTGCCATTACCTCCTTGCTGGGTCTGTCCTATTGCCTTGACCTCTTCTATCTTCTTGCTCAAAGTATCGATCTTGTTATCCATCTCGGCCATGTACTTCTTCATGGTGTAGGCCAACTCATCTGATCCTCCCTTCTTGCCTTCATACAGACCTCCTCGTGGCACATCATCTTCATCTCTTGATTGTTCTGCCATGTAGGAAATTGTTCGGAACACCTCCGATGGGGTTTTGTTGATCGTCCCCCCTCTACATGCTGCCATGATGCACTTCCTCTCCGATGTACGTAGTCATCTCATGAAGTACTCAAATAAATCAATCTCCTCAATCCGGTGTTGAGGACATCTTGACAACAACTTCTTGTACCATTCATAGTAGTCGTAGAGAGATTCGTTGGTACCCATCTTGATTGATGATAGAGCGTTCCTCCCACTTTGAATGCGTACAATTGGGATGTACTTGTCGAGGAAGGCACACTATATTTTTTTCCACGTATCGATGCTGCCCTCAGGTAAGGTGTAGAGCCACTCACGTGCCCCATCTTGAAGTGAAAAATGGAATGTGAGTAACCTTACATAATCTGGAAATCGATCTTGGGCAGCAGTGTTCTCATCTTGATTACGGTCATGAAGTGTGGTGTTTCTGACTGTTCCACATGCCATCTCAAAGTTTTAGAGATGGGTTTGTGGATCTTCTCCTGGATGATCGCTGAATTTGAGCAATATCTGGATCAGCGAATGTTTGAGCTCCCAATTGCTATTGATCGGAGGCAAGGCTATGCTTGAAGGTTTGATGGCTTTGTCCTTAGGGAACATGATCTCCCTAATGGTGCGTTCTGCCATGGTGCTGGTTCTCGACTTGATCTCTGATGTGGTGGTTGTTGATGTAGATGTTGTCTGATCAATATCTGAGCTCGAACTGTAACTGGGCAGATTGTGCCCAACAAACTCCTCTTCTCTTGTCTCGACCGGAACGCTGGAGATTCGTTGGTGACGTTCTCCACGATACCTTTATGCTTTCTTGCTCTGTTTTGCTTTGCTACCTTCTCCGGAGAAGCACCGTAATCCACAGGATCACCTTTACTCCGTGTCTGGTGTGGATACATAAACTGAGCTCAAGCTACGAAGAATAGAACTAGCTTGATAAACCAGTTCCCCGGCAACGGCGCCAATTTGACGAAGGCGTCGTTATGCACTTCGCACAAATAAATTTCTCCTCTTGCCCAACAAGGCGTAGCTATGGCAAGTGGGGTCGAATCCTAGGGAACCGGCATAGTCTATTCTTCATGTGGTACTCAACAAAGGGGTTGTGGTCGAGATGTATCTCAATATCCTGTAACTAAACAAAGACAATATCAAATAACAAAGGTGTTTGGATTGGATTCGAATCAATGATCCTAATTACTCATACTCGTTCATCGGTGCAATATTATTCATCTACAAGATTTTACTACTTGGTTTAAAGCAAAGATTAATTTATGCCCTAATGGTCACGAAGTCACGACATGAATACTCTAAGCCTTTATCTATCCAATTTTACAGATCTTGACCTGAAGGCACGATCTCATCTCCTGATCACCAACGTTACGAAGACACTTCAGCAACGATGTTGCCCAAGAGGCAAACAGACCCAAGACAGCCAAGAGATAGGTCAATACCGACTGCTCTCCAACACTTATTACCTTCTTGGGCACGAGAGACTCTCTCGAGTTGTATCCCAATTCCTGTTATTACCTTAATCTCAATATCTAATTGGTGGCCAAGCAATTATCCATTTTGATCAATAACTAATTATTAGACCTAAGCGTTTCGGGAATAAAATCATGCAACGAACTTAAACCGATTAGACCTCACGAGTTTAGAACGAGTAACTAAGATCACATCATCTATTCCAACCCAAACAATAAATTTAGCTAGACATAATTATAAACGAGAGCGCAAAAGAAATTAAAAAAAACATACTTGAATAAATTCTGAAAAGAAAACTGATCAACGGCGAAGTCAACAACGTAGATCTTGGGCAACAACCAACAACAGAAAACTAAATTAAAACACTAAAAACGAATCTAAACTAAGAATTCTCGAAACTTAAATGAAAATAAAACTAAGAACTAATAAAAGACTATATGAACGTGGTTAATAGTGATGAAGTACAATATGAAGTTGGCCATATATATAGGTGGTGGAATTAGGGTTAGGTTAGAATTCTTGTAGGCCAATGACTCTTCTCTTCCTTATCCGCCACTTTCCTTCTTTGATTGGCTGCAGATTTTCTTCCCTTCTTGGTAGATATCATCTCTTGATACGGATCTGCTAGGATGAGGAAAGAAATCTTCGATCATTATCCTCTTTCTTGGAGAAGAAGAAAACATGCTACTGCTTCCCGATGTTCATCTTGCCCTTGATGTCTGCATCATGTTCTGCTCCACATGTAAACCAAGATCCTAACTTCTCCGAGTACTCTCTCTGTTGGCTTAAGGGATATGTGGAGGTGCTTCTTGACTTGTAGACTTGATGTTATCGTTGTTGTCCAGCTACAAGCTTCCAGCCCTTTGCCCATTTGCATCGTATCGCCATCTCAACATCTCAACAACAGATTTTCCACCGAATTTGCCCAACATCCAACCTGTTCTTCCCTGCACACCTTCTCTCGATTTTGTGTCCTCTCAGACACACTTTGACTCGATAAAGACAAAAAGAAAAGACAAACACAAGAAATATGAACACAAAATTGGGTTCATCACTTACTCTGTTGATTTTTGGTCCTAAACAACCAGGAAACGATATTGATATATACTTGGCACCTCTAATTGATGACTTGAAAGAGTTATGGGATGAAGGCATCCAAGCATATGATGGGTGTCGTGATGAGAACTTCATATTGAGAGTTGTTCTTCTATGGACAATCAACGACTTTCCTGCCTATGGAAACTTGTCTGGGTGTACTGTTAAAGGATATAAAGCATGTCCAATTTGTGCGGATAAAACTCATTCTAAGTGGTTACCGCACAGTAGAAAAATATCCTATACAGGACATAGACAATGTTTACCTGAATTTCACCCTTATCGAAGACAAAGAAAAGCTTTTGATGACGCACAAGAGTTGAGGCCTGCCCCAAAACCATTGAGTGGACATGAGGTATTAGACCAAATGCAGGCGTACAATTGTGTGTGGGGAAAAATGAAAGGTAAAAAACCGTCAGACGCATCATGTTCCAAGAAGAGAAAGAAGGAGAGAAAGGAGAAGGAGTCAACAATGCCTTCAGTGGAAAACTCGTGTTTCAAGAAAAAGTCGATATTCTTTGACTTGGAGTATTGGGAATATTTGCATATTCGTCACATACTCGATGTGATGCACATTGAAAAAAATGTGTTTGAAAGTCTTATTGGGACGTTACTCGACATTCCAGGGAAAACGAAAGATGGAATTGCAGCGAGAATGGATTTGGTTCACATAGGTGTGAGGAATGAATTAGCACCAAATGTGGATGGGAAAATAACATTTTTGCCTCCTGCATGTTATACATTAAGTAAAGAAGATAAGATAAAGGTGTGTACTTCATTTCTTGGGATGAAGGTGCCTGAGGGATATTGTTCAAATGTTAGAACTCTTGTATCGATGAAGGACTTGAAACTCATTGGACTTAAATCGCATGATTGTCACGTATTGATGCAACAATTGCTTCCAATAGCTATTCGCGGTGTTTTGCCCAAGCATGTCAGGATTGCTATCACTAGGATGTGTCTCTTTTCAATGAAAGTTTATAGATTTTAATAATTATTATCTACTTGAGATTGTTGTTGTCATGGATGACTGTATGATATATGTTATCAATCAATTTAATACACGACTTGTATTGTTGTGATTGGTTTGGTTTTGAGATTGTTGTGTTGTTGAGATTTCTAGAATGTTGTACATATGAACTACTGTGAAGATGTGTTGAACTTGATTCATATATATATATATATATATCTTGTTAATTGATTCGTGTTTTGGATTGTGATTTGGGTTATTACTTCATTTGTAGAACTCGGATCTACATCAGCACATCAAATGGAACTGTGGCAGAAGGAGCTTAGCTCGTGATTTGCTCAGAGTGTTTGCAAATGGCTCCATCTTTAATATGTTTACATTTAAATTACAATATACTATCATGTTCTTTGAAGACATTTTAGATATAGCATTTTGACTATTATTATGTACAATATTTGGATGATATAATATATGTATACCTTGTATGGATGGTAATATATATATCATTTTGTTGTTTTAGGGAATATTATTTATTTATTTTTCGAAATTAAAAACAGGAAAACTAAAAAAAATAATGCTGAAAATGTAACTGTAGCATAACAGTACAAACAACCGTTATCAAAAGAACTATGCAAGCGTTATCTATAACAACAATTTTACAACGATCACAATAAATTTGTTAACGTTCAACAACCGTTATATATAAGAACTAAAGATAACGGTCATAACCTGTTATGATGAATGAAGAAAAGTGTTATTAACGAAACAATATTACCCGTATTTAGTGCATTTCATAACGGTTAATACCCGTTATGTATAATGACTTTAGATAACGGGTAGTCAAGCATTATTAATTCTTTACAACCGTTATGTATACGTGCTATACATAACGGTCAATAACCGTTATGTATGAGCGCATTTTTATATCATATGTTTATATGACGGTCTTTTGTGCTCATACATAACGGGTATTACCCGTTATGTATGAGCGAATTTCTAGTAGTGACTCTCCGGGAAGGCTGTTTCATCCAACCAAGTAACACAATCTTTAAAAATATCCCACTTCATCAGATCCCAAAATTTTTGATAAAAAATTGGGTTAAAACCATCAGGTCCGGGAGACTTGTCAGGATGCATTTGAAACAAAGCTAACTTGAATTCCTCAATAGTAAAAGGCTGAGTAAGCTGGACATTTGTATCATCATCGATCACAGGATTAACCCTTTGCATAATGATTCCCAGTTCAATCGGCTCTTCATTTGCACTGAAAATATTAGTGAAATACTATTTAATTGTTTCTTGGATTGACACACGATCCTCAGCCCAACTCCCATCATCTCTACGAAGTCTTTTGATATAGTTAACCCTTCTCCTCGCGGATGCCATGTTGTGAAAAAAACGGGTATTCTTATCATCCTCCTTCAACCAAAACATCTTCGCTCTTTGTTTCCAATAGATTTTCTCTTTCAGCAAAATGTCAGCAAGTTTTTTCTTAACTTGTATAAGATGATTAATAGAATAATCATCATCTGCACTTTGGAGCCTCTCAATCTTGCTTTCACAGTCTCTCTTTTCTCTTCGAAACTCATCCTCAACATGTTTTGACCATATCATAAGCGATTCAGATGTTGTTGTAAGACGATCCAACACCATCACGCATTCCAAGTTCGTCCAGCAATTACGAACTACATTTGGTAGCTCCGGTTCCTTCAGCCATTTATTCTCAAACCGAAACCTTTTTCTATATTCTGCCGCTGAGTTGAGCAAGTTTGTAAAATAATTGGAGAATGGTCCGAAATAGGAGCAGTCCCATTTATCAAAGTAGCATTCTGGAAGAGCATCATCCACGACGCATTCGCCATGCCTCTATCCAACCTCTCCTCAACAGAATAAGGAGTCCCTAGTCTTCGCGACCAAGTATACTGATGCCCAATGAGCGGCAGATCAACCAGGCCACTATCAGAAACAACACTTCTAAATCCGTTAAAAACCCAGTTTGGATGCTCCACTGCTCCTCTCTTATCACTAATATTCAGAATATCGTTAAAATCTCCCACAATTGCCCCATGGCAATGTGGAAATGACACTGAGACGGCGAAGAAGGTTCCAAGAAAATCTACGTCGAGCTCTTTCCGGAAAACCATAGAAACCAGTAAGCCTCCATTCTCCCACTATATCATTCACTCTCAGATCAATATGATTATTAGAATATCCAATAAGATTGCATTGATTTGACTCCTTCCAGAGAACACAGATCGATTCCCCTACTTCTCCCAATACAATCCACAGCAAAACAACTTTGAAAATTAATGCGAACACGAAGTTCTTCAACCCTATTCTTGTGAGCCGAAGTCTCAAATAAAAATAACACGAAGTTCACACAGGGTCGGAATTGCAAGGGGATGGCCCAACCCCCTACAATTCCAGCTCAACGTAATCAATTTTTCAAAAAAAGCATAAGGAAACAATTTAGCTAGTCCAGCTAGCGTTATTACAAATCCACACTACATAAATAGATGCACAATTTCAAAATTAAAAGATTTTCATTCTTGTGGCTTTCCTGTACCCCTTTTTGTGATTCTTGTGGCATACGTCTTACAGGAAAGCCACAAGCAGCCTGCAGTAGTAGTCTTATATTTGTTTTGGTTTGGTGTAGGCATTTTATCGAACAGGTTATGCCTTCCGAAGCGAAGCGAGTTCTTGAGCTTATAGTCTCTGTATGCAGCGCCAGATTCGGAGAAGAACCAAATACTTCCAAATAGATAGAGACTGATGTAACCAAACCACACCAAAGCACCCATGTGGAGCTCGGTTAACGAAATGGCGGCCATGAAAGCTGAGAACGCCCCCACAAGAGACAGCAGAAGAGCACGGAATCCGAACATCTGCTGCGTCGGCAGCTTCGACAGGAAGTCCTCTTCCGCGAAGCGCGACGCCATGATCGACCGGAACATGACGATGCTCACTACTGAGCCGACGAGGCTCACTACTTCAAATATTAGGAAAACTTTGAACCAGGGTTTTCCCCCGAGTATAGGCTTCCCGTTTTTGTCATTGTAGCCACCCGGCATGGTGAAGCCAGCAGCAAACACCACGGTTACCAGTATAGTCGCGATGAGCATGCAAGAATCTGCTGTGTTCCTCATCCATGTTTCGCTCTCTCTCAACAAGCTCTTGTGCTCCTTGGAGAACACCTGTCTTGGTGTCATCCCGTCTTTGTTCTTCATCATCGCACATGAGGGTGGCACGATTTCCTCTGCTCTCTGCTTGCAATTAGCCATACTCCAATTAAACCACTTCGGATCCTCTATTGTCTCTCCATGTTTCATCTTCTATTGTCTCTTCATGTGAAGCAATCACTCAATTAATCACAAACTCTTTCTCGACAAGATTGTGACCATTGGCTAATAAAACGACTTTCTCCGCTACGACTCAAGACGAATTTATCAACTCCCAAAGGCACATGAAGATTAAAAGCCCCTATGCATGTATTTATCACCACTAGGTCTCAAAATCCATACATATTGTAAGTTCTTGAGGTCCATGTTCATAAAAACCTATTAAGAATTTCTACAAACACTTGGTGTGCACAAAAAGTGGCCAACAATTTAAACACAAATCTAAGCACCAAGAACCCAAACAAGAATTGGAAGACAAAATAGAGTCAAGAGATCAACACCACCATCATAAAAAGAGTATCACAATCCCTAAAACCAACTAAGGAGTTTAGCTAGACATAATAAGAAAATCAACACAATAAGAAAAAGAAGACATGAATAAAGATACTATTAATGAAAATAGTAAGATTAATCCTCAATCTTGTCTTGAATCTCTCCTCCAAAATAGCATAAAAACATCAAACTAAAAAAAACTAGGGTTTAAGCATTAACTAGTGGGTAAAAAGATTTCTCCCAAAATGAAATTATGGTCTATATATACTTTGGGTTGGAAATCCTAGGTGAAAAAATCGCACAAAGTGGCAGCCATGACGAAACCGGCGACCCGAGCGTGCAAACCGCCGGAACTGGCACAAAAACGGTGGTCCACTCATTGACCGTCGACAAAACCGTCGGAAACAGCACTTTGATAGAAGTTGGGGAAATCGTGGCGCCCAAATCGGCGGTCGCCGGTTTGGTCGCCAGTTTCCTATAGAAAAAGTGTCGAAACCGGCGGTCTAGGGTTGGGTCGCCGGTTTCGACAGTACATGCGCACCAAATTTGTTTTGGCTCATTCTCCTTCATTATAACTCCGAATTTGGATCCGCTTTTTGTTACGAACTCCCAACGAGCTTAATTTCGTTTCTACATTGCTCAATTTGCAAAATATGTACTTTAGTTTTCACGGCTCGTCCTATTTTTTGATTGTTTCTTCTCATTTCTTGAGCATGGACTTTGAACTTCAACCTTGATTGCTCCAAATCACTCAATCCTACATAAAACATGCACAACTACACAAAAACATGACATCATTCCAAAATAAAGAAATCAAATCAAATTTAAGCATATTTACGACAAAACGTGCATACTAAATGACTCTAAAACCGTGTAGAATGAGTGTTTATGTAGGACATCAGTCTGACTTTCCAGTAACCATAATTTGAAGCATTCAGAATGGGAGGTTTCGATACAACATGTCAACTCGAAGACATTGTGGCTCAGAAATAGCAACAGAAGTAGTAATTTGACCCTTGATCAACACCTGCAGATTAGGTGTACCGCTCTGGTACCAATTTAAATTACTTAAACATGCATCTGTTGCATTTAACTCGATTATGTCATTGTTATACTTAGCACAGAAAATAAAAACTGAACCATAAAATGACACACAATATGCATGGTAACCCAGTTCGGTTAAACAACCTACGTCTAGGGGGCCACGTCCAAGAGAGAACCAGTCCACTATCGAAAGTTGCAGTTACAAAGGAACTTACTCATACAGGTCTCCAACCTTATGACGTCCGTTCACTCACACCCTTCCCGATCTAGCGTGAATTGGCGATTGTAAGTGCACCACTCACAATCTAAGTTCAAGCCGCAACTTGACACTCACCCCTCACTCAAGACTTTATCTATGAAACAAACACTCTCAAGAATACAATGAAAAATACTATCTCACGAAAGTATAACGCTATGAGAAAAGAACAATAGCAGCGGCTGGAACTCCAAAGAATGATGTAGAAATATATATAGGTCTTGAGAAACCCTATATATTATCTCCACTGTCACGTGCCTTAGTCTCTTTATGCAAGGAAACAATCTTCAAGATAATTACTTGTGGAACAATTAAATATATCTTCTTAACATAAAGATCTTTCCGCGTCAAGAAGATATGGAAAGATTCCGCAAAATCCGCATAGATAAGGAAAGCATCTTCAATTCTGTTCCACAAAATACTAGCTCAGACTGAAGCTCAGAAACCAGTTTCTGTCCTCCCCGACTCAGAAACACTTCAGTCAATTTTGCTTTTACATAAACTTGCCAACTTTAATTGAGCTACCAACTCGAATCTAATAGTTTTTGCACCCTGAAGATACGAGTGCAGGTGCGTGTTATTAAGAAATGCGCTAAATCACGTTTTTACCAGTTTATAATTGTGAATTTGATCTTGAGATCTTCGACCAGTTCTGCGCCAGCAACGTCCTTTACAAACAGTTTTGGTTTATCTCCGGCATAGAAAACACAAAAATTAATTTGGAAAAGACCGAGACAATCCCAACGCAACAATAACATTCAAATGAGTAATTCTTGAAAATACAACCGATACGAAACCTCGTAGTATCTACTATTACAAATGTACACCACATGTGTCCAGTATCACACCAATGAAAATACAAGATGCAACATAAAAACGTAACAAATTATGGAATCAATTCAAATTAAAGAGGGTTGAAGAGGGTGTGCCGGGTCCGCATCCGGATCACCCGTTTTGGATGTGCAGCTAGAAATAAGCAAAGCTCAAGGCAAACCATAGAAACAAACACAAGATAGGAAAAGGCAACAATCGACTTGATGAGAAGTGGCCTTGTCTCAGTGTAGATAAGAAAGAAGACAGCGCCGAAAGCTGAGGTTCCAAGAACCACAGAGAAGACTTGCACTATAACTCCACATACATATAAATTCGGTATAGAACCCCCAAAGCACTCCTCATTCAAGCTCGACATCATCGTGGAGAAGAAGAAAATCGCGATAGACAATACAGAGAACAACATAGCCAACCCATCAAAAGCAACGAAACATGTGAACCAGTTGGCCCTGTTCCAAAGGGGGATCCCGGTATCTTGGCTGTATCCTCCCGGTACAGAGAATGCAGAAGCCGCCAACACGCTTAGTATCAAAGTCGAGATGAGCATGCTCGAATCTGCTGTGTTCCTCATCCACGTCCTGCACTCGTCCAGTAAGCTCGCGTGCTCCTTGCTGAACAACTCTCGTGGTGTGTATCCCTCTTTATTTTTCATCTCCACACATATTGGTTGTACAGTCGCCTTCACTTTCTGCGTTATTATCAACTTATGTCCTCAACTGTTCCGTTACGTTCTGGCCTTTGAGATATGCAAAAAAATAAAATAAAAATACCAGAAACCATAGCATCTCCCATTGCATCTTAAAGAGTGGAATCGGGAGGATCCTCCAATCGATAGGCCCTAGCTTCGCAGCTAAATGCAAAATGTTGTTGCCGTTTTCGTCTTGTGAGACTGCAATCAAATCCTTTCTTGCTCCTATCTCGTTAATAAGCCTAAACAAGTTCGCGTGTCCATATATAGCAGCAATATGAAATATAGTATATCCGCGATTGTCTGTTTCCCGCACAAGTTGAGGGTAAGTCTGAGTAAGCATGGTTATAAGCTCCACGTTCCCTACTTCCGCTGCATGGTGAAGAATCGGAGGATTTTTTATCAGCTTGAATGCACCAGCCTTTCCTAATTTTTGAATATCTTCCCACAACTTCTTGGCCAACGACCGAATATCTCGTCTCTCTACTCCAGGGATCCATGGCAGATCTAACAAGTATATATATATATCACTATTCATGTCAAATATTGCTTTAATTTTGTTGAAATATAAATGTTTATATATTTAAAAAAAAAAGAGAGGATCAAAGGATCAATGTGGAGTTAATTAATTACCATTAATCTTGATGAAACATTGTCTAGCCAAAAGGTGCAAAGCTGTTCCTTCATCGTTCCTCATCGTAGAAAGTTGCTCATTCATTCTCGATATCTCTAAAGCCACACCTGCAACAAAAAAAAAAATGTACTTAATAAAAATCATACTCCTATTGTTCAAAATAATTAATTACATAACTTCACTAAGTAGATGAAAACATGCAATTAAGATATAATTTAAGTTAATTGTATAATAAACTTAATAAATTAAGTCAGTCGATACAACAAATCAATTTTCCTACTTGTTGGAAATAATTCACAAAGGTCGTGTAAAGCACCCGCATGTAAATTCAAGTACCAAAACATGTAACCAACCACTTTATGTTACTTAAAATTTAGCTACATGTAAAATAAAAATCAATTTGTGACGAATAAATTAACACTAGGTTAATTGGCCGGTCAAAATGATAGAAAAAACAATTATTTTTCTAGAAAAAGAATTGCCATTGAACAAGTGCACATACATGGTGATTATATATATAGGTGTTAAATCAGCAGGCCGACCGGTTCAATCTGAGCCCACGGGGCTAATGGGATACGAATCGGCCCATCCTGTGGGCCTACACTGTAGATTTTGGGTTGTCCAAATTTTATTGGGCCATGTAACATGTCTTAGCCCGGCGAAATTTGAGTTTGGTCATAGTTGATATATATATATATATATATATATATATATATAGACCGTTGATCAACAAAGATCAAGAGTCAAGATTTGTTCTTATTTTTCATGTAAGAAAGTGTTATTATTTTATCCGCGCTATATATATATATATATATATATATATATATATATATATATAAGGAAAAGATTATATAAGAATGGATCTTAACTTAAGAAATAGGAATAGATCTCCACCATAGATCTACAAGGGATGGAGGGTCAGATTTGATCCAGGTCAAACCGGGTCGGATCCGGGTCAATGGGTCGGACCCGGTCACCCCGTTGACTTTTCAATTTTATTTTTTTTATTTTCGAATTTTTTTTTTCGATTTTTTTTAAGAGTCAGATGATATGCACCACACTGTGCAATGAGATGCACCACTAAGTGTATTGGAATGCACCATTTTTTAATTCTTTAATATTGTTTTCCACTATTTTTATTTATTTTTTATTTTTTTTCAAAAGTCGAGCGAGGGGAGCCGAAGGCCACGGAGCGAGCTAAAAAATATTAATGTTGTCATAATCATTATCTATAAATTAAAATCAGAGCCGAAGGCTGAGACAAAAAAAATTCCTAAAAACTTGTTTATTGATATGGTATGAATACAATGATTTGAAAAGTAGTTTGATTTCATCATACCAAATCACCCCAAGATTTTCTCTCGTTTTGATATAGTTATACACACACATAGTATGTGAGATAAATCTCCATGTATTATGAGATGCACCACAATGTATTTTGAGATGCAACACTATGTGTAATGAGATGCATCACAATGTGTAGATGCAACACACTGTGTAATGAGATGCACCACAACATGAAATGAGATGCACCACACAGTGTATTGAGATGCACCACACTTTATTAAAAAAACGAAAAAAAAAATTTCGAAATTTTTTTTTTCGAAATTTAAAAAAAAAAGTCAACGGGTTGATCCGGGTCCGACCCGCTTCAGATCTAGCCATCCATCTCTTGTGGATCAAGGGTTGGGATTTATTCCTATTTTTTAATTTAAGGGCTCTTTTCACTAGAACCACTCCATATAACATGTAACATGTCTTAGCCGGACGAAAATTGAGTTTGGTCATAGTTGATTTATATATATATATATCTAGACCGTAGATCAACAAAGATCAAGGGTCCAGATTTGTTCTTATTTTGACTTAAAAAAGTGTTATTATTTGTTCTTATATATATATATATATATATATATATATCTAAAATATACTAGTAGCTATTGTTCTTATATATATATATATATATATATATATATCTAAAATATACTAGTAGCTATTTGGTTACCAAATTTTGGTACGAGATGAAGAGAGATAACCATACCATACATTTGACGACGTATAGTTACGATTAAAAGATCAAACCATTCTCCCATTGGCAAATCTTCAACTATAGCAGTTTTCAGAAAATATGAAACCATCTTCGCATTTCCACGCAAAGCTGCCTTGTAAAGGGGTGTCTTATTTTCCCGATCTCGAGCCGTGGCCAGAGTTGGATTCTTTCTCATCATTAAGTCGGCAATATCTACTAGGCCGGATATCGCGGCATAGCAGCATGCTGTGTAGCCATCCCCATCTTGCAATTCTAGGTCACTTGGACTCAGTCTTTGGACTAGAATTTTCACAATTTTCTTGTGTTTGTGGGCTGCAGCTAAATGAAGAGCTCTTTCTCTCTCTTCATTGATCTCATCACTTGCTAAATTTGGAAATTCATCCAAAAGCATTTCAGCAGCCACACAATCACCTTCTAGTGTAGCTCTATACATTGATTCATGACTTTTTGCAAGACTTTGTATTCTTTTTATCCCTGTTGAAATACATTCAAACCTTGTAAATTAATGGTACAGAAGGTATTAATTAATCCATAAATTAGTAATATTCTAAATTTAGAGAGTGATTATATATATACCCGCTTAATAGTAGTTACATATTTAGGGAGTTATTAATTTTTTATTTTGATATGAAATTAAATAGATAAAAAGTTCTCTATAATTATTACTTGTAGGCTTGTTGTAGATCAAATAACGGCAAAAAAAAGTGTATCTTAGAGGTATTGTTAATTTATATAAATTATAGTACTACAAAAACATAAATTTTATGACTGCTCAATAAACGAATTTTGGAATAGCGAAATTTATTTTGGGAAAATTAAAAAACAAAAAAACAAAAACAGAATTAAAGGCAATGCGCTGACCTGCTTCCGATGCTTCATGAGTTTGATCTTCATTATCGATGACGATGACGATGTCGTTTGTTTCAGTGACGACTGCCGGCGGCGCTGAAGCATCGGAAACTCGATCATTTTTAATTGTTTTGAGAGAATTGGCTGAAAGAAGGCAGGTGTCATCATTTTCATGACTATTTGATTCCATATTCTGCCATCTTGGACCATAGATTTCCTTCCCACTCTTGCTTCTTGCTAGTCTCTTCATTTGTTACCTATACAATATTGTCTTGCTGAATTTGAAGTGCTTCTCAAAGTCTTCAACTTATGCTCTTGCTTTTCCAATCTTTTTTTCTTAACGAGGGAAGCCGGGTGCCAATTACCCGAGATCGCTCTATAGTAAAATCTTGTTCACATTAATTCGCATTAGAAAAACTCTAATTTTTTTTTTTTTTGATAAATTAGCAATATTGAAATTTAAAGACTGCATCACAGTGAACTCGAATCCAAAGCCTTTGATCTCGAGCATTAACTACTCTACCGCTAGAGCAACATACGCACACAGAAAAACTCTATTTTAGACTACTGAGAAGTTCTTTATTTAATTAATTTAATTAGTATATGTATTTTAATTAAAGCAAGGTCTTTTTAATTACTAAATATATAGATTAATGTTAGATAACTAATTACCTAATATTTATCACATGTTGATTACTGGAAATAGATATAGGGTGTGTTCTTTTTTATGAAAAATGGTTGAATACAAATATTTTAACTCTTTTCACATATATATTTTTTTTTGTGAGGATACTCTTTTCACATGTTATGTATGATGAAAAATTTTCCCCGAGCAGGATGGAAAATATATATTCATGGGCAGAACTTTTTCCCTCATTTTCATTCCAATTGTGGATAATATTATCGTGGGAAAGGAGTGTGATAATATTTTTTCATGTGATACAAGGGACAAAAAAGAGAGGGACCATGTGATAAAAGGGGGGATTATCTGATAAAATTTTATTTTTTACCTTAGAGAACATGTGATAGAAACTGTGAGAACCACTACTATGTAATGAAATTTTCCCATTTTTAATTTCTTATCCGTTCTTTTCCAATGATAAAAAATTACAATCAAAGAGAACACATCTATAAAAAAAAGAATAAATATAGATACCCATCACAAGATGACAATTTATATTTTAATGACATAATTTTTAAACAATTGTGAGAATTATAAATATCATTATTGAAACATTTTGTTGTAGTAGTGAATTTTTTGTCCTAATTTAGTAGTCACTTTTATGTCATGTACTACATTTATTAATGATATAGGAAGAAGAGGCCATTAGAAACAACAAATGCCAACAGAATTAGAATATGTGAAATATATAAGGAGATAATCATACATGTATTCCTTTTTATATGAGAAATAGGAAATAATCCAAGTTATTCATCCTACAAGATCTATGGATATGATTTAATCTCATATTCAACCGGTCAAATCCCCCCACCCCCCCCCCCCCCCGTTTTTTGTCAACCCGCATTTTTTTTTCTTCAGTAAGGTTAGTATGTTAATTTTCGATGTTTTATCTAGTAAAAAAATGTGATGCATTAAATAGTATTAAATGATGCATTAAATAGTGTAAAGTGATAAATCAATATCACATTTATGATGCATCAAATTTTTTTCATCAATATCGTGATAGTTAATTATAAAATTAATTGTAGTTCTTGCATAATTGCTAATGAAACTATTATGTGAGGCTTTTAAATATGAAAAATAGAGTAAAAATGGTATGAGGTTATTATTTTTAATTTTTGATGTTTTGGACGTTCAATAGATCACATAGTATCATATTTATACTAATTTTTATTAACTTATTTTATTTCAGAATTTTACTTATATGTTTTGAAATTAATGTTTAGTTGGGCCCAAAAAAAAATTCTGGCTCCATCACGGGTCTTACGGATTGGTCTTACGTACTGATCATTAATAATTACTTATTAGTTACTAATTAAGGAAGTTACTTTTACATGTACGGATCATTAATAATTAGTATTTACTTTTACTTGTACGTATCAGTAATAAATTTAGGGTGTCTCCAATGGTGGGTTCCAAAATTTGGAACCCACCAAATACACCATTGTGTAAAAAAGAAACTGGTTTTCAGTTTTGAAACTGGAAACTAGTTTCAAAACTGAAACTGGCTTCAGCAGCCGCAAACTTTGACTTTTTTTGTTTTTTTGTTTTTTGTTTTTTTTGCCTTTTTCATTTTGAGTTTTTTTAAAAGTTTTTCATAAATACGGACCTATTAGCTCGTCTAAAACATATTGAACATATATCTTATGTTAAAGATCACGACGAGAGCTTTTATTCGACATAAAAATCGTAAAAATCCGATTTGAAACGAGCAAATGATGATATTTTAAAGTTCAAAACTAATGTAGTGTGTATTATAGTGGGACCCTTTAAATAGTAGAAACTGGTTTCATTGTTGGAGAAGCTGTTAGATAAAAAAGTAGGTGAATTCCAAAAGCTGACGTGGCGCTGATGTGACGGTTTAGAACCTGAAACTGGTTTCCAACCATTGGAGACACCCTTATTAGTTACTTGTAATTAAGGAAGATACTTTTACTTTTTAATATATAACCATTTAATTGGTTTTCTTTTTGTCTTTTTCGACCTACGCAAGGCACCAGATTAACTTTGATGGAGAAAAAAGAGAACAAATTAACTTTGATGCATGGCGGCGCATATTAAAATCCCCAAAGGAAGTAACATGACAGATTGATTAGCAAGTAAAAAATATTCTCGTGGCTGATTAGCAAAATAAAATATTAATTCAACAAAAACTTGGGTATAGCCAACCGTACCGAGAGGTTGGCTATAATTAGAGAATAATTAAGGGGATGTAATTGAGAAATTATGAGGGGTAATTAAGGTTTTTTTTTCACAGAATTTATTAATTATAATTTAATTAGAATTTGTTAAGTTAATTAAAATCTATTAATGACAATTAAAATTAATTAAATATTAATTAATTAAAAATAATAAATAAAATAATAATAGATTCATAGAGGTTGGCACCAACCGTACGGTACGGTCCACCACACCGGAGCTCATATCTTATTCAAGCAAACTCCTATATCTATACCGAGTGAATTCTTACAAAATTGAATTTGCCTAATATATTCCTATTATTATATTTATTTTAAGGCCAATAGTATAAATCTATATTAATTTTATTATAAACATAATAAATTAATAATATACTCCTACTTCTACTATAACTCAACTTAATAAATTAATTAATAATATAATCGGTCCTACATGTTCTATTACTCAAAAGTGAAAGATAAAAGACAACATAAATTTTGTATTTTTGTGTAATTTGTTTTTTTATTTAGAGTTATTATTTGATTTGATTTGATTTGATTTGATTTGATTATGAAATATTTTTAGGTTTGTAGTTATGGTTATTATGAAGAGAGTCGAGAAATTAGTGGTTGCTGAATTAACTTCATAGCTTTAAAGCATAATATCATATGAGACGATAAAATTGAATGGAATTGAGCAAGATTGGTGTCATTATGCTTCAAAAATCGGGCTTTGATTTTGCATAATTTGTAAAATTGACAATTCTCATTATAAATACTCAAGTATTAAAATAAAAATAATATTAAAAATTTAAAAAAAACATTGATATAGACTGAACGTCAATTGTACTTATAAATGATCACTGATAAATCCGGCATGAAAGTTAATTTTACGATCAAAAAATTCAATTTTTATCTGGAACAAGTAGAGGAGTGTTGGACAATTGTTCCACAAGACGACAATGACATCTAAAAGGGGCAAAAGATTTAGAGACAATTCCAAAGTTTATATTTTCCATTAAATATTTAATATATTCCAAAGTATATTTGGGTGATTCATAGTGAATACGATAAAGCATTTTTCCCATAATTGTTACGCAATCTCGGTGAATGACATCTAAAAGAGGCACATATACAGACAATTCCAAAATTTGTATTTCCCATTAAATATTTAATATAGAGAAGGTCTCCTGTGAGACCGCCACTTATAAGTGATCGGATCATTTTGACCCTACCCGGTCAAAACGGGTCGGGTCAAGTCAACCCGTCAATTTTTTTTAATTCGATTTTTAAATTTATTTTTCTTCTCCGCCTTCGGCTCCGATTTTAATTTATAGATAATGATTGTGGTAACATTAATGAGTTTTAGCTCGCTCCGAAGCCTTTGGCTCCTCTCGCTCGACTCTTTAAAAATAAATTAAAAAAACTGAAAAAAAAGAATTAAAAAAAACTAAAAAAAATTGGAAAAAAATTTAAAATTTGGTGCGTGTAACACACGCGCCGAATAAAAAAAAATTGTCAGGCGCATGTGATGCACGCGCCTGACTTATACATTCAAAATGGGCGCGTGGTGTACACGCGCCCGACGCGCGTGGGGCGTCGCACGCAAGTGACGGTCGCACGGGAGTTTTTGCCTAAAAAAAATTGTTGCTTGATATTTGGGTGATTCATAGTGTATACCATAAAGCATTTTTCCCATAATCGTTATGCAATCTCGGCGAACCGTTCGAAGAAATGCCCTACTCACAAAGAATATAAAAAACGATGAAAAGCCTTTACGTAATAGAAATATCATATCGCTTGAATTACAATTTACACATTTTTTTTTCATAATGTTGATATAGATATAGATATATTAGGCAAACCAAAATATAATATCGCTTGAATTACAATTTACACATTTAGGAAATATTTATCACACATGCATTTCAAAATTAGAAGATTTTGTAAGCTCAATTGTTTCCAATACATTTTAATTAGCTAGGATTCATTATATTATCATGCATAATTTTTTTCTCAAGAAAGCTATTCGGACACACTGTGGCTGGCCACACGCGTAAAAAAAGGAAAGTTGGCTGTAAAAATGGAAAAAATCACATTTCCCCTTAGGGTTTAGATTCCCCAATTAGGGTATATTTCTTTTTTCAAAACCTATATTACCTTTTTTTGCTTGTGTGGCTGGCCACAGTGTGTCCAAATAGCACTACTTTTTTTATATAATAAATATTACTCCTTAATGTGAAATGTTGGGACATATGAAAAGTCCCAATTTTAACAAAAATTAATATAAGTTGAATCAACTTTGAAAAATGCAGATGGAAACAATTTAGCTAGTCCAGCTAGCGTTATTACAAATCCACACTACATAAATAGATGCACAATTTCAAAATTAGAAGATTTTCATTCTTGCGGCTTTGAAAGTTGTTAGGAGGTTTTGGGTCCTTCATTTTGTTGTACCCCTTTTTGTGATTCTTGTGGCATACGTCTTACAGGCAAGCCACAAGCAGCCTGCAGTAGTAGTCTTATTTTCGTTTTGGTTTGGTGTAGGCATTTTATCGAACAGGTTATGCCTTCCGAAGCGAAGCGAGTTCTTGAGCTTATGGTCTCTGTATGCAGCGCCAGATTCGGAGAAGAACCAAATACATCCAAAGAGATATAGAATGATGTAACCAAACCACACCAAAGCACCCATTTTGAGCTCGATTAACGAAATGGCGGCCATGAAAGCTGAGAACGCCCCCACAAGAGACAGCAGAAGAGCATGGAATCCGAACATCTGCTGCGTGGGCAGTTTCGACAGGAAGTCCTCTTCCGCGAAGCGCGACGCCATGATCGACCGGAACATGACGATGCTCACTACTGAGCCGACGAGGCTCAGTACTTCAAATATTAGGAAAACTTTGAACCAGAGTTTTCTCCCGAGCACAGGGTTCCCGTCGAATTATATTAATTATGGGCTGAGTTATTGAATTTTTATAATATTATACATTATATATATATATATATTAAAAAAACAAATTTGGGGGGACGGTTGTCCCCCTTGTCCCCAAGTGCATCCGCCACTGCGTGGCATGACTAAGAGTTCAATTAGTCATGCCACGTGTCATCCCCTTATTAAGGCAATAGAAGATGGGGTTGGATTTGAAATTAAACAATTAAGTAGTTAATTGATTCTCGTATCTCACCTTAAAAGATAGTAATTCGTTTTGCATCTGGAGAACTGGGGGCAGTTTCTTTTTTGTTAAGAGGTGCTAATTTTGCAGCTAAATGCAAGAAGGTGTATTTACCGTCTCGGTCGACCAATAATGTTCTAAAACCCATCATAGCTTCTACTTGATAGATGAGCTTAAACACCTCAGGCTGTCGATATAAGACAGCGATGTGAAATATAGTGTATCCGTTGCTATCAGTGTCCCATATAAGCTGAGGGTAAGTACGAGTAAGCATTGTTACGAGCTCCACATTCCCTGCTTTCGCCGCATCGTGAAGAAGAAGATGGGGCTTTCTTATCATCTCAAGTAGCCTAGCCTTATCTAATTTTTGCATCTCACTCCACAATTTCTCCGGTAATTCGCCAAACTCTGGTGGATCTTTCCCTAAAACCAAATTAATAATTACATGAGTAGTTATATATTTATATCACTAGCTAGCTTTAATTAATTAATTAATGTATTTTGTTATGACATGATATGACTTACCATAATCCGCATCATAACTGATGTCTATCCACTAGTAATGGTATTGCTGAATGGCTATTTGCATTTGATCTTTCTTGTCGAGCTAGAAGATGCAGAGCGCTTCCTTCTTCGTTCATCATCGTCGCAATGGATCCATTTTTTGCCACTATTTCCATACCAACACCTGCTCATGGTGAAGATGATATATGTACATAATTAATTAGATAACCTGCATGCATGCATGCATATTATATATGAATTGATATTTAAACAACAATTAATATATATATATATATATATATATATTAATAATTAATGTAGTCTAGCTAATGGATTAATTCTGATAATTAAGACAGAATAGAATATATGAGATCGATGGAGAGATCAGTCTCATATATAAGTCATATCATAATCATACCGTACATTTCACCGCGTATTGCGATGAGCAACAGATCAAACCATTCTTCCTTGGACAGATGTTCATCTTCCGTGAATTTCAGTAAATACGAAAGCATTTCCTTATCTCCACGCAAAGCCGCCTTGTATAGCGGCGTCACGTTTTTCTCATCATGCGTAGTGACAAGTTTTCGATTCGTCCCAATTATAAGACGAGCGATTTCTACTTCACCGGACATAGCTGCATAACAACACGCCGTGTAGCCATGCCCATCTACCAACGCTAATTCTTTCTCGCTCATCCTTTCGACTAGTTTCTCCACGAATTCCTTCTTCTTCATGGCAGCGGCAACATGAAGAGCTCGATCACCCTCTTCTGTTACATAATCAAAAGCTAAATTTGGATCTCGCTCCAATACTACTTCAGCACCTACCCAATCACCTCGTAATGCAGCTCGATACATGGATTCTCCTTCCATACCGATTCCTACTCTCCTCCCTGTTTATTAACAACTTTATATAATCACCGTACAACTTTATTAACAACTTGAAAAAAAATTAATAATAGCGACCTTTCGGAATTTGATTTTCATCATCTCCATTCGCAGTAATTGCTGGTGATTTGATGCTGGAAATTTGAGCAGAAAGGACATCGTCATCACTCTCCGACTCAATATTCTGCCATTTTTGGCCATAAATCCCCGCCCCGCTCTTGTCGTTAACTAGTCTCTTCATTTTTGATTGGTTAAGGGAAGATCTGTCGATGAGCAAGTGTGTGTATATATATATATAGTCTACTCAAATTGTAATTGGTGAAGGGAAGTTCTGTAAATGTATAAGTATATATAGCCTGCTTGATAGTACCGGCCTCATCCTGGGCCCGACCTAAGGCTAATTGGGCCTATATATTAAAGCTCGGCCCACAGAGTTCGGCCCAAATAAAGTCAACATCTGCCTTGAAGACCAAGTAACGAAACTCTACTCTGGAGGAAGATAGAATTCTACTATGAATGGGAATCGGATATACATGTATTAAGAAACTAGATATGTAAAAGGAGTCCGAACCTAGAGGGATTAGGGCTTCATTCAAGGCTTATAAATAGATGCAAGATTAGAGGTGTAAGGGGATTCAATACTCATTGTACTCTCAAGCATAATAAAAGATCCCTATATTCTCTCCCGTGGACGTAGATCACATCGATCGAACCACGTATATTCTTGTGTCATCGTGCTATTATTTCTTTTAGCTACTTTCGCAAACCCTAGATCTATCATTGGCGCCGTCTGTGGGAACGATCGACGGTTCTTTCGTAGCTGATTTATGATGGTAACGCGATCACAAAGCGTGCGGGAGGCCCAAAGCCAACGCGGGAATCCCAACGAAGCAGAAAGCCGCCCCATAAGCAAGGAGAATCGCCAGAAAGGAGGGGCACACCAGTGACCCAATAGAAGGAAATCCCTACGAAGGGATGCCTGCGCTAGAGTACATCCCTCAGAGAAACCCACCGCAAAATCGGCATCGGAGGACACATAACGGACAGTCCTTCAGAACGGGTGATACTCCAGAAGGGTACGTCGAAGAAATCAACGACGAGTCAGAGCCGAAGGAATCCGAGTCGTAGGAGGATGATCTCTCCAGAGACTTTGACCTTGCCACCACCTACGCCGCCGCCGAATTCGCTAAAGCGAACAAGGAGCGTTTCAAACGCTTTCTCGCGACAACCCGGATGTCTCCCATACCCGAGGCAAGAGAGAGTTCCACGCAAAAATCCCTACCTAAAACTTCTCACCACACCAGGAGGCAGGAGCCAGAGCCGAGGGGAAAGCACGACACCCGACGGGGTCCAAACCAGCGTCAGAGTCCAAGCGCGCAGCGGAGTCCCAGGCGACATCACATCCAAAGGTGACCTCGGAGCCCCAGAAGGAGCCGAAGTCCGAGCTATTGCGAGAGTCGCAGTCCCCTGAGGAACCGGCATCGACGTGAAAATGAACCAGCTCGACTTGTCAGCCCGTTCACCGACGAGCTGCTTGACGCCAAACTCCCCACGGTGTACAAATTGCCAAACATACCAGCCTACAATGGGCTAGATGATCCCCTTAACTTCTTAACGCGTTTTAGGTACAGCATGCACAACCAGGGCCTTAGAGATGAACACATGTGCAAGCTATTTCCCGAGATGCTGATCGATTATGCCCGAGCTTGGTTTGACAGCCTCCCAACTGGCAGTGTGGGGTCCTGGACCTATTTGGAAAAAATCTTTAAGCAAAGATTCCATATAAAGGTTCAGGCTCGCCGAGACACAACCTACCTCCTATCGGTGAAGCAAAAGGACAAAGAATCTATAAGGGAGTGCGCTTCCAGATTCATGTAGGAATGCTTGAAAGTCGACAAAATCGACGATGTCTTCCTCATCTCGGCCTTCCGAAATGGGGTTCCTCCTGGGTCCCTGAACCAGGAGCTCGCTAAACAGAAACCTGAGACAGCTCAGGAGATGTGGAGGATTGTATACCAGTTCGCTGATGGCCAAGATGCGGACCGATTGAAGTGGAAAGAGACCGAGAAGAAGAGAACTGAAGGTGATCGAGGTCGGAATGATCGTGATCGGAGAAGTGCTCACGAGCGCCTTCAGCAAGGACCTATCCAGTCCCGGCTCGGATCAGGACCTATCCAGTCCCGGCTTGGACCTCGGGTGGGACCAGAGCCGTCTCAACGGCCTCCTTTTGTGAAAACGAATGCTGAGATCTTCGCATTCCACGAGGGCTGGTTCACCAAGCCGCGTCCTATGTCGGGATCTAAACCTCGGGACAGAAACAAACACTGCTCTTTCCATGACGACCATGGGCACCACACGGAGAACTGCCGCGACCTCGCGGAACAAATAGAGAGGTTAGCCCAAGAGGGAACTCTGAAGAAGTACGAAGCCGGGGGGAAGAAAAACAGAAAAGGAAAACGGAAAGGAGGACAGGGTCGCTGTACCCCAAACAATAAGCAAGCTAAGGTCGATCACGACGAGGAGGATGACGACCCTCAGTACGATGCACCACAATACGACGGAGTGGTCTCAACCATCACCGGACTACCCCCAGGCACGACGAAAACTAAGTTGAAGGCAGAAGCTCGCAGACCACCAGTCCCATCAGGTGAGGAGCAAACAAAAAAGAGGTTCAAAAGGGGAGAAACAATCACATTCTCTGAGGATGATCATGTGCCTACAGCTACACCACACAATGACGCCCTGGTGATACAGGTTGGAGTGGCCAACAAGATGGTCCATCGCGTATTCATCGATAGTGGGGCCAATGTGAGCATCATCTTCCAACACTGCTTGGATAGGATGGGCCTCGACCCAGCTCGGGTGAACTCCACGCCCCTGCCCTTCAAAAGCTTTACACAGCACGAGACGCGACCTGAGGGGACCATCGCACTCGATGTTGCCATTGGCAGCCCGCCAACCAGCATCAATAAACTGATTCAGTTCTACGTAGTTAAAGCGAACTCCCCCTACAACATCATACTGGATCGGGATTGGCTAAATGCAGTCAGAGCCATCATTTCCCCCTACCACTTACTGTTAAAGATCCCGACCTCGGCAGGAATCCTTACTGTCCGAGGTAACCAGACAAAGGCCAAGGAATGCATGCAGGTTGCTCTCCGAGGCCAACCACAAGCATAGCAGTCAAAGTATCCCAAGGAGTTGGAAGAAACGACGTCGATCCCAGACACCTCGACGGAACAGGTTCCCTTATCCGGAACAGATCCAGCGAAAGTCGTCAAGATCGGCTTTGCAGGGGGACCTCAAACTCGCATGCAGGTAATCCAGCTCCTTAGGAAATATCGAGACGTCTTCGCTTGGTCTCCAACAGACATGATGGAGGTATCATCGGAAATCATTACGCATAAGCTTAACATTAACCCGAACTCGACCCCGGTCAAGCAGAAACGGCGATCATTTGCTGCCGAACAAAATCAAGTTATCTACAACGAGGTGCAGCAATGGTTGAAAGCAGGGCTTTTGTTTGAAGTCAAGTACCCAATTTGGCTATCTAATCCGGTAGTGGTAAAGAAAGAAGAAGGAGAGTGGAGGATGTGTGTAGATTACACCGACCTCAATAAAGCTTGCCCAAAGGACTGCTATCCTCTCCCCAACATCGATGAAAAGATCGAATCCTTAGTGGGACACGAAGTATTCTGCTTTCTCGATCTCTACAAAGGATATTATCAGGTTCTAATGGATGAGGGAGATGCGATCATGACAGCTTTCGCAACAAGTTTCGGGGTCTTTGTATTCAAATATATGCCCTTCGGGTTAAAGAATGCCGGGGCAACATACCAGCGAATGGTCGATTTCCTCTTCCGAGATCATATCGGCAAGATTGTCGAAGTATACGTAGACGACATTGTCGTCAAGAGTAAAGAAGAGGCTTCGGCGGTGAGCGACCTACGAACTACGCTCAACATACTGAGGCAGGCGAACCTCAAGCTGAACCCAAAGAAGTGCACTTTCAATGTGCGATCTGGAAAAGGGTGCTGGATCTCGCCAGAAGGTCTCAAAGCCAACCCGCTGAAGGTTAGAGCCGTGCAGGAGATGAAGGTACCCGAACTATCCGCGACGTGCATAGATTGACAGGATGTATAACCGCGCTAAGTCGTTTCCTCTCCAAGGCTGCCGAGAAATAGCTCCCATTCTTCAAAATTCTCAAGAAGGCACCGAAATTTGGATGGGGACCAGAGCATGAGCTAGCCTTTGGGGAGCTCAAGCGCCACCTCGGGGACTTACCAACCTTGTCAGTCCCCCAAAAGGAAGAACTCCTTTCTCTATACATCGCAGCATCAGGGGAAGCAATAAGTGCAGTGTTGGTCCGAGACGAAGGAGATCGGCAGCTACCGGTGTACTTCATCAGCCGAGTTCTAAAAGACCCCGAAATGAGGTATCAGCCTCTCGAGAAGGTTGCTCTAGCCCTGATAAATACAGCTCGGCACCTAAAACCCTACTTCCAAGCTCATCCAATACAAGTTTTGACCGATCTACCACTTCGGCAAGTTCTCACTAAGCCAGAAGCTTCAGGAAGGATCGCGAAATGGGCAATCGAGCTAGGAGAGCATTCTATATCGTTCGGTCCCCGCCGAGCTATAAAAGGGCAGGCTTTGGCAGACTTCCTCGTAGAAGCTCAATATAAGGACCTCGAGGAACCAAAAGAGATCAAAGTCAAAACTGAACTCCAAGAAATCCCAGAGAAAACACCCCTGGATGGCTGGGAGATGTACGTAGATGGAGCTTCGGGAAAGAAGGGAAGTGGAGCTGGCATACTCCTTATCAGCCCGAAGAAAAAGGAGTTGACATACTCACTGCGATTCGAGTTTCCCACTACGAACAACGAAGTGGAATATGAAGCCCTTATTGCCAGACTGCGTCTCGCCCAAACCCTCCAGGTACGAGCTGTCAAAGTCCACTGTGATTCCCAAGTTGTAGTCAACCACGTGTTGGGGAGGTACGAGGTGAAAAGTGAGAAGCTGAAGAAATACCTGGAGAAGGTAAAGCTCCTAGAACAATCCTTCCAGTTCTTTAAAATAGTTCGCATTCCCCGAAGCCAAAATACCCGAGCTGACGAGCTAAGCAAGCTGGCAAACTCCCCAACTAGCTCGACGCTAGTTGAAGAAGTCCGAAACAGGAGTATAGAAGAGGCAGAAGTCAACGCGATCATAGAGGACGACCCGAATTGGATGACCCCCCTAATAAGATGTTTGGAGAGCGGGAAAGTGCCCGAGGACAAGACGAAGGCTAGAAAAGTTCTAGCTAGATCCACGCAGTACGTCCTCGAGGGAGGGATCCTCTATCGAAAGTCATATTTACAGCCTCTCCTAAGATGTGTTGGACCAAGGGAGGCAGACTACATATTAAATGAAGTACACACAGGATCGTGCGGAAGCCACATTGGAGCTCGGATGCTAGCTCAGAAGGTCATGCGATGGGGGTACTATTGGCCAACAATAGCAAAAGATGCGGAAGAATTCGTGAAAAAGTGCCTGAAATGCTAGCTGCATGCCAAAGTGACGAGACTACCCCAGACCGACCTCTCTACTATGCAAAGCCCGTGGCCATTTATGGAATGGAGCATTGACATCGTAGGACCTTTCTACCTGGCACCTAAGCAAAAACGGTTTCTAATAGTTGCAGTCGACTACTTCACCAAGTGGGTCGAAGCTAAACCTTCCACAAAAGTCACAAGTGAGAAAGCCGTTGACTTCGTCTGGAAAAACATCGTGTGCCGGTTCGGGGTACCGAGAGTACTTATCTCGGATAATGGAACGCAATTTACGAGTAGAGAATTCCGAGAATTTTGTGAATGACTCAATATCCAGCAAAATTTCACCTCGGTCAACCGACCTCAAACTAATGGCCAGACCGAGGTCACCAACAGGACAATAGTGAACGGACTCAAGGCCCGCCTAGAGAAGGACAAAACGGAGTGGATCTACAATCTCCAAAACGTCCTGTGGTCATATCGGACTACACCCCGAACTCCAACGGGAGAAATCCCGTACCGTTTAGTATACGGATCAGAAGCAGTCATACCTGTCGAGATCGGAGCACCCAGCCCCCGCGCTATCAATTTTTCCGCCGAAACTAACGAAGAACAGCGCCGAACCGACCTGGACTTATTGGAGGAAAAAAGGGAACAAGCCAACATAAAAGAAGCTCGGTACAAACAGCAGATGGCTCGATATTACAACCAAAGGGTTAAATCCCAACAGTTCCAGGTCGGTGATCTTGTGCTTCGAAACAATGAGATAAGCCTTTCAGAGAAGCTTGGAAAGCTCGAAGCTACGTGGGAAGGGCCCTACAGAGTACACGAAGTCCTCGGCAAAGGAGCTTACAGAATCGCCTATCTTTCGGGCGAGCTAATACCCAGAACGTGGCACATCGCCAATCTAAAGAGATTCTTCGTATAAGCAGCAAAGTCTTGCATATAGAGTCTTAGGTTTTCTTTTTGTCCTTAATGTTTTGTTTTTAACGAGCTCGTCAAAACTCTTTTTTTTGTTTTGTTTTGGTCTTTTTTAATAAAATTTCTTTTTCATCTTGCATCTTGTGTCTTTTGATTTGCTTATACGAAGTATCCATAATCCTCTCATAAGGTCGAACTACGGTTCCCTTGCGTGGTCAGTAATGACCCGACATGGGGTAATAATATCCTATAATGCGTAAAGGAAACCCTTTCCGAGGTCCGAGCTCGTCTCCCTCCAAAAAGGAAGATCCCACGAGGTCCGAGTCAAACTCCCTCATAAGGATAATTAGTTCTCAACTGGGGTCAGAACCAAGTTTCCCCGGGAGAATAAAATATGAAGTCCGAACCATAGTCCCCTTGTCAGCACAAAGAAGTCCGAGTTCAACTCCCTCAAAAATGCAACGTGCAAATAAACCAATGACGCAATCTTCACAAAGGACAGGAAGTTCAAAAAACCAAATATATATATATCTTTATTTCTAACTATTTAAGAACAGTTTTGTGTGTACATAAATTACAGGCAGGATCGAGCTAATCTATGGGGGGGACGTTTCTTGCTAAAGCTAAGCCAATCTTCCTCAAATGAGGAAGGCCCCAAGAGATCATCAATCGAAATTCGGCCCCGTCCCCGACCTCGACTTCTTCCAGCAGGAAAACCCCGACCTCGCGGGGTAGCCGAACCTCGCCCAACAGCTCGCCTACCTTGGCTCGGGACGACCTGAAGTCCCCGCGAAGACATTTTCACCTCGACGTTTTCACCTCGCGGGCAGCGCACGTAACTTAGGTCGGCGGTCCAATATACACTTATACCTGCCCGCACTCTCTTTCAGCATGTCAAAAGCACCCTGAAGCCCAAAAGACTCGGACCAGAGTGCTTCCTTCAGCTCGAGATATTGCTCCAAGTCTTCTTTCGTCTTTAATTCCGCCTCGGATATGGTGATACCACCGCCGTGACGGATAATATCTTCATATTCGGCATGCTCCTCGGCGATCTTCTCATGATCCTTGGGAATGTGGCCAGCTCGACCTCAGGCAACTTCCAACTCTTCCTCAGCCTGAAGAAGCTTAGCCTGAAGCAAGTCGGTACTTTCTTGAAAAGCAAGCCGCTTCACCTCAACCTCCTCACAAAGCGCCTCGAACTTCACCTGCCACTCCTTCAGCTCGGCTTCTTGGGATTTCAACAGAGTACACTTTGTGCTGAAAAGCTCCTCAGCTCGGCTGCATTTCTTCCTCCATTGCTGAGCAATGGATCGTTGTTCAAGCAGATCTTGTGAAAGGAGAGCTATTTGAATGCGTAAAGAAGAGACACTGACAGAATCCAAGGTCTACACGCAAGAAAAGAAAAACAAATTCCATTGATTCGAAAATGCTAAGTACAAAAAATACAATGTACAAATGCAAAAAAAAAAAAAAAAAAAAACAACAAACTAAACATCGCCGACCTCCTTGTTTTGAGAAGGTGGCTGCTCGGAAGGGGAATCCTCCACATCCTTGTCAGTGGTCGGATTTTCACCAGTCCCGGCCTCCCGCTCCTCCTCCACTTCCTCTTCCTGGTCCTCGCCTTCTTCTTCCTCGTCGCAAAGAGAATCAAAAGCAGCGTCCAGGTCGAGGTCCCGATCTGCCGAGCAGTCAGCAATCTGGTCGACAGATAGCAGCGTAGACGAGCCGGCAAGCTTTTCCAGGACGGGAAACTGACCGAGGTGATCTCGGACAACTCTGGCATACCGGGAAGGGAGAGCTTCATCCCCTAGCCGCTAAAAGCCATACTTGGAGACGTCCAGGACGGGGAAATCCTTGGCAGCCCTCTCTAAAGTAGCCACGGCGAAGTTCCCGTTGATAAGCGTGGCCAAGTCATTGGCAAGCTCGGAGAAACTCTCCGACAACAGGAACCTCTTTGTATAGGCCCGGAGGAGCTCACCTTGGCTAGCCGCAAGGTTGGCCTCTCGGTCCTTCGCCGCATTCAGCTCGGACTCAAGCTTCCGAGCTTTCTCGGCCTCCGCCTCGACCCTCGCGAGCTGAGCAACCAGCTCGGACTTGACCGCTCTCATGCCCTCTTCGGCCTTGATCAGCTCGGCCTCAGCCTTCTTCGCCCGGGCATTGGCCGACATCAGCTTTTTGGAGTATTGGCTTTTCTCGTCCTCGTGTTTCGAGGACATCTCCCCGACGCTGTTCTTCAGCCACCCCACGAACATATCGAGACCCTGCAGTAGAAATGCAGTTAGATACACTGGCAAGACTTAAGGAAAATTATGTCATGAAATCAATAAGTCTTCACCTCGGGAAAAGACAGACCAGCCAGCTTGTTCGGAGGAGCTACCGGGCTCGCATCACTTCCCGTGACATCGATAATGTCCACCTCGACCTGGCCCCCGACCTTCGCTCGTTTCTGAGGTGGTTTGGGGGAAGGAGAGTGAACATCTGTCGCGGTAGGATCTGTTACCTCAGCTCGCTGAACCAGGTCAGACGAGGAAGCAGATCGGCCTGACGACCTCGGCCTCTTACCCCCTCGAGCTACTGCCTTGGCATCGGCTCCCTTTATCTTCCCGAACTTCACTGCAAATACAAAACAAGAGAGAGTTAGGACGATAAATAAACAAAGAACAACAATCCTAATAGCACTAGCGGGGCCTCACCCGTCGCCGGATCCACCATACTTTGGGGTTCATACGGGCTCAACCCCACTTCAGCTAGGGAATCTTCATTGTAGCTCCCCTCAAAAGGACCGTGATCCCTCATCGCTTTCACAGCGGTCTTCACATCCTTATCCACCTCTTCTATTACCCACTCGTAAGGCTTTTCTAGCCTCCAAACCAGGTCGACAAAACTATTGTGGCGGCAAAAGAAATATTTCTTGTGCCATTTATCCACTTTATTTTGAGTTCGCCCCTTGAACTCAGTCCGGGCAGCGGCATAGTACCAGCTCCCCGCCTTTTTGAAGATAAAGAGCTCGTGAATGAGCTTGGCAGATATTCGGTGACCCTTATCTATCGCTGCCACACCCAAATCGGTGAATTGCCTAAACGAATTCGGCATTATCTGCCCTAAAGCTAAGCCAAGCTTCTTCTGGAGCTCAGAATAGGACTTAGGGAGGGGTAGTCGAAGACCAGCGTGCAGGCTGTCCTCATAAATAGTAACAAATCCCATCGGGGGAAAGCAAGCCCTATCCTCTGAGCGAGGCTCTATTAATTCAGCATCGATAGGAAAATTATACGTTTGGGCAAGAAACCTAATCCTAGATTTGTTTAAGGTTGAGGGGTAATCAGCCACTTTCCCCTTCACACACGGGGGCACTGTTAACGTTTCGACAGAAGGAGTAGCAGATCCTAATGAAAAAATCCTAAAATCAACGCTTCTACTCAAGCATACTGCCGGCGGAGATTCGCTACCACTACTACTAGACTGAGAATGGGAGGTCATACTTACTTGTGAAAATGAGCAGAAACGTTCTGGCACGGTTGTCAACAAAAACCCCAACGGCGTGAGCACCGGCGGTACGGGAAGCAGTAAATCGGGGATTTTGGGGAAGAAGAAAAAATTTCTGAGCAAGAGATTTTTCTGCTAATGATGGCGGATGTGAAATAGTGTGATAGGGGCAGAAACGTTTCAACTTCTGTGGATATACATTTGAATCCCGCCGTTATATCTGACACACGTGTAAACGAGGGCCCGCCTTTCTCGGAATGTGAACCGTCCCTCAAAAAATTCAAACGGCCCACTATTTTCCCCGCCCTTTAAATTGGATATGGGCCGCGCCTATTGACCATCCTAAACAGCATAACAAAGCCGCTGATACTCAGATCGCTCATCTTGTTATACCTGCTACTTCAGCTCGGAACATAAGTTCGGTAATTCAGCTCGTACCGGTGATTTGCGCGATCAATCACCTTGGCAATTAGACCTCGTAGTCTGCATCTACATGTCTTCTTTCCTCTTTTTTGGGGGGGATGTGATAGTACCGGCCTCATCCTGGGCCCGACCTAAGGCTAATTGGGCCTATATATTAAAGTTCGGCCCACAGAGTTCGGCCCAAACAAAGTCAACATCTGCCTTGAAGACCAAGTAACGAAACCCTACTCTGGAGGAAGATAGAATTCTACTATGAATGAGAATCGGATATACATGTATTAAGAAACTAGATATGTAAAAGGAGTCCGAACCCTAGAGGGATTAGGGCTTCATTCAAGGCTTATAAATAGATGCAAGATTAGAGGTGTAAGGGGATTCAATACTCATTGTACTCTCAAGCATAATAAAAGCTCCCTATATTCTCTCCCGTGGACGTAGATCACATCGATCGAATCACGTATATCCTTGTGTCATCGTGTTATTATTTCTTTTAGCTACTTTCGCAAACCCTAGATCTATCACTGCTCAAATTGTCTGTTTATGTTCACTAGTCTAATTTAGTTATCCAAGTGGGATCCTCTTTTGCATTATTTCGTAGCATCTTCCATTGCATCACAAGTTGCACTGCGGCGGCTTGCTCCTTTGCAAAAAGGCAAACATCAAGTGGGCATTGATAATTATGAGGATTCACTACTTCATACTAATACATTTACAATTTCAGATATTTTAGTTAATAACTGTTATGAATGATTGAATATTGTATGAGAGGTTTTTTCTTCTCTTTTTTTTTGGTGGTATAGGTATAAGTATTTTTTTTTAATTATACGTTTGATGATTGTACACCAAAATCGAGACGGGCTCAAATGTTCAACTGAACAATTTTGTTGGCCTAGTCGTGGTGACATGTGGATCTGAAATTCTGAACTGACGTATGTATGTATTGTGACTGCTGACTTAAGTCGCGAAACTTTCATTGTTAACAAATATTTGAAAAATCGCTTTGTTGTTTCTGCAATTTAATGTTGCTAGCCGCCTCATATTGATTAGTAAATTTTTCAATCATCGAGTCGTTTTTTATTATTATTTTTTTGTTTCTAATGTTTGATTAAATTTAATTGAAAATGGATAAATTTTAATTGTTAAGAATACCTGTGTGGTCCACCCCTTAAATCTTAATAGTTGAACACGAAGACTTATGTCGAAAATCTCAACTTGCAAAGATAAAAAATAAATAAAAATACCCACATTTCTTTTTCTTTTCTTTTTGAATAGTAATACCCAAATTTCTTAAAATATATTGATGTGTGTATTTTCAATTTTCTTATTATTAAATTTTTTATATATGACTTCATTTGGATGTATATATAATATACACGTCAGTAGTCACAATACATACATACGTCAGTTCAATTGTAAATAAACTTCCTTGAAACTTCATTTTGTTAGCTAGTAGCATAATACGTCAGTTCAATTGTGGAAGATTCAAGGAAGTTAATTGGATGGGTCAGATTTATTTTTCTTATACATAATTTTTGGAATGTATTTTTGTTTAAGATTGTAATATTATTGGTTTAGACAATTAACTAGTAGTTTGGGCTAATTAAAATAACTTTAGCCCATGTAATTATTTGTGGACTTAGAGCATTCCCAGCAGAATTCTCAAAATTATGCTCCTAAATTTATTCCTAAAGCTTCTCTTATACTAGTTCTCCTATTTCCATTAACTATTTTATAAAAGTGGTGGGACCAACTCAATTTGTAAGATAAAAGTAGATTTAGAGAGGTGTAAATTTGAGGAAAAATTTAAGGAGGTGTAAATATTTTTTGTGAGGTCCACTCAATTTAGGAGATCTATTAGATGGACTTTTTATTTCACTTTTTGTTATTTTAGTATAAATTTAGAGTTAGAAGTGATTATAAGTGCTGCTGTGAGTGCTCGGCTAACGGATTTATTCTATGTTGTATTAAATAGACTTAGCTGTCAATATTAGGGGAAGATTATTCCATACTTTAGTTTTCACGTTTCTTTAGTTGCGAACAGACGAGAAGAACGTGCTTAGGTTTTAGAGATTTATTTTTGCATTTCTCTACAAAACACTCCTATAATTTGTAATAATCATTAGAGGAGAAAAAAAATTAAGAAATTAGTAAAATTATCAAAAAAAAAAAATCAAACCGCCAACATGCCGCCGTGCAGTCACGTCGGGAGGCATTCAAACCTCGAGTCCGATGATGGGGTAGATTATGGGATGTTAGGAAATAAACACATAATCACGAAATCAAAAACACAAGAATTGTTTACCCAGTTCGATACGATGTGTATCTACGTCTGGGGGCGATGCCAAGCCAAGGATTTTCACTATATTTTCGTATAGAAATTACAATGAGAGAACATCTATATATATAGCAAACAGTTGAACCCTAATATATCCTAGTAAAACTAGGAAACCGCGTAGAGCCCAAAATACACTTGTACGGCAGCCCATACTCGTGGTATGATTCACTTCCTTTCAGGCTCCATACTCCAACAATCTCCCACTTGAAGACTGACACTCCCAAGTAAACATATCTTCTTCTTATGCTCTCTGTATCAGCTTAGCATCGCCTAGCCTTCTCTTCAAGTTCCAAGACTAATTGAAGCTATTTCAATTTATCTAAGATCAGTGAACATGTCGGCTGGATTAGCACTTCCAAGTATCTTCTCAAGTTGCAAGATCTTCTTCTCTAATAGGTGTCGAATGTAGTGATACTTCAACTCCACGTGCTTTGTCCTTGAATGAAACACCGGATTCTTTGCCAAGAATATAGCACTTTGACTATCACTATAGAGAGTGTTATTCTTGTTCTCCTTCCCAAGTTCACCCAAGAAATTCTGCAACCACACCATCTCCTTGCTTGCTTCCGTCACGGCTACATACTCAGCCTCCGTAGTAGACAAAGCAACAACCTTCTGCAACTTAGAAGTCCAAGAAATAGCAGTACCACCATAAGTAAACACATACCCGGTTGTACTTCTTCTCCCATCAAGATCATTGGATGCCAAATCTGCATCAACATAACCTGTCAGCTCAACACTCTTGCCATCGAAACATAAGGCCTTCTCCGTGGTACCTCTCAAGTATCGAAGAATCCACTTGACTGCTTCCCAATGTTGCTTGCCCGGATCACCCATGAACCGGCTCACTACTCCCACTGCATGCGCAATATCCGGCCTCGTACACACCATGGTATACATTGTGCTGCCAATTGGTGAAGCATAGGGAACTTTCTTCATTTCGGCATGTTCTTCCTTTGTACTCGGTGACTCCTTCTTCGACAGCTTAAAGTGACTACCCAAAGGTACACTCACCGGCTTCGAATCATCCATGTTGAATCTTTCCAGGACCTTCTGAATGTAAGTGGCCTGCGAAAGATACAATTTCCTTGCCGCCTTGTCTCGCTCGATTCTCATGCCCTAAATCTGATTGGCCTCTCCAAGATCTTTCATGGAGAATCGTTCGGACAATTGCTTTTTCAACTTATCCATCTCTTTTGCATCAGCTCCTGCAATCAACATATCATCAATGTATAACAATAGGATAAGATAGCTTTTGTCGAACCTCTTGTAATAGCTGCAATGGTCAGCGTGGCATCTCTCATATCCAATTTCCAACATGAAACTGTCAAACTTCTTGTACCACTGCTTTGGAGCTTGCTTCAAGCCATACAAGCTCTTCTTCAACTTGCACACAAGATTTTCCTTTCCTTTCACTACGAATCCCTCAGACTGTGTCATGTACAAGTCCTCCTCCAAATCACCATGAAGGAACGTTGTCTTTACATCCATCTGATGCAAAAACAAGTTTTCTGCAACTACCATACTCAACAACAAACGAATAGTGGTCAGTTTCACAACAGGAGTAAACAAATCAGTATAATCAATACCATATCGTTGCTCAAACCCTTTGACAACCAACCTAGCCTTGTAGCGCTTGCTACCATCAGCTTCAACTTTGATTCGATAGACCCACTTGCAGTGCAATGCCTTCTTGCTTTTTGGGAGCTCCACAAGTTCTCAAGTGCCATTTAGGAGAAAAGATGCTAGCTCATCATCCATAACAACTCTCCACCTTCGTCTATTACTACCCGTTCTTGCCTCTGCATAGCATTCAGGTTCACCACCGTCAGTAAGTAACAAGTAAAAGTTAGAGGGCGAGTACCTATCTGGTGCACGTCGCTCTCTAGCCGGTCTTGGCAGCGGATTGTTCGGTGGTGGGGTGCTTGGCTCTTCTTCAAGCACCTCTTCAACATTCTGACTCTGCTTGCTCCCACTCGAGTTTGAGATGTCTAACTCGACCACTTGGGGCTCAGAATTGTCAGAGCTCGATGCCTTCACTCTGTTCTTGTACAAAACCTGTTCATTGAAAACCACATCTCTACTACGAATAACCTTTCGGTTCTGCTCATCCCAGAGCCTATAATCGAACTCATCACCTCCATAACCAATGAACGTACACTTAACATATTTAGCATCCAACTTACTTCTATCAACAGAATTAACATGAGCATAAGCAACACATCCAAAGATGCGCAGGAAAGATAGGTTTACCTCTTTTCCCGTCCATTCTTCCTCAGGTATCCGAAACTCCAACGGAACTGATGGACCTCTGTTGATTAGGAATGCAGCTGTGTTGACTGTATCCGCCCAAAATGTCTTCGGTAACCCACTTTTCACCTCATGCATCTTGCCCGCTTATTCAACGTCTTGTTCATGCGTTCTGCAACGCCATTCTGCTGTGGAGTTCCTTTCACGGTCTTCTCCATGCGAATCCCATTCTCAGCACAATAATTCTTGAACTTCGTAAGTTCATACTCTCCTCCATTATCGGACCATAGACACTTCACCTTCAGCCCCGTTTCAGTTTCTACAAGGGCTTTCCACTTTCTGAAAGTATCAAACGCATCAGATTTATTCTTAAGAAAATAAACCCATACCTTTCGAGTGGAATCGTCGATGAAGGTCATATAGAACTCCGAGCCTCCTAGGGACTTCACTGGCGCCGGTCCCCATAGATCACTATGGACCAACTCCAACTTCTGCGTCTTCAAGGTTCTACCACCTCTCGAGAAACTCACCCTTTTCTGTTTCCCGAACACGCAATCCTCGCACAAGCCAACTTCAACAGTTTTCAGGCCGGGCAGCTTACCCTTCGAACACATCACATTCATCCCTTTCTCGCTCATATAGCCCGCCAAGCCGATGATTGCCACAAATCTGCATTGTTTGCTTCACCTACAAGATCAATGCAATCCTTGGAGTTAGTTGTCATGTACAACGTACCCTCCTTCTTTCCTCGAGCTACTACCATAGCTCCTTTGGTTATCTTCCAATTGTTGCAGCCAAACGTCACTGTGTAGCCTTCTACATCAAGCTGCCCAATCGAAAGTAAGTTCCTCTTCAGTCCGGGAATGTGTCTGACTTCATTCAGCTTTAGCACGGATCTATTGGATGTCACTACTCGCACGTCTCCCTTTTCCACGATTTTCAAAGGCTCATCATCAGCAAGATGTACCTTTCCAAAATCACCAGAGACATAGTTCTCCATTATACCAACATTACTGCATGAATGGAACGACGCTCCAGAATCCAGCACCCATGACTCCATCGGACTGGTCACACTCAAGACTAACGCCTCACCATCATCTTCGGACGTGGTAAAGTTCGCTGTCTTCTTATCTTTCTGATCCTTATTCTTGTTCTTCTTTGGTGGTGCTTCACACTGATTTTTTAAGTGACCGTACTCGTCACAGTTCCAGCACTGGATTGAACTCTTATCCTTACTGGATTGGCTCCTTCCTCTGGACTTTGACCTTCCCCGATTCTGTCTTCCTTTCGATCTGCCCCTAGTTTCCGTATTCAGTACTAACCCCGAAGTAGAAGATCCTGATTCTCTCCGACGAATTTCTTCGCCAATCATCAGATCCCTTACTTTGTCAAACATCAGTTTTGCCTCTGCGGCGCTAACTGCTGTCACTGTGCCGGCCCAACTTTCTGGCAGTGAAGATAGCAAAATTAGGGCACGAAGTTCGTCATCGAATTTGATCTCAACCGAGTTCAACTGCGCGGTGATCATGTTGAACTCATTCAGATGTTGCTGCACCGGTGTACCCTCTGACATCTTCAGATTGAATAAACGCCTTATCAGATGTACCTTGTTTGCTGTTGATGGCTTCTGATACATCTCATCCACGATATTCAGCATTTCCATCGTCGACTTTGCTACAGCTGTGTGATAAGCTACGTCCTTGGACAACGACAAACGAATCGCGCTCATCGCCTTTCTGTCCAGCAGCTCCCACTCCTCCAGATCCATCTTCTCCGGTTTGGGTTTGAGGGGCTGATACAGATCTTTACCATAGAGATAATCCTCGATCTGCATCTTCCAGAAACCAAAATCAGATCCATCAAACTTCTCGACTGCAATCTTCCCGTCGCTCATCGTGATTGCTCCCACTAAACCCGGAGCTCTTGATACCAGTTGTTAGGAAATAAACACACAATCACGAAATTAAAAACACAAGAATTGTTTACCCAGTTCGATACGATGTGTATCTACGTCTGGGGGCGATGCCAAGTCAGGGATTTTCACTATATTTTCGGATACAAATTACAATGAGAGAACAGCTATATATATAGCAAACAATTGAGCCCTAATCCCAGTAAAACTAGGAAACCGCGTAGAGCCCAAAATACACTTGTACGGCAGCCCAAAAATCGTGGTATGATTCACTTCCTTTCAGGCTCCATACTCCAACATGGGAGTGTCCAGATTTAGCTATTTCAGAATTCAAAATATAAACAGATTTTTTTTTAAGTCGAATAAAATTAAAGTTATTACTTAAATTAAGGATAATATTGGTAACTTTGGTAGATTTTATCTTTCAAAATTGAAAGTGGGTAAAATAACTTTGAGATGGGGGAATAGGAAATTTGGATTCGTACGGATCTTTCATGTTTATAAAGAAAATGAATGACCTACACTACGTGTTAGTGATTGTTACAAATATTTAAAAATTGTTTTATTGTTTTTCCAATTAATCTAACGGGCTCCCAACATTTTAATAACGATTTTTGTATTTTTTTTTATTTTTTTTATTTTCACGGGGTCCTATATTCAATGTGTGTGACAAAGGTGTGAAAATGCTCCTAATTAATGTTTATATATCCATGCTATAATTGCTATTTGCATGTATTATGATCGTAAAGATTTTTGTCACAAACATTTTTTTTCTGCACTTTGATCATTAAAAGGGTAAAAAAAATTCAGAATTTTTTCAATTAATCATTATCCCCATGCAATAAAATAATCGTCACAAGCAATTTGCAAGTAAAAAAATTGAGACAGTGCAAAACAAGAAGAAGAAAAAAGTCAAAACCAGTGTCACGGGCCAGTTGGTTTACACTTTTTATATTTTGTGTTTCATTTTTAATTTTCACGTGGACCCTAATTATTGACAAAATGACATTCTTCATCACACATCCATAAAAAAATCGAAATTCTTTATGGGTAAAATGGATATTGATTTTCTTTTTATTTCGATCTCCATACATTTTCTTCGTTATAATAAATCCTAGTTTTATTTTCAATTTTATTGAATTGAATTGAAAAGTAAATGGTAATATGTAATTTAAATAACGGAAAATTTAATATTTCGTTTAATAAAGATACATTAAAATTGAAAATAAAAGTAAAACAACTTATTAAAACGAAAAATTGTACAAGGATCTAGCGAATCAAAAAATAAAATACATGGACATGAGAATGCATTTTGCCTTCTTAATATTTTCTTAGGTTATAAATCAATCGATTCAATTATTTCATGAGATAAAAAAAACATATATAATTAATTAATTAATTATTGATCACATATTTAATCACGTTAGCCGCCTCATATTGATTAGTAAATTATTAATATGGAGTCGTTTTTTATTCTTATTAACATATTTTATTACATTTTTTTAAACTGCCGATTTTTTAATTCTCCACAAGGATAAATTTGTAAAAATAACTTATCATCATTCCGCCACAAACAATTAATTAGCAAAAAAATGGGATTTATCCACTTAAATTAAATAAGTTGGCGAGAATCATGGATTAATTGGGATGAACCTACCAAATTGAAAATTAAAATTTCTTCCAAAATTATATTTATGTTTCATATTGGATATAGATATCCGTGCAAAAAATCCAATTATATTTTATAATTATGACATAATTTTGAGTGTACTTTTATTTCTAATATATGCAATTTGGAAATTTATACAATGCATTAAAATATTCCAACAAACAATGAAATTACATAGTTTTACTATAATACACGCATTTATCATTTATGATTTTAGGATAAATGGATAATGCACTTCCATATAATGCATAAAAAACAAATAAGCACTAAATTGCAAATTTTGAAATCATGCACTATGAACTATTCTATAATGCATTTGAGGTTTTAGGTTAATGCACTTTCAAAAATAACAATGAATATTTCGAATTTTGCAAAGTATTAGTTAACTTAATTTATAAAAGACTAAATTAAAATAAAAACTAACCTTGTGAATAAAAAAACAAATAAATCAATGAAAAGAAGTGGATGCGTGATTTTAGATTAAATAATTAATTAAAGCAATTCAAACCCCCTCCCCCCAGTTTGGGAATAAACCGTCCATACTTAAAAAGGAACAATACAAAACTAACCCTCCACCCTATATAATAGGATAAAATCATAAAATACTAAAATAAATATTGACCATTAATCACATAAAATGGATGGATAGGATCGCTTCTCATTTCTTACGGGAAATGGTTTTACATATGATCTCTTCCCTATTACAATGCAATGTTACGATATATATATATATATATATATATATATATATATATATAGTGCGGATCAAATAAGAACACTTTCTTAGATAAGAAATAAGAACAAATCTAGACCCTTGATCCTTGTTGATCTACGGTCCACATTTAACCGTGCATTTAATTACTCTAATTTATGCATTTAAATGCTAATGCATTAAGTTATTGTATTTTATGCATTAAAATATTTATGCATTTAGTTTCTGCATTTTATGCATCTCCGATGTAATAAAAATGAATTGTTCTTACGTTCTCATATAAGATGTGTTCTTACCAGATCCGCTCCTTATATATATATATATATATATATATATATATATATATATATAATATGTAAAATCATTTTCCCGTAAGAAATAAGAAGCGATCTGAACTATTGATCTTTGTATATCTACAGTTATCATTGACCGGTACATTATAATTGAACATGAAATGCATTATCGTAACAATGCATTGTAATAAATCAAAAATGCATTATTATGACAGTGCATTGTAATATGACATAAAATGCATTATTTTAGTACATAAAATGCATATTATTATTTTTTACGGAAAAATTATTTTGTATGTGAATCAACCCCTATATATATATATATATATATATATATAGAGAGAGAGAGATAGAGAGAGTAGATTATATAAGAATATATTTTAAAGTGAAAATATGAATAGATCGAAACCATTCATCCTACAATATCTAATGGATAGGACTTAATCTTTGGTCAAACCCGTTTTTTTTGTCAAATCCGTTTTTTGACTTGTTTTTTTAGTATGATAATTTTCATGGGAAAAATTTGATGTATCTGATAGTACAAATTAATGCACCAAAATATTTATGTTGACGGTTCTTACTTTTTTTTAGCTTTCGTCAGCGATAGGGGCGCGCAACGGTGATGGTCGTGGCGGGGAGCGACAGTGGTAGTGGCGGCGGGTTAATAGTGGTGGTGGTGGTAAAGAAAGGAAAGACAATAAAATTTTGATCTTAAGGTTAAAAAATTCAATGTATCGATCATGTGTACAAAATTGATGCATTGAATGATAACATTAGTATATGTATCAAATTTGCGCGTAATTTTTTTTTTTTTAGAACCAATTCCTATATATATATAGTAGTTATATAAGCCAACTTCAATCGTTTCCATCAAACTGTTGTAGTAAAACCTGCTGCCAAGAATTGAAAATTGACAAATTTTGTGAGTAAACAAGTTGAGTAATGAATACAATTAAAAGCTAGAACTTCTAGAAAACCGAACCCAAACCGAATTCAATTTTGAACCGAACCGACCAAAACTCATCAGTTCGGTCGGTTTTTTCGGTCCGGTTTATATCTTGCACACCCCTAGCTAGAAGAGGAAGAATCGAGCCGTAGTTTTGGTGAGAGCATACTATTTATTTCTAATTAATTAATATTTATTTTTTCCTTAATTTTGATAAACTAATGAGTTCCATTTATTTAGGTAATTTTTTTAATGATGAACAAGCTCAAATTTTAGTTAGTAATCATGCAATTAACCTTGAGGTCAAACTTATCCATTTGAATTTAAAAAAATTCAAAATCCAAGAAATGGCACTAAATTTACACTAAAATTGATTGTGAATGTGTGCGTGTGTTAGCCTAGTGGTAGAGTGGTTAATACCCGGGTCAAAGTCACGGATTCAATTAAGTCCACCGTCACGCGACCTTTAAAATTTCTTGTAATATTTGTTTTAAAAAAAAAATTGATTGCGAAAAAATTACCAAAATTACTCAAAAACCCAATTTAACCCTTTTTTTTTTTTTGGGTCTGCCAACCAAACTTGTTCGCAGACAATGCTTTCTAGATGATTGAATTTCAAATGAACTTAATACATTTTTTAAGTGGACCTTTACTAATTTTCTTGGTCTTCATAAATTTGAATAAATCATTAATCTTGACCAGTTATACGAAGCTCACGTGAATATTTTGGAAAATTTAGTTTAATATTTGCGGAATTATTTATTTGCGTGCATGCACCAACTTTTATTTTTAATTAATTTTAATTTACACTTCATTAACTCTAATTGGGGAAAATAAATTCTAATAGAAGATTATTAAGTATTAATTAGGATTGATAAACTTTAATAGAGAATAATTTGCATTAATTAGCCCTTAATTTCCCCCTAATTTTCCTGAATTCTTTTTTAATTATAATTGAGTGTGGGTTAGATAAATGTATTATGAGTGGAGAATGAGACTCATATTTATTGTGAGTGGAGTCATTTCCATTTAACGAAAGACCGCACTTATGTAAACGGATGAAAAAGGAAATAAGATCACACTTACCGTGGAGAGAGGGAGTACATCTGTATAAGCCTTTTATGGAAGTGGTAGACATAGAATTTTGGAATTTATTTTTTGACCAGACGGTACGGTCGATCCCTTTATTATTTTTTTATTTAAATTTTTATTTAATGTTTAATTAAATCTAATTAGATATTAATAAATCTTATTAGTGATTAAAAATCTTAATAGAAAATCATAAATTCTAATGAAAGATTAGAAACTATAATTGAAAATTAATAGATTCTAATTGAGGATTAATAAATTCTAATTAAAATTAATTAACTGCAATGTCTCTTAATTACCCTCTATTTCACTGATTACTCATACCTTGATTCGTTTTTGCTACTTTTTTAATACTAAGCTTTTCTTACTCCTTTTCTCAAATAAAGAAAGAAGAATTTTAGTCCAATGTATTAAGCAAGCATACAAAATTCAAATAAGTAGTGATTTTTTATATGTTATTTGATACGCTAATATTATTTCTGTATTTAATATTTATTAATAAAATCATTATATAAATATTAGGCATATTATTATTTTCTTTATACCTGCCTCTGGAAATCTGAAATAATTTCCAAATAAATTTATATTGGGCAAGAAGAGCCAGCCCAATTACATAAAGGCCCAGGAGATTAGTTATTCAAATTTGCGCCTTCTTTATAAACAAAATGGGCCCAGAAGAAAACATAAGCTTATGGTGCATTTGGATCAAAGAATTATTCGGATTGCATTTGAAGAAAGGGATTCTAAATAAATTCTTAATTAATGGATGCTACATCACATTATTAAGAATAATCAGATTTAACTTAAATCTGATTATTCTTAATATTGGGATCTAAATATGTAACGATTATTAGCCTCTTGTTAGTTTATTCTTTTTCTTCAATATTAAATGCGTATGCATTAAACCTTACTTTACCCTAAATTTGAACCACATGAATGAATCTATAATCGTAGGCACAATCTTTAAAATTTTCTAATAAAGGAAAAAATAAAAATAAAAATCAGTTAAATTTTGGGATTTGAGAGATGAAAAATTAACGGCTTGATATTAATCCACGTAAAATTTACTCGTTCTATGACATTTTATTTTGCAAAGCCAAAACCTACTATTTGATCTATTTTTATTTACTTTTTAACTTTTTTTTAATGGGTTTAACACTTAATTTTATAATTAATAGGAAAATCGTGCCTTTTAAGTTCCTCTACTTTTATAAATTTTTTTAGTAATCAAAATATATATTAAGCACAAGAGTAAGAGTAAGAAGAAAGACCCTCCATAATAGTTGGGGTCATCCTAGACGAAAGAAGAAAGTTGTTTAGCTAAATCCTTAAATGATTTTTTTTTTTTTTTAATATCAAATTCTACCTCAAATTCCACTTGGAAAAGCAAAACTACATGGTTTTGTGAATATTTAACCCTGCTCAGTAAAATAATGGCCAAATGGGCATACTTTCCTCTCCTTTATCTATTGCATTAGGATCATAAACAAATCAAACAATCTTGATTTGATTCGGTATTTATATTCAAATTTTGATATTCTTATTCAAAATTTTAATTTGCATTCGTATCCAATATTTTTTATTTGATTAGTTTTAAAACACAGATACAAAATTATAATATTCGATTCAATATTTACAAATATTTGTTAAATATTTATATATGTATGTGTATATAATATTTATATGTACTTCTTAAGCTCGTTAGGAATTTAGTCATCAAATTCTTATCCATTACCTTTTTTTTGAAAACAATCCTTTAATTATCCGTTATTACTAGCAGCCATGAGTAGGCATCCCTACGCTCCCAACCCACACCAACTTATTACTAATTAATTCAAAAGGAAACAATCAAAATAGAAATTGAAGCATTTCTGTATTTTGAAGAAACGAGATTGATCGATTACTTCAATTCTTCTTTTTTCATCTTTCACAACCGGTAGCCACTCGCCACGCCGCCGCCATTCCCATTCCGCCACCACACCGGTCGTCGCTGGCACATTTTCTAACATTCGAACTGAATATTTGAATAATTTTGAATAATTCTAATATCAATTTCAAGTCGAATACGAATCAAATTTAATATTGAAATTATAACTAAATATAAATATGAATATTCAAATATTTTCATAACTACCAATCAAATATAATGTTATTTGCTTCGCTTCAATTAGTTCACACCTCTACATTGCATTGACAAACATTAGTGAAATAATTATGACTTTCTATCAATAAATAAAAAATATTAATTTTTGAACTCGGTTTTTTTTTTCCTTTTGTTAGAAATTAATTTATGTATCTTTCAAACGTTATAGAACTTGAACATAATTCATTCCAATAGAAATAATTTAATTTGTAAAATTTGCTGACAAACTAGAGTTTGACTGTTGAGCATAGTAATGGCGAGCATAATAAATGAAATTATTTTTATACTTTAATTTATTGTAGCTATTCGAGAAAAATAGGGTTGTATATAAGATTGCCGATCGAACAAAAATATATACCCAACAGGCCATGGGCTTTAATTTGCTTGGGTTTCTAAAATTTAAAACCCCAAATAATTTCTCTTGTCCAGTTATTGGAAGCCCACTTAAGTAGCACTACCTCACTTTAAATTTCTTGTATTTTACTATTTTTAGTGTAATTTAGTAGTAATTGATTCATTATGTCCAAATAAAATTTTTAAATTATTTGTTAGTATTTCATTTTCATTTTTTTAGTTAATAATTTATTAAAGGGTTGATCATTCCAAAATTATAGCATATAAATTTTGTAAGCTTCAATTGTTACTAATACACGTTAATTAGGATTTATTATATTATCATAATTTTTACTTTTATAATAAATATTATTCCCTCCGTCCCACAATAAGTCACTACTTTTTTTGTGTAAGAGTATTAAGGAGAAGGGTGTTTAAAGGATAAAAAGATATAAAGTGATGGAGCCCACATTTTTTTATAAGAGAAATAAGTTTCCATATTAAAAAAATGACTGCTTATATGGGACAGCCCAAAAAGAAAACGTGATCACTTATTGTAGGACGAAGTCAATATTAAATAATGAATTTAATATTAGGACATGTGAAATGCTGGGACATATGATGCCAATCGAAGACAATCCATTTCCAAAGTCCCAATTTTAACACAAATATAAATTTCGATTTCGAAAAAAGCAGAAGGAAACAATAGTCCAGTGTTATTACAAATCCATACAACATAAATAGATGCACAATTTTAACTAATTAAGGAAACCACATTTTCTGACAGTTCAATCCTTACAATGATCTTACACCTAATAGAGGCAAGATAATGAACTATTTAATTATCAAAATTACACCATTCTTCTAGCGTTGGGGCTGCCACTCCGATGTTCTTCATGTCGAGAATATTGGCTAGAATGCGAGATGAAACATTATTAGTCTGTAATCTTCAAAATTCCAAAATTTAGGAATTTATAGATCAATGTGAGACGACATATAATTATTGAATATAACTACGAAAATTTTACCGTTGTGTATGTCAGATGTGGCAGCGGCAGTTGCATCAATGATGACCGTAACTTCATGATAATCCAACGAAACCGCATCAAAGACAGTTTGTCGGATACAGTTTGGAGTTTGGAGCCCTATACATATATATGGTTATAATAATGTAATTTAATGTATAAAAATATATGATCAAGAAAATGAAAAATTCGAGCTAAGTTATATTACCAGTTACTACTAACTTGTTGATTCCAGCTCCCTGAAGATACGAGTGCAAGTGCGTGTTTAGAAACGCGCTGAATCGTGTTTTTATCTGTTTATAATCTTGGAATTTGATCTCGAGACCTTCGACTAGTTCTGCCCCAACGCTGTCCTTTACAACCAATTTTGGTTTATCTCCGGCATAGAAATGCCTGCGGAATAATTCTACGTCTCTTCCGAGAAAATCGTGCTCACGGACAACCTTAAATTAATAAATTAAGGTCAAACATATTTTAATTAATGCTCTAGCATAATAATTTTGGAGATAGAGCATGTAATTCAGTTTGATTTGGTTATTTTATGGCTTTATTTCAGCTCAGTAATAAATATCCAAAATTTATTTGTGTTCAATATTATCATATATCAGTTCAAGTTGGGTTTTGCTTCACTTAAAAATTCGAACTTTAAACCCCTAAAAAAATCGAACTCTAAATTTTTGGTTGAAATAACTAGTTAAATCCGATTCAGTTTAGATTGTTCAAAATCGAATTAAATTCATAATTTGTTTTTATTTTTGTATTTCGACATACTGCTAATGGATATCCACATAGTAGTAAATCAAATGCAAATTAATTGTATTTTGATCTAGCAAAAAAAGTTTAATATTGTACTACTAATTGTCGAGAAAATTATTCAATTAATGCCTAACCAATGCCATGAACCTTAGGCAAAAACTCCTGTACAACAGTTGTACGGTATATCCGCCCCGACCCGACCCGACCCACCTCGGTCAATGTTGACCGGTTAACAGTCAACGTTTGACCGTTGACTTTTCGACATAATTTAATTTTTTTTAAATTTTGGTTAAGAGTCGAGCGAGGGGAGCCGAACGCCTCGGAGCGAACTAAAGGACATTAATATTGCTACAATCATTATCTATAAATTAAAATCGAAGCCAAATGCGGAGACAAAAAAAAAATTAAAAAAGTCAACGGAGACACGTTGACCGTTGATTGGAGCGGGTCGGGTCGGGCGGGATGTAGGTGCAGCTATATGCACAGGAGTGCATCTCTAGACCTTAATTAAGCTTGGAAATAGAACCATGTCTACTTTGTTTCGTGATAATTAACAAGCCCAGCAATATATAGTATCAGTCATATTCCAAATAATCGAATTCTTGAATTAGAACTACAACATGGCACCATATTGAGATTTTAAATTAATTAGAGATTAGAGATGTGACCATGCACAAACCAACAATATATGTATATATATATATATATATATATATATATATATATATAATACCCAAATGATAGGAATTTGACGGGTTCGAGCTACTTCAACGGCCTTGATAACATTAGGCACAATAGCTTCACCACCTTTCACGGAAGCCGGACTATAAGGCAAGATCAAATCTTTCTACAACAAAGTAGGAGTAAAATTTAGAGAGAGATTAATTGAAAGAAGAAGTAAAATTTAGAGAGAGAAAGAGAGAAAGAAACCTGCATATCAATAACAAGAAGTGCAGTGTGCTTCCACTTTAACTCGGCCTCTGCCATTTGTACAATAACAGATAGATAAGTTTTGTGGGACGAGGAGTTCCTTTTATAGATGGAATATTTAGTTTCTATTTTCGGAATTATTTTATACACTCGCTTAATTGTATTTATTTAGGCTCCACATTGGTTGTGAATTAATTGCCTCCTATAGGCTACAGCGACAGCAATAATTATATCATTCCTGCATGCGATATCTAATTGTCCACGCACTACTGATAGTAACTTGTACCTAAACGTCTCAACCGGTGGCTCACTTCATTCTCAAACCAAAAGGGACTATTAATTCATCTCTTTTTTATTTCCCATTTTTCCATCTCTTTTATTGTTTGTTAGATTTCTAATTAATTCAACTGGAAACTCACTGAAACACCGAAGAATTGAAATCTTAGATCTAAACACTATGTATGGATGATATGAACTGCCCAAACAAGAATTCTTGAAAATGGAACAAATGTCCCAATATTAATTTGAGCATGTTTTTTAAATCTCCCAATTATCAATTACTTGTATTATTATATCACAAATTCCAGAAAGTTACAAAAATATCACGTGACATACGGTATCAGAATTTTACGTATCAAGTTAGAAGTATATGATTCGACGCAAAAAAATTTGTGCCACAAAAGATGCAAACAATGTCATCTTTTGTTTGAAATGAGAAATATTCATGTGTATTTTCACATTAAAATAATATCGTTTTGAATTTATAGTGGCACGAGAAAATTTCACGTGTATTTTTATATCATATTCTAGCACGATATGTCAAAATTCTAATGCTGACAATGTGATCTAATGGTCTCTGAGCTGGGTCTTTGGTGTAGAGGGGGGTGAATACACCAAAGATAGATTTTTAAAAACTTTTTCAAGTTTAAAACAGAGTTTGTGAGCTTAGTTATGAATCCAGCTGAGGAAGGTCAGTTGGGCTAATAACTCAGCTGGCGGTGCGGAAAGTGGTGGTTTGAAAACTTAGCTCGATTGCTTAGAAAATCTCAGCTTGAAAATATTCTTTACGTTTTCGACTTAGTCAAGTTATGCAAGTTTATAGACAAAACACAGCTGTCTTTGGGGAGCAGTTGAGTGTGCAGATTTGATAAAGATGCAATATGCAAATGTGTTGGTCCCAAGACGAATACCTTGGTGTAGAGGGGGGTGAATACACCAAGGTTTAAAAACTTTTCCAGTTAAAAACTCTTTTGAGTGAGCTGGTTGTGTCCGATCCAGCTGAAAGGCAGCTTGATCGACACAGCTGGCTGTGTGCGGAATGTGGTGGGTTTGGAAAGTCCGTCTGTTACTTCAAATTATATTGCAAAGCTCTGTTTCACTTTTCAGTTTGTCAGTTTATGCAGCTTGAAATGTATGCGTAAGAGGTTAGCAGAATGCATAAACAAAGCAGTAAAGAACAAAGCAATTTTAACGTGGTTCGGAGTAACACCTCCTACATCCACGACCAGATTCACTGGTAATTCACTACCACTTGGTTTCCAAGTACCAAGCAACTTCACAACTCTAAACCGAGCTGTGTTCCAACAGTTTGCGGGCACTGTCAAGCCTACACCTCTCAGTTTGCGGGTACTGAAAAAACCTGACCACTCGAATTACACGCTTCGAGCAGGCGTACCTTGACCTAACCTTTCTGGGTTTGGGTTTGGGTATGGGTTTTTCCAACTATGAACGAGTTCTTACAATGAAGAACAAGGAGTATGATGAACTCGTTCAAACTAGGCTTAAGATATTTCTATTCTATTCTATCATGCCTATGACTGAATATGTGAACAACTAAGAACACAGCTGACTGGCTGGGTGTTCTTGAAAGATTTGGCTTTGAAGATCGTTGTTCATTTTTCTGTTTGCTCTTTTATTTCTTCAGTCGTCTCGCCAGCCTCACCAGCTTCTTCTCTTCAATGGTGAGGAGATATATATAGGTGGAGATTCAAACTAGTCGTTGGAAGAGAGCCGTTTGAATCTTACCTACTCTCATTGACTTCTGGCCTTTTGCCTACGAAGTAGGTCTGCATCTGCAGAAACTATTCCTTCTCTAATTTGACTGCGTCAGATAAGATCTTCTGACATCGGGATCTTGTCTTGGAGAAGATCTTCGTCTTCGAGCTGCTAAGCGTCTCTGCTGTGTCTTCAGCTTCTTGGACTCTGCTGTGTCTCGACTCTGAGCTGTGTCTTAGACCTGTGCTGCATCATTAACCTGAGCTGTGTCTTCAACCTGAGCTGTGTCATTAACCTGAGCTGTCTTAGACCTGAGCTGTGTCATTGACACTAAGCTGGGTCCTTTACACTGAGCTGGGTCTTTGACACTGAGCTGAGTTTCCGTCACTGAGCTGGGTCTTGATACTGCTAGGTCTTTGACTCTGCTTGGTCTGCTCTACTGAATACCTCAGCTGTGCCAGCTTAGTTGTGTCTTCTGCTATGTCTTCTGCTGTCTTCAGCGACTCTACCTGTAAGCTTAGAAACTCTATAAGCTCAAACAGGTGAGCTGAAAAACGTTTAGGCTTGTGCAATCATCTACTCGGTTAGGGTCAGCTGGGTTTTGGTATCAAATCAAAACTCTATTAATTTTCCCAACAATTTCCCCCTTTTTGATGATGCCAAAACCTAACTGAGAAAAACAATTTACTTCTCCCTTAACAGAAAACGGGGTTTCAAAAAAAAATAAACATTCATAGCAGGTAATTAAATTCAGAGTTCAGTGCCTGGACAAAAAGTTATTGTCATCAGGGTGAGCTTGAGAGCAAAAACATTTCAGTTTTATTAATCCTCAAAGAAGATTACAAGAATTACAATATTAACAAACTGAAATTAGACAAAAACTAATTAAACCCAGTTGGTTGGGTCTTCATTTCTGCTGCTGCTGCTGCTGATTTGTCAGTCTATCTTCTTCCAGTTGCTCATCCGTTCTCAACCTGTACCGATTGAAGATCATCCGTTCTAGCTTCCTGTATTTTTCTTCATTGTTTACCTTGGAAATTTTTCTCCTGATCGCCCATCTATTTACTTCTGCGATAATTTGTGATTTGTCAGGAAGATGAGTTCCAGGTATCAGCGGAGGCTGGAGATGATACAACTGGGGAGCAGAGAACTGGATCTTCGCGATCTTTGCAGCATTGAAGAATGCTTTCGCACTCATCTTATCTTGATGAAAGAGCTCATTTAGATGCATCTTGAAAGCAACATCTGGTGACGTATTTGGGTAGGCTCCCAGATAGTAGTAATCTTCAATGAACTCGAATTTTGTATGTTTTCAGTCGTCGTTTAACTCTTCTGGGATCCATTCATCTATTCTTCTCCAGTTCATTGGCATCTGAGACTTTTTCTTCGATGCTCTGATGTTTGCTCTTTTCTTCTTCTGCTTCTTTTCTTCAGCATTGAGCAAGCTTTCCTTCTTCTTCTGCTGCTCTTGAAAGCTTTTCATCTCTTGCTTTTGTTGATTTACAAAGTTGCAAAGCCATTGAGTATCATTGATTTGTTTTGGTGTGGCTCCGCTTGCTTTGGCAAGAGAAATGATCATTTTGCTCCATTTTCCTTTCCGTTCAGCTGGTTCTTCTGCTTCCAGCTCAGCAACTACTTCATCAATCTCAGACTGCAGCACTTGGATTTCATTTTCAGCTACAGCTTTCACTTTGCCTGCCCTTGATGTTTTTCTCTTGTCATTACCTTCCCCCTTACCTTCTCCCTTTTTGGCATTATCAACAAGGGTGGAGGATAGGTTGACGACTGTCTCATTTAGCTGGGCCAGGGCTTTGTCAACATAAGCAATCTTGGCTGTGTTGTCTGCTGTGATGCGGTTGAGCTGTGTTGTGCTGTTACTTCTAGCTTTGAACTGAGTGTCCAGCTCTTTGTAGAGGTTGAACAGCGTTTGAATGTCAGTTCTGTTGTAGAGAGCTTGCTTTTGGAGAGCTGCCATATGGCTGGATAGGTCGCTGATGCTGCTTTCCAGTGAAGCTTGAAGTTTTGAAATGATCTCAGGGACTCTCTTCTCTAGATGAGTTGACTGATCAATGCGTTGAGAGACGAGAGATTGCTTGAGATCTTGACTGGTGATTTCCTGTAGATTCTGGGCAAATCTGTGAACTTCATCAATGGATTGTCCATTACAGTGGACTTGCCATTCTACAGCTGTGATGCGCAGAAGGGTGTCAACATTTGATTTGATTCAATCCTGGAATAGGATTTCCTCAACTTGTTTGGCGATTTCGTCCTTCATTGCATCAGAAAGCACGGCATCAGGATCCGTCTGGATCCCAGATTCGACTTGGCTGGGTTTCTTTGCCTCGATCTCAACCAGTGAGCGAGTGTCATCGACAATTGGGTGGGGCAGCTTCTGCGGGCTCAACTGTTGCAGTAGTTGGCTCGTCTTCAATCACCATTGCCTCAGCTATGTCGGCAGGTGCAGCTTCCTTGGCATTCTCAACTGGAACAATCCAGCTGAGAGTGTGGAGGTAAGAGTTGGCTCTTGCGATTACCTCCTCAGACGGCAGTACTTCATCTTGCTTAGCCTTCTAGATGAGAGTTTGGATCAGCTCGTCTTGATGCATGAAGGCATCCTGAAGACTTCCAAATCCAAAGATCTCTTGTAGAGCTACTTCTTCGGCTTTTAGCTTATTGAAGGAGTAGAATTCCACAAGTTCCTCATTTGCATACCAAGTAGTCATCTTGGTAGCAAGGTAAAATTTTAAGTCGCTGACGGCCACTAGTGCGGCGGGGAGTGATGTAAGAGAAGGGTACTGTTGTAGTGCGCTCTTTACCCCTTGAAGCCTGAGGTCATCGAATCTCATGATAGTGGCAGCACGTGCAACGGCTCTGGGACTGAGGATTACAAATTCCTCAAAAGGGCTTGTAGGTTCAGCTTGGTTTTCATCATCCAGCTGCAAAGAAGCGTCAGCTGGATGGGGTTCTTTAGGCGGAGAGCTGGGTGATGAAATTTGGAGTTGATCGGTTTCAGGTACTGAGCAAGTGGGTGGAGAATCTGAGAAAGATACCTGATGATGAAGAGGAAGGAGAGGATGGCCTTGTGAGCGGTTCCAGCTGATGTGGAATCATCTGGAGCGGGTTGTGAAGATGCTTGAAAAAATTGACGAAGGGGAATAGCATCCTCTGGGTCAGAGTGGGAGACCACTATTTGTGGTTCTTCAGTTTCTCGTGATGTAATCACGAACTCCCTTCCATTGTCTGAGCTGGAGGAGGATCCCTGAGCTATCTCATCAGTGACTGGTCCCCACTCAGTTTTTTTCTTTTGGATTGGGGATGTTGTGGGAGTGAACTCAGATTCAGCTGGCTCATCAACTGATTTCTCTGCTGCCTCCTCAGCTGGCTTGCTGGCTGCCTTGAATTTCAGCTTCTTTTTGGCAGGTGGAGATCCAGCTAGCTGTGTCTCCTCCGATTGTTTCCTTTTTCCTGCTTGAGAGGGAGAGGCAGTCTGCTGCTTTGCCTCTTGCACCTTCTTCTTCCCTTCAGGGGCTGCTTTCTTCAATAAGTCAGTGAGCTGACTTGGTTTCTCAAATAGTATTCTGGACACAGAAAATTCTTCTGTATCGTGCCACTTGATTTGTCGTCCGATAGTGTAGTTTTCTATTATTCACGTCACTTTGGTGCATAGATAGATTGTCTCCCTATAGCTGTACCGGGTGAAGCTGTCATCTTCAAAATGAATCTTTTTAGATTCTTTTTCCAATTTTCCCATGAAGTAGGAGAACCAATCCACAGGGTCATTCCTGAGGATGGCTATCATCGGTTTCAGCTTGGGTATGTTGATCTCTCCTTGAGATCCAGCGATACCGAGGATGCACTTCTGGGTGACATCCAGAAGTAGTCTGAACTTGGGCTTGAGCATGAGCTTGGACATGCTCGTCCTGTAAGGTTCTGGTTTGAACAGCATCTTATCCAGTTCGACCTGGATTTCTTCTCTGGTGTAGTTTTCTTGGGAGCGGTCCCCAAGAGTCTTGAGGCCAAACAGTTTGTTCAACATCCGGTTGATGTTGATGTCGACATCCCACGGAGTTGTATGTCCTGTCTTCTCTTTGATTTGCAGAGAGACGTTGGAGCGGAGTCGATCATCTCGATTAGTCATCTCTAGGAAGAATTCTGCCACTTCCCGACAGAAGATGTTCTTAGGTCTTGCAGTCGCCCATTTCAGCAGGCCGGTATTCTTGATGAGATCCAGCACCTCCTGGAACTCTGAGTTCTGGTAGTTCTTGAGAGTTAAACAATTCTCTAAATGAAGCTTTGACATCAAATTCTCAATCTGGCTTGCTCCTGGTGTCTTCTTCTTTGGGGCCATGATCTTCTTCTGTAGCAAGAGGTTAGAAAGACGAAGATACTAGGGGAGCGTGTTTGCAAAGAGATAATCAAGACTCTGAGATATGAATTTCAGAGATAAGTATGAGCGATAGAAAATATGGCGAAGATTTGCATATTTTAGATGTATATATCAACTGTCCATTTTGATGGAAGGTTGAGATTTTGGCAAAAGAATTGAAGATTTGCGGCTGAAAGAGATTTGTGCAACACGTCACATGTCGTGCGTTTATAGAGTGTAGGTCACGCGCGCGTGAGGTAGTCGAACCGTTCTGACTTCTGCCTCAGTTCTCCCGAGCTACAGTATTCTGCATGCTTTTCATTAAATGCGATGGTATTCGATGAGATGGATGGCTTTACTGACTAATCCATTTAAGGAATGTCTGGGTATTTGAGTTAAATTCAAAAAAATTTATCTTTAAAAAGCATATTCTTCAAAAAAAATCTGCAAACCTGTCAGCTGATCATTGTAGTCAGCTGATACCACGGCTGTGTTTTCTTTATGTTGTATGAGCTTTTCTTCAGTTTAATTATCCAGCTGAGCTTGATTCTCCCTCAGCTGGTTTCCCTTATTAAACTGAGTTGAAAGATCCAGCTGGGTTTGAATTCTTCTACCCTGAAGTCCCATTAGCTTTTCATTATCCAGCTGAGTCTTGTTCCCCATCAGCTGGACGATTTTACTTCATCTGGTTTGAGCAGTCCAAGTAATTCACACATCATCTTGATTTAGATTTCAGCATGTTGTGCTTCTGTGTGAATTTTCCCAACAACGGTGTCCTTCAGATGTTGAGTAATTTCTTGGGTGCTTTTCATGTCATCAGCTGGGTTAGAGAATCAGCTTGATTTCTCCGCTGGATCGGGTTTTTCTTCAGTTGGTGATTCCAGCTGAGTCTGTCTTTGTGAATGCATCCAGCTGGGTATTCTTCTTGATTTTGCTGACTTTTTCCAGCTATGTAGAGTTTTCCTTTGAATTGATAAATTCATTTTAAAGTCCTTGGGGTTTCTGCTGAGTTAGTCCAACACGGTGATCCAGCTGAGTATTTCCTACTAGATGCTCTTCTTGATAATTCTGCTGGACTGGGATAAGATCAATTATTGATTCCACTTGTTGGTGAGTCTGCTGAACTGAGTTCCCCCTCAGCTAGATGGCTTTTTCTTCAGCTGCTGGACTGGACTGGCAGGTGGCTTTTTCTTCAGCTGCATCCTACTTCCTTTGAGCGGATTTTCTCATCATTGGCCCATTCCTTTGATAAGGTCAGCTGTCCCAAATCCAGCTGGTTCATCTGCTGCTTCTGAATTCTTCTCGAGACCAATGTACTCAGCAGTGTGTCCAGCTGTGTTTGCTTTTCACAGCTGGATTTGAGAGTCCCATGAAGCAGACATCTTTAATGAGATGCTTCATCTTATGAGTCGGAAGAAAATACTTGATCTTCTTATCTTGCTTGACTTGAGCTCTTTTTCTTTTCTTCGGGAGGTCGACTCAGCTGGGGTTCTCTTTGGGTGGACTTGCTTGTCGAGATGAACCTTCACGATCTTCTTGTACCTTTTCTTGCTGTGTTCCAGCCTATTGATGTTCCGTACAAGTATAGCAACTTCTTCGTGCAATTCTTCTCTGCTCATATTTCTGTGCTCCTTGTTGGTCCTTCAAAGTTGAGCTGTTTGAGCTTATCTTCTTGATTCTGCACTCTGTAGGCTGTCTTTATTGCCTTGGGAGTCAGTTTTGTTTCATTCATCTGGCTAGATGATTCTTCTTCTTGTGACCCCCAGATCAATTTTGTAGGTTGCATCTCTTGGACATTATTCAGAAAATCCATCAGATATTGTGATGACTCTGATGGTTGTCTCTCATGGTGTCATATACTCTGAGTATGAGACGTTCCAAGTCGTCAATCAGCCTTTCTATTCTTCTCATCTCGGACATATGCCCGGATTCATGATTTCTCAAGACAGTATGTAATATAATGATTTAAAAAAGATTTTGAAACTGTGAAGGATCTGTTCAGGTGACCACTTATCAGCAAAGAAGCTGACTTGACACATATACAGTGATCTTTTGAACCACTGCTCTGATACCAATTGTTGGTCCCAGGACGGATACCTTGGTGTAGAGGGGTGGTGAATACACCAAGGTTTAAAAACTTTTCCAGTTAAAAACTCTTTTGAGTGAACTGGCTGTGTCCGATCCAGCTGGAAGGCAGCTTGATCGACATAGCTGGATGTGTGCGGAATGTAGTGGGTTTGGAAAGTCCGTCTGTTACTTCAAATTATATTGCAAAGCTCTGTTTCACTTTTCAATTAGTCAGTTTATGCAGCTTGAAATGTATGCGTAAGAGGTTAGCAGAATGCATAAACAAAGCAGTAAAGAACAAAGCAATTTTAACGTGGTTCGGAGTAACACCTCCTACGTCCACGATCAGATTCACTGGTAATTCACTACCACTTAGTTTCCAAGTACCAAGCAACTTCACAACTCTAACCCAAGCTGTGTTCCAACAGTTTGCGGGCACTGTCAAGCCTACACCTCTCAGTTTGCGGGTACTGAGAAAACCTGACCACTCGAATTACACACTTCGAGCAGGCATACCTTGACCTAACCTTTCTGGGTTTGGGTTTGGGTATGGGTTTTCCAACTATGAACGAGTTCTTACAATGAAGAACAAGGAGTATGATGAACTCGTTCAAACTAGGCTTAAGATTGAATATGTGAACAATTAAGAACACAGCTGACTGGCTGGGTGTTCTTGAAAGATTTGGCTTTGAAGATCGTTGTTCATTTTTCTGTTTGCTCTTTTATTTCTTCAGTCGTCTTGCCAGCCTCACCAACTTTTTCTCTTCAATGGTGATGAGATATATATAGGTGAAGATTCAAACTAGCCGTTGGAATAGAGCCGTTTCAATCTTACCTACTCTCATTGACTTCTGGCCTTTTGCCTACGAATTAGGTCTGCATCTGTAGAAGCTATTCCTTCTCTGATTTGACTGCGTCAGATAAGATCTTCTGACATCGGGATCTTGTCTTGGAGAAGGTCTTCATCTTCGAGCTGCTAAGCGTCTCTGCTGTGTCTTCAGCGTCTTGGACTCTGCTGTGTCTCGACTCTGAGCTGTGTCTTAGACCTGTGCTGCATCATTAACCTGAGCTGTGTCTTCAACCTGAGCTGTGTCATTAACCTGAGCTGTCTTAGACCTGAGCTGTGTCATTGATACTAAGCTGGGTCCTTTACACTGAGCTGGGTCTTTGACATTGAGCTGGGTTTCCATCACTGAGCTGGGTCTTTGACTCTGCTTGGTCTGCTCTGCTGAGTCTGCTCTGCTGAATACCTCAGCTGTGTCAGCTTAGATATGTCTTCTGCTGTCTTCAGCGACTCTACCTGTAAACTTAGAAACTCTATAAGCTCAAACTGGTGAGCTGAAAAATGTTTAGGCTTATGCAATTATCTACTCGGTTGGGGTCAGCTGGGTTTTGGTTTCAAATCAAAACTCTATTAATTTTCCCAACAAAATAGAATTAGTACAATATCTGAAAATAACGAGAAAGTAAATAACACGAGATTTTACGTGGTTCGGAGTAACACTTCCTACGTCCACGACCAGATTCACTGGTAATTCACTACCACTTGGTTTCCATGTACCAAGCAATTTCACAACTCTAACCTGAGTTGCGTTCCAACAGTTTACGGGCACTGTCAAGCCTATCCTTTCAGTTTACGGGTACTGAAAAAACCTTACAACTACTTGAATTTCGCACTTCAAGCAAGCGTAACCTTAACATAACCTTTCTGGGTAAAGAGAGGTTTGGTTTGGGGTTCCAACTATGAACGAGTTCTTACAATGATGAACTTAGAGTTAGATGAACTCGTTCGAAATCTAGGCTTAAGATATACAATAATTTCTGCCTAGGAATCAGACGAAAAACTGGGCAGTTTCTGGACTAGAAACACTTTAAGATAAAGTGTTCTTTGAACTATTTAGAACTGCTTGTAAGCTTTTGAAGGCTTGATGAATTTAGAAATTGAAAGCTTGTAGAAAGTTTTTCGTATCTGATCCTGAGGTTGAAGACGGGTTTATATAGGTAGAGATTCAAGACTAGCCATTGGAGGAGCCGTTTGTATCTTACCTACTCTTCTTAAATTCGAAATCTGCCGTTGGGCGTTTCTGCACATGTCTTCATTAGTGTCACATCCTAGGTTCTGAAGTCTAGGATGCTGATTTGGCAATCCCTCATTGGTCGAGGTATATTGACTTCCTCTGACACCGGGATCTCTGCCTTTGGAGCTGGTTTTTGAATTTAGAGCTGAATTGGGTAAACTGACTTGAAGTGACGTCTTCAGAGTTAGCTCCCTTTGTTCTGTATAGCTTGACCAGCTGTGTCTTGAACTCAGCTCGATTTATCTTCAGCTTGATCCTGCTCTGTTTTGAACTCAGCTCAGCTGGAAAACTCAGCTGATAGTTGACTCCTGCTGTAAACACAGCTGGATCTTCTGCTGTCTTGAGCTTCTGCTGTCTTCCGCTTCCTGAACCTGTAAACTTAGAAAATCTGGAGCTCAAACAGGCGAGCTGGAAAACACTACTTAGGTTGATGCGATCATCTACTCGGTTGGAGAACAGTTGGGTTTTGGTATTAAATCAAAACTTTATAATTTTCCCAACAATTTCCCCCTTTTTGATGATGCCAAAACCTAACTGAGACAACTTATGAAGCTTTCCCTTAGCTTCCCCCTACGTTTTAAGAGGGTAAAAAAAAATAAATCAGCAGAAAAGAGTTCAGAGTTCAGAGCCTGGACAAAAAGTAATTGTCATCAGGGTGAGCTTTGAGCAGCAAAGAAAATTGTGATTTATTAATGTAAGAAATTACAGCATAAAAAGAGAAAAATAAACAAAGAAAAAAAATTCTTCAATTCTTCAATCTTCAATCCCATCTGGCTAGGTCTTCTCTTCTGCATCCGCTGCTTCTTTCTTTTGACTTGTTTCTCCTTCAGCTGATTCAGCTGGTTCCTCTAGCTCAGCAGTTTGCCTCTTCTTTGTCTCATTATCTTCCCCCTTTTTGGCATGATCAACAAGGCGGGAGAGACACACCATCGTCTTATTGAGCTGTGCAATTTCCTGAATTGCATCAGCGATCTTCGCTGTATTATCAGCTGTTGCGATGTTTAGTTTGGCTATGCTGCGTCTGTCAGCTCTGAGCAGCGAGGTCTGGAGTCTTGGTGGCTCAGCTGTTACATTGGCTGGCTCATCTTCAATAGCATTAGCCTCAGCTGTGATTGCACACGAACTTCGAGCTCGTTTCAATGGCCGTCCATCGAGTGCTTGGAGGTATGAGTTGGCACTGGAGATGACATCTTCTGAGTAGGGCACAATTTCATTCCTTGCAATTTGGCTTCTTCAGACTTCATTAGATTGAATGAGAAAGTCTGATTCAGCACTTCAGTTGCGCTTGTGACTCCTTTAAGTATGAGGTCTTCAAACCTTGAGATGGAGGCGTCACGTGCAACTCTTGAGGGACTTAAGTATTCCCCTTCCACTTCTGAAGTGGTTGGTATGGGGTTCAGCTCATGTTTTCATCATCCAGCTGCAAGTGATCATCGGCTGGATGATGCTTTCCACTTGAGCTTGGTGCAGGGGCTTGAGCTCCAACTTCCATAAGTTGATTTTGAAGCTGGTGTCCCTGTTGAGCTGAAGGAAATTGAGTAGAAGGCGGTTGAAGTATTCCATCTGCTGTGAGGTTTAAGCTTAGTTGATTGGGGTCTAATCTTAGTTGATCAGCTGGAATACGTAATTGTGGTGGTGGCAATGATGATGTTCACGCTGGCACATGAACTTCTTCTCCACCGTAAGAAACCATCGCTTGTGGACCTTCTGCTCCTCGGAGAGTAGTTACGAATTCTCTCTCAATGTCAGCTGGCTTCTCGGCTGACTGACTGAGCACCTTTAACTTGAGTCTTCTCTTTGAAGAGGATGCTTCAGCTTGTTTTGTCTCCTCAAGTTGTTTTCTCTTCCCAGCTGGGAAGGAAGTAGATGCATGCTGCTTTATCTCATGCATCTTTTTTTATGCCTCCTGTGGCGGAGCAAGAGCTTTGACATGTCTGCTCTTAAAGACTCGGCTTTATCAACATCTCGTCCAGTTCTAACTGGGCTTCCTCTCAGGTTGAATTCCTTTGTCAGAATCTTGTTGACGTTGATTTCCGCATCCCAGGAAGTTGTGTGTCCCGTTCTCTCTTTTATTTTGAGAGAAACAGTGGGGCGGAGGAGGTCTTTTTCCTTTGACATTCCTAGAAAGAATTCTGCAACTTCCTGGTGAATGATGTTCTTGAGCTTTACAGTCACCCACTGCGTTAGACCGGATCTGTCGATGAGCTTCATTTTCTCCTGGAACTCCGTCTTATTGTGGTTCCTGAGAGTTAAGCAACTCTCATAGTGAAGCTTTGACAGACTCTTCATGTTGATCGGCTTCTGGAGATATCTTTCTAGATTTCATGTTCTTCTTCTGCAACTTTTGTTAGTAGAACAAATAATACAAAGGGGAGGAAGAAGAAAGAGTGCCGAAAAAAAAAACTTTTTAGGGTTAATGCAAATGTTTGCGTATCTCTTCTAGCATATTTATATCAACTTTCTTGATGAATGGATGATCAAGATTTATAGTTTGATAAGAAGATCTACGACTGGGAGTGATTCTCGCATCATGTCAGTTTCTTGTTAAGAAAATGCGAGTTAATGCGCGTGAGAGGACGGTTGAGGTGTTTTGACTTTTGCCTCGAAACTCCCATGTTTTAGTTCTTTGCAGACTTTTAATTAAATTTGATTAGATATGACAAGATATGATTTGACTGATGTCTGTCTAAAACAGAATGAGTAGGTGTATGTAATGATGTTGCAAACCTCTCAGCTGATCATCGTAGTCAGCTGATACCTTGGTTATGAATAGCTGTGTTGAGTGATCGTTTTTCCTGCTGGTTCCCCCTCAGCTGAATAATCCTTCAACTTAGGCTAGGTTCCTGAGCTTGATTCTTTCTCAGCTAGGTTCTTTGAGGTTGGTTCTAAATTCCAGCTGGGTCTTCTGCTTCCATTCAGCTGGATGTAGCTTCGTCTGGGTTGAGTAATCCAAGTAATCCGCACAGTATCTTGAATCTTGCTTCTATCAGAGGCTTTGTGAGTATATCAGCCCGCTGTATGTCTGTGTGAATTTTCTCAACAATCACATCCTTCTTTTCCACGTGATCTCTGATGGCGCACGTCCACATGTTTGCATCTTGTGTGATGTACTGGATTTTCTGATATAGCAATCGCACTTGAGCTATCACAGAAAATTGGAACTTGTCCAGTTTTCACTTCATAGTCATCCAGCTGATGTTTCAGCCAGAGAATTTGTGAGCAGCAGCTTCCAGCTGCCATATATTCTGCTTCTGTTGTGGAGGTTGCGACGCACGTTTGTTTCTTTGAAAACCACGAGATCAACTTTCTTCCTGGGAACTGACATGTTCGTGAAGTTGATTTTCTGTCCAATCGATCTCCAGCAAAGTCTGAGTCTGAATATCCAGTCAGCTGTAGATTGTCTTCAGCTGGATACCACAGCCCAACATTCTGAGTTCCTTTGAGATATTTGAGAATGTTCTTGGCTGCTTGCATGTGTGCTTCCTATGGATCAACTTGAAATCTGGCACACACTCCAACTGCGAAAGAGATGTCTGGACGACTAGCTGTTAGATACAGCAGGGAACCTATTACCCTCTGTATTTGCTGGAATCAACTGACTTCCCTTCAGTTCCAGGTTCAATCTTCCAGTTGGTGTTCATCGGAATCTTTACTGTTCTGCTGGATTGAACTCCATACTTGGCGATCAAGTCTTTCACGTACTTGGATTGATTTATAAAAATCCCTTCTGTTGATTGCTTGACTTGAAGTCCTAGGAAGAAGCTCATTTCTCCCATCATAGACATTTGGAACTGTTTTGACATTATCTCTCCAAATCTTTGGCATAAGAATGTTGATCTTGATCCGAAGATAATGTCGTCTACATAGATTTGAACAACCAGGATGTCTTATCCCAACTTGATGGTGAAGAGTGTTCTGTCTACTGAGCCCTTCTTGAATCCTTTGGATACAAGGAAATTTGATAGAGTATCATACTGCTTGTTTCAATCCATAAAGCGAATTCTTTAGCTTGTAGACTTTATTTCCTTCTACTTCAAATCCTGGAGGTTGTTCAACATAGACATCTTCTTTGATTTCTCCATTTAAAAATGCACACTTTACATCCATTTGATAAACCTTGAATTTGTGATGTGCTGCATAAGCGAGATAAAGTTTGATTGCTTCCAATCGTGCTACAGGAGCAAATGATTCTTCGAAGTCAATTCCTTCTTGCTGTGTGTAGCCCTTTGCAACTAGTCGAGCTTTGTTTCTGATGATGACTCCAAGGATATCCAGTTTGTTCTTGAAGATCCATTTGAGTCCTATGACTTTGACTCCTTCAGGTCTGTCGACCAATTCCCAGACACAATTTCTGAGGAATTCATTTAGCTCTTCCTGCATGGCGTTTGTCCAGGGTACACTTTTTAAGGCTTCTAGAATTGTTTGAGGCTCTAGAACTTGAGCTACATAACACGCCATTAGAGCTGTGTCTTCATCATAGACAGTCAGTTCTAGCTCTATTGAGAGTTAAGTTGTGTCAGCTGCTTCTTGATGATCCGATGTAGCTTGAGCAGCTAAGCTTCTGGTTTTGACTTGGTCAGACGGTTCTCCAATGATTGCTGATGATGGATGATCTTCAATCCATCTTCTTCTTTTACGAATTTCTTCTTCCAGCTGATTGATGCTAGAAGTGGCTAGATTTCATCTGGCTTGGAGGTGCTCTGGAGTTAAGTCTTGAGAAAGAGACTCTCCTTGGATTGAGTTTTGAGATGACTTCTGTAGAAGCTCTACTGGAGATAGTGCTGGGGATTCAGCTGTGTCTGGATTTCCAGCTGATGGCATTCCCCCTTGATTTGGCGTTGGAGGTTCCTCTTGATTTCCAGCTGGTGGAGCTTTCCGATTGATTTGAGGTTCCTTCTCTAGCTCAGCATCCCATATTATTGGTTCGGCCAGATTTCTGACTCGATTATCTTGAGCTTTTGTCTGAATCTGCCTTGAAGATTCTCCTTCATTTCTTCGTTTGATAGAATCTCTATATTCGAATGATGATTCGTCAAAGGTAACATGTGGAGTTACTTCGACCGTTTGAGTTCTTCTGTTGAAGACTCTGTATGCTTTACTCACAGCAGAGTAACCAAGGAATACTCCTCGGTCAGTCTTCACGTCGAACGTCTTGAGCTGTGTTTTTCTATTATTTAGGATATGACATTTGGATCCGAAGACCTTGAAATATCCAATGTATGGTATTCTGTTATTCCATAGCTCATATGGCGTCTTTCCTTGCCTTGTTGTGAGTAGAGAGCGATTATGAGTGAAGCATGTTGTGTTGATTGCCTCGGCCCAAAAGTTCTTTGGAATGGCAGCGCTGGCTAGCATTGAGGTAGCTGCTTCTTTGAGTGTTCTGTTTTTTCTCTCTGTTACACCATTCTGCTGATGTGTGCGTGCTGCTGAGGTTTGATGTTGAACTCCGTTCTTCTCGCAGTATTCATAAATAGTTTCATTCAGAAACTCCGTTTCTCGATCTGATCTGATTGACATTATCTTGCACTCCTTCTGAGGTTACAACATTTCCAGCAGGATTGCCAGCTTAGTCCTTGTTTCGCTCTTCTGGTACAGTAATGACAGCCATGTGAATCTTGAGAAGTCATCCACTACGACCAGAGTATATTTTCTGCCATTTAAGCTTGCTGGAGTAACTGGACCAAAAAGATCCATGTGTAAGAGTTGAAGAACTCGATCAGTTGAGGGCGTCGGCTTGAGAGAAAATGAAATCTTTGTCTGTTTTCCTTGTTGACAAGCGCTGCAAATATGACTCTTGTCATAAACTTGAACTGGAATTCCATTAGCGAGCTGGTTTCTAGCCAGTTTGTTGATTGTCTTGAAGTTGAGATGATTCAGCCGTCTGTGCCACAACCAGCTGACTTCATTGCTGCTTTTCGATACAAGACAAGTCTCAGGAGGGCTGCTGTTCCAGTCAGCGAAATACATATTTCCTTCTCTTTTCCCTCTTAGTAGTATCTACTTGGTTTTCCTGTGCTTCACTGTGCATCCCTGTGCATCAAACTTGACAGAAAAACCGTTGTCGCAGAATTGGCTAATGGAAAGCAAGTTATGTTGCAGTGCTTGTACATAAGAAACATTGGGGATTATAACATTTTTAGTTTTAATTGTACCATAACCTTTGGTTAGACCTTTGGAGTTGTCACCAAATGTTACTTGTGGGCCTGGACGCTCGATATACTTCTGGTGTAGATGCTTTAAGTGCGTCATGTGCTTGGAACATCCACTGTCCAAGTACCATAGCATTCTCATCGACTTCTCAATGATGCGTCGTTCCCTTGCAACCTATAAAAAAGATCAAAATTTAGGTACCCAATTTTAATTGGGTCCTTGTGGGTTAGACAGAGATCCTTTTACGACCCAGATCTGCTTGATGACTCGAATTGGGTCATTTGATTTGATGATCCTTCCAGCTGAGTCGATATACACATTCTTTGTGTTCTTCGGTTGTTGCTGGTGCAGTCTTGATCTCAGTATCTTTCCAGCTTGATATCTTTGTTGATGTCCTGGTCTTTTTCGGTATCCAGCTGAGACGTTCCTTTATCTCTGTTGTCTCTTGTGATACCTCGGCTGGAATTGGTGCTCCAGCTGGTGATCATATGAGTGATATCTAGCTGGGTATCTCCTTTGATATCTCGGTTGATATCTTTCGAAGTGTTGTTGATGTTGTTGGTATCTGAACTGTCCAGCCTGCTGTCTTTGTTGAGTTTGAACACGTTGCTGTCTGATCTGTGCTTGAGGTTGTCTCACAGCTGGCCTTTTTTATGCCTGCTGTGTCCTCAACGGTCGTGTTGAGTTGCTGGAATTGGGTTTTCTTTTGCTCTTACAAACATTACCTTTGTTCCACTAGTGGAAGCAATGTTTGTGGCATCCTTCGATTCATTGTAACCCAGTCCTGCTTTGAGTGCTGCTGGACGTTGTGCACTTATGATTTCGTCCATTGTTGTTGTAGCTTTGATGAGAGCTACCATCTTCTTAGATAGTACCTCTTCGGAACTTTTCAGCTCTATAATCTCAGCTGACTTCTTTTCTGATTCAGCTGTGGCCTTTTCCAATTCTTCCATCAGCTGTTTCTTTTCGTAGTAGAAGTCTTTCATCAGCTGATCTTGTTTCACTATTTTGTCTTTTAGTGAAATAACTTCCTCTTGGAGCTGTGTTGTATCAGCTGCTTCTGATACCTTTTTCTTTTCCAGTTCCACCTTCAGCTCGGCATTCTCACACATTATGATGTCAAGGATCTCTTGAAGCTCCTTGGAATCGTTCATAACCTTCTCTACTAAACTCCAATCAGGTAGCCCTGATTCTGAAACCTGTGTAGAGTGTTCGTGTGATGGTGATACATTAGATAGATTTTGAGTTCTTGACATTACCTCATCTTCATCAATTCCGTCTGTCTGTCCCATGAAGCATGTATCTCATTCAGGTTCATCATGAGCCATCAGTGCTTCTTCTTCTGAGTCTGAAAATGGCATGTTATCCTATATTTTGTTGCACTCCGACTCCTCGTCGGCGATGTAGGCTCTCCTTCTGTCAGCTGCCTTAGCTTTTAGTTGGTCTTTATCTTTCTTGAATAGCTTAGGACAGTCTAGCCTGTAGTGTCCCGGTTCCTTGCAGTTGAAGCATTCTTCGTCTGTTCGTTTGTCAGCTGACTTCTCATTAGCTACTGCGTACTTGTCTCTGTAAGTTCTTGCAAACTTCTTGTACTTGCCCTTGCTGGTGTTGAGTCTGTTGTAGTTTTTTACCAGCATGGCTATCTCTTCAAGTAGCTCTTCCTTGCTCATGTCATTCTTGTCCTTCTTTGATGATTCAGCTGACTGCATGTATGTGGATTTTTCAGAGTTAGCTCAGAATGCAATCTCCTTTGGCGCAGGTGTCAGCTCTTCATCATTCTGATTGCTTGACGATTCTTTCATGGTAATCTTCAAGTTGTATTCGTTGGCTTTGAGCAGTGAGAATAATCTTTCAGTTGAAAGATCACCCAAGTCACTTCGACTTTGGTGTACCACCTTGTATGTGTTCCATTCAGCTGTGAGCGCTGAAAGGACTTTTAGGTTCTTTTCACGCTGGGTGTATTTCTCAGTTCTGATGGTTTCAATTTCTACCACGATATTTGAGAATCTGAATTCCATCCCTTCGATGGACTCGTTGACAAGCTGCTTGAAGTTATCAAACTTCTGGCAGACGATTGTGAATTTATTTTCTTTTATCTCCTCCGACCCTTCGCATAGCTTGGCTAGGGTTTCCCATATCTCCTTTGCGGTGTTGCAGTTGATGATCTTGCTGAGGTAGGCGTTGGAGACTGTTGACGAGATGGTATTCCTCGCGAAGCTGTCTAATCCAGTTTGTTTCCTTTCTTCTGAGGTATGTTCATTCTTTGGCTTGGGAATGAGCTGATACCTTGGCTGTCCACTATCTTGAGCTGGAACAAGCTCGTTTCCTTGTTTGTAAATGATGATGGGTCCATCTGTGATGACGTCCCGCATCATGTCATGATGCGCACAAAGAAAGCTTTTTAATCTAAACTTCCAGATTGCATAATCGTCGACCGAGAAGGTGGGAAGGTTACTGTTAAGATAAGAATCCATGGAGATATGCACAGTATGAAATAATATGAGTTTTTCCAGAAGATGATCTGTTCAGTTGACCACTGACAGATTGTCAAGACAAATCTCTTGATTCAGAAACATCGGTCTTTTGAACCACTGCTCTGATACCAATTGATGGTCCCTGAGCTGGGTCTTTGGTGTAGAGAGGGGGTGAATACACCAAAGATAGATTTTTTAAAACTTTTTAAGTTTAAAACAGAGTTTGTGAGCTCAGTTATGAATCCAGCTGAGGAAGGTCAGCTGGGCTAATAACTCAGCTGGCGGTGCGGAAAGTGGTGGTTTGAAAACTTAGCTCGATTGCTTAGAAAAACTCAGCTTGAAAATATTCTTTACGTTTTCGACTTAGACAAGTTATGCAAGTTTATAGACAAAACACAGCTGTCTTTGGGGAGCAGCTGAGTATGCAAATTTGATAAAGATGCAATATGCAAATGGAATTAGTACAATATCTAAAAATAACGAGAAAGTAAATAACACGAGATTTTACGTGGTTCGGAGTAACACCTCCTACGTCCACGACCAGATTCACTGGTAATTCACTACCACTTGGTTTCCAAGTACCAAGCAACTTCACAAACCTGAGTTGCGTTCCAACAGTTTACGGGCACTGTCAAGCCTATCCTTTCAGTTTACGGGTACTGAAAAAACCTTACAACCACTTGAATTTCGCACTTCAAGCAAGCGTAACCTTGACCTAACCTTTCTGGGTAAAGAGGGGTTTGGTTTGGGGTTCCAACTATGAACGTGTTCTTACAATGAAGAACTTAGAGTTAGATGAACTCGTTCGAAATCTAGGCTTAAGATATACAATGATTTCTGCCTAGGAATCAGACGAAAAACTGGGCAGTTTCTGGACTAGAAACACTTTAAGATAAAGTGTTCTTTGAACTATTTATAACTGCTTGTAAGCTTTTGAAGGCTTGATGAATTTAGAAATTGAAAGCTTGTAGAAAGTTTTTCGTATCTGATCCTGAGGTTGAAGACGGGTTTATATAGGTAGAGATTCAAGATTAGCCGTTGGAGGAGCCGTTTGAATCTTACCTACTCTTCTTAAATTCGAAATCTGCCATTGGGCGTTTCTGCACCTGTCTTCATTAGTGTCACATCCTAGGTTCTGAAGTCTAGGATGCTGATTTGGCAATCCCTCATTGGTCGAGGTATATTGACTTCCTCTGACACCGGGATCTCTGCCTTTGGAGCTGGTTTTTGAATTTAGAGTTAGATTGGGTAAACTGACTTGAAGTGACGTCTTCAGAGTTAGTTCCCTTTGTTCTGTATAGCTGGACCAGCTATGTCTTGAACTCATCTCGATTTATCTTCAGCTTGATCCTGCTCTGTTTTGAATTCAGCTCAGCTGGAAAACTCAGCTGATAGTTGACTCCTGCTGTAAACACAACTGGATCTTCTGCTGTCTTGAGCTTCTGCTGTCTTCCGCTTCCTGAACCTGTAAACTTAGAAAATCTAAAGCTCAAATAGGCGAGCTGGAAAACACTACTTAGGTTGATGCAATCATCTACTCGGTTGGAGAACAGTTGGGTTTTTGGTATTAAATCAAAACTTTATAATTTTTCCAACATGAACTTTTCTAAATATTAGATATAGAAGTATAATTTGATGAAAGTTGAAATTAAAACGGTCAAACGTTGCTACACAAAATTATGTTTACCCTTTTAATTTTATTTCATGCACCTATATATGCCTTTTATGGAAGTGGCAGACGGACATAAAATTTTAGAATTTACTTTTTATATCAATTGGCTTTTCTTATTCCTTTTCTCAAATAAGGAAAAATTAGGAAATTCACATTCAAGATAGAGGGATGTAGTAGACTTGAGGCCTAAAAAAAATGGGAGAAATCTAAATAGTCATAATGCGGCCAGCTATAATGCCTTTTTTTTTAGTTTATAAATAAATTATTTTTTTATGTGGCCATCTATTATGCTCTCAATCTAAATGCAGAAAAATCATTGAGAGATTAGTGAGACTAATGGCTTTCCTTATTTTGGATTTTCTTTTCTTTTGTTTAATACTCTCTCCGTCCCTGATAAGTGTAGTCCACTTTTCTTTTTCGTCTGTCCCCCATTAATGTGGTCATTCCTTAAATGGATATGACCCCACTTAAAATTTTATCCTTTTACCCTTTAAAAGTAACTAACACTACAATAAAGTGGATCTCATTCTCCACTCACTACACATCTATCTAACATCCTTCTTAAAACCCGTGCCCCCCTCCTGTTAAGAAATAAACATACAATCACGAAATCAAAAATACAAGAATTGTTTACCCAGTTCGATACGATGTGTATCTACGTCTGGGGGCGATGCCAAGCCAGGGATCTTCACTATATTTTCGGATACAATTTACAATGAAAGAACAACTATATATATAGCAAACAATTGAGCCATAATCCTAGTAAAACTAGGAAACCGCGTAGAGCCCAAAAAATACTTGTACGGCAGCCCAAAAATTCGGGTCTGGGGCTCCGCCCCAATAATCGTGGTATGATTCACTTTCTTTCAGGCTCCATACTCCAACAATCTCTCACTTGGAGACTGACATTCCCAAGTAAACATATCTTCTTCTTCTCCCTGTATCCGCTTAGCATCGCCTAGCCTTCTCTTCAAGTTCCAAGGCTAATTGAATCTATGCATAACTTCAATTTCTCTAAGGTCACCACCTTAGTAAACATGTCGGCTGGATTAGCACTTCCAAGTATCTTCTCAAGTTGCAAGATCTTCTTCTCTAATAGGTGTCGAATGTAGTGATACTTCAACTCCATGTGCTTTGTCCTTGAATGAAACGCCGGATTCTTTGTCAAGAATATATCACTTTGACTATCACTATAGAGAGTGCTATTCTTGTTCTCCTTCCCAAGTTCACCCAAGAAATTCGGCAACCACTCCATCTCCTTGCTTGCTTCCGTCACGGCTACATACTCAACCTCCGTAGTAGACAAAGAAACGACCTTCTGCAACTTAGAAGTCCAAGAAATAGCAGTATCACCATAAGTAAACACATACCCGGTTGTACTAGCAATAGGATAAGATAGCTTTTGTCGAACCTCTTGTAATAGCAACAATGGTCAGCATGGCATCTCTCATATCCAAGTTTCAACATGAAACAGTCAAACTTCTTGTACCACTGCTTTGGAGCTTGCTTCAAGACATACAAGCTCTTCTTCAACTTGCACACAAGATTTTCCTTTCTCTTTACTACGAATCCCTCAGGTTGTGTCATGTACAAGTCCTCCTCCAAATCACCATGAAGGAACGCCGTCTTTACATGCATCTGATGCAACAACAAGTTTTCTGCAACTACCATACTCAACACCAAACGAATAGTGGTCAGTTTCACAACAGGAGTAAACACATCAGTATAATCAATACTGTATCGTTGCTCAAACCCTTTGACAACCAGCCTAGCCTTGTAGCGCTTGCTACTATCAACTTCAACCTTGATTCGATAGACCCACTTGCAGTGCAATGCCTTCTTGCCTTTTGGGAGCTCCACAAGTTCCCAAGTGCCATTTAGGAGAAGAGATTCTAGCTCATTATCCATAGCAACTTTCCACCTTCGTCTATTACTACCCGTTCCTGTCTCTGCATAGCATTCAGGTTCACCACCGTCAGTAAGTAACAAGTAAAAGTTAGAGGGCGAGTACCTATTTGGTGCACGTCGCTCTCTAGCCGGTCTTGGCAGCGGATTGTTCAGTGGTGGGGTGCTTGGCTCTTCTTCAAGCACCTCTTCAATATTCTGACTCTGCTTGCTCCCACTCGAGTTTGAGATGTCTAACTCGACCACTTGGGGCTCAGAATTGTCAGAGCTCGATGCCTTCAATCTGTTCTTGTACAAAACCTATTCATTAAAAACTACATCTCTATTACGAATAACCTTTCGGTTCTGCTCATCCCATAGCCTATAACCGAACTCATCACCTCCATAACCAATGAACGTACACTTAACAGATTTAGCATCCACTTACTTCTATCAACAGAATTAACATGAGCATAAGCAACACATCCAAAGATGCGCATGAAAGATAGATTTACCTCTTTTTCCGTCCATTCTTCCTCAGGTATCTGAAACTCCAACGGAACTAATGGACCTCTGTTGATTAGGAATGCAGCTGTGTTGACTGCATCCGCCTAAAATGTCTTCGGTAACCCACTTTTCAACCTCATGCATCTTGCCCGCTCATTCAACTTCCTGTTCATGCGTTCTGCAACGCCATTCTGCTGTGGAGTTCCTTTCACGGTCTTCTCCATGCGAATCCCATTCTCAGCACAATAATTCTTGAACTTCGTAAGTTCATACTCTCCTCCATTATCGGACCGTAGACACTTCACCTTCAGCCCCGTTTCAGTTTCTACAAGGGCTTTCCACTTCCTGAAAGTATCAAACGCATCAGATTTATTCTTAAGAAAATAAACCCATACCTTTCGAGTGGAATCGTCGATGAAGGTCAAATAGAACTCCGAGCCTCCTAAGGACTTCACAGGCGCCGGTCCCCATTGATCACTATGGACCAACTCCAACTTCTGCGTCTTCAAGGTTCTGCCACCTCTCGAGAAACTCACCCTTTTCTGTTTCCCGAACACGCAATCCTCGCACAAGCCAACTTCAACAGTTTTTAGGTCGGGCAGCTTACCCTTCAAACACATCACATTCATCCCTTTCTCGCTCATGTGGCCAAGCCGACAATTCCACAAATCTGTATTGTTTGCTTTACCTGCAAGATCAATGCAATCCTTGGAGTTAGTTGTTATGTATAACGTACTCTCCTTCTCTCCTCGAGCTACTACCATAGCTCATTTGATTATCTTCCAATTGTTGCAGCCAAACGTCACTGTGTAGCCTTCTACATCAAGCTGCCCAATCGAAAGTAAGTTCCTCTTCAGTCCGGGAATGTGTCTGACTTCATTCAGCTTTAGCACGGATCCATTGGATGTCACTACTCGCACGTCTCCCTTTCCCACGATTTTCAAAGTCTCATCATCAGCAAGATGTACCTTTCCAAAATCACCAGAAACATAGTCATCCATTATACCAACATCTGCGTGAATGGAACGACGCTCCAGAATCCAGCACCCATGACTCCATCGGACTAGTCATACTTAAGACTAACGTCTCACCATCATCATCAGACGTGGTAGCGTTTGCTGTCTTCTTATCTTTATGATCCTTATTCTTGTTCTTCTTTGGTGGTGCTTCACACTGATTTTTGAAGTGACCGTCCTCGTCACAGTTCCAGCACTGGATTGAACTCTTATCCTTTCTGGATTGGCTCTTTCATCTGGACTTTGAACTTCCCCGATTCTGCCTTCCCTTAGATCTGCCCCTAGTTTCCGTATTCAGTGCTGACCCCGAAGTAGAAGATCCTGATTCTCTCCGACGAATTTCTTCGCCAATTATCAGATCCCTTACTTTGTCAAACGTCAGTTTTGCCTCTGCGGCGCTAACTGCTGTCACTGTGCCGGCCCAACTTTCTGGCAGTGAAGATAGCAAAATTAGGGCACGAAGTTCGTCATCAAATTTGATCTCAACCGAGTTCAACTGCGCGGTGATCATGTTGAACTCGTTCAGATGTTGTTGCACCGGTGTACCCTCTGACATCTTCAGATTGAATAAATGCGTTATCAGATGTACATTGTTTGCTGTTGATGGCTTCCGATACATCTCCTCCAGGATCTTCAGCATCTCCATCGTCGACTTTGCTGCAGCCGTGTGATAAGCCACATCCTTGGACAACGACAAACGAATCGCGTTCATCGCCTTTCTGTCCAGCAGCTCCCACTCCTCCGGATCCATCTTCTCCGGTTTGGGTTTGAGGGGCTGATACAGATCTTTACCATAGAGATAATTCTCGATCTGCATCTTCCAAAAACCGAAATCAGATCCATCAAACTTCTTGACTGCAATATTCCCGTCGCTCATCGTGATTGCTCCCACTAAACCGGATCTCTTGATACCAGTTGTTAGGAAATAAACACACAATTACGAAATAAAAAACACAAGAATTGTTTACCCAGTTCGATACGATGTGTATCTACGTCTGGGGGCGATGCCAAGCTAGGGAATTTCACTATATTTTCGGATACAATTTACAATGAGAGAACAGCTATATATATAGCAAATAATTGAGCCCTAATCCTAGTAAAACTGGAAACCGCGTAGAGCCCAAAAAATACTTGTACGGCAGCCCAAAAATTCGGGTCGGGGGCTCCTACATAATTAGTTGGATCGCCGGAATCGTGATATGATTCACTTCCTTTCAGGCTCCATACTCCAACACCTCCGGACCACACTTATGAGGGACGGAGGGAGTAGATGATTAGAAGCTTAAAAAGGTGATATATTTATTACAAAAACATGCAAAACACATGCCAATAATACTAATTACGCGTTATGATTCATAAATATTATAATTATATACTACAAGAAAAACGCACATACATGAGTGGTGAAATAAAAAGTGCGCTCATACATAACGGTTATCAACTGTTATCTATAACCCCTATACATAACGGTTTTCATCAGATAGATAACGCTAAATTTTTCCATTATATATAGATGCTATACTTAACGGTTTGTGTCCGTTATGAAATTCATTATATTCATTGTATTTTGTCGTTATTGATAACGCTTTGTGCTACTTTTGATAACGATTAGTTGGACCGTTATGTATATTGCCACATATTACAACAATTTTTTTTTTAAATTTCCCTGTTTTAATTTTGAAAAATTAATAAATAATACTAAATATCATGTAAAACAACAAAATAGTACATACATTGTCATTCCAACAAAGTCTACATATATTATATTATCCAATGTTATACATACATTATCATCCAAATGCCAAATGTTTGTATCTAGCTAGCTATGTCTAAAAAAGGAGATTAATTAAAATGTTTACAATATTCCAACTGCAACCATTAAGACAAACTCCTTACTGAGCCGACCGATCATTAATGCTTAAGCCCCTCCTGTCACAGCTTTCTTTGATTTGAGTACTACTAATGCAATAACACAAATCAATGCAGACACATATATGAATCAGTTCGAGCACATTAATATCTCAACAGTCCACATCTACGATATGCTAGAAATCTCAACACCACGTACACTAATATCAACAGCACATATCGAGTATTAAATCTCAACACCAAGAAAATTACTACTAGAAATTCGCTCATACATAACGGGTATTACCCGTTATGTATGAGCACAAAAAACCGTTATATAAAGCTATGATATAAAAAGTGCGCTCATACATAACGGTTTGTAACCGTTATCTATAATACTTATACATAACGGTCTCTCAACATATATAATAGTTTTACCCGTCATCAATAATCACTATGCATAACGGTTTTTAACCGTTATAAAATATATTAAATACATAATGTATTGTCACACTAGATAATATTTTTTATGCCTTATATAACGGTTTTTCAATTGTTATGTATTCACAAACATAATTTTAACCTTTTTTTTCCAATTTATCTTTTTTTTTTAAATTAAAAAACCTAATTAATAATATTTCTTAAAATTATAAAATAATACATTTATAATCATCAAAAGATAGTCTACATATATTATCATCCAAACATAGTCGAGAGAATATATACAAAAAATTGTATCTATTCAAGTATCACGAAACATAAAATAAGTAACTAAACTTTTACTAGTTCTAAACCTATATTCATCCACTTCTTCGCGAACTCCACTTGCTCCATCGTCATTGGGAGCGCACCTCGATTTTTCTTTGTCATGGCTAGCCACTTAGCTTCTTCACTCAAATAATTCCTCACCTTTAACCTAATCATAATCATGAATAAACAGAGCAATGAAAAATAATCCAAAATTATCAATCAATAGCGAAATTTAAAGAGCTCGAGTTTATAAAACTCTAGCTGAATGACGAATAAGACTGGATTATAATTTGTGCACAACTACAAGATGTTAAACAATAATATCTAAAATCTATAGCCTATATCTACATGACAGCTTCTTACCTAGCTACAACCTGATGTCGTATGCACTCCCTTAACATTCCTCCGTAATGCAGAGCAACATCAGGATCATCGTACCTGTCAGAAGAAGATGCAAGGCTCCAGAATTAAGGACAACATCACGACTAAGTAAATAATTCACCAGCAATATTTCCAAGGACCACACGACCTGCAGACAAGCCCACAATGTATAAAGAATGAATAAGTAACAAACAACTTCAGCCAATATCATAGACCAATACCAAAAGACACATCATCAACAGAAAAAGAAAACAATGAAAGAATACAAACCTAAGGTAGGCCTTAAACTTAAAACCTGCAAAAGTTAGCCTATCTGAGTCGTTAGAGGTTACTTAAGTTGAGAAACTCCACCAAACCACATAATTACCACAGTAATATAGATTGTAGAAGTTTCAGAGCAACATCCTTCAAAGAATCATAAGACCCAGCCCACATATTTGGAAATTAGTGTCAAAATAATTATACTAAAACGAAACTCAAAAGAGTAGTTAAATTCTGTAGTTGACAAGCAGGAGCTTAGTCGTATGATGCTGCACATTCCATAAGACACAATATAATCTCTTAGTCAAAATATATGTGCATTATGTAATCTCTTAGTATTTACCTCCTGAAGCCACCGACACTTTCACGAGCCGAAGTGTAGAACCTTTCGCGGCAAACAAAACAAAAGCGTGGATTATGATTACTTGGAGGAGGCAGATGATGTTTTGACTATGGCTCAGATTGTTCAGAATTTATTTATGTGTTGGCGAATCCCCTGTCTCATGCCATCTCAATTGATGCTCGTCGTAAGGCCAGTATGCAGGATAGCTTTAGAAAATCCCGAACATCTTATAACCCTCAATTCTATCAACTGAAAGTTGGAATCGAGCAATGATGTTCACAAGACTTTGCATACAAGACTTTGATATTTACGTGTAGAAATTAGAATATAGCACTAAAAAAGGTAGAAGCTTTAGCATTTATTTGGCAATCTCAAATATCAAAATCCCGTCAATTTCGAGCATTGTTATTAAAACATAATTGAAATAGTTGTTCTATGCACCATACTTCTACCTAGCTAACTTTTTCAAAAGTTTCAAGGTGGATATTTCAAGATATTCAACATTAGAAAATTATATGCATTAATGCCCTTACCTTAGAAATGAACATAAGCTGCTTCGCTAGAACATAGAAATAAACAACATGAGAACTTAGCCCCTTTACTGCAATTTGATGGGAACATTTTACTTATATTAAGATGACGACATCCCTAGCCCCTAACCTATTACAGTTGGCAGAATAAGATATATTGGGAGAAAAAATTGCCTTTTCTCCCTTTTTCCATTACAGTTGCATGCTGATACAGCTATCTCGAACCCACAGAAAATCTCAATTAAACACGGACATTCCTGAAAAACTCATTCTTATTTTTACTATTATCAATATCACTTCCAACTATTTTCATACTATTAGATAGATTTTAATCATGCATCTATATGTCACAAAAAGTCAGAGTTTCATACAACATAAGAAGGTTACCTATCTTATTTCCACACTACATAAAAAGGTTAATTATGAAAGAGTTTCATTAACATAAACAAACCATGAAGCAAAAGCTCTAGAAACAGAAGGGATTTCCCAAAGCAATAGTATCCTTAAGCTTAAGCTTAAAGCAAAATTAACTACTTCAAGCAATCACATAGTAGCCATTAAGTGAAGCAAAAGGCCTCACGCTACACTTTCCTGAATCCACAACAAGAATTACAATTAACATCAGCTAACAACATAAGGCAGCAATATATAGTAGATAAAGGCAGATATTAGGTAGATATACATTGAAAAGTCAGTCAGAATAAAGCTATTTACCAATTAGAGAAAGAGGTGGGGGTAGCGGTGGTGCCGCCGACTGGGCGTCGGGATGTAAAAAAGCACTCAGATGTTCACTCCAATCTTGAATCGAGAGAAGTGGGGGTGTTAGCCCAACTCAGAGCATTAGATATCTTTGAAAAAGGGACAATGTCTACTACTAAAAGTCCAACGAGTATTTGCACGGCGGCGGTCGAGAGCAATCCGAGCAGCGGAATACAGCGGCGATCGATCGTCAACAAAATTGGGGGAAATGGCTGCCGAGATTCGCTGGGCAGCAACAGGTATTGGTGGCGCATTTGATGATGGTGGCGCTGATTAGGGCAAGCTCAATTTGGGGATGACAGTTGAAGACTTGTGTTTTTTTCTGAAATTGGGGATCGACGACAATGAAACGCGGAAGACACATCTTCGATGGCTAGTGATTTTCTAGAAAACCCTAAACATCACCGTCAGATATTTGGAGAAGACGCTGGATTAGGGTACCTCGCAGGATTTCTGAAAGTTTGAGGTTTTAGGATTTTCGATGATTGAAAGGAGAGGATTAGAGGCGAGCAGAGGAGAGGAGAGTGTGGAAGGGGGCGGCGGTGATGATTGGCCGTCAGTTTCCGTCGAAAAAGGAAGAAAAGATGAAGAGATTGTGCCGACAACCAAAACGAGGTGGGGGGAAGACAGTTCTGTGCTGCATTCATTTTGAGAGACAAGCTCAAATTAAAATTAGGGCTTAAGTTGGGGCAAAAAAGACTTGGCCAAAAAAAGATGAAGACGATAACAAAAAGAGATGGGAAAAAAAATGCTCTTCTGTGTTCTTTATCTCAAATCATATTTTATAATTTTTTAAAAAATAATTACGAAATCTTTACGGTTATATAGAAACCGTTATAAAGTCTGTAATAAATTTCGTTCATACATGACGGATTGGGTGTGACCGTTATCTTTGTAGAGAGGGACACGTACATAGATAACGGGCTTTTCTAAGAACCGTTACATATACGAAGAAAGCGCTCATATATAACGGTGTTGAAAAATAACCGTTATCTATGCACTGTTATGTATGAGCATTTTTCTAGTATTGAAACTAGAGACAGCCATATCTATGATATACTAGAAATCTCAACACCACATACACTAATATCAACAACACATATCGAGTATTAAATCTCAACACCAAGAAAACTGGAGAGCAGCCAAGTTTTACTATCACATGATTATCAGCCTAGGCAGCAACTACTACTGTGTTAAGTGTGGTAGCAGCTAGAAAATCAGCCAATTTTTCACTATCACAATCCAAGACAACAAACTTATTGATAGACAACAAATTTTAATATATTTTAGTATAACATAATATATTTCATTAGAAATAAACTGACATAATGATAGTCTTACCACATATAGACAATAATGCAATTTCCTGTAATTGGTTCCAAGTTACAAAAAGGTATAACATCTTCCCGACGAATATCATTTGCAGAGCAAGAATAGGAAGACTGCAGAGAAATTCAAGATTATCTGTAATTTACCTTCCTTTGTCCGAGCATGAGCATTAAAAATTAGCATTATGAGCCCAACACGATCTAGAACGGGCTTTCCCCAGGCTTGCTGTAAAATACGGCACCAGTATAATAATGGTGAGTCCATGGAGAGTTGACACGAAAATTAATTTGGCCTAACTTCACACAAAAAAACTTGCCTCCAGATTCTGCTGTTGGCTACCCCTAAGATAGCATTGAGTTAACATCACTCCCATTTTTCAATGCAAAATTCAAGAAAGATTTAACCTCATCCTCATACTCTTGCGATAATCTATTAATTGACAACCATAATTTGTCCATATTATCGACAAACTAATTAGCCACCAGTTTACCTAAAACATTAAGAGAGTATCAAATAAATTTTTTTTGCTGATTATATAAGAATTCAAATCAGCTTTGATAAGCCTACCTAATGGGCAACTACTACTATACTTAATTAATTTCTCTCATAATTAGATTAATAAATAACACATGACTAGAGATTATTTACTAATTCATTGTGGTAGCAGCCCAAAATCAGTTCGTAACAATGCTACCATCCATTATTATTATATTGTAACAGCATCGGGAAAGAAGCAAATAATGTACAAGCACACAAAAAGAAAACAAATAAGCAAAACTGTTATTCAAACTTCTAATACTCAATCCAAAATCAACACATCATTTTGGATTATGCATCAAATTAACAATTCCAATAAAAGTATCTAAAGCATACCTTGCAAAAAATAAATAGCCAAATCACACTCTCCAATGGGATCACAAGCTCGACGGCTCTTCTATACCAAACAATTGCCTCTTCTCTTTGTATAGCTAGGCAGCATTGACGTCATATAGACAACCAATGATTGACAAAATCACCAATCTTCTTAGTGCACTAATGGATCCTTCATGATGAAGGCCTCATGTGATCACAATTGCTACTACAATTATAAAGATTATAAAGTATCAATAACTTGTTAGAGGATGAATCAACCATATTTACAATATTATACTTGTAGAAACTGTACATATATAAATATATATATATATATATATATATATGCATGTATCTATAAGCGTTTGTCACAGCCCCAAATCCCGAAGGACGGCTAAGCCGGGGTGCGACTAGGGGTTGGAATTAAAAAGCGGGAAAGAACGGGGATTACTGAATAAATGACAATAGACCTTGATCAATCAAAGATATAAACTGAAAAATACTTTGATCATTTAAGAGAAAGACAATCTCGAAAGATTGTTCGATATAAAAGCTTAGTACTATTTAGGGTTTTAAGTATATAATACTTAAACCGGAAAGTGTTATAACAAAAAGTGTCTTGCAGCGGAAAAAGATGTAGATTGATTCCACATATGAAGATGTGAAATCAGGGCTTGACTAGCTTTATTTGATTATTTATAACCACTCAAACTTCCGCCGTCGTCGTCACTCAACCTGCATATTTATAAACATATACAGGGCTAACTATAAAGTACTTAGTGAACACATGCCAAAACATATCATATCTTTAATAGATTAAATCATGCATCTCCAAAAGTAACACACAGGGGTTTTTCAATAAAAACATGTGCTTACTAAACCATTTTCGTACTTGAGCTCATTACTTATTCATCAAAACCATATCTGAAATACGGCGGGGAAGGTGGCCACCTTCCGCGCATGCAACTCACCGAGGCTGGTCGCTCCTCAACAGAGTCCATACTCACTGCTACCGTGTACACTAACTCTGGAAAGCACACCCTTTCGGGGCTAACTTAGAATCCGATCGAACTAATATGTTGGCGAACCAACTCAGATAGGCATAAGAGAATTTTCATCCAAAACTCATTTTATGCATGATAACCACTTTAAAAACAAATATTTTCAAAGCATTTTGAAAACAGAACAAAATTCACGTTATTTGATATATATAGAAAAGCCCATCTTATCAAAATACAGAACTTATCGATAAAGCTTCCTTCTACTGTCCCTTCTTCTACTCGCGAAATTCACCTTTAATCGCAAACGATTAAGTTTAGCGAAATGATTAAGTCGAAAATAATAACGACTAACGGACTTGATTAAAAATCAAGTTCTAGGGCTTTGCAATTAACTAAGTCTTTAGTTAAAAGGATTCCTTCTAAAACTCTATCTCGATTTTAAACAACGCTAAACTCAATTAAAATAAATTATTTAACGAATAAATTAAGCTTCATTTAAATGTTCTAATTTTATTGGACATCGAGAATATTAAACGGGTTTATGAATTAAGGTCGTCTTAATATCGGACGATAACTAAATTTAATATTCAGCATTTCGTTAATTAATATTTGCAACCCATTTTAATTAATTAATTCAGGCCCAAACTTTCGGCCCAAAATAAATTAATTAATTTAGTTCGGCCCAAATAAATTGTTTGCGGCCCAATCCTTATCACTCAAAATTGGCCCACGTTTCATTTTCTTATTCTTTTTTTTTTTCTTTTTCTTCTTAACTACAGATCTCTCTCTCTCTCGCAAATCTCTCTCTCTCTCATTTCGTTCTGCTCTCTACTCTCTTCATTTCTTTCTCTCTATCGAAACCACCAGCAGTACCACCGCCCTTCTCCTCCGGCGAGACTTCGCCGGTCGTCGCCTCACCTTCACACCGCCGCCGCCGCCGCCTTCTCTCTCCATCCTACTCTCTCATATTTTTTTTCTTGTCTCGTTTCTCTATATCGACGGCAGCAGTAGTAGCTCGACCGCTGCTTCTTCTCCGGCGAACTTCACCGTTCGCCGCCTCCGCCCCCTCGTCGTCGTCGTCTCAATTTCGTCCTTTGCTCAAGCCCTCAGCAAAAAGCCCCAAATTTTAACCCTAGATCCCCAAAATCAAAATTCTTAGTTTCTCATCTCTCCTCTCAAATCCGGCGAGGGAACCACCATATTTCAGCGAATCCACCGTGCGTCTAATGACGGCGTTCGGATAGGAGCAGCAGCAGCCGTCTCCGTCGTCACCGCCAGTCGCCAACAGCACCATCGCCGTTTCTTCTCCACCTCTCTTCTCTCTGAAACACAACGAACAGCCACCAACACCACCGTCGACGCCGCGCCGTTGATGCTAACCTCCACCGCCGTGTAAGCTCACTATCTCCCTCTCGATTCTTAATTTGCTTAAAGCTTTGGTTTTCGCTTATTAACAGAAATAACATATTTAGATTTTAGTTTTAAATTTTAATTCTCTCTTTTCTTTTAAAACCGACAGTGGCTGCCGTTCTTTCGCCGTCATCTTCGCCGTCAACTTCTACCGGCACCGCTGCCTCCTCCTTGACCAAACGGATAGCAGCCCGGGATGACAACCGCCGTCGTCGACGAAGTACAAAATATTCCAACTCAGCCCTCTTATCGGATTTGACAACACACTAGCAACCGAGACTCGATAATTCAAGATAAAAGAAGAAAAACAGGCAGGTTCTAAACAAATTATTCTTGTTCTTGACTTTGATTTTAGGATGTCGTGAGCTTATAGAATCTTAATTAGTTGAAGTCTACTTGCTTAAATTGAAAGCAAGAGATACAGAGGTTAAGATTTAATATTTACTGATTATAATTCTTGGTTCAAGTTTTAGTAAACTGTGGACTGTGGTTTCCACTTATGTTGATGTTCATGCTGAAGTTATTAAAAGATAGAATAGGTTACTGCAATTATTTTCTTATGTGCTTATGATTTCAGTTTGGAGTTTCTCAAGAGAAATAAACAGAGCTTCTATTTGCTAGACAAAGTTTGGAAATTTGAGTTGTAAACACTTACTGGTTAACAACAAAAGATGGATAGATGGTTTGTGAATGAATTGAATTTGAAAATCTTGTGACTGTAATTCCCCTGCAGCTTCTTCTTCCCTTCCTTATTCTTAGTTGTATTTTGTTTTTTGCGGATGTGAGAAGGATTCAGGGGTGATGTATTTAAGCTTAGTTATTGCTTGTGTTTACTTTCTTAATGATCAGCAGCTCTGATAGGGTTTGAAAAAATAACAGATTCACAAAGATTTACTCTTATGTAACTATAAATTACAGTAGCTTCTTCACGCAAAGTTAATTTGCAGCTAGGAATAGGAAATTACTTTTAGTGATAAATATATTCATTTCCTAAGTTGTATTTATTTGCTTAATTATTGGATTGAATTGTATTGATTGGGCTTAAGTTTATTTAAGCTTGTGGATTACAAAAAAGAGGAAAGGGTTTTGGGTCTAATTCACAAAGAATTAACACTTGGCCCATTGTGAAATATATATATGATTATTATGTCTTTAATTATGAAAGACTCGATCGATGATAAATAATTATAATTATAAACGGTTAAAATCATGGTACTAATTTCTTAATTTCCTCAATACTTATAGATTGTTCGAATATAATAAGGCTTTATCAAAATACGTAATTCGTTTTGATACACGAGAGTTTTAAGAATATTCGGTTAAAACAATTTAAGGCTGCAAAAGCCGTACATAATTATATAAAATTAATTACGTGAGATTAGAAAAATTGGGGTATTACATTCTTCTCCTTTAACAAAAAATTTCGTCCCGAAATTTGCATACTTTCTGCACATTACTAGTGACATTGAATTTTTTTCATTGTCACATTTTTATTTTTTTCCTATAATTCTTTTTCTCATCTGCGATAATCTCATTGGACTTAAATTGGAGGAATTTACCCGTTCCTCGAAACTTGAAATTGATTATTAATCCGTCATAAATCGAGAAGACTTGCTGCTACATCTATCATGAAATAAGGATTCAAAATCCTAGCATGATAAAACAACAAACATGTTAAGACTTAACTTGTCTTGACAAATTCGTTATGGAGGTGGAAGATCTATATTACTGAGTTTCTAGCTATGTGGGTTGATCAGGTCCACATAACAGTTCATCAGTCACATGGAACTTCTGTCTCGCTCGACAATCTTGTCATATGGGATTACAATCTCTTCATGAAAATTCCAAGGTTCTTTTAGAGGTTTGCATGAAATTGTTATTCCCGTATTACTTCCTGATTCCAAAGACTTCAGGGAATCGAGTCTTAACTTAAAATAACGACTTTCTCATCAAAAAGAGTAAATGGAATGTCTAGATCATTCACTACTATTCTTACCAAAGACTCATAAATCCAATTGGTCATATTAACCTTGGTCTAATCTTACCCTTGACTCCAAATCTAATAATCTTAGACGGGGAAATCTTGAGAAACTTTATCCCCACTTTCAAAAGATAACTTACATCAGCATAAAATTTCTGCCGGCTTTGGGCCTCTTTCATTCTTATTCGGATTTATCAGATAATCTCAATCATTTCATAGACTGAATTCAACCCTAGATTTTTCCTATTACCTACTTCATCCCAATAAAGTGGCGATCTTCACTTCTTCCCACACAATGCCTCGTAAGGCGTCATGCTTATCGTTGCTTGGTAACTATTGTTATAAGCAAATTCGATTAACGCCAAAATGTTCTCCCCGTTCCCACATTGATCCAACACTACAATTCTCAACATATCTTTTAGTGTCTAAATCGTCCTCTCGTACTGTCCTTTCGTCTGTATGTAGAATGTTGTACTAAAATTGAGTCTAGTACCCAATTCTTTTTGCATAATGATCCAAAATCTTAAGTTAAATTTTTGCATCTCTATATGACATTATTAACTTTGGTACTTCATATAGATGCACATCTCACGGACGTACAACTGTGCTAACTTTTCTGGCCCGTAGGTAATCGGAATTGGTAGGAAATGAGCCGATTTTGTGAGTTTGTCTATAACTAACCAAATGGCAGTATCCTCTTTTAGACTTAAGCAAACTCGTCACAAAATACATGGCTATATCTTTCCACTTCCATGTTGGAATACTCAACGGTTGTAGCTTTCCATGTGTCTGTTGGTGTACAGCTTTTACTTGCTGACAAGCCAGACATTGATTGCTCTACAAAGGAAGCTATATCTCGTTTTAAGCAATCCCACCAGAACTTTCTTTTTAAGTCCTGATACATCTTCATATTTCCAGGATGAGTGGTGTAAGGTGTATCATGAGCTTCACTCAAGATGTCATTCTTCAGCTCGTCGTCATGAAGAATACAAAGCCTTTCCTCAAATTCGATTGCATTATCTGCTGCTTCGGAATAACCGTCCAGATTATCCGATCTTATTCTCATGTGTAGTTTCTCGAACACCTCATCATTTCTTTGGGCACTTACAATTGTTTCTCGTAAGTCCGGTGTAGCTACTAATGTTGCAACGCGGCTAGTTATTGTTTCTGGTGAATTGATTACCTCCAAACTCATTCTCTCAAAGTCTTGAATGAGTTCTCCTTCTTCGGTAAGGAGACAAACTAAGTGTGTCAGAATCTTGCGACTCAAAGCATCAACTACTACATTCGCCTTATTTGGATGGTAATTGATCCCACAATCATAATGTTTTACTAATTCGAGCCATCTTCTTTGTCTTATGTTCAATTCCTTTTGCTCGAAAAAGTATTTTAGACTCTTATGATTAGTGTAAATTTCAACCCTAATTCCATATAGGTGATGTCTCCATATTTTCAACGAAGGCACAATGGCTGTTAACTCATGATCGTGCATGGGGTAACTAACCTCATGTGGCCTAAGTTGTCGTGATGAGTATCCTATCACCTTTCCATCTTGCATCAACACACAACATAGTCTATTTTTAGAGGAAAGCCTGACAATCTTTCTTCTTCATCATCTTCTTGGCTTGCATGCCAGATATAAGTGGCCCTCTACTTCCCATTGTAATTCCGTGAAATTCTGTCGGTTTTTTTTCTAGTAGTTTGAAAGAAAATGTTCTCTCATTACAGAGAATTGTGGCATAGTTCTTAGCTAACCAATCCATTCCTAGGATTATGTCCACATTCCACATTACCATGACATTCAGGTTGTTTGCTAAAACCTTAAGAGTTCCTAGTTCCAGTTCTAGGTTAGAGCAAACAAGTGAAGTGGTTGTAATCTCTTCCGATGGCGTAGTTACCCCCACTTCATAACTCGATTGTTATGGTATGATATCTAAATTATCGATACAAGAACCAACAATAAAAGAGTGCGATGCTCCGGTATCAAACAAGATAATTACAAGAAGTTAATAAGCTTGTCCATACCTGCCATTATGTTGTGGTGGTTGTTGTGGCTACTCATGGACAACTCTTAGGGGTAGGGATTGACCAAATTGATTTGGCATAACTTTCTGCAGTGGTTTTGAGCATTCTCTCTTTCTGTGGCCCTTCTGACCGCAGTTAAAGCAATTTCCGGTGCCCACCTAGTAGACACCGAAATGCATCTTATTGCACCTAGAGCATACAGGAATTGCAACCTTCCACTGACTGTTGCCTTCTTAAGCATGAGTATTATGTCGTCTTTGTCCCCGTCACTGACCTGGCTGGTTAGCTCATTTCCACGACTTTTTGTCGTTGTTATTGTTGTTCTGATTATTATACTGATTGGGTTGTGGAAAATTATGTTGATTACCACTCTTATTACCCTGATGGTTATTGTGCCGATAATAATCACTGTTGTTTCCACCTTCCCACTTTCGTTTTCCTTTGAATTTGTTGTTGGAGTGATTTTGAATCGGGGCTTGTGCTTGTGCTAGTACGGATACTAAAGCCCGTCTATCTTTAGGTATCTGTTGGGAAAATTCTAGAGTTTTGATTCGATTCCAAAACCCAACTGTTCTCCAACCTAATAGATGAATGTACAAACCTAAGTTAAGCTTACCAGCTCGCTTGTTTGAGCCTTAGATTTTCTAAGTTTACAGGTAAGGAAGCTGAAGACGAAAGAAGACCCAGCTGAGTAATCAGCTGGACCCAAAGTCAGCTGAAAGGTTTCTTAGCTGAACAGAGTTCAAAAGGCGAGCCGAGTCGATCGACTCTCAAGAAAAGAAGAGTGGATCCAGCCAAGGAGATCCAATGGAGCAGAATAAATTGAGCTGACTCAAGTCTAAGAGAGTCAGCTGAGCAGACAAAAAGGGAACTAACTCTGAAGTCGTCACTTCAAGTCAGTTTACCCAATCCAGCTCTAAATTCAAAAACCAGCTCGAAAGACAGAAATCCCGGTGTCAGAGGAAGTCAATATACCTCGACCAATGAGGGATCGACATCTCAGCATCCTAGAAAGGCGAACCTAGGATCTGACACAGTAATGAAGACAGGTGAAGATAAGCTCAACGGCAGATCGACAGATCAGAGAGTAGGTAAGATTCAAACGGCTCCTCCAACGGCTAGATTTGAATCTCAACTTATAAATACCAGTCTTCAACCTCAGAATCAGACACGAAAAACTCTATACAAGCTTTCAACCTCTCTGAATCTCTTAAGTTTTAAAAAAAAGCTCTCTAGCAGTTATCTAACTCTTTGAAGAACACTTAAATTCTTAAGTGTTTACTTTCAGAAACTGCTTTAGTTTTTCGTCTGATCAATAGGCAGAAATCATAGTAAATCCAAAGCCTAGATCTGAACGAGTTCATCTTCCAAAGTTCTTCATTGTAAGAACTCGTTCAAAGTTGGAAACCAAAACCCTCCTTTACCCAGAAAAGGTTAGGTCAAGGTTACGCCCTCTCGAAGCGCGAAATTCGAATGTAAGGTTTTTCAGTACCCGAAAACTGAAAAGATATAGGCTTCTACAGTGCCCGTAAACTGTTAGAACACAGCTCGAGGTAGAGCTGCGAAGTTGCTTGGTACTCGTAAACCAAGTGGTCATCCTTAGTGGATTTACCAGCTAAAACCTGGTCGTGGACGTAGGAGTTCTCTCTCCGAACCACGTTAAAATTCCGTGTTCTTTATTGCTTTATTCAGTCTTTGCATTTTATATATTTAAAGAATTAACCGCATCAGCACATCACAAGTTTTCAAAGCTTAAGTTCTCTGGCTGTGTGACCCAGCCAGCTGCATTTGTTTCAAACCTGCTTAACTGAAAACTGAAACTAAGTTTTTCTGAGATTTTGTAAAGGGAACGAGCTAAGTTTTTCTTTCCACCACTTTCCGCACAACCAGCTGAGTTATCAGTCCAGCTGATCACCTTCTTTAGAAGTCAGCTGAACTCATAACTGAGCTCTCATTCAACTCTATTTTAATTTGTCAATTGTTTTCAAAAATTCCTCTTCGGTGTATTCACCCCCCTCTACACCGAAGACCTCATTCCGGGACCATCAATTGGTATCAGAGCAGTGGTTCAAACGACCTCTGTTTCTGAATCAAGAGATTTGTCTTGAAACTCTGTGTCAGTGGTCAACTGAACAGATCCGTTTTTCAGAAAAACTCATACTAGTGCATCCTGTACATCTCTTCAGGGATTCTTATCTTAACAGGAATCTTCCCACCTTCTCAGTTGATGATTATGCAATCTGGAAATTCAGATTGAAAAGCTTCCTGTGTGCACATCATGACATGATGTGGGACGTCATTACAGACGGACCCATCCTCATTTATAAGCAAGGAAATGAACTCGTTCCGGCTCATGATGGAGGACAACCAGCATACCAGTCAATTCTCAAACCAAAGAAGGAATACTCTTCAGAAGAGCGAAAGCAAGCTGGATTGGATAGCTTCGCAAGGAACACCATCTCATCAACAGTCTCAAACACCTACCTGAGTAAGATTATCAAGTGCGAGACATCCAAAGAGATGTGGGAAACACTTGCCAAGCTATGTGAAGGGTCAGAAGAGATCAAAGAAAACAAATTCACAATAGCTTGCCAAAAATTCGACAACTTTAAGCAGCTAGCCAACGAGTCCATCGAAGCGATGGAGCTAAGGTTCTCAAACATAGTCGTCGAGATAGAGACAATCAGAACTGGGAAATATACCCAGCGGGAAAAGAATTTAAAGGTTCTTTCAGCTGAATGGAACACTTACAAAGTAGTTCACCAAAGTCGAAGTGACTTGGGTGATCTATCTACAGAAAGGTTGTTCTCACTATTAAAAGCCAACGAATACAACTTGAAGATCACCCAAGAAGAGTCTTCAAGTAGACAGAATGAAGGAGAACTCACCCCAGCTCCAAAAGAAATAGCGTTCAGAGCCAACTCTGAAAAGTCAGCTCATGTCAAGTCAGCTGAGTCCTCCAAGAAGAAAAAGGACAAAAAGGATATGAGCAAAGAGAAGCTACTTGAAGACATTGCCATGTTGGTGAAAAATTACAACAGACTCAATACCAGCAAAGGCAAATACAAAAAATTCGCCAAGACGTACAGAGACAAGTACGCTGCAGCTGATGGAAAGCTAGGTGGCTCCTCAAAACGGACAGAGGAAGGCTATTTCAATTGCAAAGAGCCGGGACACTACAAGCAGGACTGTCCCAAACTGTCAAAGAAGAAAAAAGATCTTCTGAAAGCTAAGGCAGCTGACAGAAGAAGAGCATATATAGCTGATGAAGAGTCCGAGTGTAACAAAATAGATGATGACATGCCTTTCTCAGACTCAGAGGAAGATGCACTCATGGCCCGTGATGATCAAGACTGGGATACTTGCTTCATGGGACAGACAGACGGACTCGACGATGATGAGGTAACTTCTAAAACTCAGGACTCTAACCCATCACCATCACACGAACACTCTACGCAGGTCTCTGAATCAGAAGGACAACCTGATTGAAATCTGGTGGAGAAAGTCATGAATGACTTCAAGGATTTACAAGAAATTCTTGATGTCATAATGTGTGAAAATGCTGAGCTGAAGGTAGAACTGAAAAAGAAAGAAGCATCAGAAGCGGCTGATGCCACACAGCTCAAAGAGGAAATAGTGTCGCTCAACGAAAAGATAGTCAAACAGGATCAGCTGATGAAGGAATTCTACTATGAGAAAAAGCAGCTGGTGGACAACTTGGAAAAATCCACAGCTGAGTCAGACAGAAAGTCAGCTGAGATCTTGGAACTAAAAAGGTCAGAAGACACACTAACCACAAAGCTGGTAGCACTTATCAAAGCTACATCAACGATGGATGAAATAATTAGTGTACAACGACCAGCAGCATTAAAGACAGGATTGGGTTATGATGGGTCTAAGGATTTAACAAATGTTGCAACTACAAGTGGAACCAAGGTAACTTTTGTGAAAGCAAAAGAGAATCCAACTCCAGCTGCACAACAGATCGAGAACGAAACACAGCAAGGTCCTAGAAGACAAGCTGTAAGGCAACCCCAGGCACAAATTAAACAACATTGGATTCAACCACAACGAAGGAATGACACTGGACAACATCGACACCAGCAGCAAGTGGCAAGATATCAACCAAGATATCAGAAAAGATATCCAGTTGGATATCAGTCATATGATTACCAGCTGGATCATCAAGTCCAGCCGAGATACCAAGTTAGACAGCAGAGACAGAGACAAAGAAATGTCTCAGCTGTACACTCAGCTGGAAACCAAAGAAGAACTGAACAATCAAGAAATCAAGCTGGGAGACGACAGAGATCAAGACCCAGCCAACAGGGTCAAACAAAGAACACAAAGACACAGCTGGGAGAATTATCAGAACAAATGATCCAATCAGAGTCATCAAACAAATCTGGATCGTAAAGGGATCTCTAACTAACCCATAAGGACCCAATCACAACTGGGGACCTAAATTTTGATTTCTGTGACATGCTGCAAGAGAAAGACGCATCATAGAGGAATCAATGAGAACACTGTGGTACATGGACAGCGGATGCTCAAAGCACATGACTCATCTGAAGCATCTACTCCAAGAATACGAAGAGTGTCCAGGCCCTCAAGTAACGTTTGGTGACAACTCCAAAGGTTTAACCAAAGGTTACGGTACATTTGAAACCAACAATGTTAAAATATCTAACGTTTCATATGTACAAGGATTAAAACATAACTTGCTTTCCATTAGTCAATTCTGCGACAATGGTTTTTCTGTCAAGTTTGATGCACAGGGATGTACAGTGAAAAACAGAGAAACCAAGCAGGTATTACTGAGAGGGAAAAGAGAAGCAAACATATACTTTGCTGACTGGAATAGCAGCCCTCCAGACACATGTCTTGTATCAAAAAGCAGCAATGAAGTCAGCTGGCTGTGGCACAGACGGCTGAATCATCTCAACTTCAAGACAATCAACAAGCTGGCTAGAAATCAGCTCGCTAATGGAATTCCAGATCAAGTTTATGACAAGAGTCATATTTGCAGTGCTTGTCAACAAGGAAAACAAACAAAGATTTCATTTTCTCTCAAGCCGACGCCCTCAACTGATCGAGTTCTTCAACTCCTTCACATGGATCTTTTTGGTCCAGTAACACCAGCGAGTTTCAACGGCAGGAAATACACTCTGGTCGTAGTGGATGACTTCTCCAGGTTCACATGGGTTTCATTCCTGTACCAGAAAAGCGAAACAAGATCCAAGCTGCCGGCCCTGCTGGAAAGGTTGACGACTCAAAAGGAATGCAAAATTATCTCGATTAGATCAGACCGAGGAACTGAGTTTCTGAATGAAACTATATATGAATATTGTGAGAAGAACGGAGTACAACATCAAACCTCAGCTGCACGTACACCTCAGCAGAATGGTGTAGCTGAGAGAATGAACAGAACACTCAAAGAAGCAGCTACCTCAATGTTAGCAAGCTCAGCCATTCCAAAGAAATTCTGGGCTGAAGCAATCAACACAGCTTGCTTCACTCAGAATAGATCGCTACTCACATCCAGACAAGGAAAGACTCCGTACGAGCTATGGAATAACAGGAAACCCTTCATCGGGTACTTCAAGGTTTTCGGTTCAAAATGCCATATCCTAAATAATGGGAAAACCCAGCTGAAGACGTTCGACGCCAAAACTGACCGAAGAGTATTCCTTGGTTACTCAGCTGTAAGTAAAGCTTACAGAGTCTTCAACAGGAGAACACAAACAGTCGAAGTGACCCCTCATGTCATCTTTGATGAAACATCTTTCGAATTCAGAGAGTCGATCAAACAAAGAAACACAGCTGGAACATCAAACACCGATCCAGCTCAAACAAGATCTCAAGAAATTCGAATCCGGAATCTAGCCGAACCATTGATTTGGGATGATGAACCAGGAGAACCTCAAATCAATTCAGCAGAGGCAAATCAACCAGCTGAAAATCCAAAGGGATCCCAAGTATCAGGCCAAAGGGGAATGCCGCCAGCTGGAAATCAAGACCCAGCTGACTCCTCAGCTCCCTCTCCAGCTGAATTCACTCAGTCTACGCCTCAAGATCAATCTAATTCTAATCCAAATCAGAACGAGTCTCAGGATATGACTCCAGAACATCTCCAAGCAAGACGTGACTTAGCAACAACAAGCATCAATGAGCTAGAAGAAGAAATTAGAAGAAGACGAAGATGGATCGAAGATCATCCAGCTTCAGAAATCATTGGAGAACCATCAGACAGAGTTAGAACAAGAAATTCAATTGCTCAAAACCCGTCATCAAATCCTCAAGAAGCAGCTAATGAAGCTCAAGTCTCAGTAGAGCTAGAACTGACCGTCTACGACGAAGACACAGCTCTCATGGCGTGTTATGTAGCTCAAGTTCCAGAGCCTCAAACAATACTCGAAGCCTTAAAGAGCGTGCCCTGGACAAATGCAATACAAGAAGAGCTGAATGAATTTCTCAGAAACTGCGTCTGGGAACTGGTCGATAGACCAGAAGGAGTCAAAATAATAGGACTTAAATGGATATTCAAAAACAAGCTGGATACTCTAGGAGTAATAATCAGAAATAAGGCTAGATTAGTCGCCAAGGGTTATACACAGCAAGAAGGAATAGACTTTGAAGAGTCATTTGCTCCAGTAGCAAGATTGGAAACCATCATATTATTCCTTGCATACGCTGCACATCACAAATTCAAAGTATACCAAATGGACGTGAAGTGTGCATTTCTGAATGGGGAAATCAAAGAAGATGTCTACGTAGAACAACCTCCAGGATTTGAAGTAGAAGGAAACAAAGTTTACAAGCTAAAGAAGGCGCTTTATGGTCTGAAGCAAGCACCTCGAGCTTGGTATGACACTCTATCAGGATTTCTTGTATCCAAATGATTCAAGAAATGTTCAGTCGACAGAACCCTCTTCACCACCAAACTAGGTGAAGATATATTAGTTGTCCAAATTTATGTGAATGACATCATCTTCGGCTCAAGATCAACTGTCTTATGTGAAAAATTTGGAGAGATGATGTAAAAACAATTCCAAATGTCGATGATGGGAGAAATGAGTTTCTTCCTAGGACTTCAAGTCAAGCAATCAGCAGAAGGAATATTCATAAATCAATCCAAGTACGTGAAAGACTTGATCGCCAAATATGGAATTCAATCCAGCAAAACGGTGAAGATCCCTATGAATACCAACTGGAAGATTGAACCTGGAACCGAAGGAAAACCAGTGGATCCCAGCAAATACAGAGGGATAATTGGTTCCCTGCTGTATCTCACAGCTAGCCGCCCAGATATAGCATTTGCAGTCGGAGTATGTGCCAGATTTCAAGTTGATCCTAAGGAGGCACATATGCAAGCAGTCAAGAATATTCTCAAATATCTAAAGGGTACTCAGAGCGTTGGGTTGTGGTATCCAGCTGAAGATAATTTGCAACTGACTGGATACTCAGACTCAGACTTTGCTGGAGATCGATTAGACAGAAAATCAACTTCAGGAACATGTCAGTTCCTAGGAAGCAAGTTGATATCATGGTTTTCAAAGAAACAGACCTGTGTCGCTAAATCTACAACTGAAGCGGAGTATATGGCAGCTGGAAGCTGCTGCTCTCAAATTCTCTAGCTGAAGCATCAGCTGGATGACTATGAAGTGAAAACTGGTCAAGTTCCAATCTTCTGCGATAGCTCAAGTGCTATTGCAATATCTGAAAATCCAGTCCTTCACACAAGGTGTAAGCATGTTGACGTTCGACATCACTTCATCAGAGATCACGTGGAAAAAAAAGACGTCATTGTTGAGAAAATTCACACAGATATCCAACGACCTGACATTTTAACAAAGCCTCTGATGGAAGCAAGATTCAAAATGCTGTGTGGATTGCTTGGATTGCTTAATTCAGATGAAGAAACTTTATCCAGCTGAGGGGGAATAAGACTCAGCCGGATACCTTTGGGTTATCAAGTTGGAAGAATCCAGACCTAGTCGGTTCGTAAACTCAATTCAAGAAGGGAAACCAGCTGAGGGGGAATCTAGCTCAGCTGGATAATAAAACTGAAGGAGAAACTCAATATAAAGAAACACAACCGAGGTATCAGCTGACTACAAAGATCAGCTGACAGGTTTGCAGTCTTTCATTTATTTCCCTGAGGAATATACTATTTAAGGATAAAATTATTTGAATTTAATTCAAATACCCAGACATTCCTTAGATGGATTTGTCAATAAGCCATCCATCCAATCGAATCCCATCGCATTTAATGAAAAGCATGCAGGGTACTGTAGCTCGGGAAAGTCGAGGTAGAAGTCAGAACATTTTGACTACCTCACGCGCGCGTGACCTACACTCTATTTACGCACGTCACTTAACATGTAGCGCAAATTTCTCCCAGCCGCAGATCTTAAAGTCGGATGCCAAGATCTCAACCGTTCATCAAAATAGACGGTTGATATATATATATATATCAAAGATATGCAAATCGTCGCCATAGTTTCTTTCTTATCTCTGAAATTTTATATAACAAGTTCTTGCTTATCTTTCTGCAAAACACCTTTCCCTTATATCTTCTAACTCTTTAATACAGAAAAAGATCATGGCACCAAAGAAGATAACACCAGGAGCGAACCAGTCTGAGAATCTCATGTCAAAGCTTCACTTTGAGAGTTGCTTAACTCTCAAGAATTACAAGAACTCAGAGTTCCAGGAGGTGCTGGATCTCATCGAGAAAGCCGGTCTACTGCAATGGGCGACTGCAAGACCGAAGAACATCTTCCGCCGGGAAGTGGCAGAATTCTTCATGGAGATGACAAACAGAGATGAACGTCTCCGCTCCAACATCACTCTACATCTCAAGGAAAAGACAGGGCATACAACTCATTGGGATGTCGACATCAACATCAACCGGATGTTGAGCAAGTTGTTCGGCCTAAAGACTCTTGGGGACCGCTCCCCAGACAACTACACCAGAGAAGAAATCCAGGCCGAACTGGACCAGATGCTGTTCAAACCGGAACCTTACAAGGCGAGCATGTCCAAGCTTCTGCTAAAGCCTAAGTTCAGACTACTTCTGGATGTCACCCAGAAGTGCATCCTCGGTATCACTGGATCTCAAGGAGAGATCAGCATACCCAAGCTGAAGCCAATGATAGCCATCCTCAGGAATGATCCTGTGGATTGGTTCTCCTTCTTCAAGGGAAAGTTGGAGAAAGAGTCGAAAAAGATTCATTTTGAAGATGACAGCTTCACCCGGTACAGCTGTAGGGAGACAATCTATCTATGCACCAAGGTGGCGTGCATAATAGAATACTACACCACTGGACGGCAAATCAAGTGGCGCGACACAGAAGAGTTTCCTGTGTCCAAAATTCTTTTTGAAAAACAGAGTCAGCTCTCTAACTTGTTGAAGAAAGCAGCCCCTGAAGGGAAGAAGAAGATGCAGGAGACAAAGCAGCAGACTGCCTCTCCCTCTCAAGCAGGGAAAAGGAAGCAGCCGGAGGAAACTCAGCCAGCTGTATCTCCTCCTGCCAAAAAGAAGCTCAAATTCAAGGCAGCCAGCAAGCTAGCTGAGAAGACAGCAGAGAAGCCAGCTGGATCTGAATCCACTCCCACAGCCTCTCCAGTCCAAAAGAAAAAAACTGAATGGAGATCGGTCGCTGAGGAGACAACTCAGGATTCCTTCTCCAGCTCAGATCAAGGAAGTGAGTTTGTGATTGCATCACGAGAAGCTGAAGAACCACAGGTAGTGGTCCCCCACCCTGACCCGGAGGATGCTATTCCCCTTCGCCAAATTCTTCAAGCATCCTCACAACCCGTTCCAGCTGATCTCACATCAGCTGGAACTCCTCAACAACACTCTCTTCTCCTTCCTCCTCAACAACACTATCTTCTCCTTCCTCATCAACAACACTCTCTTCTTCTTCCTACTCATCCTCAGGTACCTCACCCAGCGTCCTCTCCTACTTCTTCAGTACCTGAAACCATCCAACTCCCTCACACCCAATTCTCAGCACCCAGCTCACCTAAAGAGCCCCATCCAGCTGACGATCCTTTGCAGTTGGATGATGAAAACCAAGCTGAACCATCTAGCCCCACTTCCTCTGAGGAAATCGAAATCCTCAGTCCCAGAGCCGTTGCACGTGCTGCCACTATCATGAGGTTCGAGGACCTCAGGCTTCAAGGAATAAAGAGCGCACTGCAACAATTTCATTCTCTTGCTTCTCTACCCGCCGCATTAATCGCCGTCAGCGACTTCAAATTTTATCTAGCTACCAAGATGTCTACTTGGTACGCAAATGAAGAACTTGTGGAGTTCTACACTTTTGATAAGCTCAAAGCCGAAGAAGCAGCTCTGCAAGAGATATTTGGATTTGGAAGTCTTCAGGATGCTTTTGAGCATCAAGACGAGCTGATCCAAATCCTCATCCAAAAGGTTGAACAGGATGAAGTACCACCTTCTGAGGAGGTCATCTCAAGAGCCACCTCTTACCTACACAATCTCAGCTGGATTGTTCCAGTTGAGACTGCCAAGGAAGTTGTCCCTGCCGACACAGCTGAGGTAATAATGATTGACGAAGGGCCAACTAATGCAACAGTTGAGCCTACCGAAGCTATCCCACAATGTCCAGATGCCGATGACACTCGCTCACTGGTCGAGATCGAGGCAGTAAAACCCAGCCAAGTCGAATCCGGGACCCAGACGGATCCTAATGTGCTTTCTGATGCAATGAAGGATGAGATTGCCAAACAAGTTGAGGAAATCCTATTCCAGAATAGACTCAAATCAGATGTTGACAACCTTCTGCGCATCACAGCTGTAGAATGGCAAGTCCATTATAATGGACAGTCCATTGATGAAGTTCACAGATTTGCCCAGAATCTACAGGAAAGCACAAGTCAAGATCTCAAGCAATCTCTCGTTTCTCAACGAATTGATCAGACAAATCATCTAGAGAAGAGAGTCCCTGAGATCATCTCAAACCTCCAAGCTCCACCTGAAACGCGTCAACGACTTATCCGGCCAGTGGAAGCTCTCCAACAATGAGACTCTCTCCAACAGAATCGACATTCACCATTGTTCAATCTCTACAAGGAGCCGGACAATCGGTTCAAAGCTTCAAGAATAAAGACAACACAGTTTAATCTCGTCACAGCAGACAACTCAGCCAAGATTGCTGATATTGACAAAGCCCTGGCCCAGCTGAATGAGACAGTTGTCAACCTCTCCTCCGCTCTTGTTGATAATGCCAAAAAGAGCGAATGTAATGACAAGAGAAAAACATCAAGGACGGGCAAAGGGAAAGCTGTAGCTGAAGTCGAAATCCAAGTGATGCAGTCTGAGATTGATGAAGTTGTTGCTGAGCTGGATGCAGAAGAACCAGCTGGACGGAAAGGAAAATGGAGCAAAATGATCATCCCTCTTGCCAAAGCTAGTGGAGCCACGCTAGAATAGTTCAATGATACTCAATGGCTCTGCAACTTTGTGAATCAACAAAAGCAAGAGATGAAAAGCTTTCAAGAACAGCAAAAGAAGAAATAAAGTTTGCTCAATGCCGAAGAAAAGAAGCAGAAGAAGAAAAGAGCAAACATAAGAGCAGCAAAGAAAAAGTCTCAGATGCCGATGAACTGGAGAAGAATAGATGAATGGATCCCAGAAGAGTTAAACGACGACTGGGAACATACAAAATTTGAGTTCATTGAAGATTACTACTATCTGGGAGCTTACCCTAATACGCCCCCAGATGTTGCTTTCAAGATGCATCTCAATGAGCTTTTTCATCAAGATAGGATGACTGCGAAAGCATTCTTCAATGCTGCAAGTACCGCAAAGATCCAATTCACTGCTCCCCAGTTGTATCATCTCCAGCCTCCGCTGATACCTGGAACTTATCTTCCCGACAAATCGAAAATTATCGCAGAAGTAAATAGATGGGCAATCAGGAGAAAATTTTCCAAGGTAAACAATGAAGAAGAATACTGGAAGCTGGAACAGATGATATTCAACCGGTACAGGTTAAGAACAGATGAGCAGCTAGAAGAAGATAGACTGAAGAATCAGCAGCAGCAGCAGAAATGAAGACCCAGCCAACTGGGATTAAATTGTTTTTTGTCTAATTTTCAGTTTGTTAATCCTGTAATTCATGTAATCATCTTTGTGGATTAATAAAACTGAAATGTTTTTGCTCTCAAGCTCACCCTGATGACAATAACTCTTTGTCCAGGCACTGAACTCTGAATTTAATCTTCTGCTGAAATTTTCTTATCATTTTTTAAACCCACTTTCTCATTTAGGGGGAAGTAGGTTGTTTTTCTCTGTTAGGTTTTGGCATCATCAAAAAGGGGGAAATTGTTGGGAAAATTCTAGAGTTTTGATTCGATTCCAAAACCCAACTGTTCTCCAACCTAGTAGATGAATGTACAAACCTAAGTTAAGCTTACCAGCTCACTTGTTTGAACCTTAGATTTTCTAAGTTTACAGGTAAGGAAGCTGAAGACGAAAGAAGACCCAGCTGAGTAATCAGCTGGACCCAAAGTCAGTTGAAAGGTTTCTTAGCTGAACAGAGTTCAAAGACTGAGCTGAGTCAGACTGACTTTCAAGAAAAAAAGAGTGGATCCAGCCAAGGAGATCCAACGGAGCAGAATAAATTGAGCTGATTCAAGTCTAAGAGAGTCAGCTAAGCAGACAAAAAGGGAACTAACTCTGAAGTCGTCACTTCAAGTCAGTTTACCCAATCCAGCTCTAAATTCAAAAACCAGCTCGAAAGACAGAAATCCCGGTGTCAGAGGAAGTCAATATACCTCGACCAATGAGGGATCTGACATCTCAGCATCCTAGAAAGGCGAACCTAGGATCTGACACAGTGATGAAGACAGGTGAAGGTACGCTCAACGGCAGATCGACAGATCAGAGAGTAGGTAAGATTCAAACGGCTCCTCCAACGGCTAGATTTGAATCTCAACCTATAAATACCAGTCTTCAACCTCAGAATCAGACACGAAAAACTCTATACAAGCTTTCAACCTCTCTGAATCTCTCAAGTTTTAAAAAAAACTCTCTAGCAGTTATCTAACTCTTTGAAGAACACTTAAATTCTTAAGTGTTTACTTTCAGAAACTGCTTTAGTTTTTCGTCTGATCAATAGGCAGAAATCATAGTAAATCCAAAGCCTAGATCTGAACGAGTTCATCTTCCAAAGTTCTTCATTGTAAGAACTCGTTCAAAGTTGGAAACCAAAACCCTTCTTTACCCAGAAAAGGTTAGGTCAAGGTTACGCCCTCTCGAAGCGCGAAATTCGAATGTAAGGTTTTTCAGTACCCGAAAACTGAAAAGATATAGGCTTCTACAGTGCCCGTAAATTGTTAGAACACAGCTCGAGGTAGAGCTGCGAAGTTGCTTGGTACTCGTAAACCAAGTGGTCATCCTTAGTGGATTTACCAGCTAAAACCTGGTCTTGGACGTAGGAGTTCTCTCTCCGAACCACGTTAAAATTCCGTGTTCTTTATTGCTTTATTCAGTCTTTGCATTTTATATATTTAAAGAATTAACCGCATCAGCACAGCACAAGTTTTCAAAGCTTAAGTTCTCTGGCTGTGTGACCTGTACCAGTCGCATTTGTTTCAAACCTGCTTAACTGAAAACTGAAACTAAGTTTTTCTGAGATTTTGTAAAGGGAACGAGCTAAATTTTTCTTTCCACCACTTTCCGCACAACCAGCTGAGTTATCAGTCCAGCTGATCACCTTCTTTAGAAGTCAGCTGAACTCATAACTGAGCTCTCACTCAACTCTGTTTTAATTTGTCAATTGTTTTCAAAAATCCCTCTTCGGTGTATTCACCCCCCCTCTACACCGAAGACCTCGTTCCGGTACCATCAGTATCACTGCCTCTATCTCTAGAGCTATCTCCAGTGACTCAGTGTAGCTCAGTCCTTTATGACTGGCTAGCGACTCACCAATCTCATGCCTTAGTCCCGAACAGAACTTCTTTGCCATTTTTTTTATCTGTATGTACTTAATCCGGTGCATATCTTGCTAAGTCACAGAATATACCACCGTATTCCGTCACAAACATCTTTCCTTCAGATTATAGAACTCGAATTTATTCTTTACTTTGCAAGCCTTAGGCACGTACTTATCGAATAGCGCCTCCTTAAACTCTTTCCAAGTTGATAAGTAACCGATAGTACAATAAACGAACTGGCCTTGGAGAGAAAAAAAATCCATTCATGGGTCGATATATACATCGGGAACAAATATTCGCCTCCAACGAGGTCTTACATCCAAAGATTCCAAAAGGTCTAACAAGTTGCATTGCTGTCAACGAGAAAGAAAAGTGCTAGACCTGGATGATAACACCCTATTACCCGACTACTAAAACCAAAAGAGATCTAACACCGTCCTGATCTATATACAAAAGCAGTAAACAAACTCCCAACTGACTGCTAGACTTTACACGAATCCAAGCTCTCGGTGAGGCTCCCGTAGATTTCTCACTGCCCTCTAACTGCTCTAGCTATTTGAGGTACTCATCCGGTCCTCTTTCTATAGCTCAATTCCGAAGGCTGCTGCGAGAACTCTCTCGACCTCCCTTGGCTGTATGTACTACTTTGATCCCACATACGGTTCGGGTACTACTAGTTGTTCTGGTTCTCAGAGCTGTGGTCCATCAGTGAAGTCCGTCCAGTCAATGATAGTCGTACGCTCCCTTAGAGAAATTGGGTAAACATGTGTAGTCACCTCTAGTGATCCAAACTCTGGTTGGACCACAGAAGGTCCGGTATCGAACTCGTTCCTTGGACTGACCAAGGTAACAACAATGCAATGCTAGATTCGACCTCTTCCGGTTGCGTAGGCTATAGGTTTGGCGCGTTCTCCAGAACAACCTTGATGAGTTCCTCGTAAAGAACCTTGGGAACTGAGCGGTGTTGAATGTACTGCTCTAGTACACAAAGCACAACGAGCGAAAGTCACCCATTGGCAGTACGTCATATCCTACGAAGTGAGGTAATCCCAAGACTTCTTCTTGGCCCACCCGTGTATTAACGTGCATTTATTAATGAAATCATGTGTGGCATGACTGTCGCACCCCATGCTTCTCAATTCGGTGCCAAATGTGTGCGAACCCAGCTGCGTACCCTCTCACGTCATGGTCTGGGTGCATGCAGTAGTCGAAGAACTCATGCAAGAGTCTCTCGGGTGTGAGCGTAGACTGGGGTCTCTTTCCGTATCCGTGATATGCTGAACTTATCAGACATAACACTTCATTCTTAATATAAAACTTAGCTTAAGTACTTAACAAAACAAAACTTAACTTAAGAACTTAACAAACGACTTAAATTTCTTGACTTTCAATGAGAGAAACACTAGCTAAAACTTTATTAGCTATTGTTCGACAAGCAAGTCTAAACGGTTCTCTATAAGAGAAAGTAAAGTCAAATTGAAGTTCCGTCGAATATTGAACTCCAATGAAGATGACTGTGCTCATGTCACTTGTACGTAAGTGACATTCGTTTTCATTTGCTTTTGCTTCTCTTGTCTTCACTATTCCTCTTCCGATCTCGTCATTATTTACCACTTCGAAATCAATGCTTCTTATAAGTCTAGGTTCTCAAAGAGTAGAAAAAAAGACTTAGAAGAATTTTCTAAATTCTCATGCCAACACATTTCTTGAGAAAAAGGAATTAAAATTATAATTCAATTAATTCCACAGAAATAAATTCAAGCATCTCATGCTTATAATAATATTTAAAACATGTTTCAAAGGCATTTTTAAATCTTTTAATAAAAAGACGAGAATCTTTTGAAAATCTTTCACCGTTTCCCTTCGGTTGAGTCGACGTGACGGGAAGTTGAGTTGAAAAAAAAATTAGGATATTATTAGTTTAGTGATTCAAACTAAACTTTTTTTGTAGGAAAATACGGGCTCAGGGCAACCGATACGCTCTGATACCACTCTGTCACAGCCCCAAATCCCGAAGGACGGCTAAGCCGGGGTGCGACTAGGGGTTGGAATTAAAAAGCGGGAAAGAACGGGGATTACTGAATAAATGACGGATAGATCTTGATCAATCAAAGATATAAACTAAAAAATACTTTGATCATTTAAGAGAAAGACAATCTTGAAAGATTGTTCGATATAAAAGCTTAGTACCATTTAGGGTTTTAAGAATATAATACTTAAACCGGAAAGTGTTATAACAAAGAGTGTCTTGCAGCATAAAAAGAGGTAGATTGATTCCACATATGAAGATGTGAAATCAGGGCTTGACTAGCTTTATTTGATTATTTATAACCACTCAAACTTCCGCCGTCGTCGTCACCCAACCTGCATATTTATAAACATATACATGGCTAAGTACAAAGTACTTAGTGAACACATGCCAAAACATATCATATCTTTAATAGATTAAATCATGCATCTCCAAAAGTAACACACAGGGGTTTTTCAATAAAAACATGTGCTTACTAAACCATTTTCGTACTTGAGCTCATTACTTATTCATCAAAACCATATCTGAAATACGGCGGGGAAGGTAGCCACCTTCCGCGCACGCAACTCACCGAGGCTGGTCGCTCCTCAACAGAGTCCATACTCACGGCTACCGTGTACACTAACTCTGAAAAGCACACCCTTTCGGGGCTAACTTAGAATCCGATCGAACTAATATGTTGGCGAACCAACTCAGATAGGCATAAGAGAATTTTCATCCAAAAATCATTTTATGCATATAACCGCTTTAAAAACAAATATTTTCAAAGTATTTTGAAAACAGAACAAAACTCACGTTATTTGATATATATAGAAAAGCCCACCTTATCGAAATACAGAACTTATCGATAAAGCTTCCTTCTTCTGTCCCTTCTTCTACTCGCGAAATTCACCTTTAATCGCAAACGATTAAGTTTAGCGAAACGATTAAGTCGAAAATAATAACGACTAACGGACTTGATTAAAAATCAAGTTCTAGGGCTTTGCAATTAACTAAGTCTTTAGTTAAAAGGATTTCTTCTAAAACTCTATCTCGATTTTAAACAACGCTAAACTCAATTAAAATAAATTATTTAACGAATTAATTAAGCTTCATTTAAACGTTCTAATTTTATTGGACATCGAGAATATTAAACGGGTTTATAAATTAAAGTCGTCTTAATATCGGACGATAACTAAATTCAATATTCAGCATTTCCTTAATTAATATTAGCAACTCATTTTAATTAATTAATTCAGGCCCAAACTTTCATCCCAAAATAAATTAATTAATTTAGTTCGGCCCAAATAAATTGTTTGCGGTCCAATCCTTATCACTCAAAATTGGCCAAAGTTTCATTTTCTTATTCTTTTTTTTTTCTTTTTCTTCTTAACTACAGATCTCTCTCTCTCTCGCAAATCTCTCTCTCTCATTTCTTTCTGCTATCTACTCTCTTCATTTCTTTCTCTCTATCGAAACCACCAGCAGTACCACCGCCCTTCACCTCCGGCGAGACTTCGCCGGTCGTCGTCTCACCTTCACACCGCCACCGCCGCCGCCTTCTCTCTCCATCCTACTCTCTCATATTTTTTTTTCTTGTCTCGTTACTCTATATCGACGGCAGCAGTAGTAGATCGACCGCTGTTTCTTCTCCGGCGAACTTCACCGTTCGCCGCCTCCGCCTCCTCGTCGTCGTCGTCTCAATTTCGTCCTTTGCTCAAGCCCTCAGCAAAAAGCCCCAAATTTTAACCCTAGATCCCCAAAATTAAAATTCTTAATTTCTCATCTCTCCTCTCAAATCCGGCGAGGGAACCACCATATTTCAGCGAATCCACCGTGCGTCTAACGACGGCGTTCGGATAGGAGCAGCAGCAGCCGTCTCCGTCATCACCGCCAGTCGCCAACAGCACCATCGCCGTTTCTTCTCCACCTCTCTTCTCTCTGAAACACAACGAACAGCCACCAACACCACCGTCGACGCCGCGCCGTTGATGCTAACCTCCACCGCCGTGTAAGCTCACTATCTCCCTCTCGATTCTTAATTTGCTTAAAGCTTTGGTTTTCGCTTATTAACAGAAATAACATATTTAGATTTTAGTTTTAAATTTTAATTCTCTCTTTTCTTTTAAAACCGACAGTAGCTGCCGTTCTTTCACTGTCATCGTCGCCGTCGAGTTTTACCGGCACTGCTGCCTTCTCCTTGACCAAATGGATAGCAGCCCGGGATGACAACCGCCGTCGTCGACGAAGTACAAAATATTCCAACTCAGCCCTCTTATCGGACTTGACAACACACTAGCAACCGAGACTCGATAATTTAAGATAAAAGAAGAAAAACAGGGCAGGTTCTAAACAAATTATTCTTGTTCTTGACTTTGATTTTAGGATGTCGTGAGCTTATAGAATCTTAATTAGTTGAAGTCTATTTGCTTAAATTGAAAGCAAGAGATACAGAGGTTAAGATTTAACATATACAGATTATAATTCTTGGTTCAAGTTTTAGTAAACTGTGGACTGTGGTTTCCACTTATGTTGATGATCATGCTCGAAGTTATTAAAAGATAGAATAGGTTACTGCAATTATTTTCTTATGTGCTTATGATTTCAGTTTGGAGTTTCTCAAGAGAAATAAATAGAGCTTCTATTTGCTAGACAAAGTTTGGAAATTTGAGTTGTAAACACTTACTGGTTAACAGCAAAAGATGGATAGATGGTTTGTGAATGAATTGAATTTGAAAATCTTGTGACTGTAATTCCCCTGCAGCTTCTTCTTCCCTTCCTTATTCTTAGTTGTATTTTGTTTTTGCGGATGTGAGAAGGATTCAGGGGTGATGTATTTAAGCTTAGTTATTGCTTGAGTTTACTTCCTTAATGATCAGCAGCTCTGACAGGGTTTGAAAAAATAACAGATTCACAAAGATTTACTCTTAACTAACTATAATTTACAGTAGCTTCTTCACGCAAAGTTAATTTGCAGCTAGGAATAGGAAATTACTTTTAGTGATAAATATATTCATTTCCTAAGTTGTATTTATTTGCTTAATTATTGGATTGAATTGTATTGATTGGGCTTAAGTTTAATTAAGCTTGTGGATACAAAAAAAAAGGAAAGGGTTTTGGGCCTAATTCACAAAGAATTAACACTTGGCCCATTGTGAAATATATATATGATTATTATGTCTTTAATTACGAAAGACTCGATCGATGATAAATAATTATAATTATAAACGGTTAAAATCATGGTACTAATTTTTTTATTTTCTCAATACTTGTACTGTTCGAATATAATAAGGCTTTATCAAAATACGTAATTCGTTTAGATACACGAGAGTTTTAAGAATATTCGGTTAAAACAATTTAAGGCTGCAAAAGCCATAATTAATTATATAAAATTAATTAAACGTGAGATTAGAAAAATTGGGGTATTACAGCGTTAAAAGATAGTAATTGCCCAACATAATATGCTTTCTGTTATTTACTAGTCAATAGATTAAAATAAGAGACTTTTCTAACAAATCTACCTTGTATTTGATTTGTGGCATGGATCAAGTATCTATTTTGTTAAACAAAATGTTATCAATGCAGCAAGGGTCACGGTTGAGAGCTAGACAACAGCAAGGTGAGGTTGGAATATAGAAGTGGGATCACACACAAATATTATGAGTATTTACCCACAACATATGTGTGTTACATATCCTATATTTCATTTACGTTTTTGTGGTTGCTAGCTGTTACTAATTGTTTCTAGCCTGGTATATATACACAATTAATTACACACCACAAGTTTTTATTTCTATACAGATCCCCAAATATAAATAATTTACAAATTTTATTTTGTCCCAAGAGCTCCTATGTTATTTTTAAAAAAAACTTCACCAAATTCAGCAAAAAACCACAAGAACAACTAGTACTTATCAAACTAGGGTGAACTTACATTGTCCATGTTATATCACCAAAAAGTTAAGTCGGGTGGAGATATTTCATTAATTTTGAATTATTTCATTTTCCAATTTTTATTCAATGAGAGAGATGAAGCGGTGGAGATACCTAGCCGGTGGTTGGCAAAGCAGCGCGGCGATGTGGCGACGTAGTCTCCAGGTGTGGCGGCGGCGGGTTGGTCATGCGCAGCAGCTGTGCAATTGCACCTCTTTCGTGCAGAGCAGCCGCGGCGGCGTTGACGTGAGGATGACGGCGACGAGTGGATGGTTTGCACCGTCAGCGAGAAGAAATTGGCGGCGAGAAGAAGTGGGTTGGCCGTCGAGAGCATGAAGAAAGTTAGGGCAGAAATTGGGCCAAAAGTTGGGCGGAGAAGAAGACGGGAGATAGCAGAAAGACTTAGGCGAGGAAGAAGATGTTTTCTTAATTTTCTAACTTTGTATATTTGGCATTTTTTAATTTAAAAAAAATTAGTAATAAATATTAACGGTTAATAAAAAACCGTTATATATAATACGTATAAGATTTCGCTAGAACATAACGGTTGGTAACACACCATTATCTTTGTCAAAAGCTACACTTACATAGATAACGATAGTTTTTATAAATCGTTATGTATGCTGAAAAACGCACATACATAACGGTTCTATAAATAACCGTTATGTATGTAGTGTTATGTATGAGCGAAATTCTAGTAGTAGTGATTGTATATAATACTGTACTATAGGGTTGTATACGAATCGAATAATTTTGGTTCGGTTCGGTATTCGATTCGAATTTTTGATATTCGAATTCGAAAATTTAAGATTCGAATTAGTTATCAAATACTTTTTTCGATTCGATTAGTTATCAAATACAAATTCAAAATCATGATATTCGATTCGATATTCGAAAATATTCGATTATATACATATATATTTAATATTCACAAATACATATTTATATAGATATATATACACAAATATATATATACATATAAATATAAACTAAACTACAAATTAAAATGTGTTGTTTGACCCATCTTTAAGCCCATTTTAAAATAAGGTCAAAATTTTTCTTAAGGGATATGTACTGCATTAACTATAATCTCTTCATTGGTGCAGATGTAAGTCATAGTCTTTCTCTCTCATCTAACTATTTTACATTGTCTCGCATCTACCATCATTCTTATTATCGGTTTTCATCGCATTCCTTCACAGATTTATGGAAATTTGTTCTTTATCTCCTTTCTATATAGATTCGATATTCGATTCGAATTCGTTAAATTATTCAAATATTCGAATGCAAATCAAATTTAATATTCGAATATGATTCAAATTCGAATTCGAATTTGAATTCGTAAATGGTTTTATGAATTTGATTCGTTTACAATGATATTCGATTTGATTCGATTCGATTCGATTCGTTTACATCCCTACTGTACTACCTGCATCTGGAAATCTGAAATAATTGCCAAATATATTTATGTTGGGCCAGAAGAAACCGGTCCAGCTATATGCAGGCCCAGGAGATTATTTAGTTTTCATTGGGCCTTTTTTATTGATTATCTAAATTATTCAAAAAATAGTTAAAGATAGAACTTATTGATTTCGTCGTTCTGTTATGTATAAACGTATTCGTCCAAATAATCCAGGCAGATTTGGTGATGTAAATATGCAAAGATTATAAACCACTTTTTTAGTTTTTTGTTCTCCCAGGAATATTATATATGCATGTAATATTTATTCTTTCTCTTTCAAGTGATGTTAATGTTTAATTATTTTTTGTACATATAGATTAGTCTCTGTCTTGTCCACCTATTTCTGCAAGTAGGCTGTATTATTATTATTATTATTATTATTATTATTATTATTATTATTATTATTATTATTATTATTATTATTATTATTATTATTATTATTATTATTATTATTATTATTATTATTATTATTATTATTATTATTATTATTATTATTATTATTATTATTATTATTATTATTATTATTATTATTATTATTATTATTATTATTATTATTATTATTATTATTATTATTATTATTATTATTATTATTATTATTATTATTATTATTATTATTATTATTATTATTATTATTATTATTATTATTATTATTATTATTATTATTATTATTATTATTATTATTATTATTATTATTATTATTATTATTATTATTATTATTATTATTATTATTATTATTATTATTATTATTATTATTATTATTATTATTATTATTATTATTATTATTATTATTATTATTATTATTATTATTATTATTATTATTATTATTATTATTATTATTATTATTATTATTATTATTATTATTATTATTATTATTATTATTATTATTATTATTATTATTATTATTATTATTATTATTATTATTATTATTATTATTATTATTATTATTATTATTATTATTATTATTATTATTATTATTATTATTATTATTATTATTATTATTATTATTATTATTATTATTATTATTATTATTATTATTATTATTATTATTATTATTATTATTATTATTATTATTATTATTATTATTATTATTATTATTATTATTATTATTATTATTATTATTATTATTATTATTATTATTATTATTATTATTATTATTATTATTATTATTATTATTATTATTATTATTATTATTATTATTATTATTATTATTATTATTATTATTATTATTATTATTATTATTATTATTATTATTATTATTATTATTATTATTATTATTATTATTATTATTATTATTATTATTATTATTATTATTATTATTATTATTATTATTATTATTATTATTATTATTATTATTATTATTATTATTATTATTATTATTATTATTATTATTATTATTATTATTATTATTATTATTATTATTATTATTATTATTATTATTATTATTATTATTATTATTATTATTATTATTATTATTATTATTATTATTATTATTATTATTAATTGAAAATGTAGTTAAACTACAATCACATGAATACCAACCCTCCACTTGGTGTTTTAAATTATATTTCATCCACTAAGAATGATACAATTAATTCCTATTTTTTTTCAATGTATTGTATGGGTTCTCTATTAATTGCATTTTCGAGTATGACTTATCTATTTTGTATTCAGCGTATGAACACGTTAATTATTTTAGTAGAATTGCATGTGGAAGATAATTTACTATTGTTATACTAATCGAATCCATGCCCATTCTCTTAAAATATAAAAAATATATTTTTTTCTTAATTGGGAAAGAGAAGTGGTAGATATTAAACCCGAGACCTCTTAAATCACGGCAAGATCTAATAACGCTTGGAAATAAAATACTTGAGCTATATATCCGGAATATTTTTATTTTATTTGAAAAGTAGGCTTCCGGGAATATGAATATTAATGGAAATAAATCTTTCAATGATTTCTAATTTATTGAGATTTAGGGCTTATTTCTCAAAACTTCAACAATTTCAAATTGTGGTGGCTAACATATTTCACCAACAACAAAGTTATGGACTTTTGTGGACTAAGTCAAACAAATCTCAACAACCGTATGTTGAAAATTAAACACAAAACTATTTCTTAAAATATTCACCTCTCAAATGAAGTTTTGTCCCCCCATTCTAATAGATAACTGTAAAAATAATTCATAATTAATAAGTAGAAGAATTAATCGTAATATCTGATGGTAATGTTGAATTCGATTTTTATCATTACTATATATGTTTGTAGATTGTTACTTAATGTTGTGTCTCTACTAGGGACCTATAGGTAATATTTTAATTGGAATAATTATGTTAGTTTAAAAATCGATTTATCTTTTTTTTAGAGAATTATAACAGATCTATATATATATATATATTATCAAATAAAATACTACACCACTACATAGGCGTGATCTCTACACCACACAAAGGTGGGACTACTACACCACTACGTAGGGTGGAACCACTACACCATCAAATAAGGTGGAAAATATACTACACCGCATGCAGACGAGATTGAACTTAAGACCTCTCGCTAAGGAAAGTCGTGTGGTTCCTCAACTTTGCTACTTGAAAATCGATTTATCTTAATTCATAGTAATTTTTATAGGTAGTTAAAAACTTAAAATGTCGGAAATAGGTACGAGTATGTGTACTTAAATTTTCAGAGGTTACGTGGACGAATTTTTGTAATTTTCCTATGAAATTAATCTGAATTCTAGGTGTGATCATAAATTCAAGTCAATTTCTGGTATAGTGTTGTATGTGGCGGTTGTCTTCTTCAACGTGTTGATTGCAAGCAGACATTTCTTATCGACTCACACTTCTAACATTATTTTGTTGGTATTTGTGAGTGGAAATTTTAGTGCTTTAATCTTTGGGGGGAGAGAGAGAGATATGTTGAATCTTTTCTCGTAATTTGCAACTGTATTTCTAATTTAGTTTTCAGACTTGTATTCGATTATATTGAGTTTTTGGTCATAAAAAAAATGAGTTTATGAAATTTGCTCTATGTCGTTACTACTTCTGTCCCATGTTAGTGTGGTTTAATTAATATTTTATATCTTATAATAATAAATTAAAAAGTACACTACACTTTTGGAAATGGAGGGAGTATAATTTAACTTAGATTTAATTGTGCTCTTAAATGCAATGTTGCATTATAATTATGCTCTGAATTACTAATCATGATTGGGTTCTAACTAGAACATACTAATTCAAAGTTTCACGTTTCAGATGAACCAAACAAGAATATCACAACTCAATTACACCGTGTCAAAGTGAAATAATTAAAATGAAAAGTTTAATGTGAAATCACAAAAAATTCTAACACGTATCTAATTTTTCCTCGCTCCAACAAATAATATGGAGTCTCTATATATAAATTAATACATTTTAATGAATAATGATTGTGTCATTAGCTTTATAATATTACGTAATACTCGCATATAATAAATACAAAATTACAAAATAAATCTTGCCAACCTTTTTTTTTTACCTCTATAAATTTTACTTTTAGATACGTGGCAATACAGGGGAGCATGGGAAAGGGGGTGGGGTGGCTCTAGTTTATTTATTTATGAGATTAATTAGAATGAAACACATAATTATATCTCTTTAACAACTCTCATTAGTATTAGTCCAATTCAAAAAAGCAACATTATGTCTTTTGGTGACAATTTGGAAAGCTAGAGATAAAATTAATGCAGTTAGATTTATCATTTCAAAACATATTTATATCTTTAGATTGTTTTTGAGGTTTTATTATGTCGTTTTCTTTAATAATAAATCTTACGTTCATATTACTTATAAAATAAATGCAAAAATGAAATATGTTATGAAGTCAAAATTACTAATTAAAGAAAGGAAATAGTGAATAATAAATCATAATAGAAAGACCGGCGATCTAAACATTTAGACCTAAATACATATGAATTGTGCTTTAATAACTTTTTAGTACTTTAATATATCGAAGGCAGGTGGAAATTTCAACCAAAATCTACTAAATTTTCAACAGGAGAAGACTATAAGTGGTCTAAAGATAAGATTTCCAAAAGGGCCATGGTGGCAATTTTTCACCAACTTCTCACACATTCACTAAGTGTGACTCCAATGATTGGAAACCAGTTTCAGCTTCCAAACCGCCACATCAGCGTCACGTTAGCTTTTGGAACCCACCTACTTTTTTATCTAATACCTTCTCCAACAATGAAACCAGTTTCTACTATTTAAAGGGTTCCACTATAATACACACTACATTAGCTTTGAACTTTAAAATATCATTATTTGCTCGTTTCAAATCGGATTTTTACGATTTTTATATCGAATAAAAGCTCTCGTCGTGATCTTTAATATAAGATATATGTTCGATATGTTTTAGACGAGCTAATAGGTCCGTATTTATGAAAAACTATTAAAAAAACTCGAAATGAAGAAGGCAAAAAAATATGGAAAAAAAAGTCAAAGTTTTCGGTTTCAAAACTGAAACTGAATTCCAGTTTCAAAACTGGAAACCGATTTCTTTTTTGTACAATGGTGTATTTGGTGGGTTCCAAATTTTGGAACCCACCGTTGGAGACACCCTAAGTTATTTGTATCAATAATATAATAGTATTAGTAGATCCCGCTCAATTTCGGGTCAGTCTGTGTAGACGAGAGAGCCGGCTAATTTTTTTGTAGTTATATTAATATGTATTTCAATTTAGGGTTAAAATAGAATCAAATTACTCTATAACTATTGGAGAATATATATTTCAACAAAAGTCTGTTTAATTTGGTCTACCATTCACTAGATATGTAAAGAACAAGTTCTAATATATTTTTCCGTCTATGCAGTAGGAAGCCTTATAAATATAATGGTACATTAATAATTACCTACTTATTATTTAGAGGCAAAATTGGAGATAGCCAAAATAGATAGGAAAAAATAAAAGTTGGCCAGCAACTTTATTTGCAGAAATACTGGCCAACTTTTGAGAAATCCGGACATAATTACCCTCAGCGGTCAAAGCTTGTATTTACCGCATTGACTAAGATTTTCACCCTTCCTTTTTTTATTTTCACGCAACAGTTTCTCTCTCTTCAACAGTCTCTCTCTCTGAAAACCCTTCCCTTCCCTTCTACCGCCGCGCCGCCACCCTTCAACTGCCGCGCCGCCATCATCGACTGCACAGATCCGAGTAGATCTCCACAGTTCCGACCAGATCTCGCCGTCAAACTTCATCTCCGTCAAACTTCGTCGAGTAGATCTAAAAAGATCCGGCTTTCATGGCATCGAACTCCGGTTCCAGAAGTCAAAATTTCAGAACAAGGTTTCACCTCTACCAGTAAAAGACGTAGATCCGAGAACGAAGGAGAAGCTTCAGCAAGAAATCCTTACGCAGAATTGATGGTATGAATTAATTTTTTTTGTAATTTAGTTTTTTTTTTAAATTCGATCCATTCGTTTCATTCGTCCAGTTCGTTCCTAATCCGACGACTATTTAAGGGATGAATATGCCTAATTCGTTCCATTCGTCCAGTTCATGCAATATTTGGTGGTAATATATGCTGTGAATGTTGTTTATATTTGGCGGTGTACCAAATATTAGAGCTATCGTTCTTACTATAGCTTGGCACACCTGGTACGAATGCAACGTATTCGTACCGGGTGTGCCAAGACTTGGCGGGGTAAGTCTATGCACACCTGGTACGAATACAACGTATTCGTTCCATGTGTTACAAGACTTGGCGGGGTAAGGCTTGGCACACCTGGTACGACAACGTGTATTCGTTCCAAGTGTACCAGATAATAACTTAACTGATCTTCTGATTTTGTGAAGGTGCAATGGACCTATAAACGTCCAAACTTAATACGTGTACCTCACAAAGTACAAGTGATGGGAAAAGAGCAAATAATTGGTGATATAAAAAGAATTTTAAGCGGCTTCGGAGAAGATGCACTGAAACAAATGAAGAAGTCTGTGTTCAAGCACTTCATGGAGCTTCCAGATCGCATAACAAGAAGTGGAAAGACTATTCACTTCATGTTATCGCATCAGGTAACCGTCTGGCCAGAACTAGATGAGATGGTATTATGGTTCAAATTGGATGAACAAATTACAAGATTTTCCAGAATAGAATTTGCGCTAGTTACTGGACTGAGGTTTGGAGGGAGCACGTTCCAGCCATATGGAGAGCATGTAGTTCCTGGTGATTCTGTGTATACGAGATTGCTACAAAACGAAAGGATTACCCCCAATGAACTGTACAGAAAATTTATAACTAAGGCCTTTAAGGGAGCAGTTGCGGCTAACTATGTAAAAGTAGCAAAGGTACTGATTGCTACTCATCTTCTTTTTGGATTTGATTGTGCGAAGTACAGGATTCATGAATGGGTGTGGGTGTTGGTTGAAGACAATCAAGAATGGGATAAATTTTCATGGGGCAGTATCTCTTACCAGATACTCTGTGATTCCATCAACCATATCAGAACGACTCTGTCGGGAAACAAATCAGGGAAAGGATACCATATCAAAGGCAACACTATTGCCTTCTTAGCTTGGATATTTTGTATTGCGAAACAAGTGGGTGACCCAGTTGGCGGTAGGTTAAAGAAACACATAAGACCTCGTATGTTGAGGTTTACGTATGAAAAAAATATGGAAACACCAGGGGACTCCGAGGTAAATTTCAAACTGATATAACAGTTTCTTATATTCTTGGCACACCTGGTACGAATAAGTTGCATTCGTACCAGGTGTTCCAAACTTACCCCGCCAAGGCAGTGTGAAATCTGGTACGAATGCATTCATATCTAATGTGATTTCGTATAATAGATTGCAGCCAAAATGGAACCTGATGAAAAGGAAAGGAAGAAGGGGTATTGGACCACACTCGAGGAGGAAAGGAAACCATTTGAATTCATATACATGCATGGAGCAGATATTCAGAGACCTAAAGAAGCAGGTGATGCAGAATCACGTGATGCAGGAGCTGAAGCTGAAGCACGTGATGCAGGAGCTGAAGTAGCAGGTGATGCAGGAGGTCAAGGACATGGACGTGATCAACAAGCTCACAGACTCCCTGTCCTAGGACCAGAAGACCCTGTTTTCCCACTGAGATATTCACAAAGAGGAGCATTCCTTGAAGACATCGGGGAAGTGTCTGTAAAAAGGGCTAGGATTGAGTTGAAGGAGATAATATCCAGTGAACGGGTAGAAATGATGAAGGAGATGCAAGAACTTGTATCACGAGAGCGTGTGAAAATGTTGCAGGATGTAGCAGAATACCTCAAACGTGGACGTGAGAGGATAGTGAAGGATATAGGGGACTACATAACATCGAGGATGACAGGAAATCCAAATATGTCAGCCCAACCGGAGATGCATGCCTTGATCTGGTATGTGCGTAAAAGTGTGAAATTTGGAACACCTGGTACGAATTGGTTAATTCGTACTGTGTGCCAGTGTTCCGCGCTAATATACTTGGAACACCTAGTACGAATTCACCAATTCGTACCAGGTGTGCCAAGTATATTAGCGCAGACACTTGGCACACCTGGTACGAATTCACCAATTCGTACCAGGTGTTCCAAGTATATTAGCGCAGACACTTGGCACACCTGGTACGAATTAACCAATTCGTACCAGGTGTTCCAAGTATCTAAGTGCAGACACTTGGTATTAAACTTCATTTATTCATTTCGAAGCCTATGACTACTCCTCCAACCGTCACGCAATTAAAAGAACAATGGGACGGTATACTACAGTTCGAGAAGGATTGGGGGGTACTCAATGGTCGACGTACTCTCAGGAAGCAACCCCATCAGCAACACCAGCACAAGCACAAGGACCAGAAACAACATCATCTCAACAACCACAAACAGCACAAGAAGCAGCGGAACCAAAAACAACACCAGAAGCAGCAGCATCGGAACCAAAGACAGCACCAGAAGCAGCACAAGTCAGACCAGTTTGAAGAAAGATTCCATCTGCTGCATGCAGGAGTCCATTTCTCCCCAAAGACATTCGTGCAGTTACCACTTTTGACAGGTTCATGAAGTCAAAAGATGACGTCAAGTAAGTTGTTAATGTGATTTATTATTCTTATTAATGAGTTAGTTTTGTGAACATTGATCTTACTTGTGTATGCACAGGCGTAATGTGGGATTACCATGGGCGGTAGACAGAGAGTTCTTTTGTTACATTAAGGATGTAACCACACAGCTCGAGATAAGCCACATAGATTCCTACCTAGCTGTACTAGCCACAGCCCCAGAATACGTAGGACTGACGAATGTTATAGAGGGAGTTGCTGTTACTGGAACCTCGCTGATGGTAATTCATTACATTTGCTATATATATTAATTACTCAATAAATTAATTTTGTATTATGTTAAACTCAGTAAATCTATATATTATAGGTGGAAATTGAAGAAGTCTAGAAAAATTTGCACAAAGATGATCCAGAAGATACCATATATAATCCTTTAATAGAAGAGGTTGTTCCAGATGAAGATCTGGATAGACTGTGCCTATTTGCCGATGGACTTCTGCGGGAATGGGGGCCCAAACTGAAGAAATGGACTGATGTCAAAAAGGTAACTAACTAAAACTTCAAATTGTTGAAGTATGGATTAAACTGTTGGTTCAAGACTTGACACACCTGGTACGAATAAATTGTATTCGTACCAGGTGTTCCAAGGTCTGGCGCGGTAAGCTTGGCACACCTGGCACGAATACAACTTATTCGTACCAGGTATGCCAAGGTCTGGCGCGGTAAGCTTGGCACACCTGGTACGAATAAGTTGTATTCGTACCCGCGTGCCAAGTCTTGTAATGATATCAGTTACGAATTCAGTAATTGTTATTAATTTACTATTGTTGTAGGTGATCATGGTGTGCCCCTTCAATGATCATTGGGCCACATGTTGCTTCGACCTGGAATTAATGAATTTCGAGATATACGACTCCAACCAACACTTGTTCGAAGATCATCACAAAGAAATAAGAGCAAAGACCTTCACCCCGGTTGCCCGCATATTCCCACAGATCCTAAAGAGAATCGGATATCTCTGCTTCAATTATGCTCCATTTTCATATTTGTATCCAATGGAGAATGTGTTGAAGCAACATGACAGTGTGAGTTGTGGTCCATGTACATTGAAGTACGCCGAACTCTTACTAACTGGTGCTGCCTTAAAAAAGAACATGACAAAGAAGCAAATCAAGGATTATCGGTATCACATTGCTGATACAATCTACCGTTACAGCACTGCTGAAAGCACCCTCGCCATTGGCATGGACCTGGATTAGTATTAGTAATTTGGGTTAGTAATTTTTGTGATACAATTCAGTAGTTTTTGTGAACAATTTGGTACAATTCAGTAGTTTTTGTGAAGAATTTGGTACTAATCCTTAGTAGTTTTTGTGAACAATTGACATGTAATATTTTGTGAACAATTGAATTTGGTATTAATCCTTAATATTAATATTTTTGTGAAGAATTTGGTACTAATCCTTAGAAATATTTTATGTAGTACAAGTAAATAGTTTAGAATTTAACGAGTTGATTATCCAAAATAAATAGACCCACAACAGTTCGTAGTCCAAATACATAGAACGAAAATATCAAGAAACCAAATCTCTTTCCTTGCATGTTAGACGAGTATACCCAGCCACACCACAAACACTGCATCGTTTCTGTCTATGAGGTTTACTAACGCTGGGTTCGTTACTACTAACTTCTTCCGGCGTAATTTGTAGAATCGCAGTGCATGTATTCTGATAATGACCTCGTTGATGGCACCGAGAACACACACGACTGCTTGTTGAATTGGATCCAGATGCATACCTATTTTGACGTGGTCGTCCAGCTTGTCTAGGATTGGGAGGCATCCCAACAACCCTTGAAGCGATCTCTGGAGGAACACACCACTCTTCTGGATCTGGAATCGGCATCACCTCTTCAGCATAAATTTCACGCAACGTCTCAGTTGTATAATAAGCACTCACATATGACGTCGGATTTTGCTTCTTTTTACTGCATAAAAAGAAACAGAATGCAGTAAAAAAACAAAGTATAGTATTATGTGTTATTACCGGTACGAATTGATGTTTCGTACCAGGAGTGCCAATCCTTGGTGCGGTAAGCTTGGCACACCTGGTACGAATACAACTATTCGTACCAGGTGTGCCAAGCCTTGGCGCGTACAAGTCGTGCCAACTAACTGTTGTACTAGAACATAGAAAATAGAAAATAACTTTAAAAAATAACCTTATTGCTGCTGCTGCATGAGAACAGAGTATCAGGTCGAGATCAAACACAAAACATGTGCATTTCCTACTGTCAAGATCAACAATGTAATTTTTCATACCAGACGTGACCTTATACTTCATTGAAGAAATGGTTTCAACACTCATGGGCCGGGCCAACTCCATTGATCTTCCTAATTTGGTCGAGGCAAAGTCCGTTAACTCGTGAGTTCTTTCAGCAGCAATAGCACGTCGTTCTACAAACCATTGCCCGATCAAACTACGTAGACACTCCAAAAGAGTGCAAACTGGTAACTTTCTACCCCATCGTAGTCGGTCATTCAAGCACTCGGCACAGTTAGAAGTTAAAAACCAATAACGGCGCACAGGACATTTGCAACGAGCCCATCTAATTGGATCAATATTTACCACTTTCTCGTGTGCACGAGGTGAAAACGATAACAAATTTTTCGTATGCTCCTCGAAATCTTGTCTCTTATAACTCTTTGCAGCTTCATTGAAGACAGATATTGCATGTTGGCCCCATTTCTTGAGGTTTCCTTGCAAGTGATACGTACAAAGTCCATGTGGAGTACCCGGATAAACACAATCCACTGCTTTCTTGATACTGAGGTGCTGATTAGACACAAACAATAAGTTCTCAGGGCAACCAAATGTCCGTCTCAGTTCCCTAAAGAACTAAATCCATGATGCATCACTTTCTACGTCGTCAATCCCAAAAGCTAATGGAAAAATCTGTTCATTAGCATCCTTTGTAGCAGCAACAAACATGATACCTTTGTATTTTCCTTTCAAATGTGTACCATCAACTACAATAACGGGACGACATGCACCAAATCCTCTAACACATGCAGCAATAGCCATGAAACAATATTGAAAAGAACCATCTGAAGCTGTCTTTAATCCAACAATGGAACCAGGATTTGAATGCTCCAACATGAAAAGATACTTGGGGAGCAGTTGAAAAGATTTACTCGCGTCGCCGTATGTCATGGTGAGTGCTTGATTTCTTCCAGCCAAAGCAGTTTGATATTTGACAGTAACACCAAATTGCCTTAGTAGTTGTGCCTGAATATCCTTCGGCCTAAGAACAACACCATCGGCCATCAAATGAGGAACAAAGTATGAAGCTAGTACCTTCAAACTCACTTTTGGAGCAGCATGGTATCTCAAATCAGATTCACACGTGTGAGGGCTCAATCTATAAATTCTCCATGCATTTCCCAGTGATCTCGCACGCATGATGAACGAACATTTATCTTCATGTTTGCAAACCACATGATATCTTAACTTTGATGAACGCTTGGTAATAAATTCCACATGATTAAAGAGATGACGCAGTCCACATGCCATAATCATTTTCTCTTTCTTAAAGAACATAGCACCACGACAAAGTGTTTCAGTAATCGGTTCATCAACAATACCTAGTTCTTTGCAATGAAGAGATGATTGATATGTAGCACCCGGAATGCTCCACTATCGACCAGGTTCATGATTTTCCTCTATAATGTCATTCGAACCATCTAATGATGACACATTAAAACGATTTCTACCACAACAATCATCCAAATCATCACAATCATCAAAACTGTCTGCATCATCACTATCAAAAGCCTCATCATCAAAATTATTATGACCCTCATCACGACCAAAATCAATTGGTTCGTCATCAATACCATTACCATCAGACCTCTGATCATGATTCTCATTTTGCACATTCACATTCCTTGAAGTTATCACATTCTCACTATTTTGAGCATTTAACAAATTCACGAAACCCTCATGCTCACATATAGGATGATTTAAAACAACAAGTGGAGATTCATTACTTTTAAGAAAACAGTCACATATAAAACAGGCAACTCCTCCAAATCAAACAAATATGACAACTCAAAATCATCTGTTATTTTCATTCGCAGGGTTTCACGCACGGGGGACTGAACTAATGCATCTATCTCATACAAATATATACTCTTGGCCTTCATTAAACGCAATTCAATCTTACTCAATAAATTTGCATATGTTATACCACCAGGAGGTATATGAATATACTCTCTTCGTCCACCATGGTATAAATTATTCTTCCATACACCTCCATGCGCAATAATTATAGCATCTGGCCTCATCTGCAAGAAACAATCGGATAATCAAATTTCAAGTGTCAGACACAATCGGATAATCAAATTTCAATCGGATATAGCATCTGGTACGAATATAGACTTGGCACACCTGGTACGAATGGAGTATATTCGTACCAGGTGTGCCAAGGCATACCGCGCCGAGACTTGGAATATCTGGTATGAATGCTACTTATTCGTATTAGGTGTGCCAAGTCTTGGCGTGGTATGCCTTGGAACACCTGGTACGAATGTTGCATTCGTACCAGGTGTACCAAGTCTTGGCGCGGTATGCTTTGGCACACTTGGTACGAATATACTCCATTCGTACCTTCGTACCATTCGTGGCGCGCAATGACGTGGAAAATGCAGGAAGAAACATATGCACGAAGAGGACGGCAAGATCTGGAAAATGCAGGAAGAAACAAATGGACGAAGAGGACGGGCAGATCTGGAAAATACGACAAGAACATGAACACTAGATCTAGAACATGACAGACTAGATCTGGAAAATTACCTCAATAATATTGAAGAAACCACGCCGCTAACACAGAAGAACGTCGCCGGTAAAATTCTCAGCCGCCGACGGAGAATACGAGCTGTGAGAAGTGAGAGTATTGTCGAACGGAGAAAACCAAGAAATTCACCGCCGCCGGAGAATACGAGCTACGAGAGTATCATCGAAAGAAGGAAATCAGGTCATTGATGTAGAAACGAAGACGAGGTATGGAGAGAGAGAAATTTCAGCAGCTCACGAAAGAGAGAGAAACAGACTTCCAGCTCTGATAGCTAATAGAGAGAGAAAGAGAAAGATAAGGTAGAGGGAGGTAAAATTGGTTGGGGTGAAAGGAAGGGCATTTAAGTCACTTCAAGTCAAAGTTGACCAGAATTTATAAAAATAAAGTTTTCGGACAACATTTAATTTTGATAAACTTGTTTGGTGAAAGGACCGTATTACCACTATTATTTATTCGTAACTTCTAAAAGGGTCAAACATCTAGAAGGTCAGAACTTGGTAACATGGTACCTATTTTTATTCAGTATAATAACGCTAGCTATATAGTTTTCGTAAATGATTGATAGTATATAATTAACATAAAATTAGCATATAATATATATCGATTTTATAAATTCTATGCATGAATAGTGTAGAGAGTAATGTCATAGAACTAATTAAAGTTTTGAAAAACAAATTGATAGATAATTTATCACTCCTATATTAGATACAATATTATATAATATAATGTATACAAACTGCATTTTGTATAAAATTTGGAGGAAATTTTTTTTTTATTACCAAAAACAATATATAACAAAATACTTTCTCATTTTCTCTCGATACGTAGAGTTGGCAAAATTGACCAAGCTCGAGATACCTAAAAATTGGACTTGGTTGGGCCAAAAAAAAAATAGGCCCAAAAAAGTTCGGGCAACACAAATCCGCCGGGCCGATTGGGCTTCGGGCCAAAAAACCCAGAGTTTTCGATAGTGCTGTCAAAACAGGCCCGGCCCGGCCCGACGGGCCGGCCTGTTTTCGGGCCGGGCTGGGCTCAGCAAATTCAGGCCCGACGAATTTTCGGGGCGGGCCGGCCCGGCCCGAAATAGGCAAAAGCCCGGTGGGCTCGGGCCGGCCCGGCCCGGCCGGGTAAAAATGTGCTATAAATTGATTTTTCGGGCCGGGCTGGGCTCCATATTTTCCGGCCCGGTGAATTTTCGGGCCGGGCCGGCCCGGCCCGATTTTTCCAAAAAGCCCGCCGGGCTCGGGCCGGGCCGGCCCGGCCCGGAAATTTGCCAGCTCTAGTTTTCGAGCTGAAAAGCCCGTCCAGTTATTATTTAATCCCTTGTTTTTTTTTTGGGAACAAACTTATGACATTAAGGGCTTGTGGTGCAGAGCTTTTGGTCATAGACTTCCAACCCAATACGTCTTGGGTTCGATTACCCAAATTGGACTTGGGCGGGTTGTTTCACCCGCCCGGTGGCCCGTTCAGGGCTGAGTTGGGTTTATAATTTAGCAGCCCCGAGTTATTATCGGGTTGGGCGGGCCAAATCTTATTTTAGCCCCAACCCGGCAATTTTGCCAACTTGATGGTATGTATATATAAAACATTTTGTGGCTGGATTCGATCTAGACCTATTATTATGTTCAATTTCAGTTAGAAAAAAAAAAAGATAATGAATAATTCAATTCTATCCGGATGACATATATATGGCATGGGGAATTTTCTAAAAAAGACAAGATCGAAGTCTTGATATGTTGATAAAAAAAATAAGACCACGCATCTTTTTTATCCAAATTGATGACAGTAGGCTGACGTGATATAAATTTGTTGTATTTGTTGGGAATTTACAATATCATTGATATATAATAATTATTAAGCACCTTATAATCTGATGATGTGAAGCTCAGAGGGTTCTGATGAGACAGTTTGTGACTTTTCTTTATGGTTTATTTCTTTTTCCAAATTTAATTTATTATTATTGTTATCGTTTGTTGTGCTTCCTCAATTATATCGATTGATGGTGATCAAACATACACATAATTAAAGATTGAAAACTTCTAGTTAACCTACCATGCCACATATGTAGCGATCCTTCCTCCGAAATGACAGCTGGCTCCACAAACCATCACAAGCCCCACAAACCATCACAACTCATTTCACTCGTACGCTTCTTGAGAAAACTTCCCAGGAGGTCACCCATCATAGAATTACTCCAGGTCAAGCACGTTTAACATTGAAGTTCTTCCACAATGAGCACCAGAAAAGAAGATGCATCTTGATGGTATAAGTATCCATATCAATTCCTTTAAGCTCTCCTTGAACATGCCGTCTCATTTTTCCGATATATTATCGGAATCCCTCTCATTCGGGTGTGTTTCGGTTCATTCATGTCCCCTCCGCTTTGAAGTCTTATCGGAGCCGCTCCTTGTCTGTGCCTTTGCACCAGCGATCACTCCGTACTTTTGTCCCGAGCATCACAACAGATCCTTTTGGAGACATCCAAACAATAATAAATCTTGTCTGTGAACATAAAGGTCTCGAGATCAATCTCTATCGCTCCCATTTCCCAAGTAAAAAAACACTACCATGCTACAAAGTGTGTTTGTGTGTGTATAAATAAATTACATGTTTGATTATATTTTTTATGAAATGTTGATTTACAGAATATTTTTGTTCATTGTCTGGAATTTATTTCATTCAGATAATTATATCTATAGATATATATAATTTGCGTACTCTTAAAATGAACAAATGTTAAATTAAATTAATCTTATTTAGGTCTGAACAATTTAGTATAAGGAAGTCAAGAAATTATTATATTGGGTATTTATTAAGAATAATGAAAATAAGATGTGGTTGATCAAATGAAATGTTTTGATTTATAAAAAAAAAAGTTTCTCCTTACAATGTTACTGTACGTCCAAATGTGACATACTTATGTTTACTGTGAAAGTTTATTTTAGTAATTGTTGCTAGATTAGTTTTGTATACACAAGTCTCGTAATTTAGTGATATTTTTTTTATTTTTATAAAGTGTGAGATATGAATTTGATCCTCAATTCCTTTTCTCCAACTAAAATGAAAAAAATATTAATCATGGAGCTTCTCTTGTCTTCCAAAATATATACCATTAAAAACAACCACGATAAATATTGGTAATTTATTAAAATAAAACTACGTATTTAGCCAATTTTTCACTTTTATAAAGTGACATAAGAATTTTGATGTTTAATTCCTTCTTTTTAACTAAAAAAAGAAAAGAAAAGAAGAGAGAGTTCAAAAACTAAAAGACAAATTAAATTATGTAGCGGTATTTAATTCTCAATTTTACAAGTGAGAGATAAGAGTTTTGATCCTTAATTCCTTCTTCCTAGCTATAAAAGAAAATAAAAGAATAAAAAAGTTAAAAAACTAAAAGACAAAACTATTTAGCAGTATATCTCACCTAACAAAATTAAGTGAGAGATAAGAAGAATATTGATCCTCAATTCCTTCTCTCTAACTAAAAAAGAAAAGAAAAGAAGAGAGTTCAAAAAGTCAAAAACTAAAAGACAAAACTATTTAGTGGTATTTTCCACTTTTATAAAATGGGAAATGTGAGAGTTTCGATCTTCAATTCTTTCTTTCTAACTATAAAGAAAGCAATATTGGTGACGAAAATTTATCTCGTCATCTAAAAAACTAGCCATATTCGTAAATAAATATTGCAATATACAATCCCTCAAAAAAAAAAGAAAAAAAAAACGTATTGCAATATACTACAAGCCATGCACGCACAATAATAATGACAATTGCTGTTCTCGAAACCAACTCACTCATTTTCGAGTCGGTCTTATAGGACTAGCAGACTATTTGGTTCGACTGGGACAATAGAGAGAATTGGAAGTTTTCGGATACAATCCTTCTTTTTAGAACTATTCTGACTAATCAGTTTGGTTTCAGAGTGGACTGACAATTCAATGGCCGAAACCTATTAAATTGTCAGATTATTCGGTTCGGAATAATTAGACTAATTTTTTTATTTTTGCAAACAAGAAATTCTTGACCATAATTTTATTTATTTATTTGATTTGTTTGGATCAATATTTCGTAAATTTTGAACTAGATTCTGGTGAGGATATAAGACACGATACGAACATGAAACTAGGAAACTTGTTTAACTTCCTTTCAGCATGTCGACAATATTTTTTTTTTTTTTAACAAACATTACAAGAACTTTTAAAGGCCGCGTGACGGTGAACTTGAACCCGTGACCTTTGGCCCGAATATTAATCACTCTACTACTAGGCTAACACACGCAAACACATGTCGACAATTTTAATCAGCTGGGATGTGCTGACCAGAGTCAATCAATCTGTACGAAAAGTCAAAAACTACCGGAAATATCATTTCTCCAAGTTGGCAAATTGATTATTTCAATTAATTGTTTTTCTGCCAATCATCTTTGAATTATTCGCTATTTTAATTATATTCAGCCAATCTCTGATTTTGATGGGAAAATATTTAGAAGATGTAACATGTTGGTTAATCACATAATGTAGATTTTTTTTTTTTTTTTGAAAGACTTAATGTAGAATTAGTATTTCTTAACCCATAAATTAATAGAGCAATAATAATTAATATAGAATTGATTTTTAATTGACTTTAATTATTGTCCTCTTCTTTGTTCAACAATTACACTAGACGGATAAGGCAGATTTTCTACTAACCTCCAGCCCATCCAGTACCACAAGTATAAAAAAAATAAAAGAAAAGAAAAGAAGAAAATTCAAAAACGCTTAAAAAGTTGGTGAATGATTGAATTCTTCAATATCATCCATGCAAATTCATCAAGGTCCAAAATTGAACTGACCCCCCACCCCGGCCGCCAAACTTGTATGAAAAATATTAATTTTAATTTATCAATATTAATATATGGATATATATTAATAAAACCATACAAAAAAAGTAGGAATAAAACACAAGTAAATCTTGAATGAGGTAAAACTTATAGAGATGGTAAATTCATTGAATTTTGATAACGTGCCTGATCAAAATATCTCATATTCATTACGACTAGATTTAGATATAATTATTAAAAGCCAAAAACAATTAAAAAAATTCAAGCAAGTAAATCATTAAAAAAAAAATATGAGATTGAAGCACGAGATAAGATTAAAAAATTTGAGGTGAGAACCCCACCCACCACCCACCCCATTATAAAAGGTCACAAAACTCACCTTAGACTTGGCCTAAAACCAAACCACTTCCTCTTCCAAAATCATCACTTCTCAAAACTCTCCAAGACTCTTTCACAAGGAGAGTGATATTTTGGAAGCAATCAAACTATAAACTATCAACCAAAAAAAACTTTCATTTTTAACCCTTTCAACTCCCTCACCAAACTCATATTTTTTTCAATATTCTTCCCATTTTCATCTCCTTTTACACCAAATTCTTGATCCATTAAAAAAAAAAATTTCATTACTCGTCATCAACAAATTTACTTCATTTCTTGAAACAATTAATCCACAAGAAATGGAGGATAGAATGAGGCGTTCGAGGCGGCAAACGAGCCGCAGCGGCAGCCGGAGCAATTGGGTTGTGGAGGAGGTTTTCACCGGCTCCGCCGCGTCGAGGCAGAGCGCCCGGGCGGAGGAGGATGAAGAGGCGCTGAGATGGGCGGCGCTCGAGAAGCTGCCGACCTACGATAGGCTGAGAAAAACAGTTCTGAAATCATTTATGGAGAATCCGAATCAAGGAAAGGTTAAGATTGTTCACAAAGAAATTGATGTAAGAAAAATGGACATGAATGAGAAGCAAGAATTCATTGATAGATTCTTTAAAGTTGCTGAGGAAGATAATGAGAAGTTCTTGAGGAAGTTCAGAGACCGCATTGAGAAGTAAGTTTTATCTTTAATGATGTATGATGGTTGGTCATGCAGATTAGTTGAGTCGAGTCGAGACGAATATAAAATAAAGTGTTTGATTTGATTGATAATTAAAATTAGATATGAAGTTGTCATGAATCTAATTCAAGAGACTTATCAAATTTTACTAACTGAGCCGAGATTTGAATTTTATCAAATCGAAATATATGCATGAGACTTGTTATTTTACTATTAATGTTATTATTATTAATACAGATTTTATCGCACCATGGTAATGAAATCTTGAAAATGCTAACTATTTTTGTTTCTATTTATTTACAAGTTGTTGAGTGTCAACTTATTTCAATAGTCAGATCTTGAAGCTAAGATGCTTGTTGGTGAATTAATGTTGATAAGTGAAAACGAAGTTTAACCAAATATTATTATTTTTTTATATGTTGAAAATATATGCATGACGTTCTATATATGGTCGGTTAAATGCATTTACTAATTTTGGTGGAAATTTTGTTTTTATCTAACGTAAACAACGTAGTATACATTGTATTAAGTCTACTTTTATTATTTCATGGATTTAATTTGAAGAAAGGACTATTTTGAAAAGCTACTAGCTGATAGAGCAAAATTATAAAATGCCAAATTAGAATTAATGTCACAATTTGGGAGCTGAGTTTCTTCTCATGGAATCTAGAAATTAAAGATGAGTTCTCATTTTATCTCGTATTTTATTTTAATTACTTCATATTTTGTTTTATATGCAATACGAATTACAAGGACTTGCAGTAAAATGTAAGGTTGAAGTGACATGTAGTAATCAAACATGCACATAATACAAAAACCTTTCACACCACATTATAATGATTAAGTCAATGATTAATATTGTTTATAAGTATTATTTTGATAATTTTGTGATTAATTGCACAGAGTCGGAATTTCCCTACCTACTGTTGAGGTGCGATTCGAACATTTGACCGTGGAGGCAGATTGCTTCGTCGGAGATAGGGCACTTCCTACGCTGCTCAACGCTGCCCGTAATATTGGGGAGACGGCGTTGGGTTGCTTAGGATTTAGGTTAGCTCCGAAAACAAAACTCACTATACTCAAAGACATTTCGGGAATCGTAAAACCTTCAAGGTAATCTTTTTTTTCAAGAGATGTCTCATTCTAATTTAATGTTACCATCTCCTATTTCAATATTTGTACGAGGTGTAGTGGCAAATTACAACCCGTAAGCTATGATTAATCTTGATTGGTCATAAATTGTGACAGGATGACCCTTTTACTGGGACCACCATCTTCAGGGAAATCAACCCTTTTGTTGGCTCTAGCAGGAAAATTAGACGCAACGTTGAAGGTTTGACTTTTTTGACATTGACTAATCAATATATTTTTTTCGTATTTTATTACATCAGTACGTAACGATCATATAATTATTATCGTACCAATGCAATAAAATTTGAGATGAAAATAGTACTATACTAATTAATTCTTGAAGCTTAATTAAGTTCATTTTATTGACAATATGCAAAAACAGACAAGGGGAGAAATCTCATACAATGGCCATATGCTAAATGAATTTGTACCCCAGAAAACATCAGCATACATTAGCCAAAATGATGTTCATGTAGGAGAAATGACTGTCAAAGAAACCCTAGATTTCTCGGCAAGATGTCAAGGGGTCGGATCGCGATATGGTATTTCTTTAACCACCTGCAGTTGTAATAATACTATTATATTTATTTATTTACTTTTATCTTTTTGGGGGCCGAATCGCGATATGGCAATCTTATGTTTATATGATTAAATTTTTCATTACTTTTAGTAGAATATTAATGTTGAAATAATTAAACAGAACTTTTGACTGAGCTTGCAAGAAGGGAAAGAGAAGCAGGTATTTTTCCTGAGGCAGAAGTTGACTTGTTCATGAAGGTAATTAAAAAATCTTAATTTAGCAGTTGGGTCGAAATGTTAGTTTAACTAATTAAATATGAATTATTAAATTATTTTGCATTTTTTAACAGGCAACTTCAATGGAGGGAGTAGAGAGCAGTCTTATTACAGACTACACTTTAAGGGTAAGAATTTTGAATTCTTAAAAGAATTAATAGTGGAGTGATTTATTTTCTATTCAAATTAAATCATATTTAATTTTATTTTGTAATAGTTAGGAATGGCAATGGGTCGGGTACCCACCCATTAAGCATATCCCAAACCCAAACCCATAAAAATTTCCTCAACCCATACCCGTCCCAAACCCGATTAAAAAATCATTTCAAAACCCGTACCCGACCCAAACCCGTTGGGTAATACCCACTAAAAACCCGCTAAAAACCCATATATACTAGAACATAAACATCAATATTAAATTTAGTAAAAAAAAATATTATAAACATAATTTTAACATAAGTATAAATAGAAAATTTCATTAAATTAAAATATATGTGGGTTAAAAGAATAATATAAAATCCTAAAATTATTAATATTTATACTAATATAAATTATATATAAAATAAATATTTAATTACTAAAATTATTAATTCTTTGTATGCAGTTTAAAAAGAATAATATAAAATTCTAAAATTAATAATATTTACACTAATATCTATGATTATATTATATATTATATATATAATATTTTGTGTATATATATATATATATAAATGGGTTTGGGTAGCGAGTACCCGTAGGTAATTTCCCAAACCCGATCCAAACCCGTCACGGGTTTGAATGTTTCTACCCAAACCCGTCCCAAAACCATTTAATGATTCCCAAACCCGTCCCATTAGGGTTTGGGAGAGCCGGATACCCGTAAAAATCCAACCCATTGCCATCCCTAGTAATAGTGGGTTAATTTGTCCCTGATATATTTTTCTATTAAAATCAAATAAATGCAGATATTGGGGCTAGATGTGTGCAGAGACACAATTGTTGGAGATGAAATGATAAGAGGAATATCTGGAGGCCAAAAGAAACGTGTTACAACAGGTTTAATGCAATTTTTTTTTTTATCAATTTATCTTAGACTTTTTCGAATAATTATTTTTGTTGAGAATTGAAATTTAAGGTAAAAAACTAGTTGAGGAAGTGTAATATGCAAACTAAATAAGTGGGCCTTTTCAAAGTCTAAAGCGCGCAATAGCTAAAAAGTTGCATAGATAATAAGAGAACCAAATTTGAAGATAAATTTATGTAACATGCACTTTCTATTTCATTTAGTGCCCCATGATATGATTGTCCACCTATTTAAGATCAAATTTTATGAAATTAAGTAAAAACAAGATTATCATTATTATAGCAAAAGGTTAGAGATAAATGTATTCGTTGACAAATTTCACTAGTGGGATTACCAAATCCTATCTGCATTCAGAAGGTGGCAGATTAAAATGTGGAAAGTGAAACTAAATAGGTAATAAGTCTTACCTAACACCAAAAAAACCTTCTAGACTAGCATCATTCGGACGAGATTCTCTATTTCAAATCGCGTTTCATTACGAGGTCTAAATCGAGTAATGGGCTTACTATTGGGCCTAATTCTAAGCCTTGTATCACTGCAGGAGAGATGATTGTTGGCCCAACAAAGACACTCTTCATGGATGAGATATCCACAGGCCTAGACAGCTCCACAACATTTCAAATTGTCAAATGTTTGCAGCAAATTGTTCATCTAACTGAGGCCACCATCTTCATGTCCCTCCTCCAGCCGGCACCCGAAACGTTCGATCTCTTCGACGACGTCGTTTTACTCTCCGAAGGCCAGATTGTCTACCAAGGCCCAAGAGAGAATGTAGTTGAGTTCTTTGAGAGCTGTGGCTTCAAATGCCCTGAAAGAAAAGGAACTGCTGATTTCTTGCAAGAGGTGCCTCATTACAATCCCACATTTGTCATATTTTCCTTATTTTTTTAGCATTTATTATCCGAAATAACACAATATTTACCTAAATTTGTAATTTCTACATTTTGAAAACGACATATAAACCGATTTTCAACAGGTGACATCAAGAAAAGACCAAGAGCAATACTGGGCAAACAGACACAAACCATACAAGTACATTCCAGTCAGCGAGTTCGCCACGAGATTCAAGCGCTTCCACGTCGGCCTACGCATCGAAAACGAGCTCTCCGTCCCCTACGACAGAAGCAGAAGCCACAGCGCATCCCTAGTATTCAAGAAATACTCTGTCCCCATACTAGAGCTTCTCAAGGCCAACTTCGACAAGGAATGGCTCCTCATCAAACGCAACTCCTTCGTCTACGTCTTCAAGACCGTGCAAATCTTCATCGTTGCTATCATCACCTCGACTCTGTTCTTGAGAACTCACATGCACACTAGGAACGAAGACGACGCCTCAGTCTACATTGGAGCATTGTTATTCAGCATGATCTGCAACACCTTCAACGGCTTCGCAGAACTTTCTCTCACCATACAAAGGCTTCCCGTCTTCTACAAGCAAAGGGACCTTCTCTTCCACCCTCCTTGGGCTTTCACTCTGCCTACATTTCTTCTCCGAATCCCTATATCGTTCTTCGAGGCCGTTGTTTGGATGGTTACAACGTATTACACGATTGGATTCGCCCCAGAAGCAAGCCTGTAAGTTTAGTAATATTCACTAATGTGATCTTATAATGTGTGATCAGGTTAAAGAAACGAGCATTTCCTTTCTTTGCAGGTTCTTCAAGCAGTTTCTGCTGATCTTCGTGATCCAGCAGATGGCTGCAGGGATATTTAGACTCACTGCAGGAGTGTGTAGAACCATGATCATGGCCAACACCGGAGGCGCCCTCACGCTCCTCCTCGTGTTTCTTTTAGGCGGCTTCATCCTTCCGAAAAGTTAGTAACAACACCCCTCATTTGTCTATCATTCGTGTCATGCAAATAAATATGACTAAAATTGAAATTTTCTTCTTCTTAAGACAAGATCCCCGACTGGTGGGGATGGGCCTACTGGGTTTCGCCCCTCAGCTACGGATACAACGCCATTGCAGTAAACGAGATGTTTGCTTCCAGATGGATGAACCAAGCGGTACCACTCTTGCAATTTGGTACACATTTTTCATTATTTTTGAAGCAGGATACCAAGTTAACATGTTGGTGTAATGCAGGCCTCAGACGGCATCACACCATTAGGCATAGCGGTGTTGAACAACTTCAACATTTTCCCAGAGAAAAACTGGTACTGGATTGGAGTTGGAGCTCTTGTAGGATTCACATTGCTCTTCAACATTCTCTTCACATTCTCCCTCATGTATCTCAACCGTAAGTCGTGTTAAGATCAATATGTTTTCTCCTAAATTTACTAAATATACGCGCTATAAATTTCCAAAGCGCGTATATTTCTAATGTCACGACTCATTCTCTTGCATTATGTTCAATGCAACAGCTCTTGGAAAGCCACAAGCTATAATATCTAAAGAGCAAGCAAGGGAGATGGAAACAGACTTTGGAGATGATGCACCAAGACTTAGGCCAACGAAGTCGAAAAACGACTCTTATCCTCGATCATTATCTTCCAGAGATGGAAACAACACATGTAAGCTTTAAGATCATCAAATTAATCGAATTACTGCTCAAAGTAGCATACTTTGCTCATGCGGAGTTTTCTTGTCTCTGTATCTCTCAGTGGAAATGGCGATGCAACGAATGAGCAGCCATTCGTCTATAACCAGAGACGACTCAAGCCTAGGTGGGGCACAAGGCGTCGCGCCAAAGAGAGGAATGGTGCTCCCATTCACCCCTTTAGCCATGTCCTTCGATAATGTGAACTACTTTGTGGACATGCCACCGGTGAGAACCCCGAAACTCGAGCCAGAAAACCCCGATGAACGATGTTTTTTCAATTGTCACTAACACTTGGCCTAATCTTGCAGGAAATGAGGGAACAGGGAGTGAACGAGGATAAACTGCAGCTGCTACGCGATGTAACTGGGGCGTTCAGGCCGGGAGTGCTGACGGCATTGATGGGAGTGAGCGGAGCAGGAAAAACGACGTTGATGGACGTTCTTGCAGGTCGGAAAACCGGCGGTTACATCGAAGGAGACATCATGATCTCTGGATTTCCTAAGAATCAAGAAACTTTTGCAAGAATTTCTGGATATTGTGAACAGACAGACATCCATTCGCCTCAAGTAACTATTCGTGAATCGTTGATCTACTCCGCCTTCCTTCGCCTCCCGAAAGAGGTTACCAAGGAGCAGAAGATGGTAAGCTAGTTTACAATACGATCTTGATTCGTGATCGTATCGTTGCACAACTTGTAGCATGTGTCTGCTCTTTTTCTCTCAACTTTCAAGAGAAAAATCTTAATAGAATTTCACTAATTGAATAAAATCCTAGCTTACAACTCGATACCTGTTTGCAGGCGTTTGTTGAAGAAGTGATGGATCTGGTTGAACTAGAGAATCTCAAGGACGCCATTGTAGGGATCCCCGGAGTCACGGGGCTGTCGACGGAGCAGAGGAAACGGTTGACTATCGCGGTGGAGCTTGTTGCGAATCCTTCGATTATATTCATGGACGAGCCTACTTCTGGTCTGGATGCAAGAGCAGCAGCCATTGTTATGAGAACTGTGAGAAACACAGTTGATACGGGAAGGACCGTTGTTTGCACCATCCATCAACCTAGTATTGATATTTTTGAATCTTTTGATGAGGTAAAACACAATTGTTTTTTTCTTTCTTTCTTTTCTTATCATGAATTCAGTTAATTTTAAAGCTGAAATCTTATGTTTTTCTATGGAATCAGTTGCTGCTGATGAAGAGAGGAGGGCAGGTGATATATGCAGGGCCATTAGGCCGCCATTCCCAGAAAATTATCGAGTATTTTGAGGTAAAATATAAACCAAAACTATAAAAAATTGCATGATTTGATTCACAATTATAGTTGAGTATTCGGATAATCCGGTTTGTTTTACCCCCCCCAAAAAAAATTTATCAAATCGAAATAACAGAGTTCACCAAATTAACAGAGCAAACAAACTAATCGAAAACACCTAAAAATAAATATTTACATGAATTAGTTCAAATTCGGCTTATTCGTGTTGAAAAACTATGAAATCAAGCTTCTGAATTCTCTATTAGGATTTAACCAACCAAATCACAAGTTGAATAACACGAACCGTTTTAACTGAAATGTTTTGGGTTGAGCTCGAATTTTGATTTGAAATGTGTGTGAAATGGTGCAGGGAGTTTCAGGAGTTCCAAGAATCAAAGAGAAGTACAATCCAGCAACATGGATGCTGGAAGCAAGCTCAATAGCCACAGAATCCCGACTTGGGATGGATTTCGCAGAATACTACAAAACATCAGACCTATACCGGTAACTAACGACATCCTTATTTATTTTCTGCAAATTAATTAACTACATCTTCTCATCGATCTCGATCTCGATCTCGATCATTTATGTATACATATTCGCAGACGAAACAAGACGCTGGTGAACGAACTAAGCACGCCGTCGCAGGGGGCAAAGGACTTACACTTCGACACACAGTTCTCACAGTCGAGCTGGGGACAATTCAAATCCTGCATCTGGAAACAATGGTGGACTTATTGGAGAAGCCCCGATTATAACCTCGTTCGTTACTTCTTCACTCTCGCTTGCGCCCTCCTCGTTGGCACCGTTTTCTGGAGAGTCGGCACCAAAAAGTTAGTCTTTCTTTTTCTGCTTTTATTTAATCACGATCAAGAATTAATCTCATTTTCTCTCTCTCTGTCTCTCACCCACAGTTAGTAATCTTGTTTTGCGTTGTTTTCACTTTAGGGAGAGCGACACGGATCTGTTGACCATCATAGGAGCGATGTATGCTTCTGTTTTGTTCGTCGGAATCAATAATTGTTCGACGGTTCAGCCAGTCGTCGCCATTGAAAGAACAGTTTTTTATAGAGAGAGAGCTGCAGGAATGTACTCTGCATTGCCTTATGCCCTGGCTCAGGTAAAAATAAATTACTTGGAATATGATTTTTTAATACCTACTTTAATTATTAAATTCAATCTAATTTTGTGTCACTTAATTAAATTTGTAGTGTTTGGTCTAATTTCTATAGAAAATTGAGAGGGGTACGTCAAATTCGGTCAAAATCGAATCTTTTTAATTCCGTCGAAGCTTAGACTTTGGTTGGTTCGATCAAAATTTTCAAAAATATTTGGTATTTTTAATTGAACTCGCGTATGTCCAACTTCATTTAATTAAACTCGTTGAAATACGATTTGTGTTTATTGGGAGTAGTTTGATGTAATACATGATCTGGCTTGGACATACTCGACTTAACTTTTATACTTTCCAAAATATTTAGGTGATCGTAGAAATACCGTACGTACTCATCCAGACGACGTACTACACCATAATCGTGTACGCGATGGTGAGCTTCGAGTGGACCGCAGCCAAATTCTTCTGGTTCTACTTCGTCACTCTCTTCTCCTTCCTCTACTTCACCTACTACGGCATGATGACCGTCTCCATCACTCCCAACCACCAAGTCGCAGCCATCTTCGCAGCCGCATTTTACGCGCTTTTCAACCTATTTTCGGGCTTCTTCATCCCGAGACCGGTAAGGCCAACACAACCTCAACTAGTACTAAAACATGCATGCTCACGAACATTTTTACCTAATTCTTGATTTATGTGATCAGAAAATTCCCAAATGGTGGGTGTGGTACTACTGGGTGTGCCCCGTGGCGTGGACCGTGTACGGCCTAATCATCGGTCAGTACGGAGATGTGACAACAACTATTACAGTTGCAGGAAATTCTGGATCAACATCACCTATGATTAAAGACTATATTCAAGATCATTTTGGGTATGATCCCAACTTCAAAGGGCCGGTTGCTGCAGTTTTGGTTGGTTTTGCAGTTTTCTTTGCGTTCATGTATGCTTACTGCATCAAGTCACTCAATTTTCAGATGAGGTAGAAGTAGATAGGAGGAGGAAATGTGAATTGTACATTATAATTTTGAAAATCTTATAGCATATATATAGTATATATGTTATAATTAGATGAGATTTAAGTAGTAGTGTTATGTGAATCTGGATTTCATATCTTGTGATCAATATGAGATCATTATAAAGTTGTAGTATACAGTGTGAATCGGTTAAATTCGTACCATTAATTTTTTTAAACAATTTGTACCATTAAATTTAACCTGGCTATATTTCTTGTTTGAAATATCTACGATTACTGATAAAATGAAATATAAATAAAATCGACTCTCATGTATTAGCCTCGTCATATTGCTAAGAAGAAAATTTTATGATACTTGGAACTTTGTGGATGTTGGGGCTATTATAAAAAAATAAAAAGAAATGTAAAGAGTTAAGCTGATTAGATTGGCGATTTAAATTAGAATTATTCGTTGAGGGGATAAATTAGAATAGTTACTACCACTAATTAAAATTTTGGAAACGTTAATTAGGTTATGGAATGTTAAAACCAAAGTTAACCCCTTAAAAAAATTTGATATGTCTGTAATTTGGGTTCAATCTCCAATGCTCCTTTTCCCCCAAATTTTTTTTAAATAAATATAAAAATGAATGATGTTAGTAATTGAACAAATTTTCTCATGGCTCAACTGAAGACAAAATAGCAATTTAATGTCCAACAAACGAAAAACGGGTTTCCTTTTAATTTTGTATATTTCCAATTAGTTAGATGGAAATATTTAGGATAATTCTAAACATAGCCTCCATTTTACTCTTTATAGTTATTTATTTAATAAAATAATTAAAATATTATTAATTATATTATTTTACCCTCACAGCCACTAAAAATTATAATTATAATTAACTAATAATTAAATAATAAACTTAAAACAATAATAATCCTATAACCCCCAACTCAATATAAAAATTTTAGAGCTTTAATAAGAAGCATTCACCGACGAATTGTAAGGTTGTTCTTCACCGGCGGCGGCCCCGCCATGGCCGGAAACTATTGGAAGTATGGACAGATCCAAAAGAACTCACAGTTCTGTGGTCAAGAGAAGACGCACCTACACAATTCTCACCGTAAAGTCTATGCCTAAAATTTGAAGAAATAAAAGTCCCAACAAGTTTGATATGCAAGAAACAACTCTCTAAAACTATACAAATTTCTCTCCCTTCGTCGGCCATTTTGCTACCAACACGCAATTCCGATTCAAAAATCTGATAAATTAATTTTGAGGGGTTGGTTTATATACAAAATATTTTTCCCGTAAAAAATAATAATAATGTATTTTATGTACTAAAATGATGTATTTTATATATTATTACAATGCACTGTCATAATAATACATTGTTGATTTATTACAATGCATTGTTGATTTATTACAATGCATTGTTACGATAATGCATTTTATGTTCAATTATAATGCACCGGTGATAACCGTAGATCTACAAAGATCAATGGTCCAGATCGCTTCTTATTTCTTACAGAAAAAACTTTTACATATGATCTCTTTCCTTAATTTTGAAAATCAAATATTTCACACTATTCTTTACTTGCCGGTTTTTCCAGCGAATCTATCTCGCAATAGGTTAGTCAATTGATTCTTTTGGCTTTTCTCAATTTTTTATTCTTGTTGAATGTGTACATATTTGCGAGAAGAAGATGGAATTGAAATTTTTTATTTTTTGTTGAATGTGTATGGGATATGCGATAATTTGGAATTGAAATTTTTTACTTTTGTTGATTGCTGTATTGGGATATGGAAGAGAAGATGGAATTGAAGGGAGCATAATACAAGTTGAGTTTGTTTAATTTTGAGGGTTATGAGGGCAATATAGTACATAAATTAATATTTTTATTATTATTTTAATTAGTGGTTGTAGAAAATAAAATGGGGCTATGTTTAGAATTTTTCAAATATTTAAGGTTTTGGCCCAAATCAACATGCATGTATTTATGAAGGCCTAGGTTGCAATTTTTTGTTCTAAAAAATCATGTTCGATCTGACCCAATCCGGAAAACGTACCCGACGGGCTTGGACCGCTAATTTTAAGCACCAGGAATCATGGAATTATTTGGATACATGTTGGCTTAAACCTGATCCTTCTCGGGTTTAATCCGGGTCAAAAAATGGATATGGATCGTGTGGCGGAAGAGGGAAAATCCACTTCCATAATGTTTGTCGCGTTATTGTTTATCTGACGTGTCATCATCTCAGCCAATCATATAAAAATGTTGGAACATTGGACCAAATACCCAATCCATTCCTACGAAGAATTGTGTGATGGGTGGATATTGACAAAATTGGATCACTGTTGCATTTTGTATTGTGATTGATATACATTTTATTTTGAAATATCTAAAAATATATGATGTGAGCACGGCTGAGCAGTCTACAAACTACAACTCAGATTCTTAGAATTAATAAAAAATGAGCCAATTACAATGCTAGAGCCAAGATTTAAAGGAGTTCATGATGCTTATTTTAGCCAAAATAAAAGCTCAAATCCAAGATCAAACTATTTATTGGGCCGAAAGATGAATATCTTCAAGTTGATGGGCTAAATGAAGGAAAATTAGGATATGTTTCAAATTGAGGGCGAAACAGCATGCGGTTTGGAGTAGAAAGTAATCCAGCGAGAATTTGAAGTTCAAGAATCATTTATAGTCCAAGAGTCATATTTATTTATCAAAGTGTTTATTTATGAGTCTTAAGTAGTTCCATGAATGTTAGACTTTCAAGACATCTTAAGCTTATAAATAGACTTGTAAAACATTTGTAAAAGGGACAACCTTTGAAGTATAGAAGAAATTTGCATTTGTCTTTGTGAGTTGAATTTTCTTGTAAAGATTTTCACTTGTTTTCAAACTTATCAAGACTATTGAGCAAGGTTTTGTGGCGTTCAACCATACCGAGGTTCTTGGCTAATTATATACCCAATAGGTCGAGGTTTTTACACTTTAGGAGGTGATCAAATTGAATTCTCGATCTAGGGAAACTGCTGCTTAACTCTTATAAGTGGAGTTCTTAGATCTTTTATCCAATGAGTCCTTCGTTTTTATCAATATATGTAGTTAATTAACATACGGAGAATTAGATGTCTCTCCTCCGTTCCACAAAATTACTCCTCCTTATATTTTTACACAAATTAAATATGTACATTTAATTTTCTTAGAAACGCATAATTTTTATTCAATTGTTTAATTTTGCTCATATTTAGTACTCCACGCATCACTTTTTACAATTATTATAAGATTATATTAGTAAAATCATCATATAATATAATTATAATTAAGAAATTGGACTATATTTCTTAGACATCCAAAAAGGAAAAAAAATAATTATTTTAATGGGAATGAGGGAGTATTATTTTTGGAAAAAAAATACTATATTATCTCATGTAGTTAATATACAGGGTACAAGAAGGCAGCCATTTCAATTTCGGTATGTGCAGCTAGGGATGTATACGAATCAAATAATTTTGGTTAGGTTCGGTATTAGATTTGAATTTTTGATATTCGAATTCGAAAATTTACTAATCGAATACAAATATTTTTTTTGATTCGATTAACTTTAAAATACGAAATCAAAATCATGATATTCGATTCGGTATTCGAAAATATTCGATTGTGTATATATATATATATTTGATATTCACAACTATATATGTATATATATATATATTAAAAACTAAACTAAAAAATTAAAATAAATAAAAGAAGGAAATTTCATTTAAAATATTGTTTTAGAACATTTTTCCGTCAAAATTGTGAATCAAATATATTCCAATCGAATCGAATAGTCTAAAAAATAAAGAAATTTCGAATCAGATATTCGAATTGTATTGTTTATAATACACTTAAAAAATCGAATCGAATATTCGAATAGTTTTGAATATTCGCGAATAACAGTTCGAATCGAATACGAATAAAAAATAAGATTCGAAATCGAATTGAATATGTAATTTTTTTTTCGAATCGAATCGAATACAGTAATATTCGATTCGATTCGATTCGTATAGATCCCTATGTGTAACTAACGTAATTGAAAAAAATACATAAACCAAAAATAATGCATATAAATAACAGTGATGGCGGATATAAAAATATACGCAAATACTTATACACGAATGTCGTACGCTCTGCGACCATTTGACCTATCGTGTCTCAATTTCTATATTTATTACTCCCTCCGTCCCATTTATAACGTCTCATTTCTTTTGGACACAGTTATTAAGGAGAATGGTAAAAAGATAGAAAAGTAGTTGGTCCCACCACTTTTGAAGAGTTAATTATTTCCTTATTTGGAAACATGACGTTATGGATGGGACAGACAAAAAAAGGAAAATGGGACGTTATGAATGAGACGAATGGAGTAATATTGTATGCTGCAGTTAGGGATGGCAATGGGTCGGGTTTTTACGGGTACCCGGCTCTCCCAAACCCTAATGGGACGGGTTTGGGAATCATTAAATGGTTTTGGGACGGGTTTGGGTAGAAACATTCAAACCCGTGACGGGTTTGGGAAATTACCTACGGGTACCCACTACCCAAACCCATTTATATATATATATATATATACAAAATATTATATATATATATAATATATAATATAATCATAGATATTAGTGTAAATATTATTAATTTTAGGATTTTATATTACTCTTTTTAAACTGCATACAAAGAATTAATAATTTTAGTAATTAAATATTTATTTTATATATATAAGTATAAATATTAATAATTTTAGGATTTTATATAATTCATTTAACCCACATATATTTTAATTTAATGAAATTTTCTATTTATACTTATGTTAAAATTATGTCTATAATATTTTTTTTTACTAAATTTAATATTGATGTTTATGTTCTAGTACATATGGGTTTTTAGCGTAGGGATGGGATCGGCAACAAATGGCCATTGTTCGATAATTCTTCTTCAACATGCACATGCAAGATGTTATACACTCTATCGAAAGAATAAATGTCACCAAATATTTGGTAAGTAACTCTATTAGTTGTAATTTATTAATTTAATTATGGCCAAGTTTATCATCAATTATGGATCGGTACTCACAAATGAAAATGTCTTTCTTGAACTTGCTTTTGTTTTTTATTATTGACAGATAAGATGGAAATTTGAATGGAAGAGAAGTAGTGTGAAAAAGAAGAAGCGTCGATTGTGATTTTTGGGATTGGTTTCTGAAGGGTTGTATACTGAAAGCAAGCCTTTTGCTTGTATACATTGATTCAAGTCATTTCACTATGATTTTCCTATCTGAATTATTATTATTGCATAATTATTTAATTGTCTAATTATCTCAATATTATAGATTATATAGTGTGTTGTAGATCACAGAAGATTATATAATCGGTATCTTATGAGATATAAACTGATTTCACAGTCGAGACAACTTTGGACAAGTTGTTGGTATAGACTGTAGCATAATTGATTAAATAGTTTATCTTAACTATTTATTTATGCTAGTACGTTTATCGTATTGAAAGGATCACAGTGAGGTGTATTATTTATTCTGACTTATAAATAATCAAGATCTCGGTGACTTAAATAGTCTTAATCTTAATTACATTAATCGGTGTAAATAAGTATTTGCCTATTATTTTGATTTATCATGGGTGGGGACTTTGGCATATAAAGTCCAATATGCTCGATATCTTGGATAATAGCAATTCTTGTTTGATGCGCGATTAAATTGTATTTAAGAGACCGTGTCCTATTAACAATGGGCTGATAATATTCTCTTGATGAACTTAATATGTTTATCATACTAAACCCTGCAGGTGGAATTTATTCCGGTATGATAATAAGTTTAAGTGGTAGCACTCGAGATAATTATTTATGGTTAAATAATTAATTAATTGATTAAAAGCTGTCAGAGGCATTTAATTAATTAATGAATATTTGATATCTTAAACACGGAGATTAATTAAGTCTAATACTAGCCCCGACTCACAAAATAAATAAGGTGGCAATTCAGTATTAATTTTTTAGTGGAGTAAATTAATACTAGTGACTGATTTATATTCTGGGCTGAATAAAAGAAATCAGACGTTGGGAGGCCTACACCTTATTTAAGCTAGTAGATCCCTGAACTGGCCCACTAGGCCCTAGCCTCTAAAAGTGGCATTCCTTCTCTCTATGGCCCATCTGGGCCGGTCTTTATTTAATTAGATGGGCTCTGATAATTAGGTATTATATACCAGTTATATATATCAGAGTTTACATCAGAATTAATTCATTCTACGTAAAAAATAAAAAGGCAGAAAACCTAGAGAGAAAAGAAGGGAAAACCGCCACTTTAGTGAGAGGAAGAGATCGAAGCTCGTTGCCATCCAGCGTCGATTCTTGGCTCGGGAACAGTTCAGAAGATCAACTCTGGAGTCTCTAATCTCACAGTTCGCAGGTTTTTCTAATAAACATCCTATGATTGTTATTTAATTCATAGGAGCATGCATAGGTTCGATTTACAAGTGTTTGTTAGATAACCAAAATAGATTCGTGGGAAATTATGAGCCGGCCTATCAATTGGCGGTTCCTACAGTTTCTTGATCTCAAACAATGTTAATTGGAGTTGTTGGGCTAAATTATTGATATTATACTCTATGACTTTCTTTAAATATTGTGCTTTTATTTATTTGGATATGTGGGCATTTTCTCCTGAGGTGGTAAAATTATCATATTCATTGTGTATATGTATCTACATTTGTATGTGAAATGGTTATGAGGATGGAAAGAGTGAACAAGATGTTCTTGGCAATGTAAGTTTATGATAATATGGAAGGTCTGTATATTTCCTGTATCAATCATCTCTTATGTTAGTACAGAGCTTATGAATGTGTTTTTTCTATTCTTGATATGCTTCAAAATCTATGAATGTGGTTTTTCTTGCTTGATATGCTTCAAACTTTGACGTGTATCATTATGAATGTAAAGCTACTTTGATCTCCACATCTAAATTTAAAGAAACTTCAGCATATTAATAGCATGTTATTGTATGTTGGTTTTTTTTTAATAATTTATGATGAATTTGGTAACGTTGGATTGGAAATGTATACTATACCATTTTAGTCTCTCTTGACTTTCTGCTAGCATCTTAATGGTGCATTGCATTGCACTCACCCAAGTCTTGCAGAAACGAAAATGATTTCTGGATTCGAAATATTATAACTTGACTCCTATCTGATTGAGAATTTGTGTTTTGTCTGACAAATTTATTTATCTAAAACAAAGAGCTTATTTCCCTCCAAAAAAAAACAAAGGCCTTCTATTAATAATCTTGGCGGCACTGAAACCATTTGTGCAAGAATGAAAAAATCGTTACAGATATTTAAAATATTTATTGATGACAATTGATAATCATACAAAAACATTTAAAAAGTAAAGTATTATATAAATCAAAATATTGGTAATATATAAAACTATAAATTAATTAAGATGAGATTTATTTCTTTATAGAGGTAGACTCATGAGATTAAAAAAAAGGTCAAAACATTTTAAGCAAGTCTGTATAATTTTCCCCTAAACAAAAAGTCTATATAATTTTTTTTCTTTTTCTTTTGTCAATATGTACTTTATATTAATATCAATATCTTTAATTCACTTTACAAAAAAAAATATACATTTCTTTTTGGAATAATTTCGATAATTATAAAATAGAAACAGTTATGATTCCACTATAGTTTACTGGCACAAAGTGTTCGTCTCAACTTCCTTTGTGGAAAATATAAAAGCTTGTGCACACGAATATAATATATATTCATGTTATTAATTTCTTATAAATTTGTAATACAACTATAAATTTATCATATAAAAAAATGAATCATGTTCCGATACAATTATTTATTTCCTCATATTTTACGATTCTACACACATATATTTATATATAGATTTGTGGTATATAATTTAGTTAATATTTCAATTTAGTGATTTAATAAATAATTGTTTCCAGGCATCGGGCGGGTTGCAAAACTAGTATTATGTAATTTACACGAAGAAACCTAGAATTAAGTGTAGAAATGAAAAGTACCAGCATTGGAGTTCGATTGATTTAATTTCTTCTTCTGTTTTTCCTGACCTCAAATTAAACGAGAGAAGATTAGCATAATATTAAAGGACAAAAGGGTATTCTTTGCAGACTGCAGCCGTGACTCGTGAGATAGGTGAGATTAGTAATGGGCGTAATTAGGTGCCAGTATTTTTCCTGACCTCAAATTAAACGAGAGAAGATTAGCATAATATTAAAGGACAAAAGGGTATTCTTTGCAGACTGCAGCCGTGACTCGTGAGATAGGTGAGATTAGTAATGGGCGTAATTAGGTGCCAGTATTAAGTCATGGTGCCATGACATAAATGAATCTTATCAACCAAACATCAAACAAAATGATATAGGATTAGGACCTATAGTCATGAGGCCTAATCTCATCATCAACGAAACCAAATGGGACCTTATCGATATTACTGCCAATATTGTGAGTCTGCAACTTATAAATTATTTAATTCAATGTGTTATTTTCAAAAATAATTAAGGACATATTAAACGACTATGTAACAGACAGACATATGAAGTAAATTATAAACGTTAATGACACTTGATAATTTTCAACACAATACCAAAATAAAGTTCTATACTTCTATTAGAGATCATTTGAACATAAAGATTCTGAACTAGAAAGGACAAGAGATAGAGAAGCTCATATATCTGGTCTAAAATTAAATTGGAATCTTTAGTAGCTCAGACTCAATTGCCTCCTTGTGCACCATGTCTAGTTCACATCGCTGGCATACTAAACTAAGCTGGCATCGATGGTTCGTCCTCTGCTTCAATCGTGTATCCATCATCATCTTCTTCTTCTTCTTCTTCTTCTTCTTCTTCTTCTTCCTCCTCCTATGCAGATTTCAAGTAAAAAGTATCATAAGAAATTGGGGAATATTGAGTTGGCAACGATCATATATTCATACACAGAATAAGAATTTACCTCAACATCATTGAGTTGAACAACACTCTCAACAAATGGATAAAATTTTAATGGACGCGAATGAGCATAGATACCGAGATTCTTGGATTTTCCAACGGCACGATCAAACACCACTACCTCATAATCGAAGCTTTCAAAATATAAAAGCTGACCGTTTTTGGAAAACCATATCGGGTGCTGAACACCACAAACATGGAAAACAGATTCTTTGCTCCACAATCCATCATTCCTAACCCAAAGTTCATATTTGGTAGGTACATCTTCACGACACGAGTATACAACAAGACTAAGCAACCCTTTATACTCCAGAATACGATAAAATAGCTCGCTCGTGATAGGTGGTAAGGGTAGAGTAGAAAGAGTTTCAGCCGAAAAGTCGAATGAGAGAATTGCTCGATCCCCGTAGGGCACTTTTAAAGATGCTGCAGAGTAAAAACCCCATTTATGCAAGCATAAGTAGGTGATGAAATAAGACTGACCTGGGTGCATGGTATTTTCTTCCATGAATTACTTTTGAGCTTATACAACCAAATACAATAACGTCGATCAAAGTAGTTCCCTTCCTCATCTATCGTGTAAGTCCAAACAAGTTGCAGCAATTTGTAAGTTTGACGATGTCTATGGTCAGACGACCACATTCCAGAAGCCACCTGAAGATTATCTAGAAGAGGGCGATCAACACAGGACGTGGGGAGGGTCTTAAGCTCATTTGTTGTCGGGTTCCAAAGTACATGCTCCATACGACCATTGAGAAAGTGGAATAGACCGTTACAAGTAGCGCCTAGGAAAACCCAATTTTCCTTAATAGGAGAGGGAGGATAAATGTAATATTTTGGTGACATGCTGCCATCCTCTTCATCAACTGAATATGCAGTAAAATATGTATGATCATCTTTATCACGTGAATGGATAAAAATGTCAGGGTTAGGGTTGACAGTTGCATTCAAAGTCTGGCTTGTGTAGTAACGGACAAAGCTATCATGCTTGAGTTTAGGCTTAGGAGAGGAGTGTGTGGCCTCTTCCTCTTCTGCAGTCAAAGGTTGAGACACAGCTGATTTTATCTCATCATAACCTATCCAATCCAATAAAAGTGGAAACTTAACATAACATTTTTCCAACAGATTCAATATCAATATCATTTAAAAATAAAAAATTGATAGTAATAATAAAGTAAGGAATGAAGGGAAAGAGGTAGCGTACATTTTGTCTCCGAAACGCAGGGAGCAGGAATCACATAACCTACCCAACAAATGGTATGGAAACATTATATCACATCAATCATGTAGAGTAGATATCCAGAGCAGAAACTTTTCTTTCTAATTTGTTTTTTATTCCCATCCCTTTTTTCTCTTCTGTTCCTCCTCCCTACATATCTAATGTTTTTCATATCTTTTTTGAGTTCATAGATTTAAAAAAAATATATTATTATTACGATAAAAAGAAACATGAACATGATCTGGGTTGAAGTTGAACACACAACACCAACACCGGTAATTTAATTTTCATAAATAAATACCCGGCAATTGCAATCCAATAACATAATAAACATAACATAAAATGAATAAATACCTGGCGGCACATGTATGAGTCTATGGGATACGCGTTTCTCGAGATCCTCAGGCGGGGCACCGTTGATTTTCGTCGCTAAATAAATACCTTCCGACTCTCTCCCTCTGAGACAAAATCAACAATTTAATTCACAAATAAGTCGCGCGTAATTGTTAAACCAATACAAATAGGTCAGAATAAATAATTATAAATTTTTTGAAAGAAATTAAAATGCCTGCGCTCTGAGGAGCACGAGCTAGATCGAACACGGCCGTAGAAAGACATGAGTGTCGGGAGGCGGCGCTTGGCGGCGGCGGCGGCGGAGGCGGCGGCGAGCGAAGCCATGCCCTTTCTGTAACCTAACAAGACCAGAAGATGACTATTTCTATTTCACTTTTTTGTGGCAAATTGGAGATCCAAATCCGACTATACTTTTCAAGTTCAAATCCACAGGAATAAAAAAGTAGGAGTAAATAGTTTTGTTTACAATGGAATGGACTTTGTTATATTGTCTTACGGCCCAATGGGCTCTGCGCCTGAGGCTGGGCTCTTCGGCTTTTAAATGGGTTCAGTATTCAACTATCTGACAGCTTTTCATGGATAATGCAATTAAAATTAGGATGATTTGAACATATCTCCTATTTTTCTCACTATAACATCTATCTATATCTATATCTATATCTATAACTACTGTGTAATGGAAAACGGATTCGAGGCCTTCTCTCCTATATGGCACTCCTCTAATCCCTCCATTTCTATTTTTCTAAATTCTCCAATTTTCTGAATTAAAACCAATATTTATCATATTTTATATTCTATAATCTATATATATGGTATAGAGTTCCATAAAATTAAAATCTACGATTAAATCTTCAAATTATTCTTAAATTTCCATCCTTAAATTTTATTAACATATATTGATAATCATTATATAAATACTACTACAAGATAAATAAAATAGTCTTATTTTTATTGAGAGATTTAATTCGATCAATTATTAAGTTTATCAATTAAATAATTTTTATTATATTTCCTAACAATAAATTTTAATTTTATTGTAAAATTTAACTACTTTGACCGTTTTGATCAAATAAATAGTTTTCTATATAATAATTGGTTATTGGCCAAATAATTCTTAATATTAGTAATATATTATTAAATATTATTTATTATTGTATCCACCAATCATACAATTTGGGAGAATTTCCAAGTCTAGCTCAATATGAATGGTAATTTAAAAATTTAGGATTTGAATTGGGGTACTCTAGGTCGATTCTCCTTAATTAATTACATTTATTTATCTATAAAAAATCCTATTTCCAAACTATTAATATTCATTTAATTTGATCAGTTAAAGGTGAATATAATCTCAAAACATCGCTATTTATATAAAATAACTTCATTTATTTAGAACAGTGTTGCTACTCAAAGGAGATTAGAAAATATTTATTTTAAATAATATTATACTCTAAAACAATCACATTCACTTAGAATAATGTTGTTTATTTTTCCCACACCATTTTTCAATGGGACTCCATCCATTCGAGAATCTAAATAAATGCTTAAAATTCATTTCGCAATACCGGTTTAATTTGATCAATTATCATTGAGTTGGCCAAATAAATAGTCATATTTTTATTGGGAAAATTAATTCGGCCAATTATTAAGTTTGCTAATTAAATAATTTTATTATATTTTCTAACAATAAATATCAAGATAGATAATCAATTATTGTATGAACTTATATTTCAAAATTTAGATAGTTTTATAAACGAGTCTGTATAGTGAACGAGTAAAACTATACGAGTTTGAAACGGGAACGAATAGTAAAATTGATTTGCGATATGTATGAATATATAAATTCTAAATGAGCTTCTTAGTCAATCAATATTTAAAAATATATATAGAGAGAAAGAAGTGACAACATAAACTAAAGATTTTCTAAATAAAAAATAAAATATAATTAATTTCAAAATTTGGTATTTTAAGAGAAAAATATTTTATTATAATATTTCTTTTCAATAAAAGATAGAAGATTATAATATTGAGACATAAAATTGAAACAAATGGAATACACAAAAAATATGTGTTGGATTTTATATTTAATTACTTATTTATTAAAATTTTAATCGAGTTCATTTACAATTTTCATTTTTCAAAATCTTAAATAACAAGGAACTTCGCATGGATTTTTGTTGTAGATTTCACTAATTGCATAATATAACTGAATTATTTATATGTGTTGCGATGCACTCACTCCGTCTCATATAAGGTGACACATTAATTTTGGACACGTGATGTGATCCATGGAGGCCCAAGTTCGTTGCATATGTGAGCTGATTTAATCGAGTCTTTTATTAGTATTATTTTAGTTATTTTGATTGTTTTAGTATTTTAATTGTTATTTTCGTTTTTTATTTAGGGTGGCTGAAATTAGGCCTTAGTTGAGTCAGTTTTGACTTTTATGCTTTGTTTTGACTAAGGATTTGTTTCCTTATTAGGTTAGGAGTTATTTTCCATGTTTAGTTTCCTAGTTGAATTAGGTTTTCACCTCTATATATAGAGGGCTGTGTTTTGGACGAAAATTAGACTTTATTCATTATTCAAATTGTGAGTTTAATTCTCTCTTGAGAGTTTTCGAGTTCTTCTTGGTTTTGCCAAGTCGAGTTCATTTATCGACGAATCGACGAGTCAATCATCCCTCGTTCGTGTGTCTTTCATCGTCCCAGAGTTGCTGCATATATCAACTTCACGTTGGGGTTTAGAGATTCATTCTTCTAAATCATTTCGTGGTTAGATTCAGAGGTTTTGGGATCTTTCATCGTTCGTATCCAATTGTTCGAGTCTTCTGCGTGCGAGTTCTTCGATCAGTCATCAAGGATCGTATCATTTGGCACCAGAGCCGCGTTTCGTATCCAGGTTTCATTGTTCTTTCTTCGTGTCAAGCGTAGAAGTTTAGGTTTCGTTTCTGTCCAGTTTCGTCTGTTTCAGTTTCGTATTTCGTTTCTGTTCAGTTTCGTATTTCGTTCCTGTTTCTGAAATCTGGCCGAAATTGAGCACCGAGCATTTTTGAGTTATACTCGTGCGAATTTTCTGATTTTTGGATATGTTCTTCCTTATATCAGTATCTAGGTTGTGTTAAAATTTCAGCTTAATCGGAGTTGTTTTGGTCCAGTTTCAGATCACGTCCTGTTCGTGAATTTTGAGTTTTTGAGTTTTACTCGTGCGTTTTTGCTGAATTTTGGATATGTTGTTCCTGTTTTCAATTTATTGTTTGTGTTAAAATTTCAGCTCAATCGAAGTTGAATTGCTACAGATTCCAGTCGGGTCTTCTTCGTGGATTCTAGGCGTCGATTTAGGTTTTAATTGAGTTTTTATATCGTTTCTCGTGTTTTGCTTTGATCATTTATATTACAGATCTGTTCGTTCGTTCGATTCAGTTTTGTTCGTGTTTATGTTTATGTTTCGTTCGATTTAGTTTTGTATCTAGGGTTTCAGTTTCTGTTTCGTTTCTATTTTCAGTTTTGGTTTCGTGCTGTTTCTGTGATTTTCAGTTTTTAGTTTCGTTCCAGTTCAGATTCAGTCTAGGGTTTCGTTTATCGTTCCGTTTTCATTTCGTCGTGTCCACCTGCGAAGTTACTGTTCACCGTGAAGTTATTGTTCACGTTACTGTTCACGGGAATAAAAAAACAGTTGAAAGAGTTCGATTCCTTGAGAGATAATTCAGAGTGGAAAAAGGCAAGAGAGTTTGTGAGATTATTAGAGAGATTGAAAAAGCCATATCTGAGTGTGATACACGAGAGTTGAGCGGTTCAATCTTGAGTGATACACGAGAGTTGTGAGGTGGTGAGGTCTTGTTTTTACTAATCGTCTTGTTTTCTGTGTCAATATGTCAAGAGAAGTTGAACAAGTTTCATATATAGAGGATCAGCCTATCATTGATTCAGAGACGAAGTTCATGATAGAGGCACTCAAGTCAGAATTGGGAAAGGTTCTGAAGTCAAAATTAGAGTTGGTGCATGAGAGGTTAGATCGGATAGAGCAATCTCGGAAGAGACAAACTCAGAATTTTCTTCATCCGATTAAGTGTCCTCGAAGGCGTTTGATGAGAGAAGAGAAATCTTACCAAGATCACTTCGAGCATACTTCTCGACATTTTTATGGCAGCATGAGGAGGCGTGGTGAAGCAAGGGATCGTGAGGATATCAAGTTGCAACATATTCCATCAATCCAAAAGAAACACGATCATAATTCGTTTCTTGGAGGGACATGGGATAATTGGATCTATGAAGAGAATCAGTCATTGCAAACGCAACAACTGGACGACACTATCACTATCCATCAGATAAGCCATCCAAAGAAGACGATGGTTGCAGTGGAAACCGTTGTTGATATGAAAGATGAGGAGTGTCCGAAGAAGTTGGTGCTCGATATTGTTGTAGATGTTGATGTCAAAGATGATGAGGTTAATTGTAAGATGCTACGATTGGAGGATTCATGTAAAGATGTGCTAGAGATATGTGATCCAATCTTGGTTGCAGATCAGTCTTTACCGGAAATTAGGGGCGTTGATGAGGAGCAACGAAAGAATATCTTTTCTACAATATGTGAAGTTGCAAATAAGGTATGTAGCATGATCATTGATGATAGAACTTGTACTAACGATGCTACTGTGGTTATAGTGAGAAAAATAGGGGTGACCTTGTGGAAGAACCCTAAGCTGTCATGGATGACTGATATTGTAGTTGACGAGTTGACCAAGGAAGTGAAGGTTCCGATCCAAATCAGCAAGCATGAAGGTGGAGTGCTTGGTAATGAGGTGCCGATGCAAGCTACAAATACATGGTTCGAGCAATCTTGGCTGTTTGGTAGAGATGTGATACATGATGGATTCTCAAACAAGTATTCATTTCAGTTCAAGCTAATGAGAGATCGAGTAAAGCTTCAACATGAGTCAGATTCGAAGACGAATAAGAAGAAGAAGAGGAAGGATGAACATGGGAGCAAAGATTTGGTTCAACATTTCATGCAAGAAGAGAAGATTTTGTTTTTGATCCGGGCATTTAGAACGACGACGTGGATTTGAGGACAAATCCCTTTCAAGAGGAGGGGAATGATGTGATCCATGGAGGCCCAAGTTCGTTGCATATGTGAGCTGATTTAATCGAGTCTTTTATTAGTATTATTTTAGTTATTTTGGTTGTTTTAGTATTTTAATTGTTATTTTCGTTTTTTATTTAGGGTGGCTGAAATTAGGCCTTAGTTGAGTCAGTTTTGACTTTTATGCTTTATTTTGACTAAGGATTTGTTTCCTTATTAGGTTAGGAGTTATTTTCCATGTTTAGTTTCCTAGTTGAATTAGGTTTTCACCTCTATATATATAGAAGGCTGTGTTTTGGACGAAAAGTAGACTTTATTCATTATTCAAATCGTGAGTTTAATTCTCTCTTGAGAGTTTTCGAGTTCTTCTTGGTTTTGCCAAGTCGAGTTCATTTATCGACGAATCGACGAGTCAATCATCCCTCGTTCGTGTGTCTTTCATCGTCCCCGAGTTGCTGCGTCAACTTCACGTTGGGGTTTAGAGATTCATTCTTCTAAATCATTTCGTGGTTAGATTCAGAGGTTTTGGGATCTTTCATCGTTCGTATCCAATTGTTCGAGTCTTCTGCGTGCGAGTTCTTCGATCAGTCATCAAGGATTGTATCAACACGTGTATTAAGGAAAAAGGTATAAAGTGGTTAAAGTGGTAGGGTCAAATTAAACGGGTGGTCATGTATATGCTTACGTGAATTTTCCTCATTTTCTACTCATATTTTTTTTCTTCTAAAAACTCAAATAAATGGAATTTCATATTGATTTCTTAAAAGACTTCATCAAATGGAACCTAAATAAAAGGAATCACATTTTCTTTCCAATATTCTATTCCTATTTTTCTTAAATGTATGATACATGAACAAGAGTAAATTACTATTTAATTGAGTTCATGACGAGTAAATATATTAATTTAATTTAAACGGGTTTCATATACTGTATGATTTCAGTATATCTATATAATCTTAAATTCATAATTAAACGAGTTCTATAAATTGTATGATCTTCAAATTTAATTTTAATCTCTTATTATTTATATTATTCATTATTAATATTTACTTTATTCTGTTCGTATTTTAATTGAGACAAATAACCTATTATTTATAGTTTATTATTTTGACATTTTATATTTAAACATGTTCGATTAATTACGAATATTACTGTAGGGAACAAAACGGGTAGAATAATTTCTTATTAATCGGATTTAAAATATGCATGATTATATATTCTAAACTGGTCTGGGTAGCTGAATCCTAGCCTTATCATCTTGGTTCATCGATATCCTTTACCACAACCAACGACTTGGAGTGATTAGATGCTACTTTCGGTTAAATAACAAAAGAAACCAATGATTTTTTTGAATTTAATTAGAAACTAAAGATATTGACCTTGAAAAAAAATTCTATAATTGTCAATCATATTGCATATAATAATTTAGTTATATAATGAATTCCAGTCGATTTTCGACAGACTACAAGCTAGTTTATATCTATATCAAAACAGAATAGTAGCAAACCAATTTTACCCCCAAATCAATTGGAATTCCATAATTTTCGGAAATTTTCAAATTCTACATTAATTTTAAATTTAAATTTTAACAACCAAATTCTACGGTAATTAACAGTTTAATTAAAAACTGAAAAGTAAAAAATTGACCCACTAACCTAACATGACCCACTGCTACAAATTATCCACAGCTACAATTAAATATTATAAATATAAAAAAATATAAACAATACAGCCCACTGCTACAAATAACTGATCTCTCATTAAAACATTAGAAGATTACAATCTTCTACTCCCTCCGTTCCCAAATAAATGTCCTGAGCCGCCAAAATACGTACACCAAATGACTCATTTTACCTCTTCATTATTGCACATGAAACCGAAAAAGTAAACCTCTAGTCTTGAGTCAAAAGGTAAATATACAATTTGGCATAATTTTTACGTAAAAATGTGTAATATAGGACACTTATTTGACGACAAAATTTTTGGCGGCTCGGGACACTTATTTGGGGATGGAGGGAATATATATCAAAAAAATTCGTCCCATTCTATTGACATATCTCTCTCAGCAAATTTGATGCTATAACACAATATATATATGTATATTATATATATATATATGTTTATATATATATATGTAATTTTGATGAATCATATAAAAAACTACTATAATTTCAATTTATTTTTTGTCACAATATTTAAACTGCTGCTCTTTATCCTTTGCCAAGAATATATACTACTAGAAAAACGCTCATACATAACGGATATTCTCCGTTATGTATGTGGCCAAAAAACCGTTATATATAGTGGTGTTATGTATGATGCGTTCATACATAACGGAGAAAAACCGTTATCTATAGTATTATACATAACGGTATTTTTCTAATACATAACACTTTTTTCTCCGTTATGTATAGTTATTATACATAACGTTATAAACCGTAATGAATATCAATTTTTTCCGTTATGAAATATTCTACATTTTTTATATTTCACTATAGATAGCATTGATTTGTATTTTAGATAACAATATTTTTACGTTATCTTTTGTCTAATACATAACAATTCTTTACCGTTATAAATGTATTTAAATTTCGTTGTGTTATGCTGTTATAGACAACGGTTTTTTTGTTTTGGAGTACAGTTTTGTGCACCGTTATGTATTCTTGCTACACCTTTTAATATTTTTTTTTCCTGTAAATATTTTTTTCCTGATTTTCATGTCATTTATTTCGATAAATAAATAAATAACTCTAAAACAACAAATGACATTACCATCCATAACATATATAATATACCATCCAAAACATTCGTTACATTATCATCCTAATATAGTCAAAATGTCACACGAGTTCTATCTAATTATATGTCTTAAAAAGAAAGAGAACATATTAAGGATGCACCTAACATCATCTTTCTGGTGGGTCTGTGCAGCACTTACATCCTGGTGTCGCAGTCAAAGCTAAAATTCTTAGTTGGACCCGAGCATCCATCAACCTGCAACATCAACGTAAATCAGTGTAAATTGTAAAAGTTTATTTCAAGGAAAAGATGAGTGAATAGCATGCAAGTTTTCCTCAAGCTCAAAGCTAGAAACACAGGACTCAATGTGCTCGCCTATGTACTCCAGTTAATATATAGCTCAAGAAATATTTATGAGCTTATTGTTTCAATTTTTTACTAGTATCAATGTAAAATGGAGAAGTAAATGTATAAGGAGAATGAATCATAAATACAGAACTAAATCCCGAAACCATTTCCTTTGCTATTTAATGCATATTTTTCCAATCTAAAATAAGAAAGTATACCTCTCGGACAGCTACACAGTAGGAATAGTTCCCGTAGCATGATGTGCCTCATCAATCACCAGGCACACCAGATGCTTCGCCAAATAGGAGCCAACAACATAAATTTAATGAAGAATTTTTCAATTGTAGAAACATACAAATATAAAAGAAAAGCAGATAAAAATCCTCATAATCCTAATTCTTATAGAAAGACATCCTAATTCCACCATTTCCTCGCTGCTTAAACAAATTGTAAATTGTGGCCAATTTCACATTATATAAATTGGCACCAAGTGCTATTCCAAGGCTTTACGAGACCTATAAATATTATAAAACCAAAAAAAAATCCTAAATGAGAACTCTAGAAACTTTCTATTATCGTTTTCTATTTCCTACATATGATGTTAGATTATTTATGTTTCCAGTATTGCAAATGCTCTCCAATAACATATCACAGGTTGAGAAACAAACCAGACTGTATATCCTTCTCTAACACTTGTGGAGTAACAAAAAAAACTCGTTTGCATTTCCAAAGTTCTGCTCTCCTCGAAGGACTCGTCTGTCCCGTTAGATCAATAGTCCACTCCTAAGATCATGAATGACAACTTCCTCAGTATAAGTACCAATATGAAACATAAGAAATGAAGGTACAAGAATGTTATTATCGTATTGCGGAATTCTAATAATGTTATGACACGCTTCTATTTGTTGAATCACTAGTTGTCGAGAGGGAGCAGCGAAAACAATTTTTCCTGCAGAAGAGAGTTCAGAAAATTGTTTAACAAAGACTTCTAACATAATATATTTGCAAATATAGGTAAAAACTAACATGATTAATATTATCAACATGCTTTATCATATATAATTTGACAGATGTCATTCTATGATGTCTTGTTACAATTTGGAATTACTCATACAGAAAGAGCTATGAAGTTGTTTTGTCAGTACTAATAAAACTCATACAAAAAGCAATTCGAGAGATGTATAATATTACCAACAGTAGAGGATCACAATACCTTCAGGAAACCATCTGAAGAAATTATACATCACAACGGCAGCAATAAGAGTTTTTCCAAGTCCTGTTGGCAATGCCACTAGTATTGGCAACAGAGCAATCCTGGTAATAGATAACTGATAATCACGACGAGGGATATTTACTGCCATAAAAAAACAAGTGTAAGAGTAAATTTACAAGTTGAGAATTTTGCAATGATATTCCTACTTGCGCACTCACACACACAAAAAAAAAAGAGAAATAGGTGCTGGAAATATTTGAAAAGAGCCTGTGACAAGAAACTGGAAACATGGAAATCACAATGGACTTCAATCTCAAATACACAAACTGTTTCTGAAAGCAAACAGAAGTTGATAAACACCTAAACACTTTTTGAATCACCTGAAATTTTATTTAAGGCTTGTCGGAGAAGAACTACAACACGATTAGACACATTAACACTTGGAAAAATGGCCCTACAAGACATTCTTTCATATATTTTCTACACATTTCTTGAAACAGCCTCAGGGTAACTCGCATCGGTTTGCAGAGCACTACTCAAATTTCAAATACTCAATAAAGAAATACAAAAACCACATAAAAGTAAACTGCATGCATTCTATAAAAGGCGGGTTAGAGATTTACCCAAAAATAGCAGGAAGAGGAAAGCAGCTGAGGAATTCCTAAGCTGAAGCTTCAGCGAGAGAGCCTGAAATCGCGGTTTAAAAATTAACTACATCAATATATGTGACCTCTAATTCAATCACAACAACATATCTATAATTAGTGCTCCGAAATTGCTCAAAGCTCAACATATTGATCACAATTACAACAACATTGCACAACTCAGAGCTCCCAACTTCATACGCATAAACTCGAAGATTTTGAATTTAAACTACTCAAAGATCTAAGAACCAAGGAACAGGTTCAATTGAACAACTAGGCAAAAAAGAAAACATTCCAGTAAAAATAGAAAAAAAGAATCATAATTTATCAGATCCACAGAAAACCCATCTTAAAAGCAAGAATTTTCAAGGAACATCAAGCTCAAAACAATTCAAAAATGAAGAAGCAAACACGGAAGAATAATTACCAGAAAAATCAGCAGTCGGACACCAAAAGTGCGAGCTTCAAGTCATTTGTGAGTTGCGGAGAAAAGAAAACGGCCAAATATATGAGAAATAGTTCAAAACCAGTAGAGAGAATCTGACCTCACAGGCGCTGTAGTTGAAAGTCAGATGAGAAAGGACGTTTTAGAGAGATAATTATAATCATGAAAAAAAAAAAAAATTATAATCATGAAAACACTTCTGGATAGTGGCATAGTTGAATAGAAGTTGGTTACGGACGAGTACTGCTCTCTCTCTTGTAAATTTAATTTATTTTCTACTTTAAGAAGGGCCCCACATGATTCAGCAACGGCTGAGATATTTATTCTTGTTTTCTTCTTTCTTTACTTTTCTCCTTTTCATGCATTATTGTTTGTCTACGTGTAGTTGTTGTCGGTTGGCTCTTTCTTTATGGCATTATTCAATGCGAGAAACGGAGATAACAATGAGAGAGGGAGAGAGGGAGAGAGAATAACAAACAATAAAGAAGCTAGCACCCCTCTTTTTCTTCTTCTTTCTCTCTCTCCCCAAAACCAATCTTCCTTCCATGGCTACTAAAACCTAATTATACCCAACTCTTCATGTTTCGGAGATTCCTAAACTCCACAACTTACATATCAATCTATAAACATTAATTGAATCCAACTCCAACTCTCAATCCATATATGAGTTGTTCGTCGTCTTCTGCAAAGATGGCCGAAGTAGTTTGTGATATGGAGTGGAAATCTAGCCATGAATTCAGTTGCCGGTGCGACGAGAGCTACGATGCGCTCCTTGGCCATGGATAGTAGCTTCCTAATATGGTGCCATGCAAACATTATTTTGCCATGTAATTAAATTCCCAATTAAATTTTCGCGGAAGCACTTCGTCAGTTATAAAATCAAAAGAAATTGAAAGTTTAGTATTTACCAATCTTCACCTGGTGTGCAAAATCAGAATTTGTTGAAAATTGGGTATTTTACAGGTCATTTGGCTTTTTTTAAAAATATATATATACTGTTATCAGGATTTTTAATCTTAAAAGTGTTATTTTACCATTTCTCCCATTTATATAGCCAATTAATTAATTTGACTTTTCTATTTTGTTTTTAAACTTTTTTCTCGGAACCTTTTTATAAATAGATTTGGATATTTTCTTTGAGGGATAGATTTGGATATTTTCTAGTTTAGTACTTAAAAATCTATCAGAACTATAAAAGGATGAATCACTTATTGATCACATTGAGTTCAAAAAAGTTTGAAAACAAAATACAAAATTTCCAAAAAATTGAAAAATGCTAAAAAAAATATAGCCACAGCGGATTGAAGGCTTGAACGCTCAAATCGTGAAAATTTTAATGCATGTAGTTTAGTTTCTATAGTTTTTGGAGCCTTTTTAGGGGTAGTTTTAGGAACTCAATATATATGTCTATAGAAAGTTTGTGCTTGTGATCCTAGAGTTTGTGGTAATTTTGTTGTTTTTCTTGAAGTTTCTAGATGATTTTTTAGAGAATTTCTAGCTCGTAAAATGTTTGATTTTTTTAACATTAATTTTTTATGAATTGTATATTTGTATTTAGTAAGTTACTTTGCTTAATCTCCTATTATTTTTTACGGCTCTTTTAGTATGAGTATGTGGACCTTAATTAAATCAACCATATATAATCAAATTAGTTTATCTCGAAAAGCTTATAATTGCATGAAATTGATGTCAAATTTTGCACAGGTTGTAAGAATTTGGGATAAATTCAAAAAATAGATCATTTCAAATATAATAATAATAAATAAATAAATAAATACATACGAGTCAAATTTTGCACAGGTTGTAAGAATTTGGGATGATTCGAATATACGAGATAATTGTTACGAGATAATTGGAAGTGTCGAGAATATGAACATCTGATCAAGCATTGACACATGATTACCTCGATTACATCCACAAGTATAAACGCCTTAATGCGATTATAAATTAATTTACAAGTATGCAACAAACTTAATTAAGTTTCAATTTGGCTTGTTTGACATAAGCTCAATCTCAATTCAAGTTTGTATAGTCAAGCTTAAACTCGACTTGAATCAAAACTATTAAGCGTGTGAGGCTTGAGCTTGGTTTGTAAATAATTCATGTATCATTCGCGAGCTTAGCTCACAAAATATATGCCGAGTTCGATTTCATCATATATGAGTCGGGGTGTGCACGGGCCGAACCGAACAGAACCGAAAAAACCGACCGAACAGAAGGGTTTTGGTCGGTTCGGTTCGGTTTTTATGTTAGTCGGTTTTCGGTTCGGTCCATCCATTTGCAAAAATTCGGTTTTCGGTTTCGGTCCCGGTTCCGTAAAATTTCATCGGCCGGGCACCGAACCGACCGAACATATATAATATATATAATATAATTATATAATAATATAAATATATATAGGAAAAAATAATATAATTATATAATAATATATATAATATAATTATAAATATATAATATAATTATATAATAATATAAATATTTTTTTTTATAACTGTCAGTTTTTCATATAACCGACCGAACCGACCGAATTTTTCGGTTCGGTTTCGGTTCGGTCGGTTTCGATTTTAGATTTTTTGATCGGTTCGGTTTTCGGTTTATGAGATTTTGATCGGTCGGTCGGACCGACCGACCGATGCACACCCCTATATATGAGTTTATTTAATCAAACTTGGTACGTGAATAAGAAAACCGACAAATATCATTGGCTATTGAATGATTAAATTTTGGGTACATAAAGGGTTAATTGCCGGAAAAATCCCGACTTTTGGTTAAATTCTGGTTTTTCCCCTCACTTTTTAATTTTGCGAAGAAATTCCTCACCTTCTAATGTTTCTGATTTTTCCCCGGCAAACATTTTCGATCAATTAAAATTAGCAGATCAATATTATTTTATCGATAGCATGTCTGAAAAGGAAAATATATTGGGCACTACATCGCGCGTAATATATTTTGACCGGAAATGTTGGCCGGGGGAGAAATCATAAACATTGAAAGGTGAGGAATTTCATCGCAAAATTAGAAAGTGAGGAAAAAAACCAGAATTTGATCAAAAGTCGGGATTTTTCCGGCAATTAACCCGATTATAAATAACTATACTCGTTAAGATTGGGCTTGCCAATAATATTTCACTCTCTCTAAAACCAATATAAACAACTAGTGGGCTTAATAGTTTATCAGCCCAACAAGAATCATACTAATATTTTCTTCCGGCCCAGAATTGGCGGTAACGAGATAAAATCCGGTTTCTTGAAACCCAAGCTCTGTCGTTAGTGATTTTGCTTTGACCGGTGAATGTGAGTGTGTTCAAATTAACGTAAATTGCACTTTTTTTTTTATTGATTTAAGATTTTCAATCCATGTTTTTGAGCTGAGAGTTTTCTTTTTAGGAGGTGATATTTCAGAAATTTTGAATTTGAGGATGTTTTTATGAATCCGTTGTAGAATTTTCTGCCAAATTTTGCTCTAGAAATGCAGGAAATGTGTTAATTTGATTGAGATTAGTGCTATCAGCTGTTGGATCGTCTATTTATTGATCGAGTTTGCTTAATTTGATTAGGGATTTTGGTTTTGATTGTTTTTTGCATTTCGTTTCCATTTACATTTGTGTTGCTATGATAGTTTTTTCTTTGAATGCTGAATAGTTTTTTTATCTTTAATTAAACAACTTCTAAAAATTCGCCTCTATAATACGCATTACTATTAATATTCTAAATAAATATTAGTCTTTTAAAACTAAAATTATATCTTGAAAATTAAAATAATTTGATTCATGATTGAATAACTAAAGAAACAATCTATAACCATTACGAAAATTTAAATAATTCAACATAGAAAGTAAATTATAAATGTCAACGTGAAAATATTACTTTTACATAATTCAAAGAGTTAATCATGTTGACTAGCAAATTAAGTTAGTGGAAATTAATAGTTGGCCACCAACTTTATTCTAATAAATTGTGGCCAACTTTGAGCTGAAGTGACTTAAATGCCCTCCATATCACTTTACAGATTTTTTCACTTTCACTTTCTCTCTCACCGTACTCCCTCTTTCACCCACTCCACTCTCACTTTCTCTCTCCTCTCATGTCTCTTTCTCTCTGTACTCCCTTCCTCCACCGCCACTCCATCCCGTCTGCCGCCGCCGCCGCGTCTTCTTCCTTGGTCGTCTTTTCGATTTGATTTATTTGTACACTTTTTCGAACAGTTTATTATTTATCTTATAGTCTTTTTCCGGTCATCTTCTCCGGCGTAGCTTTCATCTCCATAGTGATTTATTTGAGGTATTTTTACTGTATTAGTTTTAATTGAGTTTTCTAGATCTAGTCTGTCATGTTCTAGATCTAGTCTGTCATGTTCTTGTCATATTTTTCAGATCTTGTTGTCCTCTTCGTGCATATGTGTTCAACCTGCATTTTTCACGTCACTGAACGTCGCGACTTGGCACACCTGGTACGAATACAACATATTCGTACCAGGTGTGCCAAGGCATACCGCGCATAGACTTGGAACACCTGGTACGAATACACACCATTCGTACCAGGTGTGCCAAGTCTAGGCGCATCGCGACTTGGCACACCTGGTACGAATACGTTTTCGTACCAGGTGTGCCAAGGCATACCGCGCCTAGACTTGGTACACCTGGTACAGATATAGACCATTCGTACCAGGTGTGCTAAGTCTAAGCGCGGTATACCTTGTCACACCTGGTACGAATACGTTGCATTCGTACCAGGTGTGCCAAGGCATTCCAGGATGCGGTTGACCAAAGACGAACACCATCCAGGACATTAGATCTGGAATGTGACGCCATGGATTCTGGAGAGAAAGCTGTGAAATAAGGCAACGGGATCTGGAAGAATCTGGTGCGGCGGTATATCTAGAAGAATTTGGTGCGACGGCAGATCTGGAATATGGCTGGCAGAATGTGAAAGTTCAAGGCGGCGCGGCGGACTGGACTGGAAGTACGAAGGCGGTGCGGCGGAAGGGATGGAAGTACGACGATGCGGCGGCGGAATTAAAGTACGACGGCGGCGGCGATGGCAAAATGAAAGTACGACGGAAGAAATGGAGAAAATAGGATTTTTAGAGAGAGAAGAAACAGAGAATTTGAAATTTGAAAACTGAAAAATGAAATGGGTGGATGGATAGTTAATAGTGGTTCCAAGGGCAAATTGGTCCAAATTTCCAAAAGTTGGCCAGAATTTCTACAAATAAAGTTTGTGGCCAACTATTAATTTCCACTATCTATATTGGTTATCTCAAATTTTGCCTCTAATTCAAATATAGATTTCCACTAAAAATCTACAATAAATTCTAAAAATCTAAATTCATCCCTCGGATAAAAATAAATATGTCGATCCAAAGAAGGATGATAATAAAAAACAAAATTTGAAATTGAGAACGAAAAAGAAAGGAAAAATAAGTAGTAGTATAAATTAGTGAAAAATATGTGGAACTTGAAAATTGGATTAAACACTCTAATTTTTGTGTATTTCATTAATTTTTCTTCTTAACAAGATTATTTTTTAATTATTAAATATAAAATGATAATATATGTAATACATACTATTTTTTTAAAATCGGGGGTCCAGTGACCCTCCTACCCCCCTCCCTCTGCCCATGTGGATACGAGTTTTAATAAAAGTTAGGTGAATGAATTGTGAGTGGAGAAAATGTTACACATTAGAGGTAGTGTTATGTTATTTAATTGAGATAGTTGTGGGCCACATGTGGTATTTTATGTAAATAAATTGACAAAGTAAGGGTAGTGTGTGGTGGGATAGTGTAACAAAATGGAAAGGAAACGTTTTTCGTGGACAGACTAAAAAAGAAAGCAGGAAACGTCTTTCGTGGACGGAGGGAGTATATATGAGTCTCGCTATGTTGCTTCTAGCTGCATATCTTCACGGTGATATGTGAATGTTTGAATGAAGAATGAGTTTAGTAATAACAATTGTGTATAAGGTGAGAAAAATCCGAGCCGTTGTTAATCGTATTGCATCTCTATACCATTTTTTCTTTTTTCTTTTTTAATATCCTGAAATGTTATTTGGGTCTGTCAATAGGCCTAAGCATTAGGTCGGTTTGGTTAAGAACCGAACCAAACACCTAAAACCAAATAATCCGATTTTTTTCAAAAATTTAATCGAACCAATCCAAAATTTTCTTTCAATTGAACCGATCCGAACTATACTTTCAATTTTTGGTTTAATCGAAATTTATACTATCAAATCCATCACAACAACATAATTTTTATTTTTGGGAAGCTCTAAAGTTTATTGGCTTCAAGGATTTTGGATTAGCTTCAATTAAGATAATTTTCTTGCAAACGATGCTCTATGCGAAATATAAAGGAGAGAAGATTATATGTTAAATAATATAAGAAGCACATCTCATGCATGTGTTGCAAGTCGGCTTTCAATTTTTTTAAATTAGGTTTACAATAAAATAATAAAATAATATTTTTATGAATATTTAATTGGTACTAAGGAAAGTTCGATTATAACTGATTTTTGTAACTCTAAAACCGAACTTAACCAAATTAAAATAAATTTTTATAAATAATTGATTGAACCAATCCATAATAAGCAAAAAAATCGATGTGAATCGATCAAAATTCAACTGTTTGATTTAGTTATTCGGTTCCGGTTCGGTTGTGCTCACCCCTATCGGTCATTATAGTCCCTACTAAACAAAACACTAACAAAAAAAAATCAGTCTAAAAAAAATTATAGGAGAACCATGGTAGAGAAAAAACGACCGATGTGAAATGACAAAATACCATCAGATAAATGAATTCCCCCCTCCTTATACAGTAGAATCTATATAAATTAATACAGTCGGGGCCGTAGAAAATTACTCTCTCTGTCCCCGAATAAGTATCGTATTTAAAAAAAAAAAAATTGTCCCGAATAAGCATTGTATCGTAGATTTTTATGCAAAAGTTATATCAAAATTTCATATTTATCCTTTGACATAAGACAAAAAGATTACGTTTTTAGTTTTCCATGCAATTATTAGGGGTATAAGAAGTTGTTTTGCCCATTATCTTGGTATACGTATTTTGGCAGCTCTGACACTTATTCGGGGACGGAGGGAGTATTATGTTTGTAACCTAGATGTTAATGACAGTAAAATAGTTGGGACCAGAAAAAATTATTATCTTAACACAGTTATGAATTTATCGAGTATTAATTAAAGAAAATTATACTATGTAATCGGTTTGGAATTTCAAAGATTCTTTTCCTAACAAAAATAAAAATTGATTTATTCATTATTCACGAAATATGACATGTCACAAGAAGCTGCTACTATGGTGTATTTGCTAACATTCTCCAAGTAAAATTGCAGTAGTTGTTGAGAGGAGACGAAAACACACAACGAAATTGCATAATCGACGAAAATAGGCTGGAATCGAAGCAGGTTTCTCTCAATCTCTTCTTGTTCTCGATGATCTTTCATCTCTCTCTCCGTTATTTTCCTTATAGCGCTGAAGGGTTGCTGATGTTGGTGTTATATGTTACTTCTTGAAATTTTTTGAAGGGTTTGTAATGGCAATGCATGTCGGAATCTTTGCTTGTTTATGCGTACTTAAGAGTTTGTTCTTTTTGTACTTTTCCTTTCTGGGCTTTCCCTGTGTGTATGTGTGCGTCTGTGTTTTCTTTTGTGATGATTTCAAACTACCTTTCGTTTACAGATCATGAATAGCAGTAGTTGATTCTGAGTTTATGGGGGGATCCTTAAACGCATTGCACGAGGATGAATATGATGTGATTTTTTTTTTCACATCTTTTTTGGTTGTGAGTTTTTTTGGGGAGTTTTGGTTTAGGTAAAATGGTGGAAAGAACTTCGCTTTCAACAAGTATACAACCATATAAACTCTTTCTACTTATTAAATAACCATGTGTTTCGTATGACTAACACACTAATCTCAGACCATTTCTTGATTTTCAGAAAATGTGACACCGGTGATGCAAGGTAAGAACATATCTTGAAATCCTCTCTCTTACAGCATCAATCATCTGATTTTTGTGAAAAGATGTTGTAATAGGAGATACCTTCTTAGTTAAATGTGTATGGTGGTGCTTATGAAGTTATGATTAGTAAAATCATCAGCATTTCAAACATAATGAAAGTAATTATTAGCCTACCAGATTAGCAGATTCCTGGTTTAATGTTTTTGGTAAATTTTCCTGGGGGTTTTGGGGAGTTGTTTGTGAGATTGAGCATGACTTCCTTTGAAATATAACTTTTGCGTGGTTCTTGATTTTTGGTTCTCATGTTAATAAAAACCATCACAAGAACCTGCATTTTGCTCATTATCTGTAAAATACACGCGTTAAATGAGAGTTTGATGGAGTCTTGTTGATGATTGCTTTGCCCCTTTCAAGTTTGATTATCTTGCTTTTGTGATGGAGCATGAACATACTTTTTCCATTCCACTCCCTGTTTAGATCCAAGCAGGGGACATAAAAACTTGAATGTTGTATCTTGAATGTTGCTGATATTCGATTATTACATCTCATTTTCAAACCGATGGATGGGTGGGATTTTCTGGAAGAAGCCGGACCGAGCAGCATTAGAGAGAAGTTGTCTAATGGTTCTCTGATGGATTTTGATGATGAATGTGGACTTCAATTACTCTGATTCCGAGGATGATGTCGATTGTGCCCTGCAAGCAGTGGACAAAGGCTTCTGTAAGAAGGCGTCAACGGAGTTTTTTGAGCAATATGGTTTGATTAGCCGCCAAATCAATTCCTACAATGACCTCGTGGAACATGGGATCCAATAAGTTTTTGATTCTATTGGAGAGGTCATGATCGAACCTGGATATGATCCCTCCAAAAGGGGAGATAGTGTCACACTCGGTCAACCAACATTCTGGACTGGTGAAAAGTTTTCATCGGCTGATGGTGCTAAAGAGTATTTGGACCTTTTGCCGGTGCATGCCCATCTTCAAAATATGACATATCCATCCGGGATCAAAGTTGAGACTCGTCTTCAGGTAATAGGTGGTTTGTTTTCTTATTTTTCCAGTTTTCCTTTTCTGTTGGTGTTCGAACTTGTATTATTCTTTTCATCAGTTGTGACTTGGTATTCATTTGAAATGCATTCCACCAGGAATGATCTTTAGACCCTTGGATGTACGTTGTACCAAATGCTTCCTGGGACGTCTTCCTTTCAAGGATGCTAGTGAATGGCTTGTTTTCCAAAGAGTTATTACAAGAGACATCAGATTTCCAGTTCACTTATCAGAAGCAGAACTGGATCTGATAGATAAGTTATTGGCAAGAAATGAACTTACTAATTCTTCTGTTGTTTCTCTATTTCATACCTACTTTTCAACTTCATGTTTTACAAATTCTCATCAGAATTGTGCATTTCTGCTTAATATGTTATTACTTGATGAAAATCACATCTAAAGAATTTGAGAATTGGATTTTGTTTACTGTTGTATAAATAGTTTTATTTAGCTTTCAAATCGATTTCTGATGTTTTTATGAGAGTAAAGCACATGCCATCATACGACATCAACTTTCATCTGCATATTGATTCATATGCTGTTTGCCTCGTCTAACCATTTGTATACTTTAGCTCCGAATTTCCGTTTCTCATTTAACTTCGACGTGGGAGAGGTTGTTTGTCTTACTGGTACATTGCAACATCTGGTGCTGGACCTCTCAGCTATATAGCTCTGAAAAGCCATCCTTTTTTCAGGGGAATTGATTGGACAATTTTGAGGGATGTCAATCCACCTCACTTAGCTTTGGACCCAAGAGTAAGATCCACTTATTTTATTTCCTTTTTTTATAAATCGAGGTTTCAAGAAACATGTGAAATTTCAAAAACTTTTGTAGACATTCAAATGGTATAACCTCTTGGTACCTTGTTGAAATCTTTAATTACAAAAATAGAGGAAAGACAAAAATGATAAAATTTTCTTATTAATCATCGTTGCACATTCTCCAGGGTCAGTCTCCTTGAGATGAAGATCAAGATTCTTGGAATCCCACAAATGTTGGAGATGATTCAGTTGAAGCTAATGACGGAAATGGTGCTGTAGCTTCAGCTTCTGAAACTGGTAGCATGAATAGGCTTGCTTCAATCGATTTATTTGATTCGAAATGGTATGTGCCGTTGTTTTTTTGGTGTTGAGACCTATTGGATGCAAGCATCTTTTTATGTACCTAGGGATCTGCTTTTATTGGTATTCTGTTGCCGTAGTTATGCACTCATATTTGATCTAAGGTATTACGTTGCATTTATATTATTCTAAGACTTGTAATTTCTTGTAATGTACAATTCTTGCTGTGTTGAGCTTCTTTTCACACATGTATTTGTTGAGCCAAGAAAAAACCTCTCTTTCTTGTTTGTCTTGTTTGTTGTGAGCTTGCTTTGTTGAAATTTGAAGTGCCTCATTATTCTATTGTTTCTCGCCCTCGTCCTCTTCTTTCTAATGAGGTTATTTTGTTGAAGAAGAGCCTACCAGATTTTGTTGTGGCTAAAAAAAAGATCACCTTTTGCTCCTTAAAATCTCATTTAGTTGTGGCTCTTCTATCTTGTGTTTGGCTGCACTCACTAATAAGATACATTTTAGTGCTCTTGCATCAAATTTAAGTTTTCAAGCGCATTGATTGTAAGCTCAATTTATCTATTTTTGTGCTGATAAGGACATCTATGTGGTTCAAGTCAAAAGCTGTTCTTCTTTCCTCCTACTTCCAACTATTACTGCACATATCCATGGAAGCTTTCAGAAAAGGTAAATGCCTTAAGTTTGAGTGAGAAGCATGCCCCAATATTTCTGCCATTTCAAGTTTGAGTGACAAACATGCCTAGTTGAATTGCTCGTTGCATCAGCACAACATCGTAGTTATTCAATTCTTTCTTGAGAAAGTCCATAAGATTTACTAGAAATTTCTAAAGAGCAAGCAAAACAATAGAAATAGTAAAGAATGAATCTCTTGTGTAATATATTTTGTTTATGTAACCAAAAAGGAATTTCGCACCTTTAAACCCCTGCTTCTGTTCATGCATGGTAGACGCATATACGGGCAAGTTTTTTACATATATTATCGAGTATGTAAAAGCTCTATGAAGACGAAAACTGTTTTAAGCAATAATTCTTCTTTATGTAACCAAAAAACTGTTTCTTGATACAGCCGAAGAAAGTTATGTGCTTCGATGATGCAAAACACAGAGCAGTGCAGTGGAAGAAGGCAATCGAGGCCCTTCAAAACCGGTAAATTACTTACTAGTTTGACTGCACATACATCTTGATATAACTATAACACAACGGTAGAACACAAAGTGGAAAAGAAAGACGAGGCGACCCATAAACACTTTCAGATGCTCCCTTTGGAAGCTTTCGTTTGACGAAAGTCGTCGTTCGAGCTGCATAAGGTGGCCTCTCAGGCGAACAAATCCAGTGCAGGCAGTATGTGATATGAGGAAAACTCGGCAGCAGGTCTCGTACACATGCAGGGTTGGTGATGCTAGATACTTGTAAGTATTCATAAGTATTATTGATAATCTGGTTTCAGGATGTGTTTCAAGAAGGTAAATTTGGTTTGTTTTGACCAATTATAGAACTCTTTAATAAAATGAATTGGGATCTAATGACGAGTGAAAATTCGTTTTCTCTCTAAGACTGAACCTTACCAACTCTAATATGCTAACTGGACCTGTTCCGAGTCAATCCTGAAGTTAGGCAAGAGTATATGAATGTGTCGTAAGCGGTGGTAATTGGTTTTATTTCATTATAAGGAGCTTGTTATCAGTGTTGTAAAGTTTTGGTCTGAGAATATCTTATGATTGTTAAAATGGATGTTGCAGGCACCCATTTCATTAGGGTAAGGTTTGCTTTCTCTCTACATAAGATGATAGTCCTTGTTTGCTCAACGGAAAGCATTAAGTTCTTCTGGATGGAGATTGGGTTGGAATGTGTAAAGATTCCTCATTATTTGTTGCTAAGCTGAGATGCAGGCGTAGCAAAATGGAAGTACCTTATCAGGTTGTCTTAAACTCGCGCGTTTAATCTTCTCTAGCATTTACAAGGCATGGTAGATGATATATCTCGAATTGTACATGTCCCAAAATGGTAGTAGGTTTCATGATGCTGGAAGCCCAGAATAACTTCAGCTTCTGATTTCCAAATAATTCCATATTTTTATCATCCATGCTATTTCATCTAAATAGGCATACATTTGTGTGTGTCTTACATTATTTCTTGTGTACTAAAATCATTTTCTGTGCAATCACAGTGAAGGATACTGCTCCCTCTCTTTGCTGTCCAGAACTTGAACAAGATGAAAGATTTGAAAGGAGATTTTTCATTTCAATCTCTTCTGGATAGTGGCATAGTTGAATAGAAGTTGGTTACGGATGAGTAACTACTATTTCTCGTGTAAATTTCATTTATTTTCTACTTTAAGAAAGGGCCCCACATTCTATTTCTTTTTTCTTCTTTCTTTATTTTTTTATCCTTTTCATGCATTATTGTTTGTCTACGTGTAGTTGTTGTCGGTTGGTTCTCTCTTTTCTTATGGCATTATTCAATGCGAGAAACGGAGATAACAATGAGAGAGAGAGAGAGTAACAAACAATAAAGAAGCTAGCACCCCTCTTTTTCTTCTTCCTTCTCTCTCTCTTTCTCCCCAAAACCAAGCTTACTTCCATGGCTGCTTAACCTAATTATACCCAACTCTTCATGTTTCGGAGATTCATAAACTCCACAACTTACATATCAATCTATAAACATTAATTGAATCCGGCTTCAACTCTCAATCCATATATGAGTTGTTCGTCGTCTTCTGCAAAGATGGCCGGAGTAGTTGGTGATATGGAGTGGGAGTCTAGCCATGAATTCAGTTGCCGGTGCGACGAGAGCTACGATGCGCTCCTTCGCCATGGATAGTAGCTTCCTAATCTGGTAATTACATCTCAGATCTTTCACATGAGTTTCCGAATTCATACATAACTTATTTGAAAATTATTTGTTGCTTTTGGTTGATGAATTGTAACTAGAAATAGAAATCTGTTCCAATTCAAGAAGATAATGCTTTGGAAATTATTTGTTGCTTTGGGTTGATGAATTATAAGAGAACTAGAACTATGAATCTCTCCCGATTCAAGAAAATGATGAATAGTGTATTGACTTCAATCGAGCAATTCATACTATAATTCTTTTAATATGGAAAAAATGTTTGGTATTTTGGGTTTACATCAGAACGATAAAATAGAAGTAGAATTCTATCTACCCCTATTCAATGGTTCCAATCCCAGGAAAAAGCTCAATTAATCCACCGATTTCATAATTAATGGTTGAATAATTAGCCACATTCATGTCTATAGGCTAAACTTCTTTGAAAAATATTTTTTGTTCTGGGCTTGGATAGGATGTGAAACTATTATAGACGAATAAGATAATACTAGAAATTTATCCATCACTAATCAATTGTCCCAAATGAGGAAAAGATTTAAAGATGTACCTAATTCTCAACGAAAAATAGCATTAATTTTTCTATATTGTTTTTCCAACTTTATTCAATTATGTGCACATAGAAACTTTTGTTTTTTTAAACATGCATGATGGGGTTTTTGAGACTTTGAAGAGAAAGGGTGAAATTTGAATAGAATGATAAATTATAAGGTTACAATCAGAGGTGTTAAAAATATGTCTCGTTTGAAATTGGATGGGCATGGATGTAAGAATACTATATAATATAATTGAATTTTGAATCAGCCTGCTCCGACTCCAAATATCCTGAAGCCTAGTGAGCTCGGGTCAATCTGACCCGATCATTTTTACACTACAACCAAATTTTTATATCGGTATAGACTATTAATATAGAGGTTCGGTCATTTTTTGAACCGGTCCGACTTGGCCCAATGGGTTCGGATTGGACTGTGTCAGCCCTATCTGTAAGATAGATCATCATCTAAGGGGAAAAGTTGGAAAAATTTGCCCCAGCGAAACTTTTTTTTTTTGGATAAAAAGAATAGAAACGTTTCAGTGTGATCACGATTCATTATTTAGATACATCATGCTAGGTTTATTTTTCATTGTTCTTTATATGTATATTAAAGTGGTGCAATTCTACTCTAACATGTACAATCTTTGACGCCAAATTGTAAACTTACTGCTATTATTACTAGTACTACTAGTACTACTAAGTTACGAAAGAAGAAGAAATTATTCCAGAACGGGGATCCCGTTTCCCTGCCCAATAATCAACTTTAAATTCGAAAAAGTTTGACGAGTGATTGATTGCAAAAAATTACTATTAGATATCAATATATCGTCAAATTTTAGTTTATTGGCACTATTAAAGGTTCGTTTGCTCAGTCATGGGTTTACATGCATGTATTTTGTTTGCGATTATATTTACTTTTTTAATGCAAATAATAATATTTATTCTGTATAATTAAGAAACAATCAATCTCTCTGTTTCATTTTCCCTATTGAATATAATAATTCTATGTGCTACGCATAAACTTTTACTACAACAAAATTGCAATACAGCAAAATAAAGGGCAAGTTCCATATTTCTCATAACCCGTAATAAATTTCTCTTCCCATCCTTATATAATCGCTCATGCATCATTTCCTGGCGCGACTGCTTTGTAACATAGTAATTTCAGATGTAATTTTCCCGACTAACACAAAAAAGAAAATAAAATGATTCATTTATTAATCACCAATTCATCATGTTGCAATATCTTGTATATATTCAAATGCTTTAAACAATAGATGAGTGATTCAAGAAGTTAAGAAGATATATGTGGAGAGTATTGTACATGTGGGAAGTTTTATTGTATTTTTATTAGGGTTTTAGCTAGACAATATTAAGATTTTTAACCAAGTAGTATTTGTCTGTTAATTGTTTCAAAAAAAAAGTTTGTCTTAATTAAACATTAGGAATGTAAAGTCATTGATTTGGTTTTGTGTTTGATGTATTAATCGGGAGGAAGAAGTTATTAATTTCTATCTCTATTACTAGTTTTAGAAGTTGGTTAGGGATAATTAACTAATACTGTAATTTCTCTTGCATGTAAATTTCATTTATTTTTCACTAGTAGAAGCGGCCCCACATTCAGCCACGTTGAGATAATTAAGTTTCCCTCAAAATCTCTCTCTCTCTCTGCTTCTCCACCAGGCACTAACTCCACTTCTCAGCTCCACTTCTCCGGCGGCAGAAGTTGTTGGACAGCCGGAGAGAAGGTAAGCACCCCCCCCCTCTCTGAAATCCTCCTCTCTCACACTCTCTCTATTTCTCTCTCTCTCTCTCTTTATTTCTCACTCTTTCTCTCTGCTTCTCCACCAACTCCACCAACTCTACTTCTCAGCTCCACTTCTCCGGCGGTAAAAGCAGTTGGCCAGCTGGAAAGAAGGTAATCACCCCTATTTCTCTACCCCTCTGAAAACCCCTTCTCTCTCTCACTCTCTCTCACCCTACTCTCTCTCTCTCTATTTCTCTCTCTCACACACACACTCTCTCTCTCTCTCTCTGAATTCTATTACTTGTGTATTTATCCCAAATTTCATAGTATCTAGGGTTTTTGCTTTGTAAAGATGAACCTCTCTCAGACTCTCCCCCCCCCCCCCCCTCTCTATAATATATTCTAGCTTGAGTTGGAGACGGAACCATGGGCCGGATTCTTCATTGCATTATTGAACAAGTCTCTCGGGTGAGTTGCTGGCGTTTCTTGGCCTCTCTTAGCAACCAATCGCCAACTCTAAATGAAAAGGTAACATACTAATTACCACAATTTATAGAATAAGAAGCTTTATAGTGGTTACAGTTGCAATCTAATTGTAATACTTTCCATGATCTGTCAAACATGCAGATTCTAATTTTTGATTTGCGTTCATTTAATCCTTTACGAATAAAGGAGCACATGTAAGTTATCTTTACTAGCTGTGAACTTTTAATTATGTCAAGACAGATCACCCTTTCTTTGTTTGTATTTTTTTATTTCATATAATTCATGATCCTCACTTTATAAGTTATCACTCTTTTGCAGGTATGGCAGCCCGATACTGAACATTAAGTGGCATGAGACACTAAATTCGGAGCAATCAAAATTGATCACTACTGATGAACACATAGTCAGGATTTGGGACTCTGAGACGGTGATGTTATTTCCATCTTACTATATTTTTTATTATTTATTTCTTCTAAACAATTTATTCATAACCAATTGTGTTTTCATATCAACTTATTCAAAGTAAGGTGTGAGTGTGATATATCAGTGGTTAAATATGAAATCACATGGTTGTTCAGTGCTAATATGGGAACAGAAAGAAACGGGCAACTTTCTCTCTCTTCAGACAATAGTACTCACTATTTTGATCTGCCAATTTTCTTTTTGTTCACTAGATATCCTGCAAGTTTGGTCCTTCCATTTAAAATGACTTTTAATTTTGTATTAGTCGTACTAAAGAATTGACTATCTTAATGCAGGCACAAAGCTTAGCCAATCCTTTTGCTTATGAGTCTTATATAGAGAAGCGAAAGCAGGAAGAATTGTACCTTGAGCGCGCGGATAGAATCACGGTACATTTACTTCACATGCATTTTGTGTTTCTATTGTACCATTTTGCAAGCAACTCAACGGAAGAAAATGGTTTCATGGGAATATGTTAATCTCCTCTAATATAGTTGAGTTGATGGGGCTGCTCATCGTCAAATGGAACAAGTTGGGTTTTTTAATGTTACTGTATGGAGATGAGTTTTTTTTTTTTTTTAAATTATTATCAGTCAAATTGAAGAAATTACCTCTCATGATTGACTCCATTAAATGCTAATGACTAATGTTGGATTGCTTGAAGTTGGATGTGTTATAATTAGGATTTATTTGGATTAGGCTTTGTTAAAACCAAGCTTTTGGCAGTTTTTGCTTTGTTTACGTGAAGTCTGGGGGAGTTATGAGAGCGTCGAGTGTGTGTGTGCGAGTCTGATATTATCTGGTTTTTTTTTTTTTACATGTATCTATTATTGGATTCTATTTCATCCTTTTTGAGTTGATTATATAGTTTCTATTTACCTTGCATCTCTACAGATAATGACGCGGTAACATACTTATTACCATAGTTTGCAGAATAAAAAACTTTATAGTGGTATAGACTGATGTTGTATGAGTTTGCTTTATCAGTGAAAGAAATTTATGGACTGATTATTTTAGGAGGTTACTGCAATTGAATATGATGGAGATGGAGATTATCTAAGGGCTGTTGGAAGCAATACTGGGAAGGTACATCAATCTGTCATACAATTCATTGCAGTCATATTACATTGCCCTTTTCATTTATGCATGATGTCAGTGTCTTATCGATAGTTATGCCTTGTTGATCTTCATGATGATAATACTATTGTTCATGAGCTCATGCATTCTTTCAATCTTGTGCAAGAGGACATAGTTGACATATACTGGTTTTCATTTGTTTTATTATTTTATGTTAAGGCACCTCATAATTAGCAAGGGCTTTGCATTCAAGTGATAGCATCACAAACTGAATATTCTCATTAGGTAGTGGTATTCCAGAAAAATGGTTGCTGCAAAAGTGAAATCCATATATATGATTTATCATTTCCCTTCCTGCATGTATCCCTTTCTTTTTGCGCAATTTAATTGTAATCCTTTTTATGATCTGTCAAACATGCAGATTCTAATTAATGATTTGCGTTCATCTAATCCTTTACGGATAAAGGATCACATGTAAGTTATCTTTACTAGCTGTGAACTTTTAATTCAGTCAAGACAGATCACCCTTTTTCTGTTTGTATTTTTTATTTATTTTTCATATAATTCGTGATCCTCACTTTATAACTTTTCACTCTTTTGCAGGTATGGCAGCCCGATACTGAACATTAAGTGGCATAAGACACTAAATTCCGAGCAATCAAAATTGATCACTGCTGATGAACACATAACCAGGATTTGGGACTCTGAGACGGTGATGTTATTTCCATGTTACTAGATTTTTTATTATTTATTTCTGCTAAACAATTTATTCATAACCAATTTTATTTTCATATCAACTTATTCAAAGTAAGGCGTGAGTGTGAAATATCAACTGTTAAATATGAAATCACATGGTTGTTCAGTACTTTTCTTTTAATGCACCTTTGCTACTTCACCGACATTTTGCAAGCAACTCAATGGGAGAAACTGGTTATCATGGGAATCTGTTAATCATCTCTAATATAATGGTGTTGATGGGGCTGCTCACCGTCAAATGGAACAAGTTGGGTTTTTAAATGTTAGTACTTTTCTTTTAATGCACCTTTGCTACTTCACCGACATTTTGCAAGCAACTCAATGGGAGAAACTGGTTATCATGGGAATCTGTTAATCATCTCTAATATAATGGTGTTGATGGGGCTGCTCACCGTCAAATGGAACAAGTTGGGTTTTTAAATGTTACTGTATGGAGATGAGTTTTTTTCTTATCAGTCAAATTGTAGAAATGACCACTCACGACTGACTCAGTTAAATGCTAATGACTAATGTTGGGTTGCTTGAATTAGGATGTGTTATAATTAGGATTTGTTAGGATTAGGCTTTGTTAAAACCAAGCTTTTGGCAGTTTTGCTTTGTTTCCTGGAATAGTTGGCAGTTATGAGAGCATTGAGTGTGTGTGCGCTAGTCTGATAATATCTGCTTCTTTTACATGTATCTATTATTGGATTCTATATCATCCCTTTCGAGTTGTTGATTATATAGTTTCTATTTATCTTGCATTCTACAGATCAAAAGGAAGCTTCCGAGAGTTAGAGGCTTCAAACAAGCTACAAGGTTCTTTTCTTCCACCGCCGGAGAAACACCTGAACTATCGGGGAAACCTCCTCTACACGAGGTATTTTTTTCATATATGTTTTGTTGCACATATTATATCAATGCTAAATTTATTGTGTTGTGTGCAGGACTTTAAAACTGACAAATACGAGAATGAATTTCTTGAGAGGTATTATGGTGAGGGTGGTGGTCCCTCTCACATAATAATCGCGATGTGTTGGCCGGTTCCATTACATTGGGTGCAACTGACGAAGTTGGGAGAGAGGCTCTATATTCATGGGCCCTGGTTCGAACCAGACAAGGTTCTTACGAAAGAACAAGAGCATTTTGAATGTGATGCACTTTTTAGTGGTTTTGATGAGGTATGTGATATTGTACATTCAGTAATTTATTTAGAAATTTTATCTAACTATGTTTGTATAATAGGATGCTGATAAGTACAAGGAAATGATATTGTATTACTGGGTTGATTTTGGTAACCCAACCTGTTTTAAAGCTGCCAAGTCTTTTATAACTGACGAGTGGCGGACGCATGGCCTACCTGCCGGAGTGAATGCCAAGATGTTCCTTTATATTGGTTTATTGCTTCGAGTTTCAATGCACGATAGTAAGTAACTATAATTCTTCATTAATTAGAATTGATTTATAGAAAAATTTAATTTTCCTTTTTGATTTTTCAGGTTGTGGTATTACGGTGGGGCATACCATGCAATTAAGTCTGGTCTTTGAGCAGGCAAAGATTGCATTGAGCAATGTCCAATTATTTGGAAAGAAAGTTGGGGCAGATGTCTATCCCCAAGTTAAAGCTATGGCTGATTTGAGATATGATAAAAAGATTCGAAAGGCACATCCATCCCTTTATCCATACCTTATTCATGATATTCGACCACATTTTGCAAGGACCAAGGTGAAAGGCAAGGATGGAGCTAAACCAACAGCAAGATTTCAAGTGGTGTCAATCTTGCCAGGGATGAGCCTGTATAAAGGAAATGCTCAAGATGATAAAAAGCTAGTCACATTGTTTCCAAATCCATAGCCTTAATGAATGTGTTTTGATAGATGAAACTATTAGGATTGAATTGTATCGGCTACTGCCTTAAACTCTAAAATTCTATCAATCCTTTTAAAGACGATGCTGCTGCTGCCATTATTACAGCTGTTGATCTGAGATCCAGCTGGATGGTGGAGATTACATGCTTTCTATCCTTTACGTTTTTGTTATTGAAAAGCATTGGTGCGACTTTCCTTTTCCTTTCAGTTGACAGTTGTAAACAGTATGAAAGGAAAGTCTCTTTCCTTTGTTGTGTAATTTTGACGAGAGAATTTTGAGTAAAGGAGATTTCTTCTCAGAGAGTTTATCCCATATTTGAGTTCTACTTTCATAATTTCCATTTTATGATTTACAACAAATTCTTTACCTTTCCTTATGTTGTCCTCTTCTTTCTATTACCTCTTCTCTCCATTATTTCACGATGACATTGAAAGATATTCTGATTGATGATCGATCATACACTCTTGTTATTTGATTTGTGTGTTTGCATTAGTTTCTTGTTGAGATAGCTCAGGTACATGGAGAATGGTCTGCTGGAAAAAGAGATGACACATCATTCTAATGAATAACCAAAAAAGGTAGGTAGCTAGAACTAGAAAAAATGATTTTCTTACTTGTTTCCAAATTAACATTGATCAAATCTTTAATTAGTTCTACTAACTCCAAACTAATGATACAATTAATTAATTTGATTTAGGTTGCTCCTGCAAATGCAAAAGCTCCTCAGCTGATGTGGCAGCGCAAACTCAATCGCACTAATCCTCTCCCAAAAGAGTACTCTGTCAATTTGGAGAGATTCTGCATTTGGTAATTACAGATTATCGCCGAAATGGACGCCAATGTTGTACAGTTTTGTGCTCCACAAGTCCAACTACCAAGGGGAACTGGGTAATAAATTAGATTTACACACCATTTCTAGGGTTGTGTTTATTATTTACTTATAGTGAGTGAGCATTCAATTCAGACGACAAGGTGGTGAAGGAGGAGGTGGTATTGAATCCTGGGATTGGAAGCTTGATGGAGAGGATGCACTTTCACATAGTCTGTATGTTAACTAACCCTTTTCCTGTTAATTCCATCACAAATTTATTACTTCTGATGCAATGCAAGGAAACCAGTTTTTCCTACACAAATTGCTTGTTTTTTTAACTTCATTGCATCTGTTGTGCAGAATTCCCGGTGGCATCTTAATCAAAGGATGATGTATAAATTCTTCCAACACGATATTTTCCACATTCTTATTTACATTTCCTCATTATTATTATTTCATAATTTACAATGTAAATTAAATTGAAAACAAAAAAACATAAATCTCTCTCTCTCTCCATCGACGTACGTTTTTGTTGTTTCAAGTCAGGCTCCAAGATTAGAAATCGAAGAGATATGCACAAACACTCGCAAAACAAAGGAGAAAAGTCTTGGTCAAGATATTGTGGTGCTTAATTAGCTTTTCGAGAGCATCAGTTTGTCAAGATGCAGAAGAAATGTCCATTAATCAAAGGATATATACATAGGCTTCAAAATACACACTATACTCTAACGTGTTTTTCCATCAAAACTACTCCCTATTAATGTTTTTCTCAAATAACACGAATTTATATAACATAGATTCATGCGAGTGCTCAAATGACGCAGCGAAGCTTCACAGAAACAATCGTTGATTCACAGAGAATGCCGAATGCTTCAGAAAGAACACAGAGATAAACCCTAAATTATTTTTAATATATTCCACCCTTCAAAAAGTGACAAAGATCCAAATAAATACTAGAGTCTGGCCGACATTATCCCAAAAGGAAACAAAATCATTAAAAATATAATACTAAAATAAACATAATTAAATTATATCTTGGGCTTTGCCACACGAACTGGATCATACTTGTCCAAGAATGTTATTGCGGCCTCGTCTCCATCATTCTCTCCCCCCTCGGAGCGATTCGCCCTCGAATCGCCTAGGGCCTCATCTCCGGAATCATCCGCAAAAGGAACCAAATGCCAGACATTGAAGACATCAGAGCAACGAACATGACTGGGAAGACGAAGCCGATAAGCGTTGGGGTTAATCTTCTCAATGATCTCCACCGGGCCAATCTTTCGTGAAGCAAGCTTGTTATACTCATGCGCGGGAAAACGATCCTTAGTAAGAATAGCCCAAACAAAGTCACCGACAGCAAACTCCACATGACGACGGCGGGCATCAGCGGCAGACTTGTAGCGAGCATTGCTGGCTTCCAGGTGCGCCTTAGTGGAAGCATGAATCTGGTTCAAGTGATGCATAAAATCAACAGCTTTATCTTCAAGAGGGACAGAAGAAGGTAACAACACCAAATCGACGGGACCACGGGGAACAAATCCATACAAAACATAGAACGGACAAAACCCAGAGCTGCGATTGAGGGCAGAGTTATGAGCAAACTCTGCTTGACTGAGCATCATATCCCAAGACTTCACATTATCACCGACAAGACAACGTAAAAGATTACCCAAAGAGCGATTTACGACTTCAGTTTGGCCATCTGTCTGAGGGTGATAGGCGCTACTAAAATGCAATTCGGTGTTGACCATGCGCCACAGACTTCACCAAAAGTGGCTCAAGAAACGAGTATCGCGGTCAGAAATAATAGAAGTGGGCAGAGAACCAATAAAGGGGCAGTCGTCAGTTTGGCTTTAATAAGTTGAAAGGCGGCTTCGGCGGCTGGCGTCCAGACAAAATTCTTGCCGCGCATACAATCAGTAATAAGAGCCATGAGAGAGCTAAAGTGAGGGATAAACCGACGGTAGAAAGAGGCCAAGCCGTGAAAGCTACGGGCAGCAGTCAGGGACGTCGGCGTCGGCCAATTTTGAATAACGGCAATCTTGCCATCTGGGCCGGTCTTTATTTAATTAGATGGGCTCTGATAATTAGGTATTATATACCAGTTATATATATCAGAGTTTACATCAGAATTAATTCATTCTACGTAAAAAATAAAAAGGCAGAAAACCTAGAGAGAAAAGAAGGGAAAACCGCCACTTTAGTGAGAGGAAGAGATCGAAGCTCGTTGCCATCCAGCGTCGATTCTTGGCTCGGGAACAGTTCAGAAGATCAACTCTGGAGTCTCTAATCTCACAGTTCGCAGGTTTTTCTAATAAACATCCTATGATTGTTATTTAATTCATAGGAGCATGCATAGGTTCGATTTACAAGTGTTTGTTAGATAACCAAAATAGATTCGTGGGAAATTATGAGCCGGCCTATCAATTGGCGGTTCCTACAGTTTCTTGATCTCAAACAATGTTAATTGGAGTTGTTGGGCTAAATTATTGATATTATACTCTATGACTTTCTTTAAATATTGTGCTTTTATTTATTTGGATATGTGGGCATTTTCTCCTGAGGTGGTAAAATTATCATATTCATTGTGTATATGTATCTACATTTGTATGTGAAATGGTTATGAGGATGGAAAGAGTGAACAAGATGTTCTTGGCAATGTAAGTTTATGATAATATGGAAGGTCTGTATATTTCCTGTATCAATCATCTCTTATGTTAGTACAGAGCTTATGAATGTGTTTTTTCTATTCTTGATATGCTTCAAAATCTATGAATGTGGTTTTTCTTGCTTGATATGCTTCAAACTTTGACGTGTATCATTATGAATGTAAAGCTACTTTGATCTCCACATCTAAATTTAAAGAAACTTCAGCATATTAATAGCATGTTATTGTATGTTGGTTTTTTTTTAATAATTTATGATGAATTTGGTAACGTTGGATTGGAAATGTATACTATACCATTTTAGTCTCTCTTGACTTTCTGCTAGCATCTTAATGGTGCATTGCATTGCACTCACCCAAGTCTTGCAGAAACGAAAATGATTTCTGGATTCGAAATATTATAACTTGACTCCTATCTGATTGAGAATTTGTGTTTTGTCTGACAAATTTATTTATCTAAAACAAAGAGCTTATTTCCCTCCAAAAAAAAACAAAGGCCTTCTATTAATAATCTTGGCGGCACTGAAACCATTTGTGCAAGAATGAAAAAATCGTTACAGATATTTAAAATATTTATTGATGACAATTGATAATCATACAAAAACATTTAAAAAGTAAAGTATTATATAAATCAAAATATTGGTAATATATAAAACTATAAATTAATTAAGATGAGATTTATTTCTTTATAGAGGTAGACTCATGAGATTAAAAAAAAGGTCAAAACATTTTAAGCAAGTCTGTATAATTTTCCCCTAAACAAAAAGTCTATATAATTTTTTTTCTTTTTCTTTTGTCAATATGTACTTTATATTAATATCAATATCTTTAATTCACTTTACAAAAAAAAATATACATTTCTTTTTGGAATAATTTCGATAATTATAAAATAGAAACAGTTATGATTCCACTATAGTTTACTGGCACAAAGTGTTCGTCTCAACTTCCTTTGTGGAAAATATAAAAGCTTGTGCACACGAATATAATATATATTCATGTTATTAATTTCTTATAAATTTGTAATACAACTATAAATTTATCATATAAAAAAATGAATCATGTTCCGATACAATTATTTATTTCCTCATATTTTACGATTCTACACACATATATTTATATATAGATTTGTGGTATATAATTTAGTTAATATTTCAATTTAGTGATTTAATAAATAATTGTTTCCAGGCATCGGGCGGGTTGCAAAACTAGTATTATGTAATTTACACGAAGAAACCTAGAATTAAGTGTAGAAATGAAAAGTACCAGCATTGGAGTTCGATTGATTTAATTTCTTCTTCTGTTTTTCCTGACCTCAAATTAAACGAGAGAAGATTAGCATAATATTAAAGGACAAAAGGGTATTCTTTGCAGACTGCAGCCGTGACTCGTGAGATAGGTGAGATTAGTAATGGGCGTAATTAGGTGCCAGTATTAAGTCATGGTGCCATGACATAAATGAATCTTATCAACCAAACATCAAACAAAATGATATAGGATTAGGACCTATAGTCATGAGGCCTAATCTCATCATCAACGAAACCAAATGGGACCTTATCGATATTACTGCCAATATTGTGAGTCTGCAACTTATAAATTATTTAATTCAATGTGTTATTTTCAAAAATAATTAAGGACATATTAAACGACTATGTAACAGACAGACATATGAAGTAAATTATAAACGTTAATGACACTTGATAATTTTCAACACAATACCAAAATAAAGTTCTATACTTCTATTAGAGATCATTTGAACATAAAGATTCTGAACTAGAAAGGACAAGAGATAGAGAAGCTCATATATCTGGTCTAAAATTAAATTGGAATCTTTAGTAGCTCAGACTCAATTGCCTCCTTGTGCACCATGTCTAGTTCACATCGCTGGCATACTAAACTAAGCTGGCATCGATGGTTCGTCCTCTGCTTCAATCGTGTATCCATCATCATCTTCTTCTTCTTCTTCTTCTTCTTCTTCTTCTTCTTCCTCCTCCTATGCAGATTTCAAGTAAAAAGTATCATAAGAAATTGGGGAATATTGAGTTGGCAACGATCATATATTCATACACAGAATAAGAATTTACCTCAACATCATTGAGTTGAACAACACTCTCAACAAATGGATAAAATTTTAATGGACGCGAATGAGCATAGATACCGAGATTCTTGGATTTTCCAACGGCACGATCAAACACCACTACCTCATAATCGAAGCTTTCAAAATATAAAAGCTGACCGTTTTTGGAAAACCATATCGGGTGCTGAACACCACAAACATGGAAAACAGATTCTTTGCTCCACAATCCATCATTCCTAACCCAAAGTTCATATTTGGTAGGTACATCTTCACGACACGAGTATACAACAAGACTAAGCAACCCTTTATACTCCAGAATACGATAAAATAGCTCGCTCGTGATAGGTGGTAAGGGTAGAGTAGAAAGAGTTTCAGCCGAAAAGTCGAATGAGAGAATTGCTCGATCCCCGTAGGGCACTTTTAAAGATGCTGCAGAGTAAAAAACCCCATTTATGCAAGCATAAGTAGGTGATGAAATAAGACTGACCTGGGTGCATGGTATTTTCTTCCATGAATTACTTTTGAGCTTATACAACCAAATACAATAACGTCGATCAAAGTAGTTCCCTTCCTCATCTATCGTGTAAGTCCAAACAAGTTGCAGCAATTTGTAAGTTTGACGATGTCTATGGTCAGACGACCACATTCCAGAAGCCACCTGAAGATTATCTAGAAGAGGGCGATCAACACAGGACGTGGGGAGGGTCTTAAGCTCATTTGTTGTCGGGTTCCAAAGTACATGCTCCATACGACCATTGAGAAAGTGGAATAGACCGTTACAAGTAGCGCCTAGGAAAACCCAATTTTCCTTAATAGGAGAGGGAGGATAAATGTAATATTTTGGTGACATGCTGCCATCCTCTTCATCAACTGAATATGCAGTAAAATATGTATGATCATCTTTATCACGTGAATGGATAAAAATGTCAGGGTTAGGGTTGACAGTTGCATTCAAAGTCTGGCTTGTGTAGTAACGGACAAAGCTATCATGCTTGAGTTTAGGCTTAGGAGAGGAGTGTGTGGCCTCTTCCTCTTCTGCAGTCAAAGGTTGAGACACAGCTGATTTTATCTCATCATAACCTATCCAATCCAATAAAAGTGGAAACTTAACATAACATTTTTCCAACAGATTCAATATCAATATCATTTAAAAATAAAAAATTGATAGTAATAATAAAGTAAGGAATGAAGGGAAAGAGGTAGCGTACATTTTGTCTCCGAAACGCAGGGAGCAGGAATCACATAACCTACCCAACAAATGGTATGGAAACATTATATCACATCAATCATGTAGAGTAGATATCCAGAGCAGAAACTTTTCTTTCTAATTTGTTTTTTATTCCCATCCCTTTTTTCTCTTCTGTTCCTCCTCCCTACATATCTAATGTTTTTCATATCTTTTTTGAGTTCATAGATTAAAAAAAAAATATATTATTATTACGATAAAAAGAAACATGAACATGATCTGGGTTGAAGTTGAACACACAACACCAACACCGGTAATTTAATTTTCATAAATAAATACCCGGCAATTGCAATCCAATAACATAATAAACATAACATAAAATGAATAAATACCTGGCGGCACATGTATGAGTCTATGGGATACGCGTTTCTCGAGATCCTCAGGCGGGGCACCGTTGATTTTCGTCGCTAAATAAATACCTTCCGACTCTCTCCCTCTGAGACAAAATCAACAATTTAATTCACAAATAAGTCGCGCGTAATTGTTAAACCAATACAAATAGGTCAGAATAAATAATTATAAATTTTTTGAAAGAAATTAAAATGCCTGCGCTCTGAGGAGCACGAGCTAGATCGAACACGGCCGTAGAAAGACATGAGTGTCGGGAGGCGGCGCTTGGCGGCGGCGGCGGCGGAGGCGGCGGCGAGCGAAGCCATGCCCTTTCTGTAACCTAACAAGACCAGAAGATGACTATTTCTATTTCACTTTTTTGTGGCAAATTGGAGATCCAAATCCGACTATACTTTTCAAGTTCAAATCCACAGGAATAAAAAAGTAGGAGTAAATAGTTTTGTTTACAATGGAATGGACTTTGTTATATTGTCTTACGGCCCAATGGGCTCTGCGCCTGAGGCTGGGCTCTTCGGCTTTTAAATGGGTTCAGTATTCAACTATCTGACAGCTTTTCATGGATAATGCAATTAAAATTAGGATGATTTGAACATATCTCCTATTTTTCTCACTATAACATCTATCTATATCTATATCTATATCTATAACTACTGTGTAATGGAAAACGGATTCGCGCCTTCTCTCCTATAAGACTCCTCTAATCCCTCCATTTCTATTTTTCTAAATTCTCCAATTTTCTGAATTAAAACCAATATTTATCATATTTTATATTCTATAATCTATATATATGGTATAGAGTTCCATAAAATTAAAATCTACGATTAAATCTTCAAATTATTCTTAAATTTCCATCCTTAAATTTTATTAACATATATTGATAATCATTATATAAATACTACTACAAGATAAATAAAATAGTCTTATTTTTATTGAGAGATTTAATTCGATCAATTATTAAGTTTATCAATTAAATAATTTTTATTATATTTCCTAACAATAAATTTTAATTTTATTGTAAAATTTAACTACTTTGACCGTTTTGATCAAATAAATAGTTTTCTATATAATAATTGGTTATTGGCCAAATAATTCTTAATATTAGTAATATATTATTAAATATTATTTATTATTGTATCCACCAATCATACAATTTGGGAGAATTTCCAAGTCTAGCTCAATATGAATGGTAATTTAAAAATTTAGGATTTGAATTGGGGTACTCTAGGTCGATTCTCCTTAATTAATTACATTTATTTATCTATAAAAAATCCTATTTCCAAACTATTAATATTCATTTAATTTGATCAGTTAAAGGTGAATATAATCTCAAAACATCGCTATTTATATAAAATAACTTCATTTATTTAGAACAGTGTTGCTACTCAAAGGACATTAGAAAATATTTATTTTAAATAATATTATACTCTAAAACAATCACATTCACTTAGAATAATGTTGTTTATTTTTCCCACACCATTTTTCAATGGGACTCCATCCATTCGAGAATCTAAATAAATGCTTAAAATTCATTTCGCAATACCGGTTTAATTTGATCAATTATCATTGAGTTGGCCAAATAAATAGTCATATTTTTATTGGGAAAATTAATTCGGCCAATTATTAAGTTTGCTAATTAAATAATTTTATTATATTTTCTAACAATAAATATCAAGATAGATAATCAATTATTGTATGAACTTATATTTCAAAATTTAGATAGTTTTATAAACGAGTCTGTATAGTGAACGAGTAAAACTATACGAGTTTGAAACGGGAACGAATAGTAAAATTGATTTGCGATATGTATGAATATATAAATTCTAAATGAGCTTCTTAGTCAATCAATATTTAAAAATATATATAGAGAGAAAGAAGTGACAACATAAACTAAAGATTTTCTAAATAAAAAATAAAATATAATTAATTTCAAAATTTGGTATTTTAAGAGAAAAATATTTTATTATAATATTTCTTTTCAATAAAAGATAGAAGATTATAATATTGAGACATAAAATTGAAACAAATGGAATACACAAAAAATATGTGTTGGATTTTATATTTAATTACTTATTTATTAAAATTTTAATCGAGTTCATTTACAATTTTCATTTTTCAAAATCTTAAATAACAAGGAACTTCGCATGGATTTTTGTTGTAGATTTCACTAATTGCATAATATAACTGAATTATTTATATGTGTTGCGATGCACTCACTCCGTCTCATATAAGGTGACACATTAATTTTGGACACGTGATGTGATCCATGGAGGCCCAAGTTCGTTGCATATGTGAGCTGATTTAATCGAGTCTTTTATTAGTATTATTTTAGTTATTTTGGTTGTTTTAGTATTTTAATTGTTATTTTCGTTTTTTATTTAGGGTGGCTGAAATTAGGCCTTAGTTGAGTCAGTTTTGACTTTTATGCTTTGTTTTGACTAAGGATTTGTTTCCTTATTAGGTTAGGAGTTATTTTCCATGTTTAGTTTCCTAGTTGAATTAGGTTTTCACCTCTATATATAGAGGGCTGTGTTTTGGACGAAAATTAGACTTTATTCATTATTCAAATTGTGAGTTTAATTCTCTCTTGAGAGTTTTCGAGTTCTTCTTGGTTTTGCCAAGTCGAGTTCATTTATCGACGAATCGACGAGTCAATCATCCCTCGTTCGTGTGTCTTTCATCGTCCCAGAGTTGCTGCATCAACTTCACGTTGGGGTTTAGAGATTCATTCTTCTAAATCATTTCGTGGTTAGATTCAGAGGTTTTGGGATCTTTCATCGTTCGTATCCAATTGTTCGAGTCTTCTGCGTGCGAGTTCTTCGATCAGTCATCAAGGATCGTATCATTTGGCACCAGAGCCGCGTTTCGTATCCAGGTTTCATTGTTCTTTCTTCGTGTCAAGCGTAGAAGTTTAGGTTTCGTTTCTGTCCAGTTTCGTCTGTTTCAGTTTCGTATTTCGTTTCTGTTCAGTTTCGTATTTCGTTCCTGTTTCTGAAATCTGGCCGAAATTGAGCACCGAGCATTTTTGAGTTATACTCGTGCGAATTTTCTGATTTTTGGATATGTTCTTCCTTATATCAGTATCTAGGTTGTGTTAAAATTTCAGCTTAATCGGAGTTGTTTTGGTCCAGTTTCGGCATCACGTCCCGTTCGTGAATTTTGAGTTTTTGAGTTTTACTCGTGCGTTTTTGCTGAATTTTGGATATGTTGTTCCTGTTTTCAATTTATTGTTTGTGTTAAAATTTCAGCTCAATCGAAGTTGAATTGCTACAGATTCCAGTCGGGTCTTCTTCGTGGATTCTAGGCGTCGATTTAGGTTTTAATTGAGTTTTTATATCGTTTCTCGTGTTTTGCTTTGATCATTTATATTACAGATCTGTTCGTTCGTTCGATTCAGTTTTGTTCGTGTTTATGTTTATGTTTCGTTCGATTTAGTTTTGTATCTAGGGTTTCAGTTTCTGTTTCGTTTCTATTTTCAGTTTTGGTTTCGTCTTGTTTCGTGATTTTCGAGTTTTTAGTTTCGTTCCGGTTCGTATTCGATCTAGGGTTTCGTTTATCGTTCCGTTTTCATTTCGTCGTGTCCACCTGCGAAGTTACTGTTCACCGTGAAGTTATTGTTCATGTTACTGTTCACGGGAATAAAAAACAATGAAAGAGTTCGATTCCTTGAGAGATAATTCGAGTGGAAAAAGGCAAAGAGAGTTTGTGAGATTATTAGAGAGATTGAAAAAGCCATATCCGAGTGTGATACACGAGAGTTGAGCGGTTCAATCTTGAGTGATACACGAGAGTTGTGAGGTGGTGAGGTCTTGTTTTTACTAATCGTCTTGTTTTACGTGTCAATATGTCAAGAGAAGTTGAACAAGTTTCATATATAGAGGATCAGCCTATCATTGATTCAGAGACGAAGTTCATGATAGAGGCACTCAAGTCAGAATTGGGAAAGGTTCTGAAGTCAAAATTAGAGTTGGTGCATGAGAGGTTAGATCGGATAGAGCAATCTCGGAAGAGACAAACTCAGAATTTTCTTCATCCGATTAAGTGTCCTCGAAGGCGTTTGATGAGAGAAGAGAAATCTTACCAAGATCACTTCGAGCATACTTCTCGACATTTTTATGGCAGCATGAGGAGGCGTGGTGAAGCAAGGGATCGTGAGGATATCAAGTTGCAACATATTCCATCAATCCAAAAGAAACACGATCATAATTCGTTTCTTGGAGGGACATGGGATAATTGGATCTATGAAGAGAATCAGTCATTGCAAACGCAACAACTGGACGACACTATCACTATCCATCAGATAAGCCATCCAAAGAAGACGATGGTTGCAGTGGAAACCGTTGTTGATATGAAAGATGAGGAGTGTCCGAAGAAGTTGGTGCTCGATATTGTTGTAGATGTTGATGTCAAAGATGATGAGGTTAATTGTAAGATGCTACGATTGGAGGATTCATGTAAAGATGTGCTAGAGATATGTGATCCAATCTTGGTTGCAGATCAGTCTTTACCGGAAATTAGGGGCGTTGATGAGGAGCAACGAAAGAATATCTTTTCTACAATATGTGAAGTTGCAAATAAGGTATGTAGCATGATCATTGATGATAGAACTTGTACTAACGATGCTACTGTGGTTATAGTGAGAAAAATAGGGGTGACCTTGTGGAAGAACCCTAAGCTGTCATGGATGACTGATATTGTAGTTGACGAGTTGACCAAGGAAGTGAAGGTTCCGATCCAAATCAGCAAGCATGAAGGTGGAGTGCTTGGTAATGAGGTGCCGATGCAAGCTACAAATACATGGTTCGAGCAATCTTGGCTGTTTGGTAGAGATGTGATACATGATGGATTCTCAAACAAGTATTCATTTCAGTTCAAGCTAATGAGAGATCGAGTAAAGCTTCAACATGAGTCAGATTCGAAGACGAATAAGAAGAAGAAGAGGAAGGATGAACATGGGAGCAAAGATTTGGTTCAACATTTCATGCAAGAAGAGAAGATTTTGTTTTTGATCCGGGCATTTAGAACGACGACGTGGATTTGAGGACAAATCCCTTTCAAGAGGAGGGGAATGATGTGATCCATGGAGGCCCAAGTTCGTTGCATATGTGAGCTGATTTAATCGAGTCTTTTATTAGTATTATTTTAGTTATTTTGGTTGTTTTAGTATTTTAATTGTTATTTTCGTTTTTTATTTAGGGTGGCTGAAATTAGGCCTTAGTTGAGTCAGTTTTGACTTTTATGCTTTATTTTGACTAAGGATTTGTTTCCTTATTAGGTTAGGAGTTATTTTCCATGTTTAGTTTCCTAGTTGAATTAGGTTTTCACCTCTATATATATAGAAGGCTGTGTTTTGGACGAAAAGTAGACTTTATTCATTATTCAAATCGTGAGTTTAATTCTCTCTTGAGAGTTTTCGAGTTCTTCTTGGTTTTGCCAAGTCGAGTTCATTTATCGACGAATCGACGAGTCAATCATCCCTCGTTCGTGTGTCTTTCATCGTCCCCGAGTTGCTGCGTCAACTTCACGTTGGGGTTTAGAGATTCATTCTTCTAAATCATTTCGTGGTTAGATTCAGAGGTTTTGGGATCTTTCATCGTTCGGGGCAGATGTCTATCCCCAAGTTAAAGCTATGGCTGATTTGAGATATGATAAAAAGATTCGAAAGGCACATCCATCCCTTTATCCATACCTTATTCATGATATTCGACCACATTTTGCAAGGACCAAGGTGAAAGGCAAGGATGGAGCTAAACCAACAGCAAGATTTCAAGTGGTGTCAATCTTGCCAGGGATGAGCCTGTATAAAGGAAATGCTCAAGATGATAAAAAGCTAGTCACATTGTTTCCAAATCCATAGCCTTAATGAATGTGTTTTGATAGATGAAACTATTAGGATTGAATTGTATCGGCTACTGCCTTAAACTCTAAAATTCTATCAATCCTTTTAAAGACGATGCTGCTGCTGCCATTATTACAGCTGTTGATCTGAGATCCAGCTGGATGGTGGAGATTACATGCTTTCTATCCTTTACGTTTTTGTTATTGAAAAGCATTGGTGCGACTTTCCTTTTCCTTTCAGTTGACAGTTGTAAACAGTATGAAAGGAAAGTCTCTTTCCTTTGTTGTGTAATTTTGACGAGAGAATTTTGAGTAAAGGAGATTTCTTCTCAGAGAGTTTATCCCATATTTGAGTTCTACTTTCATAATTTCCATTTTATGATTTACAACAAATTCTTTACCTTTCCTTATGTTGTCCTCTTCTTTCTATTACCTCTTCTCTCCATTATTTCACGATGACATTGAAAGATATTCTGATTGATGATCGATCATACACTCTTGTTATTTGATTTGTGTGTTTGCATTAGTTTCTTGTTGAGATAGCTCAGGTACATGGAGAATGGTCTGCTGGAAAAAGAGATGACACATCATTCTAATGAATAACCAAAAAAAGGTAGGTAGCTAGAACTAGAAAAAATGATTTTCTTACTTGTTTCCAAATTAACATTGATCAAATCTTTAATTAGTTCTACTAACTCCAAACTAATGATACAATTAATTAATTTGATTTAGGTTGCTCCTGCAAATGCAAAAGCTCCTCAGCTGATGTGGCAGCGCAAACTCAATCGCACTAATCCTCTCCCAAAAGAGTACTCTGTCAATTTGGAGAGATTCTGCATTTGGTAATTACAGATTATCGCCGAAATGGACGCCAATGTTGTACAGTTTTGTGCTCCACAAGTCCAACTACCAAGGGGAACTGGGTAATAAATTAGATTTACACACCATTTCTAGGGTTGTGTTTATTATTTACTTATAGTGAGTGAGCATTCAATTCAGACGACAAGGTGGTGAAGGAGGAGGTGGTATTGAATCCTGGGATTGGAAGCTTGATGGAGAGGATGCACTTTCACATAGTCTGTATGTTAACTAACCCTTTTCCTGTTAATTCCATCACAAATTTATTACTTCTGATGCAATGCAAGGAAACCAGTTTTTCCTACACAAATTGCTTGTTTTTTTAACTTCATTGCATCTGTTGTGCAGAATTCCCGGTGGCATCTTAATCAAAGGATGATGTATAAATTCTTCCAACACGATATTTTCCACATTCTTATTTACATTTCCTCATTATTATTATTTCATAATTTACAATGTAAATTAAATTGAAAACAAAAAAACATAAATCTCTCTCTCTCTCCATCGACGTACGTTTTTGTTGTTTCAAGTCAGGCTCCAAGATTAGAAATCGAAGAGATATGCACAAACACTCGCAAAACAAAGGAGAAAAGTCTTGGTCAAGATATTGTGGTGCTTAATTAGCTTTTCGAGAGCATCAGTTTGTCAAGATGCAGAAGAAATGTCCATTAATCAAAGGATATATACATAGGCTTCAAAATACACACTATACTCTAACGTGTTTTTCCATCAAAACTACTCCCTATTAATGTTTTTCTCAAATAACACGAATTTATATAACATAGATTCATGCGAGTGCTCAAATGACGCAGCGAAGCTTCACAGAAACAATCGTTGATTCACAGAGAATGCCGAATGCTTCAGAAAGAACACAGAGATAAACCCTAAATTATTTTTAATATATTCCACCCTTCAAAAAGTGACAAAGATCCAAATAAATACTAGAGTCTGGCCGACATTATCCCAAAAGGAAACAAAATCATTAAAAATATAATACTAAAATAAACATAATTAAATTATATCTTGGGCTTTGCCACACGAACTGGATCATACTTGTCCAAGAATGTTATTGCGGCCTCGTCTCCATCATTCTCTCCCCCCTCGGAGCGATTCGCCCTCGAATCGCCTAGGGCCTCATCTCCGGAATCATCCGCAAAAGGAACCAAATGCCAGACATTGAAGACATCAGAGCAACGAACATGACTGGGAAGACGAAGCCGATAAGCGTTGGGGTTAATCTTCTCAATGATCTCCACCGGGCCAATCTTTCGTGAAGCAAGCTTGTTATACTCATGCGCGGGAAAACGATCCTTAGTAAGAATAGCCCAAACAAAGTCACCGACAGCAAATTCCACATGACGACGGCGGGCATCAGCGGCAGACTTGTAGCGAGCATTGCCGGCTTCAGTGCGCGCCTTAGTGGAAGCATGAATCTGGTTCAAGTGATGCATAAAATCAACAGCTTTATCTTCAAGAGGGACAGAAGAAGGTAACAACACCAAATCGACGGGACCACGGGGAACAAATCCATACAAAACATAGAACGGACAAAACCCAGAGCTGCGATTGAGGGCAGAGTTATGAGCAAACTCTGCTTGACTGAGCATCATATCCCAAGACTTCACATTATCACCGACAAGACAACGTAAAAGATTACCCAAAGAGCGATTTACGACTTCAGTTTGGCCATCTGTCTGAGGGTGATAGGCGCTACTAAAATGCAATTCGGTGTTGACCATGCGCCACAGACTTCACCAAAAGTGGCTCAAGAAACGAGTATCGCGGTCAGAAATAATAGAAGTGGGCAGAGAACCAATAAAGGGGCAGTCGTCAGTTTGGCTTTAATAAGTTGAAAGGCGGCTTCGGCGGCTGGCGTCCAGACAAAATTCTTGCCGCGCATACAATCAGTAATAAGAGCCATGAGAGAGCTAAAGTGAGGGATAAACCGACGGTAGAAAGAGGCCAAGCCGTGAAAGCTACGGGCAGCAGTCAGGGACGTCGGCGTCGGCCAATTTTGAATAACGGCAATCTTGCCATTATCCACACTAATTCCCTGAGCAGAAATATTGTAACCCAGGAAGAGCACTGAAGAGGTGAAAAAGGTGCACTTGTTTGGAGCAGCATAGAAACGTTCTGCCCGGAGTATAACGAAAACGCTGCGGAGGTGCTCGCGATGCTCGGCCTCAGATTTGCTATAGACTAAAATGTCGTCGGAATAAACGACAACACACTTCCCAATCAAGGAACGTAAAGTTTGGTTCATCACTCGCATGAAAGTACTCGGAGCGTTGGAGAGGCCGAAAGGTACGACCAACCATTCAAAGAGGCCTTCCCGAGTTTTGAATGCCGATTTCCACTCATCACCGGGACGAATACGAATTTGGTGGTATCCACTGCGCAAATCCAACTTAGAAAAAATGGAAGCACCACTCAACTGGTCGAGAAGATCATCTAAGCGAGGAATAGGAAAGCGATAACGAATAGTAATTTTGTTAATGGCCCTGCTATCCACACACATTCGCCAAGAACCATCTTTATTTGGAGTTAATAATGCTGGAACGACACAAGGACTAAGGCTTTCGCGGACCAAACCTTTGCGCAATAATTCTTCAACTTGACGCCGAAGTTCAGCGTATTCGGTAGGGCTCATCCTGTAATGAGGGCGATTACCAGGAACTAAATCGATGTGATGTTGAATATCGCGCAGAGGTGGTAATCCGACCGACAACTCAGATGGAAATAAATCAGCAAATTCGAGTAATAGAGATTCGGCAAGAGGATGTACCACATCAGCATGAGTAATATCATGAACCAACAACAAAAATGTGGGTGTATCATCGGAGAGTTCTTTTTCAAAGGCAGCACGTGTGAGTAACTGAATCATGGGATCAGTCTGTGGAGGAGGAACACGGGGAACAGACGGGTGAAGAACCAACTTGATACCATTGAATAGAAAGCTATAAGTATTATGATAGCCATCGTGAACAACATGCCTGTCAAATTGCCAAGGTCGGCCAAATAAAATGTGGCATGCGTCCATAGGGACAACATCACACCACATGGAATCCATATAAGTATCACCAATAGAAAAATTTAACAACACCCGACGATTGACAGAGACAATATTATCGCGGTTAAGCCAAGCTAACTGATAAGGCTTGGGGTGAGAAACAGTAGTAAGTGTCAACTTGGAGACTGTATCAGTAGAAATAACATTCTCACAAGAGCCTGAATCAATCATAAACTTACAGATTTTACCATTGACTGTGCAGGTGGATTGAAAGAGGAGGTGACGTTGAACAACATCCTCAGTAGATCTTGGAATAAGACAAGCACGGCGGAGGACCAACGACACACCCTCATCACCATGTAAATGGGTTTCCTGTAGCACATCATTAGGCTCTTCATCGAACACTGGTGGTGGATCAAACATACCTTCTTCGGTGTCATTGGTAAGAAAGGCACACCTAGTTGTGCGCTTCGGACAGGTGGCCATGCGATGATTAGGGTCACCGCAAGTGAAACACTTTCCAGCAGCAGATGAGCGAGTCGAGAAGGAGAAAGTTCCAGCCCCTTCCGGACGACGGGCGGATGGATCGGCTGCACTGTTGTCAGCGACAGGCGTGGTGCGGTGCTCGGTACTCCCTGCCGAGGACGACGGCCACGGAAATTTACGCGTAAACTGTTTCTCCAAGGTAGTAGCGTGTTGATGAGCCTCAGAGACAGTTCGTGGGTTGAAGAGATTGAGAGAGTCTTGGAATGGCGTGCGGAGGCCACCGATGTAGCGTGAAACTAACTGCTCCTGCGTTTCGTGAAGGTCGTTCCGGGAAAGAAGCTGATAGAAATCAGTAGAATAAGCAGCGACAGAGCGGGTGCCTTGACGAAGGTTCTGAAGGCGTTGATAAACAAGACGCGAATAATTATGCGGGAGAAATTCTCGCTCAAAGTACTTGCGAAATTTATCCCATGCACCGATCGGAGGCTTGTGTTGGCGGGTTCGATCGCGCTTGAGATGAAACCACCAAGCAGAAGCACGACCCCGAAAATGAGTCGCCACCAACGGGACACGACGATCTTCAGGTACCGCTTTAAACTCCAGTAACTCTTCAACGGAGTGAAGCCAATCAAGCACGGCATCATCATCCTCAGTACCAGTAAATTCCGAGAGATCAAGGCGGAAACTGGATTCCCAATAGTTGTTGGCGCCACCACGGGGCGCCCCACGGTGATCCAAGGTTGCGAACGGGTTGTCAACGGTGAGAGTATCCTCATCGCGGTCGTCATTATCGGATGGAGGATATTGGTATTGGCGCGCCTCACGTTCTCGGTCTCGACGGTAATGGTCATGGCGAACATCACGGCGATCACGGTCGGCCTGCAGCAGCCGCTCCATACGAGCAAAAAACTCCGTCTGTTCGTTGCGTATCTCGGTCTGTTGCACACGCAGCGTTTCCAAATCATTGGCCAAGGTGTCGACTTGGTGTCGAAGCAAATTGACGTCGTTGTTTTGGCGAGGCGGCATCGGAACAGTACTGACTCTGGATACCAACTGACGCAGCGAAGCTTCACAGAAACAATCGTTGATTCACAGAGAATGCCGAATGCTTCAGAAAGAACACAGAGATAAACCCTAAATTATTTTTAATATATTCCACCCTTCAAAAAGTGACAAAGATCCAAATAAATACTAGAGTCTGGCCGACATTATCCCAAAAGGAAACAAAATCATTAAAAATATAATACTAAAATAAACATAATTAAATTATATCTTGGGCTTTGCCACACGAACTGGATCATACTTGTCCAAGAATGTTATTGCGGCCTCGTCTCCATCATCAAACCAAAAAAATTAATTAAGGGGCCGATAAGTTGTTCTAGAGCGTAAAATACGTTTATCTATGTTTGTCGATTATGCAAAATATAGTTTATAATTACTTTATTTTATGTTTATATTACCCAATTTATAATTATATTAACACGTGGAACACTATCAAACATATATTAAGGAAGTATACAATTTCTAGACTGTTGGGTTTTTATTTATATAAAATATTTATTTAAGGCTTCTAAATTCTAATATTATTTGAATTCGTGATACTTCCGCATACGCAATACTAATCCTTTTCCAAATAATAATAATAATAATAATAATAATAATAAACTATGTACTATATAATTCGAGGTCTAGAACACGAGCACAATACTTAAAGACGGATAGGCAGAAAATTTGTGACTTTAATGCATAACATAACCAAAAACGGTAGCATGTTTTGGAAAAAACTAGAAAACACAAGTAATTAGTTCTTGGGACCTACAACATTAATTTCGTGCGATGATATATTAATAAGTACTGTATTAGATAAATCATAATGTCATGCAAATATAGGGGATCAAATAGAAACTTCCTCTGTGAAATAATTATGAATTAATGTAGACTATTGATATTATAGTATATATACGATCTACCATTGTTATAGATAAAAGCATATTTTAATATATAAAAATCATTTTTTTTTATAAAGAATCATGGTATCTACCTTACTTAGTGACACTAGAAGATATATGTAAAAGACAAACACTTTTCATACGAAAGAAAAAATTTAATTACTGAAAATAATAACAATAATAACAATAATAACAATAATAATAATAATAATAATAATAATAATAATAATAATAGTTGGTGGAATGTTCAAGATTACTTTGTTGATTGCATTTGGAAAATTATAAATATATTCGTAATTTCAACCTTAAAAATAAATGAAACACAGAAAATAGAATTAGTTTACAATAAATTTATTCGATAATTAAAGCATCCATTTTTTTATTATTTTTTTTGAAAGGAAATTGCATTAAAATTACGAAATATCCGAAGATACAATCTCTCTCAGCCAAGCTGGGAAATCAGAAGTCCAAACAGACGGACGGACTTGAAATATGCGCTAAAAAATGAGCCGCTCTCATAGCAGATCTATAAGCATGGAACACTCCGACAACTAACACATCACGTGTGACCTCCATAATATCTTGTATCTCTTCCGGCAACAGCTCCGCTGCTTCATCCGGGTTAGTCAAAATTGGAATTCGAAAACAGGACATGGTATAAGTTGGAACTGCTTGTATAACGGATTTAATCCCGCCGAGAAATACTTATCCTTCCATCCAAGCAATTTTTTCTGCACCCTCTCCGTCAAATGCCCAAACTGCATTCGTTTCTTTTTCATAGAAAACGTCGGTAAACCTAAGTAAAGGGAATGCCCCGTAACTGCTGTAAGACCAATACTTCCAATGATCTTTGCCGCTGTTTCATTATTGCAGTTAGGGCTCAGAGCTACTGCTGACTTTTCAAAATTTATCAGCTGTCCCGACGCCACTTCGTAGCTTTTTAAGATTTTCATCACATTTCGGCACCCCTCCTCATCTGCTTTGAACAAAATCAAGCTATCATCCGCAAAAAATAAATGAGAAATAGTAATCTGTCGCGGCATAATAAGAAACACTTCCTCCGTCCCACCGAATATGGCCTATTTATTTTCGGCACGGAGATTAAGAAAAAAGGAATTATGTGTAATAAAGGTATTAATAAAGTAACTTTTTAGTTAATAAAGTGATTTTTTGGTCAACAATGTACTACTAAAGTGCCTTTTTAGGTTAAAGTAAGCTCTAATTCTTTCCCAAAAAGGAAACATGTCATATTCGGTGGGACGGCCCAAAATAGAAAACATGCCATATTCGGTGGGACAGAGGGAGTAGTAAACAAAGAAGACAACCCTTGCACGCATAAGAAAAAAAGAAAAGGTGACAATGGATCCCCTTGTCTCGGTCCACGCGAGGCCTTAATTCCCTTGTAAACACCATTATTCAGCTGAAAAAGGAAAGAAACACTCGTCACACAATGCATAATAAGCTTCGTAAACTTATCTGGAAAACTTAATTTTTCCAACACCGCCTTCAAATAACCCCACTCCACTCTATCATATGCTTTGCTCATGTCAAGCTTAAGAGAAACCTACACATCTTGTCATTTTTTGTGGTTACGTAACCAATGTTGACACTGTTCGCCCTTTTAATTATGCAAATATTAACTGCAAGTGTACGGTGTATGATGGTCCCAAGACGGATACCTTGGTGTAGAGGGGGGGTGAATACACCAATGTTTAAAACCTTTCCAATTAAAACTCTTTTGAGTGAGCTGGCTGTGTTCGATCCAGCTGGAAGACAGCTTGATCAACACAAACCGGTCGTGCGGAATGTGGTGGGATTTTGGAAAGTCCGTCTGTTGCTTCAAATATATTGCAAAGCTTTGTTTCTCTTTTTAGTTAGTCAGTTTATGCAGCTTGAAATAATGCTTATGAGGGGTTAGCTGGATGCATAAATAAACAAGAAAGAACAAAACAACTTAACGTGGTTCGGAGAAACTACTCCTACGTCCACGACCAGAAACCTCTGGTAATCCACTAAGGATACCACTGACTTTTCGCGCAGTCAGCAAGCGTTGCAGCTTAGTTCCTCAAGCTGGATACAAGTTTTCGCGTACTGTATCGAAACGTAACCAGATCGTTTACGGCACAAATAAGCCTACATTCGGTTTACGGCATCGAAGAACCTAACCTGTAGTTTACGGGCACTACAGAACCTCAACCTTAACTTAACCTTTTTCTGGGTTTGAGTTTGGGGTTTCCAACTATGAACGAGTTCTTACAATGAAGAACTTTGAGTATGATGAACTCGTTCAAACTAGGCTTAAGATGGGAAGGATTATATGCCTAGATACTAGAGGGAGAGAGCTTCAGCAGCATGAGAATGAATAATAACTCATAAGACTGACGGCTGCTGGATCTTGAAGCTTTTCTGAGAGATCTCTTGATCTTTGGTTAGACTTCTTCCAATGAAGTATGTTGATCTCTCTTGAGTATATTCTCTCTCGTAACTTCTCATAGTCTGATGATGAAGAAGACTTCTATTTATAGGGAGAGCTTAGAACTAGCCGTTGGAAAGAGCCGTTCTGAATCTCTACCTAATTTCTGACAGGATTGACTTGTCTTCTTCCTTGATTTCCTCGTAAAGCAATCCTAGGTCTGACTTCTAGGTGCTGAGGTGTCGAGTTCCTGATGATCCAGATCAGATATGATTTTATCTCAAGTTCACTTCGACTCTGCTGTGCTTGTGACACTGAGCTGTCTTGAACTCTGCTGGATCTTTGACGCTGAGCTGAGTCTTGAACTCTGCAGGGTCTTGACGTAGAGCTGAGTTGTCACACGAGCTGGGTCTTTCCTACAGCTGTGTCTGGAAGAACTTGATCGTCTTGAATCTGGATAACGTTGCTGATCACTCGACTTGGCTTACCCTGCTGTGTACTCAGCTGGGTCTTCGTCGTCTTCGCCGACCACCCGTAAACTTAGAAACTCTATAAGCTCAAACGGGCGAATTTGCCGGAAAAACACTTGAGCTTGTGCAAACATCTACTCAGTTGGGGTCAGCTGGGTTTTGGTATCACTTCAAAACTCTATTAATTTTCCCAACAATTTCCCCCTTTTTGATGATGCCAAAACCCCAAGTTGGAAAAACAAAAATTGCTTTCCCCCTTAACAGAAAACGGGGTTTCAAAGGATTAAACAATCACAGCAGGTAAACATATTCAGAGCCTGGACAAAGAGAGATTGTCTTCAGGTTGATTTTGATAAAACGAACTTTTCATTAATAGGAAGAATTATTACAACTCTCTAATTACAAAAGTTCAACAAGAACATTCCCAGTTGGCTGGGTCTTCAGCTTTGCTGCTTCCTTTGTTCATCAATTTGATGGTCAGTCTTGAGACCATATCTATTGAAGATGAACTCTTCCAGCTCCGTCCATTCAGCTTGATTCTTCGATTTTGAAATTCCTCTTTCTCCAGCCCAGTGATTAATTTCTTTGATGATTTGGGCCTTGTCAGGAAGGTTCGTTCCAGCTAGAGATGGAGGCTTTAACTGTTTGACTTTTGGAGCCTTCAGCTGGATGTTGTTACTCTTGGCATATAGGGCAATTGATCTTGCCATCATTGGATCTGTCTCGTGAAGTTCGAGGAAATAATCCTGGAAAGCAGTTTCTGGATCCATGCCTTTGAATTGATTCAAGTAGTAGAATTCTTTGATGAATTCTGATTTGCAACTTTCCCAATTTTCATTGAAATCGTCTGGGTTCTTCTTGTCGGCTGAGGCTGGTTGGATTTGTTTCTTCTTAGCTTGCCTGTAGCTTTGCCTTTTCTTCTTCTGCTTTTTCTCAGCAGGCTTGAGCGATTCAGCTTTCTTCTTAATAATTTTATCCAGCTCTTGCATTTCTTTTCTTTGCTCGTTGTGGAAGTTACACAGCCAGTGATAGTCTCTGTATTCTTCAGGCTTGTGTCCACATGCTTTGGCAAGAGCAACCATCTTTTCTCTCCATGTCTCTTTGACTGGTGCAGTTGGCTCTGTCTCTTCTTCATCCAGCTCTTTGGCAAAATCGTCGATTTCCCTCTGAATTTGCTGCACAGGTTCCCCCTTAGCTGCAGCTTCCCTCTCACTTGTTTTTCCAGCTTCATTCTGATCTTTCCCCTTTTTGGCATTATCAACAAGGGAGGCAGAGAGGTTGGCAACTGTTGTGCTGAGCTTGGAGAGAATACCTTCAACATCAGCGATCTTGACTGAGTTGTCAGCTGTGACGAGATTCAGCTGGGCATTGTTGCTGCTTCCAGCTCTGAACTGAGCATCCAAATCTTTATATAAGTTGAAGAGTTGGCGGATGTCAGCGCTGTTGGAGAGAGTGGTCTTTTTGAGAGCTTTCCAGCTGGCTTGAAAGATTTGCAATGTCGTCAACCAGTGGAGCTTGAAGGTTTGAGATGATCTCAGGGACTCTCTTCTCTAGATGAATTGACTGATCAATTTGTTGAGTAACGAGAGATTGCCTGAGATCTTGACTGGTGCTTTCTTGAAGATTTTGAGCAAAATTATGGACTTCATCGATTGTCCGCTGTTGTTCTCGAACTTGACAGTCGAGAGCTGAGAATCGCATAACGACGTCGACTTGAGACTTCAGTCTGTCTTGAAAGAGAATTTCTTCAACCTCTTTGGATATTGCTTCTTTCATTGCGGTTGAGAGCTTGACAGCTGAGTCAGTTTGAGTTCCAGATTCAACATGACTGGGTTTGTCTGCCTCGATCTCGACCAGTGAGCGAGTGTCATCGGCAATTGGACTCTGTGGGGCAGCTTCGGTTGGCTCAACTGTTGCATTAGTTGGCCCTTCTTCAATCATCATTGCCTCAGCTGTGTCGGTAGGGACAGCTTCCTTGGCAAGTTCAGCTGCAACTTCTTTGGATTTGACAGCTCCAGAAGATGTCTCCCATCCTGCTGCTGTAAGGAGCTTGTTGGCAGATTCCCAGATTTCAGCTGGGTGCGGCTTGGGGTACAGCTGAGATACTTCAATAATTCCTCTGATGAGATCATTCTGGTGTAAGTATGCATCCTCCAGGCTTCCAAAGCCAAATGTGTGCTGGAGGCGTGCTTCATCCGTCTTCAGCTTCTCATAAGAGAAGGTCTCTATCAGCTGCTCATTCTGGTACCAAGTTGCCATCTTGGTAGCCAGATAAAACTTGAGTTCTCCAACTTTGACGAGGGCGATGGGTAGGTGCGCCAGAATCGGATACTGAGTTAGAACACTCTTGATCCCTGTAATGCGCAAGTCCTCGTACATGGCTTCCATAAAGGCTGAGCCAGTGGAGTTGAGAGAAAGAGAGGCAGTAGAATCACTCTCTTCTGATTCTGTGGTGTTTTGAGGAATAGGTTCAAATGGATTCACAGTAGGCTGTGAAAAAGTATCAGCCAACTGCGAGGGCGATTGAATTTCGGGTGAAAGTTGTTTTGGGGGTGAGCTGGGATTAGTGGAAGAGGGTTCAGCTTGGGTGTCAGCTGGCTGTGAAGGAGCTTCAGCCAGTTGAATATCTTCCTGCTCTCTTACAGGAGATGGCTCTTTGGTTGGAGAGCTGGGTGGAGGGGAAGGCTGTTTCGGCGGAGAGCTGTGAGGTGGTGAAGGCTGGGGAGAGCTCCTTGGCTTATCCAGCTCGTCCTCTGAGCTGGATGACAATCCATCATTCAATCCCATCTCGGCCAGGATGTTTGATCCGTATTGATCGAAGGCCGACACTGGCTGTGGGGAGAGAATCACCATTGCTTGACTTGGAATGACAGCTGTTTTCTTTTTCTTCTCAGCTGGACCTCCAGCTGGTTTGGGGTCAGCTGCCTTCCTCTTTCTTTGTTTCTTCTCAGCTGGAACTTCTGCCTCTGATCCTTCCAGCTGCTTCTTACTTTTACTCACAGCAGGCTGCTTCTTCAGAAGATCATTGACTTGATTTATTCTTTGGAAAAGAATATTCGTTTCTGGAAATGGTTCTGAATCAGCCCACTTTACTGTGTGCCCTTTCACAGCTTGCTCTATCAAGAAAGAAATTTTGGAGCAGAGATACAGTGGCTCTGATGTTGAAAACGTCGTCCTGGTGGAGTTGAACTTGATCTTCTCAGACTCCTTGACCAGACGGTTGAGTAAGAAGTCAAACCAGTTGACGTTTGCGCCTTTGATCATGGCAATCATCGGCTTGAGCTTTGAAATGCTGATCTCTCCTTGAGATCCAGCTATCCCTAAGATGCATTTCTGTGTGATATCCAGCAGCACCCTGTACTTTGGCTTGAGCAGGAGCTTTGACATGTTCGCTCTGTAAGGCTCTGGGGAGATAAGCATCTCTCTGCTGAGAAATTCATCCACTTCTTCACGACTGTAATCATCTGGGATGAATCCTCCTTCTCTGGGTAGGTTGAACACCTTTCGTAGCATCTTGTTGAGTTTGATGGTGACGGTTGCTGTATCAAACTTTCGGTCTTCGTCTTTGACGATCATGTCAAATGAAGATGAGTAAAAGCCGTCTTCATCAATGATGTTGAGGTAGAAAAGTGCGGCATCTCTCTTTAGCAACAGCTTGGGCATGGAGGTTGCCCACAGCAAGAGACCGGAGTCTGCAACTAGATCCACCATCTCTTTTAACTCTGAAACATGCAGGTTGGAGGTGGACAGAATACTCTCGAATGATAGCTTTGTCATTAGAGCTTCAAACTGGTTCATCCATGCGGTTGATTTCTTGGGCGCCATTTCTGCAACTTGTTGAATTTGATCGTGCGAAGAACTTGCAGAGAATAGATGAAGATTTTGAATCTTTGAAATTTGCAGAGATAAAGATGGAGGAGGAAAGAATCCGCGTATCTTTTCCATATATATCAACTGCCATATAAGATCAACGGTTGAGATTGAATCAGTTGATATTCTGATCAACGGCTGGGAGAGATTCACTCATCACGTTTTGCTGACGTGCTTTCGGTGAGTGTATTACAACCGCGCGTGAGGCAGTTCAAACGTTTGACGCTCTGCCTCGATTTTGCCGTGCTGCAGTACTATGCAGACTTTATAATTAATGCGATGGGAAAGAAAACTTATCAAACAATTTAACTAAGGAATGTCTGTCCGCTTAACATAAGAATTCAAAATAATTGGACTTTATATAGCATATTCCTCAGAGCAATTATTGCATGAGACACAAAACGGTCAGCTTGGACACAGTATCCAGCTGATATCACAGCGGTCTTCTCCTTTGTTTGATTGACATTTCTCCTCAGCTGAGTATTTTGAGATTAGCTTGAATTTCCTTCAGCTGAGTTCCCTTTATCTCTTCGACTGATGTCCAGCTGAGCTTGATTCCCTTTTTGGCTGGGAAATCCTTCTGAACTGAGCTTTGGGATCCAGCTGAGTTTGTTCCCCCTCAGCTGGATGAGCTTTTCTTTGTCCGGTTTGAAGCGGTCAAATAATCCACACATCATTTTGATTGCTCCGCTGGATCAGGTTTCCCTTTAGCTGGTGATACCAGCTGAGTTTTATCTCGGTGAGTGCATCCTGTTGGGTATTCTACTTGATTTTTCTGAATCTTTCCAGGTATGTAGAATTCCCCCTTGATATGATAGTAGGTGGCTTTTTCTTCAGCTGCATCCTACTTCCTTGAGCGGATTTTCTCATTATTGGCTCATTCATTTGATAAGGTCAGCTGTCACAAATCCAGCTGATTCAACTGCTGCTTCTGAATTCTTCTCTTGAGACCAATATACTCAGCTGTATGACTGGCTGAATCTTCAGTTATGTATCCAGCTGTCTTTATTTCACAGCTAGTCCCAGTCAGCTAGCTGGGTTTCTTTATTTTCTTCGTCGGTTGATTCAATAAGATGTTTCAGACATCTTAATCAGAGCAATCATTGTCATCTGAGTCGGAGGAGATTTGATCATCATCCATTTCGCTCGATTCGAACCTTTTATCCTTTCTCCGGGAGGATGACTCAGCTAGGTTTCTCTTTGGATAAAGTTGCTTGTCGTGATGAACCTTCACGATATTCTTGTATCTTTCCTTGCTTTGTTCCAGCTGATTAATGCTACGTACAAGCATGACAACTTCTTCGTTCAATTCTTCTTTGCTCATATTTCTGTGCTCCTTGTTGGTCCTTCCAAACTGAGCTGATTGAGCTTCTTTCCATGGCTTGATCCTCAGCTCTGCTTCATTTATTCGGCTGGATGAATCTCTGCTTGAGATCCCCAGATCAAATTCGTTGGCCTTCAAGATGGAGAACAATTTTTCTGTCTCCATGCTGCCAAGATCAGTTCTGTTTTGGTGAACCACTTTGTGTGTACACCATTCTGAGGAGAGAGCTGCAAGAACTTTCAAGTTCTTATCTCGAACTGTATATTTCCCAGTTCGGATCGTCTCGATCTCGATGACGAGGTTGGAGAATCTGAGCTCCATTTGATCAATGGACTCATAGAGGAGTTGCTTGAAATTGTCGAATTTCTGGCATGCAACTGAGAATTTGTTCTCTTGAATTTCCTCTGAGCCTTCACACAGCTTGGCTAGAGTGTCCCACATCCCCTTAGCTATCTCGCAGTTGATGATCTTGCTGAGATAAGCGTTCATCACTGTTGAGGAGATGACGTTGCGAGCGTAGCTGTCCAAACCAGCTTGTCTTCTTTCTTCTGGAGAGAACTCTCTTTTGGGCTTCACAACTTGCCGGAGTACTGGTTCAGCTCCAGGTAAGGTTTCTGCTTGTCTTTCTGATTTCATGATGATGATGGGTCCGTCAGTGATAACATCCCACATCATGTCATGATGCGCACTCAGAAAGCTTTTGAGTCGGAACTTCCAGATCTGATAATCATCGACAGAGAATGTCGGAAGATTCCTGCACAAGGAAGATTCCATGACAGTATGCAATATAATGATTTAAAAAAAATTTGAAACTTTGAAGGATCTGCTCAGGTGACCACTATCAGCAAAGAGGCTGACTTGACACAGAAAAAGTGATCTTTTGAACCACTGCTCTGATACCAATTGATGGTCCCAAGACGGATACCTTGGTGTAGGGGGGGTGAATACACCAAGGTTTAAAACCTTTCCAATTAAAACTCTTTTGAGTGAGCTGGCTGTGTTCGATCCAGCTGGAAGACAGCTTGATCAACACAGCTGGCTGTGTGTGGAATGTGGTGGGATTTTGGAAAGTCCGTCTGTTGCTTCAAATATATTGCAAAGCTTTGTTTCTCTTTTTAGTTAGTCAGTTTATGCAGCTTGAAATAATGCTTATGAGGGGTTAGCTGGATGCATAAATAAACAGGAAAGAACAAAGCAACTTAACGTAGTTCGGAGAAACTACTCCTACGTCCACGACCAGAAACCTCTGGTAATCCACTAAGGATACCACTGACTTTTCGCGTAGTCAGCAAGCGTTGCAGCTTAGTTCCTCAAGCTGGATACAAGTTTTCGCGTACTGTATCGAAACGTAACCAGACTGTTTACGAGCACAGCTGAAGCCTACATTCAGTTTACGGGTACTGAAGAACCTAACCTGTAGTTTACGGGCACTACAGAACCTCAACCTTAACTTAACCTTTTTCTGGGTTTGAGTTTGGGGTTTCCAACTATGAACGAGTTCTTACAATGAAGAACTTTGAGTATGATGAACTCGTTCAAACTAGGCTTAAGATGGGAAGGATTATATGCCTAGATACTAGAGGGAGAGAGCTTCAGCAGCCTGAGAATGAATAATAACACATAAGACTGACGGCTGCTAGATCTTGAAGCTTTTCTGAGAGATCTCTTGATCTTTGGTTAGACTTCTTCCAATGAAGTATGTTGATCTCTCTTGAGTATATTCTCTCTCGTAACTTCTCATAGTCTGATGATGAAGAAGACTTCTATTTATAGGGAGAGCTTAGAACTAGCCGTTGGAAAGAGCCGTTCTGAATCTCTACCTAACTTCTGACAGGATTGACTTGTCTTCTTCCTTGATTTCCTCGTAAAGCAATCCTAGGTCTGACTTCTAGGTGCTGAGGTGTCGAGTTCCTGATGATCCAGATCAGATCTGATTTTATCTCAAGTTCACTTCGACTCTGCTGTGCTTGTGACTCTGAGCTGTCTTGAACTCTGCTGGATCTTTGATGCTGAGCTGAGTCTTGAACTCTGCTGGGTCTTGACGTAGAGCTGAGTTGTCACACGAGCTGGGTCTTTCCTACAGCTGTGTCTGGAAGAACTTGATCGTCTTGAATCTGGATAACGTTGCTGATCATTCGACTTGGCTTACCCTACTGTGTACTCAGCTGGGTCTTCTGCTGTCTTCAGCGACAACCTGTAAACTTAGAAACTCTATAAGCTCAAACAGGCGAGCTGGAAAAATACTTGAGCTTGTGCAAACATCTACTCGGTTGGGGTCAGCTGGGTTTTGGTATCACTTCAAAACTCTATTAATTTTCCCAACAGTGTATATGTAGAAAATGGCAAGCAAGGTCGTATCCACGGAGACTAATTTTCAACACTTATGATTACTATTACTATGTCGTTCTAACCTATTTAGACTAATCGGAGTTTTAGGGACAATTACTAAATTAAACGAACAAGAAAAATTAAATAAATTAACGAACTCAATTAAATTAAACAAAGATGAAGACAATGACTTAAAACTCAAGAGAGATGAATTTCTAAGGACTAAGCATCGACAACTTGCAACGGATTAAAATTCCAACACTCAAGCCTCGTTTTGTTCTCTCTTTACCTAAGGTGATCTCTTATTTACTCGAGTCTCCTCTCGGACGACTAAAGTAGTTGATTACAAGCTAGGATCGTTGTCTCCAATCAAACACTAGCCTATAACTCCTAAAAGTACCTAGGATCACTCTACCCTTGCAAAACCACTCACCCTCTCGGGCTATTGAGATATTACACCTTGTGCTCGGTTCTAATATCGATTCACCCCCTCTCGAGCCTCAAACCAACATAACAAATACATTTAAATGGTTACAAATCATCCAAATGCTCAAATAAATCCACAAACACAAGGAGGTAAGAGAAAACTCAACAATACTTGAATATCAAATATTTTAATCCATACAAATTGTCTAGCTTAATCCCTAGAAAGAGAAATTTAACCAACCATGTTCATAATCAACACAAATCCCAAATCAAGAAATAAAAACATCTAAAATGCAAGAGAATAGAGGTGAAGTGACAAATCCAACTCTTGATCTTCAATATTTCTTCCTAGACTTCTTCTTCTCCAAGTTTCAAGCTCCAACAATGGTGGATGGTGGTAGTGTGTGGAAAAGTGTGAAATTGTGTGTGGGTAGTGGGAGGAGTGAAAACTTAACCTAGAAGAGAGAGCCCAAAAGCTCTATTTATATGTTTTTGATGTGGGAGAAAAGTGTTATGGAGTATAAATCCGAAAATGAGGTGGAAAAATGAAGCAAAAACGTGTTTTGGAGAATTCTGCAGCGCCGCGCACGGTCGCGCCCCAGGTCGCGCGGAGAAAAAGAAAATTCCTTCTTCCGCGCGCGACATGAGCCCCGGCGGATTGTCCCGCGCCTGCATCCCGCGCCCGGAGGCGATTTTAATGCACGTTCCGCGCGCCTGCGCGCCCATCCCGCTCTCGGTTGCGCACTTTATTTGTTTCAGCCCGTTCTCCCTCGTCCGGACTCCAAATTGATCTCTGTTTTTTTCCACGTTCTCGTATCAAACTCCTCTTTCTCATTCCAAGCTCCTTTCAATCTAATTCTACATCTATTTTGCTGCAATTATTTCAAAATAAGAAAACAAGCGTAAAAACCTACAAAATATGGTTTAACTTTGGGAAAAAGGTTAAACGACATAGTTTTTCACTAACAATTGGCATCGAAAGCACCCAAAATATCGTGAAATATCCATGTTTGTCAACCCCCCAAACTTAAACCGTTGTTTATCCCCAAACAACAAAAAGAAAAGAAAAGAAATACAAACATGGAATGGCGAATTGATGACATTAGAAGGGCCTCAGAAATCATTCTTTTCAACACAAAATTGCAAATGCATTTCTCAATCAAAATTGAACATGTTACAACAAAGTCAAACATTTAACCTCTTAGGGATTTCGGATTCTCACACAAAGACTTAAAATGAAGCACTCAACGCTCAAGTGTATAAATGGGACGTGTTTTCACTCAATTTGATGACATGCATAAGTTCTACCATAGGCTTGCCATTCGTTTAGCCTATCTATTGCTCAATGTGCTCTAAGATAAAGATCAAAAAGGGCTTTCACAAGGTTGTAATGAGGCTCTTTGGTGGGTGAGTGAGAGTTTTAGGCAAAGTGACTTCCCATGTGATTTAACAACTTCAACAATCGACATCCACAATTGCCATATTTTGCACAACACTCCACTTACTTTTCTTTTTCTTGCTCTAGCTTCCTCTTTACTTGCTATTTCTACCCTTTAATGCTCTTTTCATCTTTCATCAATTCTCAAGAATTTGAAAATCTCTTTCTTCTCATTTTTCAACTACTTTCAAGAGCTATAAGGACTAACCATTTTACAATTCGAGCAAGATAACCTCAATTATTCACCAACTCCTCATTTCTTAAATTCACAAATTATCACAAGTTCTACCCCTCCCAATTCGGCTAGATCAAAGAAAAGATGACGGCTCAAAGGGGCAAACTAGGATCATGTTCTTATTATTTTGGTCAAGAATGAGGGAAATTTTTTTTGCTAACAAAGAGGGCCTTTAATCATATCAAAATCTAGAGCACATCTACTCATTTTCAAGGAAGAACCATGGCAAGTTCTAGAGATACAAATACATGCTCAAACAATTCACACACAAGAAGCGAGAAAGACTATAATCAACGGATAGTCAAAGGCTCAAATCTCACATAGGTTCATTTAATCCACAACCTAAGAGGTCAAAACTTGCTTCATCAAAGCATATCCAACAAATCAATCAAAATACATAAGCAATAATTTCAATCAAAACCAAAATTTTCCTTTCTCATCATTAACCATGTCACAATTCACCCAACACATGCTTTAAAATTGACTCAACTAGACACTACAAACTCCAAGTTCAACAATTAAAAAGAAACACTAGAAAGATAAATAATAAAATAAACGATAAAAGATAAGCAAACCACGCTTCTCCCACCCCCCAAACTTATTTCTCACAAACGTGACAAATAAGTTTGAAAAGAGAAGAGGTGGTTTACTTATCTACCTGACACCAATCAAGGAGGCATGTAGTCTTGAGCATTCATTTGTTGTAGCAGCTGAAACATTTGGGACAATTGGTCTTGCATCACTCGGCCATTCTCTCTCAAGATTACGTACTCATCATGACTTTGTTGTCGATGCTCTCTCATGGTGGCCTCCATTGCAACGTGTCTCGCCTCACTTGTCCGCTGCATTTAATGCATCATGTGGGTCAAAGATGCAATTTCGTCTTCATGAACATCTTCTCTAGTACGCCGGCGATCGGTGTTGCCGGTTGGGGGACGAGGAGCGAGGCGAGGAAGTGGAGTCTGTGGATCAATCACATGCAATGCCGCGTGTGCAGGAGTTGCCATCTTCCAATTTTCTCTTGATGTAGGGTCACTAACGGTGGTGAGACCGGGATGTGGTAATGGAAAGTAGGTGCCATCCCGTTGCATGAGAAAGATGTTGTCCATATCATTAGTGACCATTTGCATCTTGTTGATCACCAAATAACTGAGGTCCGTATTTCCTTTCACGTACGCATAGTTGTGATCGAATCCAAAATACTCGGCAATAGGAGTGATGAAACCACCAATGCCGATAAACGAGACCGGACAAAGTAGATGCTCAAAAACTTCCATCAAATAAGCTCCAACATTAAAATTTGTGCTCGTAGCCATGCAGTGAATGGCAAATAGCTCCTTCTGGAGCAATCCTCCATTGTTATCCCGGTTGAAGAGTCCCGAGGCCATTACTCGTTGTATGTAGCGAAAAACCGGATTACGGATGGCGGTGGCCTTCGAGGCGTTGGAGACGTACGGAGTGCCATCAGTGGTTAGCTCAAGCCACATATCATTATGTGTCGTATCACCCGGTGGTTGCATGACACCCCCAAGAGGAACCCTTAAGATTTCATTGAGTTCATCCGGCATAAGTGTCCTTTGCTCATTCCCCATTTGAAAGGTCATCTTGACAATTTGTTGCTTTCTCTTGTGGATGACCATGGTGCTCAAAACCTCGAGGACAAGGGGCTCATATGTAGGCCATCGAGCTTGCATGAAATACGTCCATCCAACCCTCTCAAAGAGACGCCACACGTCGACATTTATCCCCAAAGCTCGCATGCAATCTTCATCGGGGTAGAGTGTGGGCTTCATCTTGGCCGTAAACAAAGTTTGCCAATGCTCAAGAGCATCCCGAGTGGGGAGATGGATACCATAGCTCTCGGGATCGGCCGGTCTCCATTGACGCTCGGCTTGGGAGGAGCAACTTGCCTTATTTTTGCCCTTTCCTCCTTTCTTTAGTGCCATTTCCTTGATGTTCTTGAAGCTTGGGATGAAGATGAGGTAATAAGAATGGAGAATGGATTAAAAAGATTTATTTGTTTTTTTCCATGACTTTTAGAAGTTGTGTCCAAATACATCACCTTTATTTATTTTGCAATTGATTCCACATAATCAAACTTTTGACATGTCAACCAAATGTTACAAATAATTTCTACATTTGAAAATATTTTTATACTTTGATTAATGTGACATACTTCATCATAATTTTATATAATTTTACATTTGATAACCTAATTTTAATATGATCAATAATGTAAGCTACCAAAGCAAATTCGAAGGTTGATATTGCACTGATCACCGTGATATCTCTTTGACTCTTCTTTTTTTATTTTAGGGAATTTGTTTGACTCTTCTAAAAAAGTATATTTATAGGTTTTCCATATAACCATACAAAAAATTGCTTTATTTAACATCTTTTTGCCAATTTAAGTAAATTTTAGTATCCTATTTCAAATTTACTTGCCAATGATTAATATTTTTTATTTATAAATTATTTTAATTAAGGCAAACTAAATTCCTGTTGAATAATTATATTTATCATAAATATAAGAGCACTCCCAGCAGCTCACTCAAAATCACTTTTAACTCTAAATTTAGGCTAAAAAAATGAAATAAAAAGTTCATCCAACAGATTTTTCAAATTGGGTGGACACCACAAAAATATTTACACCTCCCTAAAGTTCAACTCAAATTTACACCTCCCAAATCTAGTTCTATCTCACAAATTAAGTTGGCCCAAAATTTTTATAAAATAATTAATGAAAAATAGAAAAATTGATGTATGCATTTGTAAAATATAGCTAGAAATAGTATAGGGAAGCTTTAGAAGCAAATTTATGAAGCTAGTGCTCTTAACACACTATTGCCCTTCAATTAATTATACATTTGGAATAAAATAGGCAAATCGGTTTTCGTAAAATATGGCTCTTGTATACTTTATATAATTTATATGATTAATTAACCTCTAACTTTACAATTCAGAACATAGCTGTTCTATTTCATCATTTACTTCGTAGCCTACATTCTTCCAATTTTTTTTTTTCCAATTTTTATCACGAAATTATTACTTATTTTGAAGTGTTCCTTAAAATTTGTTGATATTTTAAAAGTTTTGAGATATTCTACCATAAAAGAAAAGAAAAAATAATTGTGGCTACCTAAAACGATAATCAGTAAATTTTAATTCGAATGAATATATTGTATCTCAAAAATTTCACGATAGATTAATATTTAATATTAGTCGTTTATACATATGGAATTTTGGAGGAGCAAAAGTTATATTAGTATTAACATAATTTTAATTTTAAAGGTAACTATTATGTTTATTAAAACTATTAGCAATCAATTTTTTTTGTGACCTCTTCACGTACAGCGATTTATATTATATAAGGGATAAGAAAGATATATCTCATGGATAAAGAACTTAGATATATATGTCTCTAATAAAGAATATAATTTATTCATTGTCAGTGATAATATAATATTTTAATATATATCTAATAAATATAATATAAATCAAGTATTTCCTTGTAGATATGTACCGAAATTATATTTTATTATGAATGAGAATATTCAATTTTAATATATATCTCATGATAATAAAATATATTATTACACAATTGTCTCTATATTACATATATTAATTAAGTTATTAGTAGGGATATAATAGGTAAACCAAATTTTGTAAACAAGACACTTTTTATATAGGTATAGATAGATATTGGTAACATTGAAGATTATATTGAACTGTATATTAAAATGAAAATAAAATAAAAAACGACGTATAGGTTGGTGACAAAGAATCCAATACATGATAAAAACGATATAGTATTACATATTAGTGTATTATATTATATTTCTTTACCGTCATCAACATACTTTATGTATGTGACGTCCATCGATCAAATTGAAATATATATAACATCAAAATCCAAACACCAAAATTTTCAAACATTATTCCCACATGGGTTTTCTGTAATTTCCGCTCAAACTTCCAAAAAACATCACATGAGTCATGATGTCCAGAAAGGACACTGCTTTCTAAGTTTGATATTCTTACATAAAAAAAAGCAAATAGATCACACTAGTTACACACACACATTAATATTTACTAGCTAGCTTGAGATTTAATTTACTACAACATGACTTAGGACAGCTTGGCTTGTCCCTGTATTTGTGGAATACATTCTCAATCGAAGAAAAGATACCAAAACACAAGAAAAATAAAGAAAGAAGAAGACATCAAATCATAGCTAAAAAAAACTTATATCATGTAACAACATCAAAATATACATAAAATTGAAACTTATCTAGCTAGGGTTTCACTGGTCCACGTCGATCGCGATGAAGAAGATAGTGTGGAATAGCTCTTGGGACATAAACAATTGATTCGGAAATCGCACATGTTTTCTTGCAAGAAGTATACATGTTTATGAATCCAAATCTATCACTCAAATTCCCCTTCCAAATATTTGTGCCATGATCATGATCATGATGATGATCATCTTTGGAGCATTCAACCATTGCTGCAAAAAAGGGATCTTTTTTAAACCTAGTGACATGCTTCTTGGCCGTGATCTCTTCTTGGCTTCGCCACTTCTTGGCGGAGGAGGCGGTGGCTCCGGCAGGCGGCAACGGGAGGAGGCGGCGGCCGGAGGGCTCGGTTTTCTTGTGGTTCTTGGGGATTCCGGGGGTTTGCTCCCAAGAGAAGGGGACTCTAATCAAATTAAGAGGGGTGATTGGGCTATGTGGAGGGGATGCATTGTTGAAGAAGAATGATGATGATTCCGAGGAAGAATCCGAGGAATTCGACCGCGACGAGGAGGAGAACGACTATTGTGTTGCCAAAAATACCCTCTAGATTTCATGTGAGATGAAAGTAAAAAATTTAGAAATTGACAAAAAGATATAACAGCCCCGTGCTACCTTTTTTTCTATAAGGCCAAGTGCTAACGTGCACGACTGCACGTGATGCTTTCTGTTTGCTTATGCGCCCCTGTGATCCACACTCTCTTGATATTATTATTATTATTATTATTATTATTATTATTATTATTATTATTATTATTATTATTATTATTATTGTTGTTGTTGTGGGATCATGATGTGCGACGTATAACTCTTATTCCACATGAACATTCCCGGTTCAAGTATTCATCATTCACGACAAACATTTTGACAAATCTGGCGATTTTGGGGATTTAGGGCTTTCTGAATTTGGGGAAAAATGATTTGGCTTTGTTCTCTATGTTAATCCCGCTTTTCATTTAACACGGTGATGATGTGTGAGCCACATCATATTCGGGCTCCACCTGGCTCGTCACGTGCGCCACACGTGAGTTTAAGCCTGAATGGGTTGAAAATAGTCATGTGGTCGCAAAAATAAAAATATTTTGTCCTAGTTTCAGAAGCCGGCCCGAAAATTTTTGTCCTGAAATTGCAAACCGCTATAAGATAAAGTCCTAAAATATACTCTAGCTCGTATTTCTTTATTTCATAGTTATGCTTTGGCTAATTTTACTTCACCCCAATAATGTAGTACTATTGAACACAATTACTCATGCATGCACAACCAGACTCAAATATAGTAGTTACGGATAATTTACATAAACGCAAAAGAAACAAGAAAGTGGCAAAAAGAAAAGAAAAAAAAGAAAAGAAATATGAATCATAACAAGCTCAAACATAATCAACTAGTCACCGAATGCATCCTATTAACTAAATGTTTGCAGTATTGGTCTTGTCCTCTTCTTCATTTCTTATGAGTTTTGTGTTGATGAAGAGCAGGACCAGATTTAGTTGTGGCTCAAAAAAGATCACATTCAGTGCAAAGAAAGTTGATTGATAGTGTGGTAACCATCCAAGCAATGGTGATTGATACCAATCCAGATGACGGTTTGGAGCTCGAGCAGTGGAAGTTTAATATTATACAACCACATAGTTTAGAGACCCAATCCTACATTCCACTGGTCTCAATTCTCTCATTTATTTAATGAAAGATCCAAAAACTATCTATAAATTCAGAAGAAATCAACCAAAAGAAAAACTTATTTAACAATAAATCCAAGAAAATGAAGTCTTGAACTTGCTGCACGCAAATCGAGGTCAAGCATGAAAATTACCATAAACGGAAGATGAGAGTGCATAACATTAACAATAGATTACCAACTAAGGAGAATACATATAGTTCCGCATTCAAGCTAAACGGAAGATGAGAGTGCATAACATCAACAATAGATTACTTACTAACTAAGAAAAATACATATAGTTCCACACTCAAGCTAAACAGAAGATGAGAGTGCATAACATCAACAATAGAATACCAACTAAGGAAAATACATATAGCTAACATTAGGTTTAGGTAATAAATAGATAATAGCAACTAGCTTAGGAGAGTTAAAGCAAATCATCGTTAGCTATCCTGGCATATTACATAGTTAAGTGCTGATAGATAAATAGATTCAATGATCAAGCATCATCATCATCATCATCATCATCTCCTGGTTTATACTATACCAAGCATCATCTCCCTCAATTGGCTTAAACCTCCATTGTTCAAGACTGAGAGGGCTATCCGGTCCATGTCCTACATTGAACACAACCTTGTCCAATTCCACAAGCTCAATACTTTTCCCACTCCCATTCTATAAATCATGGTGTATATATATATTAGAGTAATTAAATGCATGGTTAAATCTGGACCGTAGATCAACAAAGATCAAGGGTTCAGATTTGTTCTTATTTCTCACCTAAGAAAGTGTTCTTATTTGATCCGCGCTCTATATATATATATATATATATATATATATATATATAGATATATATATTCATTAGAAACTTTACTTACTTTCTAAAGTAAATTAATTACTATAAATATATATTCATTAGAAACTTTACTTACATATATAAATATACCATGATGTCAGCATTGATCTCAGGAATTGTGAAATCTACTATCCTAGTTATGTAGTCATATAAAAACTTGTCGTCGTTGTGCATAGCCTTTGATATGTCAACTGGGCTGAAAGGGTTGTTGAACCAACTAGGAGCAACGCAGTCCTCATCAAAACCCTAGCTAGCTTAAATCAAATTAAATTTCATCAAAACAAACTCAATTTTTTTGTAAAAATTAGTTGCAAAATATAAATAATAAATACATAAATAAATAAATGGGAACTGAAGTGAGATGACAGAATTTAAGTTAAATATATAGCAATACATAAATTATAGGATTAATTATCTATAAATTCAAAATGCTTTCAGAAATTCTGGAATTACATCTGAGCTTTTTTTTTCGCTTCAGGATGCATAACCTTTCCTTTTTTTTCTTTTTTTTTTCTAATTTTTGCAACGACGACCGATTTTCCCCAAATCAAATCCTACAAGGACGTCGGGATTGCCACTTGAAAGCCGAAATATACAAAACGACATCATTTTGTATAAAAAATAATTAGAATAAGACACCGCATATGCCAACTAATATTTCTCAATAAAGAAAAATAAAAAATCAATCAAATTCATGTTCTCTCTCTCTCTCCTCATCCCTCTCTCTCGCGTCTGTTCTGTCTCCCCCTCCCACCCCTCTTCTCACCGCCACCTCCACCTCCACCTTCGACTGCCACCACCACCATCACCACACGTCTAGTACACCATCACTCTCGCTCAACCAGATTTCAGATATCAAGAAAGAGAAACACAATCCTTCTCTCAATCGTTGCAAAATCAGTAGATTTTGAGATTATGATTATGCAGTTGTATGAAGTAGTCTCGTGCATGAGAATTTGGGAAATTTTAGATCATTGCACTGTGGTTTATCTCACAAGTCAGTAAGGTGCATCTGATGATTAAGTTTGATGCATCTTAGATGACATCATTACAACCTCCGTTGCATGATTTTGAACGTAGAATTGCACTGTGGTGCATCTCATGACTCATTGTGGGGCATATGATAGTTGAGTGTGGTGCATCTGAACTTGATTTACATTAATACAATCTTTGTTGCAGGTTTTTAAATGTAGAATTGCACTATGTTGCATCTCATAACTCAGTGTAGTGCATCTGATAATTAAATGTGATTCATCTGAACTTGGTTTATATCATTATAAACTTTGTTGCACTTTTTTGAATGTAGAGTTGCAGTGCACTGCATCTCATAATTAAGTATAATGCATGTGATATAAGTGTGGTGCATTTGACTGGTGAATATGGTGCATCTGGGAATGCATTGTGGTGCATCTAGGTATTGGATAGTTTTGTGGAATGGATTTTGCACTGTGGTACAATAGTTAAATTTGTGGAATTATTTTGCTGAATGATGCTTTTACTTGTTTCTTGGTGGAACACAAACTGAAATCTAAAGCAAAGATGCTGAAAAGACAAAGTTCAGTGTTGTAAACATGCCATGGGGAGACGAAAAAAATAGAACGGATAGTGGAATATTTACAATGAGACACATGGAGACTTTCATGGGTGAACCGGTCGGAAGCTGGACTACAGATTTGTCTAAGAAATCAAAGTAACATATGAAGATGTTTAGAGTGAAGTATTGTGCATCTATTCTTGATTGGAGGAAGAACAAACTGTAGGAGAAAATAAATGCAGAAGCAGAGTACTACTACAAAGAAAAATGTGAAGATAAAACATTTAACGCAGAGAAGTGGCTGGTTGGTTGAGTTAATAGGTGTGAGTTAGATATATCAGCTGTTATGGACATATTTGTTTTGTTAGAAACTACAATATGCATGAGACATGAAATACTTAAATGAACTGTTCTGAAATAATTCGATCAATGCAGTTCAAAATATTTTGAAAATTTTCATTGATCTCTTTTTATCTTCATGATATTTACTTTTGATTGAGAGATTGGGTTTTACTTTGTTGTAAGAATTGGTTGCTATCACGAAGGTTGATATGATATGTTATTTTTTAGTATGATGATAGTTGTTGTGGCTGTGTAATTATTAGTGTTGATGCATCTTCTTTTTTGGCGTATTATGGTTATAGTTTGCAAAAAATAAAATTATAGGTGTAAATTATTATAGTACATGTGTATGCATCTCTTGAAGGTTTGTGGTGCATATAGCAATGATTTGTGGTGCATCTGTGATGGTTTGTGTTGCATTATTACTGCACATGTGATGCATCTCTCAATACTTTGTGATGCATCTACAAATGTTTTCAGTTGCATAGTAGAATGATTTCTGTTGCATAAGTATTGGTTTTGAAATCTTTTAAAGCAAGACATTCGATAAAAAACAATTCAAAATACGAATCAGTTAATATATGAAATAAGTGTCAACAACAATTGACGTAAGTAAAAGATTAATTCTAAGGCTAACAAATGTCAAAATAACAATGAAAATATTGTTCCAAACACAACATGTAGTATACGATATCGAAAGTGTAAAAAGAAGATAATAAAGAAAATCATTATTTTTTTTCCATCACAATTCCGTGAATCATGATTGACCATTTCCTTGCAATTGATGCACCTTCTGTTTGGTCTATTTGCCTTTTTTAAGGCAGCCTCATTTCTTGAAATCAGCCTACTACCACTTCTTTTTATCTTTAACTACATCCTCAGGGTGAACCGAGATAGAATCTGAAATTGTATAATTATAAAAGTTTTCAAAAACCTTCTCCTTCCCATCACCAACTGACGAGCTCCCGCCAACCTTAATGTATTTTTCTAATAGCAATCTGAAATCTTGCAATAAGTCTAACATAAGATCAGCATTACCATTAACATATCCAATACATTTGTATACCTTAGAATATAACTGACTATTGAGCATGGTTTGCTGATCTTGATGAGAAGAAGCATAGCTAGTACGATCGTTAATATTAAGAAACTCAGAACATGTAAACTTAGACCATCTTCTCAACAAATATGCCTCTGGAATCCTTTGCAAATTCATGTTCTTGAAGATAAAGAACATGTGTTGCAGATCAAACCCTTTCTAATAAATTGGTTGCAACTACACTTGACAAAATCATCTAATATATTATACACAACAGTAAACTTGCCATGAACTGTGTCATCAACCTCATATATCTTCGCCTCAGTTTCACACGTGATCTTCACCATACAACAACAATTGACTGCAACTAATATTTTCTTTTGTACATCTCGAAATACACGGTAAGTGTAGACAGAGGCAGCATGCTTCTCAATTGGTAACTGCGTCTCAAGTAATGGAAAAGAAGATTCATCAACACTACTCAATTGCTTCTGCACATGTCTTTGAGAATCAAGAGCACTACCAAAATGCATTAAGAATTCAATTGAGTTCGCATGTCTGTTTAAATACTTTCGAAAGAAGCTATTCTCACTCTCTGACATGGAAGTAGTATGAAATAGTCCACCCATATGAAGATCTCTAAAGTAGGCAGAAATCCAAAAAAATCGAAGATCATACATAGCTGAAAACCAATTATGATCCAACAAATTAAACTTTTCAAGAATATCAATCCATTGATTTTGAAAATTAGTAGGCTCAACAACTTCAGACCATACGAGTGCATTGAACTTCTTACAAAATACTTCATCTTCTCTCAAAGACGAAGGTATCTTATTAGCAACCTTAATCATCATGTGCCACATGCCGAAACGATGACATGTAGCAGGCAAAGGAAAGATCTTACCAACAGCAAGTTTGATAGTTGGATCTTGATCGGTTATCAACAAATTCAGGTTCTTCTTATCCATACATTCCAGAAACTTCTCGAAAAGCCACGAATAGGAATCAACATCCTCTTTCGACAAAAGACCTGCTGCAAATGTCACACATCTTCCATGATTATCATTTCCAGTGAAATGTGTAAATATAAGGTTATACCTGAAACAACATAATATAGTACACCTCAATCAGTTTATATTAAGTTAACTAAATAATTCAGGTATAGTAAAAAAAGAACAATCAGTTAAATGCTTATTTGTTTGTTGAGTAGATTGCATCAAATGATACAGCATCACCAAACAACTTGTAGTTCTCAATAGAAAGCTTATCATCCCAAAACAAACGTTGTAACTTATTTTCATCATCAACACAATAATGATAGCAAAAACCAGGACAAAACTCATGCCTTCTTCGAAGATTATCCAATACAGTCTGAGCATCAACACCAAGCACATAAGCACGTAAATCACGAGAAAAGTTCTTAAAATCAACACCACTGCATCCAACATTCTCATAACTTCCAACCAGCTCCTTAAAAAGGCGAAATGACTTCATCGGACCCATATTCGATCTAACGTAGTTCAAAAGGAAACTATGATGTCCATAATCTAAACGTCTATTCAGTTTTATGAATTGCTTATAACCATTCGACACAAGAGGATGAGAGTGACCCTCATTGAAAATAGTTATCACATATCCTTGATTGCCAGAAAACTTGAACACAACATGAGCCATACACGAGAATCTAGTTGACATCCTTTTTCTTCGTTTCTTACATCCATCATGTACAGCTGCAACACCATTAATGCTTTTACCCTCACGATTGCATAATATATATCTAAACATGATTACTCCATCTACCTTAGTCACGGTACCGAGCCGAACATCAAAACCACACACACCACCATACATCCTATAACACTGAATATCTTGTTCCAAAGTGCTAAAATACCTTCCAACAAAAGGCTTTATATCATCACTACATTCTGGAAAATAAAGAGAAGGTTTCTCTTTCAAACTACAATCACTGTGTATTTGAGGATCACAATCTGCAAAAAACATGTACATGCTATAAAAACATAAAATAAACATCCTAAACATGAATATAAAGTTTCATCATGAGCAATACGAGAATTGATTAAATATTGATCACCAGTTATACATAATTACACCATCGAGACAAAAAAAACCAAATTCTGCAAAATTAATAGATAAAATTGAAAATTACCTGTGGAATTCAGCATAGTTTCTACTATCGATCAAACCAGCACCAAAATCAACGGAAAAATCGTCAAAGGAAACAAAAAAAAATAGAATAAGCAAAATCAAAATCGCAATTAAAAATGCGGAGTAAAATTGAATACCAATTCACGAAAATTAAGACTCACCGCAGAAGAATAATCGCAATAAAAGAAGAAGCATAAGCGAAATAATCGATGGCGAATTGAGATGAACAATCGCAAAGAATAGAATCTGTGTTGAAGAATCTCAAAGTGGAAGAAAAGAGCTGAAGAAGAAGCAGAACAACGAAAAAAATAGAAATTCATATTAAAGTTGCTTTATAAAATAAGAGGGAAATAATTACTAAATTACTATTTTAACCTTCACTTAATTAAAAATGCGGTAGTTACTTAATAGATGCATATTAAATCTTAGCCATACATTATGTGGAATGAAATGTGGAGATTTATTCTTAATTCTTAGGTTAAGATTGATTTTTATATGATCCATCTCCTATATATATATACTTACTTTTTATACAAATCAAGTATCTAATTAAATCATGACAGAATTTAAGTAAAGTATATAACAATACATAAATTATATACTCGTACTTTTTTATACGAATCAAATATTTTACTAAATCGGTCTGCTTCCACTTAGAGTATCCACAGTATGAGATCTCCAAAATGGAGATTTCCCAATATTTTAATATTAAAAGTGGATCCGGAAGAAGTGATCTTCTCCAAAACACCCATCATGGTGGAGATCTCTCCACTTTTTCAAAAATAATTTTGTTTTATATTAAAAAAAATAAAGATGAACCAATCAGAGGGCGCCACATGGCGATCTCCTCTCCCAGATTGTGTGATCTCAAGCGGGGCGATTAGCGGTGGGGTGACCGCGCCCCACGATTACAGCTGCAGCGCACGGGCGGCGATCTCCCAGCTGCAGCTGCTGTTAATTGATCGAATTATAGCCGGCCACATTACGACCGAATAACATCACTCATTAATTATTCCTATATTTATGATAAAGTCCAGTTCAAGCCTCATTCATGTGTCTGGTTGGCCCGGCCCATTTGACACATCTTCAAATAGAAAATATAAGCATAAAATACATGTGTTTTTTGTGTGTGAATTTTAAGGGTGAACATTCGGTTATTCGGTTTGGTTTTGGTCTAAACCAAACCAAACCGAATAAATTAAATTTTTAAAAATCAAAACCAAACCAAACCAAACTAACCGAATAACCGAACCGAATAAACCAAATTTTTAAAAGTTAAAACCAAACCAAACCAAACAAACCGAACGGTCATGTTGTTTTAAATATTTCATCCAAAATCAACAAAAATATACTTAATACAATAAGACAATAATAGTATTTTAATTTAAAAAATTAACATAACATATATACACACACACACATATTATAGGAAAAACCAAATATGTTAAACGAGCAACAAAAATATCGGTCCATTGTCTTGTTGCATGATGTTGATATCCGTGCTTTATTTCAAGTTCTATTGGGTCCAACAAGCTCTTGCGCTAAATTCTTTCAAATTATTTTTCATTATTGAGAAAAGTTATATATAAATATAATTAATCTATATATATTATATAAAAAATTAATATATATATATATATAAAAATTCGGTTTTCGATTTGGTTTGGTTGCCAAAGCATCAAACCAAACCAAACCAAACAAATTAAATTTTAAAAAAATAAAACCAAACAAACCGAACAAACCAAACCAAATTCTATTTTCGATTTGGTTTGGTTTGGTTTTCGATTTTCGGTTATTTTTGTTAACCCCTATGTGTGATAACTTAAATTCGAAATTGAGAAATTCTTCGAACTTCTGGAATCCGCTAGTTTTGGTGTGGGAAAAGATCCTGATTCTGCTGGGGTTTGTGCGTCCGCCATTAAAATGAAAAATCAATCGCGGCAGGTTTTGGAATTCAAAGATACGTTTGGTACCTTAGAAAATGGCAAATCGAAGTGAATCCAAATTGTCATAATTTGGATTATTGCGATGTTTCTGACGAAGAGGAGGAGGAAGCGCGTAATTTTCCCAACCTTCGCGAGGCGCTCATCACACACATCCAACAAGTTCGCGAGAGATTCGTAATCCATCTCATTAATTTTTAATTGTCGTCTATTTGCTCATCTACATTACTTAATTTTGAGCTTCTTAATTAATTGTTTGTTAATTTTAAAGATTGAATTTTTTGAGATTAATTAATTTAATTTGTTGTTAGCTAGGGTTTTGTTGTTCCTTATTGGGCCGGCATTTCTTACTTTCCGATGGATCTGTCTAAATCCAAGTATTATGATGAATCGACTAAGGTAGCAAAGGTCGCCATTCAAGGAATCAATGCTGACATGGTATATATTTATGTGTGTGTTTGTTCTTTTTTATCCATTACTAGCTTTTTTTCTTTGTTAAATGGAGTATTATAAATTGAAAGTTGAATTATGATGATCATATTAACTCCCATAAAAAGAAATCACGCTGCAGGAAAAAAAGAAACCCAAATCATATTTTACCCCCAATTTGAAGAACCCTAGTTCCAAATCGATTGTCCAGACTAAATCGAAGTGATATAATCGACTCTGAAACAAGGTGAAAGCAAGGCGCGAAAAATCGGGCCCTTTAATTAAGCACACGTGGGCATCCACATGGGCAGACACATTTTATTAATTTTACTAATTTTAATTTTGAATTAATTAGTTTTGATTTTTAAATTTTATTATGAAATTGACACATGGGCATCGGGCCCTTTAATTGAGCACACGTGGAACTTAGCCCGACCATCATAAATCGGGTCTCAATCTGTCCTGATGATGATTAGTTTTTTAAATTTTATTCTATAATTGGAAGCTCGAAAAAATGTGTCCTACTTTTGCAAAATGACAAAAATTAAAGTCCTAAAATAACTCTGCACTCTATCTAGTACCTAGGGATCTGATTTTATTGGTATTTTGTTGCCATAGCTCATATTTTATCAAAAGTGTGGTTGTAAATTTTTCACGGGAAAATGAAGGAAAAGAAAATTCTCCCTCTTTAAACCTTTTGAAATTCATTTCAAATTTAGAAAGGGTTTTTTTTCCCACTCATAATTATGAATGTGTTTGTATGATTTGAAGTCCGTGTTGTATAATAAACATAATTTTTTTGACATTTTTTTTAATTTTAACACGATCTTTATATCAATTTGATAACTTTTCCAATTACAACATTGATTCAACTTTCTCCTCAAAGAGAAAAACATTGATTCAAATTTGGGCAAAATTGAAGCCAACCTAGACCACCACCACCACCACGAGCCACAGCCAAACAACAACCATCCCCTGTGATCACTACTACAGACCAGCAACAGCCAGTCACACACCACCACCAACAAATAAAAAAAAAAAAAAGAGCCCACCACCAAAGACTCAAGACCAAAATCATTCAGTCTAACACATTCATCTTAACACCCTCATCTCAATCCCATCCAATTTCAAGAATATTATACAACCACATAGTTTAGAAACCCAATCCTCCATTCCACTTGTCTCAATTCTCTCATTTTATTTAATGAAAGATTCTAAAACTATCTATAAATTCAGAACAATAAATCAATAAAAAAAACTTGAAAAAACAATTGATCCAACAAATGAAGTCTCGATCTTGCTGCATACAAGTCTAGTCCGGAAGATGAGACTAGTACATAACATTAACAATAGATCTATACCAACTAAGGCAAATACATATAGCTCTCTCTGCATGCACTCAAATTAATTAAACAGAAGATGAAAGTGCATAACATTAACAATTAATTAATAGTATACCAACCACGGCAAATACATGCATATAACTAACAACATTAGGTTTAGATAGTAAATCATCTTTAGCTAGGCATTAGATACATAGTTAAGTGCAAGATAAATAGATAGAAGGAATCAAGCATCAAGATCATTATCATCATCATCATCTCCTGGTTTATACCAAGCGTCATCTCCTTCAAGTGGTTTAAACCTCCATTGATCAAGAGTGAGAGGGCGATCCGGTCCATGTCCTACATGGACTATTGCTTGGATAACCGTCTTCGTATCATCATCGGCAACTTCACCCGCAGCTGCAACTTCCTTCACTCTAAGTGTCAAGAGTTTCCTCCAAGCACCGGCGGTCACAAACTTGTCCAATTCCAGAAGCTCAATACTTTTCCCACTCCCACTCTACACATAAATCATAGTATGTATATAAATAAACTCATTAGAAACGTAATTACTTTCTAAAGTAAATTAAGTACTATAATGCAGCAATATATATATATATACCTTGATGTCAGCATTGATCTCAGTAATTGCGAAATCTCTTATCCTAGTTATGTAGTCATATAAAAAGTTGTTGTCCCTGTTCTTAGCCTCCGATTGGAGCAACGCAGTCCACATCAAAACCCTAGCACAAATCAAATTAAATTTCATCAAAACAAACTCAAATTTTGAAATTTAGTTGCAATATATAAATAATAAATAAATGGGAACGGAGGTGAGATTTATTTACGAAGCTTTGAAATGATTTTGAAATGATTTTTTAATCGGGTTTGGGACGGATATGGGTTGAGGAAATTTTTATGGGTTTGGGTTTGGGATATGCTTAATGGGTGGGTACCTGACCCTTTGCCATTCCTAATTGCAGTCATCACAACTTTTTTTTTTTTTGAAGGGACAGTCATCATAATTCATAGTTTGGTCTGGAGATTGAAGCTCTCTTTTATCCATTATGACGCGGGTTCAATTCCTTTAAGCAGCAAAATCCACGGTTTTCCTCCTTTCTTTTTCTCAAATTCTTAATTTTTTTTTTTTTTTTGACAGTTTGCCCTTTTGTTTATTTAACTCTTTTACTTTGGTTTTTAAAGTTTCCCTTCTTTTTCTTCTCTACATTCTTTTTTAATTTTTCTTCAATTTTGGTTTCTTTTTCAATTTTTCGCCCCTTTTGTTTTCAAATTCTTTTATTTTTGTTTTTACACTTTCTTATACAATTTTTCTTCCATTTTGTTTTTATTTTATTTTTCTAAATTTTTATTTTTTTCTTAATTATTTCAATTATGGCCTATTAATCTCTAATTAGGATTTATATTAATTTTCATTTTGTTTTCATTTTCATGTTTTGTTTTTTTAATTTCTAATTAGGGTTTATATTTGTTCGCTATTTTCCTTCACACCGCAAATGTACGGGTGTAATTGAGCACAGGGAAGCAAGGTCGTATTCCACAGAGATTGTATTAATTCTAGCAAGTACCACTTTCAATTGTTATCTCACTATTTAGACATTTGAACTCTTAGATTTGATTATACTAATAACACAAATAATTAAATAAAAATAACATAAACAAAGGCAAGGAAAAATATTTTGGATTAAAGATAAAAAGAGAATATCCCAAGGTTTCGATTTCAGTGAATACTCGAATTCAAATTCAATTAAATTAATCAATTAGTTTGTCAGACTCGACTCTTACTAGAACGATCACAAAATTAGCCTACACCTACTGTCGTAGCGAATAAACCGTAGATTATATGCAAGAATTGTTGTGTTCAATCAATAACTAAACATGCAACTCCCAAAAGCTTCTTAGATCTATTGCCCTCACACAAATCTCAAGATCTTTCGACTATATTGAAGAGTATGTCCTATATTCTAGATCAATCATCAATTCTCATCTTTCGAATATTGAATTAACACATCAAATATGCACAATTGGTGATCAATCAATCAAGCATGAGAAAGCACAGGCATATAGAAAGCAAAAGAAGGTCTCAATTGATTAATTAAACCAAAATCGAATCCAAGTATTCACCTACTCTCTAACCCTAGGATAAAAGACAATTAAGTACTCATAATCATAATAAACACAATCAAATTATTGAAAAACATAAAAATTAATCCTAAGATGAATCTTTAGATCTTGATGCCTCCAATCTTCTCTTCTCGTCTTCAATCTTCAATCTTCTCCCAAGCATAAAAATGTATGAAAATAAAAATCAAATGTATCTCCTTAATGAACCCCCCCTTAACAATGTAATACAAGGAGTATTTATAGGTGGGAAAAGACTACAATTAGACTAGGGTTAGGAATTGAACCAAGAAACGAAGTAGAAACGAAGAAGGAAAGATGCTGGAAAATTCCGTCGGGCCATGCGGCCGCATGCCGGACTGAATGGTGGACCGCATGACGGGGCTGCCCAGTTTCGGGGGGTGGTCCATGCGGTTGGTCATGCGGCCGCATGCCCGACCGCATGCCACTATTCACGCGCGCAGTATTTTTGTTTCGGCCCGTTCTGTCACAGCCCCAAATCCCGAAGGACGGCTAAGCCGGGGTGTGACTAGGGGTTGGAATTAAGAAGCGGGGAAGAAAGGGGATTAATGAATAAATGAGGGATAAATCTCGAATCATCAAGGAAATACATAGAAGTGAACTTTGATTATATCACGCGAGACAATCTCGAAGGATTTCTCAAATAGAACTAACAAGTCGTTTCAAGTTTCAAGTACAAAATACTTAAACAAAAAGTGTTATAACATATTAGAGTGTTTGCAGCGGAAAAAGAACGTAGATTGACTCCACATATGAAGATGTGAAATCGAGGCTCGACTAGCTTTATTAAGGATTTACAACCACGTACTCAACTTCCGCCGTCACCCGTCACTCAACCTGCATATTTAAAAACATATACAGGGCTAAGTACAAAGTACTTAGTGAACACATGCCAAAAACATATAATTGATTTAATGGATTTATCAGGCATTTCAACAGTAACACAACGGGGTTTTTCATTAAAGGCCCGTGCTTACTAAAATTTCTTTTCATAATTGCTTGCAAGCATTTTCTTACTTTTAATTCAATATGACCAAATCTGAATAACGCCGGGGAAGAATGCACTCTTCCGCGGTCGCTTCTCACCGTGGCTGGCTACCCCTCAACAGAGTACCACACACTCCGGCTACCGTGTACACTAATTCTGGAAAGCACCCTCTTGGCTAACTCAGAATCCGATCGATTACTAGTTGGCGAACCAACTCAGATAGGCATAATAGAACTCACAAAACAAATTCTTTTATGCCAAGACAATCACTTTAAAACATGCTTTTTAAAGCGATAAGAAAAACAGAAGCTCGAGTTATTCAGTAAACTGAATAGCCACATTTTATTTGTATAATAGAAAAGCCCACATTTTATTTGTATAATAGAAAAGCCCACATTTTATTTGTATAATAGAAAAGCCCACCTTAATGGTTTACAGAACGGAAACCCAGCTTCAATCTTCCGTCCTTTCTTCTATGTATGATGTCCTCCTTTAATCGTAAATAATCAAATCTTAGAAAAAGATCGAGAGGGAAACCATACGATAACAGACTTGATAACTTGATTAATCTTTAATATATACTTTTGAGTTTACGAAAGAAACAACTGAAAACAAGTTGATCATAAATCAATTTGGATAAAACAAGTATCTGAAAATCAAGCTAGTGGAAAAACCGAGTTATTTGGAAAACGAGCCGGCTAGAAAAACAGAAATGGCCGGAAAAACAGCTGAAAAAAATTTAAAACAAAAATTTGGAAAAACAATGCATTGGACAATGAGTTAATCCAATTGACGGTCCAATAGGTAATTCAATTGGAGTCATTGAGTTAATCCAAATTGATCGTCAATGAGTTAATCCAAATTGATCAGTAGGTAATTCAGTAGATCGGTCCAATTGCATTCATTGTTGGATCAGCTGACTTAATCCAGGAATTAAACTCTCAATTTCAAAACTTGGTATTAAAATTCTGAAAAATTCTACGTCACTTAATTTTTAACGTAGATTCCAATTCTATCATTATCTTCTTCATTAAAAATCAAATACATGGCTTTATTGTACATATATTTTTCGGTCCTTTTGATAAATTAAGAATTAAAAATCCAAATTCATTCAATAAATAAAATATTTTTAGAAAAATCCCAAATAATTATCACATGCTTATATCATCACATAGAAGCATAATCTATAAACAATTTATCAAGAATCAAAGCTAAAATCAAAAGCCTAACATTTCTAGGATTTTCGGTCCTTTTTATTTATTTTTTTTTTAAACTTGGTTTCAAACTTGATTCCTTTATTAAAAACATTACTAAGCATCATATAAACATTAATCAAAAGCTAGAACAACAATCCAACCATCCTTCAAAAATTTCGAAAATTTAAAGATGGAAAGAATGAAATTTTGTTTGGTTGGGAATGAAGAAGAAGCTCCTACCTTGTCAAAATCGAACTCGGATCGAAAATCGGACGGTAGACGAAAGAGTGATCAAAACTTGAAGCTTGAAGAAATGAAGAAATGAAAGCTTATGGTGTTTGCTGCTATGGGGAAATGGGACGGCAGATGGGGGGGTGAATGAGAGAGAGATATTTAAAGGTAATATTAGGATAGACTTTATCTAGATGTTAAATTTTTAAACCGTAAATTAAAACGAGCAATGAAATTCTTAGACGACAATATTTTTGACGAAAATGGTCGAGACCATTGAATCCGAAATATTTTAATTTGTCGGAAATGTCGGTTCGTTTTTCGAAAATAAGAAACAGTCGAGACGCGACGGGTCGATAAAAATATCCGAAAATGACAAAAACTGACTTTTTGGAAAAAGATTCGTATCGAGAAATAAGTGAATGGAAATGCGGTATTTGCTCAATTCCGAGGTCTCGAACGAAAAATTAATCAGGCGCCGAAACCATAATCCTGTATCCGGTTACTCGATTTCTGAAATAAATTTTTAGAAACGGATCGCGCCATAAATCTTATAATTGAAAATTAGCAATTAAGAAATGCAAAACTTTAATAATTAATAAAATTTTAATTATAACGAGATAATAAAACCCGGGGTATTACACGTTCTCCCTCGTTTCAACTCCAATTTTGGATCCATTTCGCCTACGAACTCCTATCGAACTCTACTTTCATCCTATCATGCTAATTTTTCCTAAGTTTTACTCCATTTTTCCTGAAAAATTAGACAACAACGAACGAGTATCATATTTCATAAAATAACAATACTTAAGCACAAAACTCATTCCAAACATGATTTCCTACCACAAATTGACTTTAAATAAGCTTATAAAGATGAGAAAATCCATGTTTATCAATATTACTTCTTATGAATAAATGTAACACTTCTCATGATAAAAGTGGCACACTCTTTATTAATCAAATAAAATTTTTATATATAAAAGGATAAAGGTAAATGAACCTATACCTTGAAGATCACAAGTCGATTCCTCAAGTGACACTATTTATTGATAAAAGTGATAGTCCTTGTGAATAAGAATGACACTCTTTATTAATAAAAGTGATAGTCCTTATGAATAAAAATGATACTCTTTACTGATAAATGTGACACTTATTATGAAAGAAAATGAACATATGCATTGAAGATCACAAATTGATTCCTCAAGTAACACTCTTTACTTATTGATTAAAGTGATAGTCCTTATGAATAAGAATAATAGTCTTTATTGATAAAAAGTGATAGTTCTTATGAATAATAACACAAGAAAACAATGAAATCGATAAATTCTAATGATAGATTATTGATAAACTCTAAAATTTGATAATAAATGAACAATAATTGAATATTTTAAAAAGTAAAAGCAAAAAAAGAGAGAAACATAGTAAAATATTATTGGAATTTATTAAAAAATTAAAAAGAAAAAAAAAGAAAGAAAAGAAAGAAGAAAACGTAATACTTGTAGTCTGTAAATGTGTAAGTCTTAATAAATCAAAGTGATAGTCTTAATCGACGAAAGCGACACTTATTATCCAACAAAAAATAATTAAAAACTCATCAACAATTAATATAATATTATTAGAATTTATTTAAAATTTAAAAAGGAAAAAATAAAGAAGACAAAAGAAGAAAATAAAATATTAAAAAACAAAAAAAAATAAAGAAGAAGAAAGATGAAAATAAAATATTAAAAAAATTTAAAAAGAATAATAATTCAAGAAAACAACGAAATCGATAAATTCTAATGATAGATTATTGATAAAATCTAATATGATAATAAAAAATAAACAATAGTTGATTGTTTTAAAAAGTAAAAGAAAAAAAAAGAAACATAGTAAAATATTATTGAAATTTATTAAAAAATTAAAAAGAAAAAAAAAAGAAAGAAGAAAATAAAATATTAAGAAAAAGTAATACTTGTAGTCCGTAAAAGTGTAAGTCTTAATAAATTAAGGTGATAGTCTTAATCGACGAAAACGACACTTATTAACCAACAAGAAATGATTAAAAACTCATCAACAATTAATATAACATTATTAGAATTTATTTAAAGTTTAGCAAGTATTTCGGCTAATATATGTGATGTGACATGTGTTGGATAATAAATCAAAATTTCTAACAGAGCCTTACGAATAGAGGTGTTCACCCAACCCGGAACCGCCGGTTCCGGCCCGGAACCGGAACCGTGGTCAACGGTTTTCGGCCCGGAATCGCGGTTAACAGGCCGGTTCCGACCCGGAACCGTGCTTGGGACGGGCCGGTTCCGGTTCCAAGGGCTAGGAACCGTGAACCGGCGGTTCGACATTTTTTTTAAAAAATGTTTTGTGTTATCCATGTTAATTATATCCTAAAACAAGCAATAATGACAATTAGAAATCTAAATGGAACGAAAAATTGTCAAAAAAAAATAAAAAAATAAGGTTCGAGGTTGAACCGGCGGTTCCGGTTCGGAACCGCCGAACCGTGTGAACCGCCGGTTCAATCGCCTAGGATTTGGCACCCATTTGAAATTCAAAATGGATGACTATGATTTCATCTTGTGATCCAATGGCTATGATTCAAAGTTTTCCCCCCCATTTCCTCCCACTTTCAACTATAAATACCCCCTACCCACAACCATTTCTTCACACCAATTACTCTCTTCTCTTCTCTTACTCTCTTCTCTTACTCTCTAAGTTATTCATTCTTTTCAGTTTTCATTGTTCTATTTTCTAGCTCTTAGTCTCTTAGTAGTTCTAGCAAAAATGTCTTCCTCCAAACCTCGTAAGGGTAAGGAAAAGGCAGTCAAAAATATTCGTGGTACTCGTGGTAGTGGTAACCCTCCTCGTCGTCCTCGTGGTGTTGTCATTCGAGAACGAGAAGCGTTCCAGGATGACTACTACGAAGATGATGATACTTCTTCCACTCCCACTCTCACAAGCCAGAATCCTTAATACCGGAGGGTCCCCACTCGCCGCCAACGTAAAGAAATGGAGAACCAGCAGATGGTCGAAAATGTTGCTGCCTTTGTTGCCCACCAGATTGAAGCGGATAGGCTACTTGCTGAAAGCCTATATGTTGCCGACCTCGAAGTGGAGATGAATCCGCCCCACCAAATGCATCCTCCCCGCACTATGCAGTCGTCCCCCTTTCACGAAGAGGCAATAAACTTGAATGAGGATGACGAAATGGACGAGCAAGAGGAAGGCGGAATGGCTGCCGACAAGGGCCGTCGTACCAGAAAGGCGAAGCTGCAGGCCAAAGGAAAGAAGGAAGGATCCGAAGTGTTCTCAATATGGTTCAAAAATGTAACACTACCTTGTGCCGAAGGAGAAACTCCAATTGTAATGGCGTGCTGCAATTTCTGCGACCAGCAGTACGAGCATAAGAAAGGAAATGGGTATGGTACTTATAACCACCATATACTCAAACACAAGTCGAAGGATCAAGAAAAAGGTACACAACAACAAACTCAAACTCAACTAAACTTTACGCAAGGTAATGAACTCACTTTATTTAAGTATAATGATATAATAGCTAGAGAAGTGATGGCTAAGTTTGTTGCTACTGAATCTCTTGCTTTCCAATTTGCCGATAGCATGCGTTTTGAAAATTCCATGAAAAAAGCATATAATCCGCAAGCTAAAAAAATCTCACGAAGTACCATGACTAGGACAATTGCTAAATTATCTATTAGATATAAAAAAAAGCATTAAGAGACATGTTTGCTAAGCTGCCATATAGAGTCTCTGTTTGTTCTGATATCTGGTCATGTGCTTGGCAACAAAATTCATATGTTGGAATGACTGTGCATTGGATTGATCCGAATTGGTGTATGAACAAACGCGTACTTTGTTTTATGAAGTTTAATTGTACTCATAATGCTGCAAACATTGCTCTTTGCATTATAAAAGTGTTGAATCAATTTAGATTAACCTCTAAGATTTTTTCAATCGGTTTTGATAATGCATCTGCTAATACTGCAAGTGTGCCTGCTCTAATTGCTTCATGTAATCCAACTCTAGGAGGAAAATATTTTCATACTAGATGCATATGTCACATTCTAAATTTATGTGTGCAAGATGAATTAAAGCAATTAGAAGGTTCAATTACGCCTATTAGAAAATGTGTTGTCATGTTAAGGGATAAAGCTAAGCTACACAAAAATTGATTAAAATTTTGTAAGCAAAAAACTGGAAAAAGTAAGAGTTTTAACATTGATGTATGCACTAGATGGAACTCTACTTATGAAATGTTGGCAGCATCTTCTGAATATAAGGATTTATTATGTGATTTCTTTTCAACTGAGGTTAGCAACATGTTCTTATTGCCTTCTTATTAGGATGAGTGCTCAGATCTGATTGCACTCTTAAAAGTTTTTGAAACTGCAACTAAAGATTTATCTGGAGTTTATTATCCTACTTCATGTCGTGTACTATATCATTGTGTTGTTATCGTTCTTCAATTCTTAATATGCAGTACTAACCCAAGGTTGTAGGATTCTATAACTATGATGGTCTTAAATGGTTGAAATATTTTACTTATATTCTCGATGTCTTTTTTATTGCAAAATGTTTAGATCCCTTTATGAAATTGGAAGGGGTTTGTGGTCTATTAGACTTGTATTACAGTTATCTTCGTGAAATGACATTTGGAGGGGGGGTGAGCATGTGAAGACTCTTTTGAATTGCCTAATATTGCATCTGTTAAAACTTCTCTAGATACGACATTGATGGGTCTTTTTCAAGAATATGAATCTAAGTATTCGGATAGAGGGTCATCATCTAGGCCTAGTCAAAGACCAAGAAGCTCTTTTAATCTAGGAATAGATTCTAGTTCTGTAGCTGCAGAAAGACTTCAAAGTTTTTTTTCAAAATCAGGGCACTGGTAGTAATATAAGCAGTGAACTTGATATCTGTCTTAGCAAACCCAAAAGTACAGATTTAGCAGGTGAAGGGCCAAATGATGTTGATGTTTTGCAATGGTGGTCAAGGAGGCAAAACCAATACCCGATTTTAGCAATGATGGCGAGGGAGATCTTAGCCGTTCCGGCATCAACAGTCTCGGTGGAACAAGCTTTCAGTGTTGGAGGCTACGTGCTCGATGAAAGAAGATCGGTGATGACGCCAAGAAACCTAGAAGCTCAAGTTTTACTCAAAGATTATACATTGGCCGAAATGCGTGAACAAGAAAATAATTGGGATGAAATATTTGCGGAGTATCCCATAAGCACAACCGAGGCCGAAAGCACAGATACCGACTCTATAGCCACTACTGAAACCGATGAATTTGAAGATGATTGGGACTTTGACGCCGATATCAACGGGTAGTCCTAAATAATTTTAGACGAGTACTCTTTTTCCTTACTTGGTGTTTTTCCCATTGGGTTTTTGCCAAGAAGGTTTTAACGAGGCTCGACCCTTGAGTTTTCAAACTTTGTGAATTCCAAGGGTTTTAGGATTTCGAGTTTTAAATAATAATATATTTCCATTTGTAATTGATTACACATTGTTATAAATGAAGATATATATTATTCTATTTCAATCTTATACATTACATTGATGATTTATGTGTTTCATTTCAATAACAATGTATTAAAAAACAAAATTATACGGTTCGGGTCCTAAACCGGCGGTTCCGACCCGGAACCGGAACCGTCCAATACGGGCCGGTTCCGACCCGGAACCGTGGTATGTGGCAGGCCGGTTCCGGTTCCAATTTCTCCGAACCGGAACAGGCAGTTTCGGGCCCGGTTCCGAACCGGAACCGGCCCGTGAACACCTCTACCTGCGAATGACAAAGTCATCAAATGAGATGTTACATCCTTTGATAAAGGTAAATGGGTTACACCATTACGGCCAACAATACTTATGAATAACATGCACACAAATGCGTAACCTAGACAATCCCACACATTGTCTTTTTAATATTTAATTATTCAACTCCAAATCTATGTCTCTCATGCTTGTACCTGCGAAATAAATAAAACAACAATAATACACATATTCGGGAAGTGGATAATTTTACCTTATTATTTTATGGAAAATCGAAAAGGTAAAAAAGTAGCACTGATGACGATTAAATTTAATAATTTGACATCATTTTTGCATAGAACTATGAGTTAGGACACTTGTCCGATACAATATATTTTATTTAAATTGACGCACTTATTAATTAGTAGACAAAAGGAGTACTAATTAACTCACATGTGGTTGACATGTTGGTGGTTGGCATCGTTTGGGATTCCTGTCGATCTCGGTAATGTTTAACAATAGTTGAATATTTTTAAATTAAGGTTTCAAATTAAAGTACACAAAAAGTTATGGAAACCGTACGGTAAGATCTTTTTAGTTAGAGGAGTTAATTAAGGATTCAGTATGATTAAGATAAAATTAGAACTTATTAGTTCAATTAAAATTCATTAAAAATATATTAATTAATTAATCAAATAATTAATTAAATAAACAGAAGATACTCATGCACTACAAAAAAACCTGCCGAACACCGACGGAAATTGCGACGGAAAATATTCTGTCTCTATTTTAAGACGGAATAACGACGGAACAATGACGGATTACATGGAAAGAAAATAGCGACGGAAATAACGACGGACTAACGGCGGTGTTTCGCGCCACAAATAACGACGGAATAGAGACGGATTAGCGACGGAAATTTTAACGACGGAACACAATCCGTCGCTAATTTAATATTTTTTATTTTAAAATTTATTTATTTTATAATAACGACGGAATTATCTCTAAGTTAATGGATTCTTTTTACGTTTTACGATTAGAGACGGAATTATCCGTCTCTAATTCCGTCGCTATTTTGAAATTAAATGCATCTCATATCTTCCTATTTTTTCATTCTTCCCCGCGCATCGTGAGCCCTAATTCTAAACTCCCAATTCGCCATCCGCCGCTCGTCGCTTGCTCGTGCCATCCGCCGGTGAATGTTCGCTTTCTCTCCCCCGTTTCCTATCTCTATTTTTTCTCTCTCTCTCTCTCGGTCTCACAAATGTCGGAATTTACAATTGTTGTCGCCGCTGCTCCGCCGCCGCCGCAGCTGCTCATTCATCTCTTCCGCCTAGTTGTCACCCACCTCGTTTTCATGTTCATGTATTCTCTCTCTCTCCTCTTCTCTCTATTTCTCCTTGTCTTATTCTCTTGTTATCACATCGACTACCGTAACTGCACAGTCGTAGCTGTTGCTGCTCAGTTGCCTCTGTCTCCCCTCGCCACCCACCTCACCTCCGGTTCAGGTTTCTCTCTCTCTCCACTTCTCTCTTTTTCTCTTTCTCCTCCCACTCTCTTTCTCACGGTGGGTATTATAACAGTGGGTAGCCAGAGCCTCCACCTGATACGTGTACCCTCTACCTCGCCGAAAAAACCTCTTGAAACCCTAACTTCCTTGCGGTAGCAACAGCTGCATAAGGTTCTGCTCGTTTTTATTTTTCTTCATTAAAATGGGTTGAGGTAATATGCTACTTATTCATCAATTATTGAGATGATTGCTAAATTTTGATTTAAATGTATGTACACAATATCATGATAAGAGACCGTCAGCATGTATAAATGGAATTTACGGTTGTATTCACCGTAGCAATGAATTAGTTTAGTGTTTAAGAAAAACATACACAAATAAAATATGCATCTATCAATTGTTTATTTTTGATGCATTGTTCTAGACTTCTAGTGTAACGACCCGTTTCCAAAGTCATTTATTTATATTAGTTTTAATTGTAAAATTTTTCTTATCTCTTGATTTTCCTTAATGTGTAAATTTATACTCGAGTTATGACGTAGTCTAAGTCGCGCCCTAGACGAATATAAGTTTCATAATATATTATCACTAAGCTAATAATAATAATAATAATAATAATAATAATAATAATAATATAATAATAATATTTAAATTATAGGGTATTAACTGTGATCATGTGCATGAGCATCCGCAAATAAACTTCATCTCTAAGAATACACATAAATAAATAAATAAATAAATAAATAAATAAAAAGAATTTATTCTCAAAATTTTATCTTTCCGTCAAGTAAGGCTATTTGTATTGTTATGAAAAAAAAAAAAAAAGATTTGTATGCCAAGTTTAAACTATTGTAATGAGGGAAAGTTTAATTGGTCAGCTTTTAAATTTATAGCCTTGTTTTTAATCCTCCGTAAATTGAGAGTGGAAATCAATTCCATCAAATTTTCCTAAGATCAAAAGTGCAGAAAAAAGGAAGGATTTAAACCTAAAAAAAAATAAGGTATAAATGTTTTGTCTTCAATAATTTTTCATTTTCAAAAGCAAACTCTTGTAGTCTCAAAGGTTTGACGGCTGAACCTTTTTTCTTCCTTTTCTTTATTTTCGAAAACTTAAATTCTTAGTTCATTTTTTTTATGAAGATGGTTGCTTATTTTATTTAGGAATCCACTAGCAGTTCGATTTTCTCTCAATTTTGGGCAAAGGTATGAATCCAAAAATTTCATTTGTAATGAGCATGATTTGCATATTATGATAGTTAGTTCGTTCTTTCTTCTCTTTTTTTTTCTTCTGTTAAGTAACACCTATATTTTATTCATGTTGATTATATAATAGTATTAGATTTTAAGGCAGTTATAAAACAAAACAAAACAAATTTATTTATTTAATTATTATGTCGTCGTTTGTAATACAGATTGTGAGTTAAGGGAGAAAAAGTTTAGATCGAATTAAAAATCTAGTCGGTTCTGATACATAGCATTTTTATTTATTTATTTATTTGATCCCTATAAATTTTATTCTATTTTCTTAATTGGCAATCACCTTTAGATTTTGTGAGATTTTAGTAATTTATATTATTTCTTCCGTCCAGCATGCATCTATAGGTTTAGTTTGTCTATTCAAATAATTTTATTAATTTCTTTTGATCTAACTCTTCTTTTTTAGATTCAAAACTATTATAATAACCTTTAAACTCTGAAAATATGTTATATATATATATATACACAACTGAATTTAAAATAAAATTTTTATCTGAAACATTTAGCACAAAGAATAAGGGCTACTGATTTTTTCATGTATTCACTTTTTGGGGTGTATAGATCTATATATTTTATATACATACTTTTCGAATCACATAAATATAAATACAATACAAGGATCTTTAATTACTAATCATGCATGCACTGAGTATAATATATATATATAGGGGATAGATCAAATAAAAACTTAATCCCATGTAGAAACTAAAAACTTTTTATAACCATTGATCTAAGTAGATCAACGATTATAGTAATTAGCAACTTTTTAATAATTTTTTAGGATGTAGAATTTAAAGAGGTTGATGTTGTAATTTGCTCATAAATTGTAACGGATTTTTCCTTCAAATTAAGGGATGTGAAATCGGTTACCTATAGGAAGAATTAATAGTGGCCATCATCTTAGCAGTATTTATAATTATGTGTGTTGATGTTTCATTCGATTGTTTATTATTATTATTATTATTATTATTATTATTATTATTATATTTATTTTATTATTACTAATTTTTAATTTTCAAGACTAGGTTTCTAATTTTTATTTCTTTTTATTCGAAATGCATCATAGATGTATGAAAAATGCATTACAGTTATACGAAAAATGCATAAACACATTTTCGGTTTACATTAATAATTGTTGCGAGAGTTAATAATTTTATTATATGAAATGCATAATTATTTTAAGCAAAATGCATTATTATAGTAATTGAAATGCATTATTGTTTTAAGTTTATATTAATGTTTTGATGCGCAATTTTACAAAATGCATCATTATTGAAAATGAAATGCATTAATACATCACTAACATATAAGAAATTAATTTTAATCAAAGATGCATAATATATGAATTAATATCAATACAACCAATGATGCCCAATAATATATATCCAAAAATGCATAACAATTTATTAAAAAATGCATTACGAAATGTATTCAATTTATTGAATTATTTGCCAGACCACAAACCAAACCAAAAAATAAAACCCTTAATTTTTTTTATTATCAATTCTCTATTTCGAAGGCGTAGGACGTGGGATTAATTATTAAAAGAAAAAAATTGTACATGTTTACCCTTTTATATATTATAAATACAAGATTTTTTTTTATTAAAATCAATCTTCATCCACATGTATAGATCTTGACCATCAATTTATCCTTCATCTATGGATTAGAAAAGTTTCTAGTTTCTACTCTATGATTAGTTTTCACATGAACCCATCCCTATATATATATATATATATGCATATGGATATTATGAAAAACCTAAAAAATATAAACATATTAGAAAAAGTACTAGTTTTGATAAAAATAAAAATTATGATAAAAATAAATATGTTAGAAAACCACAAAATAGAACTTGTAAATGTTTTATTTGTGGGGATCCAAAACATTTAGCAAATAGATGTCCGGATAAAAATAAAGATAATAGAAGTAGAGAAAGAAACAATCTAGTTGAACAAATAGGAGATTTTGAAATAGAAGAAATTAAAACTGACTCAGAAAATGATTCAGTATATAGTATATTTAGTGAAGAAGAAAAATCACAAATAACTTACACATATATGAATACAGAAACAGAATGTCAACATGATTGGATAAGATTTAAAGGAAATAATCATATTAGTTGTTTCATTTGTAAATTATTCCCAGCTATTGATAAAAGATATCAATGTAATAAATGTTTTAAAGAAATATGCTTCCTATGCATACATGAAATTTTTAAAATTAACACTGAATTAGAAGGAAGAACAACAAATATAATAGAACATGATGAAAAATTAAATTTTTATAAAGAAAGAATAAATAAACATGAGTTAGCTATTGAACTCATAAACCAAAAAATAAAACTATTAGAATTTAAGAATAATTTATTAGAAGAAAAAATTGATAAAAGAAAAAATATACTTATAACAGATGAAGAAACCGAATGTAGTAAAATGTCACAACATATTGAAGAAAAACAGGAAGTCATTTCAATAAATAATAAAAGTCTTGAAAGTATTAATAAAGGAATTTCTAATTTAATAACTCTACATTGCAGAGTTTGGCTAGATCAAAATACTTATATACCATTAGCAGCCACACTTGATACTGGAAGTACTAAAAGTTTAATAGGATATAGTCTAATCCCAAAACAGTATCATAAAAAATTAACTTATAATATAGAAACAAGAACTGTTGAAAATAGAATTATTAAAATAACACACCAAGTTGAAGCATTAGGAATTCAATTCCTAGACTTTGCAGGAAATTTTAATTCTAAATATGAATTACCACAGGTTATTATTAATCCAGAATCTGTAAAATCAGAAGATTTTCTATTAGGATTAAACTTTGTTACAAGTTTAAATGGATCAATTACAATAGCAAAAAACCATATTACTCTTAGTAAACAAGTTTATAGTTTTCCTACAAACAGATATAGTCAGACATCAGAGTTCGCTCGAAAGCGTGGTGGAACTGGTGAATTAGATTTTTTCAAAAAATCTCAAAATAAAGAAAGTCACAGGATAAATAAAATAGAAAATGAAACAATGTTTTATTTAGGAAATTTTTTAGGTCACGAATTAGAAAAAAAACCTGTTTCAATTTCAATTTCTGATTCATTATCTGAATAGTCATTTAATTCATTAAATTGACTGTATCCAATTAAATCAATTTGGTCATAATCTTCAGTTTCTGATTCTGATTCAGGTTCTGTATCATAAATAGGTTCTGAATTATAAATAGAATCTTCTTTTATATCTGCCATTAATGTATGATTTGTTTCTGTTTTTTCATCATCACTTTTTTCATTATCCTTTTTAATGTAATTTGTGAATCTTAAATTAAATGTTCCAGTACTTGTTTCATACATAAGACTTTTCTGTGGAACTAAAATCTTATTATCTTCATTAATACTAAAATTTTCTAATGACCAATCTAATCCAGCAAGATCTTCTGGATTGATTTTTATGGGGTCTATCATTTTTATTCCCTTACTATTTATATTTTTTACAATTCCATCTATGTTTACTTTAAAATTCATACCAGATCTATTGCTAGCTTTTCCTAAAATAGAACTTGTAGATGTTTTATTTGTGGGGATCCAAAACATTTAGCAAATAGATGTCCGGATAAAAATAAAGATAATAGAAGTAGAGAAAGAAACAATCTAGTTGAACAAATAGGAGATTTTGAAATAGAAGAAATTAAAACTGACTCGGAAAATGATTTAGTATATAGTATATTTAGTGAAGAAGAAAAATCACAAATAACTTACACATATATGAATACAGAAACAGAATGTCAACATGATTGGATAAGATTTAAAGAAAATAATCATATTAGTTGTTTCATTTATAAATTATTCCCAGCTATTAATAAAAGATATCAATGTAATAAATATTTTAAAGAAATATGCTTCCTATGCATACATGAAATTTTTAAAATTAACACTGAATTAGAAGGAAGAACAACAAATATAATAGAACATGATGAAAAATTAAATTTTTATAAAGAAAGAATAAATAAACATGAGTTAGCTATTGAACTCATAAACCAAAAAATAAAACTATTAGAATTTAAGAATAATTTATTAGAAGAAAAAATTGATAAAAGAAAAAATATACTTATAACAGATGAAGAAACCGAATGTAGTAAAATGGCATTCTACTTCCTTTTCCTTTATATTGAGATTCTCCTTCGTATTTTAAACTAGAGGGAGCCCAATTTTCTCTGCCTATATTATCTGTTGAACCTTGTCCTGTATGTGAAAATTCTATTTTTGGTCTTTTATATCCAGTTATAGTAGTTGCATCCATAAAATTTGCTTCTTTTTTGTAAAAATCTATTATCATACTTTTACCATTCATTATATCACTTACTAATGGTAAATTAAAGTATTTTTCTAATTCAACATATGACTCTTCATAATTCATACTTAATTCTGTCATACATTCAATTATCATATCATCAACTTGTTCCTGTATATTTAGTTCAGTAAATTTTTTATTTATTATTTGTTCAATAGAAGTTTTTGTTTCTTCTATTTTAAAACCTGTTTCAATTTCAATTTCTGATTCATTATCTGAATAGTCATTTAATTCATTAAATTGACTGTATCCAATTAAATCAATTTGGTCATAATCTTCAGTTTCTGATTCTGATTCAGGTTCTGTATCATAAATAGGTTCTGAATTATAAATAGAATCTTCTTTTATATCTGCCATTAATGTATGATTTGTTTCTGTTTTTTCATCATCACTTTTTTCATTATCCTTTTTAATGTAATTTGTGAATCTTAAATTAAATGTTCCAGTACTTGTTTCATACATTTAGGAGAAAATCCCTACAATTTCACAAGTCAAATTAGAATATTATTATTAGGAGTTGATCCTACAAAAGAAAATACATTTATTCAAGATACTGCAATTAGAAATCTTGAACAATTAAGTATTTCACATTTTAAATATATTAGAGAATTTAGTACAGATTTTACTAGAATAATATCACAAACCGGAAGGGCTATGGAAGATGAGTTATGTGATAAATATTTTATAAAATTACCGGGAGATTTAGGAAAAGGTCTCCATGAAGAATGGAAAAAACTTGATCCAAAACCTATAAATTTAGGAATTGGGACCAGAGTGTCTTTTGTTTTTCATAAATTAGAAGAAAAGTGCAAAGAAGCTGTCATGCAAGAACAAATTAAAAGTCAAGCATGGGCTTTTTGTAAAGCAGCAATTTATACACCACATGCATATGGATATTATGAAAAACCTAAAAAATATAAACATATTAGAAAAAGTACAACATAAGACTTTTCTGTGGAACTAAAATCTTATTATCTTCATTAATACTAAAATTTTCTAATGACCACTCTAATCCAGCAAGATCTTCTGGATTGATTTTTATGGGGTCTATCATTTTTATTCCCTTACTATTTATATTGTTTACAATTCCATCTATGTTTACTTTAAAATTCATATCAGATCTATTGCTGGCTTTTCCTAAAATTCCTACACTTACAATTAGATTATTTCCTATATAACCATCATATCCTTTTGTCTGTAATCCTATTTTTAAATTTTTTAAATCATTTATATCTTTTAGTATTGCTGGTAAACAATAAAATATTGCACTGTTTTGACTCATATCTACTTCCATTCCGGAAATAGTTGCTTTTTTCATATTTGTACTCCAAGATTTATCCATTAATATTGTTAAAACTTTAGTACCTAACTCTTTTCTTCCTAATCCTTTTATTCCTATAACAACTAATCCAATATGGACAAATCTTTTTCTGAAATTTTTAATTTTTATTATTGTTTCTGGTGAGATTAAGTCTATAATTTGAGTATTTTCAACTATTCTTAGACTTTCTTCCCTACTGCTTCTTATTAATACTGTGTTAATATTCATCATGCCTGTTTGATATAAAATTCTTGGATTTAAAATATCAATTTGATGATTATTGTATAATTCTAAATTTCTGTCTATATTAATTTCATCTTCAATTTGAACAATATTTTCGGAAGAATTACTTCCTGATCCTCTTGTAGTTATTCTATTTAAAAATGTATTAGAAACTATATCATTAATATTTGACGTACTACTTCTTCCTTCTTGTATTGTTCTAGATCTTCCTATAAAGCTATTCATTTTCTAGCTTTCCAATGTTTATAAATGGGTGGAGTAATATCTTTTTTAGGTCTTTCAATTGGACCTAATTCTAAATCTTTTATGGTTTTAGTTAATTTATCTAATTCTTTAGTAAAATCAAAAGGTTCTGAACTTTCTTTTTCTTTGATTTCTTTTTTGATGTTTTTTAATTCTGCAATTATATAACAATTTTGATCTTTTATAAAATCTAAATTTTCTTTAATTTTATTAATATAAGCCTCTCTCTCAAGATTTTTTTGTTTTAATTCTGTTAAAATTTTAATAATTTTATTATTTTCTTTTTCTAGGCCAAAGTTCTTGCATGACAGCTTCTTTGCACTTTTCTTCTAATTTATGAAAAACAAAAGACACTCTGGGCCCAATTCCTAAATTTATAGGTTTTGGATCAAGTTTTTTCCATTCTTCATGGAGACCTTTTCCTAAATCTCCCGGTAATTTTATAAAATATTTATCACATAACTCATCTTCCATAGCCCTTCCGGTTTGTGATATTATTCTAGTAAAATCTGTGCTAAATTCTCTAATATATTTAAAATGTGAAATACTTAATTGTTCAAGATTTCTAATTGCAGTATCTTGAATAAATGTATTTTCTTTTGTAGGATCAACTCCTAATAATAATATTCTAATTTGACTTGTGAAATTGTAGGGATTTTCTCCTAAAGATTTAATTTGATTAATTTGTTCAGGAGCTTGATTCTTTTTACTTTGCCACAACCCTAGAGCAATTGGTCCTAGTGTTGTTTCTAAATAAGCAAACATATCTATATCTGTTCTTTTATTTGTTTTCCAATTTCTAACTACATTTTGTTCCCATATTAATATTTCATCTGGCCATAATTGAGGACTTTGTTGTTCTAATAATAACATTTCTTTACTGTATAATTTTCCAATAGGCCAAAAAATTCAAAAAGTTAAAAACTTTTTTACAATTTTAAACAAATGTCAGTGACAATTGATAAATTTTCGTCATTGCATTCGTCATATTCTTTCTAGAAATCCCTGTGAGTCTCTGGAATTTCTTCGTCATTTTCTGTATCACTTTCTTGATTATGAGCAAACACTTCTTCAGTATTGATGATGTGTTCGTCGTCTTCTAATTTTTCACCTTCACCGCTGAATGGTAAAAGCATTTTCCAATTTTCGGTCCCAAAGATCTGGGTGAAATGTCCTTCTCCAAGGAATTTGTACTGGTTCCAGAAAATTAATTCGAAACCCATGTTTTCTTGAAAGTATTCATACACCTTGGAATTTTCAATTCCCTTGAAATCAAATGATGTTGAATCATGATTTCTTAATCTGTCTTTTTCTTCCATAAATATATATATATATATATATACATAAATATATATATATATGTCGTATACATGGCCTGGGAAACTGGCTAATCTTATAAATGTATTATTTTTTTATATATAAAATTTTATATGTGCTGTCAGAATATATATGAATATATTACGCATGCAGATTAAGGAAAAACAAACATTTTTTTTATATACCATGTAATCGGTTCTCCTGTGCATTTAATTTTTGATCATGCATTTATAGATTTAAATTTATACGTTTAGGTGCGGCGCGACTAGGACTATAAGTTTTGCCTTGAGTTGCTCGACTCATCTTTTCAAGTAAAATAAGGTGTGGGATCTTACTTATCTTTATACCGTTGATTTGATATTGTCCATTTTAATATTTTGTGACTTGCCGTGTGATTATTTGACATTTAGTGTTGAGCAGGACCGTGCTAAGTTGTCCATTGACTTTGCTCTCACTTATTTGCGTTCAATTCATTGATATCATATGATGAGCAGGACCGTGTTGAGTTGTCCATTGACTTTGCTCATATTTATTGACGCGTTTGACTTTAATATTCACTACGTGCGTCTATTTTATTAAATTGGATAAATCGTTGGTATAATTGCCCACATTGAGTATATTCGCGTATACTCATCCCCAAACTAAACTTTTCAGGTACTTGAAGTTGGAGGCGTGGAGTGTCGAATGACGAGTCCTAATAAACTGAATTTACTTTTGTTTATTTTTGGGTCTCAACCGTTTAGACAATGAATTATATTTACTTTATTTTCTTTTATTTAAATTGGTTTGGCTACTCATAGTTTTATTTTAATAAGATGTCACATTTCTAGAAGTTAGGTTTATTTATTTAATTATTTCAGAAAATCTTTCTTTTCGTGTTTTATTTAAGGAAAAAAATATATATATTCATATTTCCGCATTAAATATTTATTTAAATATAGTTTTAACACCTTAAATAGATTAGGGTGTTACAATATGGTATCAGAGCGGGTCTACTTTCCTGTAGACACCGTAATATAAATTAAAGTATAAATTAATAGATTTTAAGTGTCAATGTCATTCGACCCCTACGCGTTCCGACTTCAAGGTAAAAGTGTTTTGTATTTATTGAAATTCGATGAACTTAAATGTGTTGAATTTCTTTTTGAGATATATGTTACTGATTGTGATTATTGAAATTTTTCGTGTAACTTGTAAATATTTGAATTATTTTGAGTCGCAAAAAAAAATACTTTGAACTTAGTCCTCGAACTTAGTGGAACTTAGAAAGACTTTCTTACTCGTGTCCCCTATTTCTGTAGGACGATGGCGGATAACGTATTTTTTGGCGAGCCTTTGAACAATCCCTTCTGGAATTATGCGTGGAGGTCCCAAGTAGGATTAATGAGAAACCTAGAAGATATGTTGGAGTATTGGAGAGAGTTCGACTGCCCTCGTTGTACATGGGACCAGACGGAGGCTGCCTACAAAGTGGTGTATACTATTCCAAAGAAAGTGAACTACATTGCGCATGAGTTAGCTCATGAGAGAAATCTGTTGCACCCATCTCGCATCGGCCGATTGGAGTTTGAACCGTTTATGGAACAACTGATGCAAGAATATGCAGACGTCTTTAATGGAATTCACGTTCTTGATGATGATGAATCAGTGGGACCACAGGTGGAGGTACCTCAGCCACCACCCAATCTGGAGGACGAGGAAGAAGAAGAAGATCCCTCGGAGGATGAATCGGTCGCCGGTGATAACATGGACGACGACTAGAAGTTTTAGTCGATTTCTTTTAGTTGTCCCTTGAGACCATAGAACAAGTCTATTTTATTTTTTTTTCCTTGTTGAGAACCTTGTCTTTTTTTTCTTTACTATGTTTTGGAGATTAACATTTTGTTGGCACTTGGGTTTGATATTTATTCCAAGTTTATTTTGTTTTCATTTGTTTTTCCCGTGTTAGCACAAATTCGTTTTAGTTTGGTTTGAATTTATGTGACTTGAATGCAAATGGTTTCTCTTCGCGTTTAGAACGTTTAATTCTCTTTCCTTCCGTATTTCTGTAAGATAGTGTAAGTTAGTAACCATTAGTGTTGGTTATTGTAGAATCATGAGGCGCACTCGTGCAACTTCGCAAACTGAGGATTCTGAATCGAATCGAACCTCAAATGAAAATGGAGAAAATCTCATGGGGGAATTTATGAATGCGATTCGAGGCTTCGTAAAGGAGCAAGCGCATTCACACATTAATCAAAATCAACAACCGGATCAGACATCAGCCTCGAAAGCCACAAGTGTGGTAGTGAAACAGTTTCGTCATTATAATCCACCTCGTTTCAACGGTCGTGACGGACCCCTCGTTGCGGAGGAATGGTTGGAGGAATTGGATCGAATCTTTACTCACATTGATTGTGAAGATAAACAAAAAGTTTCTTGTGCCATTTTCCAGTTCACTGATGATGCGGGACGTTGGTGGAAGAGTTTTTACCGAACCTTGGATACGGAGGACATACCATTGTTGACTTGGGCTGTGTTCCAAAAGGTGGTGATGGAAAAGTACTGCTCTAGCGCGTTCCTAGAGAAGAAGGAGGCTGAATTTTATGGCCTTCAGCAAGGGAATTCCACCATTGAGGAATATGAAAGAAAATTTCATCAGCTTGCTGGCTATGCACCACACCTGGTGGACACTGAAGACAGGATGATTGCAAGGTTCAGAAAAGGACTCCGAACTGAGATAAAAGGAATTCTGGCAGCACATGTGATAACAGATTTCAGTGATTTAGTCAAGCGTGCTGAAGGAGTTGAGTTAGCTTTGGGAGTCGAGATTCCACCAAAGCCAGTGAATAATCCTGCCAAGAGAACATGGGATAATCGGAACCAAGGAAAAGGTAGGTTCCAAAATAAGAAGGAAAAGTTTGGAAACGCGATCAATGCTGGAGCTGGGTCGAGCTCAAGAACTGCAGCTAATACTGGAGCACCTGGACTTAAGCCACTATGCCCTAAGTGTGACAAGCGTCACAATGGAGAATGTCTAATGGGCATGGGAGCCTGCTACTACTGCTTCGAGAAGGGACATAATTTTCACAATTTTCCGAATAGGAGAGACAATGGGCCAAGAGATGGAGGAAGCAAGGGACCTGAGAGAAAAGGAAATGCTCGTTTCTTTACCTTGGCACATCAAGAGGCGGCAAAAGACAACGACACAATGACGGGTATGTTATCTATCCTTAGAACTCCTGTGGTGGTTCTGTTTGATTCTGGAGCGTCACATTCTTTTATATCCTCCAAATTATGTCATATGAAGAATATTGACTGCGAAATAGAGAACCTATCCTTGAATATAAGTATCCCTTCAGGTGATAACTTAAGTACCGATAAAATCATTCGGGACATTAAATTAGATTTTGGGAGCAATGAAATAGGAGCTGATTTGTATTGTATAGACATGCAAGATTTTGATGTGATTCTTGGTAGGGATTGGTTGAGTCGAAATTATGCGACGATCAAGTGTCGAGAAAGAGAGGTGATCTTTGAGATACCAAATGAAAAGAAATTCACCTTCTATGGCGCAAGAGTAGGACGTGCGCCCATTGTAATATCGGCTATGAAGGCTATGAAGATGTTAAAGAAAGGAAGATGTCAAGGTTACCTGGTCAATATAGTTGGAGTGGAAGAAGGTGGACCGTCAATTGAGAAGGTGCCAATCATACGAGAATACTTGGATGTATTTCCAGAAGAGTTGCCTGGGTTACCTTCCAATAGGCAAGTGGAGTTCACGATCGATCTTGTGCCGGGTGCAGCACCTGTGTCAAAAGCACCATATAGAATGGCGCCAAAGGAATTGCAAGAGGTGAAGGTGCAAATACAAGAACTTTTGGATCAAGGATATATTCGACCAAGTGTATCGCCTTGGGGAGCGCCGGTTCTCTTTGTGAAGAAAAAGGACGGATCGATGCGTATGTGCATTGATTATCGCGAGTTGAATCGACTCACGATTAAAAATCGATATCCTCTGCCAAGAATAGAAGATTTGTTCGATCAATTGAAAGGAGCAGGTGTATTCTCAAAGATCGATCTGAGGTCTGGTTATCATCAATTAAAAGTAAGGGAGTGCGATATACCGAAGATGGCATTTCGTACGAGATATGGTCACTATGAGTTTATAGTGATGCCTTTTGGTTTGACAAACGCACCAGCGGTATTTATGGATTTGATGAATCGGGTTTTTCACCCATACTTGGACAAGTTCGTTATAGTGTTTATTGATGATATTTTGATTTATTCAAAGAGCGAAGAACAGCATAAGGAGCATCTTAAATAGTCCTAGAGACTTTGAGAACGGAGAAACTGTATGCAAAATTTAAGAAATGTGAGTTTTGGATAGATCGAGTGGTCTTTCTTGGACATGTTGTAACGGCTCAGGGTATTGAAGTGGACCCGAGCAAAGTAGAAGCCGTTAGTAATTGGAAGGTGCCTACTAATGCGGGCGAAGTGAGGACTTTTCTGGGACTCGCAGGTTATTATCGAAGATTCATTGAAGGATTTTCAAAGATAGCGGGACCAATGACTCAATTAACGAGGAAAGATACAAAGTTTGTTTGGACTGAGAAGTGTGAACGAAGTTTTCAGGAGTTGAAGAGTAGGTTAACCACAGCCCCGGTGTTGGCTATTCCGGATGGTTCTGGAGATTTTGTCATCTACACTGATGCGTCATTACAAGGGCTTGGATGTGTTTTGATACAGAAAGGAAAGGTCATTGCGTATGCATCGAGGCAACTAAAGAAACACGAGCTTAGTTACCCTACGCATGATTTGGAGTTGGCAGCAGTGGTACAAGCACTTAAGATTTGGAGGCACTACTTGTATGGCAACAAGTGCGAGATATACACCGATCACAAAAGTTTGAAATATTTCTTCACTCAGAAGGAACTCATATGAGACAAAGGCGATGGTTGGAACTCGTGAAGGATTATGATTGCACAATACTCTATCATCCAGGAAAAGCAAACGTGGTGGCTAACGCCCTTAGTAGAAAGGGTGAAGGAAGACTCACCGCGATGATCACTCAAGAAGAGGCTCTTGTAAAGGAATTTGAAAAGCTGAGCATTGAAGTGGTGACCCCAACAGTTAGAAAGGCTATAATGGCTGCTTTAATCGTTCAGCCTACCTTGCGAGATCGAATTAAGAAAGCCCAAGAGACCAACGATTTCTTACAGAAGATAAAAAGGCGGCGAATGAAGGGGGAGATGACAGACTTTTCAATTTCAGATGATGGAACATTACTCTTCGCGAGTAGACTTTGTGTGCCTAAGGATAAGGATCTAATAAGAGAGATATTGGATGAGGCACATTGCACTTCATACACCGCACATCCTGGTAGCACCAAGATGTATCAAGACCTCCGAAGGACGTTTTGGTGGAGAGGAATGAAGAGAACTATAGCTGAATATGTTGGGAGATGTTTGGCGTGTCAACAAGTTAAGGCCGAACACCAACGACCGGCAGGATTATTAAATCCGTTGGAAATTCCAGTGTGGAAATGGGAAAAGATTACGATGGATTTTGTCGTAGGACTCCCGAGAAATGTACAAGGACATGACGCTATTTGGGTAATCGTGGATTGGCTTACTAAATCAGCACATTTTCTGCCCGTGCGAATGACATACTCGATGGATCAATTGGCACGATTGTACGTGAAGGAAATTGTGAGATTACATGGAGTGTCTGTTTCTATTATATCTGATCGAGATCCAAGATTTACATCTAAATTTTGGAAGAGCTTGCACTTGGCAATGGGAACCAAGTTAAATTTCTCTACCGCATATCATCCTCAAACAGACGGACAATCCGAGAGAACCATCCAGACTTTGGAGGATATGTTGCGAACTTGTGTCATAGACATTGGAGGAAATTGGGAAACTCATTTACCTTTAATTGAGTTTGCATACAACAACAGTTATCAGCAAACCCTTGGTATGGCTCCATATGAAGCACTCTATGGGAGGAAGTGTAGATCGCCGTTGTATTGGGACGAGGTTGGAGAAAGAAAGATGTTGGGCCCTGAAATTGTCGAGCAAACTGTTCAGGTTGTTGAAAAAATCAAAGAAAGGATTAAGATGGCTCAAGATCGGCAAAAGTCTTACGCCGATAAAAGAAGAAGAGAGTTGTACTTTGATGTTGGTGAAAAAGTATTTCTCAAAGTGGCCCCAATGAAGGGAGTTCTAAGATTTGGGAAGAAAGTGAAGTTAAGGCCCCCGTTTTATTGGGCCATTTGAAATTTTGGAGCGTATAGGAGACGCAGCTTAACGTTTAGCATTACCTCCCGAGCTATCCGCCGTTCATAATGTGTTTCACGTGTCGATGCTCCGTAAGTACTTACATGATCCTAGTCATGTAGTTCACCATGATGATCTCCAAATTAATAAGGACTTGACATACGAAGAAGGACCAAGTGTTATACTTGATCGAAAAGTTCACGTTCTTAGAGGCCGACAAATACCCTTGGTCAAACCAATGGACTAGACATGGGCCCGACGAAGCTACGTGGGAACGTGAGGAAGAGATCCTAGCTCGTTATCCTAACCTAGAAACAAGTAAGTTTAATTTCGAGGAATTTTTTTAGTGGGTAGGGTTGTAACGACCCGTTTCCAAAGTCATTTATTTATATTAGTTTTAATTGTAAAATTTTTCTTATCTCTTGATTTTCCTTAATGTGTAAATTTATACTCGAGTTATGACGTAGTCTAAGTCGCGCCCTAGACGAATATAAGTTTCATAATATATTATCACTAAGCTAATAATAATAATAATAATAATATAATAATATTTAAATTATAGGGTATTAACTGTGATCATGTGCATGAGCATCCGCAAATAAACTTCATCTCTAAGAATGCACATAAATAAATAAATAAATAAATAAATAAATAAAAGAATTTATTCTCAAAATTTTATCTTTCCGTCAAGTAAGGCTATTTGTATTGTTATGAAAAAAAAAAAGATTTGTATGCCAAGTTTAAACTATTGTAATGAGGGAAAGTTTAATTGGTCAGCTTTTAAATTTATAGCCTTGTTTTTAATCCTCCGTAAATTGAGAGTGAAAATCAATTCCATCAAATTTTCCTAAGATCAAAAGTGCAGAAAAAAGGAAGGATTTAAACCTAAAAAAAATAAGGTATAAATGTTTTGTCTTCAGTAATTTTTCATTTTCAAAAGCAAACTCTTGTAGTCTCAAAGGTTTGAAGGCTGAACCTTTTTTCTTCCTTTTCTTTATTTTTGAAAACTTAAATTCTTAGTTCATTTTTTTTATGAAGATGGTTGCTTATTTTATTTAGGAATCCACTAGCAGTTCGATTTTCTCTCAATTTTGGGCAAAGGTATGAATCCAAAAATTTCATTTGTAATGAGCATGATTTGCATATTATGATAGTTAGTTCGTTCTTTCTTCTCTTTTTTTTTTTCTTCTGTTAAGTAACACCTATATTTTATTCATGTTGATTATATAATAGTATTAGATTTTAAGGCAGTTATAAAACAAAACAAAACAAATTTATTTATTTAATTATTATGTCGTCGTTTGTAATACAGATTTGTGAGTTAAGGGAGAAAAAGTTTAGATCGAATTAAAAATCTAGTCGGTTCTGATACATAGCATTTTTATTTATTATTTATTTGATCCCTATAAATTTTATTCTATTTTCTTAATTGGCAATCACCTTTAGATTTTGTGAGATTTTAGTAATTTATATTATTTCTTCCGTCCAGCATGCATCTATAGGTTTAGTTTGTCTATTCAAATAATTTTATTAATTTCTTTTGATCTAACTCTTCTTTTTTAGATTCAAAACTATTAGAATAACCTTTAAACTCTGAAAATATGTTATATATATATATATATATATATATATATATATATATATACAACTGAATTTAAAATGAAATTTTTATCTGAAACATTTAGCACAAAGAATAAGGGCAACTGATTTTTTCATGTATTCACTTTTTGGAGTGTATAGATCTATATATGTTATATACATACTTTTCGAATCACATAAATATAAATATAATACAAGGATCTTTAATTACTAATCATGCATGCACTGAGTATAATATATATATATATATATCGTATATATGGCCTGGGAAACTGGCTAATCTTATAAATGTATTATTTTTTTATATATAAAATTTTATATGTGATGTCAGAATATATATGAATATATTACGCATGCAGATTAAGGAAAAACAAATATTTTTTTTATATACCATGCAATCGGTTCTCCTGTGCATTTAATTTTTGATCATGCATTTATAGATTTAAATTTATACGTTTAGGTGCGGCGCGACTAGGACTATAAGTTTTGCCTTGAGTTGCTCGACTCATCTTTTCTAGTAAATTAAGGTGTGGGATCTTACTTATCTTTATACCGTTGATTTGATATTGTCCATTTTAATATTTTGTGACTTGCCGTGTGATTATTTGACATTTAGTGTTGAGCAGGACCGTGCTAAGTTGTCCATTGACTTTGCTCTCACTTATTTGCGTTCAATTCATTGATATCATATGATGAGCAGGACCGTGTTGAGTTGTCCATTGACTTTGCTCATATTTATTGACGCGTTTGACTTTAATATTCACTACGTGCGTCTATTTTATTAAATTGGATAAATCGTTGGTATAATTGCCCACATTGAGTATATTCGCGTATACTCATCCCCAAACTAAACTTTTCAGGTACTTGAAGTTGGAGGCGTGGAGTGTCGAATGACGAGTCCTAATAAACTGAATTTACTTTTGTTTATTTTTGGGTCTCAACCGTTTAGACAATGAATTATATTTACTTTATTTTCTTTTATTTAACTTGGTTTGGCTACTCATGGTTTTATTTTAATAAGATGTCACATTTCTAGAGGTTAGGTTTATTTATTTAATTATTTCATAAAATCTTTCTTTTCGTGTTTTATTTAAGGAAAAAAAAATATATATTCATATTTCCGCATTAAATATTTATTTAAATATAGTTTTAACACCTTAAATAGATTAGGGTGTTACATCTAGTCTGCCTAAAATTACCTTGGTACATGGCGTATTAGTCTGCCTAAAATTACCTTGGTACATGGCGTATTAGTCTGCCTAAAATTACCTTGATACATGGCATATGTGCTAATCCATAAAAATGCACACTTTCACTTTACACAAATGAAAAATACACACCTCCTCCAAAACAAATGAATTTTACACACTTTTCGTTTGAAGAGCCGAAATGACCGTTGATTGTGATTTATTTTAATCAAAAAGTGACTAATGATTGCTAATCACTTACACATTGTAAGAAAAGTGTACTTGTGTCTTGCATGAAAGTTTGATAAAGTAGTTAATCATTGGTTATTAATATTCTTTTATATATATTATTAATAGTAATAAATACCTGCTGCATATTTAAATGAAGGCGAAAAATATAGAAATCATACCAAAAAAGACAATAACCCCATGAAGAGCCAAAAAATGAAGATCCCACTCGACAAAATGAATATCCCGCTCGAAAAATGTAACATCCCGCCCGAGCGGGATATTCAATTCTCAGAGCGGGATCGTCATTTTGTCGAGCGGGATATCCATATACTGGAGCGGGATCTTCAGTTTTGTCGAGTGGGATCTTCAATTCTCGAGAGGGATATTCAATTTTTTTCTGTGCACCGCGTGAATTACTTGCACAATGCAGGCACGCCACACCTATTCTTTTTGGACTGTAGTATAGCTGTAAATTAAATTGTACATTTTATGTACAATTTTCACGTGAATCCATACCAGTTTTACTTTTCACTTCTATATATTTCTTACATTGAAGCGAAGATCAAAATACATCTACGAAGAATTAGAAAATTCACTACAAATATCTACGAAAAAATTAGAGAATTGACTTACAAATTCACTCATCTTCGGAGGTTGTTGATTGAGGTGATTTTTACGCATTATAGTTCATTTAATTTCTAATGTTGATCTTTTATTAATCTATTTAGTAATTATACAAAATAAATCGGGATTCGTTACTAGATCAATCTATAATGATCGAAAATTATATTTTAAGATATAAATTATGCAACGCATTAAATGGAACTATTTCCCTCTCGCATAACTCATTTCCCGCTCGGTACATCATAATCCCGCTCGAGCGGGAAATAGGTATACCGAGAGGGATTTTGGGGTTTTGTATTCTAATTTATTTTATTAATCATTTTTCGTTTTTAATTTTATATAGATGGATGAATGGAAGTACTTCACTATCAAATACGGCGGACAATGGCACGATTGTACGTACGTGGGCGGATTTGAATGTTATTCAACTTATGGCGGCCTCTCAATCTCTCATAAATTTGAGATACAACATCGATATTATGTTGAATGGAAATTCGATTAGTACACAAGATGAGTTGTATTATTTATCGCGGTCTCGTACGGGACGCACCATGAAAGCCTGCTTGCGCACCGATCACCAATTTGATCAGTTGTGCATGATGGAATCTTTCCCAACTGTATACGTGATTCACAACAACACGGACGTATATATTCCTTCTTTTGAAGAACCACGCTCTTCATCCTTTGGATACGACTTCGGCGGAACATATTCGGATGAAATGGATCATATCCAAAGACAGATGGTTTTCCTCAAATTGGTTTGATAATCCATATTCGTAGGTAATTACGGATCGACATCCACACCCGAATATTCCTCTATCCCCCAAATGCCCGTTCCAGATACCTCTTCCCAAGGAGAGCAACTTCTCGCAATGATGAACAAGAAAGCAACGATGATGAAGATACAATGAAGGAGATGATGAAAGTTATATTCTAGAATGCGAACCCGAATCCGATAGTGAAGAGTCGGAGGATAACATGACGAGATCCACGATTGCAGAGCATGCAAAGCATGGATTCGTAGGGATGAAGGAGTGAATTCCGAGGATCTCGCCGATTGGTTGGTTCCGTGGATTCCGCTCGATGCTACGATTTCACTCGTTGCACGAGAAAATGACCCGACGGATGATGTGCCGAGTTAAAGGTTGGTTCTATTTTTGAAAGCAAAGATGATCTAAATATTGTAGCCGGTTTGTGGCACATGGAGATTGAGCCGAATACAAAGTTGTATCATCCTGATACGAAGCGTCTCGTATGGATTTGCGAGTAGCATTTGCAAAATTGCCCTTTCGAGTTGCGAGCATCATCCCGAAACTGCGATGCTTGGATAGTCCGCCAATTTAATGGCGATCATGCATGCACCCGTCATCTTGGACGTGTGGTGCCCAAAAAAGTCCACATGAATGTTATTGCACTTACGTTGCCGAAAAATACGGAGAGTGTGAAATCATGAAGCCGAAAGCCATTGTGGAGGAGGTGCTCCGCGAGTTCGGTATCACAATCCAATATGATTTGGCCACGAGAGCACGACACACTGCGATACGGGCTGATGATATACGGAGGGTATGTTGAGTCACTTCCGGATGTTGCCGGCTATCTTCACATGCTTAAGGAATCAAATCCCGGCACGGTTACCGATCCGGCAAGCTTGGAAATGACGGGAAGTTCCGGCATCTATTTGTGGCTCTCGGCGCTTGCGGCACTTGCTTATCCACTCAACATGAGACCCCGTGATCGCAATTGATGGCACTCATCTCAAGGGCGTAAATAGAGGTATCTTGTTTGTCGCGCGTGACGAAGGATGCCAATGAGCAGTATTCCCACGTTGGCGATAGGTGTTGGACCAATCGAAAATGATATCTCTTGGAAGTGGTTCCTCGAGCGTTTTAGAGTTGCATATGGGGAACTCCGATGAATACGATCATTGTCTGCGATGCTCATGTCTCGATAGGTAACGCTATTAGTGAAGTGTTTCCCGATGCGCTCACTACCGCAGTACTACTATCACTTACTCAACAAGTTGAAGCGGTTCGGAAAAGTGGTTACTACCTTGTATGAACAAGCTGCATATGCATATCGTCATTCAGTTTATGAAAATGCAATGAACAAAATCCGTCGAGAGAGCGAAGCTGCATACCAGAAATTAATGAGTGTTGGACCGGAGAAATGGGCTCGGAGCTGTTGTCCGCTCCACGTTATAATACTGACATCAAATGCAGCAGAGTCGTGGAATGGCAGATTGTTGTGGGCTCGACGGCTTCCCATATGCTCAATGATTGATGCAATCAGACATGTCATCGAGAAATGGTTTGATGAGAGACGTGAAGAGGCGAATGGCGATGACGACATATTAACTGCTGAAGCATCTAAAAAACTGACGCAACAGATGAATAAAGCATGAGGTACAATGCAGCTCGTGCACCGGGATTGATCTTCAACGTACATGATGGTAAGAGATATTTCAAAGTAGATCTCCATATGAAGACATGCACTCGCTCGTGAATTTCAACCGGATGGAATGCCTTGCTCTCGTATGCTATTGCTGCAATCGTAAGTTTATCACATTGATTTTGATAATTTTATCACTTAAAATCTCTAATTGTGTGATTGGTTGAAATTGCAGCAAAAATAGAGAGACGATATATGATTACGTGCAATTGTACTACAAAAGAGAAGCTTGGATAGACGCATACAAATATCCTATACTTCGTGTTCCGCACAAAGAAGATTGGACTCTTCCAATTGAAGTAGACAATACATTGGTCTTGCCTCCAGCTATCACTTTCCCGACGTCCGAGAGTTAACCGGCGACGCGCTGTTACGGAGAGTCAAGCTCGTAAGAAATGTAGTGTATGTCATGAATATGGCCATACTCGCCGAAGTCATGTATCACATAATTGAATAAATATAATCTAATGAATAAATAAAGAAGTTATTGCATGGAAATAACATCACAAAATGTAAAGATCCCTCTCGTGTATATACGTATCCCGCTCGCAAAGTGAAGATCCCTCTCGAGAGGGATCTTCACTTGATCGGCTTTAATACATAAAGTGTGTATATAAAGATCCCGGTAGTGCATATTAATATCCCGCTCGAGAATGTGAAAATCCCGCTCGAAAATGTGAAGATCCTCTCGAGAGGGATCTTCACATTTTCGAGCCGGATCTTTCTATTTCCGGTCGGTTTTAGTCGAGTTTTGAATTTCTCTTAATATTTATAATAGTGGCGATGAAAATTGTTAGGCTAGATTAATATATATTCACGATAAAACTGGAAATATATAGCATGAAAATAATAAATAGTCTGCGTACATATCAATTCGGATAAGTGCCATTACAAAATTTAATTTCTGGAAGATGAAATTTGCCTCTACATATTTCTTGATATTGTTCCCGTTCCTGCTCCGTTGGTGGATGACACATGCCATAGATTGCGGTCGCTACCCTCTTCCTATACTGTTTGGTGTGTGTATTACCCCAAGGTATAGAGGGCGAACCACTGATTAATTGCTCAATAGTCATCAATGCATATAGCCCACAACTGTAATTGTCTATTTGCTTGAATTGATCCACGTGCGGGAGGACAACGAGCTTCAATGGATCTTCCTCCTGCTCTTCCAATCCGGTTATGCCTCCAATAAAATGAACAATCGAGCACCCGAGCCCACAACTTCGAAGTGGTGCTAATTGAGTAACTCTCCCCTCTTGAACTTTCCTATCCTTTGCCGTAATAGAGTGTCATACAACTCGGCACAATTCATGCTAACATATCAATTCGGACTACTACGTAATGGCCTCACATGAGACATACCATAATGATCTGCATTAAATGTACACATGATAGTTAATTTAAAAATAAATAATTGCAGAAAATCCAAAATAGAGAAGTTATTTACTTACGTGATGTGCATAAAAAAACGACGACTGCTCGTCACCTGCATTGAGTCCATGCGCTCCAAAACATATGCTCTTAGGAGCCTCCCCGGTACGCATACAACGCCCAAGTCCCCTCAACGGCGTCTCGATCTCTATGCTTAAAATCTTTTTTTCCCATTCACCTTGGAGTTGGAGCTGTTTGAAATTCACATCATAGTTATAGACAGAAAATAGAAAACAAATTGGAAATAAGAAATGAATATTAGTTAGAAAATACATGCAATAAAACTTACGAAGACATCACAATCCAAGAGTACAGTGTTTCTAGCCGTGACATTCTCCAGCACGTTGTCACGGTGAGCAATTCGTTTCCTCAACCATAGCGAGTACGATGTGTCTAAAACCTACAAACACAAATACAATTCATACGTCATTAAACAAATATAACCAAAATAAATAAATAGACTAAACAAGTGAAGTAAATATAATAATTATATTTACTTACCCCAATGATTATGTCAGTGTGTGGATTTTCTAACACCCTCCACCACTGATGCGGAAGATAACCCCCACTCGCAGTCACAACCATAAATTGGTCAGGTGGGCCACTTAGAAACAACTCGTACGCCTGAACCAACTGATATCAAGCTCTGCTGGTGCCCTACTAGCAATCATGGGTGTACGGATCAAGTGCGCTGCATATGTTTCTTCTTCCTATTTCCTCTTCGAGGTACCCGGAACGGCTCATCATCTTCATCCACCGAAGCACCCACCCGAGAAATAGGCACTGCATCGATGGGCGTTCTCATCACAGCTTCTTGTCTAGCATATGATGCCTGGACGTTCTCAAATGCTTTTCCAATTGCCTAAATTTATACGGAAAATTAAATTAGTACAAGTGCTAAATTAAATGATAAATAATTGAAAAATACGTGCTTATTAAATAAAATACTTACCTGCCCAAGCCCCTGCCACAAGGCTTCATCACGACCACTGGGGATTTCCAATGAATGACGATATGGGTCGTGCAGAAAACTACCATACTGCTCAATCGGGGCAAACGAAGATCCAAGCTCAGGCAATGAATGACGGGCAGGAACCTCCGGCTGTACAAAGTGTGTCTCATGAACAGACGGCTCTCGTGGAGGAACTTGTTCATGAACAGACGGCTCTCGTGGAGGAACTTGTTCATGAACGTACGAGCCGGCGTCGAGCAAAGGTCGTGCGCAGGTTCATGAACAGACGGCCGGCGTGATGCAGGAGTAGGCATTCCACGAAAAGTGGGCTCGTATACGGGGCTGCGACGCCGTGAAGATCCACATCGTATATTCTCAAACAAATCTTCAAACCACTTTTGAAATCGAGGCACCCATCTCTGATCCATTTTTTCAAGCAAACGATCTTCAGATTTCTCCAACTCCTGTCTCATCCACCGACGGTCACTGTATCGACGGTGGTGATCTCCTCCGCTGCTCGAAGATGATGATCCCTTTTGACGAGTACGCTTCCCCTTATCTTGAGGAGGAGGTTGACGTTCCTCCTCAGAATGATCTTCATGCTCAACAAAATCAGCGCCTCTCTGTGCTCCTCTCCTTCGAGGGACATGCTCCAATCGCCTCATCAACCTCCTAAGCAGCCTCCCGAAAGCTGCCTTGCTTGATGCTCATGACGGGTAAACTGTTCCCCATGCCGTAACGGATTGTGCGGCACCACAAAGTCCACTGCAAGGGCATTTGGGTACAAAGTGGACTGCATGTACAAACTCTGCGCCTCGTCGCCATATGGTTCCAACAGAGTGACACGAGGGACCTACAATAAATACAAAATAAATATTAAATACAGAATAAATGTCCATATAAATTTAATTAATTAAATAATTAAATACCTGTAGAGAAAATATAGGCTCAAGCTCCATTCCAGTTCTGCTCTTAAATTTCCATCTAAGGGCATCTGGGTCGTGCATTCGGCGAAGCAAGACTCACTACTGAGCGGTAGCTAAATCCGAAGTACTTCTAGGGACCAAACGTGGAAAGCCCACACCGAACCGTAGAAGTGGTACTTCGGCGAGCTACGTATGTTTTGAACGTAGTGCTTCGATTCGCATAAGTGTAGGACCCCCAAGGAAATGCGTGAAACGCCTCTAAATCGTCCACCAATTTCCACACCCACGCAAAGAACATATCTCTTCGGATCGTAAGCAAGTAATAACGGTATATAATACTAACACATGAGCCACCCGAGATACGCTCACCGGTTTCATCTCTAACCGAGTTCCGCGTGTTGGTGAACCGATCCAGTAGGGCTGCGACACTAATCGGCATCCCATTACAAAAATGCCGATACACCTCCACCCTTCGTACGTCATGGTTGTCCGAAGGTCTAAAGTCGGACGACCCGAAGACCAAGCCGCAATAAGGGCATACTGCGGATAGGAAAAACGGATGTTTGCCCCATTTATATGAAACCACATGTCGTACTCTTGAGCGCCCGGATAATTAATCTCACGTGACAACACGTGATGCACGGCCATACTGCACTTCTGCCCCGGCTTCCAATAAATAAAGTGCCCAAAGCACCCTGCTATAAACCTATCCAGTAGCTCCTGCCCACCAACGAACAACAATGTCTTACGAACATCTTCTAAAACCTTGGTCTTGTAAGTATGTGCTAATCGTCGACCGACGATTAATCGTATCGCCCTCTTGAACGTAATCCGAATCAACGGAAAATCAATCAAATTTACGAACATCAGTAATTATTTATTTAAAATTTAGAAAATTAAATTCACGAAATTCACGTGAAATTAACTGCACAATTTAAAATTCGCCAAATTCAAACTAAAATTCACGAAAATAATACTAAAAAATGACTGAATTAATACATGAATATAAGACAATTTCCCGCTCGAGAACAATATCCCGCTCGAGCGGGAAATAGGTTCGCCGAGCCGGGAAATAGTACATTACGAGCGGGAAATAGTTCTATCTACATGAATCATGATATTACCTACCGAATTCTAAAAAATTACGCAACACAAAATAATTATACCCACTTTAACGAAATATTACTAAAAATTACGAAACAATTATGCACGTAGTTTAAATTCACCTAATTAATACGGAAATTCCACGAAAATAATACTAAGAATGAGTATCATGCATTTAAGCCTATTTCTCTCTCGACAAACCTATATCCCGTTCGACTACGTAATATCTACATTGGAGCGGAAAAAATAGGTAAAATCAAGCGGCAAATAGTTAACTAAATAACAAACCTATATCCGCCGACCATACTATATCCCGCTCGGCGGGAATTGTGTGTTCTCGAGCGGGAAATTGTTGTATCCGAGAGGAAATAAAATTAATATAGATCCCGCTAACCCGTTTATCCCGACATGATTTTGTATCCACCAAACTTTGAAGATCCCTCTCGGTGCTTTCTTGAAGATCCCTTTCTAACGCAATTTGGGACCACCGGCGTCGGATTTTTTGGGGTGGAGGGACCAGCACGAAATAGTGGTCGGGAAATTGGGAATTGGGTGGGGAGAGAGGGATGGTGGCTGTCGGGATTTAGGGTTTGCCGTTTTTTTTAGATGGTTTTTATTTTACACACGGTAGGGGTCGGGAAATTGGGAATTGGATGGGGAGAGAGATGGTGGTCGTCGGGATTTGAAGGGGTGGGGTAGGGTTTGTCGTTTTTTTTTTGAGATGGTGGGGGACACAGGGGTTATTTAATGTAGAAAGTGGGTCAAAAAGTGGTTTTTATTCAAAATCATGACCGAATCTTGGTCGTTTTTTTCTTCTCTCCTTCTCGCTTGCGCACAGTATTTTTTTTTTCTTTCCCAAGGCATGAGCCTTGTTTTTTGTGGAATGAAGTGATGTTTTGTGGGCCATTGTAGGGTTACTTTTGTAGGGTTGTGTATTTTTCATTTGTTTTGGAGGAAGTGTGTATTTTTCATTTGTGTAAAGTGGAAGTGTGTAAAATAAATTTTACCCCCATGGCATATTATATTGTTTTGATTGACAATTATCAATATATCAATATATAATAAGAAAAAGAGTAAGAAATGCATATGTGTTCTGCTTCTCACCTTTATCTTCTGTGCTGAGATTGGATTGTAGAAAGTGACTAGTGAGATTGGATGAAAAATAATCAAACTTTTAATCTCTACAGTATGAATGCACCTTATATTATGATTTATAATAGGTTATTCTCGTTTTGGTCTGAAACTTGTTGATTAGGTCATTGGTTTTATTCTACCATTGCGTATAGAATTGTTGAAATATATGTTTTATGTAATTGTTGGTTGGTTATGTTATATGCTCGATTTTTTATATAATTGTTATTAGTTATTTTTGAATGAAATTGAGTTAAATGATCTTTGTAGTTCGATCAGCAGTTTGAAATTATGTTAATCAGTAGAAAAAAAAATTAATTCTTCTGTACCAATATCCTTTTGCTTTGAGTTTACATGAAATTGGCTTTGACTTTGCTATTTGTAGATAAAGAATGATGTGAAAAATGGATTCTATATAGAGAATTTGACTGAGGAGTATTTAACCTGCTATGATCGAGGTTATCACATAAATTATGATTATGGTAAAAGGAGGGGTTAACGGACCCTGTATTGATCTTTACATATTATTGTTTCTAATTTATGGTTTTACTACAATTGAAACTTTTATCTTGCAGGGCCTAACGAATAGAATGATGTGAGCAATAAAACGAACTCCAAGAGCTCAAGATCCCATATCATGTGTAATTGAGTAATGGTGCAAGGTATAATTGAGTCATTTTCATTATGGATGTGTGCGTTATGATAATTGATCTTTACTTGATTGAGCGTCAATTTTGAATCTTTTCCTATATTCATCATTTTTTTAATTGAAGCATTTTACCATGCAGGAGTCCTCATCCAAGCACTTTGTTAGTTCAAAGACTTGTAGAATCTCTCTCGTCAACCTTGCTGGATTTGAGATAGATATTTCCGATATCGCTAGCAGGCAGCATGTGAAAGTATTACAAATACATGATAATGTTAGTTCATACTTTGGATACTTTGGTTTATTTTGGAAACTTAGTTGTTTCGTTTATTTTGGATCGAATAAGTTGATGTTTGATTTATTTGGGAATGAATACTTTAATGTTTATCATATTTGATAATAGATATCTTATATGTATTGAACTAATTTGATTTTTATGAAAATTTGATTGGTGTATTTTGGAATTGAGTCTCTTTCGATGGTTTATAATGGTTGTTTGTTTGATAAAATTTGGATAATGAAATAGATTAATTTACAAAAATTAAAAAAAAAAATCTGCCCAAAATAGCGACGGGATAGAGACGGATGTGTGGTCACTGGAGGGTGGATGATTAGCGACGGAATGTGTTCCATCTCTATTTTAGCGACGGAATATTCCGTCTCTATTCCGTCTCTAATCGGCGGCGCCGACTCTGGCGACGTGGTGTTGGCGACTAAAAATTCCGTCGTTAGTCCGTCGCTAATTTAGAGACGGATGGAAAATTCGTCGTTGATTTTTTTAGCGACGCTATTTTCGAAGACGTTCGATGTCCGTCGCTATTCCGTCGCTAAATATAAATAGCGATGGATATCGTGGGTTTAGAGATGGATTTTTCCATCGCTAATCGGCCAATTTTTTGTAGTGTATGGCAGTACGCAGAATAGCACCCAAGTGTGAAGGTAAATATGGATATTGAACTTTTCAAAAGAAAAATATGGATATTGACAAAATTGGGTCATCCTAGTATGTTGGAATTATATATATATATATATATATATATATATATAATAATAATAATAATAATAATCCCACAAGATATAATTAGTCCCCATCAATCAAGGAATATCGGTTACTAAAAAATTAAAATGTCTTAAAACTCCCTAAGAGCATATAATCGACATCACAAATCAGCAAAATGAGATAATTAGATCTCAACCATTAATTAGATTAAATCAAAGGTATATAATGGTTTCTAGTTTCCAATATAATTCATCACTTGTAAATTCTGTCTTCCCCTCTCACTGAATGGCCGCCGCTGACGCTAATATACCGGTCATTCCGGTGATTGAAGAGAGAAGTCTGAATGCTATTGAGACCATGACGAGCAGTTTGATCCTCGTCATAGCCTTGATAATGCAGGGGGTCGTGAGGGAAGATGTACTATTCATCTTCTCCTCGATCATCCTCGTTTTAACCATAAACTCTTTGTTCGTTTTTGTTTACAGGTTTCGGAGAGCTTATAAGATCGGACACACAACCGCCTCCGCTTCTAGCTTCTCTAGTCCATCTTTTCAAAATATAATGATCCAGAAGTATTTTTATGTCCATGAGATCATACACTTTTACAACATGACAACATATCAATCCAACCATCTCAAACCTTAGACAACTACATGCAATCATTTTTTTATTATGCTCATATGTTACCCTCTAATCTCTATCCTTGCCAATTAGTCCAACGATATATTTAGATGATAATTGAGTTTAATTTTTATGCTTTATGTATGCAGTTGCAAACAAAATAATCTCTTTCTGGAATAGGACAAAGACTGTAGGAGTATAAACCACGGAAAGTTGTTGTAACATAGGAGAGCTCTCTAACCTCAATCAGGGTAACTTTTAGCTCGCAGTATCGTTTCTTTTCCAAAACTCGCTCAAAATTCTTAAAAAATTGTGAAATGTTTAAGTTGGGCTTCATACGTGTCTTGATACTACAATTAACACTCTCTAAGTTGCGTGCTTCTCATACCAACTGTGAAAGCTTTCATGTAGCATACCGCCCATTTTTTCTTTACATTGTAAGTATTTTTAAACCAGTTGTTGTCATGAACATCATATTGTGCTAATAAGATACTCCAAGCCTCCTCAAACTCAGTCTCATCATCAATTCCATAGATACATTTTTTAAAATCCGTTAAGAAACATGATCCTTCCTTCATCAAGTTTCCTAAGTGTTTGATGTCATTCTGCATTAAGTGCCATGTGCATAAACCATGAAATGTATCTGGCATTACCTCATGTAAAGCCTTTGCCATAGCTTGATCCTGATCGGTGAAGACAATGAAAGGCTTTTTTTCCTTGTGTGCTTCCAAAAATGTTTCAAACAACCATATAAATGATGCCGCAATCTCATCATACAAAAGCGTTGCCCCAAAAATCACAACTGTTCTATGATGATTAAAACCTGAGAAGATAGCAAGAGGTCTATTAGCAAGATTCATACAATATGTGGTATCCAATGACACAACATCACCGAAGTACTCATAGTTGATCAGCATTCTTGCATCTTCCCAAAAAAATATTAGTAATCTGGTCTTCCACATCCATTTGGTTAGCATGATAAAATGATGAATTAATAGATAGTTGTTGAAAGTATCTCATTAAACAACCAACTTCGCCGTATATCATGCTATTCATAAGTTTATTTTCCTAGTACTCCTTAACATTCATAGCCCAAAGAACCAAATAGTCATTCATAATGTAATACGCGCGGTTACTGAAATATCGAGTAGTTATATCTTGAAAAAATCAAATAAGTTAAATCAATTCATTATTGAATAATTAGACAAAGAATCGTATGATATATCTAAGGAAACAAATTGAAACCAATCATCTTTAAGCATTACTATTTTTCGTCCTGTAATTTTAATTGTTTTTAATCACCATTCAAATAAGTGACAAACTGCAATTTAAATGGATTGCGACATTTGGAAGAGGAAATTTTGGTGCAATTTAAATACTATATTGCAACATTTGGAAGATGTTCTTATAGGCAGACACACACAAACATATATATCCATCCATCATTTTCTCTAGCTAGTTGTCCAATATAATTCATCACTTGTAAATTCTGTCTTCCCCTCTCACTGAATGGCCTCCACTGACGCTAATATACCGATCATTCCGGTGATTGAAGAGAGAAGTCTGAATGCTATTGAGACCATGACGAGCAGTTTGATCCTCGTCATAGCCTTAATAATGCAGGGGGTCGTGAGGGAAGATGGACTATTCATCTTCTCCTCGATCATCCTCGTTTTAACTATAAACTCTTTGTTCGTTTTTGTTTACAGGTTTCAGAGAGCTTATAAGATCAGACACGCAACCGCCTCCGACATGCTTGACTTTTTTGTCACTCTCTCAATAGGTGCCCTGTGCTTCGACCACATACTCCACTCAAAACGCTTTACTTACGAAAATGTTGAGCTAACGATAACCATACTAGCTGTCGTAGCGTTTCTTTTCAGTGTTATAGCCCCCATCGTCTTCATGACAGGCTCTTCTTGATCGATATGATATCGATGATGATCAGATTAAGATATCGATCTCTTATAGTATTTTGTGAAGGCAGTAGGCATCACCTTTATTTATTTGGAGACCACCAAGACTCATTAAATATTAGTATATTTTATTTTGGGAATGTAATTTAATGACTTGACAAGACTAGACTGTAATTTGTGCTTATCTAGAGTTATTCTTCTTTAATTTCTATATACTTCTTCAATTTGTTGTCTTTTTTCCTGATGTCCTTGTTTTGTCACAACTGAGCTGGCTAAGGATAGAAGATCGAGGACACGTGGAGGGATCAGCTACAAGACTTTATTGGCGCCGCGCCGGTTGGGAGTTTGATTAATTTTGTTTCACTCTTCTACTGTCTTGTTAAGTTGTCATTTGTAAATGTTTTGTAAAAAAATATTGAGAGAAAATTTGTTATACTCACTTAAGAAGATAAAAAATTTGTTACACTAGTAATTGGAAACAAATTAGTTATACTCAAGTTTATAAAAATACCCTCCAAGATCCCACCATATATCAAACTTTTACCACAAAATCCATCGCACAGTCAATTAATGCTTGGAAATTGAAAAGGTGAAAGCTGCGGCAGTTTTGTCTTGGCGTCAATTTTTGTGCCATAAAAGTGTTGACCAATTTTTTAATTAAATACTACAACCGTTCACTACAAGACAAAACCACCTTAAAATAAATAAAACCCTCCCCACCATTGAGAACCCGCTCAAACATCCCTCTCGGTTATTTTTGTCTTTATACAAATTTGCGGTGGTCCCAAATTAAAATCGAGAAGGATCTTCACCCAACCCCCATAGAAAGTGGAAGCGATGGTCCATCTTGTACCCAAATTTCTGACAGTGAAAGCGGCGGTAATTGTTTATAAAATATGTCGGGACTACAGGTTAGTAGCACGATATTTAATTATTTAGATTTAAATTTTACATATGAATTATTTGTTTGAATTATTATGAACATTCTTCGAATTGTATTGTGTAGAATATTATAAATAAGGATTTTAGGGTGTTTGAATTATGTAATGGCCATTGTAAATTAGATCCCTCTCGAGAATATCAATATCCCGCTCGAGCGGGATTTCACGTAATATATAGAAGCCCGAGAGGGAAATTAATTTTCTAGGTAGGGATTTAATTACAAAATTGACCTATGAAATTTTTTTGTAAATTACTACAACATATTTTAATATTCAAAATTTTGATTGATTTATCTATGCTTTCGATGTTTTGAAGGAATAAGCATAATTATATTTATTTTAGAATTTTTAATTATGTAATTTTCATTGTAAATTAGACCCCTCTCGGTTAGAACTAGATCCCTCTCGACAATATTAATATCCCGCTCGGGCGGGATTTCACTAGATATATAGAATGCCGAGAGGAAAATTATATTTCTCGGTTAAGACGTAATTATAAAAATTACCTATTAATTTATTTTGTAAATTACTGCAAAATATTTAAAGATTCTTAATTTTTAAATTATTTGAAATGCTTTCGAATTATGAATTCATTGGCATAATTAGTTGAATTAATATTGAATTGTTTATTAATTATTTGTTTGTGGACCTTGTGTATATAGATTATCTATATTTTTCTTGTGTTAATTGTTGATGAACCCGCTCGAGAACTTTATAAAGTAAAGATCCCGATCCTGGCGGGATATTAATTAATGCGAGAGGGAAATTGTTGAATATGGTCTTGAAATTTATATTAAAATTATGTGTATGGTATTTGATTATGTTAATTTGTTTATGAAGTAATTGTGAATTTATGTACTTTTCGAATTAATTTTGAGTGTGTATTTTTATTGTAGAATTATAGCATACAATTTTGAATTGTACACTGTAAATCAACTTTGTTATTTCGGAATTAATTTTGCTTTTATTTTTTGTCATTAGATTGTATACAGAGGCCCGAGACAATTAACCGTTTGTTGACGGTTAGCACATACTACAAGACGGGTGTATTAGAAGATGTTAGAAGAGTATTGCATGACATTGACGGTCAAGAGTTGCTCGATAGATTAATGTCGGGGTGCTTCGGGCAGTTTACTCATTGGAATCCAGGACAGAAGTGCGCAATGGCAGTACATCACGTGCTGTCACGTGAGGTTACATATCCGGATGCTGAGGATCACGAGATGTGGTTCCATATAAATGGGACGAACCTACGTTTTTCATATCCGGAGTATGCCTTGGTGACTAGTTTGAACTTTGGCTCGTCCGACTTTAGTCCGTCGGCGGTTCTGTGGAAGGATGCAGATAAGTGTGGCTGACTTACTGGATCGATTTACCAACACACGTAACCCGATCCCCGATCCAAACGGTGATTTGTACCTCCGTGTCGCCCATGTGTTAGAGTTGTACATGTTTCTGCTTGGTTACGACCCAAAGAAGCACGTTCATTCGTGGGTGTGGAAATTGGTCGATGATTTGAAGGTGTTTAACAATTTTCCGTTGGGAGCATACACATACTTGAATTTGAGGCACTACGTCAAGAATGTGCAGAGGAAACAAAAGTACCATTTATACGGTTCTGTTTGGGCTTTTCACGTGTGGTCCCTGGAAGTTCTTCCTAATTTAGCTGCTTCCGTTGGTAGAGTTGTTGACCCAACTGGACGTCCCAGTTGTCTTAGATGGAAATTTAGAAGCAGACCTGGAATGGAGCTTCAGCCTCTTTTTGAGCTACAGGTAATAAAATTTCTTAATTAATTAAATTATTTTTCGTACTTAATTTTTTATATTTAATATTTTATTCATTGCAGTATGGGAATTTTGAACCATTGGCCCCGTTCGAGGACGAGGTGCAGACTTTTTACTGGCAGTCATCTCAGTATCCAAATACACTCAATATCGAGTATGTAGCCCTGCAAAATCCACTAAGAGCATGTGAACAGTTTCCTCGTCATACCCATGTAGAAGCATCGTCCCCAGTACATGAGGCTCGAAGGCACAGACAAGCACAGAGGGAGGCTCCTAGCTATGTCGAAGATCGTATTTCAAACAAAGAGCTTGAGCCTAAGCCTGAACGTCCGGTCTGAGATAAGGGAAAGCGTACTCGAGTCCCTACATCATCATCATCGAGCAGTGGCGGATACCATTACCGATGATACAGTGATCGTCGCATGATAAGAGAAGAGCTTGAAAAATCAGAAGATCGACTGTTAGAGAAGATAGATAAGAGATGGTTGACTCGCTTTACAAAGTGATTCGAGGATTTGATGGAGAAGGCTTGATGTGGATCTTCACGTCGTAGTCCTGCATATCAACCCACCACTCATCGTCGTCTAGAGCCCGATTATCGGACCCCTACAGCCATCGTACATGAGCCAGAGCATGATGGTAGTGAACGGCAGGACACTACTGCCACCGCTAGTGAGCCATAGTACGTTCCTTTCATGCACATAGTATCAGAGCACGGCACTAGTTAGCAGCAGGTTCCACCTCGTCGTTCTATGGCCGAGTTTGGTACATCATCGCAAATGTTTGGCGAGTCTGGTTCTTCTCTACAAGATCCGCATCGTCATTCCATGTTCGCTCCCTCTGATCGTCCAGATTTACTTTTTACACAGCTGGGACAGGTAATTTTCTTCTTCTGTTACAATTTCTTGCTTTTTTTGTTTTAATTTTAATTTACTCTATTCGTTGTCAATATAGGTAATTGGAAATACTTTTAGTACGGTGGCTGCTCAAGAAGGTGGAGGAATTCCTCTCCAAGTGACTCTGATTAGCCAAGTGCCCCAAGTTGAGGCTAATGTTCAAAAGAGATGGGATAAACATCCCATGAGGAATAAAAGACCTAGCAAAGCAGTTTCTATGCCTTTTGAGGCCGAAGTGGCGCCGATACCACTTTCGAGGGAGCTTGTTGAGGAGTTCATGAGGGGTCCGACCGATGCGTACGTGATAGTGATAGCTTGTTGTATCACGATTGGTGGATGAATTTAATGAATGGGAAATCAGATCTCATTATCGGGGTATAATTAATATTTATATTAGAGCTGTTAATTATAAAATATTTGTTATTTAATAAATCTTCTTTTTTGCAGGCTGTTGATATGTACTTGATGTATTTGCAAACACGTTTGAGAGAGCGTGCGGGATCAAGTACTGGAACATGTCAGCTTCAAGAACACGGCCATCTTAGATATCGATGTCTTCGTAAGTAATTTTTAATTTTTTTCAATATATTTATTTTAACAACTAAGATTTTATTTTTTTTCAATGGAAACAGGTACAACTCCATCATGAATGACATAATGTGATTTTAACAAAAGATTATCCGAAGAGAATGAAGGGCAAGTGAGAGACATACTATGATTGGTTGGCTCCATGTAGCATATTATTTGGAGTGCATGGAGTTGATGTGGGTGATTCACAGACTTCCATTTTTGAAGCAAAGCATGTAAGTGAATTATTCTTTTTTATTGTATTTATAATATTTATAATATTTAATATTAATATTATATTATTAATTAAAATTTCATACTGTTATTCCATATTTCTGCTGCATTTGAAGTGAGGTGGCTATATCGCGGTACTGGACACATGCATCGAGCCCACTTCTCTGGTCCAACTCTCATTAATCTTTCATACGCACATGCGCTCTCTCGACGCAAAGATTTCATTGCCTTTTCATAAACTGAAGTACGATATACATAAGCAGCTCGTTGATACAAAACCACAACAATTTTTCCATAGCTTTTTAGCTTATTCAGCAGGTGATAATAGCACAGACCGTGAATTGCATTCGAAAACACTAAACTAATAGCATTAGCTATGGAGGCATGAGCATCAGAGACAATCAACGTATTTGACAAGTTCCTATACGTAACCTTAAAACGGGATATGAACCATTTCCAAGAGATATCTTTCTCAATTGGCCCAACACCTATCGCCAGTGGAAAAACATGCTCGTTGGCATCCTTCGTCATAGCGACCAACAAGACGCCTCTATTTTTGCCCTTCAGATGGGTGTCATCCACAACGATCACATGTCTCATATTGAGTGGATAAGCAAGTCTGCAAGCGCCGAGAGGTACAAACAAGTACTCGAACCTCTCATCATCGCCAACAGCTAGATCAGTAATCATGCCCGGATTTGTTTTCTTAAGCATGTGAAGATAGCATGACAGCAACTGGAATGATTCAACATACCCTCCATATATCATTTGTATCGCTGTATGTTGTGCTCGCAGCGCCAAATCATATAACATGGTGATACCGAACTCGCGTTGCATCTCCTCCACAATGGCTTTAGGCTTCATGATTTCACACTCTGTTCTAATTTTCCGAGTAACGTATGCTGCAACGACATTCATCTTGATTTTTTTTGGAGCAACACGTCCTAGCTGGCGAGTGCATGCATGTTCAAGATTAAACCTGTACACATACCAAGTATCAGTCCCACGTGATGATGCATGCAGCTCGAATGGGTAATTTTCTTAACGATTACACTTCCACTTAAGGCGCCTCATGTCAGACATGAGAACTTTGTATTCGGCTCCTTTCTCCATGTGCAACAATCCAACTGCAATATTTAGGTCATCTTTGCTGTCGAAAACAACACCAACATGCAACTCAGCATCGACATTCGGATCACGTTCTCATGATACGAGAGAAATCGTAGCATCAACCGGAATTACCGGAACTAACCTATTTGTTAGATCATCAGGATTGACTCCTCGCTAGGACAAACCCATGCACTGTGCTCCGCCATCGTAAATTCTCGTGAGTCTTCCTCTGTTTGTTCCTCAGATGAATCACTATCAGGTTCAAGAGTATAACTTTCCTCGTATTCATCGTCTGAACTTCTCTGCACGTTGGATTCTAGCTCATTATTATGAGTAGTAGCTCTCTCGGGATCACTGCTCTCTGGGAAAAATGGTACGAGATCCGTGGACGTCGATCCTTAATTGTATCCTCCAATGGGGTATGAGCCAACAAAAAAATATGATGAAAGCGACTGTTGCTGGATACATTCCATTTCATCAGAATATGTTTGCCTTTGGTCATATTGAAAGGATGATGCCCCAGGTTCTTCGAAAGACGAAACATATGCGTCTATGTGGATGTGGATCAGATACACAGTTGAGAAGGACTCAATCAAGCACAACTGAGCAAATTATTGATCATTGCTCAAGAGAGATTTCATAGTGCGTCCAGTACGAGATGGCGATAAGTAATACATCTCGTACTGTGTGATCATCGAATTTTGGTGCATCATAGCATCGATATTGTATCTTAAATTGATGAGAGATGAAGTGGCGGTAAGAACTTGAGTAATCTGTTCCGAACCGCCCACGTATGTACAATGGTGCCATTGTCCGCCGTATTGGACAGTGAAGTACTTCCATTCATCCAAATTCTGAAATATTGAACAGGGTTCATCAATAACTAAAATTACAAAAATATTCGATTAATTAATTAAAAAAAATAATAAAGCTAAATATTAACATATTCGATCAATTAATTAAAGCAAAATAAAAATACAAAACCAATATTTATATGAGAATAAAATAAAAATATTAAACAATTCACTATTAACCGAATGTATTTATAATTCAAAAGCATCCTATATTTTAACCACATAATTAATACAATTTTATAATTAATTTTTATAATTAAATCGTGACATAAAATATTAATTTCCCTCTCAGACATCTATAATTTTTCAAAGAATCCGCCCAAGCGGGCTTTATGCTTGGTCGAGAGAGATTTACTTAAAACCGAGAGGAATTTTATTTAGAAATGTCTCAATGCATTTATAATTCAACATAATCATATATTTAATCAAATTATGATTATTCGTCCAAAAATGCGAAATTATGGATAAATCACAGAAAAATTACAAATATTAATATATTTTGCACTAATTCACAAACAAATTTCATAGTTAATTTTTATAATTAAATCCAGACATAAAACATTAATTTCTCTCTCGAACATCTACAATTTTTAAGAAGATCCCGCCCGAGAGGGATTTACCCTTTGTCGAGAGGGATCTTGTTAATACCGAGAGGGATTTGATTTACGAAGGCCCAGGCATAATTAAAAAACTCTAAAATGCATATTCATAATATTCTACATAATAAAACGAAACAATTATCAAATAATTAAGAAATTATTCAAGCCCTAGAATAAACCTACAATTACAAATTATTCCACAAAAAAATCAACAAAATTAATTAACTAATTAGAAGATTACAAACCTCTCTTCCTTTTTTTCACGTTGGCTTCACTACTGAATGAACGAAACTACCAATTTTTTAAGTGATAATGGTTATGGTGTGTTCTCAATCTTTACTAAGAAAAATTATATAGATGTGAAGGTAAAATTGGTACAAGTTCACATGAAAGTTAAAAGAAGAATTTTCACATCTACAGTACAAATGTGTAAGATGGCGTGTTTCATAGTCTGCATTGTGTAAAGAAATTAACCTCATGCATGTTTGACCAAAATTTATCATTTCACGTGCAAAAATTAAAGTTCTCGCTCAACAATGCTTAAATCCCTCTCGAGTGGGATCTTCAAAAATCTCGAGAGGGATCTTCATTTTTTTGGCCCTTCATGATATTATTGTTCTTTTGGTATAGTTTACATATTTTTCGGCCTTCAATATTTCCTTATCTGTACGTACTCGTTAATACTAAATAAATATATAAAATAATATTTTACTAAATAAATAATCTGCAAAATCTAGAATATAAACAATAATGGAATTATAATGTCACAATGATTGTGCAAGATAAGGACACAAGGACAAAAGTTATGACATAGTATAAGAGATTCTCAATCATTGGCAACTTTTTCAATAAAATATGTCACAATCTAAGGGTAGATTCGTCCATTCACCCCAAACTTGTGCATAACTAATTTGTTTCAAAATGGGGGTGTATAACAAATTTTTTAAATGTCAAAATGAGTATATTGAGGTATTGAGACAAAAATATTAGTCCAAATGCTTTTTATTTTATTATTATAATATAATGAATTGAAGGTTCACCCAATTTTTTTCACAACAATTTCATACTAGTGTATCCATCAAATAAACCAGTATTTGCACTATTTTCCGAAAATATGGAAGCAAAGTAGAGATAATTATAAATAGTAGGGAGCCAACAATGATCTTGTATATATGTAATTTTATATAGAGAATATTATTTTACTTTCAAGTTTAATCTATTACTAATACAAAAATAAAGTTGCCCTATCCACGGTGTTCCGTTCAGATTTTTCTTTATTCTGGTAATTTGTCTAATTTTAATTCATATATATTCTAATTTTTATATTTATTAATTAAAATTTTATTAATTTCACATCTCATATATATCTTTCCCTCTATTTAATTAATTTCTTCTATTATACATATTAAAATAACAATTTCGGAATGCATTCTTATAAATCCTTATTTTATACATTCTTAATTCATATATAATAATCTATAGAAAATTTGTAAATGAAAATACCTATGAAGACTAAATAAATATATTTAGTCAACATATCTACATTGAATCCTTTTTATTTTTCATTCATGTTTTTCTAAAAATTTCGATTATTGCTTTCTAGAAAATATATACATTGAATCAAATGTGGGATATGTAGCTAAAGAAAATAATAAAAAAACTTGAAGATGTAAACATATTTTTTACCGCATTTTGGCAAAGATTAAAGATATCGATTTAACATGAACTAACGAGACGGTTCAAATATACTTAAAAAGAATGATTTTTACTAATTTTAATTAATATTACTTTGAAGATGTAATCATTTTTTCGCATTTTGGCAAAGATTGGAGATATCGATTTAGCATAAACCAACCAGACGGATCAAATATACTTAAAAAGAAGAATTTTTACAAATTTTAATTAATATTAACTTTGTTTAGATTTTTATCGAGTAATTTAGCATAAACCAACGAGACGGTTCAAATAACATAGAAAGAAGGATTTTTACTAATTTTAATTAATTTTACTTGGAGTGATCATATTTTTATCGAGTATTACTCAACGGATTTGAGACGAGTATGTACAGTAAAATCACTATTTTAATCGAGATTAGGACGAACATGTAGAAAAATTCTAAACAAATTTAGATTTAAAAAAACATAATGAATGAGTATACTTGAGTCATTATCATTCCTAATTATAAATTTAGATACGTGAAATAAAATTAATTTTTCTAAGTTTGATAAATAATTAACACGAATAATATCACAACTTTTAAATGAAATATAAGCTTATTTTTAAAATATATACATATAAATTAAAACATAAAAGTTATTTTCCGTAACATACATAGAGAAGATAAGGGGGCGTTTGGTTTGCTTGATAAGGAGTGATTGATAATACAATCCCACCTAATCACATGTTTGGTTTGAATGATGAAACTCATGATGAATAACTAGGTCCGTGATCCAATCATTCAAATGAATGATAACTTATCATCCCAAATTTGGGTTGATTATTAATCATTGTCTAATCCATAATGCAAAATTCCAAAATAATCACACATAAACACACACACACACACAAAATACACATACTGGCTACTTCACACAGTAGCACACACACTCACACACACAGCACACAGTAGCGCACACATTCACATAGTCCTTCAATTATCTTACACCACAATCAAACAATCCAAACAGAAGAGTAATAATAAAAACAGCAAAAAATAAAAATACAGGCTAATCCCTTTAATTACCCTCCCCTCCTATCACAAATCAATATTTAAGATACTGTACATATGAAAATACAAAAAGTCTAGATTATTTCCTATTTAAAATACTGTAAATATGATAATTAATTCTCCAGTAATTACTTCCTAATCATTCTGATCAATTATGAAAAAACACAAAACACATAGCTTACTCTCTTTTCTTTATTTGGTTGAAACCATCATATCCAGGCCTAATAGGCTAATGTATTGTCACCAAGAAAAAAGAAAAAGAAGAGGAAACCCCCTTTTCTGTAATCCCCACCCAAAAGAGTTTTATGCTAACAAACAAGAAAAATATATCCTACTACATACAAACGAAGACATTGATATATATCAATATCTTTGGTACAGAGAGAGGGAGGGAGAGGGAAGGACTCAAAAATATGTACTAGCATTGGGTAACTGTTAATTACTTCAACATATCTTTTGTCAGACATGGTTGTTGGCATCTTATTGGTCTATTTGTGTTCACTTAAGTTCTTGAACCGATAACCATCTTTCGGCTAACCTAGCCTGCTCCGTTGCTCGGGACCAACAAGGGGTAGTACAGGAATATTCACTTGTTGTCCATCGACTACGTCTTTCGGCCTGATCTTAGGCCCCGACTCGCCCTCCGTGGACGAACCTTGCAGAGGAACCCTTTGGTTTTCGAGGCATTGGATTCTCACCAATGTTTGCGTTACTCAAGCTGACATTCAAGTCGTGGAATGTTTGATTAGTTATAATTAATCAACCAAATTAGGAAGAAATCTAGAGAAATATTGTAGGATATAAAATATAGAAGTGTAACAAAAAGAATTTCAAATATCATGTGAATTCAAAATAAAAAAAGTTTGACTATCTAAAAATATTTAAGATTGACTGTTGATTATTATTTTATTCTAATTTAGAATTGAGATAAAGATCAAAATTTTATATCGCTATAGAAATCGTTCTGTTCTATAATATCCAATATTTATTGGTAATTGCTATGTTTAAAATCACCTTTGTAGAATATTGATATTCAATTATTCATGAAAAAATTAGACACATGTTGCTTAATATCCTACCCGGCTTTAATCCGGATCAAGAAATGGATATGGATCGTGTGGCGGAAGAGGGAAAAGCGTGCTAGATGTCATATCATACAAAAGCGTGCTTGGTCATTTTATTGCTCGTACTACGTGTCATTTTCTCAGCCAATCGTATGAAAATGTTGGATCTTTGGACCAATCCATTCGCACAAAAAAATTTGTGAAGGATGGATATTGACAAAATTGGATAACCGTTGTAGTTAGGATTTTTGTGATTGATATATAGTTTTATTGTGACATATCTACGGATTATATTTGGTTAATCAACATATGAGAAATTTTGAATTAGGTGTTTTTGATAAGGAAAAATATATATTCATTTTCAGGAATGAAAAATAAAATACTATATTATCTTGTATTGTTAAAATTTAGATTGCGTAAGGAAAGTCGCATGAAATAGGAATTTCTCAATACGTGAAAATATGGTAATTGCAAAGATATACAAAACTATTTAATATAGATATAAATAATGGTGATGGCGGATAGCTAAATAACCTTTTATATATATACTAGTAAGTAGTTCGTCGAAATTCGACGGGAAATAACTTTATGTTTTAATTTATATGTATACATTTAAAAAATAATTTTATATCTTATTTAGAAATTGTGATATTGTTCACGTTAATTATTAATCAAACTTAATAAATTAATTTTATTTTACGTATCTAAATTTATAATTAGGAATGACAATTAATCGAGTATACTCATTTATTATTTATTTTCTAAATCTAAATTTGTTTAGAATTTTTCTACATGTCCTAATCTCGGTTAAAATAGTGACTTTACTGTACATACTCATCTCAAATCCGTTGAGAAATACTCGATAAAAATATGTACACTCCAAGTAATATTAATTAAAATTTGTAAAAATCCTTCTTTCTATGTTATTTGAACCGTCTCATTGGTTTATTTTAAATTACTCGATAAAAATATAAACAAAGTTAATATTAATTAAAATTAGTAAAAATCCTTCCCTTTTAAGTATATTTGAACCGTCTCGTTGGTTCATGTTAAATCGATATCTCTAATCTTTGCCAAAATACGAAAACAAAATATGTTTACATCTTCAAAGTAATATTAATTAAAATTAGTAAAAATCCTTCTTTCTATATTATTTGAACCGTCTCGTTGGTTTATACTAAATTATTCAATAAAAATCTAAACAAAGTTAATATTAATTAAAATTAGTAGAAATTCTTCTTTTTAAGTACATTTGAACCGTCTCATTGGTTCATGCTAATTAAATCGATATCTCTGATCTTTGCCAAAATGCGAAAAAAATATGTTTACATCTAGTTTTTTTGTTCTTTTTTTTAGCTATCTATCCCATATTTGAGTGACAATTCTTCTAATACATAATTTAGTGTCATAATATGACACATAAAAGTCTATTAGAATTCAATAACAACATGGATAGATTAGAATTACAAATATAAATAAATTACAAATATTAATTAAATACATATATAATGAATATAATAATAATCATAATGATAGATTCGAATTAGAATATATGAATATATATATATATAATTAATTAATTAATTAAATTGATTGACTAATACTTTTCGAGCACTTACAATTGTATACATAATCTAATTGACAATATGATTTTATAATTGTATACTACCTCCGTCCCATGATAAGTGGCTACTTTTTTTTGGGCACGGGTATTTAGGAGAAGAGTGTTTAAAGGGTAAAAAGATAAAAAGTGGTGGAGCCCACATCTTTTGTGTGAGAGTGGGTATTTCCATATTAGGAAAGTGGCCACTTATGATGAGACAGCCCAATAAGGAAATGTGGCCACTTATGACGGGACGGAGGGAGTATAATATAATAAAGGAAACTTTAATGAATATACTGCCACATAATAGGAACATAAATTTTTTATAATATTAAATATATATATATATATATGTATATATAGAGATTATTATATATGAATTAAGAATGTATAAAATAAGGATTTATAAGAATGTATTCCGAAATTGTTATTATTTTAATATGTGTAATGGAAGAAATTAATTAAATAGAGGGAAGGATAAATATGAGATGTGATTAATAGATAAACATGTGATATTTCAAGAATATGAAATTAATAAAAATAAAAATTAGAATATACATGAATTAAAATTAGACAAATTACCAGAATAAAGGAAAATCTGAACGAAGCACCGTGGAGGGACAACTTTATTTTCGTATTAGTAATAGATAGATAGATAGATAGATAGATTAGACTGGAATAATGACGACTTAACCTAACTCGATATATTACTTCCAACTCCTTCGTGGAATAATAATTTATTAAACCCGTGTAAAATGTGAGCTTTATGATTTTAGAATGTGAAGGATTTCATATTCCTTTTTTAAATATACGATTTATTTTTTAATTCATCATTTATCTGTAAATCAGACACATCCCCTCCAAAATGTCAAAACAATACACACTCCCTATTTTGTCCTCATGCATAAACACAATGATTAATGGCTTCTTGCCCAACACTAAATGTGGGCAGTGGGCCTAGCTAATTTCAATTTCTAGGTTATATATCATGAATACGACGAAAAATAAAATTAGCTACCCAAATTTTTTTTCTTCATTAAATGAATTTGTTAGAATTGGACTTGTTCAAGAAGTAAAACATTCTTCTAACAAAAGACATGAATTAAACTAAAATATTCCTTTGTAAGTAAAATATGAATCTCGACTAGAATCTAAATTATGTTGTTGAGTTATTGAAGAAGAATCAACGCATAATTCAAAGTGAACCGCAATATTATAAACAAAATAACGAAATTTCCCCATCCGGCTCAAATATACTCCTAGTACTAGTATAAATATATTTGAAGTTTGGGTTACGAAGATAAATCAATGTTTAGAATTTAGACGACTTTGGGCGAGCATATAAAATAGTCACTAAATATTCTGAAATAAAGAAATATACATTAAGATATCAAGGAAATAAATATTACAATTTGTTATTTTTTAACCGTTCAATTATAGAAGGAAGGTAATTTATATAGAAATAAAATAGAAGTATAGAGGCGTATGGGTGGAAGCGGATTATAGAATTATATACATGTGGCCCTATTTATACTCTTGGGCTATCAATTGTTTATTTGGATTGACTCGAGAACGATCGGATACGATAATAATTTGTATCGAAATAAATACGAACATGAAATATTTTGTATTGACATGACAATATAAAAATAATTTATGATAAAAATAACTTTATCTTGCATAACGTAATAACATACTTAATACACGATGAGACAATTACGAAAGCCTCCAAAATTATACTTCCTCCGTCCCATGATAAGTGTCTACTTTCTTTTGGGCACGAGTATTTAGGAGAGAAGTGTTTAAAGGGTAAAAAGATAAAAAGTGGTGGAGCTCACATCTTTTGTGTGAGAGAGGGTGTTTCCATATTAGGAATGAAGACACTTATGATGGGACAGCCCAATAAGGAAATGTAGACACTTATGGCGGGACGGAGGGAGTATATATTCGAATTTATAGTAACACATTTCTTGAAAGTTTCATATTTGTCTGCATGACACTTTTTCCGAGTCCTTAATGTACTTATAAAATTACGATAAGTCCAAACGAAATAGTCATTAAATTTTATCTTATGATGAAAATAATCAACTTTTTTTTTGGTTAATTTGTGTTATTTATTCGGATTCCTATTGCAATTTTATGTTACTTCTCATATTATGCTCGTCCAACTCCAAAATGTTATCACACTTGTGCCCATTACATAACAAGATTATTGTACATATAATTGCTTGAGATTAAAAAATATATTGCCTGAATTAAGGAGTAAAACAACAAGACGTGATTGCGGGTCAAATTGGGAAACTGCAAAACAAAAGATATTTCTTTCCAACAAGGAAGATTATGCCTACTAATTCAACTTCAACTTGACCTCTCTCATTTGATTACTTCTTAATTGGTTAATGAAACAGCTAATTACTTTTCATTTAACTATGTCCGCCGTCATTATAGAATTATTAATTTGATCTTATAAACATGTGTTATAATAATAAAAATTCTATTGATTTGATTTAATAGAATTTCTTTATACCCATCCAAAATTTAGTCGATTAAATTAATTATCGAAAATGAGTTGGCCTAATCTCAACTACTCCTCTAATTACCAATAAACCACCAACCTGAAATCGTCTTCATTAATTTCTTAGCGAGTTCAACTGCTTTAAATTCTTTGGAATTTAGGTTTAATGTATAGAAAATAAAGACGATAATACCATTTTAGTATATTAGAACACGAAATTATTTAGTTAAATTATGAAAATTGGATTGCCTTTTTTTAAAAAATATATATGTAAAACAGTTATTTTAATTCAGATAAACTTACATCAAATATATGAAATTTCATGCATGCATTCGAAGACGAAAATGGAATTATAATCACGTTTATTCTTGCAAGAATATTGTGTGAAAGATACAATTAATTAATATTGCTTTTTCCCCCAAAAATTTTCACTGCCAAACAAAAATTTGAAAAGTGATGGATGCTACAATGTTTAATGATGTAACAGCTCCAAAGAATTTGCTATGTGTAGTTGTATTGTATGGCTGTAGGTTGTGCTAATTTAAGTGATGTGAAATGCAGTCCTCTTCCTTTATAATTTGGTTGAACTTTGTTGTCACAATTTTTTTGATACAGTCAAATTAATATCATGAAAGAGCTAGCAAAGTCATCTCATTACCGGATCCACTGAACCGAAGGAAATTTCTACCTTTCTCGGTTGGGCCAAAAACACGCCGGGTCTTAGTTTTTAGAGCCTCGATCGGCCAGATTGGGCCTAATTTGCTAGCTCTATACTCCCTCCGTCCCACTCATTTTGTCATGTTATTGTTCGACACATTTATTAAGGAAAAGGGTAAAATGAGTAAAAATGAGTAGGTCCATCACTTTTGAAGGGTTAATTATTTACTTTTTAGGAAACAAAACAATTTAAATGAGACATCCCAAAAAGAAAAGAAAGACAATTTCACTTCGACAGAGGGAGTATTATATTCGGTTAGATTTAATTATTTTTTTATCATATTTTATTCTTTCAAATAATTATTTTATTATTCTTAAACTATAAATTTATGTTCTTGGCTTATCGAACTTTTGATGTATCAGGTAAACTTGTAAAATAAACTTAAAATCAAAATCGAAGGCTCAATAGACTATAATGTGTGTGTGTGTGGTGTGTGTGTGATCAATATGAAAATCTTAATAGTTATGACAAAAATAAAATCTTATTCTCACTTCGATTTGACTGAGTTATAATATGTTGATAAAATTATACTTAAAAAAAAAAAGACAACACATGCATGCATGTCAAAATTAGGACCATCCACCTTAGTGTCGGAGGAATACAACCCATGAAGACAAAGAATGATGCATATATCAAGAAAAAGATAAAACACGCACAAATATATATATATATATATATATATATATAAAATATAAATATATATTTCCCTTACATTGTTAGAATTTTTTTAGGATCCTAAAATCCAAAGATGTAGCCATTGCAGTCGTGTCACCATGCATGGGTCATATTCCAGTGGTGGCGATGATGCCGAAACACCTCCACGTCACCAATTCCATCTATCTCTTCGTCCCATCTTCTTCACTAAAATCAATTAAAACCTCACAAATTAGATTTGGCAAATTTAATTGTGTTAGGTAAAAAGAACTCCATTTTCATTCAACTTGTTATATTACTATTTAGTACAGTTATTAAAAAAAATGGTAAAAAGATAGATGGTGGGTGTGTTCCACCACTTTGGAAGAATTAATTGTGTAATTTTTTGAAAATAGGACAGATTAAATGAGATATCTAAAAAAAAAAGGGAGACACGCTCAATAGGACGGAGGGAGTAAAATAGTACACCTTTAGTCCCTGAAAACTGTATCATTAATTTCATTTCCGTCCGTTTCTAAAATGTATATCACTTTAATTTTGAGACATGACCCTACACAACTCCTTACAGACATATTTTTAAAATGATGGGTCTTATTTTAATTTCTACTCAATAAATATCTACCACACATTTCCCCACTCATACGATCACACCACATTTTATTAGCTTTTTTTAAAACTCGTACCACAATTATTGATGTAAACTTTTGATTGACGGATGAAGTAATAATGAATGCGCACTTCAAAATTCTACTAATATATAGTTTGTGACTATGTTAATTAGACTCGTCGTACAAAGCTTACTTAATGTACAATTTTCTCAAATCATATAACTTTACACACTATATATTTGGAAAGTTGCGAATATGTTCCATAACAAAATTTTCGGGTTCCAAGTCCACATTTATGATTAAGATACTTATGAGAAGATATCAAACCATATTTTTGAATTCGAACTAATGTTTTTTGTGTCATGCTATACCTGCAACTTCTCTGAAGAGTAATGATTTTCTTTTATTCATATTTAAACGTCAGACTATTTTTTCAACTCTACCCAAAAATGAGGACGTACATAAACATAAGTTATATATTTACCCATTTATCAATATCAATGACAAACATCATAAATTTATAGTAAAAAAATAAAAAATAAAAAATAAAAAAAATCAAAAATAATAAATGGATTCCCCAACATCCTCTACCACGTGCGCCACATGCAAGTTGCGAACCTAAGCTATCTTTGGTTAATGTGGTCCATTTTTTTCTCCTTCTAATTTATGGTACTACAGTGCACATGCTTGAAAATTGGAATACATGATTTTACATCCTATCTATCCATTTATTAGTGAGACGAAAGAAATACTAGTATGATTTTGGTACTATTATTATTATTATTATTATTATTATTATGCTATAGTTGTTGAAACTTGTAACTAACATGTATTTAATGACTGATTGTCAAATCCAAATAATCTTAAACTTTGCATTTTTGGCTGATCCACATTAAGATTCAAAATATTTGAAACTTCAGTTTTTGATAAGAAAATTAAAACATAGATATACCAATTTTTTCCAATGAATAAATTGATTAAATTTGTTCAATTTACTATTATACTACCAAATAAACACATTAATTTACAAATCCTACTACGAGGAGTACTCTATTTTTTTTCTAATTCTCGATCTATTTTTTACAACAATACAACTTTATTTTTTTGAGAAGCACAATAATACAACTAACTTACAATAGTATATATTCAAAATCTGCGGGATACTATTACTTAAAATTTCAATATTGAAGCATACTGCATATATGTATCATCAATTATTATAAAATAAACGAAACTCTGTACACTTTTAGATGCAAAATCGAAAAATATAAATTGAAAAAATAAGGAAAACATTTTCAAATAAAATTGTCTTAGGTTAGTGTGGTTCAACTAATATTTTATATCTTACATATAATTAAATACGCACCACACATGGAAAACGGAAGGAGTATTTAAATAGTATGAGACATTAAACAATAATACATATATATTTCAATTCTAAAAAAATTAAAATAATACATATATATTTCTAATTAAACAGCTATTAATTTAGTGGAAATGGGGGTTGTATCTAAAAACAAGAAACAGTGGAGTTATAGAAGGAGTCATAAATCTTACGCTGCTTCCCTGATATATAGGCTATATAGCAAACTCAGAAAGACCGATTAGGAGAGAGAAAGGGGAGAGCGAGGAAGAGAGAGAGAGAGAGGGAGATCGCGAGTCAGGCGATCGCATAAAGAGGAGTTACCATCACCACACTCTTTCTTTTTCCTCTCATTTTCTCCCCTCTCTCTCTACACTGAGAACACAGAGCTACAGACCAGAACACTCCTAAATCTTCCTCCACCATGTTTTCGTTGAATGGAAGCACTTTTCTGGTAATTCTGCACCAAATTCATCTTCTTTTACCAATCTATAAGCAATTTCCAATTATTTATCGTTTTATTTTTCAAGTTTTTTTTAGCTGTCTCCTCTTTCGCCGTTTCACTTTTTTGTTCGAAGCTAATTTCTCGTCTGAATTTGTCTGATTAGAGAAATGAACTTGGCCCATTTTACAAATCTAAATTTAGGAAATTCCGATATTCTTCGAATTATGGCCAATTCAACGGAAAGGACCCATATTTTTATTTCTTGATTTCTTGAATCTGATGTTGAAAATGTCCGATTTTCCTTTTATTTTTTGTAGAATAATTCTCTCTATGGGGTGTCGAAGAGCTTGACGCAATCTTCACAGAGGAAGATATCAGCTCCAAGTGTGGTGGTCGCTTCTGTGAGCTCAAATGGCAGGCCTGCAGACCGAAACGTCAGCGTTTTGATGGAGAATACTCTGAAGGAGATGAGAGAGAATGCTCCCTCCTCCTCCTCCTCCTCCTCCTCATCATCATCATCATCATCATCATCGCAGTCGCAGTCGCAGTCGCAGGTGATGGAGAATGAATCAAAATCCACCGTCGGCGGCGGCGTCGAAGATGTGTACGGTGAGGATACCGCTACCGAGGATCAGTACATCACCCCTTGGACTGTCACTGTAGCAAGGTGATGATCAATCAATCTATAAGGAAACTTTTCTCCTAATTTTGGATATCGATGATTTCTATGTTGAGATTTTTCTATAATTTCTTTTAAATTTTTATTTAAATGATAAATAAGTTTTCTACGCCTTACAAAGATCCAATATATAAATTGTTCTTTTTTCAATCTCTTTTGGGAAATTTTATTTTGAAAGTCTCTGCCTTGTGTTTATTTGCTAGTGGGCCTCGAGAAATTATATTTCTATTCAGGGATAAAATATTGTTTTCTTCTTTCTTCTTTCTTGTTTCCATTTCTATTTTCTTGAATTGTTTTTTAGCTTGATCTCGGTTGTAGCCCCTTTGTAGAATGTGTTATGATTGAGAATAATTAATTTGTTTGGTGAATATGAGAATTAAGTATTTGGTTAATTCTTTCCTATGAATATGAAGAATGAGAATTGATAATGTGTCTTGAGATTGCATTTTTATCGATAGGCTAATCTTGCAGTGTTCCGACTTTGTCTGAAGAATGATGAATGTGCGACTTTCGTCTTCGCCTTTCCTTTCATGCGAGTTTCTTTGTCTGTATGTTGCCATAATCTCTCGTATTTGCTTTACAGTGGATATCCATTGTTGCGTGACCCACACTACAACAAAGGCCTCGCCTTTACTCTGAAAGAAAGGGATGCCCACTTTTTACGTGGTCTTCTCCCGCCAGTGATTGTAAGCCAAGAGCTCCAGGTTAGCATAATATGCATTTTGAGTTCTTTTATAAATGTCCTCGTTAATTTTAGTTATCTATGAATTGAAATAAGTATTTGATTGCATTATTGCTTTCTTCTTTTGAGTAGGTTAAGAAAATGATGGCCAACATGCGCCAGTATCAAGTACCCTTGCAGAGATACATGGCTATGATGGATCTTCAGGTATTTTCGTAATTATCTAACACACATATAATTTAATAAATTTTGAAATTATCTGAACTGCATTTAGATTGCCATGTACTGGTTATGCTCGTGTTTAATTTTTGTCGTGCTATTCAGGAGAGAAATGAGAGACTTTTTTACAAGCTTCTCATTGAAAACGTCGAGGAGCTGCTTCCTGTAGTCTACACTCCTACTGTTGGTGAAGCATGCCAAAAGTACGGGAGCATTTTCAGACAACCCCAGGGTCTCTTCATCAGTCTGAAAGAAAAGTATGTTTCATTCGACTAATTCAAGATCAGTGCTGGGAGGTTCTGTTGTGAGCTTTTGGAACTGATAATTGGTAGCAATTTTGCAGGGGAAGAATTCTCGAGGTATTGAGAAATTGGCCTGAGAAGAAGATTCAAGTTATTGTGGTGACAGACGGTGAGCGGATTTTGGGTCTTGGAGATCTTGGCTGCCAGGTAACTCGATTCTTTCTTCTGTTTTGAAATTTTACCATGATTGTAAGCGAAACGACTCCATGTTCCTAGCTCGTGCTATCAATCTTGCATGTAAATACCTGCATACGATTTGCTATGGATCTTGAAATCTTTTTATTTTACCAGGGAATGGGAATACCCGTCGGAAAGCTTTCATTGTATTCAGCTCTTGGTGGCATTCGTCCGTCTGCTGTAAGTATCTGGCTGCTCCATAAACATTACTTTTTCTCTCTCTCTCACACACACACACACCCTAATGTGCCACTGATAATTTAGTCTATTGCTATTATCTTTTCTATTGAATCTGAAACTGTTGATTTGTCTTATCCTTTCAGTGCTTGCCCGTGACCATAGATGTGGGAACGAACAACGAGCAGTTATTGAATGATGAATTTTACATTGGACTCAGGAGGAGGCGGGCAACCGGACAGGTTAACAATCTGATAGTTATCTTGCCACCTTCTCAGAATAAATTTTAAAGCAGCCGTACCTTATCCACTAACTTAATGTTAATTATCTTCATGCAGGAGTATGCTGAGCTCCTAGACGAGTTCATGAACGCAGTGAAGCAGAATTATGGAGAAAAAGTTCTAATCCAGGTTGGTCCACTTTTTATAGGTGAAAAGTATTACTAACCAATTTCTTCTACCATTTTGATTCTTAACGACGTTCTCCTTCTGAGGACTGCGCAGTTTGAAGATTTTGCAAACCACAATGCTTTTGATCTCCTTGCTAAGTACGGAACTACCCATCTCGTTTTCAATGATGATATTCAGGTAACTGTGCACTGATCATTTCTAGCCACGTCACTTATACTTTTCTTTGGGTAGTCGCCTCTATGTTGTCTTTGCATTCCTTCTGTTGTCCCCCGTCATTATTAGTTGTCATATATTCCTTTTTTTTCCTGCTTTCTGTATCAGGGTACGGCATCTGTTGTCCTTGCTGGGCTTATATCAGCACTGAATTTAGTTGGGGGTACCTTGTCTGATCATAGATTCTTATTCCTTGGAGCCGGAGAGGTGTGCTTTTGTTATGTATTTCAATATATGGTTTCCTACATTTCATCAACTCGATTTTAGTCTAACCAGATTTGTTAACACTATTGATCTTTGATTAGTATATTAACAAAATTTCTATTCGTAAACTACATATATGTTTTATATCACACGGGGATCAAATGTTGTCTTCCTCCTTGCTCGTAATACCTTCATTTTTGTTTGATATGCTTGCCTACTATGATACTATTGCAGGCTGGCACTGGTATTGCAGAGCTCATAGCTCTTGAAATATCAAAACAGGTATCTTTAAAAAAAAATTGTCTTACGTTTATCTTCTCAACAGATATCAAATCTGGAATAATTGTCATTAAAATTTATATACCCTTTTTATATACAGACCAATGTCCCAGTGGAAGAGGCTCGCAAGAAGATTTTTCTCGTCGACTCAAAGGTAATATAATTCTCAACATTTTCTTTTGGCACTTCCATTTCTTGGCTCGGTCTTCAATATAAAACCTGCGATTCCTTTTCAGGGCTTGATTGTTCAATCTCGTATCGACTCCCTTCAACATTTTAAGAGGCCATGGGCACATGAACACGAACCTGTCAGAACTTTATTAGATGCTGTGAAGGTGCATACTCTGTCTGTCTCCCCATTTTTTTGCATTTATATCTACACGATCACATGTACATGTTCGATACAGAAACCACAGCCAAAACACATACCGATCATCTTATGTCACATTTTGATAGGCCATCAAGCCGACAATATTAATAGGATCGTCAGGAGCAGGAAGAACCTTCACAAAAGAAGTTGTCGAGGCAATGTCCGCCTTAAATGAGGTACATAATCTTGTATAAATTCGTACTTTCTAAAGTCCACGAAAAATGGCTCGCCTTACAAGATTGTTTTTTTATCGATTTTCAGAAACCTGTCATTCTCGCTCTGTCAAACCCAACCTCACAGTCTGAATGTACGGCTGAGGAAGCTTATACATGGAGTGAGGTGATCATCAGCTTTCGTCTTTGATAGAAATTCTTTCGCCTTGTATGATCTATTTTACTTATTTCTCCTTGATTACGTCTCATCCAGGGTCGAGCCATTTTTGCTAGTGGGAGTCCATTTAGCCCTGTCGAATATAACGGCAAATTTTATGCATCTGGCCAGGTTCAATCTAAATATACATCCACCAAATGTTGCTCGTCACGAAACTTTTCTCACTGATCTGAGCTTTACTTTCTTCATTTAGGCAAATAATGCATACATCTTCCCTGGATTTGGTCTCGGTTTGATAATATCCGGTGCTATCCGTGTTCACGACGACATGCTTCTTGCAGCTTGTAAGTTCCATAAAATAAACTAATTTTGACGTACTCTACATGATCAAAGATAACAACTTTTGCAAATCGATGAGCTTCACTTATAGATTAGATTGTCAATACATATGATAGAGTACGTGGTGGATTAGCCCATCTTATTTTCATTCATCTAAGCTATCACCTAAAGTAAACACCCGTGCACCTTGATATGATATCTACAACTTTTGCACGATAAAGAGGGCTCTCATCACATTATGCTCTCTAACAATAAATATGAAAACTAGGATGCCCCATTCTTGATGTAACGAGTAAAATTACATTCGAGCTTCTAATCATACTCTAATTCGCTCGTCTACGTCCCTGTCTTCGTGTTTTCTCCAAACAGCGGAAGCATTAGCCGAAGAGGTTAGCCAAGAGAACTTAGATAAAGGGCTCATATATCCACCATTAACCAACATCAGAAAGATTTCGGCCCAGATCGCAGCCAAAGTAGCAGCTAAAGCCTATGAACTCGGTAAGTTCTTCATTCTGCAAACACCCTCTAAGTCGAGCCACTCAGAACACATCCATACGAAAGTAACACAATTCTTCTCGTCTTTTTCTTTACAATACAGGTCTCGCTACTCGTCTGCCGCAGCCGGAAAATCTGGTAAAATATGCAGAGAGCTGTATGTACAGCCCCAACTACCGTAACTACCGTTGATCCGGCGGCAGATTCTGTTTAACCATTGCCATTATTATCTTTTTTTCTTGCATTTTTTTCTGCTTCATTTTCGTTCCGAAACTCGAACGCGTTCTTGAAAATTTACGATGAATTCTGTGAGTTGCATAAAGAAAGTTAGGATTTAGGTGCTTGAATGTAAGATGTGGAATGGTGAATTTTGTGTGTTAGTGAACATGAAATGGTGAGATTGTGGTTTCTTTAGATGCGTCTATTTAATTCTTTAGGTTTCTGTATATTGATATATTCACAATAATAATTATAACATCTATAATTATTTTCGCAATTTTTTTTTGAGCTACGGATGCCTTAATTTTTTGCGACTATTATAGAACGTTGGTTTGCAGAATTGCATGCTATTTCACACGAGTGAAATTAATTTTTTCCTTCAATTTTTTGTATATTAAGTTTAATTTTATAATTATTAATTAATATTGATTTAATTAGTGAGATTACTATCTCCTAAGTAATTAATTATTCTTGAAGAGAAATGCAAAGGTTATTATGTTGTTAATTTAATATTCCATAAGACACTTTCAAATTGATAAGTTATTACTATAATTTATCAATTCCTTTTTGTACATAAATAAAATTTCATGGTCCTAATATATATATATAAATTATAAAGGTTTTAAACGACTAACCTTAATTTGAACTGGTACAAGTATGCTCAAAAAGTATATTTGGTAATTAGATAAAAAAAATTTAAAACCCTCAAATATGAGAATGCTAGTTTCATGAAGTAATGTGTTTTGTAAGTTATTGACTTATTGTACCCTCCAATCGTAATTTAAAAATAATATGCATAATATTCAAGTAAAAATAATAATAATAATAATAATAATAATATGTATAATATTAGAAAATAATGTTTAGAGAAATATAACCACCCCTTGCTTGTCTATGACTATAACGCATAGATCCAACTCCCTTTTAAAGAAAAAAAAAAGTCACAATTTTCGTTATAAATAAATTCCTTTAATTTTCTTGTGTGCCCAAAATTGAAAATAAAACGGAGAAAAACAAAATAGAAAATACCCATGAGATGGCAATATTGCATAATCAAATATATATGAACCTGAGCACCTGCAAAAGAAATAGTGTTCCCTGTTCGACACACACAGTACACATAGTGATGCATGTTGTTTCTCAGATGGAGTCGGTGTTTCAGCTCGTTAATTGACTTTATTTAGATGCTAGGTTTCTTTGAATTTTAATTTGGGGTTTTGGATTTGAGTCCCCTTTTGACAGACTGGATCTCTTTCCCATATTCCCAAATCGATCCCTTTTTCTCAGCTGCGATATCTCAATTGCTCAACTTTTGAATTGCGAGTCAAGAATTTCCTGCCAGTTCGTTGCTAGGGTTTTTCCTTTGATCATCCTCGGAGCCCTGGTAGAGAAGTTCAATTTGCGGAAGGAAAATTTTCCCTGAATAAATAGATTAAGATAAATTTTGTCAAGACGTTAATTTTTTAGTTTTCCTCTTTTCGAGATTTAGGGTTTTGTTTTTGCATGGTCCCAGTGTAGAATTTGAGAAAAAGTTCCATTGTGAATTTGAATTTGTGGGGTTTGCCCTATTGTGTTTCGAAATCTAGCCATGGCGTCGTACAGGCCATTCCATCCACCGCCGCAGTCAACGTTTGCTCCGCCGCCGCCACCTCCACCGCCTTCGAATCAAAACCCGCTGCAGCCTCCAGCGCCGCCGCCGCCGCGCGGCGGCAATCAGTATTCGCAGAATTGGGGTCCTTACAGCGGTGGCGATGGCACGACTTATAATCAGAACTATCAGCTTCCAGGCTATGGATCATCGTCATCGCAGCAGCAGCAGCAGTTCAACCCTCCGGCCAGAAACCAGCTGCCTCCGGCCCCTCAACAGCAGCCGTACCATTTGCCGCCTCCTCCTCCTCCTCCTCCACCGGAGTCATCTTCTTACCCGCCTCCGCCTCCACCCCCACAGTCTGCCCCAGCGGCCGCAATGTACTACCCATCATCTCAATATTCGCAGTTTAATCAGCCTCCATCTATGCAGCCACCACCTCCGCCTCCTCCTCCGTCATCTCCTCCTCCTCCACCACCTCCATTACAGCCCTCATCGCCTCCACCAATTCCTTCTTCCCTGCCTATTTCTGCGGGTGCAAGCAGGGAGAGCAGGCAACTCAACCCTGCATCGTCATCTAGGAAGGAGCAAAAGCCTCCGTTGAGTAGTAAAAGACCGGGCGGGCATGGCCCAGTACCAGTAGGTCGGGTTGAGACAGAGGAAGAGAGAAGGTTGAGAAAGAAGAGGGAGTATGAAAAGCAGAAGCAAGAGGAGAAACTCAAGCAGCATCTCAGAGAGTCACAGAATAAAGTGCTGCAGAAGACCCAAATGTTGGCCTCGGGAGCCAAGGGCCATGGGTCCATTAGTGGATCACATATGGGTGACAGAAGGAGCACTCCGTTATTAAGTGGTGATAGAATCGAAAACCGGCTGAAGAAGCCAACAACCTTCCTCTGCAAGCTGAAGTGAGTAATCTGAACTCTTTAATTGAGTTTGTTATTCTATTGTTGTAATAGCCTATTTCTGAGGTAATTGTTAATGCTGTAGAGTTTTGTGTGATATAAGAACGCCTCAAGAATGATGCGGCATTGCCAATTAACTTTTAGTAAAGAAGTGGTAGTTGCTTTTGATATGCCTCTGCTGAGTAATTGGTTTGGAAATCATGTTATCTGCTCAAGAAAGGTGCGGGAATCCACACCTTGGTTGCCACTACTTCAATAGTTCCACCGTTGTTGTTACTTTATAAAGGAAAATTCTGAAATTTGGTTCAAAGGGTACACAATTTTTTCTTGCTTTCCCTTTTATTGTGCTATTGTTTTCCTCGAAGTAGTAACGACTGTAAGCAATGGGGCATAGAACGAATATGCATAAGAGTTGTCCCTTTTTCTCTTAATTATTATTATTATTTAGATAGAATATTGATTTGCAATTTTGTGCTTTTTGTAGGTTTCGGAATGAACTGCCTGATCCATCTGCAAAGATGAAGCTTTTGTCATTAAAAAGAGACCCAGATAGGTATGGAGCATTGCACTGCATCATATTTATAATTTAACTGTCACAACGGGGTTATAATACTTCTTACTTCGCTGAAACTCAGCTTTTTTTGTCCATGTTCTGTTCTTTCCGTCTCGGTTTTGGTTAGTGTCAAATGACCTATTTTAGCGCCTTACTGCTGCACCCATCTCACTCTTGATGCTATAATTTCTTTTATTCCCATTAACAATCTAATTATGGCCCAATAACTTCATAACACCTTTCCTTTAGTAAGTGATGGGAATTAGACATGTCTTATCTACTAGCGATAAGTGCTCTGATAGCATGCCGATACCTTTTTATGATGATTGAGGCAGAATCTATTGGTGGTTCAAAATCATGCAAACACCTCTTTCTATCATAAGTTACATTTTCAGCATGGGGGCTTTTCTCCCCAAGACAGTGGGACTAAAAGAAGCAAATAATTCCAGAGTATTGAGCAATATTTTTCTTCAATTTTGAAGTTGACTAAATATACCATCCATTGGCTATAACGTATTGTAAAAAATTTCCAAGAAAAGGGAAGAACTTTGGTTGAGCTGTTCATGCTCTTTCCTTTTTCAACCCTTGTACAGTGCTCACAGATTTGTTAATTGGTTAAACTGGTACATTTCTGATGCTGATCTACTTCAAGCCTGATACATATGGTCTTTGCAGATACTGTAAATATCAAATAACATCGTTGGAGAAGAACTGGAAACCTCAGCTACATGTTGAACCTGATCTTGGGATACCGCTGGACCTTCTTGACCTGAGTGTATACAAGTAAACTTCTCTAGCCCTTCTTTCTTTCATGCTTTTTAGGTTGAGCTGCTCTTCTGATTTGTCCTTTCACTTTCTGTTGACCAGTCCCCCCAAGGGTGAAAGGATACCCCTTGATCCCGAGGATGAGGAGTTGTTGCGTGATGATGATCCTATAACCCCAATTAAGACCGATGGCATTAAAAAGAAAGAAAGACCTACAGACAAAGGTGTCTCTTGGCTTGTTAAAACTCAGTACATATCGCCTCTCAGTATTGAGTCAACTAAGCAGGTAATAGTGTGTTTATTTGCTCACTATGAATTATTGCAGACTCTACTGGAAGCTTAACTAGAAAATTTGATATAACTTGCAGTCTTTGACTGAAAAACAAGCCAAAGAATTGCGAGAATCTCGAGGTCGGATCCTTTTGGAGAACCTCAACAGTAGGTTAGTTGACTTGTTTTGTTCATGCAAGAAAAATGTTTCTTAAGCCATTTACATCAAATACCTTGTTGATCCCTGTTTCTTTTTTCAGGGAAAGGAAAATTCAGGATATTTTGGCGTCTTTTGAGGCGTGCAAATCCAAGCCTGTTCATGCAGTTAATCCCCATCTACAACCGAGAAGGATTCTCCCGCTTTTACCTAATCTCGACAGGTATATTGTCTTTTATACTTCATATATTTTCACTTATCATCTTCTATCCGCACTTAGGTAACCTGTGGGACAAATAGATTCTATTTATTTGCACTTCCCATCCTCTATTTCGATCTACTTGGGTAACCTGTAGGAAAAAATAGACCCCTTCCTTACACAATTGCCTTGATCTCTATCTTTTGTTCTTCCAATTCTTCTGTACACCTCTGTAAGCATGTAGGACAGTGGTATCCCATTCCCTACCTTTTCCTTGACAAATTCATCATTCCTGAAATTCCACAAATTAACATACTTTTTAGTTTCTTTGCATGATTTGATCTTTTTGTTTCCCTATCCAAAACTAATATTAAATGTTAATAATTTTATAGTTATATTCATAATGTAGTAAGTAATAATTTATCTATTAAATGATTATTTTTCTATTAAAAAAAAAATCGATCATAGTTGTATTGTTGGACTGCTGGCCAAACTGGTTGGATCGATTAGCCCGCTAACGAACAAGGCTGGGTTTGTCTCTGGTCTGGTTCCACAAACTCTGTGTTGATGTTTGATGTTTGATATTCATCCTTGAGGTTTTCAATAATAGCCATTCCAAATAGAAGTATTATTGTGCTTCTTCCGCAAATTGACCATGATAACCTCTGCAGATTTTATGTTACAATCCAAGGTTTCTGCAATAGTTTTGCTAGACCAGAAGATAACATTTTAAAGATCCTTATTTCTTTTTCAGGGACGATGACCATTTTGTGGTTGCAAATTTTGATAGTGCTCCAACTGTGGATTTAGAACCCTACAGAAATTTGAGTGCAGCTGATCGTGATGAGTATGAACACAAAGTAAGTATAATTGATTAACTGTCAAATGGAATTGCAATGTTGGTATGTTAAGGCCATTGTGTCGCTGCAGAATTGGCCTCCTGGTCCATTATCTGCAGTTCCACTGGATTCTCACTGATATTAGTATTTTAGATGGTTTTGGAGTATGTAATATATGGGATCTTCTGGTGTAACGAGTCATATGCTTTGCAGGCAATCATGAAAAGTTATGCCTCAACAAGCACAGATTCAGAAAAACCTGATGGGTTCTTGGCGTACATGGTGCCATCAATAGATGAAGTAGAATTTTCTTAAAATTAAGGTTTGAATTTGTGTATATCCAATAAGATTTGGTCAAGATTATTTGATATTCTTTTCTTGATTATGGTGACAGATAGAGAAGGATATATATGATGAAAATGAAGATATCTCATATTCATGGGTCCGCGAGTATCACTATGATGTATGTTTCCAAGATGCTTCTTTTTTTTGGTTTTTTAATTACTGCAATGCTTCTCTTATTTAATTATGTCCTTTAATGACTCAACAGGTACGAGGTGACGACGTGGATGATCCCACAACATACCTTGTGACATTTGGTGATGCAGAAGCCAGATACTTGGTTTGTCCCTATCTTCGTTCTAGCTTGTAATTCCTTATCCGATTGGCATGCTTGACTGATTCTTCTTCATGCAGCCCCTTCCGAAGAAGCTCATCTTGAGGAAAAAGCGTGCGAGAGAGGGAAAATCAACCGAGGAGGTGGAACAATTTCCAGTGCCTAGATCAGTGACAGTAAGGAGGAGAGCCAAAGTCGATATCAAAGTATTGACAGAAGAAGAGGTACGCAAACATTCATTGCTCCCATCAGGATTTTATCTATACAGTGCAGGTTCTCACTCACCGACCCTCATCAGGATTTTGTACCATCAAAGGGTAACCTAAACTCGAGAAGTGGAAGGGGCGGCATGGACAGGGGTGGTGGTCGATTGCGTAGGATGAGCCAGGACATGGAAGCTGATAATTTCAGTGGTGCAGAGGAGGATGATATGTCTGAATAGTTGCTCTTGATCAGAATATGATAGATTGCTGGGGAGAGAGAAGAACATGATGGCCCCAGTTTGGGCTCTCTCTCTCTCTCTCTTCTTTCGTTTCTGGGTCTTTCCCCCTCCAGGAATCACATTAATATTTTTCTGTTACCTTTTTTATGGTAAATTAAACTATAGTGCTATTTAAATATCAAAGGAAAAACTAAATTGCTTGTATAACCTGATCTTGCTTGCTTATTTCAGTTCAGTTCAAAATGTTATCCTTTGATCAAACTTAATTGCTCACAAAAAAACTATAAGATGCAATCCAGACCAGTTGGTATCGATCTTATTCAAGATTTCTTACAACATGAGGAAGCGGAATCGAACCAATTCATTGCAAGTAATTTGAGTTTTAATTTCCTATGCTTCAGATATATTTACTTCCTCATTACCAGAAGCTGCAACTTGAGGCAAATCTTGTGTTTCTGTGCTGTCAGGAGGTTGAGATTCTAGCTTTGCTGCTGCTTGCAGCACCCTGCTTCGGACGTCCGACGACGAAGGCGACGTTGGCAGTCCGTTCCGGTTCGTCTCTAGCTTTCCAGCAGCCCATGAAATCGCCTGACCTCCTAGTGCAACTGGAGCTAGCAGGAACCTAAGGTAGTTCACAGTATAGAACCAAAATGAGTGTTAAATATGATGTAATCGGATTTATAGAAGCTTTTGTTTGTTGGATGGTACCTTAAATCTTGCTTAAAGTCTTCTGCGCCTTGATATGAAGCGATTCGTCGTAATATAGTCTGTCGATTGTCGAACGGAGGACGATGTTAGATTGGATAGTTTCGAATTCGAATTAAAGATGATGTTTCTTGTACCTGTCCGATACCGATAACACCGATGAATTGCAGCGCCGTTTCCCACTCTGCAAATAAAGTATAAGCGTTTAGTCGAGCTCGGAATAGGAAATGGAAAATCTACAATTATGATCAAGGCGGCCGATGTGTCGTGTTTACTTTGTAGACCGAGACATTACTTCCGTCCCGTCAAAATAGGAGGAAGTTTTTATCACTACCACACCAATAAAGTCGCAAATATGGGAAATCGTTACCTAATAATGAATAAGTTGCAGCAGCAACGCCCTATACATAAAAATATTCATTAGGGCAAGAAATAAATCAGATGATTGGAATTAATTTGTTTCATAAAATCACTCGAAACCGTTCTACAGAACAAAGAAACACAACACAGCCCATATTGGATCATCGAACGTATGCAAGAAAAACATCCTTACCACTCCAAAACCAATCACTTTCAGTGGGGTTGGTTTGATTTCCTCCAAGATTGCTTCAGCTTCCTATAAACACAGGGTTTTTTCAGTATGTTGAGATTAAATGAGAGGGAAAAACAACATCTGGAGAGGTAGCAATATCAGGTAAACATAAACAGTCGAACAGCGCGTTGGACTAAGGAATCGGAGGAGCAGAAACGTACCTCATTGAGTATTGTAAACGTTGTCTCAGGTTTCAGCTCTTTAACGCGACACCCTTCTTTCACCCAAGATTGAAAGCCACCTAGGACTTGATAAGGTCTCTGTCTTGCAGAAAAATTTACCAAAAAACGAACTAGAAATCAATGTATCTATGCTGGATCTTTTCGATTAAGAAGCTCTTTTTTTCTCGCTCGTGTAATAAATGTCATCGGCATAAACATAGAACAAAAGTCACTAGCATGTCGAGGTTATACTTGCCTTAGTTCCAAGCTTCTTCAGTGATCTTGCAACACTTTTCGAACGAGTTCCATCAGCATCCATTACTAAAACCTTGGACCTGTCCTATAAATATGAAACTGATTTCAGGCATAAAATACTTAGTAGTACCACAAAATATTTGCAAGTGTTGTCCAAATAACTTTTTCTCCATAGCTTGGCCTTTGGCACATTGGACTCAATAATTGAAAATCGACCATTGGGGGTAAAAAAGAACTTTTTAATGCACTGAGTATTTTGTAGAAACCTTGGGACGAGATGTAAGAATATACGGAGTCAAGACTTACTTGAACGACTTTAAGGTCACGAATAACGACAGCCAGCAACGCGTCCTCTACATCTCTTCCTCCCTTAAGCAGCTTTTTGATGGAGCTGTCAACCTGAAAATTTATATGCCATAAAGAAATTAAGATGGTTGAAACATATTTTTGTCACTTGACCTCAATTTGTCACATATCTTGAAATTCAAAAGTTTAGACTACAAACCTCGGGTAGCGCTAGGCTGGCATATCGGGACCTAGCTCTCCTTCGAAGATCAGGAACGCCGTCTCTATCCCTGAGATTCTTCACATCCAGAAATGGTGCAAACAAAAAATTGACAGCGAAAATCATGCCATCAACAAGTATATGAAGTAAAATGAGTTAAAACTTATTTTTCCGGATCATAATTATTTGTTTTCATCTCAGCAGCTTATATAACAATGTTAGAGAAAAAATTTGAGTTACTTCGACTGTTCGACATTTGCAAAAGAAATCAAGCTGTTAAAAATGAAATTAGTAGAACAAACTTGCAATATGAGCCAAATTATAAAGGGGTTTTAGAGACTGTTGGTTGCAAGAATAAGTAACTTTCCACCAAAAAAATGCAAGAAAAATTACAGTCTCTTGCCTCGGGCCGAATGTCAATAAGCACAGCGTTATCATTGCCTCGTAAGAGCTCCATAGCTGATTCAGCAGATAAATCTCCAGCATATCCACTATATTTCAACACTCTATACGAACCCCTGCAAAAATCTGATGAAAAATGTAATTTACATTTAAAAGAAAATACTAACTTGAGCCTAAAGAAAAAAATTGAACAAAGAGAAAACAAGAAATTTATACCACAAAATGGCTGAAACTCCAAATACAAGAACAACTGGAATAAGTGGATCATTAGGGTCCAAGCCAAGTCTTTCTTCAAATCCCTCCAACGCAATGTAAACCTTTACATAACGTGGCAACAAGGTATATAAAAATCTCCGAGTTTTGTAACAGCCTCAAAGGTCAAGACAAATTTTCCAGAGTTAAAAATATTTGATCATTTCATTATTAGTTGTAATACTATAATGTATACTAACTTGATGCACTTTTATACTTTACAAAGATATCGAATATACCTGCTGAAATGCAGCACCAATCAGACTCAATACTTCTGTAACGCGTCCTTCAGATGATCTAAGTACATCTCGATACTCTCGAGGGAGAAATTCCTTTGCAGAATCGTAAGCATATCCAATATTCTTTGTCCCAAATGTTAGTAAATCCTCAACTGTTACAACTGTTCGTCTCAACACATTAACTGCAGCAGACCCTGCTGCACCTGATCCTTCCTTCAATCCACTCGACACACCACTCAACTTGTTACCAGCTGATTCTCCAGTTTGATATAGAAACGTGTTAATGTCGTGGATAACTTTATCAACTGCCTCATTAGCACTTGTTAGAGCAGCATTCAATGAAGAGGTTACGGTATCTATAGATTGGTTCAAAACATCTTCTCCTCCCTCAACAATATCCGAGAATTGTGTGTTTAGGACAGACAATGGATTCACATCAACAACCAATGCATCGGACACCAAATCAGAATCAACAGGCACATCATTGACAGAAATAGGAAGCTCAGCATTGGTATAGTTTTGTTGGAGATCAGTACTATCAACGGCTTTACTCATAAAGTCCGTTAACTGATAATCTGCAGAAGACTCACTCGAGCTATCTACAAATACCAAATTAGGCCCCAAACAGCGTAATTCATCACTAACCCCAAATTGAGTGGTACATTGTTCACCTTTCACGACATAATTCAAGTGAAAACATGTAGCAGCTCTTCTCCTAGAGAATTTCTTGACTGGTTTATTCACATTGCTGCAATCAAATGCCTTAGGATATGAAGAAAAAGATTTCAAACCTCCATAGACAGGAATCTGCAGAATTGTGTGTAACACTTCATCAATTTCACACTAAACCTATATTCATTAATTCAATAAAGATACAAAAAAATTCATAAAAGCGCATCCCATTAATCAATTTCAAAATAAGCAACCAAGAAGACTGAAAACATAAACAAATTAACAAAATTAAACATTTTTCAAGAACAGATCGAATACTTGCACTGAAGAGAACATAAGATCAATAAATCGACAACAGAATAAATGAAACAAAACGCTACATAAAATTGAAATTTCTTTACCTGTCCATGGCAGGAGCAGCTGGTGGTAGCTGAAGAAACAGGCAACATTGTCAATAAAAAAAACCTCAATAAAATAAAAAATCCTTAGTATTTTGCTAAACCCTCATTTTCAGTTCAAGAAATTCCCAACAAACACAGAAAGCTGTAAACTTTGATTCAAACTAAGCTATATTGGAACAACCCATCAACAGTTAGAACATCAAATCAAGATTCTTGAAATGGGCTCTGACAGAAAATGAGACGACAACACTGTTTATGGGCGGAATTCAACCGTTTTTTGAAATGGGATATTTGATTTTGTTTTTTTAAGTATGACTGATTTCTTGATTTTGAAGAATTATCCTATGAACTGACGTGTAATCGAACATGAGAGGTGGGAAAAATGTGTGGATTGTTTGAAGGTGTTTGCTTCATCTAACTGCCTCTCATTTCTCTCTTGTGGGGACAGTTTGGATTCAGTTTTAAATTCTGTTTTGTTGGCCTTTTAATTTAAAATAATTAATCATTTTTCTACAATTTTTTGTATTCTGTTTTTAATTAATAATTACTATACATGTAATTTGTATGATAAATGCAGCGTGAAAGCTCATAATCACGTAAAATGTTGCGATGTGTATTTTAAATTTGTTATAATTATTCAATCTTTTATCACTCATTCTACCATGAGACTAGTCCTAACATTAACGGTTGGAATAGAAGATTTTTTTTTTCTTTTTCTTTTATTAAGAAAGAATCTGTCGTTTGCACAATTAGAATTGTGAGATGGAGGCATGGAGCAAGCCGGCTGATTGAGCAAAAGATGCGGGTTAGGCTAGGTCGCCCCTTTGAAATGGGCCATATCTTTGTAAAAAAACCGATCCTACCTCCTGTTGGGCTAAGCCGATCCTGGATTGGATCAACCTGACAACTCTAAATAGGGCAATTCTAAATATAATCCCAATTTTTCTCTTCACAGCCCATTTATTTAAAGTTTAATAAAAATATTAGAAGATGTACTTATTTACCCTCATAACCCCCAAAATTAGAACTCTAATAAATGTACTAATAAATTAGATGTGTAGCCTCCGTATTTTTGAAGAGGCTGCCAAGTGCAGACAAAATGTTTCAAGTATGAACTTCTCAAAAAGCTTGAAATCACCATGAACAATAGCTGGATTTTTTTTTGAGATCCTCCTCTGTAATAAAAAAAAACCACCGCCAAACAGATTAATTAAGAAAAAAAAATCATCCAAAAATCATATAACATCCATTGACGACATTAATACAAATCTGTCTAATTCCACAGTAAGACCTCTTTATGAAACCACTTGGATAGTTTTGTCTAATAAGTTTTCTAATAACCTTCCTGCCTTGATTTGGTAATGCTTGATATTTTGGGGTTTGTGCTTTCATATGAGTTGTGCTGCCGCCTGAAGAGGACGGAAGGCCGTTGGAGGCATTCGCGGCACATGAGGTCACCAAATTTATGGCAGCCTTCCAGTCGGCATCGCCGTCTTCCTCTCTGCTGCTGATGTAGCTTTGCCGACAACCACCTATACAGAGGTTGTGCAGCGGCTGAGCAGTTTACTGATTTACAGGGGAGTGAGGAGACGACTATGTGGCTATAAATTGTTGATCGTGTTTTTCTTCTTAAAAATTTGGGGCTATGAGTTATTATTATTATTATTTTTTTAACAAACATTACAAGAAATTTTAAAGGTCGCGTGACGGTGGACTTGAACCCGTGACCTTTGGCCCGGATATTAACCACTCTACCACTAGGCTAACACACACACAAGTTATTATTTATTTTAACTTCAATATTGGGGCCTAGGGGTTATGACTTTTGGGGTAAAATAGTTTTTTTATTAATATTTATACTAATTTTTTAAATAAAGGAGCTATAGAGAGAAAAATGGGGCTATGTTTAGAATTACCCCTCTAAATATGAGAAAAATATGCAAATTACGTACAAACTTAAAGTGAATTGGGCTAAAAAATACCAAATTCTGGATTTATTAAACAAGTCCAAAACTATTTGAATCCGTGTCTATGCGTTAGTATATTGGACCGTAATGCAAACTTATTGGGCCCGAACCCACAAAAGAAACAAAAGCGATGGAAAAGCCCAATTGTTTTCGACCTGTATAACCTTTTCTAGGAATTTTGATACATAACTATATTTTTCCAATAGAGCCTTGAAAATTGAACAAATTAAAAAAAAAAAAGTTTTATGATTGTAGGCCTCAATTGTTTTTTAAACTTATGGATTTTCCTCTGTTTTTCAAATTTCCAAAGTCTCAATCTTATTATAGCCCCCAATAATTAAAAAAAAAAAGTAAAATAGAATATTTAAGTGATTTTAGTTTTTTAAATCAAATTATAGAGGTCATGTTGAGGAAAATTGAAGTTACCTAGTCGCTGGTAGATTCGTGATTGATGATCATTTTGAATCTCACTTATTCCTTTAAATTAATAGGTCTGTTGCATAGAACGTGTCTAGTGCGAGGAATATATATAGTTAATGAGGAAGTCTTCTGTGCGACTGCCACTTGTGTGAAACCGGATCCTATGACCCGACCCGGTCAAACCAGTTTTTTTTTTTTTAAATTTGATTTTTTAATTTATTTTTCTTCTCTGCCTTCGGCTCCCCTCGCTCGACTCTTTAAAAAAGAATTAAAAAAAACTGAAAAAAAATCGGAATTTTTTTTTTAAAGTTCGGCGCGTGTAACACACTCGCCGAATAAAAAAAAATTGTCAGGCGCGTGCACGCGCCTGACTTATAGGCCGAAATGGGTGCGTGTTCTACACCCGCCCGACGCGCGTGGGTTGCATCACTTCGGTGCGACGGGTGCACCCAAGTTTTTGCCATAGTTAATTTGTGTGATATTGTATTTGTATGTATATATGGGAGCGAGTCTTTCTCAGAGCACATCCACAAATAGCGGCTACTACATTTCTCGTCACCAAAAAATTCAAGTTTTGTCTTTCTAGAAGATTAAGGAAATTAGCAAAACGGAAAATGCTGGTTAACTATAATTAATGAATTAATTATCTTACCTAATACCACTTCCTACGTGAAAAAGATGTAGTCGTTATCCAAATAAAGTTAATCCGACTCGTAAACCCTAATCATGTATGAGATCAAATAAATATAATATACTTTTGAGATTGAAAGTAAGAGACACACATGCATGCGTGTAACTATGTGTGTTTTATTACTCAAATAAAAACCCACGTAGATACATTTTATATATAATCTTACGTCTGTAAAAAACTCTATTTGTAAGAAATCGTCTTTTTTTAGTATATACTCGAAAAGTTGGGTTTTGTTCTTATCAATACTTTGCTAGCTTTTTAAAACTTTTTGAGCTTATGATTGCTTTTTTTCCCCCTCATTTTATCCATGAACAAATTTGCAAATTCACAAAGTAGTTCTCATTTTTAAGTTTGTTGAAAATCATTAGAAGAGAAAAAAAACTTGTTGAATTTAAAGTATGCAGTTTGTTGTGATACTTCAAAACGTAGTAGTTTGAAAATCCTTTGAGTCAACATTAATAAAATAAAAATTAAGTTCAAGATCGATCAATCGACAATCTCAAAGGTCGTTCTTGAAGAGAAAAATTACAGTATAGATAGTATTTCACAAATTTTTTTTTATACGGAAAATATTAAATATGTATACTATTCATAATTATTAACTAATATTTGTGAAAGCTGAAATTAAATAACTATAAGATGCAAAATTGTAAATTTTAATTAGGTTAATTTTATATGGTATTAAAAAAAGATAGCTCTTTGACATGTGTTCTATACTTATTTAATTTTTCTACATGCTTTTTTTAAAGAGATAATAATATAAGTTCTCCCATGAAATCATTCCATCCATAATTAAAGCATAGGGATTGAGGCAATCAATGAATTGAAGAAATAGATAAACCATAAATCATGAAAAAAGGGTCACAAAGCAAGAACCTTTTGGTTGATGCACACACATAAAAGTGAAGTTTTGCGTATTTTACCAAATTGGGTCTACACACACATGCATATATAAATTTATATTCTTAAACACGAAAAATAATTCTCCATATATATCAAATTATTTGTGAGGGGGGAGGGTCCTACCCATCTCAAGAAAGTGATGGGAGAGCACCTATTTCTATCCATTTTAAAAATATAGAGCCATAATTTGTTTTCGCTTGGTGGAAGTTACACTCTTTTAAAGATATAAAGAAAAACGTGGAATAAATACATATTATATATTCTACAAATGGAAACGCAGCCTCTATCACCAAGCATGCAGTGTTCCTCCTGCTCAACCACTTCGTTGTCATGAAAACACACACACACACACACGCTAAATTTTATGCATATGGGGTACATATATGGATATATTATATATATACAAACTCGGTCCATATTTTGGTGATTCTCGTATTTATCACATATAGTTATTAGTACACGTGCACATTCATGTGAGTGTATGTAAAATCATAAACAAATAGTAGACACCACACTCCTTATATACCATAATTTAGGTAAGTTAGTCGTGATAGGAGCTCTCAATTTTTTGTCGGTGTTAATTTTTAACGATGGTCAGATCGATTAATTTGTACCATAATCTTGCATTAAAATTGAAATGATCCTCGTAGTTTAGAAAGAAATATATAATATGACATGAAAAGCTAATTACTAGGCTATCATGATAGAAAGGAATTTAGCAATGTCACTTTTAGTAGCTAGGGTTGATTGGGTCCAAGATGGGATAGAATTGATATTTCTTTTAGTGTGACATGCCTAGCTACCCACTTAGGGCATCTTTCTTAATGAAATTGACATGCATTATTAACATAAGTTGGAGTTATGATTGAATAAAGGGCTGAGAACTAGCGAGTTGGTACACCACGAGTAAAAAAGTTGATGCAAAATCAGTTTGGGTTTCAGCTCACCCTGTTTCGATCTTTATCAGACTTGAGGGTTTGAAAACTCTGACTCATTACTCGCAAATGATGTTAATATTATCACTTCACACTACAATTGCCCGTACACTTTCTGTTCGTTTTACATAAAGCAGATGTTTGTCAATGTCAGCTTTCTCAGCATTTGGAAGTCCTAAATCAGACCATTCGATACGCAATATCTGAAACTATAAAATCCAACATATCACCTTGCGGTCCTGTAAGAATGAGTTCGAGCTAGCTCTATGTACTTCAAATCGGGAAAAATAAGTATAAATTAATTAAAATATTGTATCAATTTTCTCAATTCATTCATTAAAATTCAAAATTGAAACTTCAGATAGGATTATGTTGGACTAATTTAATGCCTTTTCTAATATATAATGCGATGAGACAAGAGGTGTTTAATTCTTTATCTAGTGCGGTATATCGAATCTCCAAAAAAATATATGTTCTTAATTACTAATCAAAATAATGAAAGACTAAAAGTCGTTGTTAATGGCACACGCTTTCACAGCCTTCCAAGTTGCTCTTTTTGATTTGACAACGTATCACGAGTTGCCTCCTCTTTCTACCCCACCTTTCTCATCCGTCCGATTCATATTTGAACGGTCTAGATTAGCTCAGGGGAATTATTGGATACTATAAAGTGCAGAACGCAAAAGTTGACGAGACGCCAAGATGCCAAATGTCGCGTTTAAGTATTGCTTCTATGTTGCTTAGAATTGATTTAGTTGGTGGAATCGATCATCTCATAAATAAAGATATAATTGAAACTAACATAATAATTTTGAACTGTGATAATGTCTTCAAGTTCAATTGCCTAAAATTATCGACTAGTATATATCTACTAGTATTAATTGAGAATAGTTCCACGAAGGAGAAAAAAAAAACAAGAGAGAGAGGGAGAGAGAGTAGTGCTTTCTGTGTGTATTATTTGATGAAAAATTTCAAATCTTAAAACTTTCACTGCTTCTCTCTGTGTACGATGTGTTTATGTGCATTATATAGTGTGGGTGTGTATATATGTCCTAAAAATTTCTTTTAGGATTATGCTATTGTGTTACATATATATTTTTTTTCCTTAACACATATTTCTATAATTAATCGAATATAAAATGAATCTATTTCTCGCTAACTAATAATTAAGTTAACAGTCAGTCAGAAATAGGGATGACAATGGGTAGGGTTTTTATGGGTACCCGGCTCTACCAAATCCTAATGGAACGGGTTTGAAAATTATTAAATGGTTTTGGGACAAGTTTGGAAAGAAACATTCAAATCCGTGATGGGTTTGGATCGGGTTTGGGAAATTACCTACGGGTACCCAGAGACGGACCTACGTTCCCCAAAGTGGGGGCACGTGCCCCCACAATTTTAATTTTTTTTACTAGTATGTATATGTATATATATATATATATATATATATATATATATATAGGGATGAGTTATTATGTAAACTATTCCTAAAATGGTAACTTGAGAACATGCTTAAATCTATATATATTCATGCTTAAATTTATATATAGTCATGCTTAATGAGATTCATGATTTTTTGTATAAATAATTGTGCTTATATAAAATCATGCTTAAATTTATATATATTCATGCTTCGAATAATGACAATCATAGATCATACAAAGATCAACGGTGGAGATTGATTCCTAGTTCCCACACTATGAATAGTTTCTACATGAACCAATCCCTATATATATATTTATATATATATATATATATATATATATATATATATATATATATATATATATAGGGATGAGTTATTATAGAAATTATTCCTCCCGTGAGAACTTGAGAACATGCTTAAATCTATATATATTCATGCTTAAATTTATATATAGTCATGCTTAATGAGATTCATGATTTTTTGTATAAATAATTGTGCTTATATAAAATCATGCTTAAATTTATATATATTCATGCTTCGAATAATGACAATCATAGATCATACAAATATCAACGGTGGAGATTGATTCCTAATTCCCACACTATGAATAGTTTCTACATGAACCAATCCCTATATATATATTTATATCTTGTATATATGTTAATTAAATTAATAGAAATCATCTTCTTGTTAAATAAATAAATAAAATGTCTTCCAAAAGATCATCCTTTGTCCAATGTATAAATAAAATAAAATGTTCTACTGATGTGTTTGTAAGACTAAAAGTTATCAGAGTTTTTGAACAAAATATGGTAGAGACAAAAAACAAGAGGTGTTTCCATTGATTTATTTATTTAACTCGATAAATTAATAACCCCTATAAGATAAATAATTTTGTTCAATCCCGATTGTATTAATTTATATATATTTTACTGTATTTTGTGCCCCCCCTCCCCAAGAAAAATTTTTTGGATTCGTCCCTGCGGGTACCCTCTACCCAAATTCATTTATATATATGTAAGATAACAAAATATTATATATATAATTTATAATATAATTATAGATATTAGTATAAATATTATTAATTTTAGGATTTTATATTATTCTTTTTACCCTGCATAAAAGAATTAGTAATAATTTTAGTAATTAAATATTTGTTTTATATACAATTTATATTAGTATAAATATTAATAATTTTAGAATTTTATACTCTCTTTATCCCCCAAAAGTGTGGTGCATATTTGATTTGTTGCGAGGTATAAAATATTAGTTGAACACACTAACCTGAAACGGATGAAGTATTATTATATTAACCCACATATAATTTAATTTAATGAAATTTTCTATTTATACTTATGTTAAAATTATGTTTATAATATTTGTTATTTCTACTATTTAATATTGATGTTTAATTGTTTATGTTCTAGTATATTCGGATTTTTAACGGGTTTTTAGTGGGTATTACCCAATGAGTTTGGATTGGATACGGATTTTAAAATAATTTTTTAATTAAGTTTGGGACCGGTATGAGTTTGGATTTGGGAAATACTTGATGGATGGATACCCAACCTTTGCCATTCCTACAGAGTTTATCCTGATTAGTTTTGAAAAATAAAATCGATTCATCAAGTATATTTTTATAAATAATTATTTATGGGATTAGATTTAACAATACATACTATTATTGGATTATATTAGTGTAATTGAATTACCCTTAATTAAATAATTAGTACTTGCACGATTCCGACCTCCACCGTGTGGAATAATCACGCCGACGAGGGGGGCATAAACCCCCGGGCGCGGGCGCAGACTTATGGTTTGTGATTCTCTACTTTTGGCTCATTACACACAAACCACCAGATATTGACACGTGACAAATCGATACTAGCTCTGTAGCAGCGGCGTCTATCCACCAAAGCTGCAGCCGACCTCACATGCGCCGAGCTGTCTTTATCACCAAAAATAATCACGAGTTTATTTTAAATAATTATTTTTTTGAAAGTAAATAATTTATTTTTTTTTAATTTTCTTACTTAAGTACGTTTTCTATTTTTAATTTTTTTATTGTTAGGACTCATGATCTTTTTAGTTAATAATCATTAATAAGGTTGATAAAACTTCTTGTGATTTTATTATTATTTTTAGCTTTTAGTCTATATATGTGTGTGTGTGTTGATTATGGTCGATTATATCATTAGGATTGATAATTACTTTTTAATTTTAGATTTTAGTTGAAAAATATTAGGCATATGTGACCTGTGGGGTTTTACATAGATAAACAGGGTAGCAATAGTAAATTAAAAATAAATGGGTTCAATCTCCAGTCTCATTCTATATATTTTTTTTAAAAGTCCACTGGAATAGAGACAAATGAAAAAGAAAAACACAAAAGAATAATACAAATCGTTTTCTTTATAAAACAAAAAAAAAAATTCCTAACAATTATTTAAAATTTTCATATAGGTCACATGAGTGTTACAAAATATTGTGGACCTGAGATTTCATCCTTTAATTAATAAATAGATCGATGGTTGAGAATTTACATTAAGTTGCATAGAAATTCAAGCAATTTTAGTTTCAGATTATTTATATTTTCTTGTATCATCGTATATTTATAATGTCACGAATAGAATTATAAAATCACAAATATATGTACAAATATATATATATATATATATATATATATTTACAACATTTTTAGTCTTATTAAGACTTTTTCAATTCTTTTTGAAAAAATAAGTATTTCTGGGATTAATAAAACTCCAGAACAAATATCTCGACCTGAATATAAGGTTGAAATACCAGAAAGTAGGAATTCTAGGAGAAATCCTGGATCCCCAACTCTTTCTGATATGGGATATAGTAGTAATGTTTTTATGATTAAAAATAATATTTCTTTTTCAAAAAGAATTGAAAAAAGTCTTAATAAGACTAAAAATGTTGAAAAAAGAAAATGGTTTCTTTGTTCCTTATCATCAGGTCAAAAATCTCTTTATACAAAGAGATATGATGAATGGAATATAATAAATAATTCTAACCTAGATTTTTTTCTTTGGTTAGAAAATTTATATTTCCCTCAAAGAAAAAAGGAATTTCCTGATTTTACTAGTAAAATCTTTTTATCTGTTTTAGAGAAAAAATTTAAAATTTACATTCATGAAACATGTGAAGAGATAGAAGAAATTCATCCACCCTTTTCAACTCTTGTTTTGAAAACAGGAGAAAAAGAAATCTATGCTACTCCTATTAAAATCGAATCTGGAAAAGGAGATTTTGATAATTTAATACAACAAAATAATTTTACTAATCTTGTTTTACATTCATTAGGTAATCAAACTAATAGGATTGAAGAACTACTTTGTCCTAAACCTATTAAAAATGTAATAATAATTCCCTCATGATTAAACCTCCACCGAATCTTAAAAAAGAAAATTTCTTATTAAGTTCTAAAAAAGATAATGATTTTCTAGATGGTTTAATCAATAGACTTCAAAAAATTAGTGTAACTGAAAAAGGTGAGAGTAGTTCTAAAATCATCTCAGTTATTACTAAAGAAGAAAATTCTTCAATAGAAACTTCTGATGAAGAAATGCAAGTTAATAAAATTGTTAAAGTTTCTAATGTTAAACCTTATTATACAAAAGCTACACCAATTGATCTTCAAATTGAAGAAGGTAAGGATTTTGCTCAGTTCAATGGCAAATCTATTACAGAATGGAATATTGATGGAAAATCTGAATATCAGATTAAAACTATTGTCAAGCAAATGCTTATTTATTCCTCTGCTGCTAAAATTAAAGGTAATAATGATAGGCAAATTGCTCAAGCTATTATTACTGGTTTTACTGGTCAGCTACAAGGTTGGTGGGATTTTTATATCTCAAAAGAAGCTAAGAATAAAATTTTTAGTGCCAGTATTAATGATCCTATCTCTAATAGGGAAGAATATGATGTTGTTAATACATTAATTTATACTATTTTATCTAATTTTGTTGGAGCTAATGAACTTCAACTAGATAGATCTCAAAAACAGCTTATGAACCTTAGATGTTCAACACTATCTGATTTTAGATGGTATAAAGATGTTTTTATGTCTAAAGTTCTAACTCGCAATGATTGTGGTATGAATTTCTAGAAAGAAAAATTTATTTCAGGACTTCCTCCACTCTTTGCAGAAAGAATTTCTAATAAACTCAAAACTAAATTTTCTAATGGAAAAATTGAATGGGAAAAACTCACTTATGGTGACATATCTGCAGAAATTACTGCAGAAGGAATTGTTCTTTGCAATGATATCAAGCTAAAAGGACAGCTTGAATTGCAAAAGAATGAAAATAGAAATATAATTGGAAATTTCTGTGATCAAATTGGATTACAATCTGAAAATTTTCCTAATAGAAAAAAGAAAAAACATAAGTTTAGAAATAAACAAAAATTTTATCCAAAAGATCCTTCTAAACAGTCTGTTAAAAAAGGATATCCTAAAAGGATAAAAAAGCCTAAAAAAGATGATGATGTTAAGCATGTTTGCTGGAAATGTGGTTAAATTGGCCACAAAGCAAATAAATGTTATGTTAAAAAGAAAATTAATAATCTTAATATTGATAGAGATTTAAAAGAATCTTTATGTAGTATTCTTCTTAATGAAGAAGAACAAGATGATATTTTTGTTAATATTATTAAAGATTATTCTTCTGTTGAACCTTCTGATAATGAATCAGAAGAAGAACAATCAACACCACAGGACTGTGGTGAATATTGTGATTGTAATGTTTGTCTTATAAAATTTATGGGTCTTGAAATTAATGTTATTTCAAAAGAAGAAAACTTTATTCTTGATCTAATAGATCAAATCATAGATCCTATAGAAAAAAGAAAAGCTATAGAACATTATCTTACTTTATCATCTAATTCTAATCAAGAACAAAGACAAACTAAACTAACTAAACAAGTTAGTCAAGAAAGAGAATTATACTCTTATCAAAAAATATTAGATAAGGATAATTCTAGTGAAAGAGAACCCACAATTTCAGAATTAAAAGTAGAAATTAATCAGATAAAATCTGAAGTCAAAAACCTTAATGAAAGGTTTGATCTTCTTAAAACCAACAATTGGAAGAATGATTCATCATCATCGGATGAAGAAGATGATGTCATCTCCAATAGAGAAGAAAATTCTAAAATTAATCAAATTATTTTTAAGGATTTAATTTGGGTCAATAAAATTGATCAAATCCGATCTCAGAAATGGTATTCTGAAGTTACTTTGATTATTAACAAAGAATTTACTATTACTATTAATGCACTCCTTGATACAGGAGCAGATGTTAATTGTATTAGTGAATGAATTATCCCTTTAAAATATTATTAAAAAACTACTCAATTTATTACTGCGGCTAATAAGCAACCACTCATCGTAAATTACAAACTATCATATGTTGCTATTTGTAACTCAGGAGTTTGTCTTAACACATCTTTTATTTTAATAAAAAATATTTCTACTCCAGTTATTTTAGGAACACCTTTTTTCCAAATGCTTTTTTCCATTAATAAAATTAATGAGAAAGGACTTTTTGCAAAGGTTAGAGGAAAAAATTTACATTTTCCTTTTTCATCGGTTCATATTACTAAATCTATTAATTTAATCCAAAAAGTTATTAATAATAAAAATAAATTTATTTATTCTCTTAAGGAAGAGATAAATTTTAGAAATATTAAAGAAAAAATTAATTCTGAGAAAATTCAGAATAAAATAAAAAATATTTTTTAACAAATTAATGATGAAATTTGTGCAGAAGTTTCAAATGCTTTTTGGAATAGAAAAAGACATGAAGTTAGTCTTCCCTATATAGATGGCTTTGATGAAAATAATATTTTCACTAAAGCTAGACCTATTGCTATGAATGAAAGATTATTAAAATATTGTAAAGAAGAAATTGATAGTCTTCTTAAAAAGGGTTTAATAAGACCTAGTAAAAGTATATGGAGTTGTCCAGCATTTTATGTTGAAAACGCTGCTGAAATTGAAAGATGAGCTCCAAGACTGGTTATTAATTATAAACCGCTTAATAAAGCTCTCAAATGGATAAAACATCCATTACCAAATAAAAGAAATTTAATTAATCGAATGTTTAAAGGAAATATATTTTCTTCATTCGATCCTAAATCTGGGTTTTATCAAATTCTTCTAAAAGAAGAAGATAAATATAAAACTGCTTTTATAGTTCATTTTGGGCATTTTGAATGGAATGTTATGCCATTTGGTTTAAAAAATGCTCCAATGGAATTTCAAAATATTATGAATCAAATTTATAATCCTCATATGGATTTTATTTTAGTTTATATTGATGACGTTCTAATATTTTCAGAAAATATAGAACAACATTTTAAGCATCTCAATATATTTATACAAACTACTAAAAGAGCTGGTTTTGCTATAAATATAAAAAAGGTTAAACTTTTTCAGACTAAAATTAAATTCCTTGGTCATTATATTGAGAATAAAATTATTATTCCAATTGAACGGATAATTTTATTTGCGGATAAATTTCCTGATAAAATAATTGATCTTAATCAATTACAACGCTTCCTTGGTTGCCTAAATTATATAGGTGATTTTTACCAAGATCTTGCACAAGATTGTAAGTTATTATTCCAAAGGTTAAAGAAAAACCCTTAACCTTGGAGTAATAAGCATACAGAAGTTGTTTTAAGAATAAAAGAAAGAGTTAAAGAACTCCCATGTTTGTCTATTGCTAATCCCGAAGCATTTAAAATAATTGAAACTGATGCATCTGAAATCGGATATGGTGGAATACTTAAACAAAAGAATTCCAATAGTTCTAAAGAAGAACTAGTCAGATTTACTTCTGGAAATTGGAATGACTCTCAAAAGAATTATTTTACTATTAAAAAAGAATTACTTGCCATTGTCAAATGTGTCACTAAATTTGAAAGTGATATTTTAAATATTTTTTTTTAATTAGAGTTGATTGTAAATCAGCTAAAGATATTCTTTTAAAAGATGTTAAAAATATTGCATCAAAATAAATTTTTGCTAGATGGCAATCCATTCTTGCATGTTTTGATTTTGATATTGAGCATATTGCTAGAAAATCTAATTCATTACCAGATTTTCTAACCAGAGAATTCTTGCAGGGCAGAAGCTTGGAACACCATGGTAAAACAACGGTCCATGGGCAAAAAGACCAATGATTAATTTGACTAAAAAGGCAACTTCATCAAATATGGCTAAAAAGCATTCTCAACAGAAATCAAATGATCAACAAAAATCAGATGATGATTTTCTTGATCTAAAAGATTTTCCGAAATTTAATCCTAACAAAGAATTTGAAGAAGATGAAATGGCATATGAAATTTAATACTATCAAAACGCCATATATATATATATATATATATATATATATATATATATGATCTATTCCCTATAGGGATGAGTTAGTATAAAACCAATACCTCCTGTGAGAACTTGAGAACATGCTTAAATCTATATATAGTCATGCTTAAATCAATACAAGTTATGCTTAATAAGATTCATGCTTTTTTGCGTACATAATAATGCTTATATAAAATTATGCTTAAATCTATATATATTTATGCTTCGAATAATAACAACCATAGATCATATAAAGATCAACGGTTCAGATTGATTCCTAGTTCCCACACTTGGACTAGTTTTTATATGATCCAATCTCATTCCCTATATATATATATATATACTTATAATTAAAATTAAAAGTTAGTGTAGTGTATCATCCAACCGGCCACAACTCACAAGTCACAACTAGACGAATATTAGGTGAAAAATAGGATTTTTGAGACTTAAAAACTGAGTATAGTCTAATTCTAAGGAATTCTCGACTGAGACACACACACGCACACATCATTTTCTGTCAAAACATTAAATTTTTGTAAATCTTTGACTAAGTCATAATGACACATCCCCACGTGGGAAAATAATATAAAATAAATATTTTCCAAGTTTTATCTTGCATTAAATTTTTTTCGGATGGCCAGTTTCTTGACTTACTTAATCTAATTTAACAAATGGGCTTAATTTTTCCAAAGAGATTAAAGATTTGTAAGTCAAGGTGTTTGACTTTAAGGGAACATTATACCTACTAATTCGACTAATAATTAGCCCAATTTGTTGCCTGTCTCATAAATAATTGTAGTTAATGCTATATTAAAAAAATAGGCTTGACTTTTTTTCCTTAAACTTATACTCCATTATTTTGGGAAAATTGTGATTTTCTATTTTCATTTCAGGATGAATCGAGTAATCTATATGGGAATTCTAACCCTTTATGAAAATTTTAGTGATAATAATTGAAACTATATATATAGTTTGTCCATTAGGAATCTGTAGCGCTTACCTTATAAACCTGTTGTCAATTAATAATTGAACTAGCCTGTAGCCCGTCGAAAATTGACGGAAATTCATTATTTAACTAAATTATTAGATGCAATATAATTGACAATTATAGAAATTTTTTTCAAGATCAATATTTTTAGTTTTTAATTAAATTCAAGAAAATCGTTGGTTTTTTTTTTTTTTTGGGAATTCTAACCCTTTATGAAAATTTTAGTGATAATAATTGAAACTATATATATCGTTTGTCCATTAGGAATCTGTCGCGCTTACCTTATAAACCTGTTGTCAATTAATAATTGAACTAGCGTGTAGCCCGTCGAAAATCGACGGAAATTCATTATTTAACTAAATTATTAGATGCAATATGATTGGCAATTATAGAAATTTTTTTCAAGATCAATATCTTTAGATCTAATTAAATTCAAGAAAATCGTTGGTTTTTTTTTTTTTGTTTGTTATTTAACCGAAAGTAGCATCCAATCAGTCTAAGTCGTTGGTTGTGGTAGAGGATATCGGTGAACCAAGATGATGAAGCTAGGATTCAGCTACCCAGACCAGTTTAAAATATATAATCGTGCATATTTTAAATCCGATTAATAAGTAATTATTCTACCCGTTTCGTCCCCTACAATAATATTCGTAATTAATCGAACCTGTTTAAATATAAAATGTCAAAATAATAAACTATAAATAATATGTTATTTGTCTCAATTAAAATACGAACACAATAAAGTAAATATTAATAATGAATAATATAAATAATAAAAGATTAAAATTAAATTTGAAGTATCAATTTGAAGTTCATACAATTTATGGAACTCGTTTAATTATGAATTTAAGATTATATAGATGTACCGAAATCATACAATATATGAAATTCGTTTAATTTAAATTAATATATTTACTCGTCATGAACTCAATTAAATAGTAATTTTCTCTCTTTCATGTATCAAACATTTAAGAAAAATAGGAATAGAATATTGGAAGAAAATGTGATTTCTTTTATTAATTAGGTTCCATTTGATGAAGTCTTTTAAGAAATCAATATGAAATTCCTTTTATTTGAGTTTTCAGAAGAAAAAAAATATGAGTAGAAACTGAGGAAAATTCACGCAAACATATACATGACCACCTGTTTAATTTGAAATAATCTCAGATGTTATATAAATATATTTTAGTGCATACTAATAATTTCAATTGTATTCTCCAATTGGTGAAGTCTTCTAAAAAATCAATGTGAAATTATTTTTATTGATTTTAGAAAAAATAAGAATAGGAAAATGAAGAAAAATCTACGTAAGAATTTTGATTAATGCGGTCACCCGTTTAATTTGATATTACATTTGTCGTTATTCAAATACTCTCTCCTCCGTCCCATATAAGGTGACATGTTTTCCATTTTGGAGTATCACATATAAGATGACACATACCCAAAATGGAAATAATGAGTATCTCATATAAAATTATGGACCCTACAACTTTATATCTTTCTCTTTAATACACATGTCCAAAATTAATGTGACGGAGGGAGTACATCTTAGCACGTATGAATAATCCAGTTGTACTATGCAATTAGTGAAATCTATAAAAAAAATGGAAATTGTAAATGAACCCCGATTGAAATTTCAATAAATAAGTAATTAAATATAAAATTCAACACATATTTTTTGTGTATTCCGTTTGTTCCAATTCTATGTCTCAAAATTATAATATTCTATCTTTTATTGAAAAGAAATCATTATAATGAAATATTTTTTTCAAAAAATACCATATTTTGAAATTAATTATATTTTATTTATTATTTAGAAAATCTTAGTTTATGTTGCCACTTCTTTCTCTCTCTATATATTTTAAATATTGATTGACTATGAAACTCATTTAAAATTTATATATTCATACATGTCGCTAATCAATTTAAAAATTAATTTTACTATTCGTTCTCATTTCAAACTCGTACTGTAATACTCGTTCATTATACAAACTCGTTTAAATTTATAAAACTATCTAAATTTTTAAATATAAGTTCATACAACAATTGATTATCTATCTTGATATTTAATGTTTGAAAATATAATAAAATTATTTAATTGGCAAACTTAATAATTGACCGATTTTTTTCGAATAAAAATATGACTATGTATTAATAATAATTGATGGTCCCTGAGCTGGGTACTTGGTGTAGAGGGGGGGTGAATACACCAAGTAGATTTTTCGAAACTTTTATCAAGTTAAAACGGAGTTGAGTGAGAGCTCAGTTATTGATCCAATGTGAGGATCGGGTACACAACTCAGCTGGCGGTGCGGAAAGTGGTGGTTTGAAAACTTAGCTCAGTTACTTAGAAAAACTCAGTTTGAAAATATTAACTTATCGTTTTCAGCTTAGTCAGGTTGTGCAACTTTTCGAAAGACACAGCTGTCTTTGGAGTGCAGCTGTGTGTGCAGTTTTGAATAAGTATGCAATGATATGAGGGCGTTAGAGCACAGCTGAGTATAAAGCAAAAGTAAAGAGAGAGAGATAGAAGCACGCGAGTTTTTACGTGGTTCGGAGTAACACCTCCTACGTCCACGACCAGGTTCACTGGTAATCCACTACCACTTGGTTTCCAAGTACCAAGCAACTTCACAACTCTAACCCGAGTCGTGTTCCAACGGTTGCGGCACCGTCAAGCCTATACACCTTCGGTTGCGGGTGCGAAGAACCTATCCACTCGAATTACGCGCTTCGAGCAAGCGTACCTTTACCTAACCTTTCTGGGTTTGGGTTTGGGTATGGGGTTCCAACTGTGAACGAGTTCTTACAATTAAGAACTTCAGAGTATGATGAACTCGTTCGAAATCTAGGCTTAAGATATACAATGAGTTTGGCCTAGGAACGACGAAAAACTAAGCAGTTTCTTAACTAGAAACACTTTAAGATAAAGTGTTCTTTGATCTATGTAGAACTGCTTGGGAGCTTTTGAAAGAATAAAGAATTCAGATAATGAAAGCTTGTAGAGAGTTTTTCGTATCTGATCCTGAGGTTGAAGACGGGTTTATATAGGTAGAGATTCAAGACTAGCCGTTGGAGGAGCCGTTTGAATCTTACCTACTCTTCTTAAATACAAGATCTGCCGTTGGGCGTATCTGCACCTGTCTTCATTTGTGTCACATCCTAGGTTCTGAAGTCTAGGATGCGATCTCGGCAATCCCTCATTGGTCGAGGTAGGTTGATTTCCTCCGATTCCGGATCTTCGCTTTTAGAGCCGGCTTTTGAATTCGAGCCGGACCGTCTCGACGCGAGTCTTCAGAGATAGTTCCTTTGTTCGTACATAAATGGACCAACCGTGTTTTGAACTCGCTCGAATTTTCTTCGGCTTGATCAGCTCGCTGGATCACTCACCGAAGGTTGACGCCGTCGTCTTTTGCTAGCCGACTCCACCGTAGACACCTCGGGTCGACCGTCGTCTTCCGCTTCCTTAACCTGTAATCCTAGAACATCTAAGGCTCAAACATGCGAGCTGGAAAACACTATTTAGGTTGGCGCGATCATCTATTCGGTTGGAGAATCAGTTGGGTTTTGGTATCAAATCGAAACCTTATAATTTTCCCAACAATTTCCCCCTTTTTGATGATGCCAAAACCTAACTGAGACAACTTATGATGCAGAGAAACTTGTGTTTTATTAATGTAAGAAAATACATTATAACACAGGAAAAAGAAAGAAAAAAAATTTTCAGTCTTTAATCCTTCAGTCTTCAATCCCAGTTGGCTGGGTCTTCTCTTCTGCATCCGTTGCTTCTTTCTTTTGACTCGTTTCATCAGCTGAGTGATCCAGCTGGTTCCTCTAGCTCAACAGTTTGCCTCTATTGACTTGTCTCTCTTCTCCCTTACTTCCCCCTTTTTGGCATGATCAAAACAGGGTGGGAGATATTCACCATCGGCTGTTGCGATGTTTTAGTTTGGCGAAACTGTGGTTTTCAGCTCCGAGCCGAGGTTTAGAGTCTTAGTGGCTCAGCTGTTGTATTAGCTGGCTCTTCTTCAGTTGCATTAGCCTCAGCTGTGGTTGCAGACACAGCGTCCTTGGCCTGATTCAGCTGGGGCAGTCCAGCTGAGTGCTTGGAAGGATGAGTTGGCACGGGAGACATCATCTTCTGAGTCGGGCACAATCTTCATTCCTTGCAACTTTTGCTTCTTCAGACTTCTTAGATTGAATGAGAAAGTCCGATACAAAGACTTGAGGAGTTGAATTCAAGCTCATATCATCATCATCCAAATGAGATCGTTGGTCGGTGAAGTTTCTCATTTGAGCTTGGTGCGGACTTGAGCATCTTTTATTGAAAGATCTCTAAGAAGGTGTCCTCAGTCAAGGAACCGAAGAAGGCGGTTGAAGTATCCCATCCGTCTTGGGGTTTAAGCTTGGTTGTTCAGCTGGAATACTCCGTTGCGGTGTTGGTGATGATTATGTTCAAGCAGGGGCGTGAACTTCTCTTCCACCGTAAGAAACGACCGCTTGTGGGCCTTCTGCTCCTCGGAGAGTGATTACTAATTCTCTCATAATGTCAGCTGGCTTTTCTGCTGACTGATTGAGCACCTTTGACTTGAGTCTTCGGTTTGAAGACAGTGCTTCAGTATATTTTGTCTCCTCAAGTTGTCTCCGATTCCCAGCTGGGACGGAGTTAGATGCATGCTGCTTTGTTTCCTGCATCTTTTTCTGTGCCTCCTGTGGTGGAGCAGGAGCTTTGAAATGATTGCTCCTGAATTCTCCGGTTTCATCAACATCTTGTCCAGGTCTGTTGACGTTGATTTTGGCATCCCAGGGAGTTGTGTGTCCCGTTCTTTCTTTTATGTTGAAAGAAACAGTGGGGTTGAGGAGGTCTTTTTCCTTTGTCATTCCCATAAAGTTTTCTGCACCTTCCTGGTGGATGACGTTCTTGAGCTTTGCGATCTCATCTTGTCGATGGGCTTCACCTTCTTCTGGACTTCCGTCTTCTTTGAGGTTTCTGAGAGTTAAGCAACTCTTATCTTGAAGCTTTGACAGATTCTTCAGGTTTGATTGGCTTCAGGAGATATCTTTCTTGATTCCATGTTCTTTTTCTGCATCTTTTGTTAGTAGAAACAAACAATACCAATTGATGGAAATAAGAAATAATAAAAAAAAACTTTCTACGTTTGATGCATATATCTTCTAGCATATTTAAAGAGATTTGTTGAAGAATGGACGATCAAGATTTGTCTGTTGATAAGAAGATCTACGACTGTGAGTGATTCTCGCGTCATGTCAATTTAATGAGCGAGAGAGAACGGTTGAGGCGCTTTGACTTTTGCCTCGAAACTCCCATTATTTAATTCTTTGCTGACTTTTAATTAATATTGATTAGAAATGACAAGATGTGAATTGACAGAAGATAGATTGAGTAGGTGTAATTAAAGTTATTTCAAACCTCTCAGCTGATCATTGTAGTCAGCTGATACCTCGGTTGAGTGGGTGTGCTGGGTCATCGTGGTTCCAATGTTCTCACTGGATAATCCTTTCCTTCCAAGATCTGGTTTATTTGAATTCTTTCTCGGTGATATCGGTGACATTGATTCGATTTTCGCTTGATCGCTTGTATTCGGCTTGTCTCGTTTCATTCACTGGTCTGCTTCCGTTCAGCTGGGTCTGCTTCCGTTCAGCTGGGTCTGCTTCCGTTCATAGGTTCTGCTTGCTCACTGGTCTGCTTATTCACTGGTTCTGCTTCCATTCATTGGTCTGCTTCCGTTCAATTTGGTTCGTTTGTTTCACTGGTTCTGCTTCCATTCAACTTGGTCTGTTCCATTCAGCTGGGTGAAGCATCGTCTGGGTTGAGAAGTCCAAGTAATCCGCACAACATTTTGAATCTTGCTTCTATCAGCGGTTTTGTGAGAATATCAGCCCGCTGTATGTCTGTGTGAATTTTCTCAACAATCACATCCTTCTTTTCTACGTGATCTCTGATGAAATGATGTCGTACGTCTACATGCTTGCATCTTGTGTGAAGTACTGGATTCTCTGATATGGCAATCGCACTTGAGCTATCACAGAAAATTGGAACCTGTCCAGTTTTTACTTCATAGTCATCCAGCTGATGTTTCACGAGAATTTGCGAGCGAATCCGCCGGCCATATATTCTGCTTCGTCGGAAGTTGCGACGCACGTTTGTTTCTTTGAAAACCATGAGATCAACTTGCTTCCTAAGAACTGACAAGTTCCTGAAGTTGATTTTCTGTCCAATCGATCTCCAATGAAGTCCGAATCGAGTATCCACCGTAGATTGTCTTCAATGGGTACCATGTACCCAACATTCCGAGTTCCTTTGAGATATTTGAGAATGTTCTTGGCCGTTGCAGTGTGCTTCCTTTGGATCAACTTGAAATCCGGCACACACTCCGATCGCGAAAGAGATGTCCGGACGACTTGTCGTTAGATACAAGCAGGATCCTATTATCCCTCCGTATTTGCTGGAATCAATCGACTTCCTTCGATTCTCGGTTCAATCTTCCAAGCTTGGTGTTCATTGGAATCTTTACAGTTCTGCTTGATTGAACTCCATACTTGGCGATCAAATCTTTGACGTATTTGGATTGATTTATGAAGATTCCTTCTGAAGATTGCTTGACTTGAAGTCCTAGGAAGAAACTCATTTCTCCCATCATGGACATTTGGAACTTCTCTGACATCATCTCTCCAAATCTTTGGCATAAGAAGCTTGATCTTGATCCAAAGATGATGTCGTCTACGTAGATTTGAACAACCAGGATATTTTCTCCTGACTTGATGGTGAAGAGAGTTCTGTCTACTGAGCCCTTCTTGAATCCTTTGGATATGAGAAAATTTGACAGAGTGTCATACCAAGCTCGAGGTGCTTGCTTTAATCCATAAAGAGCCTTCTTTAGTTTGTAGACTTTATTTCCTTCTACTTCGAATCCTGGAGGTTGTTCAACGTAGACATCTTCTTTGATTTCTCCATTTAGGAATGCACACTTCACATCCATTTGATAGACCTTGAATTTGTGATGTGCTGCAAAGGCGAGAAATAGTCTGATTGCTTCCAATCGTGCTACTGGAGCAAAAGATTCTTTGAAGTCAATTCCTTCCTGCTGAGTGTAGCCCTTGGCAACGAGTCGAGCTTTGTTTCTGATGACGACTCCCAGGGTATCCAACTTGTTCTTGAATATCCATTTGAGTCCTATGACTTTGACTTCTTGAGGTCTGTCGACTAATTCCCGTACACAATTTCGAGGAATTCGTTCAGCTCTTCTTGCATGGCATTTGTCCAAGGCACACTCTTCAAAGCTTCGAGAATTGATTGAGGCTCTGGCACTTGAGCTACGTAACACGCCATTAGAGCTGTGTCTTCATCATAGACCGTCAGTTCTAGCTCTACTGAGAGTTGAGCTGTGTCAGCTGCCTCTTGATGATCCGATGAAGCTTGAGCGGCTGAGCTTCTGGTTTTGACTTGGTCAGATGGTTCTCCAATGATTGCTGATGATGGATGATTTTCAATCCATCTTCTCCTCTTACGAATTTCTTCTTCCAGTTGATTGATGCTTGAAGTGGCTAAATTTCGTCTGTCTTGGAGTTGTTCTGGAGTTAAATCTTGAGAGTTTGGCTCTCTTTGATTTGGATTTTGAGATGTTGTCTGTAGAGGCTCAGCTGGAGATGGAGCTGGGGACTCAGCTGTGTTTGGATTTCCAGCTGATGATGTTCCCCCTTGATTTGGCGTTGAAGCTTCTTCTCGATTTCCAGCTGGTGGAGCTTCTTGGTTGATTTGAATTTCCTCCTCTGGCTCATTGTCCCAAATTAATGGTTCGGCCAGATTCCTGATTCTATTCTCTTGAGCCCTTGTTTGAATCAATCTTGAAGATTCTCCTTCGCTTCTTCGTTTGATAGAATCTCTATATTCGAAGGAGGATTCGTCAAAGGTAACATGTGGAGTTACTTCGACTATTTGAGTTCTTCTGTTGAATACTCTGTATGCTTTACTCACAGCGGAGTAACCAAGGAATACTCCTCGGTCTGTCTTTTCGTCGAACGTCTTGAGCTGTGTCTTCCCATTATTGAGAATGTGACATTTGGATCCGAATACCTTGAAATATCCAATGTATGGTATTCTGTTGTTCCATAGCTCATACGGTGTCTTTCCTTGTCTTGATGTGAGTAGGGAGCGATTCGAGTGAAGCAAGCCGTGTTGATTGCTTCAAACTTCTTCGGAATGGCGAGCTAGCTAGCATTGAGGTAGTTCCTTGATAGTTCTCGTTTCTTCGTTCGCTACACCATTCCGCCGAGGTGTGCGAGCCGCAGATGTTTGGTGTTGAACTCCGTTCTTCTCGCAAAAATCATAAATAGTTTCATTTAGAAACTCCGTTCCACGATCCGATCTTATTGCCATTATCTTGCACTCCTTCGTGTTGATAATCTTTCCAAGAGGATAGGCGGCTTAGTTCTCGGTTTCGCTCTTCTCGGTATAAGAAAGATACCCAAGTGAATCTTGAGAAATCATCCACAACGACCGCAGTATATTTCCCGCCATTGAAGCTTGAGTAATCGGACCAAAAAGATCCATGTGAAGAAGTTGAAGAACTCGATCGCCTGACCGAGCCGGCTTGAGAGAGAATGAAATTCTTGTTTGTTTTCCTTGTTGACACGCGCCGCACATATGACTTTTGTCATACACTTGATCCGGAATTCCATTAGCGAGCCGGTTCCTAGCCGCTTGTTGATTGTCTTGAAGTTGAGATGATTCGGCCGTCGTGCCACAAATGACTTCATTCTTGCTTTTTGATACAAGACAAGTCTCCGGAGGGCCGTTGTTCCAACGAAGTACATATTTCCTTCTCTTTTCCTTTTAGTGAGTATCTCGCTTGGTTTCCCGCGCTTCATCGTGCATCCCCGTGCATCAAACTTGACGTAAAAACCGTTGTCGCACTTGGCTAATGGAAAGCAAGTTATGTTGCAATCCTTGTACATAAGAAACATTTGGGATTATAACATTTCTAGTTTTAAATGTACCATAACCTTTGGTTAGGCCTTTGGAGTTGTCACCAAATGTTACTTGTGGACCTGTACGCTCAATATACTCCTGGAGTAGATGCTTTAGGTGCGTCATGTGCTTGGAACATCCACTGTCCAAGTACCAAAGCGTTCTCATCGACTCCTCAGAGATGCGTCGATTCCTTGCAACCTCATCTTCATCGATGCCGTCTGTTTGTCCCATGAAGCAAGTATCCCAATCAGGTTCATGATTGGCCATCAGAGCTTCTTCTTCCGAGTCTGAAAATGGCATGTCATCCATTTTATTGTACTCAGATTCTTCATCAGCGATATAGGCTCTTCTTCGGTCAGCTGCCTTAGCCTTTAATTGATCTTTATCTTTCTTGGACAACTTTGGACAATCTTGTCGGTAGTGTCCTGGTTCCTTGCAGTTGAAGCAACCTTCTTCAGTTCGTTTGTCAGCTGACTTCTCATCACCGTCGCGTACTTATCTCTGTAATTCCTGAAGAATTTCTTGTATTTGCCCTTGCTGGTGTTGAGTCTGTTATAACTTTTCACCATCATGGCAATTTCTTCGAGTAGCTCCTCTTTGCTCATATCCTTTTTGTCCTTCTTCATCTTGGAGGACTCAGCTGACTTGACATGAGCTGACTTTTCAGAGTTGGCTCTGAAAGCTATTTCTTTTGGAGCTGGGGTGAGTTCTCCGTCATTCTGTCTGCTTGAAGATTCTTCTTGAGTGATCTTCAAGTTGTACTCGTTGGCTTTTAGGAGTGAGAACAATCTTTCTGTAGATAGATCACCCAAGTCACTTCGACTTTGGTGAACTACCTTGTAAGTGTTCCATTCAGCTGAAAGAGCTGAAAGAACCTTTAGATTCTTTTCCCGCTGGGTATACTTCCCAGTTCTGATTGTCTCTATCTCAATGACTATATTTGAGAACCTTAGCTCCATCGCTTCGATGGACTCGTTGGCTAGCTGCTTGAAGTTGTCGAATTTTTGGCACGCTATTGTGAATTTGTTTTCTTTGATCTCTTCTGATCCTTCACATAGCTTGGCGAGTGTTTCCCACATCTCTTTGGCTGTCTCGCACTTGATGATTTTGCTCAGGTAGGCGTTTGAGACTGTTGAAGAGATGGTGTTCCTTGCGAAGCTGTCCAGACCAGCTTGTTTTCGCTCTTCGGAAGAATACTCCTTCTTTGGCTTGAGAGTTGGCCGGTATTCTGGTTGTCCTTCTTGAGCAGGTACAAGTTCATTTCCTTGTTTGTATATAAGGATGGGTCCGTCTGAAATGACGTCCCACATCATGTCGTGATGCGCACACAGGAAGCTTTTCAATCTGAATTTCCAGATTGCATAATCATCAACTGAGAAGGTGGGAAGGTTCCTGTTAAGATAGGAATCCATGAAGAGATGTACAGTATGCACTAGAGTGAGTTTTTTCTGAAAAACGGATCTGTTCAGTTGACCACTGACGCAGAGTGTCAAGAGAGAACTCTTGATACAGAAACGGTGGTCTTTTGAACCACAGCTCTGATACCAATTGATGGTCCCTGAGCTGGGTACTTGGTGTAGAGGGGGGGGGTGAATACACCAAGTAGATTTTTCGAAACTTTTATCAAGTTAAAACGGAGTTGAGTGAGAGCTCAGTTATTGATCCAGCTGGGGAGGATCAGCTGGGTACACAACTCAGCTGGCGGTGCGGAAAGTGGTGGTTTGAAAACTTAGCTCAGTTACTTAGAAAAACTCAGTTTGAAAATATTAACTTATCGTTTTCAGCTTAGTCAGGTTGTGCAACTTTTCGAAAGACACAGCTGTCTTTGGAGTGCAGCTGTGTGTGCAGTTTTGAATAAGTATGCAATGATATGAGGGCGTTAGAGCACAGCTGAGTATAAAGCAAAAGTAAAGAGAGAGAGATAGAAGCACGCGAGTTTTTACGTGGTTCGGAGTAACACCTCCTACGTCCACGACCAGGTTCACTGGTAATCCACTACCACTTGGTTTCCAAGTACCAAGCAACTTCACAACTCTAACCCGAGCTGTGTTCCAACGGTTGCGGGCACCGTCAAGCCTATACACCTTCAGTTTGCGGGTACTGAAGAACCTATCCACTCGAATTACGCGCTTCGAGCAAGCGTACCTTTACCTAACCTTTCTGGGTTTGGGTTTGGGTATGGGGTTCCAACTGTGAACGAGTTCTTACAATTAAGAACTTCAGAGTATGATGAACTCGTTCGAAATCTAGGCTTAAGATATACAATAAGTTTGGCCTAGGGAACAGACGAAAAACTAAGCAGTTTCTTAACTAGAAACACTTTAAGATAAAGTGTTCTTTGATCTATGTAGAACTGCTTGGGAGCTTTTGAAAGAATAAAGAATTCAGATAATGAAAGCTTGTAGAGAGTTTTTCGTATCTGATCCTGAGGTTGAAGACGGGTTTATATAGGTAGAGATTCAAGACTAGCCGTTGGAGGAGCCGTTTGAATCTTACCTACTCTTCTTAAATACAAGATCTGCCGTTGGGCGTATCTCGCACTCGTCTTCATTTGTGTCACATCCTAGGTTCGAAGTCTAGGATGCGATCCGGCAATCCCTCATTGGTCGAGGTAGGTTGACTTCCTCCTCGATTCCGGATCTTCGCCTTTAGAGCCGGCTTTTGAATTCGTAGCCGGATCGTCTCGACGTGGAGTCTTCAGAGATAGTTCATTTGTTCTGCATACTGACCAACCGTGTTTTGAACTCAGCTCGAATTTTCTTCAGCTTGATCAGCTCGGATCACTCAGGAAGGTTGACGCTCTTGTCTTTTGCTAGTGACTCATTGTAGACACACGGGTCGACCGTCGTCTTCCGCTAGCCGACTGCCGTAGACACACTCGGGTCATTCTTCCGCTTCCTTAACCTGTAATCCTAGAACATCTAAGGCTCAAACATGCGAGCTGGAAAACACTATTTAGGTTGGCGCGATCATCTATTCGGTTGGAGAATCAGTTGGGTTTTGGTATCAAATCGAAACCTTATAATTTTCCCAACAATAATGATTATCAATATATGTTAATAAAATTTAAGGATGAAAATTTAAGAATAATTTGAAGATTTAATCGTAGACTTTAATTTTATGGAATTCTGTACCATATATATAGAATATAAAATATGATAAATATTGGTTTTAATTCAGAAAATTGAAGAATTTAGAAAAATTGGAATGGAGGGATTAGAGGGGTGCCACATAGGAGAGAGGGAACTCTATACCACATATATATATATAATATAAAAATATGATAAATATTGGTTTTAATTCAGAAAATTGGAGAATTTAGAAAAATAGGAATAGAGGGATTAGAGGGGTGTCACGTAGGAGAGAAGGCCTCGAATGCGTTTTCCTTTATATAATAGATTTGTTTGTCGTTCAGTAACGGAACCAGAAAAAAATGTTAGTTATTATTATTATTATTATTATTATTATTATTATTATTATTATTATTATTATTATTATTATTATTATTATTATCCACAATTCCATATACTTGCTACTTGCATGCATGTATGAGATCCTTCACCTTTTTCCCATTCACGTGTCATTTTATTTTTCTCTTTTTCTTTACGATTTATACTATTAGTATTAGTATATAATAATGACTAGTGTGTATCTCATCGAAAATCGACGGCAAACTACATTATTAAAATAAAGTCAAAAATCGACGGCGAACTACATTATTAAAATAGAAAAAAATACATCAATAAGGTTGTTTCTTTGATTTTATTGTACTTCCTTAACAAATATTTTTATTTTTATTATTATTTTGCAATATATAAGCATGAACATTAAAAATAATTTAATATTATTTTAGAGTGATAATATTTCGATAATTGATCAAAAAGAGTATTTCTTTGATTTTATTTCACTTTCTTTAGTTGCAAAAAATCAATAGAAATTAAACTATTTTTTCTTACCTCACAATCTGTTAAAGATTTCATTATATACGATGTTAATTGTTGTGTACGTTTGACAATCTCGTCAGAAAGTCAAATTTCGAAAATTATCCCTACGTGTGTGTATATATATATATACACGTAGGGATAATTTTCGAAATTTGACTTTGTGACGAGATTGTCAATTATTTAGTTGGTCAAATCCAAGAATTATAATTGAGAATACATATTTTTAAAAATTTTCTTTTATTTACTTCAATTTAAAAATTTGTTAAATTAAACAAATTAATATTGACAACTTAATAATTTATCGAATTAAAATTGTCAATAAATATAAAACTATTTATTTGGCCGATAAATTAATTCGCCAAATTAAATTGGCTGTGCAAAATAATTACGGAATGAGAAAATACACATGGATTGTGAGTATTTATATAGGTTCTCAAAGAGTGAAGTTTTTATTAAGAATCAATGTGGAATGAGAAAATTTATATTAAAAGATTTCATTATATATGATGTTAATTGTTGTGTACGTTTGATCATCTCGTCACAAAGTCAAATTTCGAGAATTATCCCTACGTGTATATATATACAAATCCAAGAATTATAATTGAGAATACGTATTGGCCAAATTACATTGTCCAACATAAAAATAAAATTATTTATTTGACCAACTAAATAATTGGCCAAATTAAATTGTTTATGCAAAATATTTGCAGGATGAAAAAAATACACATTGATCTTGAATATTTATAATGGTTCTCCAAGAGTCGAGTCTTATTGAAAATCGATGTGGGATATTAAATTTCATAGTTAATTTATATGGATTAAAAATACATTAAAAGAGGATTTAAGATAAATAAGAATAATGAATGGAGAGCGCGTCACGTAGGACCTAAAATTAAGGGGAGCACTTCAATGCATAATCGTTTTAATAATATTATGATGATTACATAATATTAATAGTATCATATAGATACAATAACACATATATATTAGAATACTCTTTAAAAAAACATACTCCGTAATAGTTTTGAACTGTGCATGCCCAGCACACATAGAAAAAGGTCAAACAAACAACATGTGTACTTCCGCTGCCGTTGGATCAAATTATTCTTTAATCTCTGCTTGTTCGACTTGTACCTTTGTGCTCGCTTCACTATCTTGTACTCTACCAGCTTTGAAGATTCTCTCCGGCCGGCGCTGTGGAGTGTGGACGGCAACCCACCACTAGACAAGATCATGGGATGCATGTTTTTGTTTAGTACGAGATTTTATATTTTAAAGTACATTTTTATTTCGCGGCAATCTCTCACTTTCTTTCGTAATAAAGAAATTCAACTTATTTTTATTTACTACAGTTACCACGCAATGACAATTGGCAAACACACAAACTATTATAAATATTTCATCCGTCTCCGAATAAAGTGCTTGATTTTAGAGTTCAATATAAAAATGATGTCAAATTTTTCATTTTGTCCTTATTTTCAATTCAAATTCTTTTATTGTTGGTTTTTAATGTAATAAAAAGTTTTATAAAGAATAATTTTGTCCATTATTTTAGTCCACAAATCTTAACATGAACACTTATTTGATAAGAAGTTACATTGCATTTGAGCTTCAGTATGAACTTATAAGAGGGACAAGAGGGTGTTTTTATGTTAGATAAAGTCACAAATCGCAAGAGCACTACTTACTTCTTTTTTTTTTTAATCTTTTCTTGATTGACTTTAAAGGGATTTTTGCCTTTCGAGATTTAAGTAAAGGGGGGATGTTTTTTGGGCAGTGTGCTGTATTCTTGAGTCCTACATAGCGTATTTGTATCACTGTTCCATTTGATGAGAGAGAGAGAGGAGACCACGCTTTGTGGCTTGGTTGCGTGCTTAATGTTATAATCCTTTTCCTGTTTTCAGGGCACTCTTTGTTTTTCTCCCTTATCTTGCTGCCTAAAATACATTCAAACAAATTATTGTTTTTATTTTATGTTGTTGGCATAACTACAACCAAAACGGCTTTCAAATATTTAAAAGAAAAAAAAAAATTAAAGGGAGAGAGAGAGAGAGAGAGAGAGAGAGAGAGAGAGAGAGAGAGTCTTGTATTTATGAGATAAAGAGGAGACCAAGACAAAACCCATTAGTCTCTCTCTAATCGTGTGCCAAAATATTCAGCCATAAAAATAGCACTCTCTCTTCATAAACCTTCTCCTGCATCTCCAGTTCTTGATTCTTCTCTTTTTTTTTCAGACAAGATTTGTCTTTGCCCTTTCAAACGTTTTAAGAATGTGCGTTTTTGGATAAGTTCAGGTTAAGCATTTCAAGGTAGGATTTTTCTTGCTACAAATCACCTTTTTTTACATGTTGGTTGATCATTTCAGTTTCTTGATATATATATCTGATTCTTTTTGCAGCAAAAACATTCCTTTTCTTTTTGTTGATTCTAAGTGAAATCATTATTTTCCTCGAAAAAGAAATGGAGGGTTGTCATCAGTTTCTTGATTTGGTTCCAAAAGAGAGAGAATTGCATGCTAAAATCTCGGTTGAAAAAAGCCATGGATTTTCAGAAGAGAAAAAGCTTGAGCTAAGGCTTGCTCCACCAGGTGAAGATTGGACAAACAGCAACAACAAAAAAAATTCCTCAAGATTTGGCCATTTTTCAGACAACCTTTGTGCTCAAAATCATGTCTTGAAATCTCCATGGCAACAGCAAACATCTTCTCATTTTCTCCATCTTCAGTCACAGCCCTGTAGCAATAGAGCAGCATCAGATTTGAAAAATCCAGAAAATAAGACATTTCCACCTGCTAATCCAGCTGTGCCCAACAACAGCAGCAGCAGTGCTCAGAAAAGGTTATTCAGCTTTATCTCTCTCATCTCCCTCTCTCTCTCTCTCTCTCTCTCTCTCTCGGCTGTTGTTTTTCACTTTGTTTCATTTCATGCTGTGGTCCAGGGTTCTGTTTCACATATTTTATTGTCTGTTGTGCAATGGATTTCCTTATATTGTTCGTATCTGTTTTATGTAAGAATCAATATTTGTTTTTATGTGTTTTCTTTTGCAGCCCTCTATTGTTTATTGCTTGTCACATGAATTTCTTATCTTATTACATCTTGTGATGCATTCTTGGAATTTTTATATAGTGGGAGTTAGGCTGTTTATATGTATATGCAATTCCATATTTTGATGATGCAATTAGACTTAGTTGTAGATTTTTCTGCAAATTGCATAATTTGATAGTGCAGTTGGACAAAGTTCAAGATTAGTACAAGCTTTTGTTGAACTGATATATGTTGTGATTTCAAAATTGAATGTAAATAATAACCTTAATTGCTTCAAACTATAGGACTGCACCGGCTCCAGTAGTGGGATGGCCTCCTATCCGATCTTTTCGAAAGAATCTTGCAAGTGGTGGTTCTTCTAAATTGGCCTCAATGTCAGGGGATGTGGTTGAGAACAAATGTTCGGATTCCAAACCTAAACAAAATTGCGCGAAAACCATGTTTGTGAAGATAAACATGGATGGTATTCCCATAGGAAGAAAAGTGGATCTTAAAGCCTATGATAGCTATGAGAAGCTCTCATATGCAGTTGATGAGCTCTTTAGAGGCCTTCTTGCTGGTGAGCTTTGCCTAATATCGAATGTTTTTTAGAATCTTGAATTCGGCTATGGTTAGAGTGGTCCGATTTGTTTGTTCCTTTTTAGTGTTCATATGTTGTTTTCTTGATTGTTTTTTTGTAGCTCAAGGTGATGGGGGAGTCGAGAGCGATGGAGGGAAGGTGATCGGGGGGTTGCTTGATGGGAACAGAGAATATACCCTTGTGTATGAAGATAATGAAGGGGATAGGATGCTTGTTGGAGATGTGCCTTGGCAGTAAGCATCTTACCCTCTCTATGGATACGATTCCTTTTTTTTTTTTTTTGCTTTTGTTGATATTCCTTTTCCAAACGGAGTTTCATCTCGTGTTTCACTGCATCAGTATGTTCGTAGTCATAGCAACACGTATAGGGGTTGCACCCGTTGGTGCAATGTAACATGGCACGTCTTGCTAATTTATAAGTTCCTTTTTCTTGTCTTGTGATTATTTCTTTTTAAACGGAGTTTCATCTCGTGTTTCACTGCATCAGCCGTGTTCTTAGCAACACGGGCATGTTATTTCGTTGGTGCAGTGTAATACGATGTGATCTTATGAAAATAGTATAACTGATCTTCCTTAGATCTGCACTGCATTTTCCACCACATTCTCAATCACTCATCATCTCTTCAAATGCTCGAATTCTTGCAGCATGTTCATCTCGACTGTTAAGAGGCTACGCGTTTTGAAAAGCTCAGAACTCCCCTCATTTTCACGTGAGTTCTGCTTTCACTCTAACATGGATGTTCAGTTCGTATAATGAAAATGATTCGACCCCGTTTCTTACTGAAAAATGTTCGGCCCCGTTTCTTGCAGGTGGTGGTAAACAGAGGAAGCATCTCCCGCCCGACGCTTCACAGAAATGAAGCCAAAACAGCATTGTAATTCAGCCTATGATCTGCTGTCTCAGATAATATTAGAGAGAGGGGCTTCAAATGTAGCTTGTTTGAATCCCATGCTTGTATGCAGGGATCAAGTGTACGATAAACTTTGTTTATGTTGTTCAATCCTAGGTTTCTTTAATTCTGTAGAGAGAGAGAGAGAGACTGTTGAAGCATATGTAATTGTAATGTTTTCTTGTCCAGATTTAACTGCAAATTTTTGTCTGCACTTACTGATCCTACTTTCTTTAATTTTGACCTAATTTGCGTTTTATTTGACAATCAAATCAATCGATTTTTTTTCGGATCTAAAAGTGTTTAGAATTTTAATTCTTCATATGACAAGATTCAACAGAAAAATATTTCAAATTTAGGAACTTTATTTCTCCTATTTCTGCAAAAAATCTCAAGTCCACAGATAAATTGAACAAAGTCCTCATTATAGCTAAAATCATCGTCGCCGTCTCTACGTCTCAAAGAGAACTAAGAGTTCTCTATCATATAGCTAAAATATTGCATGAAAAGAAAAAGGAAAAACCCGAAAGCACGGAGGACCGGAAGCAGCCTCGACAGATGGTTCTCACGACGACTTCTCCTCGAGATAAAGCGAATGGGATGCAGCAAGGAGAGCAGCGCCAATGCCCGAACCATCATTGTAGTGCTCGAAGATGACGTTCGATCCGCTACCCTCGCCGAGTAGCTCGACCACGGTGTTCTCTAAACACTTACTGTACTCTGTGTAGTGCTCGTACAAGCCACCATCCATGGCTATGACAGTCTTCTCCATATTCTCCTTGGGAGTGTCCTTTCCCAGTTTCTTCAATATCCCGAGGATCCCAGCGGCTCCAAGACGGGCGCCACGTGTGGCGATTATGTTGCAGAGCTCGATCACGACCCGCCTTTTCTTCAGGGAGGTATGAGATATCTGAGGAAAGACAAGAAAGATACATTGTCAATCGAGGGAGTTTTATATAATACCGTACGTCAGACGGGTCAAGACCCGAATCCAAATACCACCAAACACCATAAACAATTTACAAATATGCCATTGAATATACTCTTGCTTGAGATCAAACAATGCGTGGCTCATTTGGAGAAATGAGAAGCTGGGAGGAATTCTTGTTCGTTTACAAGGCATTCCAACAAGCACAGAAATGCGTAGAAACTTAAGCATGGATGTACCTCCAATATACTCTTTAGTTTGTCATCCACCACCTTGAGATCAGACGACGTATCCTGATGCATGGCCGACATTTCAGGAGTCCTGCGTTTATCACGGATAAACAGAAATTCGCATAATAAGCAAACAAAGTAACAGTATCTGGCCACATAAAACTCTTCCATATAATTTATGTTTTTGATCCACACACACATGAACAGTATCAACTTTGTGTTAAATCCAAGAACTGCAGCCTTGCACACATAGCTCGATTATTTTCTTTGTCGCAGTTTACAAATTACACAGGATATGATTCTCGCGTACCAACTGAATTCAAGTTTTTAGGCCAGAAATACTATGAATAAGTCACATAATAAACTATGATACTAAGTTTGATCAAATCATCGCGTTAAAATAGATAAACAAATTGGTTTCTTCATGGAGTACCTTAATATGAATGGAATCTTAAGTTTGGCTGGAACTTCATCACCAAAAAAGGAAGCTTCTTCAGCCAACCTAAGTAAAACTCGACGTAGAATTTCCCCCAAGTACATCCCAGAAATTAGCTTCTCGAATATCTGTATGCATAAATAAACACAGCATGACCAATAATGGAGTTGTGCATAGAGTTTATATCATACATAAAAATAATCGAATAAGGCCTAAAAATGCAAATAAAATAGCATATATGCGTCACTCCTACCTGTTCACCAGGATTCAGGCTTTCAGCATCCATCGCAATGTCATACTCCGTTAATGGAAGATGTGACGACTTGAAGTTGCCCCACTCCATATTTATAACCTGAATTGTGTAAGATTCGAGTCTTCAACGATGCTTTTGACTGATTAGTCTTACATTACTAAGACAAACCTTACCAGAAAACTAAAACAAATTATAAAGCACAAAATAATTTGCTAACCATTTCTCCAGATTTAGGCAAAGCACCATGCCATTTTGGAATGGCTTGAGCACGTTCTACATATGCAGCATTCGTTCCAGTACCCAATATTACAGCAATAGAAACTTCGGGGTCAGTATGTCTCCCTCCTGCTAATGTTCCGATTGTATCATTAACCTGGCATTATCATCACAAACATAAACGTAAGTATCTGAAACGAACAGTTGACATATATGAGACTTAAAACATGATATTTTCCTACAAACTACTCAAGAAACCAAAAACATAACGCACCAAAGCTGCCACGCGCATGTCAACACCCTTTCTTTTCAAGGCTTTTGTCAGTTCAGCTACCACGTCTTGGCCGACCTACAATGATCAATAGAAATATCAGGGACTAAAAATGAGATATTGGTAAGTCTGGAATTAAGAACATCAGTTCGAGCATAATCCTAGAAATCGAGTTAGAGATAAAGACTAGTCGGGCAATTTTAATTGCTTTTGGGATATGCGTTTAGCAGAGAGGTACAATTTTTGGCATGATTAACAAGAAGATCACTCTTGGAACAAAAATTATAAATTGAAGGTCAAAAATAAATTGTAAGACTACAGTTTCATCCAGCAAAACTTAAAATATCACTACCAATACGAACAACAAGATATACTACTCTTTTCATACAAATTCAGCAGAATCAGCTCTAGTTATTACCAAGGAGATGCGATGAAATTTAGAAGTTATACACAAGCAACCAATAAATTAATTAAAAAGAAAACAAGTAAATGTGCTCAAGATGAAGCAGTACCGTGTCATCGATAGAGAATCCTTTTGTCCACCTAATTAGAGTTCCAGAATTTATCGAAGTTTGCATCACCGGGAACGAGAAAGTGAAACCCAACTCCCTCTCCTTCCCAGCAGGTTGTTCATATATCCGTTCTTCGTCAGCAACAAAATTAGCAAGCTTCTCCGCAATATAATCAAAAAGTGCCTGAAAATAGCAGTTTGGGAGTTCAGTAATTTCTTAAAACCTAGTCAATTAGAACAATGAGTAATTTCTCACATCTGAACTCCCACTCATCAGTGCTGGGGGGATTGATGCCTCGGCAAACTCCTGATGGACAACGCCACGTTCTCTGCCTCCTAATTCGACACGCAACACACGGAAGTTTGTCCCACCAAGATCTAGTGCATAAAAGACTCCCTCCTCATCACTGGTGTGGAAGAATGGTGAAAGGCAGATATGTTTTAGCTATCATGTCTTCAAAAAAACGTGCTAGAAAAAGCAAATGCACATCACAGACACGAACCAAATGAATATAAAACAAACTCAAAACTCACAGCTATCAAGCAACAATAAATTGATGTTCGTAGCTCTTTGCCTAAAGAAGATCTTAGACAAGAATCCTCAATCCTTCATCAGCATTTTCATGGCACACATGCTACGACGAACACTTAGTAAATTATACATCACGTTAGATCAATGCTTTCAAGAGGGACAATCTCAACACCACAAATTCAGACCTAGAAAACAGGCATCTGAGGGGAAGGAATGTATTCCACGTTGGATCACCCAATCTCCCTTAGGATCATTCTTAAAAATCTTAGCTTCATCATCGGACTTGACAACCTAAAAGCTAGTTTTCACCTATCATCTATGCGATAGAGCACATCAAGAATCACCTTAACTGCCAAGAATTTCCACTTATAAAATTTGCATTCTAAACAAACAAGAAAAACGATACAACAAACTACATGCTCCACATTCACAAAGAATACAATTTAACAAAATCTCCATCCACATCAAGAATCATCTAATTTTCAAGAAACACAAAAATTCCCCACTCAAAACAAACAACAAAGACAATACTACAAACTCCATGCTCCACATCCATAAACAGTACCACAATCCATCCACACCATAACACACATAATAAAAAAGATTCAGAGAGAGAGAGAGAGAGAGAGAGAGAGAGAGATTATACCCAGTGGGGAGATTATCAACAAAACTGATGAGCATCTTGAGTTTGCTGCCACCCTCAGATGCCAATCCAGCATGCATTTCCACAGTCATCGCATCTGCAACCTGCTTCAATTTAGTCTCTGGCGTCGCACATTTCTCCTCAAATTCCTTCACCAGAGCCCTCACCCGGGCCCACCTCCCAGAACTCCTCATCCGCTGCCGCACTACCAGCGCCGCCGCGGCCACCACCGCAGCGGTCCCGATCACCGCCACCCCGACCGCCACCTTCCCCATCTCCGATCTCACGCGAACAAAAACCGGAATAGGAAAAATAAATTGTTAAAAGATTAAATCTTTGGAGTTCCCCCACACAGTTTTGCGGTGCAAGAATCAAGAAACCGAACGAATTAAAGAAATGGTAGAAAAAGAAAAAAGTTGGGAAAGAGTCAAATCACGGAAAAATAGAGAAATTGGGATTTAGTCTGGACGAGAAAGAATGGAAAGAGAGTGTTTATTTGTGGATGGTTTGTTGAGTTGAGTGAGTTTTCTTTAGTTTCAAGTGTCGAGGTGGAAAGTCCGCCATTGAAGCTTTGTTTCCCTATTTTTGGAGATCTTCACGTTTTTAATATTTTCTTTCCTTATTATATCTGATTTTATTGCGTTTTTAAATTTAATTCCTTATTACGATAGGATTTGGTAAATTCGATGTTATCCGTATGGTATATTATTTTGATTCAAATTGTATGTAAATTATTTTTTATTTCTAAAAAATGTTCTAAATATTAATAATATTAATAAAAGATTCAAACGGTTAACAAATTTTAATATTCTTATTTCCGACAATAGAAATTCGAGGTGGAACGTCGGATGTTTATCTATATATCACAATAGGGAAATGATATTTTGCCATAATGGCTTAGCCATTATGCCCTTGGACCGGGTTTAGAGAACCGGTTTATGAGATTTTCGGTTTTTTACAATTAATTAATTTTCATGGGTGACTGATTTGCCCTTAATCTATTTTTGGTTTTAGATAATTTCATATCAATTATTTCATACAATCAAGACATCAAATATGAAGATTATTTGAATCTATTACATAAAATAAATAATTATTTTTCACATTCACGTTAAAATGTATAACACCACATATATTACTTGTTTCACCATTTTCACTTAACTTACAAGGTGAACTGCATTGTTTAAGTAGTCGGCGACACTGCCTTAATGATTTAAAAATGAGATTTTATTTTTAGAATAATTATTTAACTATAAAAATGAGACTTTAAATTGGGTGACCAACAATTAATGGCACCCATGCAAGATATTGTAACAATCAAGATATCAAATAAAATGCAACAATTATTTATTTAATTCAAAAAAATAATTTGAGATAAAATAAATTAAAATATTAATATTAACAATTTAAAAGAACATGAAAAAATAAATTAAAATAACATGAAATATTCATGACCAACGAGGATCAAATCTGAGTGATCTAGGTTACATTGAATGTAATTTGCCACTGAGGTAAGTGACGGTCCGCGATATATTTTGAGGTAGAAATTTATTTAACTATATTTCTTGTCACACAATATGTTCTTTGTTCTTAAACTTATTTTTTTCTCCAAAAACTATCATCAATTTCAAATTTATATATTTTTTTAATACTCGCAATATTAAATAAATTATTTATGGATCATTAAAAAAATTTAACAAAAATTAAAAAAACATTTTTTATTATTGAACATAATTTTTATACTAAAATTGTTTAATTGTAACATTCATTAGAAAGAAAAAAAAACCGACCAAAATGCCTAAAAATTAGATTCAAATCACAAATGGTATAAATCTGAATTAATTATAGAATATATATGATTTAAGTTTTAAATTTTAAAATCAAATCTTCCCCTAATCTTTTTCCTAAAATTGTGCAAGGGTAAAATTGTATACACATAATTAAGTAAAAATCAATTATATAATAGAAAATCCGAAAATAATGTAGTTTTATCAAAATATCCCCATTATGGCTTAGCCATTATGGCTATTTATCACGACCCATCACAATAATGTTGATTTATATGATATTACAACAATACTATTTTCAAAAACATTTATTTATTCCTTTCAAAAAAATATTATTTGACAAAAATTGAACAGAGATATCTTTGTTATAATCTTAATAGTTCATATCTTTTATTGATATTATCTATTAAGATATTTTGAAAAAGAAAGTAAAACAGTTTAAGATTTAAAATGATGTTTATATAAGCAAAAATTGCAATAAAATAAAACAAAACAGGAAGAACGAATTTATGCGTGTCTATATTTTTTTTTACAGAAATATAACTTTTAATTTTATTTATTTACGATTATAAATTTTGAGAAAGCTACACTCGGTTAGAATCTAATTCCTAGGAAACTTTTCTAAGTTTTATATTTGATTTTTTTTATTAATATATATATTTTTTTTGGCATTGGTAGTGCTTTGTATTGATATTGAAGATTTAGTTATTTTATTTAGTAGTTTCTCAAACTTTGGGAATAATTTTCATCTTAGGCCACGAACTCTTAAATTTTGCATTATCTGAACTTTCTATGGTGATTATTCTTCTTCAAAAATTATGATAAATATTTATTAAATATTTTAATTAATTAAACTAACTATACGAGATAGTTAGTACGACAAAAAAAAAAACAAACAAAATTCTTGCAAATTTTTGTGATAGAATTACACGTGACATCAGTATTTATTATACACATGAATTACGTGCACGTGAATAGACAAGATATAAGTTGGATAATATACATTTTATCAATAGTAATTAATACCATCTAATCTAGGCATTACGTAGAAAAATACGATTATTTAAATTAATTTAATCCGAACGGCTAACCGTTGACCTTGAAGGCAAGAAAAGTGTGACTATGCAACTGCAATGCTTTATGAAAAGCCAAAACAGAATGGTTGACCAACTGCATAATTTAATTTCTCACATCTGAAAATAAATTTGTGATGCCAAAAATAATGACCCCCTTTGCGGTCACCCGCCATGTTAACCCGGCCCGTATCCGATCCACTAACATGGTCGCATATGAGTCCGGACATAAATATGGGTTAGAATCTTAACTTCCGCCTTGTTTTGATGAATTTCAAAATTAGTACCATTTTTTTTTCTTCTTTTTTTAACAACTTGTAAAACATCAATATAATTGTAATAATGTATGTGTAGCAATTATATTAAGAGTGAAATATTATAATAGCCACTTAAGTTAATAAAAATAAAATACTAGCCACTAAGTTAATATTATATAAATACTGGTCACTCTTACAAAAATACCCCTAGATAGAAATAGAACCGCCGTCTTCGCACAATCTCATTCCTTCTTCGCACCTCCGCCGTCTTCGCATCTCCTCCGCCGCCGCATTCGCATCTTCTTTCACCAACACCTTCGCGTCTAGGCTTCTTCGCGCCTAATCTTCGCCGCTCGTGCTACCGTCGTGTCACCCTCTCTGTCGCGCCACCATCTCCCCCGCTCGTGCTACCCGTCGCGCCTCCCTCTATGCCGCGCCACCATCTCCGCCGACGATGTCGAATAGCTCAAACAGAAGTGATTCCGTTGAATCGGAATCCGACGACGATTATGGCGCCAATGTAAGTTTCCTACTACAAATCTATGTGTTAATGGTGTTAATTTGTGATGCAAAACTCCGTTGCGGTGGTGGAAGGAGCGAATAGATCTAGTCGCCCCATGTAGGGTGCGAGTGGATCTACTCGCCCCATGTATTGTGCGAATAGATCTAGGTGCGAGCGGGCGAACAAGGGCCGTTAGCGTGACTCGCGCCTAATGTCTGGGTAAAGTGAGCGGCGCGAGCGGGCGAACGAGAGCCGTTCGCGCGACTCGTGCCTGATATCTGGGTAAAGTGAGCGGCGAGAGCGGGCGAACGAAGGCCGTTCGCGCGACTCGCGTCTGATGTGTGGGTAAGGTGAGCGGCGCGAGCGGGGTGAACGAGGGCCGTTCGCACGACTCGCGCCTGATGTGTGGGTAAGGTGAGCGGCGCGAGCGGGGCGAACAAGGACCGTTTGCGCGACTCGCGCCTTGCTCGGGTGTGTGGGTAACATGAGCGGTGTGAGTGGCACAAACGGGTCGATCGGTGCCCGTGCGTGCCGTTCGCGCACACTAGTTCGCGAGATGGAGGCGCGAACGGGTCGAATGGGCTGCCGTTAGCGTACAGAACGAGGGCCGCTCGCCTTACTAGCACCACTCCATGTTTGACACCCGAAGCATACCGGGCGAACGAAGGTGCGACTGGAGCGAGTAGATCTCACTCGGGCCCAATATAGCAACATAACGTACCGTTTGCGTGGCGGCAACATTTATCTACATTTCCCCCTTAATCTTTCATTTAGGCCCCAAATCTATCTACATTATTTCTCCCTCTCTTTTTTTCCCCTCCAAAATGGCCGAAATTTATTGCTAAAATTATTACGTATTTATTTTAGAAAAAATCTTTTTTATGTCAATTAATCTATATAATGCTATTAAAATGATATTAAATCGATTTCATAATATTCCTACCGTTATAAATAATTAAAAAAATTATAATACATTTTATATTTAATTATAGATTTAATATAGCAACATATATTTTTTTCTAATTAATATTTATAAAGCAACTGAAATTTCATTAATTTAATTTCATAATATTCGACTACAAGTTGAATATTAAAGAAAATAAAATAAATTAAATCAATAAATTTTTTTCTCAATTAATATATATATCGCAATTTTAAAGTAGATTAATTCGATTTCAAAGTATAGTATTTAAATAATTAAAATCAATTAAATTTAATTTAATTTCGACTACTATTATGAATTTAAAATTTAAAAAAACAATATTCCTAGGAAATACTATACATATCTCTTGCCTAAGTAATTATTTCCCTCCCATGTATTAATTCCTAAATTAGTGGGATTATAATAGGATAATATTTTTTTCCTCCCACAAATTAGTTCCTAAATTAGTGGGATTATATTAGGATTATATTTTCCTCCTCAAATAACGATCATATCCTAAATTAGTGGGAAGATATACTCGATTTGATTATTTTTAGATTATATTTCCTCCACAAAAAAATTAATTTGAATAATTATATTAGATTATATTTTCAAATCTAAATCATTCGGTTATATACAATTATATTACCTAGTTAATTATTCAAAATTTACGTAGCATATACGTCTAATATGTTATGTTAAAAGTTATTAAATCATAAAATATTTCGCGGGCCGCCATTTACCTTAGTGGTACAATACTCTAATTACAACATATACGTCTCAAGTTCCACTCCTACTAGGTGCAAGAAGTTGTAAATTTTTTTTGGGCGTATTTTTTTTTTTGTACAAATTGGACTAGTATAGTGGAAATTAATCATAATTCGATCATTTTTATTAACAACTACAGTGGACTATGTTTAAATCAACAAAATCTGAATTAATTTCCACAAATTGGACTAGTATAGTAGAAAATAATCGTAACTCGATCATTTTTATTAACAATTACAGTAGACTATGTTCAAAACAACATAATCCGAATTAATTTACACAAGTTGGACTACTATAGTGGAAATTATTCGCAATTCGATTTTTTTATTAACAATTACACTAGACCATGATCAAATCAACATAATCCGAATTAATTTCCACAAATTGGACTAGTATAGTGGAAATTAATCGTAATTCAATCATTTTTATTAACAATTACAGTAGACTATGTTTAAATCAACATAATCCGAATTAATTTACACAAATTGGACTACTATAGTGGAAATTATTCGTAATTCGTTTTTTCTATAAATAATTACAGTAGACTGTGTTCAAATCAACATAATATGAATTAATTTACACAAGTTGGACTACTATAGTGAAAATTATTCGCAATTCGATTTTTTTTTTATTAACAATTACACTAGACCATGATCAAATCAACATTATACGAATTAATTTTTACAAATTGGACTACTATATTGAAAATTAATCGTAATTCAAATTTTTTTTATTAACAATTACACTAGACTATTATCTCTTGACTCGCCTCAAGTTCTATCGAACACTAATAACGTTCAAATTGGCCACCATCAAGATACATCGAACACTGCTAATGTTCCATTTTGATCAAATTGAATCGCCTCAACTTCTATCAACACTACAAAGTACCACATATGACCAAATTGACTACCATCAATTCGGCTCGAACACTACTAACATTCAATTTTGACCAAATTGCCTACACTATAGTTAAATTGACCATAGCTCGAATTAAATTTCTTCATATTGGACTATAGTAGTGTGAAATTAATCATAATAGTAATTTTTTTATTAACAATTACATTACACTATGTGCAATTCAACATAATCTGAACTAATAAATAAAAGTTGAACTATAATAGGGTTATATTAAGCCAAAGTAATAAAAGTAATAAAATGTAGGGTTTCGATATATATGAAGATACTATAATGTAGGGTTTGGAAGATATTAAAAAATAAAAGATATGAAATTAAATTTTAAAAGAGATAAAATTAAAAGATACTCTCTCCGTCCGCGAAAAGTGTAACACATTTCCTAATATTTGTGAGGTATAAAATAATGGAAAGTGCTACACTTTTCGCGGACAGAGGGAGTATGAAATTAATAAATTCAATTTTTTCACCGATATGTAAATCCCTAATTTGGTGGAAATTAGGTATAATAATGGAAATAAAATTAATAATTAATTATGGATAAAAATCAATCACAAAATAATACCGAAAATAAAATAAAATTCGAAATATGATTTAATTTTGAAGAATCCCTAAATTAGTGGAAATTAGGTATAATAATGGAAATAAAATCAATCATAAAATAATTCCGAAAATAAACTCAAATTTGAAATTCAAAATTTGAATTAGTTTCCTAGATTATAGAGGTAAAGGGTAAATTAGACAATCAATAATATAGCATAATTTTCGGATTTAATTAAATTAATTAACAAGTCAAAATATTTACAAAAATGTCATGAGTGGCCAACCACCTAGTGTCCAAAAATCTTTTCCCTATTAAATAATGTAAAATATGATTATGGCCTGAATTTTAGAGTTTTTCTGTTTTTTTTTCAGACATGGTTTGGACTTTTGTTTATTTTTCAAAAATCTGGATTTTAGCAGAAAGTTTAAATTTTGGCTTTTGTTTGAGAATCCGACATCCGAGAGCTAAATTAGCTCGCTAGATTCTCAGGAGGTATATATGAATTGATATACTAATTATGAAATGAAGATTTGCTTGAGCCTTTAATTTGTTGTTTTTGGGTTATGTTTTTCTTGCTCACGAAGAGAGAGAGAACAATGGTGTACTTTCTTTTTTTAGTTGTTTAATTATAAGTTCCTTTTCTGAATCAAGTTCTAGTTGGAACAAATTTTTGGAACAAGTTTTTGGTTTCAAGAAAATGAAGATAAAACAAATTTAAATGGCCAAATGTGACAGGCCATAATGCCATTATAATTTTAAAAACGGTCTAATAATTTTGATTTTAATTTGAACCGGTTAGTAGAATTTTTTTACCAGTATGTATTCGCCTTTTTAATTATGCAAATATTAACCGCAAGTGTACGGTGTATATAGAAAGTGGCAAGCAAGGTCGTATCTACGGAGACTAATTTTTAACACTTATGAATTCTATTACTATGTCGTTCTAATCTATTTAGACTAATCGATCTTTGAGGGGCAATTACTAAATTAAACGAACAAACAATTTAAATTCAATTAGATAAAAACTAAAGGTTAATAATTAAAATGGGAGAAGTACTCAAGAATGAAGCTATCCTAGGGATCAAACTTAGGTGGATTCATAATTAGACTTCAATTAATTTAATCAATTCTAGACGAAGTTCAACTTATTTAAGGCGATCTCGAATTCACTTTAACCTCCTCTCGGACGACTAAAGTCGTGGATTATAAGCCAATTATGCCGTCTCCGGACACTAAGTTAGCCTACAACTCCTAACGGCTCCTAGGATCAAAAAGCCCTCACTCCTAATCTCAACCTCTCGGTTTGTTGAAAAGACGTGCTTTGGGTGCCTATTCTAGCATTAAATCTCATCTCTCGATTCTTGATTCAACCCCAATTAAAAATGCCCAAAAGATGGCCAATCAATCAAGCACAAATTCAAATCAAGCACACAAGGAAATAGGAAAGAACTCATCCATAAATTGGTCAAATCAAAATCCATCCATTACAAACCCACTAGTTTAATCCCTAGAATAAGGAATTTTAGCCAAGCATTTCCATGTCCAACAAAAATCTCAAATCAAAAGATATCATGCTCAAAGATACAAGAGAGATAAGATATAAGTGACAAATCCTATTTTCTTTGGTAGTCTTCAAGCTTCAATCCTTGATTCCTCCTTCTTCAAGCTCCAACCTTCAAGCTTCCATGGTAGAATGTGTAGTGTGTGAAAATAGGTGTAGTGTGTGTGGGTGGTGGGAGGATGTTAGATAACTAGGGTTGTGTGCCAAAATTACCTATTTATATGTTTAGGATGTAGAAGAAAAGTGCTATGGAATAATAATCCGAAAATGGGATGAAAAATGAAGCAAAAACGTGTTTTGGAAAGGGTTCTACTGCGCCGCGCGCGGTCGCGCCCTTGGTCGCGCGGCCAAGAAGGAAATTCCTTCTTCCGCGCGCGGTTTGCACCCAGGCGGATCCTCCCGCGCCCGTATCCCGCGCGCCGGAGAAGGAGAAATGTGAAGACGGGCGCGGCCGCGCGCTGAGGTGGCTCCCGGCTGTGCACTTTTTTTGTTTCGGCCCGTTCTCCCTCGTCCGGACTCCGAATCGACCTCCATTTTTTCTCACGTTCTCGTATCGAGCTCGTCTTTCTCATTTCAAGCTCCTTTCACTCTAATTCCACATCCATTTTCCTGCAATTATTTCAAAACAAGAAAGCAAGCGTAAAAACTGACAAAACAAGGTTTAACTTGAGAAAACGGTTAAATGACATGGTTTTTCACTAACAATTGGCATCGAATGCGCTCAAAATATCGTGAAAAATCCATGTTTGTCAACCCCCCAAACTTAAACCGTTGTTTGTCCCCAAACAACAAAAAGAAAAGAAAAGAAACACAAACATGGAAGGGCGAATCGATGACATTAAAAGGACCTCAGAAATTATTCTTTTCAACAACAAAATTGCAAATGCATTTCTTAATCAAAGTTGGACATGCTACAACAAGGTCAAATATTCAACCTCTTAGGGATTTCAGATTCTCACACAAAGACTTAAAATGAAGCACTCAACGCTCAAGTGTATAAACGGGACGTGTTTTCACTCAATTTGATGACATGCATAAGTTCTACCATAGGCTTGCCATTCGTCTAACCTATCTATTGTTCAATGTGCTCCAAGATAAAGTTCAAAAAGGGCTTTCAAAAGGTTGTAATGAGGCTCTTTGGTGGGTGAGTGAGTTTTAGGCAAAGTGACTTCCCAAGTAATCTAACAATATCAACTCTCAACAACCACAAATGCCAAATTTTTTCACAACAACCACAAATCACACTCACTCTTTTACTTTTCTTTTTCTTGCTATTTCTACCCTTTAATGCTCTTTTCATCTTTCATCAATTCTCAAGAATTTGAACATTTTCGTTCTTCTCATTTTTCAAGCATTTTCAAGAGCTCACAAGGGCTAGCCATCTTCAATACAAAACGAGCAAGATAACCTCAATTATTCACCAACTCCTCATTTTCTAAATTCACAAATTATCACAAGTTCTACCCCTCCCCAATTCGGCTAGATCAAAGAAAAGATAACGGCTCAAAGGGGCGAACTAGGATCACGCTTTTAGCATTTTGGTCAAGAATGAGGGAAATTTTGGCTAACAAAGAGGGCCTTTAATCATATCAACATCTAGAGCATATTTACTCATTTTCAAGGAAGAACCATGGCAAGTTCTAGAGATACAAATACATGCTCAAACAATCACACACAAGAAGCGAGAAAGACTATAATCAACGGATAGTCAAAGGCTCAAATCTCACATAGGTTCATTTAATCCACAACCTAAGAGGTCAAAACTTGCTTCATCAAAGCATATCCAACAAATCAATCAAAATACATAAGCAATAATTTCAATCAAAACCAAATTTTTCCTTTCTCATCATTAGCCATGTCATAATTCACCCAACACATGCTTTAAACATGACTCAACTAGACACTACAAACTCCAAATTCAACAATTAAAAAGAAACACTAGAAAGAAAAATAACAAAATAAACGATAAAAGATAAGCAAACCACACTTCTCCCACCCCCCAAACTTATTTTTCACAAAGGTGACAAATAAGTTTGAAAAGAGAAGAGGTGGTTTACTTATCTACCTGACACAAATCAAGGAGGCGGGTAGTCTTGAGCATTCCTTTGTTGTAGCAGCTGGAACATTTGGGACAATTGCTCTTGCATCACTCGGTCATTCTCTCTCAAGATTACGAACTCATCATGACTTTGTTGTCGATGTTCTCTCATGGTGGCCTCCATTGCAACGTGCCTCGCCTCACTTGTCCGCTGCATTTCATGCATCATGTGGGTCAAAGATGCAAGTCTTCATGAACATCTTCCCTAGTACGCCGGCGATCGGTGTTGCCGGTTGGGAGACGAGGAGCGGGGCGAGGAAGTGGAGTCTGTGGATCAATTACATGCAATGCCGCGTGTGCAGGAGTTGCCATCTTCCAGTTTTCTCTTGATGTAGGATCACTAACGGTTGTGAGACTGGGATGTGGTAATGGAAAGTAGGTGCCATCCCGTTGCATGAGAAAAATGTGGTCCATATCATTAGTGACCATTTGCATCTTGTTGATCACCGAATAACTGAGGTCCGTGTTTCCTTTCACATACGCATAGTTGTGATTGAATCTAAAATACTCGGCAATAGGAGTGATGAAACCACCAATGCCGATAAACGAGACCGGCCGGAGTAGATGCTCAAAAACTTCCATCAAATAAGCTCCAACATTAAAGTTTGTGCTCGTAGCCATGCAGTGAAGGGCAAATAGCTCATTTTGGAGCACTCTTCCATTGTTATCCCAGTTGAAGAGTCCCGAGGCCATTACTCGTTGTATGTAGCGAAAAACCGGATTACGGATGACGGTGGCCTTGGAGGCGTTGGAGACGTACGGAGTGCCCTCAGTGGTTAGCTCAAGCCACATATCATTATGTGTTGTATCACCCGGTGGTTGCATGACACCCCCAAGAGGGACTCTTAAGATTTCATTGAGTTCATCTGGCCTAAGTGTCCTTTGCTCATTCCCCATTTGAAAGGTCATTTTGACAATTTGTTGCTTTCTCTTGTGGATGACCATAGTGCTCAAAACATCGAGGACAAGGGGCTCATATGTAGGCCATCGAGCTTGCATGAAATACGTCCATCCAACCCTCTCAAAGAGACGCCACACATCGATATTTATCCCCAAAGCTCTTATGCAATCTTCATCGGGGTATAGTGTGGGCTTCATCTTGGCCTCAAACAATGTTTGCCAATGTTCAAGAGCATCCCGAGTGGGAAGATAGATACCATAGCTCTCGGGATCGGCCGGTCTCCATTGACGCTCGGCTTGGGAGGAGCTACTCGCTTTATTTTTGCCCTTTCCTCCTTTCTTTGGTGCCATTCCTAAAAAATAAAAAAATAAAAAAAATAAAACAAAAGCAAAAATTAAAAAGAGATTTATTATATTTTCCATTAAACTAAGCAATACACAACCCCCATGTTAATGTCATGCATATGCTTGTTTCATGGATTTACATTGAAGCTCAAAAGTACCCAAGAGAAAAGAAATTAGGAAATTGGTACATAAAACATGCTACAACATAGAAGATTTTGAGATCTTAATTAGAATAGTCATTTAAGCGTAAAAATTAACCCTCTAAGTTATAACAAGTTAATGAAAGAATATCCAATTTTCTAAATTCTTAAGAGCAAATAAACAAGAAGATAAGTTACAAGAATTGCTTCACATCATATTTTCAATTTCAAAACAAACAAATCTTCCAACTTTAATTCTTCAAAAATTCCTCTCCCAACTCCAAGTTAAAATTTAGAAGCACACATTAGGCAAAACAAACATTCCCAACTTCCCTCTAATCATACTATCACAATCCAACCACCAATTTGCACAATTAAGCACAAAAAAAATTCAAATTCCCCAATTTACAAATTCAAAATTTGAAAATTCAAGCAAAATTCACAATTTTTTCGCATCAAGCTCAAGGGATTTGTCAATTAAGCACAAGCCCATCACAATTAGCATATAATCAGGTCATGAGAAGCATCAAATTAGCAATTTAGAGCACAAATTCGAAAATCCCTAATTCTTGCCCCAACTTGCATAATTTCCAAAATTTGCTTCAATATTCCCAAATTGGCCAACAAATTGAAAAATTAAGCATGAACCCATATTTCTAGGCATGTACATTCATCATAGATAACTTCAAATTAGAGAAAAATCCATGCCCAAAGATTTCAAAATTTAGAGCCCTAGGTTCAAAGTTCACTCAAATCCTCAAATTTCATGAAATGAATCGGTCAAGGGAAGCTTAAATCATGTAGGGAATAAGAATTAAGAGATAGAATATGACATACCTTGTTGTTGGTGGTGGATGGATTGAACGAGAAGAAGAAAAATGGAGAGAAAGAGGGTGATATGTGCATGTGTGTGTTAGAATAAGAGAGGGAGAGAAAGAAAAGTTTGAAAAATAAAGAGGGGGATGCTGCTGGAACACGCGCGCGGCGCGCCCATAACCCGCGCGGTAAAGGGCAAAATTTGTGAAGGCGCGCGCGGGTTACACCCCGGCGGATTGTCCCGCGCGTAGACCGCGCCCCTCCCCGCGCGCGACACACCTTTTTCAGCAGGTCCGGCGCTGCCGCGCCCCTCAAACCACGCGCGTGCAATATTTTTTTTTTAGGAAAACTAAAATTAAAAGTAAAATTATTTACAAAAATTAGATAAATATATATAAGAGAACGTTATAAAGATAATTATATATATTTATAGACAAATACTTATATATATATAGATATTCAAAATGAAAATAAAATAAAATAAAGATCAAACTAGAAACAAAGCTAAAAGTTAAACTAGTGCAAAAATTAAATATAACCTTGTTGGGGTGCCTCCCAACGAGCGCTAAGTTTAACGTCGTTAGCTCGACGTCTTCTCGACTAGGCCTTTGCTTGGGTATGGTAGATGACAAATGCCTCCTCCTTTTGCTCTTGCTTGAAGTATGCCTTGACACGTTGCCCGTTAACCATGAAAGTACTTCCATCACGCCCCATCAATTCAACGGCTCCATTCTCAAACACCTTTTTGATAGTGAACGGTCCCGACCATTTTGATCTCAACTTGCCCGGAAATAGAGATAGACGCGAATTAAAGAGAAGAACTTCATCACCGGGTACAAACTCCCGTTTCTTGATCAACTTGTCATGGAATCTCTTCGTTCTCTCCTTGTAGAGGCTTGAATTTTCAAATGCTTCACACCTAAATTCATCCAACTCATTGAGTTGGAGAATTCTTGCTTGTCCCGTTTTCTTGAAATCAAAGTTGATCTTTTTTATCGCCCAATACGCCTTATGCTCCAATTCGACGGGCAAATGACACGACTTTCCAAATACCAATTGATACGGAGACATCCCAAGCGGAGTCTTATAAGCCGTCCTATAAGCCGAAAGAGCTTCATCAAGCAACATTGCCCAATCCTTCCGGCTTCCATTCACCGTCTTCTCCAAGATTTGTTTTATCTCCCGATTTGCAAGCTCGGTTTGCCCATTAGCTTATGGATGGTAGGCGGTGGTGACTCTATGCTTCATTCCAAACTTGGTCAAGAGACCATTCACCCATCTATTGCAAAAGTGGCTCCCCCCATCACTTATTATGGCCCGGGGTGCTCCATACCTCGACAAAATATTCTTTTGTACAAATTTCAATACAACCTTGGCATCATTTGTTTGAGTAGGGATCGCTTCCACCCATCTAGAAACATATTCAACCACCAATAATATGTATTGAAATCCACAAGAACCGGGAAAAGGCCCCATAAAATCAATGCCCCAAACATCGAACAATTCAACCTCCACAATACTCGTCAAGGGCATCTCATGCCTTTTAGAAATTCCCCCCGTCCTTTGGCATCTATCGCAACAACTCACAAAAGCATAACAATCTTTATAAATTGTAGGCCAATAAAAACCACATTGAAATACCTTCATTGCCGTTCGGTGAGCTCCAAAGTGTCCACCACTTAGTGAAGAGTGACATTGCTTCATGATCGGCTCCCATTCTTCTTGAGGCACACACCGTCGGATAACCATGTCGGCGCATCTTCTATATAAATAGGGCTCCTCCCAAAAATAGAATTTCACGTCGTGGTAGAACTTTTTCCTTTGATACAAGGGCAAGTCGGATGGCGGGGGAACATTGGCAACAAGATAATTTACAAAATCCGCATACCAAGGAACATGTGCTTGCACTTGGAAGAGTTGTTCATCCGGAAAGCTCTCATTAATTGGGACTCCAAGCTCCTCCCCTTCAACCGGATTTTCAATTCTTGAAAGGTGGTCGGCTACTACATTTTCACATCCCTTTCGATCCCGGATTTCAATATCAAATTCTTGAAGGAGTAGAATCCACCGGATTAGTCTTGGCTTTGCATCTTTCTTGTCAAAGAGATAACGGATGGCGGCATGATCGGTGTGAACTATTGATTTGGTTCCAATCAAATAAGACCGGAACTTATCAAAGGCGTACACCACCGCTAGCATTTCCTTCTCGGTGGTGGTATAGTTGGCTTGGGCTTTGTCGAGGGTTCTACTAGCATAGTAGATCACTCGGAAGATTTTATCTCGTTTTTTACCCAAGACGGCCCTGACGGCTATATCACTTGCATCGCACATGAGCTCAAATGGTTGAGACCAATCCGGAGATATCAAAACGGGAGCAATCACAAGTGCCTTCTTCAAATGCTTAAAAGCCTTTAAGCATTCTTCATTAAAATCAAAGATAGCATCTTTTTCAAGCAAATGGCACAATGGCTTAGAAATCTTGGAGAAGTCCTTGATGAATCGTCTATAGAAACCGGCGTGACCAAGAAAACTTCTAACGGCCTTCTCATTGGACGGAGGTGGCAACTTCTCAATGGCTACAACCTTGGCTCTATCCACTTCCAATTCGGCACTAGAAACCTTGTGCCCGAGCACCACACCTTCTCTCACCATAAAATGACATTTCTCCCAATTCAATACAAGGTTGGTTTCTTCACACCTTTTCAAGACTAAGGAGAGATTGTGGAGGCAATGATCAAAAGAATCCCCAAACACGGAGAAGTCATCCATGAAAACCTCCATAACCTTTTCAATCAACCCGTCGAAGATAGCCATCATACACCTTTAGAAGGTGATGGGTGCATTGCACAAGCCAAATGACATGAACCGGAAAGCAAAGATTCCATACGGGCATGTAAAAGCGGTTTTTTCTTGATCTTCGGGTGCAATCATGATTTGGTTGTACCCCGAATAGCCATCAAGGAAGCAATAAAACTCAAATCCGGCAAGCCTATCCAAAATTTGATCAATAAACGGGAGGGAAAAATGATCCTTGCGGGTGGCGGCATTCAACATCCTATAATCAATGCAAACTCTCCAACCACTCACTATCCTTATAGCAATTAACTCATTCTTCTCATCTTTTGTAACCGTCATGCCCCCCTTTTTGCTCACCACTTGAGTAGGGCTTACCCACTTGCTATCCGAGATAGGATAAACTATCCCAACATCCAACCATTTGAGAACTTCCTTTCTAACGACTTCTTGCATCACCGGATTCAATCGCCTTTGATTTTGCCTCTTAGGCATATAGTCATCTTCCATGAGAATCCTATGCATGCAAATGGACGGGCTAATTCCCTTCAAATCCGAGATTGACCACCCTATTGCCGATTTATGCTCCCTCAATACCTCTAGCAATTTCTCAAGCTCAATAGAAGAGAGATATGAAGATACTATCACCGGATAAGTGTCGTTCTCACCAAGAAAAGCATACTTCAAATGCTCGGGAAGAGGCTTCAAATCCAAAATGGGAGCTTCCTTCTTCTCTTTCCTTCGCTTTGCCTCCTCTTTTTCTTCTTCACTCCGTAGTTCTAGAAATCTTTCTTTGAACCTAGAAATTTCCTTTGCAACATTCAACGCATTAACACAATCAAGCAAACTTGAATCATCACAATCATCATTGAAAGCATAAGAGTAAAGAGAGTTGAGTAAGCAAGCCTCCAAGGGTTCTTTGGGTGAGCAATAAGACTCCAAATCCATGCAAGAATCCACGATGCTCAACATCTTGCATTCATCCATCCTTTGCACATCTTCATCATCATGGAGTTTGAGAGCTCGGTAGATAGAGAATGTGAAACTCTCCTAGTTGAATCGAAGTGTGAGCTCTCCTTTGGAAACATCAATAAGAGCTCTCCCCGTGGCTAGGAATGGGCGCCCTAGGATCAATGGGACATCCTTGTCTTCCTCCATGTCCAAGAAAACAAAGTCCACCGGAAAGATAAAATCATTCACCTTGACAAGCATATCTTCCACAATACCCTTCGGATAGGAAATAGATCGGTCCGCCATTTGAAGAGCAATAGTAGTTGGCTTGATAACTCCAATTTGTAGCTTGTTGAAGATGGAAAGGGGCATCAAATTGATGCTTGCCCCCAAATTACATAATGCCTTCTCAAAGCTATCATTTCCAATGCCGCACGGTATGGTGAAACTTCCGGGATCCTTGATCTTGGTAGGCAATTTTCTTTGAATGACGGTGCTACACTCCTCCGTGAGATTAACCGTTTCACAATCCCCCAATCTCCTCTTCCTTGATATGACATCCTTAAAAAATTTAGCATAGTTGGGCATTTGTTGCAATGCCTCAACTAAAGGGATGTTGATGTGCACTTTCCTAAAGATATCAAGGAATTTAGTGAATTGCTCCTCCGTTTTCTTCTTTTGTAACCTTTGTGGAAATGGAATGGGAGGGCAATAGGGAGATGGAATCTTGGTTCCCTCATTTTGCTTCTTGTCATCTTCTCCTTAAGAAGCTTGAAGAGCCGGATTAGGTGAGCTAGTTAAAGAAGGAGTAATATCACTTGATGTAGCTCTTCTACTTTCTTCATCTTTGTCACTCACCTTCTCATTTTCTTTTGAGTGCTCATCTTCAACATTTTCCGACTCATGCTCAACATTTTCATCTTCTTCATTAGGCATCTTGGGTCCCTCATAGGAAGTACCACTCCGAAGCTTGATGGCCTTACAATGCTCTTTGGGATTGACAATAGTGTTGCTCAGAAATTGGCTTTGTTGGTGTTGATTGCTCATTGAAGTAGCTATTTGGCCCAATCGTTTTTCAATTATCTTAAGTTGAGCCCCTTGAGCTTCCACAATAGCTTCGGTTTTCTCCATTCGAGCTTTGGTAGTCTCCATGAATTTCATGAGCATGTCATCCATACTCGGCTTCTTTTCCTCATTAATCATCCCATTTGTCACCGAAAATCCCGGCGGAGGTTGTAGGGCATTATTGGGATTTCCATAAGAAAGATTAGGATGTGCCCGGTTTCCATGATACCCTTGATGGTATTGATTTCCACCTTGTTGAGGCCGATAATTACCATAATTCCGGTTGTTGTGTATATAGTTGACATCTTCCACATTGGTTGGCTCCTCCACCCTTGGCTCATTCTTTATTTGTGCCATAGCATCAATCTTGCTATTCATAGTAGACATTTGAGCCGCCAATAAAGCAATAGAATCCGAACTTGTGGCGGAAGCAACCTTCTTCAATGTAGTCCTCTCTCCCGGCCATTGATAGCTATTGATAGTCATATTCTCAATGATCTCCGTGGCAACCTCATGACTCTTTCCAAATAAAGAACCACCCGCCGCGGCGTCAATGAGCCTCTTCATTTCACCATTGCAACCATTGTAGAAAAAACAAATTTTTGCATCTTGATCAAAACCATGGTTGGGACATTTCCTCACCAACTCCTTGAACCTTTCCCAAGCCTCATAAAATGTCTCTCCATCCAATTGTTGAAATTGCATGATCTCCGCCTTTAGCTTCATAGTCATTCCCGGTGGAAAGAACTTCATAAGGAACTTGTGAATCATGTCATCCCATGTATTTATACTCCCATCATCTAAAGATTGATACCACAACTTTGCCTTATCCCTAAGAGAAAAGAGAAAAAGGCAAAGTTTAATGACATCGTCCGGCACGCCATTTATCTTCGTAGTGCTACATATCTCCAAAAATTGGGCAAGATGATCATTGGGATCTTCCAACGGGCGGCCTCCAAATGTGTTTTGTTGGACCATGGAGATGAGAGCGGGCTTGAGCTCGAAGTTGTTAGCATTGATCCTTGGGCCATGATTGCCCCCTTGTTGAAATCCGGGTTGGAAGACATCTCGAATAGGGAAAATTGGTGCCCTATTCCGTTCCTCCTCTTGTGCTCTCAATTGAGCTTGCATAGCCTTCAATTGCGCTTGGAGTTGCCTTATCATATTTTCGTCGGCCATTGTTCTCCGGGCTTCTTGTTCCCTCCTTGCCCTTCCTTGATTCCTTCGGCAAGTTCCTTCGATCTCGGGATTAAAGGGGTAAAATGATAATTTCTTAGACCTTGTGTTCATGCACCACCTAGAATCCAACGAAAAAGGCAAGTCAATTACAAGCAAAATACGGCAAAACAAAAGCACAAAATAAACATAAATAATATCTAATCTAGATTATCACAACGGTTTATAATATCACAAGTAGTAAATTAATTAGTCCCCGAAAACGGCGCCAAAAACTTGTTCGCCTTTTTAATTATGCAAATATTAACCGCAAATGTACGGTGTATATGTAACAGGTGGCAAGCAAGGTCGTATCCACGGAGACTAATTTTTAACACTTATGAATACTATTACTATGTCGTTCTAACCTATTTAGACTAATCGATCTTTGAGGGGCAATTACTAAATTAAACGAACAAACAATTTAAATTCAATTATATAAAAACTAAAGGTTAATAATTAAAATGGGAGAAGTACTCAAGAATGAAGCTATCCTAGGGATCAAACTTAGGTGGATTCATAATTAGACTTCAATTAATTTAACCAATTCCAGACGAAGTTCAACTTATTTAAGGCGATCTCGAATTCACTTTAACCTCCTCTCGGACGACTAAAGTCGTGGATTATAAGCCAATTATGCCGTCTCCGGACACTAAGTTAGCCTACAACTCCTAACGGCTCCTAGGATCAAAAAGCCCTCACTCCTAATCTCAACCTCTCGGTTTGTTGAAAAGACGTGCTTTGGGTGCCTATTCTAGCATTAAATCTCATCTCTCGATTCTTGATTCAACCCCAATTAAAAATGCCCAAAAGATGGCCAATCAATCAAGCACAAATTCAAATCAAGCACACAAAGAAATAGGAAAGAACTCATCCATAAATTGGTCAAATCAAAATCCATCCATTACAAACCCACTAGTTTAATCCCTAGAATAAGGAATTTTAGCCAAGCATATCCATGTCCAACAAAAATCTCAAATCAAAAGATATCATACTCAAAGATACAAGAGAGATAAGATATAAGTGACAAATCCTATTTTCTTTGGTAGTCTTCAAGCTTCAATCCTTGATTCCTCCTTCTTCAAGCTCCAACCTTCAAGCTTCCATGGTAGAATGTGTAGTGTGTGAAAATAGGTGTAGTGTGTGTGGGTGGTGGGAGGATGTTAGATAACTAGGGTTGTGTGCCAAAATTACCTATTTATATATTTAGGATGTAGAAGAAAAGTGCTATGGAATAATAATCCGAAAATGGGATGAAAAATGAAGCAAAAACGTGTTTTGGAAAGGGTTCTACTGCGCCGCGCGCGGTCGCGCCCTTGGTCGCGCGGCCAAGAAGGAAATTCCTTCTTCCGCGCGCGGTTTGCACCCCGGCGGATCCTCCCGCGCGCCGGAGAAGGAGAAATGTGAAGACAGGCGCGGCCGCACGCTGAGGTGGCTCCCGGCTGCGCACTTTTTTTGTTTCGGCCCGTTCTCCCTCGTCCGGACTCCAAACTGACCTCCATTTTTTCCCACGTTCTCGTATCGAGCTCATCTTTCTCATTCCAAGCTCCTTTCACTCTAATTCCACATCCATTTTCCTGCAATTATTTCAAAACAAGAAAGCAAGCGTAAAAACCGACAAAACAAGGTTTAACTTGAGAAAACGGTTAAATGACATGGTTTTTCACTAACAATTGGCATCAAATGCGCTCAAAACATCGTGAAAAATCCATGTTTGTCAGTATGTCATTGATATTAATTTTTTAATTGATTCTCCTACTTGATTTTCAAAATATTTTTATTTATATTGGCAACAAAATCATTAAATTAATATAAAAAAAACAATAAATCCTACCCAATTAAAAATTAATAATTTACAATCTCTAATTGGTGTAGATAGTAATTTTAGAAATGATATTGGATTAATTTTCTCTATAAATAATAATAAGGTCACACATGTAAATTAATAATTTAATTAAAATTTATTAATTATAATTAATATACAATTAATTATATATTCTTGTGTGGCCGGCCATATTATGGCCATTTAGCAAAGTCCATATATGATATTTTAGTCCATTTGATATATATAATTTGAGTTCTAAGTTTTATTTGTTTGTCAAATATAAGTAACTCGGATGTTGATTACTTTGAATATTTTATATTCTATGTAATGGCTTTTGAAGTCAGCTTATTGATTCATCACTATTTAAACACCCTTTCTATCAAATAACTCATTCACATTAGGCTGAAAATTGGGGGGTGGGCCTTAAGGCATATAGTTATGGACCGGACTAATTTTTATTTTTATTTTTCATCTTATATGGACCCTAAATCTTTTATGACCGGGTCTCACGGGTTGTCGACCACACGCCCACACAGTGAAGTCAAGTCATACTGGCAATGAGTCAGTTTTTTATGGGTATTCCAACCTACCAAATTCTGATATGATGAATTTCAGAAATATAAATGGATTTGAAATGGGTTTGGAGTTCAGCATTGAGGGTACCTCCAACGGTGGGTTCCAAAATTTGGAACCCACCAAATACACCATTGGGGAGAAAATAAATTGGTTTCCAGTTTTGAAACTAGAAACCAGTTTCAAAACTGAAACTGAGTGCAAGGGAAGAAAAGTAGCGGCTGAAGCAGAAGTTGGGGCGGCTGGGCGCATCACCCAAGGCGCATGCACCACACGCGCGCGCAGGTTGGCGCGTGCAGTACACGCGCGCGTGGGGGCGCCAGTTTTGACCAATTTTTTTTTTTCCTTTTCTTCACCTGTTTTGTTTTTATTTTTTTTTTCGGTTTTTAATTTTCTTTTTCTTAAATACCGACATATTAGCTCGTCTAAAACATATCGAACATACATCTTATATTAAAGATCACGACGAGAGCTTTAATTCGACATAAAAATCGTAAAAATCCGATTTGAAACGAGCAAATGATGATAATTTAAAGTTCAAAACTAATAATTTATAAATTATATAATAAATATTTATAATTTATATATTATATTAAAAATATTTATAATAAACTGCTAATTTTGTTAAAACGGCTAAAATTTTTCCCAACGGCCATTTTTCCAAAATCCTCTATATATATCTATACTCCAACACTCCAATTTTCACTCATCCCATCTCTCCAACACTCCAATTTTCTTCCTTTCTTCTTTACTTCATTTTCATTACAATTAAATGACGGATTCAAGCTCTAAAAACTCCGACTCTAATAATGCAAGCTCCCAAAATTTTCAAGGTTCTTATTTTCCAAGTTCACAATATCATCAAATGTCGTACTCTCAACAACCACTTCCATACAACTTTCAAAATGCAGGTAATTTTCCCACTAATGCGGGTAATTTTCCTACTCAACAAAATTTTGGCAATTTTCCTACTCAACAAAATGCAGGCAATTTTTCTACTCAACAAATCTCATCCAACTATCCTACTGGTGGTTCAAATTTTCCTCAACAATTTGCTTTCAACTCTCCCGGTGGTTCAAATTTTTCTCAACAATTTTCATTCAACTCTCCTACTGGATCAAATTTTCCTCCACAATTTGCATCCAACATTCCTTCCAACTATTTCATGTCGCCACCAAACCAACCTCAAAAAAATAGGTACCAGTTTCCGCAGCATTCTTCACAAATTCCAGTAGAACAGATCCACCTTGCTGATGATGATGATGAGGTGAATGTTGGCGAGGAAGTTGCTAAATCCACTAGAAAGGCAAACTCAACAAAGCCGATTTGGACACCTGATGAAGACGTTCTTCTTATAAAAGCTTGGTACAACACCAGCACCGACTCCATAATTGGCAATCAACAAAAGAGAAGAGAATTTTGGAAGAAAATTGATGCGTACTACAACGAGTGGAAGCCGGAGGGCACTATTGAGCGAAGTTACCAGCAGGTTAAAAATCATTACTATAAACTCAATCCAGATATTAATAAGTGGGCAGGTCTCTACAATAATTTCTGGAGCAATCGAGCGAGCGGACAAAGCGATGATGATGTACTGGAGGCTGCAAATAAAGCATGGATAAATGATCATCCAAAGAACAAGGCCTTTAGGTACATGCACATATGGAAGATCATTCAAACTTGTGAGAAGTGGGCTCCTCAACAAATGCCACACAATCCTAAGAAAAAAGCAAAAACTTCTGAAACAGATAGCCCATCTTCTGATAATGGACCTCGAACGCGTCCGATGGGACAACAGAGAGCTAAACGACAAGCGAAACAAAAGGCCAAAATGACAGCTACAACTGACGAAGACCGCCACAAGTGGAACTATCTGTAGGAAAGTTTTGATAGACAATTAAGCATTCAAGAGTCCAAACTTAAGCTCGATCATGCTGAATATTGCAGTAAGGACACTAGTCGCATGTCGGAGACAAAACTATTCATTTTTAACCAAATTGTAGCCGAGATCAAAGCTAAATACGGATGGAAGTAATACTTTTAAGTGTCATTTATCTATTTATGTATTTTTAAGTGTGCTTTATCTATTTATGTATTTTTAAGTGTGCTTTATTTTTTTATGTATTTCGAAGTTAATGTATTTGTAATATTATTAATTTGAATTATGTTTGTTTTGTTATTATCTTATAAATTCCACTTGTACTTATTATTGTCGGCAACGGTAACAAATGTAATGCTCACATGTATTATTTTGCACAACATGATAATTGAGGATGAGGGTGAAGAAGCGGTCAACTGGTCTGCAGAAGATGCAACTCCTCGACAACCAATACCAATGGGTGCTAATAACCTCGAAGCATTTGAGAATTATCTCAATAATCACAACGATTTAACAAATAAAGAAGCTCATCTCCAACTTCAATACGATTTGACACAACATATTTGGAAACAATCCAATGTCGATGATCATAATTAAGTAATATTTTAGTTTTCATTATTAATGTTTATGTACTTTCAATTATTGTAATTTCAATTTTAGTAATGTAATTTTAATTTTAGTAATGTAATTTTAATTATTATTTATAATTGTAATGCCGTTTTATTTTATTATATTAAATCATTAAATATAAAATTTTAAATAAAATATATAATCAAAATATGTAAATATTATATAAACAAGTAGGTGGGTCCAAAAGCTGATGTGGCGGTTTGGAAGCTGAAACTGATTTTGCACCATTGGAGGTACCCTGATACCATGTTGGGTTTGAGAAACTATATAGGGGTACTCGCAACCCCAAACCATTTATATATATGTAAAGTAAATATTATATATATATATATATATATAATTTATAATGTAATTATTAATATTAGTATATTTAGAGTTTTATTCCTTTTCATTCACAATAAAATAATGATTTATAAGAATGCATTCCGAAATTGTTATTATTTTAATATGCATAATAGAAGAAATTAATTAAATAGAGGGATAGATAAATATGAGATGTGATTAATAGATAAACATGTGATATTTCAAGAATATGAAATTAATAAAATTTTAATTAATAAAAATAAAAATTAGAATATATATGAATTAAAATTAGACAAATTACCTGAATAAAGGAAAATCTGAATGGAGCACCGTGGATAAGACAACTTTATTTTTCTATTAATATGTTATTATTCATTTGGATTGGGACTTGGCAGCAAAACAGAGATTTTTTAGGTAATTATTTTTTGAGTAAAAAAATTTGAAATAGCCACTATGGATAGTGAAAAATAAAAGTTGTCCAAAACTTAATTTAACATAAATTCTGTCAGATTTTGGGAGTTTGGGACAAATTTGCCCCTGCCCATAGTTTCAATTTTACCGTCTTTCTATAATTTTATTTTCCATTTTCTTTCTCTCTCTTTTCCTTCCTCTCTCTTGCCAAATCCTCACGGCCTCTCTTCCACTGTCGTCTACCATCCACCGCATCATCGACCACTGCCGTTCTAGCCACCAATCACCGATTTAATAGCATCCGACAACAAATCCATAACTTCCGACAACAGTGCCGACTCAGAAAATGAAAATAACGCCGAATCTTAACATCTAAACAGTAAATCCGGTCGCGATTCAGAAGATGAGGAAATTATACTCGATGAACCACAGCGGCGATGGCGCTGAAAATTCTAGATCCAGAAGTGCGTCGATTCACAAAACAGAGAGCCGAAATCGTGGTACGATTAGTGCGAATGGATTCATTCGTACCAATCGTACCAAGTTATGATGCGCCACTCGTTGGCACGAATAATACAAATGAGCTCATTCGTACCAAATTATGGTGCTCCACTAGGTGGTACGAATGGGACGAATGATTTCATTCGTACCACTCGTACCAAGTTATGGTACGCCATTAGATGGCACGAATAGGACGAATGAGTTCATTCGTACCAGTCGTACACAGTTATGGACCACAACTAGTTGGTACGAAGGCGACGAATGGATTCATTCGTACCAGTCGTACCAAGTTATGGCAATGCCCGTGGTACACTTAGGATGAATGAGATCCATTCGTACCACAGTTGCTGTAGAGATGAAAAAAATCACGCCGGAGAAGATGATCGGAGACAACTAGAGAACAGATTTAGATAAAAATTTAAACGAAAAACACATCTAAATGTAAAGCATCACCATTGGATTCTTTAGATCTGAAATAACAGAGCAGATTGAGGTCGGAATAGATCTGAAAATAGATCTGAAAAAATACATCTGAACGAATGAGAAAATGACGATGGCGGTGGTGGTGGCAGAAAACATCGAAGAAGATCGGTGGTGGCTCTGGAAAATAGAGAGAGAGAGAGAGAGAGAGAGAGAGAGAATGACAACGGCGAAGGCGGCAGGGGCAACGACGATGGCGGTGCAGCGGCGACGGTGATGGCGGCGGTGGTAGCAGCGAAGAAGATCTGTGGTGCGATGGAAAATAGAGAGAGAGAGAGTACATAGATTTAAATCACGGTGAAGAAGAATACTGTATATGAGAGAGAAAAGTGCAGCGGAAGAGTTTATTTCTTTAGTTAAGGGTATTGTTGTCTCATCACTTTAAAATTTGCTAAAATTTATAACAAATTAAGTTTTTGGCAACTTTTATTTTGTATTATCCATACTGAATATTTTATATGATAAACTCTTATTTTTTATATTTCAATTATGGATCCAGTAATTATATGGTATGTATTAAAAAAAGGAGTATATTTCCGTCTCTTAAAAATATTAAATTTTTGGCTTCAAAAAAAATATTAAATTTTAATAACTTACTTTTTAATAACAAAATAAGCAAAATTACTAATTCATAATGATATACTCCCTCCGTCCCACCGAATATGGCCTATTTGTTTTCGGCACGGAGATTAAGAAAAAGAGAATTAGGTGTAATAAAATGTTAATAAAGTAACTTTTTAATTAATAAAGTATTTTTTGGTCAACAATGTACTACTAAAGTGTTTTTTTAGCTTAAAGTAAGCTCTAATTCTTTCTCAAAAAGGAAACAAGCCATATTCAGTGGGACGACCCAAAATGGAAAACAAACCATATTCGGTGGGACGGAGTGAGTATTTATCTAATTGCTAAGACAGACATGAAATTATACATAACATATTTAAACTTTAAACCTTCAAATTTTTTTTGTTATGATTGCGATTATTGTTCTTTTTTTTAGCTATCTAATGCTGACATTCAAAAATCGGTTCAACCAATTTCAATTTCCATATCATTCAAATTTCAAAAATTGAACATTTAATTTAATTTAATTTCTAATTTTCTTTTAGCTTAGATAAAATGTCACGTCATTGACTATCTTTGTCTCACTCGTATCATGACCGCATTGAAGTTGCTTATTTTCCCCCTCTCTACTTCTTTGATGCAATATTCTCCCTCCCTACCTTAATTAATATAACTCTTTGGGTTTTACACAAATTTTAAAAAATGATTGATAGATTGGTTTTAAGTGGAGAAAGAGACCACTATAATGAATTGTTGTTGAGTTTAAAATAAAGATAGTGGGTGAGATCATTTTCCAAAATAAAAAGTATCACACTTATCGTCTGCGTACGCAAAAGGAAATTATACTACATTTATTGTGGATAGAGAGAGTATCAAAAAATTGTTGTGATTAACTAAAGATGTAGATTTCTCTAGTTACTTTACTTGAGAGCATCTCCATGTTAATTTTTTGATTATAAAAATCGGACTCAGTGTATTTTAGAATTTTTTTTTTATATAGTGAGGAATATTTTTAGAAATATTATCTGAATATTTTATACAATAATATAAATTAAATTTCGAACGTTGAGATATTTTTGGGACTTTCGACAAGCCATGGAACATTTTGATGTACTATCCCTTGAATCAAACACATCAACCACAGTTATGTATTATCACCAAGAATCAAGTATTGAATTATTCAGCTTTATCTTCCTTTCCACATCTACTAGTCCTAATTTGATGCTAAGCATTCAATTTTTCCCAATTTTCAAGATTTGCTTACGCACTTCACCACTGTCACTCTCTCATGCATTTCAACAAACACCTCTCAGCTTTTCTATGTTCTTCATCAAAAAGATTTTCTACCTAAAATGGCAGAGATTTCTGAGCAAAACCACCCCAAAGTCAAAGCAAATGCAGTGTCCCAAATCCCACATGATTTGCCTGTAACCACATCATTTTAGGCCCAGGTACAAACGAAGGATCCATACAATTTTGACGTACTTTCATCTTTTACTGTGGGCTCAGATAAATATGGTACAACAGTTTCGATCTTTATCTTAAAATACTAGGTTTTTTTTTGTATTGGGGTTTGGGTTGTAGTGGTTGAACATGATTTGGCATTTGGCAAGAGGAGAATGAGAGTTCGTACAGGTGTAATATCTTGCAAAATCCCATAATCAGTTTGTTGAGTTTTGATTTGAATAATAAAAAAGGTGGCAGTCATGGCGGAATATAATATTCTATAAATGGTGTCAGCTGCTTAGAACACTGAGTGGAGCAGTGCTATTTCTTGTTCACACTTCACGTTGCTCCAGAAAGCAGGAGAGAGAGAGAGTTGTTTAAAGAGAAGAAGTGCAGCCGTGCAGGTTTTGTGGGGGTGGATTGGAGGAAGTGGAGATTTTGAGTGCTTTTTTTTGAATTTGAGGAAGGTTTGTTCTTGAGTAAATTTCAAGAAACATTTGAAAATTTGTGCTACTTTTTATTGAATTTTGTATGAAGTCTTTTTTTTTTGACTGGATACACCTCAACAACTCGTGGAATTTGAGGTTGTAAGAAAATGATTGTGCCCTTTTTTCTTGCCAAATACTCGAGTTTCTGATTGGTAGAAGTGGCAACTTTCAATTATGGCGCTCACTCTTTTTTTTCAAACTTTTTTCTTACTGATTCTGTAAATTTCTTTTACAATTTTTTAAAATATGTTTCTTGCTGTCATGCCTTTTTGTCTTTTAACAGTTCTTCACGAGGTTATGTCGGATGAAATCATAATTAGTTCTTTTTTTTTTTTTTTTAAACTGAATCAAGAAAAAGGGATTTTTATAAGGCCCAGATTTTGAACATTATTTTATGGTTTAAGTTAACTTTGATCCCTTGTTTAAATTCTCCCTTTCATACTTGATAAAATTCCTCACTGAAAAGTTGCAATCTTTTTACCAGCCAGCAAGATGGGGAAAGCTACAAGGTGGCTAAGAGGGCTGCTCGGAATGAAGAAAGGCAAAGAAAACGTGACCAATAATTCAAATTCTAGTGAGAGAAAGGAGAAGAATCGATGGAGCTTTGCGAAATCGGAGAAAGATTCCGGCAGATTGAGGGAGATTCCGGCAGTCGACACGGCGTGGCTGAGATCTTTGATTACCGATTCAGATAATAAGGAACAAAACAAGCATGCGATTGCAGTGGCGGCTGCCACCGCCGCCGCAGCGGATGCCGCCGTCGCCGCCGCGCAGGCAGCGGTGGCCGTGGTGAGGCTCACTAGCCAGGGCAGAGGAGCTCGGCTTAGTGGCGGCAGAGAGAGATTGGCTGCTGTCAAGATTCAGACAATTTTTAGAGGCTTTTTGGTATGTGTTAAAATTATTTTTAATTAATTTTAAATTTCTTGAATTCTTTTGAATAATCATGTTTTATTTAAAAAATTTCGATGAATCTTGAATCCATGATATCATAAAACTTCTACAAATTTTGATTATTTTTCCATTTATTTTAATTAATTTTAATCAACATATTTTCCTATATATGGAAAAATTTGTAAGTGCTACTCATGATTTTTTCGTGCTATTTTTGTATTTATTAATTTGAAATGTGCTCGATATGTTTGTAGGCCCGAAAAGCCCGAAGAGCTCTAAGAGGGCTGGTAAAATTACAAGCCCTAGTTAGAGGCTATCTTGTAAGAAAGCGAGCAGCGGCAACTCTTCATAGTATGGAAGCCCTTATTCGGGCCCAAGCAGTTGTTCAATCCCGACGGGCCCGTAAAGTAACAAACAATGAGAACAAACTCCAGCCCGAAATGAGGTTTAGAAAGTCTATTGTAAGAACATATTCGGGCCCTTGTTGTAGTTTTTAAGATTTCATGATCAACAACTCGAACTTATTGTAATCTCTTTGTTGAATATGCAGGAGAGGTTTGAGGAGAGAAGCGAATTTCATAGCAAGAGGTTTCCCGCTTGTTTTGATCCATCTCTAAATGCACTGGATGAAAGCCCAAAAATAGTTGAAATCGACACTTGCCGGCCCGAATCAAGGTCGAGGAGAATGAGCAGCGATGATCACCACTACCAAGCTATCTCTTCGCCTCTTCCATGTCAGATTCCTAAGAAATACGACCTTGATTGTCACTACCTTCAAGATTTGGACTGGGGATTCGTCCCTGACGAATGCAAGGCTGCAACAGCGCATAACACGCCAAGGTTTGGTTGTCCGGGCCGGGCCATCATTGTCCCAGAAGAATGCAAGTCCATCACAGCACATAACACGCCAAGGTTCGGTTGTTTGGGCCGGGCTGATGGCCCGGTTACACCGGCCAAGAGCATGTGTGGTGATAGTTTCCTTAGGCCATACTTGAATGAACCCAGCTACATGGCGAACACACAGTCATCCAAGGCAAAGCTGAGGACACAGAGTGCTCCGAGGCAGAGGCCCGAACCCAGCCCGAATAGACGCATGTCGTTGAGCGAAGTGGTTGTATCAAGAACTAGCTTCAGCGGTGTGAGAATGCATGTATCATGCAATAAGGTTGAAGAAGATCATGAATTTTAGTGTGTTGTGTGTTTTTGTGTGATGGTGATAGTTAAAGCTCATTGAGAGCCATAGGGTTGGAATTGTTTGCATAGATAAAACTAACGTAGAACGGTAGAATTTGTGTCTCCGGTATTTTCCAATGGTTCTTTTTTACAATTGATAGAAAGAATGTGTAAATTTTATTGACAAAATTTGTGTTATGGGTAAAAGGTCTATGAATGGAATGGAAATGTTTTTGACTTGTCCAACTTCAACTTTCAAATTATTAATTCTTGATATTTTAATTTCATTGTGCAAGAGCTGGGTTAAAGCTCTCGCAGCAAAATCGGAATTGATCTTCTCCACTATCGGAATTACATTGGAAACCTGCAAAATAGAAATCGGGGAGGCCCCCGGCGTAGACACTCCGACGCCCAAGTCAGTATTTTAGAGAGATAGAAACGAAAAGGGTGTAAATGATAGAGAAGAAGATACCTTAATTTGGGGTAAAGGGGGTATTTATAAGCTTACCATAGTGAGGGGTATTTTAGTCTTTCCAACTATGAGAGGTCTAATGACACTAACTTTCGGAGTTGAGATCCGTTAAGTCTAGAATGTCAGACGTGAAAGCATCAAGACTCGAATGTTAGAGCTCAGATGATGATCTTCTTCAGCTCTGAGATGATCAGGGCCGAATTCTTCAGCACCGCTTCTCATGTGAGTCTAGTTCAAGGTATCGGTCCCTAATTTCAGCCTCACATAAATAACCCCATATCAACCACCATCCCCTACTCCGAGTTGAGGTCATTTATGAATAATCGCTTGGAGTAGAGAAGACTTTCTTGCTAATCTTGAGCTATGAGTTGGGAATTCAAATCTTAGGACGAAGCTATTCCCAAGCTCTGATTTCTGAGCTGCAACTTTGAACTCAAGATTTGGGTTCAGCTTTGAAACTGCACTTTGAGCTTTAATGCTGATCTCTGAGTTTGCAAATTACAAACTCCCAAATAGGCAAGAAAAAAGCGTAATGAGGCAAAATCAGGACTGATTGCTTCAATTCAAGACCGAGAACAAAATTTTAAGACAACATATGTACTATTACATCAGTACGAAAAAGCTTCGATTTGGAAGATACAATCTTCATCTCACTTTGATCAAGCAATGCTACAAACCCCACTGTACAGCGCAAAATATTATCTTGTAAACACTACATTTTCACAACTCATTCAACCAGCCGAACGAAGGGAATACAACACAAGCTTACGTCATGAAAATAAAAGATTACCGCCTATGTTAAAAGCAACCATGCAATAACATTTGCGAAGTTCAAAGTTACTTTAAGCTTTAGTTTTAATTTTTAACTATGATTTTCATCTCTGATGTTGAGCTCTGGAGCTTTTACTTCTTGAGACGCGGCATCTTAAGCTCATTTTGCTTACTTCTGCACCGTGTTAGTTCTCACAAAGTAAAATCCTATTAACAAAGCTCTCCTACTTCAAATACTCATTCAATTATGTATGTCAATAGCGAATTCTTAATTGCATCGGGCCCTCAAGAGATCTAAAGGTTGAGGAAATACAAATTCATCCAAGCAATACATTCGATTTACGTAATTCAAAAAATAATTTGGAACAAGTCAATAAGGAACCGTTAATTATTTGATAATTCAGGGATTGAGTTCCATCTTTCGGGCTTATAACAAATTATAGCTTTTGATCCTCAAGTTCTGGGTTTTAATTTTGCCTTAAACATTCAATTCTCCAGACATTCGAGCTCTGTTTAAGCGAATTTCACACCTGATTTTTAGGTAGAGATTTTCAAACTTCGGTTTCCTCTTCTAATTTCAGCTCCGAATATGAGCTAGAATACTAAGCTCTGACTCCCAAGATCTGAATATTTTCACTTTTGGCCGAGATCTGACTTGAGACCTTTGATACCCAACTCCTCAGACATTTGAGCCAAAACTTTAAACCCTGTCCGAAGGGGGCACCCTTAGATGGGTAAGTTTCAGACCTATCAGAAATAGAGCAGAGTTATTTTCCTTCTTGTTCTTTTACTTCCGTTCACGTTTTATGTTGCTAAGTATCAGTGACCATAAATAAGGTTTGCTTTCTCCTTTGTACATACACTTAATATTTTATGGATTCACAATGAAAAAATATCTTTCTACTTTCCTTAATTCATCTTCAGATCCGCCAATATATATATATATATATATATATATATATATATATATACATATATATATATATATTAATTTTTGAGCTTTTAACTCTAATTAATACTGGGTTTAAGCTTTAAGCTCTGCCTTTTGACTCTCGACAATTGTGGTTCTCATATCACCTCTGCCTCAATTCTAATCTGAATATGATTTTCAGGTCTCCATTTTTGAGTTATGATTTTAGGCTCAACTTTTCCGTTCTACCAAGCTGAAATTTCAAACTCTATTTCCGAGCTCCATTTTTCAACTCTACGTTTACTTGTTTTGCTTCATTAAACCTTTTAAATAAAAGGATTTTGACAATCTCGAGGATATCAGGATATCCACCCCTACATCTCCTTATTCTACTTAAGTTTAGCAGATTTTATTTCAATTGTATTTGCATATGTAAATTAGCTCATTTGCTTGTCATAATCCATATCGCATCAGACTCAAGACTCAGCCAAACAAATCATCTTTCATAATCAGAGCAAGAGTGGAGAGATGTTCCAGATCACCCGTAACACTGAGACTGGGCCCGCAAAACTGTTAGCATCGTCCTCAGCGATTCGATATGAATGAATCTTTTAATCATTCCTTCTATATCGAACTTTTGGATGCCGTGAATAAGAAACTGATCACGTTGGTGTATATATATATATTTAAAGATTTTTAATTTGATCATTAACTGACATAAATTTTGGGCATCTAGATTCATAATCGTCAGTGGCAGATCAAATCCTGTTGTTGAGTTCGATCAGCTCTGTTTTGCAGCACTGACATTCAGAGATGAGCCTTGCTTCTTGAGCTCTGACATTCAGTTCCGAATTAACTTCCTTATTTATTTACAATTATTCTTATTTCAGCTTTGATCTTCAGCCTGACTTCCAGCTCTAAACTTTATGAGCTATGATTTTAAGCTTTGCTTACGGGCCTTGAATTGTGAGCTTCATTTTTTAGCTGTAGTTTCAGTTCTACTACCCGTCCTCATTTCAACTTTGTTCCTAACCCTCATCTGTGAGCTTTTACTCGGGCCACACAAACAAATATGGCTTTTATTTTATCAAATCTCATTCTCATGGCTCGATTAATGATTACACGTAAGAAATCTTATATCGATTAGAGACCTCAGTCAAAAATGTCGTCATTTTTAAATTATCATGACTATCAACAGCATCATGTGGGATTCACAAATTCTAACCTGCTCAAGTAATGAAGCACATAGCACAAACTATCATAATCATATGCATGTTCGACGCTCAATTCTTAATGCTTAATACGTAATACTTACTGTTCAATTCATGTTGCTCAATATTCAATATTTAACTCACAATACTGGTTCGATACTTCGACCATCAACTTTGCATTGCCTCTTAAGCTCTAGATTCCTGAGTTCTGATTTCCAACTCTAATTTCAGTTCTTACTTCATGCTCTTACTTCAGCTCTCACATCCGTTTTCATTTCAAGCTACTTCAGATCTTACTTCAACTCTCAATTTAAGCTCTTACTTCAGCTCTTACATCCGCCCTCATTTCAACTCTTACTTTCATTTTAAACTTTCAACTCTCAATTCAAGCTCTTACTTTCAGCTCTTACATCCGCCCTCATTTCAACTCTTACTTTTCTTTTTAACTTTCAGCTCTTTCGTTTTCAACTTTCAGCGCTGTCTCAATGCCAGTTATGACTTCAGTTCTGCTTTATTTTACCTCCGAATAAACTTCTTTATCCACTTACAATTGATACGTCTATGGTTAGGAAGACCTTAGATGGTCTAGTTCTTTCAGAGTCTTGACTCTTGTTTAATCCTTTTGGACAAACACATCTTTTACAACCAATTTGTTGGTTTTTATTTTTATTTTCCTTCCGTTTAAGACCTCTATTTGCTTATTTAATCTCTAATCTTCAGCTTGGTTTTCAGCCAGAACTTTATGAGCTTTGATTACCATCTTTGAGTTCGGAGCTTCAGCTACTAGTTTCAGTTCCGCTACTCATCCATTATTTCGGTGAGTATCACTTTTCAGCTCTGCTTCAGCTCGGATTTTTAAGCTTGATTCTCAGCTCTCTAATTTTTGGGTTATTTATTCTCAACTCTGCTTTACCTTGGTGTGACATGCATCTCTTAAAGCACTCATGACTCATTATACAGATATTACTTATGGACAATACTAGTTTTAATATAATATTGAATTCTGACTTACAGATTTCATCCAACACTCGGGGCACACAAACAAATTTCATCAAATCTCATTCAAATAAGGTTCAATTAACGATTACACATGAGAAATCTTATATCGACATTCTCAAATTCATATGATTATCAACAGCATCATATGCGATTCATCAATCTAGACGTGCTTAAATAATGAAATACGTAGCACAAATTATCATAACCACAATTTATTTAATGCTCAGTGCATGCCCGACGCTCATTTCTTAATGCTAAATGCATAACACTTTCCGATCATCAGAACTCAACACCATTCAACTATTTTCATTCCCGGGCGCCGAAGTCCACTTTTCAGAGCTGAGGAGAGAATGTGCTCGGATCACTCTCAATCGTTCACGTTGGAGCCCGGGAGAGCTTCCGTTCCAATCCTTAGCTTTCAATTCCGGGGCGCTATGTCGAAGCCGCAATTCCTCTTTTCAGAGCTAGGGAGAGAAGATGCTCGGATCACTCTCAATCGTTCACGTTGGAGCCCGGCAGAGCTTCCCCTCCAATCCTCAGCTTTCAATTTCGGGGCGCTAAGTCGAAGCCGCAATTTCAGAGCTGGGGAGAGAAGATGCTCGGATCACTCTCAATCGTTCACGTTGGAGCCCGGCAGAGCTTCCGCTCCAATCCTTAGCTTTCAATTTCAGGGCGCTAAGTCGAAGCCGTAATTCCCCTTTTCAGAACTGGAGAGAGAAGATGCTCGGATCACTCTCAATCGTTCACGTTGGAGCCCAGCAGAGCTTCCACTCCAATCCTCAGCTTTCAATTTCAGGGCGCTAAGTCGAAGCCGCAATTCGCCTTTTCAGAGCTGGGGAGAGAAGATGCTCGGATCGCTCTCAATCATTCACGCTGGAGCCCGGCAGAGCTTCCGCTCCAATCCTCAGCTTTCAATTCCGGGGCGCTAAGTCGAAACCGCAATTTTTCTTTTCATTCATCAAATCATGGATACGCAACTAATATAAAGACAGAGATGTTCCCAAATCATTCCTTTATTCAACAAGATACAAAGACAGCTAACTTTTCCCAATATAGAATTAACTTAACAAAGCTTCACAGTTCCAAGAAGAGACCAAAATCATTAGAATTACATATTCAATGCCTCAGAAACAAACTCATACATCACAGACTTACTCCCAAAATTATATCCAGAAAATTAAATAACATAGATTTATAACTCTAGATGTGTTTTTTTACATTTTCAACAGATCTTCAAATCACCAATTTCTTCAAAAAATTACATTATTTATATTAGACTCAACCACTAATTTCAAACTCGATTTATCAGCTCTATCATGTCAGGATTCACAAATAAAAATACATCCATTTCAGTGAGGAAACACGTCTTCTCACGATACATCCAACAATAATCATCCATTAATATTTATGCAAAATTATATCATATCTATATTTCATAAGTGCAACCAAAAATCAGAGAAATCTTAATTTTGCCAAGACCATAAGATGCAACATCCCTCAAACAAGTATCGGCACGATCCTATAATAACAAATTTCATATTTATGAGATACCTGCTCCATGAGTCATTGCTCTTACATTTCTGACATCGACATTGTCACATTCTTCCTCGTTACAGTCTTCTCATGCATCTGCTGCTTCCTTATATCATTGTATATTCTCCATCTATCTTCATTTCTGCTCCTTTTTAATAGAGAGATCATTCTTCTATAAGGATTCTCAAGCACAGAGATTAGTGAAAGAGGAGAGCCCTTGGAAGTAGGGCTATACATTTATCTCAACTGCTGAAAGCTATAAATTCATGCTCATTTCTGGTAAATTAAAGAAGCTTAACCAACTTTCTCTAACCGATTTAATTGTACACCATCATCACTCGTCATATAAGACAAACCTCATGTTCTCACAAATTCACAAGCACATAAAAAATGTTCGTCTTTCCACCATCTCCTAATCATTTCATTCTTTGCTTCTCAATCAACCTTTTGTAAAATAAATTCATGTTCTTCCAGGATTTTTAATTCTTCAGTATTCTCCATGTCAGTCATAACAATTATTAGAAAGATGGAAAATTCATCTGGTAGAAGAATCGGTGCTACAAGATATTCACTAATTAAAGGATACATAACTAACCATATATTATGATTACACATGCAGGACATGTATTGTTAGAAGTTAACATATATTCACAAACAACAATTGTAGCAATAATCATCCGAATTCAATAAATTTTGGCAGGCATCCAAATTTTGTTAAGCACTCATGATTGAGTTTCTTGCCAGAAATTGCAAATCAATTTGATCAAACCTCGTCTATGGAGAAGAATCCCCGAAATTGTCTCGCATGGGGGGAAACTCTACACCACCTTCTATCATTGAATTCAAAGCTTCGTGATAAATTGAAAAGGAACACACCGATGGACCTCAGCAAAAAATAGCTTGATTAGCTCAAACGAGAATAACTAACGTTTCATCATCACAGTAGCAATAGGTAATAGGCTATTAACCACAGAACAGTTCAACATCAAACAACAAAACAGAGGGACAAACGCACGCCTGAATATGTGTCAGAAAATTCTCTGTGACTTTATCACAAACAGTTGGAATGCAGTCTAACGTAAGCTCAATTCATAGGGAGAGATGCTATCAGCAAAGACCGACAATTCAAACCAAATCAGACAATTCACTTATAACAATCAAGTATCGATAATTGCAACACATTAACTAATTCACCGAATCAACCAACACCAGCCAATCAACCGTTAAAGAGCTGATGAAACAGTAGATAATAAAAGGAAAATTAGAAAAATCAAACCAAGAACAGTGGCGAGTTTGGACGAGTGAGCCTATGGCAGCTTGTACGAGCTCTTTACTTTGATATGTTTCTCACTCACAACAAATTTTCTCGGCCTAATCAGCAGTTTTCTTCCTCGGTTGTGTTTTTCATGATTTAAGCAGGCTGTGCTTCCTCAGATCTGGAACATTCTTGATCTTTTACACAGAAAATCAAGGTTGTTTCCGGCGAAACAGCAACAGGGAAACAGATACAGCTACACACAGTGTTGAACAACGGCGAAAGTAGTCGCCGACAGGAATGAGAAGTATGGATTTCGGGATTCCACAACTGGTTTCAGGGTATCATTTCTTTAATTTCTAGAACAAGATAAGATTCTAGGATTTTTTTACTCTTTTCTTAGCTCATCCAAGTCGTTGGGAGTAGATGTGAGAAATCTACTAGATCTGGATGAAAATTCAGCTAAATTGAAGATTCAGCGGAAGAAGGCATGAATCAACAGCGGAAGAACCTTGAATGTTCATAGATCTAGAAAATAATCACGCCTTAGCTCGCTTTCCCACAGACGGCGCCAGTTGCAAGAGCTGGGTTAAAGCTCTCGCAACAAAATCGGAATTGATCTTCTCCACTATCGGAATCACATCGGAAACCTGCAAAACAGAAACCGGGGAGGCCTCCGGCGTAGACACTCCGACGCCCAAGTCAGTATTTTAGAGAGAGATAAACGAAAAGGGTGTAAATGATAGAGAAAAAGATACCTCAATTTGGGGTAAAGGGGGTATTTATAAGCTTACCATAGTGAGGGGCATTTTAGTCTTTCCAACTGTGAGAGGTCTAATGACACTAACTTTCGGAGTTGAGATCAGTTAAGTCTAGAATGTCAAGTCTGAAAAATGTCAGACGTGAAAGCATCAAGACTCGAATGTTAGAGCTCAGATGATGATCTTCTTCAGCTCTGAGATGATCAGGACCGAATTCTTCAGCACTGCTTCTCATGTGAGTGTAGTTCAAGGTATCGGTCCCTAATTTCAGCCTCACATAAATAACCCCATATCACATTGTTTTAATATTGTTCTCTTAATACTTACGATTGTTATTTGTGAGTGCAATGTAAATTTGAATTATTTGTGGTTATAGTCTTCGTAAGATGAGATTTAAATTCATAACGTATAGTGTTCTTATTTATTATTAGGTATAGACATTTTAGTAATATCTCATGGAACATCACGTTTAATTATGTAATTTGGATAAGGGGGCTTTTATGAATCAAAATGATATAATGATCTCGAGTAATCAAAATACAATAGTACCTGTTATGCAACTAAAATTACGAACTTCAAAACTAATAAATCACTCCAATACACTAACTCGTACCAAAAAAATCATAATTACTATTTATATGCAGACTATAAGATAATTTCGCATATATACTAGACCATACCACATAATTTATATATCGCAAAATAAAAAAATAAAAAAAGTGCTGGTGGAACTCAATTTTATAAATTCAGTTATGAACTCAAGACAATTTTACTAAGTTATCCAAACAATACAAATTCGTCCCATTGAAATGCCTATTAGATATTTGAAAATGTTCTAAAAAAAATAGATAGTTGAAAATGAAAAAGAAAATGCTTATCTAATTTGAAACGTCACATGATGTTTCCCGCTCAATTCCTTTACACTATTTTGAGGCCCACCACTATTTAGTATGCACTCTTTCAATCCAAACAGCCAGCACAATTTCCAATTCATGCTAGCAAAAGCAAACTTGTCAAAAATTGAACACTTTCTCATTAGATAATGTCAATTGTTAAAAATTGATATACAATACAACCTCTATAAACTAATACAGTCAGGATCGTAAAAAATTATTATCTTATAGAGGTTATTAATTTATCAAGTTAAAATTTAAAGAACAATAATACAGTTGGTGTAACACCCCGATTTTTTCGTATGCATAAGTAGGTTTTATTTCTATAAGCATGTTTATTGTTATTCAACGCATAACATGACTATATTCAATTGTAGGCCAAAATTCTAAAGTTCTTCAATTTAAGTTTATAATAAAGCCTAAAGTATTTTTATTATAAACTTACCCCAATATATTTATTGTTAACCAAGCTATTTTTCATGTAAAAGTCTTTCTAGTTGAAAATTTGTTATAAATTTATAATTCGATCGAGAGTTTTTAAGAGAAAGAATTTTTAATTTTTACTGTTAGTTGTAAAGAAAATGAAGAGATTTAAATTTATATCATATTTAGTATTTTAATATGAAAAGGGTTCTTGAAAGTTTATCAACATATCCTAAATTTTTTGTTATAGTTATTTTTCGTATGAATAAACAAGTGGAGATAATCTTCAAATTTCAAACATTATTATATTATTTAAAAACTTTTTGTTCTTATGGAGCAAGTAACAGAATGTAATTTTCGTTCACATGAAATTATAGTGTACCTAGAAATCTCTACACACACACACACATGTATATATATAGAATAATAATCAAAGTTTCATCCATGTTTATTTTTCCCGTCAAAAGTATTTTCCTTGGAGAAGAATTTAAAGAAATTTGTACTTGTCATACTTACATCTATTTCTTATATAAATATCGTCGCATCCATATAGTGGTGGACAAGTCTTTCGAAAGTTAGAAATATAGAATTTAGGTGCTCTATTTTTGGTTTCGTCGCAAGTCAAGTTCAAGATGAGGGAATTTATGCACGTTGATTAATTATCTATATATATTTTTTTATGTGTTTATATTTCATGTTTGATTAACGTATGCTCATGTTCAAGTGAAAGGAATACAACCCTATATGTCAAGTTAAAGAGATACAATCATATATGTTCAAGTTGAAATTCAAAATCTCATGCATCAAGTTTTATATGTTTATGATAAAATGATTTATTTACATGTTAAATATATATAGATAATTGCATGTTTTCTCACTTATAATATTTCGATATGCTCACCCCCTTTTAGATTTTCAGTTTTCCAGGATTTGGAGTCGAAGCAGTCGTGGAGGCCTAGAATGACTAGAGCAGTGTTTCAAGGATTTTAGTTAATTAATTTCAGTAATAGGATTTAATTCGTATTCTTCTTTTGAGACTTTTGTTTAAAGTTAGCTAAGGGTTTCGTAAAATTTATAATTCCTAGTTAGTTGAGGTTTTACTTTATTTACTATTGATATATATATATATATATATATATATATATATATATATTTTGTGTTAAAGACATCATTATCTTTTATGCAAATATTCAGTATTATTTATCAAAGAGTATGGAAATTGTTTTGTTATAGGTTGATTATTATATACTTTGCATGATTATGTGAGTAACTATTTTAGAAAATTGACATCGTGTATTTATTCTTATTGGTATGGAAACTTGATGACTATATTATATGTACTTTATCAAACAGGTTGACATTTGATCAATAAATTATCATTCATGTTTGTTAAAGAATAAGGTTATATTTCGTCAAGCATTTAAATAAGTATAGATTGAATATTATTTTAGTTCTTAGTTCCGCGTTATTATTCATGTTATAATTAAATTTTTTTGTAACATTAGTTAAATAGAAAATAGGGTATTACAGTTGGGACCAGAGAAAATTATTATCTTAGAGAGGTTATTAACGAGTATTAATTTAAGGAGGTTATACTGTATTAAGAAAGTAGACAAATTAATTTATTTTATTTTTAATTATTGCATGAAAAATTAAACATCTAAAGAATTTGCATTTAGAACATAAAGTAAAATAAAAAGTTTGATATTATACTTTAATAAAAAAGAGTTTGACGTTATTTATCTATAAAATTACGAAATAAAACACTTTTTCAGAAATTTGCAATTAGCAAAATATCAGTTGCACTATAGAAGACAGCACATTTGACTTCAAAAGTTCAACGTGATTTATAAATAGTTATTGCATGTCCTGTATATAATATGATTATGATTTTTATCACTTTAAATATATATATATATATATATAATATAAAATATAGATTAAGATAAAGGAAAAAGGAGAAGCAGATTCTTTCTTTCTTTTTTAAAAAAATTCTCCGTCGTTATTTTTCTTTTTTTTGAAAAGTGTAGCCACACCTTTTATATTTTCTTTAGTTTTTGACACCCAAACAATTCTTTGAATCTTTTAATGCAATCTTTTACTAGAATTTTAAACCATATAATTTGGCAAGCTTTTACCGTTTTTAAGGGGACACGTGGATTCTTGTGGACTCACAATTGAAAAGAATAATGCAAGATTATTGGTGAAAATAATGTCTTAAATTCCTTATTACACAATGATTAGTGTTGATTTGACTGATTTTTGGGGGATCTCTTGAAAATTGTGGGTTGCTCCCGTTATTTCAGGCTTTTTTATTCCTCTCTTACTGAAAATTGAAAGAATAAATCTATGCCGCCAGCCACATTATAGCTACCCATAATTTCATTTAATAATAAAAAAGTTGGTTTATTTAAATTTTTGGGTTCTAAATGACTTTTAATATATTTAAAATATTTAATTTATACAAATTTATCTTGATATATTTGGATTTGGATGTAACATAAATCTCGATAGATATAATAAAGGTCATACAAAGATTTTTGTCTAAAAAAATAAAAAAAAAATTATATTTACACTAATCATGATAGAATTTAAGTAAAAAATATAAACATTAACATACAATATATGATCATACTTTTTATATGAATCAAATATCTAATAAAATTGGTCTATTTTCACTAAATTGACCAAATTATGACTAGCCACATTATGGCTAAATAGCATCACTCAAATTGAAAATATTGTAATTCCGATCTTGTATTTAAATATTTGCGAATTATATACAAAAATAACGAATAAAAATCAAGAAACTAAGAATTTAATGTACTGTCAATTGAATAATTGGAATACAAGATGCTAGTAGTATAATTCTAAAAGAGAGAATACCGTTCGCTAAACATATACTTCCTCCGTCCCATTTATATAGGCGGATTGAAATTTTCACAAGGATTAAGAAAAATTATTGGTAAAGTAAATTATATAGTAAATTTCTTAATATGCCCCTATTTATTATTTGACTATGTATTTTTTATGAGTTAATCAAAGAATTAAATAGGGATATATTAGAAAATGAGCTAAAAGACATTACTTTTTATGGAAACACGCCTATATATTTGGGACATCCGAAAAAGGAAAACAAGCCTATATAAATGGGACGGAGGGAGTATAATCCACAAGCTATGATTTTCAATAAATTGGAAAATTAACCCTAATTAAGTGGCATGTCTCATATACACGTTATTCGAGTACCAATTTTCTATCGAATATTAATCCAAGAAAAAATATGTTAGTGCTGGCGTCATCTGTATAAATACTTAATTATATAATTTTTTGTAAGAAATTATTTTACGAGATTCAAGAAAGTGATAGAAACCCTGGCATTAAGAAACATTACCTAGATATAAGAGTGGGGTCATTAAGATTTAATTAACGCATTGAGCAGGATTAGCTTTGAGACTCGAGTTAATTAACACATTAAGCACGATTAGGTTTGAGACTCGAGGAAATTCGAATGTATATATAAATATTGTACTCCCTCTGTTTTGTTTTAAGTGTCCTATTAAGAAAAATTACAAAAACCAAGAAAGCATGAGATATTACTTTTATACCCATATTTATTATTTTCAAAGTCTAATAATTACATTTTCCAATAACTATTGTGAGGGTAAAATAGGAGTTTTGTTATTATTTTAACCTCAAATTCCGCAATAGGACACTTAAAAAGGAACAAGAATTTTTTCTCAATAGGACACTTATAAAAAAACAAAGGGAGTATATATATATATATATATATATACACACACACATTAATCACTCCCATTACTATAAAAAAAACTTTGAATTTTGAAAAGGGGGTGTGGAATTGATCGATCAAAGGAAATCAGGAATGTCAATGCCTTTTAATTTTAGTTGAGTTTTTGCTGGTTTGTACTTTAAATTTTAGGCAAAAATTAATTTGGGTATGGTTAACAGTTGCCTTAATTAGGAATAATTATGGAGTGATTAGAAGGATAATTCGAGGGTAATAAGGGGAAATTAATTAAAATGTATTAATTATTAATTAAGATGTACTCTACTAATTATAATTAATGCATTGATAGTTCTAATTAGAATTAGAATTCATAGTTAAATGAAATCCCAGTTAGAATTTATTATCAATTTGAATTAATTGAAGTATTGAACCATAATTATAATTAATTAAACATTACTTAATTAAATAAAATAAAATAAAATAAAAAATAATTAAAATATGATGGATCGCATCAACCGTAAGGTACAGTTCACTGCACCGGAGTGTTGCTCTAAATTTTATAGTTTTCCCTTTAAGATATTAAAACTTTTTTTTTTCTCCTCATTCATGAAAACATCATGAGTGCGAAGGGAAAAAAACTCATAGCCGAAAGAAAATAATGATAAGGGACAAAATGTAGATATTAAGTGCAAAAGTGAAAATTTAAAATAAAAGAACGTTTATCCCAATACAGTATAACTTTATAAATTAAGGGACCAGAGAAAATTATTATATTAGAGATGTTATTAATTTATCGCATATTAATTTAAAGAGGTTGTCATGTATATGGAATATGAGATCTTTTTAAATATAACTTAGGTTGTTTGGTACCAACTAAAAATTTCTGTCTCTCTCTCATATGCATATCGGTATCAATAAACATATTTCAGTTTCTATAGATTTGTATACAATAATGAAATAGAAATAGAATGACTACTTATGTTTTGAGTAGGAAATGAAATTACTATTAAGTTTTGACCTACGTAATCAATTTTTTTTTTCTTTCAAATTTGTAAATACGACTTACGAGGATCTAACCAGCAAAAAACAGTCAATGATAAAACTTTACAATTTAAGCATCCAAACAAACATGTAAAAATAGGTTGACACTTAAGAGAGGTACCTGAGATTAACAAAATGCAGAAAAGTGAGAACAAACAGTTCTGGAGAGTAAGAAGGAGCGGCGTTTGTGAATTATTATGATTATACTCCTTATTCATTTTTGGAGATGTGAGCTTAATTAGTTCGACTAATAATTTTTTTAATAAAATCTAATTCAAGGCCCAGAACCGTTTGTATTAAATTTGGATTATTGATTTAGATTTATTAAGATTATTTTATATATTTAATATTACAAGTAATTAAAAAATTGAAAATAGAAAATTAAAAGTTACTAAGAGCAGTAAGTCGGGCTTGCTATTAATAGATAGATAGGTATAGATATAAATATAGATTTTGATCAACATCTCATATTTCACCATCACTGATGAGCATATCACCTGCAACATCCTATATATATATATATCTATATTTTTCGGGGGTTAACATCTCATATTTCTATCCTCGTAACTTTCATAGATATCACGTGCATTGCATAAGATAATAACTTTGCACATATAGTTTAGTATAACAATTTTTAAATAGAATAAGTAACAATTTTTAAACAAAAAAGGAACTAAAAGAATGAAAAGGCTCTTTCAAAAAAAGAAAACAAAAAAGGAACTAAAAGGTTTTATTTGAAAACCAAAAGCTGGGCCAATATCTGAGATGGGCTTTACTTGAAGAAATTGGGCCTCGGCCCAAATTCATTAAGGTTCTACATTACCACGTTCATATGATAATTGTTTAGATTATGACTTATGTGAAAAATAAAATAAAGTATATATTACTAAAAATATAAAAATAATTATAAATAATCATCTCACAATCAGCAATAAGATAGTAAATACACAATCAAAATTGCATAATGATTATTATAAATAATCATGTCACAACCAACATGTAAAAATTGTACAATCAAAATTGCAACTGTATAAACCAAGGTAAAGGTACGCTATTAGACCGTAGGCCAATGTGAGAGCCTCTACTTAGAGGTGTAAACGAATTGAGCCGAGTCTAGCATCTCAAGGCTTGAGCTTGAATAGATCAAGTTTTATTATCTTCGAACTCAAGGTTTACTTGGTTTTAAAAGTATATTTTATGAATTTGAAAGAGTACTGAAAATTTAAATTTTTTAAGATTTACGTAGATGGGGGATTTAGAACGCACTTCTTCAAAATTTATGTTAACCCAAATTTTATTTGAGCCTTCTAAATTTTGTGAAACTAATTTCTTTTGGGCTCAAATAGAATTATTTTCGAACATTATATATATATACCCCAACAAAAGTTTTAAAATAGATTTTGTTAACTATATATTTCTTGACTTACTGAAAGTTCCAGAGTCATTACCAAAAAAAAGGAAAGAAAAATGAAATATGTTATTTAAAAAAAAAGAGAAATTTATTATATGATATTTGCATTAATTATATGGCTAATATGGACCAATCCAGAATTTGTATAGAACAGGAAAATAAAACTCAAGAAAACAACTGATTAATGTTGCCTAAATTCGCGTTTGTTTCATGTCGTGAGAAAAAAAAAACATAAAAAAAAGAAAAACCTCAAACCAAAAATAATCGTTAAAAAGAAAAAAAAAACAACACAATCTCAAGTGGGACACCCAACAACCTGAAAATCCGACAGCCTACCTCTCTCTCTCTTCTCTCTCTCGCGATTTATTGATCATAATCAGACGGGGAAAAGATTTGTAAGTCTCTCATTTCGTGTCTCTAATCATTTGGGATTCTTGAATTTAGAAAGAAGAAAAAAAAATCTTTTTTTTTTAAATTTTATTATATTGAATTTGGGTTTCTCTCTCTAATTTCTGTATCTCAGATGAGAGATGGTCATGATGGAGAAGAGGGTAAATCATGTAGAGTGATGTTTGATTTCCTATATATTTGTTGATTGAAAATGGAAGTCAATGAAGCAAGGGATATTTCCACAAATTTGAAATTTGGATTGACTGTGGCTTTGTCTCTTGGTGGGGCCCTTTATACCTATCATCGAATTAAAAATATCAAACTTCCTCCAGGTTTGACTTTTTCTTTTCCCCTCTAAATTGATATATATTGGTGATATCATGTTATAACTCAATGTACATGGCAATGCAGAATATATTATTAAAATAGAGAATTAATTTTGTGCATGCATCATATATAATTCATAATGCTTGATGAATAGGTCATCGTAGCCACCTTGATTCAAGAATTGAAAATGGAGAGCTCAAGAATGATGATCGTCATTTGCAGGTGAAGCCATCAATCTTTATTATTGTGCTTGTCTCGATCTAATTATTTCTAGATGTTCGTTATCATTTTTTACTAGTAAAATCTAAAATATTTTATTACTATTATATTTGTTTCGACTCGATTGTAATATTGAATATTTAAAATTTGCTCAGAGAAAATAAAATACCATCTTTATGTTATGTTCATCTCGACTCGGTTGTGATTTTGAGCTCGACTTACGTTTCAAAGTTTTGTTTCCCAACTTCGAAATATTTTAGATCATTGTTTTGCTAGAGAAAACCAAAAATCTTCTGCACTCCATTCGCCTCGACTTGATTATATACGATACAAGTCTCAACTTATTTTTCAAAATTCGACTTTATAATGATCACATCAGATTTGTATGAACTTGATTATGGTTTCAGACACTACTTATATTCTCATACAGTAACAGTATGTCCTCTAAAAAATTAAACCAATTTTAGATCAAAATACCAAAAAATTAAATCTCTATCTTAAACGAGGCATTGCTTAATGTCTTTCTCCACTGCAGAATCCATCTCACAGAAAAGTCCTCTCTCAGAATTCTCTGAGCGATATTTCATCAAACAGCAGGCGAAGTGGAGAGAGAGACTGCTTTCTCCTACCAGAATACAACGAAATCAGCACAGACGATCACTGTCCGAAGAAAAACGGAGACGCTCGGTTCTCCGACGTCGACTACAAATGCGTCGACGAGGAAGAACACGAGAGAGAGATTCGAAGACTGCGCAACAGAGTTAAAATCCTCGAAGAAAAGGAGAGAAACTTAGAGCTCCAACTCCTCGAATATTATGGCATCAAAGAGCAAGAAACTGCAGTGATCGAGCTCCAAAATCGACTGAGATTGAACACGATGGAAGCCAAACTGTACAACCTTAAAATCGAATCATTATTATTGGATAACAGAAGACTTGAGGCGCAAGCAGCCGACGCGACGGCTGAGCTGGAGGCTGCGAAGAGCAAGATTAAGATGTTGAGGAAGAAACTCAAGTCGGAAGGAGAGAGAAACAAGGAGCAGATCTTGAAGCTTCAAGATCGGTTGATGATGGTGCAGGATCAAGAAAAGAAGGCTGCGGAAGTGGATCGAGAGCTGAAGATGCAGTTGGAGGAAGCGTGCGAGTTGAAGTTGGAGTTGGAGGAGATGAAGAAGTGTAACGAGATTTTGAAACTGGAGAATATCGAGCTGGCTCAGAAGCTTGAGTACGTGCAGATGCTCGCTGAGAATGCCGTCGACAACGAAGAGGTACGCGTGCGTGCCCGCGTCTGTTTTTTTCTCCAAGATACTAGTCATTTTAAACGTGGAAATGGCTAAGCTTCACTTAATATTAAAAGATTGAGTGCAATAGGATCTAGCCGCGAGCTAGAATAAAAATATTTTATAGCCATTTTCACGTTTAAAAAGACACAGATATCCTCAGTGCATAGATATTCACTAGTATTACTAAAAAAACATCCTTATAATCCCTTATTTTCAATTTTCTTACCAAAATCAAGCCATCTAAGTAAAATTTCACGTGACATATTCAACAACAGGTGCACGAGCTCAAAGAAGAGAGCCGGCGTCTAAAGCAAGAGAAGCAAGGATCGAAAGAGGAGATCGAACGTCTGAAAGGAGAACGAGCCACGGACCTCGAAGAGCTCATCTTCCTCCGATGGATCAACGCCTGCCTCCGCAACGAGCTCAAGAACTACCAGCCAGCGGGCAAGACCATTGCCCGGAACCTAAGCCCTAAATCGGAGGAGAAGGTCAAGAAACTATTACTCGAATACGCAAACAAAGAAGCCAAGGCGATCGACTCCAACTACCTCGAATCCGACCAATGGACGTCATCGTCCTCGGCCTCGTGCATGACCGACGAGCGGGACGAGCTTCCCCTGGATCTCCCGTCGGCCAGCAAGGCCGGCAAGCCCAAGCTTTTCGGCAAGCTACGCCGGCTACTCCTCGGTAAGAGCTCCCGCCGCACCCCGGGGCAAACTTCAACGATGGAGAGGGCCCCGTCGGTGGACAACATCCCGGGCCGCCTGTCTTGCGATTTCCCGGCGGGATCCCCGAGGGTGGTCGACAGCGGGGGCAATGACATCATGAAGACGTCAAGGATCCTGTCGAGGAGCGGGTCCCGCAGGTCCTTCGACGTCCCCAGGTCGTATTCCCGAGGGAATACGAGCATGGCCGCTGGCAGCACTAGCGGCCAGCGGAGAAGCAACGTGGATGATGCATCCACTTTGATCAACAGGATCGAGGCGTTGGCGGAATTCGACTCTACGAGTTGGTCCCCTGTTGTCCCCGTGCAGGGGGACCTGAATACTGGTAAAGAGGAGGATTTACTCAAATTTGCAGAGGCGTTGAAGAATTCTCGCTCCAAATATTCGTTTAGGAGTTCAGCCTCGTACGAATATAGTTAAAATGTTGTCTCAAATTCTTGATTTTTTTTTTTTTTTTTTTTGAGTTACGATATATATACTATGTTGATAACAAGAAGTGTTCTGTAATATGAAGGTTTCGATATTTTTTTATTTTTTATTTATTTATTATTAATATTATTTATTTAAACTAGTTACGTTCTTCATTTATTTTTTAATTTTAAATTTAAATGATTGTTTATTTTTAAATTTTATTTAGTGGGAGTTAGACGACAACGAATTACTGGGTCAGCACTTGGTAAAATTCATTGTCACTTATTGTTCTAAAGTTAATGTATCCTCTTCTAATTTAATTTAGTCCTGTGTCACCAGAAATTCGTTATAGTAAGATTGAAAAATTGATTTAATTTTGTTGAGTTCTCACAAAACCATGTGTTCAAACGGAAATAAAAATAGATTTATATGCAGCAGGAGAACTATAATAGTTAAAATTATTTAGTATATTGACCGAGATTTGGGACCAAAAAATATTTAAATGCATGTTATAGTCCCTTTCTATCCATAGAAAGTTAAGGGCAAAAGAAGGAAACACGGCATTTATATTAAATCAGTATTTTCGTTATTTTCTTCTAATCTAGCAGTTATTTAATTAGACTAGGAGACGCAATCTTTTTTTTATGAGATACGATACGACACAATCTTTCATTGACGAAACCAACGGTTTCTCTTATTAATACTATCAATTAATTTATCAATCCTCCAAGGTTGAATCTAAAGAGAACATATATATAGGCCTGCCGCCTGCGTATTTTGCGCATCTCTGGGTTGGGATATTGTTTGATCTATTTACTAAACTCAATAATTTTCTTTTTTATTTGATCATGTTTCTACTATTTGGATATATGTTCACCGTCGGTTGCGATTGTACAGACGATATGAAGGAGTATAAACATGGTTGTGGATGTGGCTGCAAATGTACCAACTCATTCTTCGTAGTCTGGATCATCTTCCAAAAGAGTTAAATGAGATGAGTTCTCATATCCTTTCTCCAAAATATTTTGATATTTTGCATTCCCTTTTTGTTTTATATCAAATAATTATCAAGTATGCATGTACATTAATTTTTCATAATGTACATTTAATTTGTTAAATCAATATCTATATTGAAAATATATTGTTGTTCATTTTCACTTTTCTCTGCACTTCCATTTCTACGAACTTCCATCTATGTTCTTTCTATTCTACTTTTATGTGAGTACAAATTACATTTGTTGTGATTATATTCGATCTTATAATTGAATTTTCGTTTTCAAGAGTAACACTAACACCTGAAAAGATGATTAAGAAATAGAAGAAATTTGTTGTATTTTGGTAGTGAATGACGTGCATCTCTGCACTAATCTAATCTTGCATTGAAAATAATACAACGTATATACTCCATTTATGAACACTAAACCATGTCAAACCATGCTAATTAAATAATTTAAATCTATATGGATTAAACATGGTTTGTCGGTTTATGGCCATTGAACATTCATTAAATTGAAATATGGTGAGAAATGGGCGGCTCTTTCGCTGGATATATAGATTAAGAATGGATCCTAGACTTTTTGATTATGTTTTTTTTTGACATTTTCGTTTGTTATAATTGAGGGCTCGCATATATTTATGCTTATATATGTTTCTATATTGGTGGTGCTGTAAAAAATTGTTTGTCTTGGAAGAAACAAGTGTATCATATTATACAGTGCAAGTAAGTTCCTTTTCTTAATGTGTAATTAGAGATTGTTTCGTTTTGCATAATGTTGGTAGAATCTATACTTGTGTAAAAAACTTATGCAATTCTATTTTTCTCAAGTATGATATTTTCAACTAATTACAATTATTTATGCAGATGTCATTCTGGTAAATCAACTTAATGCAATCAGGGAGTTTCATAGTAAATCAATTGTTTCGGTTACATGTTTTTATTCTCATTTACTGGACGCGCGAATTTCTCATTGTGTTTAATTTTAAGCTTTTTTTGGTTTATTAGAAATTGATATAGTTTCTTTAGATACTCGGATAAGATTAATAATGTTCATTCGTTGCAGTTTTCCTATAAAATCTAATATTATCATCATATAGACGTCAATGTTCTCTTTGGAAAATATGATAAAAGAATAGAGATGAGTTTTTCGAAAATGGATGATCGAGGTAAAATCCTGGACCAAGGCAAAATCCATGTTGTATGCATTTAATTTTTAGGAACCATAAAATCATTTTATTTAGTTAATCTATATCAATGGTAATACTTGTGTATCAGTTGTTCATTTTATAAGATTATACATATATGTGTTGCAATGAAACAAACAAACAAGATAGTCAGGAAACATAGGATGATTACGTGTGATTGTCTGATGTCAGATTTTGAATGAAGCGACGAAAAAATAATTGAAAGAACAATATGATGATTAAGTGTGATTGTCTGATGCATAGTTAGGTGTTTGTTTCTTTTTTTGCTTTACCAATTGATTCTTTGTTACTAATCCGTAGCTCTCTCACTCACTCTGTATGCAGCTCCTTATACTCAAATACGCAAGAAATAAGCAGTCTGGTGAATTCAGAGGGAAAAAGTTGTCAAATGGGGGATGCATAATGTTTATGCTTGTGGTTGTGGGGCATGCATGCTCAAATTCGTTACTATGTAATCAAGCATGTTTTCCTTAATTCAACCTATAAATTGTTAATTAAATGTTTTTTTGATGGGTTTGATGTGCCCATCTTCTTTACTTGATTATATATGGCTCATGCAGGTGGGTTGAGTTCATTGACAAGAAAGTTGCGAGCATGTAGAATGGAGAACAGTTTGGTATGTTGGTCGAGTATCTCATTCTCGATCTCTCTAACTCAAGAAGTTATATGGTTTTGCATGATAATTATGTGTTTCAGCATTTCAAAATTGGCATACCATACATATGCACTTATTAAAAAGAACAATATAGTACTGCATGAATTAGGATGAGGATAAGATTAATTTGTTTCTACAATTAGCCAAAGACTTACTTCAATATTTGTCAATACATTATCAAAATTTATAAAAGATTGACACATAAAAACACAAATTAATAATAAAAATAACATGTATATATAATTCATCTCTGCATTATCATTCAATAAATTAATTACAACCTAATGACCATTGCTGCAACGCACGTGTCTGTGTACTGTTAGTTATAGAAAGACACTTATTGACATTAGAACAGAAGAGGTGTGAGTGTGTTAGCCTAATGGTAGACTCATTTTGACTTGATAAAAACTCATTGACCTAGTTTAGCATAACCCATTTAATAAATGAGTCAAGACTGAGTTTGACATAGCTCGATTTATTAGTGTGTATAGTAAAGTCGTTAAATGGACTATTCTGGAAAAATAAAAAAAAATAAATTTTATTTTGCAAATCATAACGGAGAGGGGGATGTTGTAATTAGAGTTGTTATTACGTGATAAGTGTAAATTTTCCCATATGCCATATAGAATAATTGATGATTAGGCCACTTAGCAAAAACTTGGATAGGGTGAACCGCACCGTGATGACTATCGTAATTAAAAAATAATTAATAAAATTAAAAATAATTATGAAATAACTAGAGATAATTAATTTCAATTAAAATTTATTAATTTTCAATTAGAATCTATAAAGTCCCAATTAAAATATCTAAATATTAATTAATTAAAAAAATAGACTGAACGGTACCACACCAGAAACTCCCCTTATTGGGTAAATTCTTTATGCAGCCCCCAAATTACTCTTTATAGCTCCCAATATAAATAAATAATTAAAATTAATATAATTTTATAATTTTAACCCTATAGCCCATATTTAAACAATAATTAAATATAATATTATTTGTACTACTTCATTCATATGAACGCCTAATTTAAAATTATAATTGTAATAATAATATAAAGGGTAATTCTAAACATAGCTCCCATTTACTCTTTATAGCCCACATATTAAAAAATCAATTATAATTTAATTAATTGTACCAATATACCACTATAGCCCCCTAAAAATTATAATTACATAATTAACTACAAAATAAATTCTAAAATAATAGTAGTAATAATTAGAGCGGTCAAAATTGGCCCGGCCTGATTTCGGGCCGGGCTGGGCTCCACAAATCCAGACCCAGTGAAATTTCGGGCTGGCCCGGCCCGGCCGGTAATGGGTAAAAGCCCGATGGGCTCGGGCCGGCCCGGTAAATTTACACTATAAAATGGTTTTCCGGGCCGGATTGGACTACACATTTATTGGCCCGGATGATTTTTGGGCCGACCGATTTTTCCAAAAAGCCTGGCGGGCTCGGGCCGGGCCGGCCTGGCCCGGAAAATTGCCAACTCTAGTAATAATCTATATGTATCCTATAGCCACCAAACCCAGAAATTTGAAGAATATCAAAACTTTCTACTTGAACACATCACACGCAAATTCTGTCTCCAAATGTTCATTTGAATATGAATGCTTTCTCGATTCATTTTAGAACAATTGAAATCAGCAGTTTCCATGGATATATACTTTCTGCCCAAAGATATTATGCAAAGTGAATCACACAAGTTAGCAATTGTTCGCAATTTGATTAAAAGTGAAAAAGATGCTTTATTTCAATTCTTTCGAGGGTGCAAAGAGGCAGATTTAATTTCCTTCATATCAATTTGTTGGGAAAATTAATAGAGTTTTGATTGGATACCAAAATCCAGCTGACTCCAACCGAGTAGATGATCGCACAAGCCTAAAACGTTTTTTAGCTCACCTGTTTGAGCTTATAGAGTTTCTTAGTTTACAGGTAGATTCGCTGAAGACAGCTGAAGACAGTAGAAGATACAGCTAAGCAGACAGCTTAAGAACTCAGCAGAGCAGACTCAGCAGAGCAAGACCAAGCAGAGTCAAAGATCCTGCAGTATCAAAACCCAGCTCAGTGACGGAAGCCCAGCTAAGTGTCAAAGACCCAGCTCAGTGTAAAAGACCCAGCTTAGTGTCGATGACACAGCTCAGGTCTAAACAGCTCAGGTCAGTGACACAGCCCAGGTTGAAGACACAGCTCAGGTTGATGATACAGCACAGGTCTAAGATACAGCTCAGAGTCGAGACGCAGCAGAGTCCAAGACGCTGAAGACACAGCAGAGACGCTTGACAGCTCGAAGACGAAGACCTTCTCCAAGACAAGATCCCGATGTCAGAAGATCTTGTCTGACGCAGTCAAATCAGAGAAGGAATAGCCTCTGCAGATGCAGACCTACTTCGTAGGTAAAGGCCAGAAGTCAACAAGAGTAGGTAAGATTCAAACGGCTCTCTTCCAACGGCTAGTTTGAATCTCCACCTATATATATACCTCCTCACCATTGAATAGAAGAAGCTGGTGAGGCTGGCAAGACGACTGAAGATATAGAAGAAAATAGAAAAATGAACAACGATCTACAAAGCCAAATCTTTCTAGAACACCCAAATCAGTACCGTGTTCTTAGTTGTTCACATATTCAGTCATAGGCAGAATAGATCAGAATAAATATCTTAAGCCTAGTCTGAACGAGTTCATCATACTCCTTGTTCTTCATTGTAAGAACTCGTTCATAGTTGGAAAACCATACCCAAACCACAACCCAGAAAGGTTAGGTAAAGGTACGCTTGCTCGAAGCGTGTAATTCGAGTGGTTAGGTTCTTCAGTACCTGGAAACTGAAGGTGTAGGCTTGACAGTGCCCGCAAACTGTTGGAACACAGCTCGGGTTAGAGTTGTGAAGTTGCTTGGTACTTGGAAACCAAGTGGTAGTGAATTACCAGTGAATCTGGTCGTGGACGTAGGAGGGGTTACTCCGAACCACGTTAAAAATGCTCTTGTTATTTATCGCTTTGTTTTATGCATGTTACTAACTCTCATAAGCATACATTTCAATCTGCATAAACTGACTAACTGAAAAGTGAAACAGAGCTTTGCAATATATTTGAAGCAACAGACGGACTTTCCAAATCCACCACATTCCGCACACAAACAGTGCCGATCAAGTCGCCATCCACTGATCGAACACAAATTTCACTCAAAAGAGTTTTAACTTGGAAAAGTTTTTAAACCTTGGTGTATTCACCCCCCCTCTACACCAAGGTATCCGTCTTGGGACCAACAATTGGTATCAGAGCAGTGGTTCAAAAGATCACTGTATCTGTCAAGTCAGCATTTCATTGCTGATAATGGTCACCTGAACAGATCCTTAATTTTTTTTCAAAATCTTTTTAAAATCATTATATTGCATACTGTCATGGAATCTTCTATGTGCAGGAATCTTCCAACATTCTCAGTCGATGATTATCAGATATGGAAGTTCCGACTCAAGAGCTTTCTGTGCGCGCAAAACAACATGATGTGGGATGTTATCACAGACGGACCCATCATCATCATGAAATCAGAAAGACAAGCAGAAACCTTACCTGGAGCTGAACCAGTACTCCGGCAAGTTGTGAAGCCAAAAGGGAGTACTCTCCAGAAGAAAGAAGACAAGCTGGATTGGATAGCTACGCTCGCAACGTCATCTCCTCAACGGTGACGGACGCTTATCTCAGCAAGATCATTAACTGCGAGACAGCTAAGGGGATGTGGGACACTCTAGCCAAGCTGTGTGAAGGCTCAGAGGAAATTCAAGAGAACAAATTCTCAGTTGCATGCCAGAAGTTCGACAACTTCAAGCAACTCCCCTACGAGTCCATCGAGCAAATGGAGCTCAGATTCTCCAACCTCGTCATCAAGATCGAGACGATCCGAACTGGAAAATATACAGTTCGAGATAAGAACTTGAAAGTTCTTTCAGCTCTCTCCTCAAAATGGTGTACACACAAAGTGGTTCACCAAAGCAGAACTGATCTTGGCAGCATGGAGACGGAAAAATTATTCTCCATCTTGAAAGCCAACGAATTTGATCTGGGGATCACAAGCGGAGAATCATCCAGCCGGATAAATGAAACGGAGCTGAATCCCAAGGCAAAAGAGACAGCTCTCAGTGCAGAGTCAAGAAGATCAGCTCAATCAGCTCAGACTGAATAAGTCAGAAAGGAGTTCAAAAATATGAGCAAAGAAGAATTGCACGAAGAAGTTGCCATGCTTGTACGGAGCATCAATAGGCTGGATCACAGCAAGGAAAGGTACAAGAAGATCATGAAGGTTCATCACGACAAGCAACTCTACCCAAAGAGAAACCCAGCTAGCTGACTGGGACCAACTGTGAAATAAAGACAGCTGGATACAAAACTGAAAATTCAGCCAGTCATTCAGCTGAGTACATTGGTCTCAAGAGAAGAATAGAGAAGCGATTTCGAACCAATTTGGATTAGGGACAACTGTCTACTTGCTATACAAACTGAGACTTCATCAAAGACATGAGCTGATGGTGAGAAAATCCGCTTAAACGAAGTAGGATGCAGCTGAAGAAAATGCCACCTACTATCAAATCAAGATTATCCATTGTTGGGAAAATTCACATCGAAGCACAATCTGCTGAAATCCAAGTCAAGATGATGTGTGAATTATTTGACCGCTTCAAACCGGATAAAGAAAAGCTCATCCAACTCGATGGGGAACAAACTCACTGATCCCAAAACTCAAAAGGATTTCCACCAAAAAGGGAATCAAGCTCCACTGACATCGCCGAAGATCTAAAGGGAACTCAGCTGACTAAAATTCAAGCAAAATCTACAAATACTCAGCTGAGGAGAACTGTCAATCAAGCAAAGGAGAAGACCGCTATAATATCAGATGGATACTATGTCCAAGCTGACCGTTCAGGAAGGGAAACCAGCTGAGGGGGAATCAAGCTCAGCTGGATAGTTAAACTGAAGGAGTAACTCAACATAAAGAAACACAGCCGAGGTATCAGCTGACTACAAAGTTCAAATTGATGTGTTTGCAGTCTTTCATTTTCTTCCCTGAGGAATATGCTATTTAAGGATAAAATTATTTGAATTTAAATTCAAAATTCACAATCATTCCTTAGAAGGATTCGTCAATAAGCCATCCAGCAAATCGAATCCCATCGCATTTAATGAAAAGCATGCGAGTGCGTAGCTCGGGAAAGTCGAGGCAGAAGTCAGAACGTTTTGACTACCTCACGCGCGCGTGACCTACAATCTACATACGCATGTCACTTAACGTGTTGCGCAAATCTCTCCCAGCCGCAGATCTTGAATTCAAATCTAAAGATCTCAATCGTTCATCAAGATAGACGGTTGATATATATATCAAAGATATGCAAATCGTCGCCATATTTACTTATTATCTCTGAAATTTTTCTGCAAATCAAGTTCAAGTTCTTGTTTATCTCTCTGCAAAACTATTTTCTCTTGTACTCTTCTAACTCCTCAATACAGATATATTCAATGGCACCAAAGAAGATAACCCAGGAGCGAACCAATCGGAGAACCTCATGTCAAAGCTGCACTTTGAGAGTTGTTTAACTCTCAAGAACTACAAGAACTCGGAGTTCCAGGAGGTGCTGGATCTCATCGAGAAGGCAGGCCTACTTCAATGGGCGACGGCGCGTCCGAAGAACATCTTCCGCCGGGAAGTAGCAGAGTTCTTCATGGAGATGACGAACAGAGAAGAACGTCTCCGCTCCAACATCACCCTCCAACTCAAAGAAAAGACAGGGCATACAACTCCCTGTGACGTCGACATCAACATCAACCGGATATTGAACAAGCTGTTCGGATTGAAAACTCTTGGGGACCGCTCCCCAGACAACTACACCAGAGAAGAGATCCAGGCCGAACTGGATCAGATGCTGTTCAAGCCGGAACCCTACAGGGCGAGTATGTCCAAGCTACTGCTCAAGGCCAAACTCAGACTGCTTCTGGATATCACCCAGAAGTGTATTCTAGGTATCGCTGGATCTCAAGGAGAGATCAGCATACCTAAGCTGAAGCCCATGATAGCCATCCTCAGGAATGATCCTGTGGATTAGTTCTCCTACTTTATGGGAAAGTTGGAGAAGGAGTCGAAGAAAATTCACTTCGAAGATGACAGCTTCACCAAATTCAGCTGTAGGGAGACCATCTATTTATGCACCAAGGCGGCGTCCATAATAGAACACTACACAACTGGACGGCAAATCAAGTGGAAAACACAGAAGAGTTCCCTGTGTCCAAAGTTCTTTTTGAAAAACAAAGTCAGCTCTCTGACTCGATGAAGAAAGCAGCCCCTGAAGGGAAGAAGAAGAAGATGCAGGAGGCAAAACAGCAGACTGCCTCTCCCTCTCAAACTGGGAAAAGAAAACAGGCGGAGGAAACTCAGCCAGCTGGATCTCCACCTGCCAAAAAGAAGCTCAAATTTAAGGCAGCCAGCAAGCCAGCTGAGGAGACAGCAGAGAAGCCAGCTGGAACTGAATGGAGATCAGTCGCTGATGAGACAGCTCAGGATTCCTCCTCCAGCACAGATCAAGGAAGGGAGTTCGTGATTGTTTCACGTGAAGCTGAGGAACCACAGATAGTGGTCCCCCACCCTGACCCGGAGGATGCTATTCCACTTCGCCAAATCCTTCAAGCATCCTCACAACCCGCTCCAGTTGATCTCACATCATCTGGATCTCCTCCTCAACAACACTCTCTTCTCCTTCCTCTTCATCCTCAGGTACCTCTCCAAGAATCCTCGCCTACTTCTTCAATACCTGAAACCACCCATCTTTCAGCACCCAGCTCACCTAAAGAACCCCATCCAGCTGACGCTCCTTTGCAGCTGGATGATGAATACCAAGCTGAACCATCAAGCCCTACTTCTTCTTCGAGGAAATCGAAATCCTCGGTCCCGAGCCGTTGCGCGTCTTGCCACGCTCATGAGGGTCGAGGACCTCAGACTCCAAGGAATAAAGAGTGCACTGCAACATTATCCTTCTCTTGCCTCGCTCCCTGCTGCTTTAGTCGCTGTAAGCGACTTCAAATTTTATTTGGCTACCAAGATGGCCACTTGGTACGCAAATGAAGAAATGGTGGAGTTTTTCACTTTCGATAAGCTTAAAGCCGAAGAAGCAGCTCTGCAGGAGACATTTGGTTTTGGAAGTCTTCAGGATGCTTTTGAGCATCAAGACGAGCTGATCCAGATCCTCATTCAGAAGGTTGAACAGGATGAAGTACCACCTTATGAGAAAGTCATTTCTCGAGCCAACTCCTACCTACACAATCTCAGCTGGATCGTTCCAGTTGAAACTGCCAATGAAGCTGTCCCTGCCGACACAGCTGAGGCAATGATGATTGAAGAAGAGCCAACTAATGCAACAGTTGAGCCAACAAGCTGCCCCACAGAGTCCAATTGCCGATGACACTCGCTCACTGGTCGAGATCGAGGCAGTAAAACCCAGCCAAGCCGAATCCGGGACCCAGACAGATCCTACTGTGATTTCTGATGCAATGAAGGACGAGATCGCCAAACAAGTCGAGGAAATCCTTTTTCAGGATAGACTCAAATCAAATGTTGATACCCTTCTGCGCATCACAGCTATAGAGACGCAAGTCCAGAGCAATGGACAGTCCATTGACGACATTCACAGATTCGCTCTGAATCTGCAGGAAAGCACCAGCAGAGATCTCAAACAGTCTCTCGTTTCTCAACGTATTGATAATTCAAATCATCTAGAGAAGAGAGTCCCTGAGATCATCTCAAACCTCCAAGCTCCGCTGGAAAGCCGCGTCATCGATTTATCCAGCCAGCTGGACGCTCTCCAACAGCAGACTCTCTCCCACAGAACTGACATCCACCAGCTGTTCAATCTTTACAAGGAGCTGGACAATCAGTTCAAAGCTGGAAGCAGCAGCACAGCACAGCTCAACCTCGTCACAGCAGACAACTCAGCAAAGATTGCTGACATTGACAAAGCCTTGGCCCAGCTGAATGAGACAGTAGTCAACCTCTCCTCCACTCTTTTTGATAATGCCAAAAAGGGGGAAGGTAATGACAAGAGAAAAACTTCAAAGACGGGCAAAGGAAAAGCTGTAGCTGAAGTCCAAGTGATGCAGTCAGAGATTGACGAAGTTGTTGCTGAGCTGGATGCAGATGAACCAGCTGGACGGAAAGGGAAATGGAGCAGAATGATCATCCCTCTTGCCAAAGCTAGCGGAGCCACGCCAGAACAGCTCAATGATATTCATTGGCTCTGCAACTTTGTAACTCAGCAAAAGCAAGAGATGAAAAGCCTCCTAGAACAGCAGAAGAAGAAAGAAAGTCTGCTCAATGCCGAAGAAAAGAAGCAGCAGAAGAAAAGAGCAAGCATAAGAGCTGCAAAGAAAAAGTCTCAGATGCCGATGAACTGGAGAAGAGTAGATGAATGGATCCCAGAAGAGCTAAACGACGACTGGGAACATACAAAGTTTGAGTTCATCGAAGATTTCTATTATCTGGGAGCTTACCCAAATACGCCCCCAGATGTTGCTTTCATGATGCATCTAAATGAGCTTTTTCATCAAGACAGGATGACGGCAAAAGCATTCTTCAACGCTGCAAATACCGCGAAGATCCAGCTCACCGCTCCCCAGCTGTATCATATCCAGCCTCCGTTGATACCTGGAACTCAACTTCCTGACAAATCAAAGATTATTGCTGAAGTAAACAGATGGGCGATCAGGAGGAAAATTTCCAAGGCAAACAACGAAGAAGAATACAGGAAGCTGGAGCAGATGATATTTAACCGATACAGGTTAAGAACAGATGAGCAGCTGGAAGAAGATAGAATGAAGAATCAGCAGCAGCAGCAGAAATGAAGACCCAGTTAACTGGGATTAAATTGTTTTTGTCAATTTTTTTCAGTTCGTTGATCCTGTATCTCTTGTAATCATCTTTTATGGATTAATAAAACTGAAATATTTTTTTTTGCTCTCAAGCTCACCCTGATGACAATAACTCTTTGTCCAGGCACTGAACTCTGAATCTAATCTTCTGCTGAAATCTTTTAAACCCACTTTCTCATTTAGGGGGAAGCAGATTGTTTTTCTCAGTTAGGTTTTGGCATCATCAAAAAGGGGGAAATTGTTGGGAAAAATAATAGAGTTTTGATTGGATACCAAAACCCAGCTGACCCCAACCGAGTAGATGATCGCACAAGCCTAAAGCGTTTTTTAGCTCACCTGTTTGAGCTTATAGAGTTTCTTAGTTTACAGGTAGATTCGCTGAAGACAGCTGAAGACAGCAGAAGACACAGCTAAGCAGACAGTTTAAGAACTCAGCAGAGCAAGACCAAGCAGAGTCAAAGATCCTGCAGTATCAAGACCCAGCTCAGTGACGGAAGCCCAGCTAAGTGTCAAAGACCCAGCTCAGTGTAAAAGACCCAGCTTAGTGTCGATGACACAGCTCAGGTCTAAACAGCTCAGGTCAGTGACACAGCCCAGGTTGAAGACACAACTCAGGTTGATGATACAGCACAGGTCTAAGATACAGCTCAGAGTCGAGACGCAGCAGAGTCCAAGACGCTGAAGACACAGCAGAGACGCTTGACAGCTCGAAGACGAAGACCTTCTCCAAGATAAGATCCCGATGTCAGAAGATCTTGTCTGACGCAGTCAAATCAGAGAAGGAATAGCCTCTGCAGATGCAGACCTACTTCGTAGGTAAAGGCCAGAAGTCAACAAGAGTAGGTAAGATTCAAACGGCTCTCTTCCAACGGCTAGTTTGAATCTCCACCTATATATATATACCTCCTCACCATTGAATAGAAGAAGCTGGTGAGGCTGGCAAGACGACTGAAGATATAGAAGAAAACAGAAAAATGAACAACGATCTACAAAGCCAAATCTTTCTAGAACACCCAAATGTTGTGTTCTTAGTTGTTCACATATTCAGTCATAGGCAGAATAGATCAGAATAAATATCTTAAGCCTAGTCTGAACGAGTTCATCATACTCCTTGTTCTTCATTGTAAGAACTCGTTCATAGTTGGAAAACCATACCCAAACCAAAACCCAGAAAGGTTAGGTAAAGGTACGCTTGCTCGAAGCGTGTAATTCAAGTGGTTAGGTTCTTCGGTGCCGGAAGCGAAGGTGTAGGCTTGACAGTGCCCGCAAACTGTTGGAACACAGCTCGGGTTAGAGTTGTGAAGTTGCTTGGTACTTGGAAACCAAGTGGTAGTGAATTACCAGTGAATCTGGTCGTGGACGTAGGAGGGGTTACTCCGAACCACGTTAAAAATGCTCTTGTTATTTATCGCTTTGTTTTATGCATGTTACTAACTCTCATAAGCATACATTTCAATATGCATAAACTGACTAACTGAAAAGTGAAATAGAGCTTTGCAATATATTTGAAGCAACAGACGGACTTTCCAAATCCACCACATTCCGCACACAGCCAGCTGTGTCGATCAAGCTGCCATCCAGCTGGATCGAACACAGCCAGCTCACTCAAAAGAGTTTTAACTTGGAAAAGTTTTTAAACCTTGGTGTATTCACCCCCCCTCTACACCAAGGTATCTGTCTTGGGACTAACACAATTGATTTCCTTTTATTTTTTATTTTTATTGTTTGTCTTCCCTCGACAGTGTTATGGAGTCGATTTCGCTGCTTAAGCCATTGATTAGTTGAAACGAGATTTTCATATGAGCTGGTGGAGGTGATGATGATTTAAATGTAGTTTTTTTGTAGTGATAGTTATTTTTTAAGGTTTATTTTTTTTAGTTATTTTTGTTAATTATAATTTCGGGGTTATAGACTTATAAAGAGAAAATAGTAAAATTAATATAATTTTAATTATTATTTTTAATTACTCCATCTGTCCACGAAAAAGATGCACGTATTTTCATTTCGGTACGTCCACTAAAAAGATGCTCACTCCATTTTTGGTAATATTTCACTTAACTTTAACCCTCCACTATATCAATTATTCACTCTTTTGCCATTGATGGGCCCACCAAAAATAATTTAACCCAACACACTTAACAATTAATCCAGCCCATTATCACTAAACACTAATTACTCTAATTAACATACCCAAATCATAACCCCATAAACGTGCCCACCCTACTGATGCAAAATTATTCCTCAATTCTCCTTCATTGTCATCTCTGCCCAAGCCCTAGCCGTCCACACTTGAATCTCTGTAAAGGCTGAACCTCTTCCATTTCGTTCATCTCCCTCTCGATCTGAAACGACGATGCCGGAAACATCTTCAGAGACGTGGGTCGATAAGGGTGAATCTGAATCCACCCATTTTCCTGAAGATTGGATGGATTCCACCATCGATTATGTGAACTTATCTGTAGAGACAGTGACATCTACTGAATTTCTTTCATTTGTCAGTTGTGATCTGATTGTGAGTACTAATGATGAAACGGTGGTGCCGGAATCGCCGCCTGAGATGTGGGTGGACGGCCTTGATGCAGACAAGCAACCCTCACCGAATGAATCTCTTCCATTTCGTTCATATCCATCTGGATCTGGAACGGTGGTGCCGTAATCGCCGCCTGAGATGTGGGTGGACGGCTTTGATGTAGACGAGCAACCCTCACAGCCCGAATTTGTGTTGGATGGCTTCGATGCTGACGAGCAACTCTCACTACCTCAAAATCGTGAGTGGACCGCTGAGATGGAACTGCGGTACCTGCAATTACTAGGAATTTGGTTCCCTAGTGTCTTGATGCTCTTAGAATGAGGTTATTCTGAGGATGTGCATGTGATTGTTGTGTGATGATTAATTTATGGTGATGATTAATTTGCAATTGTTGGTCTGCTTGATGCCTCTGTGATGAGATTATGATACTGCACTTGATCTATCTTGCTTGTTTTATGATGTTAATGCCTCTGCCCTAGTTTTCTGGCCTTGAGTTAAGGCACCAAGTGTGTTAATTTGCAAGTGTTGCTCCATTTTGATGCCTCTGTGATGAGATTATGATACTACACTTGATTTATGTGCTTCTGTGGTCTATTTGATGCCCGTAGAATTTGTCCCAAATATTAGTCAATGGTGCAAATTTAAAGAAACTTAATTGCTGAGACATTACATGCCAAAATATGATACCAACTGATGGTTTACATTCTAAACAACAACTTTGAAAGATTAAGTAAGTTGCTTATACTGTAAACAAAGCAAAAAAATTGACCCTTTGATGATAATCTCTAAATTTCCATCTCATCAAAAGCATCCACCAGAGGTGAAATGTTGTAGCTAGTCCCATCTGCATTTCCATGTAAGCTTAGATGTTCTAGGCAATCCTGTACAAGCTGTTCATCCACTTCAAGGCATTCCGGAAGAATCCCCTCTCTAATCAGCCTTTCCTTATTCATGTGTGGAATTTTGTAGTTATTGCCTCCCATGACCTTCATAATTTCAGTATAACAGCCTTGAAGAGTGAGGAATACATTGTTTAATTTATCTGGTTCCATTTCTTCAAATGCAACAGTCACATTCCTTAATAAGTCATCCACCCTTTGTCAACTTCTCATCTTTGAGTGTTTGTATTGCTCTAAAGAATCCAAGATCATTTACATTTGTGTATGGTAAATTTGGTGGTTGACATATTAGTTGGATATTGAAGCCATCTGAATTTGCAGCCTCTATGAACTCTGGATCAGTATGCTTAATGTGGGGTTTAGCATTGTCTTGTTGAATTATGATGTGTTTGCTTGCAGTAGGTGGCCATTTTTCTTTAATGGCAGGAATAATCTGTAAAATGACTAAATGATGAATGAATTTGAACACATTCTGATAGTTGAATAGAAAAATAAATTACTTACATGTTTGATTATACATTCCTTGATGACTGTCTTAGTGATTGATTGAACGAGTTTGGTCTCTAGTGTGCCCTTCACTCTGTTTTTGGAATTTCTCTGTGCTGCCTCTAATGTAGTAAATGAAAATATCCCAAATTTTCCATCAAAGATAAGAGTACCATCACTTGAATATTGTGGTCTGCTCACAGCACACATGAACATGATTTTGGTGATGAATCTCTTAGACTTGCATGACCTGTATGGGTCTTCCTCATCTTTTAGCAGGTAATACTTATCTGAAGTCTTTGTTAGATTGAACCATTTTTCATCAATATGTACTGTGTTGTACATACTCAGGTACTTGATTTTTCCTTCTGCAAATTTTGAATCCAACTGACTATGACTCCATTGCAACCTAGTAAGCTTATTCTGCTCTGTGAGTATTGGTTTAATTGCTGAGGTATGTGGCCTTATCTGCTTCTGTTTTATCCATGTTCCTACCAAAATTTTGCTTACATTTTGCTTACCAGCAAGTTTTTTTATTGAAGATCTTTCTAGGACTGAAAGTGTCATGACCTTGTTCACATCCACACCATCTTATCTCTATGACATTTTTCTTTTTTTTTGGAAACTAACATGACAGGTCCTCCTGAAGCCAGCTGCTGATTTGCTATCTTCCAAATATTATGAACAGTCCTTCTGCATATGCCAAACCTCTCTGCATATGCCAAACCTCTCTGCTGCCTCTGTAATTGCTCCACGCCTAAGTTGCTTGTTGTTGATGTTTTGAAGAAGCCACTGTGCCACCATGTTCCTTTGAAGTTGAGTCAGATTTGGTCTTTTCTTTGGATATGTCATGTTGTCTTCTTTACTCTATTTATGGTGATTTTGGTGTAATAAATGTAGTGTTTGGTTAGTGAATAGGTTTTTGCAACTGAGAGGTGTATTTAAAGCAAAAATATGAATGAGTTTGGTTAGTTTAAATTTCCCTCTTCTATTTTGATCACATCAGTGAAATGTAAATTGAAATTTGAATGAATTTGATGTATTTAAGGCAATTTTGGAGCCTTTTTCCAATGCAGCAGCGCCACTTTTTGATTTTGTTAATTTTCAAGTCTTTAATTTTTTTTTCTAACATTATTTAATCACAAATGAATCAATGCTTTTTTTTATGAATAGCCATGCAATTCTAATTTGAATAAAGAATTAAGGAAGTTAATATTCATTAAACCTACATAATAAGTGGGACCCTTACTCCACTCATAACATACTCCACCAATTTTATTAAAACCCGTGCCATTTTGAAAAGTGCATCATTTTGGAGGACTGAGGGAGTAGAAGACTATAGAGAATAAATTGAGGGCTATATTTATAATCACCCCCCTTATTTTGATGATTCATTTTCATCTCTACGGCCCATTAGCCCATATCCTATTGATTGGGCCCCTTCCTAGTCATATTCTGAAAACACGTAATTTGTCGACTATTGTTTCACCATGCTTTGATTATATTGCATTAGAATAAAAGTAAAAAAAATGATATAAAAATAATAATTATGTTTAAGATTAAAATTTATTTTTATTGAATTCGACAACCATCAATCATTGTTCGCCACCATCGACATCGTTGGGGTATTTTTGGAGTCACGATTAAACTCTGGCATACTCTCTGTAGCTCCCTTTATTTGAGGGAGTTGTAAACCTAATTGTTTGTATTTATATGAAGAGAGTAAAAGTTGTTTTCGGCCGTATGTGTAGAATATTTTTTTTTGTATAAGCCTAAAAGATCAAATATTACTTTAAAAAGTAGCTAAATGATTAAAGACTTAGGAAAAAAAAATGTTATAGATAGTGGCCACAATATGGATTAGGCAGGGCCAGATGGTGTCCGCCATGGCGCCATCTAACCCTTGCCTCATGCCAAACCGATTTTTCTATTTTCAGATGATATTCTATCTCGTATTTTAATTATTGGATTTGTGCTATTGTAAATGATTAGCAAAACTTAAGAGAAATTTTTACACGTGCATGGTATATTAGATTAAATCATTGGAATAGGAGATGAAGTACAATTTTAGCATATAAGATCTCGTTTAGCCTTCACGTATACAATATGTTGAAATCATATTTTTTTACATGCCATATTTTTAATTACATCTATCTTTCATAAATAATTAATAAAATTTATACTTTCGTATAATCTACGAATTGTTATACGTTAATAAGGTAATGATAAAAATTTTCTCCACTTAGAACAAAAAAAATATTGAACTATTTTTATGTCCAATTACGACAAATGTGCAGACTAGTGGTATTCCTCACCCATTCACGAGTGAGAGATCAAAGTTCAATCCTTGCTCTCCTCCCAAGGCCCCAACTCAACAACAACAAAAAAAAATCTTCATGTCCAAATATTAAATCATTTTCCTTTTATTATAGTATAAATTAATCATTCAATCTAAAAGAAATCCAATCACTTAAACATATTCATCACAATAACCAAACAAATGTCCCTTTTAGTTGATGTCGATTTGAGTCTACAATAATTACTTCCACTCTAGCTAATAAAACCTTATTGTTGTTTTTCCATAAAAAGATATTAAAAAGTTAAAAATGGTATAAGAAAAGTGTGGAAAAAACCAATTGCAAATAGTCTCCATATATATCGTTACTTTTCGATAATAAAACCTTATTTTCCTTTTTATTATTATTATTATTATTATTATTATTATTATCATATCGGTGTAGCTCACTCTTTTTTCAACAACAAAAATATATATGGATTTTATTAGATTGAGTTGTGAGCATTGTCAAAGCTACAAGTTCACATCAAGGGAAAACAAAAGTTCCATAAAAAAGATAAGTCCCTTCACCAATTTTTTTAGGTGAAATGTTTGGTATATGCAGTTCATTAGATTAGGAACTTAAAAAAAATAAAAGAATATAATCTAATTGGAAAAAATAATAATAACAATGCACCAATTTGCTTCTGATATAAGTTAAGCGCTAATTTGCAGGTACTCTCAAAATGATATGCATCACAAATGGCGTTATTATATAGTCAACAATGCAATATAGATACAAGAAGTCTGAAAATAAAAATCATCAATTTCATTTTCATACAACCGACACTAGAATTAGTCAATAAAGAGGAACCTCCCACCATTAATGCTGATAACCAAAGTCTCAAGCCACACAAAATCAGCAATTAGAAAGGCATAAACCTAGAGAGATATACTAGTATTTCATATTCTTAAAACTATAATTAGATTTCTCAAAGATCTTCACCACTACTATGTAAGAAAATTAGAAAGAAAGAAAAAAAAATCTTTGAGAACCAAAAAAAAACTAAAGAATAGCAGATAAAACTCCTCTGCAGATTCTGTTTTTTTTTTTTCTTTTTTCTTTTTTTCTAACTGATCAATTTCTCACCTTATTGCTACTGAAAATTTGAGCTAGGTGTGTAGATAGAAAGATCAGGCCAGTCGCCGCTACCACCACCGCCGGCGCCGCCGCCGCCCTGCAAATTCAAGAATTCATCGCCATCACCATCTCCATCACCGCCGCCACCAATCTCCAGACCCGGGTTCACATTTGGGCCCGAACCAGTTTCGCCAAAATGCCTGTTCATCTCCAAGCCCGGCCCGTCTAGCAAACCTACATACTGATCCCCACCTGATCCCAGCAACGAGCTGAAGCTCAAATTCTCAAACTGCCCACCAAAATTCTCTCCACTCAGAGGCAATGTGTCGAACACTTCGCCGGCGTTGTCCCGATCGCTCTCTTTCTTCTCTTTGGACGCTGACGGTGACGGAGATGCAGCCACGGCGGGGCGTTTGGAGGCGGAGGAGTCGTCAGAGGGGGAGGTGGAGGAGGAGCTCCGCTTGGAGTTCTTCCTCGAACCGCCGCCGACGGGGATGTTCCGCAACGCGCCTCCTTTGGTCCAGTACCGCTTGCAGCTCCGGCAGAAATGGCGCGGCTGAGAGAGATTGTAGTTGTTGTAGTAGCAGAATTTGGTGTTTGCGGAATCACACCTAGGGCATTTCAGCTGCTCTTGCTCTGGAAATTGAGGCTGCTGCTGCTGCGCTTGTGCTTGAATCTGTGAATAAAGTGACGAATTTTGCATTTTCTTCTGAGAAAAGTTCGATTTTTTGTTTACCAAGCTATGAATTTCGAGCGATTTTCTAGTTCTAAGCTGTAGGGAGATCGTGATAAGTGTGAAAAAGATGGGAAATTGATGATCTGCGAGAAAGGTTTCAAGAATTGGGGATTTTGCGTGAAGTGGCGAATAGCCTAGAGAGAGAGAGAGAGAGAGAATCCTTGGATGATCGATCGAGAGAAGACAAAAAAACCTAAAGATATTTTTTGATTTTTTTGAGCAGTCACGCATAAAAATTTGTAGCAGTCGTAAAGAACAAGATCATCAAATAAGTCGACTCGTCAGTTGTGCAGAAATCTAAAGGAAATTTCGAGAACCAGAAGAGAGAGAGAGAGAGCGAGGTGAAAATTTTGATCTATTTCGTCCACTCTTCCTCTCTTATATTTGTTGATGTGAAAGATCTCTGCGAGTCCGCGTGAGAGAGACGATCCGACATCATGACATATACATACACGATGCATACAAACATGAAGAGAGAGAGAGAGAGAGAGAGAGAGAATGAATGGAGGTTTCTCACTCCTCTCTCACACACACACAATGCACTGATGAATTGACAATCACTACAGAAGTCTCTCTCAAGTTGGAATTTTCTGGCTAAGGCTTGACGTGACATGACTACTCTCCCTATTCTAATTAGACTGGTTTATTTTCTTAATTATTCATTAAATTATTAATTAGAATAATACTTGTTTAACATATTGATTAAATTAGATTAGATTATATTAGATTCTCTGTTGTGGAATGTGCTGTATCAGCATAAATTCTGTTGATTCATTATTTTAGGTCATGGTTTTTCTTTCTTCCAAAGGTTAACATAGCATTTTAAGTATTAAGAATGCACACAAGATCATGGATAAACATGTTGATGTGGTCACAATGATGTCATATATAGTCTTATTTGTCGGGTTACATATTTGTTACTCAGAACTCAAATATAATTTACTGTTAGTAAAATTATAAATTTTTCATCATTTATAAATATGTATATGACTATCGGAATTGTTTGGCCGGTCCAAATAGACGTGCCCACGGTTCAAGGCCCGCCGATTCCGGGCCTTGAACCGCCGGTTACGGTTTTCCCCGGGGGTGAACTGTAACCGACCCGTCTACACTATTCCCGGTTCCGGGCCGAGCCAAAAAACAGGCGGTTCCGGTTCTGGTTAAAACCGTCGGTTCACGGTTCGGCCCGCCGGTTTTTTTGAGTTTTTTTTTTTTATATACTAATATAAATGTATTATTTTGATTACAAAAAAGAACATTACGTAAATGAAGTACAAAACGAGCATTAAAACAAATGAAGAAAATTAACTCATTTTTTATTAATCTATACCTATTATAAAAGAGCATTATTTACAAAATTTGATTGGCTTATTATACCCTTATATAGTATTTTATTATTAATATCTATTATCATATGATTATTAATATTATGTTTGACATATATATATATATATTATTAATTAAAATCTATCAATATTACGTACATCGCATGTACCACTCTACTAGTACTTAAAATTAACATTACATAATTTATAATTACATTAGCAATTAGCATAAGTTCCAATGAATGCTTGAAAAGAATGGAAATTTTAGTAAAGACAAGAAGATAAAGTGTAGAGAAATGGTGTGGAATAAATAAATTCTCAAAGGGATATATATTTATAGATATACATATGAGGTAATTAAATAAAATAAAAATAATATTTTAAGCCGAAAATCGCTGATTTTATAGGCCCGCCGGTTAACCGCTGATTCCGATTACGGTTCGAAACCGTTGACCACGGTTCCGATTAAAAAACCGTTAACTAGCGGTTCGAGCCGGTTCCGAACCGCCGGTTCGTGAAAAATGGGCAGGTCTACGTCCAAACTCAACAAACGTCCACCGTCTTTGTGAACCTATCTAACTAGTCAACATTTGTAAGATGAGTCAATTTTCGGTTGCAAAAGATAACAAAAGTACAAATATGTCATTGCACAAATTTTAGATCTTGATCTTGATTCGTCGTATAAGTTTTGACCCGTAAAATTATTACACAAATTTCTACATATTTTACTTATTAAAAAGAATATTAAAAAGGATGCATAAAGTGGTTAAAAAAAGTGGTCGATTCATACTTTATAAAGAGTTATTTTTGCCATTTTTGAACTAGAAAACTTCAAATGGGACAGTCCCGAAAAGAATACTTGTCACTCTGAATGAGCCGGATGGAGTATATATTTATTATCTATGTATACATACAAATTGTATCTATAAAAGTATGAAATAAATTACACTGTAATGACCGAATTAGTGGAATTATCAGTCCAAACAATTAAGATTATTTAAATCTAAGGGGTCCAATAGAATAATCTTTTTGATATGGCTTAAGGATTAAGATTATTTAAATGTAAACGACGAGACAAGAGGTCAATATATGTCAAAAGGTGCTCTTTTAATCACCATCAACCTTAAACATCTATGATTAGTGTTCCAGAATAATTTAGCTGAGGTTCTTTTTTCTTTTAATAATTCAATATTTAAGACTTTAAGTTTCCTTAAAACCCTACTTTATGCAATAGTGTGTAAATCACATTTGAAAAATCAATTGTGATCACCCATCTAATTCAGTTTGTTACTATCTAAATTATATAGTACATATTTTTGGTTTTTATGTTATTTTCAATATCTAATTCAATTCACTAAAAGTCGTGTAATCTTATGACCCCTGTTATAATAATTTGTTTTTAGGGATTACATGAGTTATATATATAAATGAAATTTCTACACATCACAAAAATGAGATCACTGCACTATCCACAAGCAAAGATTGAATCCAAAATTTCTCTCCCTAAGGAGAGACTTCTCACCTAGCCCACCCTATCCAATCCCAAAGCTGGCCAAGCAAGCCATGAAATATAGTGACGTCCCCGTGTCGTTAGATTAGATCAATCTCCACCGTCCATTTTGCGGGAAGTCAAATGAGACGGAGCCGTTCCCAATAACGAATTTATCGTAGTGCGGTATGACTTTATTCATATTTCATACTATTATTACAGCCGTACACTAATTATTTATTTATTCATTTCTGAATTAAGTGAAGCAATACGTAGTTTATAACTAGGCTTAATCTATTCAATTGCATCACGCTATATGTCAAATATATTTCTTTTTTGACCCGATGGGAAACCTGCCCGGTCATATTTCTTATTTGACCCGATGGGTTCGGGCCGGATCAACGAGTTGACACATCTATTAATATTTTATTGTGTTTGGAATCCGATATATACAAGTATCATCGCACACGAGACTCCCTCTACTAAGAAAAAGGTATGAATGACAACACCAAGGAAGAAACCAAACTACCATATTTGAAAAATGAACCTAATCATGCTTCTAGTTCTCTAGCATTTCAGAAACATGAAAAAACATAAATATGGCAAATCAAAATGCCTGGTGTATTGGCTTACTGAATTCACCGTGTTTCCTCACTTTTTGATAGTATATTATAATTTAGTCCCGAAAGAAACAACAAAACGTCCCAAATAGACATTTTCCCACAAAATATAGCTTAGTCATAACCCATTATTTCCTATAATGATGGCAATAACCGTATGGAAGCAAGAATTGGAGATCGAACCCAAGTCATCGACTCAAATAAAAGTGAAGAGTATCACTAAACTACAAAGCTCGTAAGCTTACACATATATACAACTAAGTGAACCACTAATGAGTGGTTACTAGTTAAACCAACCATTTCACAGACAAGATCCTAGATTTTGGGCTCAAAATTTTGATCTTCCATTCATTTCGACAAGAACCTATATACAGCTAAAGGAAACATAATTTGTGAATAAATTGTAAGAGGAAATAATCATCATTCACACGTTCAGCTATTCGTGAACCACTTGGATTTCTTCGTTCAAAACGTGATTACTAGGTTTCAAAAGCATGAGAGAACCTATGGAGCATTTTAGTTGAAATGGAAAATATTTTACAAATAATATAAGCCAAGATTCAATACTTTTACAAAGAGAAATATCCATTGAAAAATCTATAGCTTAAGAAAAGGGCCAAAACCATCCTACAATAGATCGAAGTAAAAAGTATTAAGCTACCCATGGAAGTTAATAAACTTAATGGCCTGCAAGTTAGCAGCATCAAGATTTTAGGAGTGAGAAACTACATTTACCTTAGAACTAGAGAGACAATATACGACATCTTTAGTTTCTGTTTGTAGGAGAGCTACAACCACATTCCTTCCCGATTAGCTAGAGCTACCTGGCACAAATAACAACAGAAATGCATCCATCCATTTGGCGTGAGGTAAAAAAAAATAAAACAAATATGGTGGGCAACGCAGGAAAGGGTGAAGATGGGGTGACGGTCTGCCTGGGAACAGACACGTTGCTCTGGTGCTTGCAAAATATACCACTTCCATTTCTGGAACTCGACACTCTGAGTCTGTGGTAAACGTTTATGAAGCACTTCGAGGTGAAATTGGTAAGAGCCACATGTTGCTGAAAGAAGCGTTTCTCCAGTAGCAACCCAAAAATGTTCACCGAGCACCAATTCTGACTTCTTATGCGTAGTACATATACAGGCTATTCGCAGCAGCACAAGCAATTGAGTTTTCTGATGGGTGCCATGCTAGGTGAAGCAGCTTAGTAGTGAAATCGAATGAATTCCCATTGGCATCAACTCCCGGACTTTCAGCACCTGCAACATATGCTAACATTCTTGAGTTGAGAAACCAAGTAAAAATAAAGTGAACCATGTATAGAAAAAAAAAAAAAAAACCTTGGTACTGACTAATAAGAGACAAGAAAATGTTATACCTCGCCTCACGACACGGCTGATGCTACTGGTCAGGGATCTGGAAGGCCTAGAAGGGGTCTGGACCTGCCTTCTGCAAGGCCATTGAGCAGTGTTTAGTAGCAATAAGTGAGGTTTCCAAAAAGAACTAAGACTGCACAGTAGAAAGACATGATTACCTCATTGGATTTTTGCTTGCTTCTAGAGTAGTTGCCTCAGTGCTTCCCGTAGCACAGCCAAATATACGAAATAGATTGCTGACATTTTTTGTTTTTGGGTTAGATAGAGAGACCAATAACAGCTACGATAGAAGAACTTAGGAAAACTAGGACACACCTGTATGAACCAGTAGCCACTCGAAGGCCATCACCACTCAGGCAGCATTCAAATTTATCGAAGATGGAATCATTTTCATACAAGTCACAGAGCTGGGTATTGTCAAAGTACAAATTAATCAACTATGAAATGGTTGTATTAATATTTCAGGCAAAACAGTCCTGAAGAAGTAGTTAACCTTTGGTCTTAAATACTCGTGGACTTGAAAGGTTGCCACTGGGCCAGAATCCATGTTAACATCCCACAACTGAAACCAACTTATATGGATCAGTGAAAGATCAATTGAGAACTACAGAAAACCGAACATCATTAAAAAGCTGCAACAGCTATGTATCACAGCAACAGAGATGGAGACGAGAGAACTTCCATCGGAAAATTGATGATATAGTGGAGGAACATTATTTAAGCAAAGCTTGTGTTCATGCAATTTCACCTTCCAGATTAAATTTAAGCAAGCAAAAACCTAGAAAATAACATCTAATGATCCACTCCATGTTTAGAAGAGAGCAATTTTTTTTTTTTTTTATCAAAACAACATTCAACATATCTAATCATGATAACTACAGAATATATGATTGCTTTCGCCTTTCTGCAAGCATGCTATCAAGAACATGTGATGCATAAATCATTCACCATAACTTCCTAAACTAATCTGCAGTAAACAGATGAGTCAAAATAAAAACCATAAATATTCTGACTAGTTTAAGCATTTGCCACAAACGATACTCAAAGTGCAGAAATATACAAAAGGCAGAACCTTGAGGGACATGTAATCACGACTCAGTAAATATCTGCCATCCCTCGCAAACTTAACATCTGAGATAGAAGCAATAATCTCAGTGAAAAATGATCTTGATCCTGGTGCCTCCTGCTCCTCAAATCTGTTATAAATGAAAATCAATATCTCATCCAATAAGAGAGAAAAAGACTATCACAAGCAAAGAAGAGTTAACAGCTTCTGAAAAAAAAAGAACTGAGGAGTCTCATATCCATGCAATATTTTATTTATTGAGTTTCAATATCAAAGCAGATACAAATAGTAGGAGGATATCATCAGGTGCCCACAACACAAATGGTTATCAAAGAACTTACATTTTAGAATGTGAGTCACACAATGCAGATTGACGCAAATCAATAAGACGAATTGATCCTTTTGAACTACTATATGCTAAAGTGTTGCAATGAGTAGGATGAAATTCTGCTGACGTTATCACCTCTGCAATAAGTAACAAAATGACCAATTAAAGCAGTTCACTACAAGAGTTTATGATGATTCAACATACCCATTGCATGAGTTGGAACAACTCCAACTCAACCCCCCACCGCACTCTCTCAATTCCCGATAAAAGAATTTTTCAGATATCAGTCACTTGAAAAAGTGAACATAAATGAAAATACAGGAAAAGTACAATAGCAGCAACATTCCCAGCGTAAGACCTTTTTCCAGTCTGCTCTAACTTGAAACAAATTAAGAAAATCAACCATCGATTGAATGAAATCTTAAGCCTGCATCGATAGTAAGGGAAACCAAGGAGATTCCACTGGAAATAGATGAAGGGAAAATGAAATCCCTCAACACACCAACTCCCCCATAAATGAATAAAAAAAGAAAGAAAGAAATAGAAATAATATTTACCAGTCAGATCCTCCATATTTGCTGGTTTCACATCAACTATATTAAAACTTTGATTGCTTATTTCCAAGTTCCAAAGATTTATTCGGAGATCATCAGCTGATATAAATGTTTCACCGTCACTGCAAAGAATTACAGATATAAACAAATTGTAAATTCTAACATAATTTTTTATTAAAGAAAATGGATATACCCCATGCATCCACATAGTAAAGTTAGAGGTTTAGCATCCATAGCATATTAGAGGTTCAGGTCAGGGATAACAAATTTCCAAATCACTAGTGTATTAGTTGTAATTACTAACTATAAACATCTGAAACAGTTAAAAAAGACGAAATGAATGAGTCACTTATCTATTGGTACTAAACTAGATTATGTAAATAAGAGGCTATTTTTAGCCTTCCCATCAAGTTAAGCCTTCTGACAATAGTCAGTAAGGTGATTCACATTTTTCCATGGGGAAATAAGACATGTCATTTCTTTTCATATTCCTCTGGAGCTTTGAGTTTCTGGATTTTCTCAAAGCTGATATAGTACCCATTTTTCTACCATACTTATCTCTAGAAAATGCATCTCTCTCTCTCTGTATGTTTTCAATTTCTATACATGAAAATTATCCTAACTATTCAACTTCTAGGTCGAGCACACCAAAGAGTATGTACAAGGAACAAAAATCATAAAAAATGCTAACATTGTCAGATTTCTGTACAAACTTCAGCAGAGAAAAGGTAGGCTAGCAAGAAGAAATAAATAAAGGTTGTAACCTGTTATTTGAGATAGAATTGATATGGTAATCATGTGCATGAGCATATACTCTCCTACATCTTGCAACAAGACTAGTCTCACTGCTTGTGACCTACAATTGCATAATCAAGGGTCATAGGAAGACTCAGTCAGCATATGGGAGTGGATAATATCAGTCCACATCAAAGTATGAATACCGCATGACACTAAGACTGATAAGTGCACTCTTGAAATAATTTTTCCATCAATTAGGCTCCATCAATAAGCATTAGTCTGATTTGAGAACGTCGGTATGAAATGATTCACAAGCAGACCATAAAAACAGATCAAGCACATAAAAAGGAGACATAATTGTATATATTCAAAACAGTAACCAATTGACACCACACGTTCTTAAAAAATTTCTAAAAAATGTTCACACACATACATCCAAAAATAAAGATTTTTAATGGAATCTTTAATGCCACTGGTAGAACTCTAGATGAGTTAAGTACAACTACCACTGGTAATCGTAGAGGGAGTCCCCCAGGCGGAAAGGACATGTCATTGCTCAAAGGATTGTAAGAATGATCTGAAGAGTCGCCATTAGCAAGAAACTGTTTAGAACCTGCAATACCACCGTTTCCAGCAGCTTTACACGAGTCAACATTTATTTCAGAAATTTTCTTCACCTTCTTCTCTTGGACCTGTTGGGATAAAGAAATTAGAATTATTCAATAATATATAAATTACTATTGTCTGTTTCAGAAGATGAGTTCTCCAGGATTACATACAATCAATTCAACCAAGATACAGTACTAGCATGAGTAAAGAAAGCTGAGAGGTCCCAGGGTAGGGGGAAGGAATCTTCTGTATCTAATTTAGACTGTAGTAAAGATGGAATTTTCCCAACACCAAGAAAATTTAATAGAAAATCCAAACTAATCTCTATGTATATGAGAAATTTAGGGAATAAAAGGCTACATTAAATATTGACAAAATAATCAAGAAAAATTGACAGAAAACTGAGACTATAAATTTCTTGAGTTAGTCATTAGTGCTCATTAATAGACCAAGATGCTCTTCTCAAAGGAGACTGAAGGAAAAGGAAAAAAATGAAGTTAAAAAATTAAGGTCAAACACTTCAGGAAATAACAATACATTTGTCTTTACCATGGCAAAAAATGATCAAAATTGAAAACATGAAATTCTAGTACTCACCTTCCAAAACTTAATGGTTTTGTCATTAGTTGACAGGAGAAAGACGGCACCATTGGCTGTCTGGCACCACCTTATCTTGTTGATTTTTTCCTCAATCTCCAAACTCTTGAGATAGTCAAACTGAAGTAAAAGATACGCATGCATATGTTATAACAATTAAGACTTCCTTTTTACCCCTTTTCCGTTTCAGGAAAGGGTCTAAAGGAAAAATAAAGCAAGAAATAGATTCTTGTGTGCAACTCACCCATATAAAAACAGAACTCACTGTACAGTCAAGAGTTCAAGACCAAGAATTTGAATAGGAAACTATTTATAATCACATTAGAAGGACCTAAAGAGAAACAAGAGCAGAAGTGTGGAAAATTAAAATAAATACCTCAGGTTCATGACTCTGAAATTCGGTTTTGTAACGAAATTCTGGGTGTCGAGACACTTGGTAGTCCATCCTCTCTAAATCTCTTCGATTTCCACCTTGCTGCAAATTAAATTAATGAAAGGAGAAAGAAAATTAAGTAGAGAATGCAGCATCAACATGTAGAATCTTTAAGTTCTGCAGCCTCACCTCTTTTGCATCGGTTCTTTCAAATAAAACCACCCTTCCACCACGATCACCGGTGGCTAGATGGTCACCACTTTTATCAAACTCAATGGCAGAGATGATATCCACTGCAACAAGAAAAAGTTAAAAGTTTAAGACACAGCCATCAGATAGAGATAGGACACAAAGCACTGCAACAAGAAACAAGACAGATGAATACAAGACACATATCTGAACAATGTATGCCTTCACCAGTAAATTCACATATTTTTCATAATACGGTAAGTACTTGTCCTATTCCAATCTCTTGATAATGTGCGCACATAGCCATAACAAGAAGAAAATATGGTAAAACAATAAGGCAAGCTCAAGCAGCTGATCAACATATGCACTTATAAAATCAGTGAGTACATCTGACATATTATGCTTATCATGCCGTACTTTAAGTCACATATATAAATAAATAAAAGTAACTGAAAGGCAGAGGAGACATGCACTGAATTTCAGTGCACAGTCATTTCGCAGTTCAATATCTCATCAGAACTTAAAATCCAGCTCAAGTTTAAGACTACCAAAAGAGGAGAGAAAAAAAAGCTAAGCACTGTCTACGCGGAGTAACATACTCCCTCCGTCCCACTGAACTTGTCTTCCTTTCCTTTTTGGGCTGTCCCACTGAACTTGTCTTGTTTTCATATAATGAAACAATTAACTCTTCAAAAGTGGTGGGGCCTACCCACTTTCTAACTTTTTACCCTTCTATATACGTGTTGAACAGTAACAAGACATGTTCAGTGGGACGGAGGGAGTATTTGACAACCTATTAAGCTTTCTAAAAGACTTTCAAATCCACATGCTTGCAATTTTGTCACAAGAAGTCCTCTTAAGCCCAGATGACTTCATGTTTCAAATCTCAGGTAACTAATCTGTATCTGATAATCTAACTGAGTTCTGACAAAAATTGGTATTGCAAAGTTATCATTCAGCCAACTCATTCTCTAGCCCTTTCCTCCTTTCGACCTGCTCCTCACAAACCAGTGTACTAAGTCAGGCATCATCATATGTGAATGTTGCATGTTGCCACACAGACAAGAACCTAACTTGACAGCAGTCAATAAAAGGGAATAACCAACAAAAGAGATAAATTTCTCTTTTACTTGGGAACAACTTTATACTAGGCATCTTTGTCATGGTCTTGGTTCCTAACTTAATACGCCACTATGTAATATGGTTACTCCCGGTGGATGCCATACAGATATGCAGAATTTCAAATTAATCCAAAGAGGTCAGCAATAGCACTTTTGGCCTAATACTCGTATGGCCTTGATCATTTCAACCCACAGCATATTGTGGATGCCGCGAAGCCAGGGTCATTTCATGCTTTACTTGCAATTTATGTCTTTAGTTAAATCAACACAGAAGAAAGAAAAGAAGGAATATTGCAAAGGGACTCATGTCCGATATGTTGGAATCACGTTTGTCGACCAAACAAAGGCCCACCACCATTAGAACAGTTGGCAGCATGTATTCAACCCCAGATGTACCTATAACTGAACTGTGATTAGGCATGCAGACAGTACACAAGCCTGTCTCACTTCAACATCCCATAAAAATCGACGCTTGCATTTTAGGCCATTGAGTTGGATCTTCGACGGTGCTTCCAGTTGAAAAGGAGACATTAAACAAGATTGCAACAATCTAATGTTTTAAACCCGCAGCATATAACTTTCTTCGAAAAGAATCAAGTGCATGTAAGCAAGAAAAAACACAATCATACTAACATTGAACTCAATTCACCTCACTTCAACACTAATTCTCCTCAAGAAATTAATTATCACACTGGAACACAGATCAATCACTCAAACCCAACCGATTGCCAATAAATCCAGCTAAATCAAGCAAGTAAACGAGTCAAAGACAGATCAAATACACACAAACAAAAACCCTAACCACAAGATCCGACCCCAAAGCAAATAAATTGCTGTCGTATTCATCAAATTATCATTTTTTTACCTTCCTGTACTTCTTCGCCGGCCGCTCGCTCGCCAAAGACCTGAGAAAATTTCCATTCCAGCGGCGTGGGTGGACCGGCCGCAGCTGATGCCACCTCTCCACCATCACCACCATCCATTTCTTCCCCCACAATCGGTATAAATCAGAATACAATCAACAAAATCGAAATAACAAAGAACAACTGAAATCTTTTCTCCTTCCGATTTTCACTTCATTAAATAATCACAAAACGCGATTTAGAGCTCAGAGATTGAGGAAGATCGGAGCAGAAACAGCGGAAATTTGGATTCAGATTCGGCCATTTTTCAGAGTAAGTATATATGCAGCCATCGATTAGTACAATAAAAATGGAGGATTCAGATTTCTCTCTCTCTCTCTCTCTCTAGATGTATGGATATATTGTATGTGTATGTATGTATAGACTGGGGAGAAATTTGGGAACTTATTTTCCTTTTAGATTTTATTGGGTTTCTAATATTTTAACTTCACTGAAAGACTTAGACACCATTTTTTATCTTTTTTAACTATTGTTTTTTAATACTCCTTCCGTCCCAATAGCAAGGTCTTGCTTGCTTTGGGCACGGTTATTAAGAAATAAGAGTAAAAAGAGAAAAAATGGAGAAAAAGTGATAGGTCCTCTTTTAAAGAGTTAATTATTTCTATTTTTGGAATGAGACCTTGCTATTAGGACAGACAAAAAAGAAAAGTGAGACCTTGCTATTGGGACGGGACGGAGGGAGTAGTTGTGTCTAAAAAAAGGAGACCTTGGTATTGGGATGGAAGATTAATATTCTTTTCCTAAAAAAAAAAGGTTCTAATACACTTGGAATTCAATTTTCTCTCACTATCTTTTAACTCTTTTTCTTAAAATATATCGAACGGGCGATGTTAATCTCGCCCTTTAGTAGTAAGCAAAAGTAATTAAAAGGAGCAAAGGACTTAAATTAGACAACAACGTTAGAAAATGAAACACAATATATGTTGGAAACTTGGAACAGAGAATTCCGTCACCTAAACACATATCCTAGTCCCGGGAAGGGGAAGGATGTGATGTTGCTTGAAATGACAAAAGTGCCCTTTGTCTTGTTCGCTATTACTTTTGGAGTTTGTTTCCATCTCTACACTCTAAGGGCATAGCTGGAATACAAGAATGGAATGAAAATGAAATCACCATTCCTTTGTCTATTACCAATCCCATGGCTGGTATATTTTTCTAGTCGGAATCATCATTCCTATGGGAAACACTAACTCCATATGGGTGGGATTAGCCATTCATCCACCTCCCCATGCTATTAGCTATTCCAAAAGATCAGGATTACAAAATCTTTTCCATCTATCATCAAAATCACCCATATTTATCCTAAACAAAATAAAATAACCTATTCATTCATACAATTTTACCGTAAAAAAAAAAACAAAAGCATCTCTGTTCATCGAAATCATCGCCGTCTTCTTCTTCTCTTCTGAATACTCTTTTTTTAGGTGAAGTTCTTAACGTCATCTACGTCGTCTTCAAGGTTAGTTCTCGGACTTCATATAATATATATAGATTACTCTTTCCACTTCGACCTCTACGTTATTTAATTGGGATGAAATTGTTTTTTCTATGTTTGATTGAGATGATAGGATAGTGGGTTGTCTTCTCTCTCTTTTCGGTTTTCTTTTCTTTCCTCTTCGTTTTGATTTGTTTCTTCGGTTTTCTTTATACATGATATGTAATTTTGGATTTTTTTTCTTCTTATTTTGTTCTCTCTGGTTTGCTCATCTAACAATATATTGAACAGAATAAACAATCGAAATTAATTTCCCCAAGTGCGTAGAGCTAAATGTGGCAAAACTGCTCATCTGCAGTATGCTATTCTTTCTTCTTTCTTCCTTCTTCCAGTTTTTATTTATTGCTTTTATGGTGTGTGACTGTATGTGTCTGATTAAATATTGGAGTTTTAATGGCAAGCTGGCGACTTTATATATAATCTGGTGTTATATGGATATGGATAGCAAGGAGGATTTGGTTCAAGCTATTTTAAATGGTGATGTTTGAAGTTTATTTTTGCGGATTAGTATTCTCGTTTTTTACATTTTACTATTTTAGGTGAACACATTAATATAACTGTTGGGATTGTTTTAGTTTTTCACGTTGAATTTGTGGGATTTTTTTATTGGATACATTAATTAAAGTTGTTATATTTTTTTTATCTTGTTTTATTTCAAATTAGTTGTTTATGTTTTGTTTCAAATTAGTTTTTTCTTGTTTCTTATTTTCTTGATAAAGGTATAGTTCAATTGGTGGTGTCTATGGTTGGAGTTTTTTGTTGGATTGTCCAGTTACTTTTATCTTTTTATACTTAATCATGTGTTAGAATTATTAATCAATTTTGTTGCTAATGTAAAATTAAAAATAATTTAAGTTTTAATAAGCTTACATTTTGTATTTTTTATTTTTTGTAACTATAATTATGGTGTAATTTAAATCATATACAATGATAATTTTGTGAAACAAATATTGTAAGGGATAAAAGAAAAGAAATTATTTGAGTTTTCAAAAAAAAAATATATTTCATTGATGACTTTCATTATTCAGTACCAACCATAGGAATGGAATCAAACAAGGAATGACCATTCCATTCCTTGTCGATACCAGCTATATGAATTTTATTCTTTGATTCATTCATTTCCTGTCTTCATTCCATTTCCAAGTTCATTCCTTTCCCACTATATTCCATTCCTGCATACCAGCCATACCCTTAGGGCATGGCTGGTATGCAGGAATGGAATGGTCATTACTGTCTCAATTCATAATTCTACGGTTGGTATATTTTTTTTCAGAAGGAATGACCATCCCTTAAAGAATGACTAATCCCATGAACATAGGTTTAGCCATTCCTTTCCCCCCTGGTATTAGCTAATCCTCATTTTCATAAATGAATATTATTATTATTATTATTATTATTGTACTGGGCAAAATCCGTATTTATATTTTAGGCCCAATTGACGTGGTTTGCCAGCCTGACGAGCCGGACGACATGGATTAACCGGCCAAATAAATAATATAATAGGCCCAAAACCATCAGGCCATAAACAATAAAGCCTAAAAGGGTTCGTCAAGTCAGCCTGACTGACGCAGTCAAGGTATATCTTGACGGCTCCACGAAAATAGGAACATACGAGAAAGGCATGGCTGATGGATAAGACTGACGTACTAAACCCTAAGGGATTGGCGGCTCTATATATACAGCCCGCCTAGGGCACAGGCGGACACGTTCATTCATACTCTCAACTATCACACGATTTCTCTCCATCTTCTCTACTTCTGCCGCCTTACCTTCTGGCTTTCATCAGCCTGACATAGTCTGCCCGTCAGGCTTTTACCGTCACTTATCCATTGTCACCGTCTCCACCCTCCGCACGCTCCCGGTCTCCCGGAACATTCATTGTTCCCAACCATCTCTCTTTACTTATTTTCTATAGCGTTTACTTTGTCATTCCGTCACTAACTTGAGCGTCGGAGGCTCTACGGTCGACACCCCCCACCGGTGCTCACCTAGGGCTCTTACGTGTTCTTGTGTTGACAGGTTGCTAGTGCCCGATCAATCCGGACGTACCTGACGTCATCATCAATTGTAGATTTAGCCTCTACAATTTGGCGCCCACCGTGGGGCCCTAGCAATCAAGCGAATTAACACACCTTCCGTAGATCTCTTCAAGCACCAATCATGTCTGACGGACGAGACGGAACCGAACAGGCCACCCAGCCTGACATGAATGCTCAGCCGGACTTGGCGGCACAGATAGCTGCTCTCACTGAACAGATGAGTCGAGAGCGAGAAAGGTGCAAGAAGTTGGAAAATGAGAATGCCAACTTGTATGTCCGTCTCGAGGCTTTGGATCCAATCGAAGCCGCTGACTCTCCCCGTTTTCGGGTTCGAGTAAATCCGATGCAACAACTGGATGACATCCCAATCACTAATAACGATGGATCCAACCCTTCTGTGACTGATCCATCGTCTTCGGTAAGGAATCGTGATATCGTCAATAACCCAACTGACCCGAGTTATTCTTTTTTGAATGCAGGTAACATAATCCCGTCTGTCTCCTTAGAGCCGGCGCAAGTGCTAGGACAAGTCACTCCGGATGCCAGAACCGGACGGACCGCCCGACCGGATGGGACGAATACTTCCGGGAGGCAACATGCTCGAACCATTTTGACCACCCCCGGTATAGCAATGAGTAACGCCAACATCGGAGGCACACAACCAACTATACCGGTACCCAACCAGACAGTTCCACCGACTAATGTAAACCAACAGACGATCGGAACATGTCAGATGGAGGTTACCCAAGATCAACTGTTTGCCAATGAATTCGTCCAACCAGTCATGACCGGACACTGTGCAATAAGAGATGAAGACTTGGCGCGAAAGCTGGCCGAGATGGAGGCCCTGATTCAGCGAATTCCTGGTGTACCGGCACCAATCCACAAGAGTTCAGAGAACTGTTATGCCGACTCCCCATTCGTGGACGAAATTGCCCTGGTTGAGATGCCCGTCAAGTTCAACTTTCCTAGCATGCAGATGTTCGACGGCACGACGGATCCAACCGATCATATTGCTCAGTACAAGTAGAGGATGTTCACTGCCGCAATTCCCCGTGAATTGAGGCAGGCTTGCATGTGTAAGGGGTTCGGTTCTAGTCTGACAGGACCGGCCCTCCAGTGGTACACCAACCTTCCAAATTATTCTATTTCAAGTTTCGCTCAACTAACCGATATTTTCGTGCAGCAATATGCCAGTAGCAGGAAACTTGAAAAGATATTAGAGGACTTGTATGCCGTGGTGCAACGGCGTGAAGAATCTCTTCGAGACTATATCGGACGTTTCAACAAAGAGAAGGTGTCTATAACCAATTGCAACACTCAGACAGCGGTCACAGCCTTCCGAAAGGGTCTCCTGCCTGACTCGGACCTTTACAAAGATCTCACCAAATATCCCTGTAGAACAATGGAAGATGTTCTAGCAAAGGCTTGGGCACAGATCAAGTGGGAAGAGGACCAATACAACCATCACCAGTCCTCACCCAATATAAGCACTAGAAGGGACTCCAGGGTCGACAGGAGGACGATTGAGAGGCGATCAGAGCCTTACCCACCTCCACGCAAAGAATACCGGAGGAGACAATACGATCATCCCTCAGATACCCGACCGCGCGAGAGGGCAAAGATACCTGACTACAATCTATCAATCTCGCTAGCTGAGGCGGTTCTAGCTCTCAAAGGACTTGGAAACAGGGTCAAATGGCCAGAAAAGATGAGGACACCGGCAGATCAAAGAGACAAGTCGAAGTGGTGTGAGTTCCACGCTGATCATGGACACCGAACTGACGATTGCATAGCTCTGAAATTGGAAGTGTCTCACATGTTGAAGCAAGGCCACTTGACTGACTTCCTAACGGACAAAGGAAAGAAAACTCTCCAGCAAGGAAGGGATAGAGAAGAGGGTCACGGAAATGTTACACCACCAAGACCACCAGTCCATGAACGGACCGTCAATGTTATAACCGGCGGATCCGAGTTAGTGGAGTTACTCATTCAGCAGCTAAGAGGCACACCAGACAGGCTGGGCATGCCCGAGCGGAGTGTGGTGAAGCCGAAAGAAGCACAACTGTCTTACCTGCCCAAACCATCAGCTTCACTACATCCGAATCAACCATGCTTCTTAACCCTCATCATGATGCTTTAGTAATTTCAATTTATATTGCAAATTGTTTAACCAAACGTGTATTGATAGACAACGGCAGCTCTGCCAATGTCCTCTTTCTATCTGCTCTCAGGGAAATGGGGATCGACGAAACCAAGATCATTAAGAAGGCCACAGTCCTAATTGGCTTTAGTGGTGAACAGAAGAGCACGATCGGAGATATCGAGCTACCTGTCTATGCTGAAGGGGCCAACCTGTGCACACGATTCCTGGTGGTGGACTCTCCTTCCGCCTACAACGTCATTCTAGGTCGACCATGGATACATGAGATGGAAGCGGTTCCATCCACCTACCACCAGGTCTTGAGGTTCCCGACTAAGTGGGGAGTGAAGGAGATACGAGGAGATCAAAAGGATTCTCGTTCCTGCTACCAGACGACAATGAAAGCAAAGCAAGCTGCCTTATAGCAATTACAGCAAGGAGAATCATCCGACCCCCAACCGAGTCATCCTGTCCAACCAGACCAACCTGACGCGGTGGAGTTAGATGAAGTCTCCATTCACCCAGACTTTCCGGACAACAAAGTTCGGATAGGAGCACAATTGGAGCCCCATCTCAGAGAGAGACTCATTCAATTTCTTTCTGAGCATTATGATTGTTTTGCTTGGTCCCATGCGGATATGACCGGTATTGATCCTGATGTTATTGTTCACAGGTTAAATGTCGACCCGGACTATCCTCCAAGGAAGCAAAAGCGAAGAAAATTTGCCCCAGAAAGAAATAAAGTCATCAATGATGAAATCAAACAACTTTTGGACACCGGACTGGTCAGAGAGGTCCAGTACCCCGACTGGCTAGCAAATGTGGTGGTAGTAAAGAAAAAGAACGGCAAGTGGCGAGTTTGTATAGATTTCACTGACCTAAACAAGGCGTGTCCCAAGGACTCTTTCCCACTGCCGCACATAGACATGCTGGTAGACGCTACTGCCGGACACGAGCTACTCAGCTTCATGGATGCCTATTCTGGATACCACCAGATATTGATGCACCCGGATGACCAAGAGAAGACAGCTTTCATGTCCAACATAGGCATTTACTGTTACAAGTACATGCCCTTCGGGTTGAAGAATGCAGGGGCAACCTACCAACGTTTGGTCAACAAGATGTTTCAAGAATTATTAGGAAACACAATGGAGGTCTACATAGATGACATGCTTGTCAAATCTCTACGGGCAGAAGACCATATCGACCACCTCAGACAGTCTTTCAGCATCCTCCGTGAGTATAACATGAAGCTTAACCCAACTAAATGTTCATTTGGTGTAACTGCAGGTAAATTTCTGGGCTACATGGTTACCCAAAGGGGAATAGAAGCCAGCCCGGCTCAGATTGACTCTGTGAAAAGAATTATATCCCCAACATGTGTCAAGGACGTACAGAAGCTCACAGGAAGGGTGGCGGCCCTTAGCCGGTTCATCTCGAGATCATCGGAGCGATGCCACCCCTTCTTCAACACATTAAGAAAGTCAAAAGCTTTCGAGTGGACACCGGAATGTGAGGAAGCACTCAACCAATTGAAGCAATACCTGACAAGCCCACCGCTCTTATCTAAACCTAAAGACGGGGAAACGTTATACATATACCTGGCCGTGTCAGAAACGACAATCAGTGCAGTCCTAGTTCGGGAGGACGAGGGTAAACAGTCACCGATCTACTACGTCAGCAAGTCATTATTGGATGCGGAGACAAGATACAGCCTGCTGGAGAAGCTAGCCCTTGCTCTTGTACACGCTGCAAGAAAGCTTCAGCCTTACTTCCAATGTCATCCAATAGTGGTCCTCACCACATATCCTCTAAAGACCATCCTTCACAAGCCGGAGCTATCTGGCAGACTTGTCAAGTGGGCGGTCGAACTAAGCGAACACGACATATCCTACAAACCCCGGACTTCTCTAAAGTCGCAGGTACTAGCTGATTTCGTAAATGATTTTACGCCTAACCTTTCAATGCAGGCAGACAAAGAGTTATGTTGTCTCACCGAGAATGAATCGACTGGAATATGGAAGCTCTTCGTGGATGGTTCGAGTAATAAGCATGGGAGCGGCCTCGGACTTGTTCTTTCATCACCACAAGGCGACGAAATAGAACGAGCAGTAAGATGTGGGTTCAAAGCAACCAACAATGAAGCCGAGTATGAAGCAATGTTAGCCGGGCTAGAGTTAGCTAAAGAAATGGGAGCTAAAAAATCAATGTTTTTAGCGACTCACAACTAGTGGTGAATCAGATGCAAGGAACTTACCAAGCCCGGGACAACAAGATGACAGCTTACCTAAACAAAGTGAAAGAGTTGCAGTCAAGCTTCGAAAAATTCACAATCGAACAGGTGCCCAGAGAAGAGAATAATCAGGCGGACGCCTTAGCCAACCTTGGCTCTTCCATCCAAACCACCGGTCCGAAAAATATTCCAATCGTCTATCTTCAATGGCCGGCGGTTTGGAAGAAGGAAGAAGAGCAAGTTTCTGACATATCAGATAGTCGGACCTGGATGACCCCAATACTGGAGTACTTGGAACAAGACATACTCCCGGAGGACAAGAATGAAGCACGTCGAATAAGAGCTCGATCCTCCGATTCTCCATCATACGAGGTAAGTTATACAAACGATCATATTCTGGTCCATACTTGAAATGTATTAACCCTGCAGAGGCAAAGTACGTCTTGACTGAGCTGCATGATGGAGAATGCGGGAATCATTCCGGTGGTAGGAGTTTAGCCCACAGAGCCTTAACAAGCGGATACTACTGGCCTACCATGAAGTCAGATTCAACTGATTATGTTAGACGATGCGACAAATGCCAAAGATTCGCTCAAGTGTCCCACCTTCCACCTGAACCATTGATTTCCATCACATCGCCTTGGCCGTTCATGAAGTGGGGGATGGACATCGTGGGGAAGCTGCCTACGGCACCTGGACGAAAGGTATATATGCTGGCCGTAACAGACTACTTTAGCAAATGGATAGAGGCAGAAGCATTCCAAAAAGTTCGAGACATAGAAATGAAAGGATTCATTTGGAAGAATGTGATATGCCGATATGGAGTACCAAAGGAAATAGTAACTGACAACGGCTCTCAATTCATCAGCAACGACTTCCAAGACTTCTGTAGGTTTTGGAACATTAAACTCAGCTTCTCCACTCCAAGATACCCGCAGGCAAACGGCCAAGCTGAATCATCCAACAAGACAATAATCAACACCTTGAAAAAGAGGCTTGAAAAAGCCAAGGGAAGATGGGCTGACGAACTCTCCGGAGTACTCTGGTCATACCGGACAACCACTAGAACTTCGACTGGAGAAAGTCCATTCTCCTTAGCTTATGGGATGGAGGCAGTCATTCCACCCGAAAGTGAAGTACATACCGCCAGATACGAGCTTACCTCAGATAGCCAGAACAATCAAGGAATATGCCATGAGCTTGATACCCTTGACGAAAAAAGAGATAAAGCAAGGATAAGGCTCGCCTCCTACCAACAAAGCGCCGCCAGACACTACAACAAACACGTCCGCACCCGGACATTCAAACAAGGTGACTGGGTACTCCGACGTGTCTTCCAGAATACCAAGGAGATTGGAGCCGGCAAGCTGGGTCCAACATGGGAAGGTCCCTACTTGATCACCAAGGTGGTCGGACATGGAGCATACAAGCTCCAAGCCAAAGATGGACGCGACATAGCCAACAGCTGGAATGCCATCCATCTCAAACAGTATCACGCTTAAACTCAACTTATCATTTCTTTCAATTGATTAGGTCCTATGGGACCCACCTTTCTAGCCATACCGGTCTAACACTTTTATGCAGGACATAAAAGAACTACATCGTGGCTTGATCCCTCTTTAGGGTATGTAGGCAGCTCCAAGGAGCGCAGCCACCCTTACGTTCTTTTCTAATGGTTCTGACCGTTCCATGCAACAGCTCAGAACTACATCCAGGCTTGATCCCTCAAAGGGTATGTAGGCAGCTCTAAAGAGCGCAGCCCAATCCGGTCGGAAAGGAAAATACAAGTGCAACCGCACCAACTGCACTGTCCATACCGGGCGTCGTCCGTCGAATTTAGTAAAATATCTAAACTCAAGCTCGTTTCAATTATCTTGGTCTCACAAGACCAAATCATCTTCCACACTAGTTCTGACGGTCCCATGCAGGAAATTCTCAGAACTACATACGGGCTTGATCCCCGAAAGGGGTATGTAGGCAGCTTTACGAAGCACAGCCCACACTTACCAATAGGTAGCAACGGACGAAACGTGATCATCCGCCCGACTGTCCTAAGGTAGCTGGACCAATAAACAAGTAACATTCTTGACATCGAGTTCATTATTTCAATCGATTTTGGTCCTATGAGACCAACCCCAGATTCCATACTAGTTCTGACAAGTTAATGCAGGCAATGTCAGAACTACATACGGGCTTGATCTCCGAAAGGAGTATGTAGGCAGCTTTCCGGAGCACAGCCCGCCTAAAACAACAATACCAACAAAAAATTGGGGACAATACTATTGAACAAAGGGTTGAACCAACACAAAATGGACTCAAGTCCTACAAAACCATACAACCCAAATATCACAAGAATATAACAAGCAGAAAAATGAACAACACACAAGTCATAATAATAAGGGAACACCCCAGACGGTCAACCCGCCATAATCATACCAAAATAAATCCAAGTCTTACCAACAAGTTAAGACTTGAATTGGGGGGAAAATTGGGGGCAGATAATCCCTACAAGTTCCGACGTCAATAATACATGCAAAAGACAAAGGCACATATGCCCCGACAAATATAATAAGTCTGAAAGTCATACATAGATAAATAAAACTATCCAAACGCCACGACACTAGGGAGTGCCCATGTTACGAAAAGCATGCTCAAGCACATCAGGTGGAGGAGTCGGGTCCGAAGCCTTCATCTACTCCAACTCCGCCTCATCAGCATAGATCTTTGCGAGATCCCAAGTCTCAGCCAAGTTTTTCTCCCATTCTCTCGCCATCTTGGCCTTCATCTTAATCTCGCCCCTAGCTCATGCATCAACATATTATCCTTCAAAGTAGCATTCTCGGACTTAAGGTAGTCCACCTCAAGAAACAAGGACTGCACCTGTTCAGAATCCACTCGTCGTAGAGCCAGTTGCTCTTTCAGTTCGGCCTTGAGTTTGTCGGCCTCTACCTTGATCGCCAAAAGGGCCTTGGCCTCGGCGTGCCACTTAGCCTTACTCGCATTTGCCGTCTTCAGCTTTACCTCCAACTCTTCCATCTTCTCAGTCATATATATGAGAGTCTGCATACTCTGCAAATAAATTATAAAACAACAAAGTATTACAAACACATAGTCAACATTAAAAGAGATAACGTTTAACATTAAAAACCAGCAATACCTGGAAGGCATGCTGGAGGCCTGACCGACCCGTAGTAGCAATTCCCAAATCATCAAACCTCATCCTATCTTCAGGGAACAACGCTTTAGTGACCTCTCCAGCCAAAGGACCAAACTCAGAGTAAGCAGAGGCAGACTCATCAAATGAGAGATTGATCATTCCACTTTTACAACCAGATGCATCCGACTCCACAGCTCTTTTCTTCGATGAGGCAGCAGGAGCAGGCGGGGGAAGAAGCAAGCTGACCGAACCCTTCTCCTTACCCTTAGCAACATTTTTTCCCAGCCTAGCCATCTTAGCTGCCTGTATCTGACGATAAGCTTCAATAGAATCCCGTTCGTCGGAAGTGGTACTTGATGGCTTCGACATTGCAAAGTCTGCAAAAGCTATCTCAGGCGGAGTCAAGTTAGCAAACAATGGAGGTCCAGGAAACAATATCTCAATACTCCTTTGCAAAGCCGCCCACTTAGGGAAGGTAGAAGTTTCTGGACAAGTAATACCTTCAGAAACAGGCGGCACCGACTTCCACAAAGAGCTACCTCTAAGGTTGGATGGGGTCAGGATGACGTCCCACTTGCGTGACTCTTTCGAATAACTGAGAAACTTTGCAATCCTTTCCTTAACCCCCTTCGGATGTTGAGATATGAACTTGTTACCGCTACCAGCTGCAAAAGAAATATGAAGGGACAAGTTAGTAAGTTCAACCAAATATAGGATATACACATTCCAAACAATAAGACAAGAAACTCACTCGGACTATCCCATGTACGCCTGACTTGGCAACCAGGAGGCAACCCTAGTGAATCAAAATGGACAAAGAAATAGCGCTTTTTCCAATTTTTATCAGGGTCGGCCAGCTTTGGTATCAAAGACGGCCTCATCCTACTACTCAATCGGAACCGACAACTATTCTTGTACAATTCTACCAATGCGTATGCAGTAAGAACTTCATCAATGGAGAAATCAATGTCATGTATCTCACAAAAAAGCTCTATAGCCATTAAGACCCGCCAAGCAGTCGGTGTCAATTGACCGGGCGATATAACATGACGACTACACAACTCCCTCACTAACCTAGGGAGAGGAAATCTGAACCCCGATCTAAAAGGAAGGTCATACAGACAGACCATACCGGGCAGATCCCAATCAGCTCGCACTTCCGGGGCCGGAGCATACATACTAAGGTAATCTGGAATGTTACAATCATCACGAAGTTCTCTCAAATGTTTTTGCTTAAGGGTAGAGGCTGGATTACAACTTTCATCACCCTGAATCATGTTGGTGGCATGAGAACCATAAATCCAACCCTCTAAGCAAACACCCTTACCAACCTCTTCAATCGGAATAGACCCCGAATCATCCTGACCCTCTGTAACAACTTGACGGATATCATTCTCATCATCACCATCACTATCACCGCGACAACAAGATCCGACCTCCTTACTAGACGACCAGGCTGAACCACCCAGACAACAAGAAGACATAGCAACAAGAGCACCTAGAAAATTTACACTATCTAAGTAAAGCAGACAAAGTTGAATAGAGACATCCTAATATCATGCATATTCTAAGAAATATAAGACAGACCAATTAGCAAGAAATAAGTAGAGCATTGCCAAACGTGTCACCCCGTCATGCACGACCCGCTACACGTCTAATATGATGAACCAATCAACCAAGCAAGTAGGACATCAAATATAATCTCATTTTAAGAACCCGACGGCCCGACAGTCCGTCGACCCGACGGACTTATCGACGCGATGAACCTAATTCGTTCAACACATCAAGTCAGCAAGATGATAACCAAAAGTTCAAGAACAACAATAGATATCTAAATTTTACTATCAACAAAGATCTACTACAAACACGTGGCAATACGAATAAAAAATTACTACAATCTGTTTTGTCTACATTTCACATGAAGAACACGAAGAACAGTAAAAGAAAAGAGAAGAGAAAATAAAACTAACTTATATTCACTGAGCTTTCTTCTTCACGCCACCATCCAAGGCGCTTGCTCTCCTCTCTTTCACTTCAGAATTCTCTCACTACGAATTTACCAGAATGAGAATTGGGATGAAAAATTAATCACTTTACTGTTTTTATTAGCAAAGGAAAAAACTACACGTCTATTACCATACGTATGTTGATAGCATAAAAATGGAGAAAAAAGTCTTTACTTCTACAGCCCTGCTACTCAACGAAAGCTTAGTGAATAGAGTGCCACGTCTGTATGTCAAAATGATCTCAGCCCGACAAAAGGCACCTCCTCCACTTTGCTCCCTAAATACTTCTGCATAACCAAGCTTAGAAGGGAAAATAGAGCCTATTCAGCATATACAAAAAAGAAGAAAATGTATATCAACCTCTACAGATTATAGCCTGGTGGAATTAGAGCAAGAGGTCCGGCCGTCGACATCGTCATCTTCAAACACCGGTCAGCTATGTCTCACCGGCTCCCATTTTTTGCAATATGAAAACTTCACCTTCCTCCTTCCACCGTCAACGACCAGATAGAGCAGTCCGAAAGGTTAGGACTTGCAGCCTGATACTCTCTTGGTTGCTTTCACCACCAGTGTACTCAAACTACAGATTAAGTTAAATAAAAAGAAGGAGAAATAGCACACTACCACCTCTGTCTATAAACTAAATAAAGAGTAATACAATTAATCTTACCCAACCACCCGTCAATAAAGAAATTACCAGCGTTAAGGGGCCTGTACCACCAAAACTCAAAAGAACTAGCAAATTCCCTCTCTTTATCTGACTTTTCGGTCAGCCTGCTGTTAAAACTCCAAGAGGGAAACACGCTAGCCTCCCATATTTTGTAGCTCTGACGTATTGTAGCACCAGATGAAGGTTCAGAAAGCAAACCTACGTAAGCTATTTGACTACTGATCATTTCTTCCAAGTTTTTTACTTTTGCAAATGAATTGCTATTAATAGCAATCCAAAAAGCAGCACCTACAAAAGAATAATATATAATATATGTATAAATGTATATATATGAAGTGTGTGTATATAGGCACCTACGGAGGCATATAAACTAAGCAAATTAAGATGAATTTGTTTTCATCCAACCATCAATTATTGATATATGTTGCTTCTATTTAGACATGGTAATATCAAAGTGAAACAACCATACAAGCATACTAACCTGCAATCAGGAAGAGAAAAGGGGGGCCGCCGTTATCTTCTTCAAATCTCACGGTAGCAGAATCTACGGCTTCTCACCCTCACAACTCGATATACTCTCATCATCGGCGAAATTGATCCGTCAAGAGAGCCCGTCGTACCCACCAGCCGTCGCAACACTTTTTCCTCGCTCTTTTTCATCGTCAACCTGACAATCTATACAACCCTACTCAATTGGATGCATCAGGCCGTTCTAATTTTAATGCATCGATACCCAGATGATGTCATTGCTTTACTTAGTTGAAGCTCAAGCTCTCCAACCAGCTAAATCCGACAAAATGGAAGTGGCAAATTTTTACATACCCTTCACATTTGGGTTCCGTCACGCATCCCGTTAAACATGTAGCAAATAGAAAAGAGAATTTGAGATAAATTAGACATACGCTACCTCATCAGCCGGAACCGGATGCACCCACATTTGCTATTAGTTATTAAATTTCAAAATCCAGCTGATGTCATCTCTCCATCACGTGACATCAACCGGACGAGCTCACAAACCCGCCCCTGCTAAACCAACAATCAGCCCGTCTCCAGCTCTAAAATACAATATTTGGATGACGTCATCCATACTCCGGCTGACGTCAGCCAGACTACCGGAACATAGCGGCTGTGCTCCCTCTCGAATATGGGCAATGAGGTTTACGGGCTATATTTTACATTAAAGACTGGACGGCCCATTAACAGACATGAGCATAAACCAAAATGATAACTTATGGGCCGAAAGTTGCTCTATTTTTTCAAAATGGAACAACTTACTTGGAGTTTCTCATATGTACGTTCATCTCTACGTGACGTTAATCCATACGAACTCATTTAACTCTCCACTTAGAATACTTCTAAATAGAGAATGGGGGACAAACTGTACTGGGCAAAATCCGTATTTATATTTTAGGCCCAATTGACGTGGTTTGCCAGCCTGACGAGCCGGACGACATGGATTAACCGGCCAAATAAATAATATAATAGGCCCAAAACCATCAGGCCATAAACAATAAAGCCTAAAAGGGTTCGTCAAGTCACCGATCGACGCAGTCAAGGTATATCTTGACGGCTCCACGAAAATAGGAACATACGAGAAAGGCATGGCTGATGGATAAGACTGACGTACTAAACCCTAAGGGATTGGCGGCTCTATATATACAGCCCGCCTAGGGCACAGGCGGACACGTTCATTCATACTCTCAACTATCACACGATTTCTCTCCATCTTCTCTACTTCCGCCGCCTTACCTTCTGGCTTTCATCAGCCTGACATTGTCTGCCCGTCAGGCTTTTACCGTCACTTATCCATTGTCACCGTCTCCACCCTCCGCACGCTCCCGGTCTCCCGGAACATTCATTGTTCCCAACCATCTCTCTTTACTTGTTTTCTATAGCGTTTACTTTGTCATTCCGTCACTAACTTGAGCGTCGGAGGCTCTACGGTCGACACCCCCCACCGGTGCTCACCTAGGGCTCTTACGTGTTCTTGTGTTGACAGGTTGCTAGTGCCCGATCAATCCGGACGTACCTAACGTCATCATCAATTGTAGATTTAGCCTCTACAATTATTATTATTATTATTATTATTAGGAAAATAATTATAATAAAAACAATAATATTAAAATAATAAGAAATAATAATAATTATTAATATTATTATAATAATAATTAAAATAATAATAATTATTAATTATTATTATTTCTTATTATTAGAATTAATATTATAATCTACCTCAAAAAGAAAGAATTAATATTATAATAAGGCCAAAATGCATATAAATTTCTGAGCTTTTCTCAAATTCTGGTTTAATTCCAAACCTTTTAATTTTTGCAAAATAAATCTCCACCTTTCAATTTTGCTTAATGTTCTCCCGACGACGAATTTGGGTAAAATTCAAAGTAACGTGGCGTTCAAAACGACATCGTTTTGATTTTAAGAATTAAAAAATAAAACAAATTAAATTACACATCAACAATTAATGCCACATCATCATTTTCTTCCCCTTTGTCTCTCTCTCATATCTCTCTCTCTCTCTCCCTGCCGACTCTCAAGCTCTCTCTCTCTTTTCCATCTCTCCTGTCGGCCCTCCATCAACAATTAATGCCACCGCTGCTCTAGATCCAACCGTCGTCGTGACCTCCGCCCAGCATCACCACCGGCCTTCTCTCTCACAGCCGTGCGCTGGACCGCGTCGGAGTAGATGGAGGAAAGGGGTTGTGGCTGTCGTTTTTTGCACAGCAGCAGCAGCTTCGCCTTCCTTCATTTCCGGCGACGGTAATGTCGCGAACAGCAGCAACAGTTCGGAGCAGAGGTGCGGAGGCGCCAGATCTGTAGATTCCGGCGGCGGCGAACGGCTTCCATGGCTGCTGAAGAGGAGATCCGCGCGGTGGCGCGAGCAGCGCGTTTCCGGCGACGACAACCAAGGATGAAGGAAGGCAGTGGCTCATCGTTGTCGCGTTCCCGGCGATGCACGGTGCAGCACCGGATCTGCTGCGGTGGCGAGCGAATGGAGGCGCCGGAGCACTGGTTCAATGCTCAGCAGCAGCAGCAGTTCGGGGTGGCTGATTGGTCGCGTTTTCCGGCGACTTGAGCGGGTATGGGCTGCAGCGGCTTTAGCACAATCGACGGCAGGGGCGACGGGAACCGAGGTCGGAGAGAGCAACACGTTTTCAAGCGTACGGCGGGGCTGCCCAGTCTTATTTCTGGCGACCCTTGGTGATAGGATTCCGGCAGCAGCCGTTTTCGGGAGATTAGAGAGAGAGAAAGATGTTAGAGATGATGAGGTGGCAGTAATTATAGATGTGTCATTTAATTAATTTTATTTTAAAATTTAAAATCAAAACGACGTCGTTTTGAACGCCACGTCACTTTGAATTTAACCAAAATTCATCGTCGGGAGAACATTAAGCAAAATTGAAAGGTGGAGATTTATATTGCAAAAATTAAAAGGTTTAGAATTAAACCAGAATTTGAGAAAAGGTCAGGAATTTGTATGCATTTTGGCCTTATAATAATTATTAGTATTAATATTATTATAATAATAATTAAGCTAATTATAATAATTAAATTAAAAATAATAATTAGTAAAATCATAATAAATAATAAATATTATTATTAAGCTAATTGTAGTAAGTATAATAAAAACAATAAAACTAAAATAATATTTATTATTAGTATTAGTATTGGTATTAATATTAATATTATTAAAATCTATACTAATACTAAATAAGAGAGTTGTAGCTTTATTAACAAGTTTACCCTTTTCCCTCCAAAAACCAATTTAGTGGTTAATAGTGCTAACTATATATTATTTTTGGGTTAATGCATATTATATTATGGTCAATCAATTTTCTATATTTATATCTAATACTAAAAGAGAGAGTTGTGGCTATATTAACAAATTTGTTCTTTTCCCCCTCAATCCAATTTAGTGGATAATAGGGTATTGACTTTAAGTCATTTTATAGGTAATGAATAATATATGTTGATTAATTACTATATACCTCTTTTCTTGATTATCATTTTTTTGCTTAAAAAAAATTGAATTGTTTAATAAAATTGAATGGTTATGGATTTTGCTTATTTAATTGAATTTTTGGGATTATGTAATTAAATTTTCTACTTTTTATATTTATTATTTATATAATAAATGTTCTAATTTAACACAACACTATTTTGACTAAGATATGTAATTTAAAAAAAATAGTGAAATGAATAGTTGCCAAAATAATTTTATTATTTTCATTATTTAGATTCCTAAATATTTTAAAAATATAATAGTGAAAAAATATTTAAAAGATAGTTAAAATATATATTTCGATATGTTTAAAAGTTATCAAAAATGAAGAATTATTAAAAATGCTAACATTGGTTGAAATAATTATGATGAATGTTCATCTTTAATTCTAATGGAATTTTGAAATGGATTTTAATCGAAATTACATTTTCAAATATATAAAAAAAATGGTTGTTTAGAGATATTTAGATCATTCTCTATCAAAAGTGTGAGAAAACTAATAGTAAGTTTTTTAAGTTATAATTAAATCTATAATTATAGTGTCTTTATGTTTACTTATTAAAAGATTTGATATATTAAAATTATAATTTTTTTGTCAGACTATGGATGTCGTGTTTCTAATTTCTCAAATGATTCGACAATGAAGAATATTTATTTGTTTCAGTCCTTTGTTTTAGAAAAAAATATATTAACGTAATACATATATATATTTTTTACTCTCTTTTAATCCTATAATTTGATATTATATAAATTTATAATGTGTTCCGTCCGTGCAACGCAAGGGTATTAATGATGAGCAGTCCTCAACAGTTACTAAATATGTTGTGTACAAAGAAGTTTTTCGAAATGTTTGAAATGTAATATGTTGTAATATTTGTTATTGTTATTACCGAAAATGTCGTTATTTCTGTACTGAAAATCTAATATATAAATATTATTATTCTCCTTTGCTAAAAGAATAATATATTTTTCTCATTATTCTTATAATTTGATAATTTATATATTACATATTTTTATAATGTATTCCATCGTGCAATGTACGGGTGCGATACTAGTTATTAATAATAAGCCAATTATAATAAGTACTCCCTTCGTCCACCAAAAGTTTGCATCAAGAATTGCGACACGAATTTTATTATTAACCGTAAGAATAAAATTAGTCAAGGAATGATCATTCCATTCCTGATGTATACCAGCCATAGGAATATTATTCCTTAATTCATTCATTTCCTACCTTCATTCCATTACATGGGTCATTTCATTCCCACAAAATTCCATTCATGTCTACCAGCCACCCCTAAAGGTTAGATGAATTTGGTAGGTTGGTAATTTGTTGTTTTTATTATGTGACAATAAAAAATTCTTAAATTCATGGATTTTCCAAATGACACATAAGAGCATCCTGGTCGGTGGGCCGGTCGCCACCCCTGGTCGTTGCGCCACCGACCCCCCGTCCCTCCCGCTGGCGACCGCCGGTAGGTCGCAATTCAGGTCGGGTTTGCGACATAGCAACCGATCTGGGTTTGCAATATTATATTATTTTTTTTTGCTGTTTAATTAATAAAAATTAAATGCCCTATAACACGGCTACTTTCTTTTTTTTCTTCACATTCTCTATCTATAAATACCACATCTTATTACACTTCAAATTACACATTTTCTACATACAATATCTATCATCTTCCATTTTCTTTCACCAAATCTCTTTTCTTATTCAAAAAATGGGTGACAGATGCTCAATTCAACAATTGGTTTGGATATCAACAACCCCCGGATTCCCGCATATGCAAAATTTCGAGCAATCCAACGCTCCATCCCCCCAATTCTATCTCACAACGTCAATTATTCTCGCCCTCGCCCTCGCCCTCGCCCGCATTTCCACCTTACTCCTCCACGGGCGGTGCATTCAACCAATTCTTCTCATCGTCGTCACCAGGCGGTGCATTCAACCAATTCTCCTCCTCGCTGACTGGTGCATTCACACAATTCTCCACGCCGCCAGGCGGTGGCTTTCAAGCTTACTCCACGCCGCCCGGGCAATATCGCCAGTTTCAAGCTTTCAACCTCAACGACAACGATGACGGAGATGAGCAAGAAGCAGAGCAAGAGGAGCAATATTTTTTTCCACCGTCGTCACCTCCAACAAAGGGGAAGGGAGAAAAAGAAGGCGACAACTTCCGTTAGAACAAAGGGGAAATATGTCAAATATTCCTCTGACGAATTGGAGGTCCTCACCCGGTGCTACGTGGATATCGGTCTTGACCCGTCGTCGTCAATAATCAGAAGCTGGGTGAATTCTGGAGAAAAATTTACAGGCGCTACAACGATATTCGGCTTGAGGCCACACCGGAGAGGGAAGCCGAACATCTTCAGTAGGCGTGGAAACGCACAAAGAATGAAATTGTCAAATTCAATGGTCATTATGTGTAATCCCAAAGGACAAATGGAAGCGGGCGAAACGACTTCGATCTAATCCGTCTGGCTGAGGATGCCTTCTACAACAAAGAGGGCAAAAATTTCAATAAACATAAGGCGTAAGCGATAGTCAAAGATCTACCCAACTTTCTCAATCCAAACGTCGCGACACAATCGGCGAAGATTGGAGCGGACGGGAGCTACACTAGTCATTCCAGCAATTCGAGCAACCCTGAATCCGCAAACGAGATGTCCTCGAGGGTTTCCCGATCGCTGGGACAGAAGTCGATCAAACAGGGAAATGGCAAGGCGAAGACTGACGGCGTCGAGGACCTCCACGTCATCACTCAAGAAATTAGAGAGATGAGAGAGAAAACTGGATTTAAGATTGCCTACGATATCTACACGAGGCCAACGAAGGATATGGACCCGAAGGTATTGGAAAATCACCTCAAAGTTTGCAGGATGCTCGAGAAGAAATGGGGTTTTGGATCTTAATTATTTAGTAATATTTAATTTTTCTTTTTTAAATTTCAAATTGTATTATAATTTTCCAATGTTTCAATACAATATAATTATTTTGTAATATTTTAATTATAATTATTTTTATTATTGAAAATAAATATAAAACATAAAATTAAAAATAAAATATAATTAAATAATGAGAGATCGGGGGTGAGAGACCAGTACCATTGGAGACGATTTAGAGACCGGTCTCTCAATCATTAGGACCCCATAAAAAGTAACAAAAATATTAATAAAATATTGGGAGACCTACCTAAGGTATGTCTCCCATTGTGGATGCTCTAAAAGTGTGAGATGTAACTGAAGAAAGTGATATGCTAGTTACTTTTCGCGCATCACTCTCATTTTATTCATATTAGCATTAGTTTATTTAAATTTTTTGTATTGTGTTTTATTCTAATATCTTATGCTTCATCCGTCCCATTTATATAGGCTTGTTTTTTTCTTTTTTCGGATGCCCCAAATATAGATTTGTTTCTATAAAAAATAATATGTTTTAACTCATTTATTAATATACTCCTATTCATTTCTTGATTGGTTTATAGAAAAATGTACGGTCAAAAAATAAATATGAGCATATTAGAAAGTTTACTGTATAATTTACTTTTCCAATGATTTTGCTTAATCCTAGTGAAAATTTCAATCAGCTTATATAAATGGGACGAAGGGAGTAAATTGTTTAGGAGATCATTAATTTCAAAATTACATAAAATCAAAGCTCAATTAATTCAATTTATTCGTTTTCATGGAGTTAAAGGAAAAAAGAACAAATCGAACTTTAATTTTTATGCAATTTATAAATTTAATTATATCAATAACAATTTTTAAAGGTATTAGAATAAAATACAATATAAAAATTTAAATAGAATAATATTATTTTGGACAAAATAAGAGTGATGTTCATGTGATATAATATATCACTTCTATATGCAATATATATATATATATATATATATATTGAGAGAGAGATTATTGGCAGTTTATTAAATCTTTTCTCGTGCAGGTTTTGAGGGACAAAATGTAGTTATTAAGTGCTTTGGGAATTGTATATTTTTGGACTGAAGCAACGTGCAATTTTTCATAGTTAAATAAATAGATTCTGCCACTTGTGATTTGAGAAATAATTTTTTGGGTACTGTATGCTGCAGTTTATATCATTGACATACAAATTTTTATATTTTTATGGACTTCTTTTTTTCTTCTTTGAGAAGTCGTGTGTTTTGATGGATTATGTATGTAGACAAGATCTTTTAGTATAACAATGATACATATTTGTAATTTATTGTCATGGCTCATGAGTAATACTTTAAAAAAATTATAACTACTGGGTTACAACAAATTAAGAAAATTTAAATTAACTATATAATTTGTAAGTGACGAAAATATTTTCCTAATATCTTTTACAAACTATATAAAATTCATTGACCAAACAAAACATCATTTCATTTGGGCTTAAGCTGGCAGTCTGGCCATATGGTACAAGATACGAATAAAAATTTGGTGTAAATAATACAGTATGAACTTCACCCATTTCAAAAATTCTCAAAAATTAAATGGGTAAATTGCCTGTAAATTCCTGAACTTTTCACAAATTTTGGTTTTGCTCCCTACAAAAAATTCAGCATGACAATTCCCGAACTTTCTATTTTGTCTGATTTTGCATCCAAGATCAATTTCCCCCAAATTGTGTGCTGACTTGGTAGAAGAAAATTCCTACTTGTTGTAATCGGTAGACGAGTTAATATTTATCCAAACAATAAATTGCCCGTAATTTCTTTAACTTTTTTCAAATTATGTTTTTGCTCATCACAAAAAAACATTTTGCGCAACAATTCCCAAACTTTCTAATTTGTCTGATTTTGCGCGAATTTTTTTTTACGATCAAAAACAGAATTTGAAAAAAGTTAAAGAATTTACGGGCAATTTATTATTTGGATAAATATTAACTTGTCTACCGATTACTACACGTAGGAATTTCCGTCTGCCAAGTCAACATACAATTTGGGGGAAATTGACATTGGATGCAAAATCAGACAAAATAAAAAGTTCGGGAATTGTCACGCTGAATTTTTTTGTAGGGAGCAAAACCAGAATTTATAAAAAGTTCAGGAATTTACATGCAATTTACCCAAATTAAATTATCCACAAATCTTTTTTTCTTTTTTTTTCAAATGGAAAATCACAAATTAGAAAACAAACGTATCACCAAATTTTGATGATGTGGCAAATATAATTTGGGAATAATTTTAAGAAACAATGTGCAAAAGTAACCAATTTGAAAAAGTAAAAATAAATTCTAACTACTAATTTTTAAAAGATAAATAATGTCAACTCTTTCAATTTTGCCCCTCTATACATGACTCCACACATGAATCTATACACGACATACACGAATATATGTAAATGTGTGTGTATGTGTAAATGAATCCATACATGACATACACAAATACATGTATGTGTGTGTGTGTTTTTTTTTCCTTCTGCATATGTGTGTTCGCCGGAAAAGTCATCGAATTTTTTTTTTCTGAATCCGTTTTTCGCCAGAAAGTCACCGGAAAAAAGTTGACGGAAATTTTTTCTCCGGAAAAAAAGTCGCCGGGAAATTTCCCAGGAAAAAATCGCCGAAAAATGTTGCCGGAAAGTCACCGGAGAAGGTCACCGGAAAAAGATTTGACTATCATGTATGTGTTCGTGTATGTCATGTATACATGTCATGTATACTTTCATGTATAAAGACAAGATAGTAAAAATGTAAAAAATTTGATTAGTATTTATCTTTTAAAGATTAATGATTATAATTTATTTTTTGCTTTTTCAAAATGGTTATTTTAACTTTCGTCCCTTTAATTTGTGTAAAATACCAAAAAGACTAAAAATTAATGTATTTACACCAGACTTATCTATGTTGAGAATTGTATTCTCTCCGTCACAAACTATAAGATCCCTTACCATCCAAACTCATATACAAAAAAATTTAGATAAATTTAATCAATTGCCCCTTATTATTGAATAAAAAATCAAATTAAAATATTTGCATTAAGAATTTCAATAAAGCATTATATCAAAAATTATCTATGTTGAGAATTGTATTCTCTCCATCACGAACTATAAGATCCCTTACCATCCAAACTCATATACCAAAAAATTAGATAAATTTAATCAATAGCCCCTTAATATTGAATAAAAAATCAAATTAAAATATTTGCATTAAGAATTTGAATAGAGCATAAAATTAAATAAAATAATGCTAATAAGATGAAACAAAAGTTTTGCTCACTAAAGGTGATCATAAAAGGTATGTAATCACATGACCTCTCATGGAAAGAAAACCCAAGTATAAAATTCCAAAAGGAAAAAGTAGCATATACAACCCTAACGTGTCAACCTCGATCTTATTTACATCTTTAAGAGAATGGTTGGGGCTGCCAGAACCCTAACGTTTAAAAAGTAGGGGCAAATAACCCTCGCATCTAACGGCTCTCTAACGCCGTTAGACGGGAGGGGTTATCTGCCCCTACTTTTTAAACGTTAGGGTTCTGGCAGCCCCAACCCTTCCCTTAAGGGTATAAATGAGATCGAGGTTGACACGTTAGGGTAGTATATGCTATTTTTCCCTATTTTTTAATTTAATCATTCAAAGAACATACTCCCTCCGTCCCACTTATTTTGTTCTGTTACTGTTCGGTACGGTTATTAAGGAGAAATGTAAAAATAAAGGAAATGGGTAGGTATCATCACTTTTGAAGGGTTAATTATTTCCTTTTTAGGAAACAAAATAATTTAAATGGGACATCCCAAAAAGAAAAAGAAGACAATTTCAATAGGATGGAGGGAGTAGTATTTTGCATTTCTTCTCTATTGTTAATATTTCAATATTCAAATATTTTGTTGGTTAATTGTAATTGAAAATCTCAAATTAAGATATTAATCAAACTAAATTATAGAAAAACTTAAATTGAAAGATAACCTTAACGGTTCTTCCAGAGAACTCAAGATTAATTTCCTATGCAAAAATGGGAAAAATTCATTGTTGAAATGCATTGATTAGATGTTAACAACAAAGGTCTTATACATAAATTAATGATAGAAATCATAAAGAACCAAGAAGAGATTATATTTTTTAACAGGAGTTTAAGAAAGCAATAATTCTTAAGTCTGAGTATGAGGTTCTTTTTTTGAAATACGAGTGTAGAAGATTACAAGGTAAATTGAATATTCAAAAGGAAAAAGTAGCATATACAACCCTAACGTGTTGGGGCTGCCAGAACCCCAACATTTAAAAAGTAAGGGCAGATAACCCCTCCCGTCTAACGGCATTAGAGAGACGTTAGATGTGAAGGATTATTTGCCCCTACTTTTAAACATTGGGGTTCTGGCAACCTTCCCTTCCCTTAAAGGTGTACTTAAAGGTGTAAATGAGACACGTTAGGATTGTATATGATACTTTTCCCAATTCCAAAATACTAATCACTTAACTCGGGAAGTAGGGGAGCATCAACAACAAAAATACAAACACGATAATTTGAAGTCACATCCATTTGGTAAGAGAAGAGAGAGCTCAAAACTACTCACAAATACCTTATGCATGCCAAAAAAAGGATCAATTGCCAATAAAGAACAGTCAACTACGACTTCAAGCAAAAGTTAAAACTCTAAGAGAAAATAGATACGATCAAAAATATCAATGATCAGAGCTTCAAAAATTCTCAAACAGGACTGCATTGATAAAACAAAGTCTAAATACTCACAAAGATGATCTGTGAAACAAAAAGCAACAACTGCTGTCTACTTGTGTCCAAATCAACTGAATATGGGAAATCTGGGGAAAAAGGAAAGCAGCAAAATCTTTTGGTATTCTACTTCGCGTTACAGATGCTTGGAAAGGCAGTCGATAGAAAGCACGCCAAACATCTGCTACTTTAATTGGTTCAAGGATCTAAGACGACTGCCTGTTCCTCTTCTTCGCTCCAGATTTGGAAACCTTGAGGCTTCTGTGGACAACACTCAATCTTGCAAGAGCTGCCTTCTTCAAGTCAGGTCTGTAGTAGTTATCAGACACCTACATTCAAATAAAAAGCAGGAGTTACAATAAAAAAATTTCAACCTATGAATATAAATAGTGTGATGATATAAGATCCAATGTCTAGGCACGAACGTTCATGTGGAAACAATGATCTTTTAAGCATTAATAATATCAACCACAAACCATGTATTATACAGAATGAATTGTTCCATGTAGTAAGCATGAGGAGGTTGTCCAGGATCCAAACTAATTCCCTCGTTACTGCATTAGAATATACTAGTAATACTTATTGTTAAAGTGTTATATAAACCATAAAAGACTTTACCTGGTTTGAAACAGCCTTGGCCATACGGTGAAATTCCTTCTTCATGACAGACTTGTTAAGCAAGCTGGAGGGCTTGTTTTGCTTCTTTGTTTTTGTCGTAGCAAGAACCACGGTCTGATCCTTTCCAGGTTGGATGGTCACAGTTTTCTTGTTTGCCAATCCTATTCATAGTAACCAAATAAGGAACATATTTAAACATAAACAATGTAATCAAAATCAACCTGAAACAAGAATCCTAAAAATACTCAAAATAAACAAAACACCAGATAAACTCCAATTGCTAACATATTTCTTTCAGGTCAATTTTTATCTGCTAAACAAATAAAAATCAAGATCGATCAACTAGTAAAATCACCACCAAAAACTATTGACAAAATAAAATCACCACAACAAACTATTGACAAAATATACTACCACAATCAAGATCGATCAACTGTTCCAAAATACTGTCAGCTTACACTAGATAAACTCTAATTGTAACATATTTCTTTCAGGTCATTTTTTATTTGCTAAACAAATAAAATCACCACAACAAACTATTGACAAAATATACTACCACGATCAAGATCGATCAACCAGTAAAGTTCCAAAATAATGTCAGCTTTATATTCCTAAAAGATTAAATATGAATTCACACAAATTTAATGCAAAAGAATGTTCTTCAGAATCCCGAATGATGCAAGTATGAATTTCACATTCACAAATCCAGAAAACCACAATCTCTCAAAAATAAATTTAACTAGAAAACCCAAAAAATCAGTACTTAAAATACTAACCCACACACAAACAGACACACGAGATAGAGAAACTTAAAATTGTCCAGATTCCAAAATTATTATATATGTATTCACGTTTTCAAATCCAGCTAATCACAAACCTCTCGAAACTAAAATTTAACCAGAAAACTCAAAAATACTAAAAATCCCCAAAACAAAATCAAAACTTATACAACTTGCACAAACAAAGATAGAGAGAGAAAGAGAGGCCAACCTGAGTGTTTGAAGGAGTGGATATTGCAGAGATTGTTGGGCTCCTTGCTGAACCTCACGCTAGCAGTTCCATTTCCAAACTGTTTCACCAAAAATGAGTTGTTTTTCTTCACGATCTCCCATATGAGCTGCCCCGGCACCGTCGACATTTCTCAAACAAGAAAACCCTAGATCACACAGTAAAATAAGCAACGATGTTATTTCAATGAACAAGAATGCCACACGAATAACTCCAGTAAAAGGAAAAAAAGACATTATTTCAATTAACAAGCATTTCCACAAACACGGAACGCCGTAAACGCAGTAGAGAAACACACATAATTCGAATAAATAAGACAATTTGCAGGATTTTGCTATGAGATCGAGGGTTTACCGTAGAGAGAGAACTGAAGATTCTAGGGTTTTGCTCTGACGGCCTCGTGAGTGAAGGTAGATGTGGAAAGGGGGCGATTTAGCGCTATATATTGGGAAGTTTATAAAACCCTAGCAATGGTGATATCAAGTTACAAATATACCCCCAGTTAACATTTTTTTTTACAATTAGTTGGTTGATTCTTGGTTCTCAAAGAAAAAAAAAACTACTTTTTTCTTTCTCTCTTTTTCTGAGGAGAAAAAAAAAACAACAATTAGTGGATTAATTCACTTATTCTTCTCTTTTTTTAGGTAATTTATTTAAGAATTTTCCTTCAACATTGTAATTTTAGAAATGAAAAGAAAAGTGGGAGACAAGGATTTCTACATGGTTTTCCTTTATTTATTTTCTTTATTGAGTGTAAGTAATACGGAATATTTGTTTAGATTAATATTGGGTATTCTTTTTTGCCCTTTAAAATTGTTTTATCACACGCTATAACCTAACATGATAGCACATGAACTTGTTAGAATGTCTCTAGACTTTTCTTTTACGCATATTTGAGATGAACCTTCGAATAATGTGGAGGATTTTCTTTATTTACCATGGGTGTATTCGTAATAAAAAATTCCTTCTTTTCCTAAAAAAAAAAAAAAGTTTTTAACTTATATCCACATGCCCGCGCTATAGCCTATATAAGTACAGAATTAAACTAAACTTAACATATATGTTTTGACAGAAGGGACCATTCAGAAATATTTTCCACTTTGAAAATGTTGCTATTATCAAATAAAACCAAGAGGCCCTAACATTTTCCCATTTCTAATGAAATTTTGGCCAACAAAGAGAGTACTAAAACACCAATTCCGCAAGTCATGTGACTAAAAATCAAAATAAAATTGCTTCAAAAAATTAAAGTAAAATGATACAAAACAAAAACGAAAAAAAAAAATAAAATTGAAACTTTGACTAAAAAAATTTGAAGATAATCCCCCGCATAATCTCAAAATCAGTCTACAAACAATCAATCATCAGATGGACTAATCAAAGCTGATCTAATTCTAAAAATATATACACAGCCAAACACAGTCTAATTTCACGAAGAAGAAAAAAAACAGTACCTCTACAACATTGATCTAATTCATTTGGAAAAAGAAATGCAACCATTATTATTTTTTTTTAAAAGAAAAAAAACAAGAATCCCTACCAATGTACATGCAGGTAAATTGTAGTTTTCAGCAGAAGAATTTGGCTGCCTAATTTTACCAAAACTTTCTCAGAAGCTCAAAAAAACGACATTCGAGGCTGTCAGAAAATTACTTCAGACGGTGCTCGTCCCGTTTGGACGAGGCACCGACCGTACGGAGCTGATCAAGGCTGCATTGATCCTACTGAAGACTATCTTTAAAGGTACACAAGCTATTGAAGGACCCTTGAGCTTCTCCACTGCTGGTTTCGTCTCAACTCGACTCAGTCTGTGAGAGGCTGCTGTTAGTGAGGACAGCCTCCTCGTCTTCTTTGACAGTAGCGCACTCCTTCTTGATCTTGGAGACTTCGAGAGGGAGGTCCGAGCACGAGATGAGCCTGGCTTGGTGGGAGGCCTCCCTCGTGCCTTTTGTTTGCTGAGGTTGTAGTCGAGTTCAGAGCAGCTGCTGTATGAGTTGCTGACTATGTCGTCTGAGAAGAAGTCGTCTTCCAACACCTCGATTGTGAGAGGATGGCCTATGATGGGACGGCCGGTGAACTTGCTCATCAGAGAAATGTACGGGACGTGCTGGGGCCGGTAGCCAGTCTTGACCTCGACATTGACTTCAAACAAACCAGATACGGCAACGCGGTGTTTGAGAGAGATATCCGAGTAGTCGTACTTAGGGTTGACTGTGAAACGAGACTGGCGGTAAGGGAGTAGCCGCTGCGGAACGAGCTGCTCCGGAGTTGGTCCTTGTGTCTGAGCTTCTATTAGAGGAGAATTCCAGCTCCAACCAGTCGACTTCGACTTGACATGATAGCCTCCGTTGTCTGAAACGAGGGACGACTGACCGTGATTCTTGGAGTCCGCATTTCTACTGAAAGCAGACAAAAAGCTTTCCCGATCAACACCAGCCACATCGGTTTCAGCCTCGTTATCCACTTTCCTCGGCCTAGAATTCCTCTTCCCCTTGAACCGCCACTCAGATGTACCTTTCTCGATGCTCTGGCTGATGTCGTGGATATTTGCAGTACCTGAACTCGTTAGACCAGATCCGCTCAGCTCCTCATTCGCCAAAGGTACCGCTTCAACACGACTACTTTGGCTCAAATGTGCTCTAGCACCAACACAAGCCAGCTGTGATGCATCAGAAACGACCGAAGAAAGACCTGTACACACGAAGTTCGTACGCAAGATTGGCAAATCAGAATATATAAATGCTCCATTTATATGCAAAAGGTACACGGCAAATGCACTAGTTTCCGAAGAAAATGCACGAGTTTCAGAAGAAATGCACGAGTTCCGGAGGAAATAGCAATTTAGTACCCGACCTTTTCAACTTCTTTTCAAATCTATCATTGGAGCTATTTTTCTGGCGACATAATCGTGACAAGGAAAGGTTCACTGTGCACATCGATGGGACAAGAGAAATTGCCGATTCTGGCCCCGGAAAATAGCTCCAGTGAAAATTTTGAAAAGAAATCAAAAAGGTCAGGTGACTCAATCTACCTGATTGGTAAATGGTGTAGAATGCATATACAGCTCAAGGATAATTTATAAGCTGAAATAAAACAGTGCCAAAATTGACAATTTATGTTTAATAGTATGTACGTGTTTGCTACCTTATCAAGAAGCACGTATTCTAGATAGAAAAAAAATGCTTAACAGAAATTTTCATAACATGTGTGTAAGTGCAAAATTATGCGAAAATTCAATATCCAACAACAATAATGCAATGGTAGAATGCCTATATGCAATGGAATTACAGAATCCACGAACCTCGTACACAAGATGAGACACTTACCACTGAGAAAATGGAACGTAAATGGCAGGCGTAGTGCGTGCTAAACACAGAAACGAACCAAGGCAGCCAGGCATAAGAAAGGCAAAATTAGCTAGGTCTTAGGTCTGAAATTTTTTAGAGTAATTTTATGTTTCGGAAAGGTGGGAATAACAACAAATTCAAGAAGCTAGAGTTTGATATTTGACTACTCCCTCCGTCCCAGGTTAGTGTGGTTCAACTAATATTTTATACCTCACAACAAATCAAACATGCACCACACTTTTGGGGGACGGAGGGAGTAATATATTTGACATTCGGAAACAGAATTATACAGCGTGCGTTTCATAACTGAAACGAAAGCCCTAGTTAATACGTATAATCTTGTGTAACAGATCATACCTGCTGAGTGCTGTTCTTCAGCAACAAAAGGCATATCGAACAACTTCTGAAAAGATCTATTTCCAGGCTCCGCCAGTCCACTCAAAATTTCATTATCCTTCGGTAGGCATTTTGGTGAAGCATCACTAGCATGGTGACGTGCATCCAATAATGCCCTATTTTCGTACGAGACTCCATTACTATCTGAGTTGTTATTGATCACAACCGAATCGTTTTGGTTTGATTCATTAGATTCTAATGCAGAAACCTTGACGTCCGAAGCTACTGGCACAGACACCATTGTAGCACTTGCCATAACCTTTGTCAGAGGGCGGTGCCGATTCTTCCTTTTATAGAGTTCTTGGACATGAGCAACCTGGGGCTGGGATCTTTTCTTTTTAATCGATGATTCTATGCCCATCCCTAGGTCTTCAAGTCCTCTCATACGCTTTACTCCTTCATATCCATCATCCTCCGAATCATTTGGATTTTTCCACTGCTTAGATTCTTCGCCGGCTGGATCAACACGATCGGGTCGGCCAAACGATAGGCCAAACTCGGATACTGAATCTGAATCATCTCCGGAAATATTCAGATCCCCACTTTCTTCACTGGGAAGGGATGCAGAAGGCGATTCATCAGCGTGGTCGTGCCCCCCGTCTCGAGTAACCGGTGTAGATGATAACTCTGGGTGATCTTTCCCTAGACGGGCACGCTCAAGCTCAAGTGCATGAAGAATGGCATCTTCTCTTCGAGCATATTTAGCGCCCTTCTTAGAGAGATGAGATGCGGACTCCTTAACTTTCTTTATGCAATCATCATACTCCCCACAGTGAAAAGCTTTCACTCTTTTCGATTTCTCCAGATTATACCAGTCACTGAAAGAGCATTGACGAGAACTTGAGTCAAACTACAGTATCAACTAAAGAAACTTGACAGAGTTAATGTTTCAGGGGTAGGATTCAAGTGAGTAAGATATTAAAAGGAGAAAAAAAAAAAGCCTTTAATCGAAAATAGAAAGATATTAACCACTAATAATAACAATAAAATGACAATTGAGATCAAGTTAATCATCAACAGCATATATCTAATCCGTGTTTTTTCCAACATTCAGAAGTGGCATCAGATCTCATTCTTGTTCATGAAGTCCTATATTTTGAGTTTAAGATCATTCCAAGTGTTCATTCTCGAGACACAATTGTCGGACACTGCTGATTTAGTTATTAAAGTTCAGGACCACATTATGACGGGACTCATTAATACAGAAGGATGTTTTCTTTCCAGGATAGAATCTCAATAAAGCCAGAAATTTGAGCTCAATACATAACCAAATTTATTAGTTCGTTCCAGAGTAATATTAGAAACCTGTCAAAATTGACAACTCAGACACGTGAACATAACGTCAGAACTAACAAATTAATTCACGTCACGACTTCACTGGTACAAATAAATGCGCAGCTATGCCGTACAAGACAAAACCAGCCTTCTATCCAAAACCTGCTTACTCATCATGTTGAACAGCACTATTCCAGAATCCAGCCAGCCTTTAATTTTGCCATACCTCCTAACTATGTGTTCAAACCTAACCAACTTCTGATCAAACTACTTTCTTCTATTAACACGTGTCCTATTTCAATGTAATCTTCAAATATCCGATAAAAAAGAAGGAAAATTTAACAAAATCTTAACAGGATGACAGCTAAAGAACTTAACTTGGAAGCATATCCATCACATTAAAACTAGATACACAGATTTTACTTTTGCATCATTTTACTTAAAACACATATAGCATCTTGCAACGGCAAGTATATTGTTAAAAGACTAGTGAAGAAAGAATCTCACTCTTACACAAACAAAAATCAAGAAAAAAGACAAACTTTAATTAAAGGGCCTGCATATTAAAATGAAGGATCAACGTAAACCCAGTCTGTCGTCACCCCCACCCCTCGAAAAACACAAGTGATCACAGAAACTTGAGACGCCTGTAATCTGGTCAGCCATTTACTCCTTTTCTCAACATGGAAAATTAGGCAGATTACATAATGGCTAACCCTAAACATTCCATTATCACGACAACCAACTACAAATTATACTTCTTCAAGAAACAATCATGCTACATTTCAACAATGTAAACATAACCAAATCAAGTCAATAATTTATAATGGCAGAAGATAAAACTACTTACACACTAGCATCCTCTCTACCAAGAAGCTTAACAGGGGTCCCAGATCGCGGTGTAGGCACGCAGCCCTCAGGCAGCTCTTCAGGGCCAAGAATCTTGCCTGGCCACCACGACCCATTTCTCCTACGAACCCACACCAAACCCCCAGCCGTTGCATCAATGGCCTTATTTGGCTCTTCTCCAGAACTCCCCATTTACAAGCCAAAAATGGATTATTTATTTTCAAACAAGACAGGCAAAACGGTAAAACAAAGCCATGATTATATCTCCAACTATTTAATTCAATTCAGGTCCGCACAAAAATGCCCTCAAGAAAGAAAAATCAGAAACCCTCTAGCAGCAACATGCATACTCCTTTCAAAACCTAAAAAAAGCCATGAAAAACAGCCATTAATCAGAGGAATTCACATAAAAACATAAGCTAAACACAAATTCATTAACAGAAATCAAAAAACGCAAAAAATTAGAGAAAAAAATAGGGGGTTAACAAACTCTGAGCAGGGTTTATCTGAGGCAGAAAGAGAGGGATAGATCTGAAAAAAAGCAAAGACTTCTTTTTTCTTCAGTTTTTACTCCTCATTTTTCAAGAAAACTCAAACCCCATTAATTCTTTCTTGCCAATTTTTTTTTAAGCATAAAAAAAAAAGTTCTCATTTTTCCCATGGTGAACATCAACAGGAATGTATTTTTACCACCAAAACAAAAGCTTCAGCATTCAGAGAGCACGAGAAATGGGAAACGAGCTTGTGCGCATTTTTACTGTGTGTTGTGCGTGTAGTGAGTGACATAGCTGAGAGTGTGGTGCTGCATAAGAAATGGGTTTGAAGTTTGAACGGTACCTTTTTGGTATCTTTTTTTCTATTTCTTTTTGCCAATACAGGGAAAAGCCTTAGAGAGAGAGAAAACGTGAGGGGGGAGAGAGAGAGAGAGAGAGAGCGAGCGAGCGAGACGGGAGAGGGATTTTCTTGAAAATACTGTGACCTATTAACGCTCTCATCATATACACACGCATAGAAATCCGATGAGAAAATAAAACAAAAAATAGAAAAAGATGGGAGCTGTCCTTACTGCTTAGGCACGACAATTAGTACATTAGTACTTTCACACCTGCCTCCATGCATAGTCTCGTGCATATTTGAATTTTGCATTTTTAATTTATTTAAAAAAATATTTAATTTTTTATTTTATATATTATAGTTGTTTCACCTATTTTTTCGTTTCTAATTATAATTATGGCTTTTATTATAGCTGATTTAATTAATGTTTTTTTTATTTCTCAAATCTATCGAATATGAATAATTAATATATATTGTTAATAGATATGGAATATCATTTATAGATGAGGAATACTCTCCCACAATATTTAGGGCAAAGTTTGGTTGACTCCCGTAAAATATTTATTTCAACATGGAGAATATACGGGATATGCAACTTCAAGTTATACATTGGCAACTACTAGTGTTATTATATATATTGTGTTTCATATTCACATAATAATGATGTGATATGTATAGATGTAATCACGAATTAGCTAGAATGACAAATATTGAAGTTACGCAACATGATAGAAAAATTGAATATGCATTAGAAAATATCAAGCAACACAATATTACATGTTACTCTCTCCGTCCCAATGAAATTGTTTTACTTTTCTTTTTGGGCTGTCTCATTTAAATTGTATTATTTTTTAAAAAGGAAATAATTAATCCTTCAAAAAGTGATGAACCTACCAATTTCTTCTCTTTTTACACTTTTCCTTAATAACGGTGTCGAACAGTGACATGACAAAATGAGTGGGACGGAAAGAGTAATATACTACGTTGGCACCAAGGTCAATATAATAAATAAATAAAATATTATATTTCCCTAAAGAAAATATATAAATATTAAATGTTTTTTTATAATAAGTTAATTAATAAAGTATCGTGTCATTATCAAATGCAAGCATCGCTCTACCAATAAAGCATGTCTCGTTATTTATAAAATTTCAGGAAGATAAGAAATAAGAAGCCGCGAGTTTAATTCGACTGCCCTGTCTCAAAAAAAAATAAAAAAAAAATAAATAATAATAATAATAATAATAATAATAAATAACTTATCTCCATCAAAGTTTGTGCATGGAGAGAAGATAAATCTTCTAACCATATAATTAAACATGCAGAAATGAATGAATGCACTGCTCATAAAGTCCGGATTTCTTTCGTCAGCCTTTCTTTTCATGAATCATATTTATTTTTAGTGTTTCACGAAAAATTAAAAAGTAAAATCACACAATGCTAAATTACGATTTTGTAATTATGTGCCCGCCACGTCAGTATAGAAAAAGTAAACTCTTATCTATTTAGCAATAAAAATCAAACTCGAACTCGATTTTTTGTTTTTAGAATCAACTCGACTTAGGCTTATTGAGCCATGTTTTCCCCTTTGATTTTTGGTAATAAAGATTCAATTTTGTTTCAAGCTCAGACTATGCTAGGCAGTAGACTAGTAGTAAATGATGGTTAACTGTAAATTAATACTCAATTTCCAGCGTTTCTTGTAATTTACATTCGATATTTTTGAAATCTATATCTATATAAAAACAAAACAGAGAGAGAAGCTCTAACTCATTTTTAACCAAAAATTCTATTTTGACCAAATTTTTTAGCAATTTCCTTTTTTTTATTTAAAGAGTTTATAACTGATTTCACTGTTTTCAAATATTTGAAACAGGGAGTTGCGCTCAAAAAGCAGTTATCTGAAATTAATAAAATTTCAAAATTCCAAATTTCAAAACACTCGCCAAAAGATGAAGAGAAATAGGAAGATGGGAAAGCATAATTATCAGTCAGAGAGCAAGAAGAGAAAGAAAACAAGCACATCATATTTCAATAAACAATCTGGTACTTCTTTTTTAATTTACAGTATCGCTCTTTTTAGAATAGATAAACTTACGGAATCCGTCTGAACTAAGCATGTCCAACTGTTCTTCGTCTAAGCATGTCCAACTGTTCTTTGTTCTTCGTCTAAGCATGTCCAACTGTTCTTCGTCGCAATTTCGATTGGCTTAAATGCATTCTATCTCCTTTCGATTGTTCTAACATTCACCAACATTTCACTTAAATACAGACACTTTATCACACACAAAAAATGAAGAAAAAAATTCTATAACATTCAACTGCAACATCAACAAATTGCATAAATTTAGGGAAAAATCTACCTCCCCATAGTACCAAAACGAGCCGTAGGCTGCTGCAAACACAGCCAAAACAGTAGTCCCCATAAGCACCAACCTCGCAAATCCCTTGAGCAATCCACCCCATAAATAATGCCTAAACAAATACACAAAATACACCGGCGCAACCACCACAAACAAATGCTTAAAACAGACCAAAACCGCAAAAATAAAACCTCCCATCAAATCCATTCCTTCCTCCAAACACGAAATCGACAGCAGCAGTATCCCCAACAGAAACCCATTGTACTGAAAATGCAAATGATCGACTAGAAACAAGCCTGTCGCCCAGATAAACAACGCCCAAATCAAGAGCCTCTCCAAATCCCTAAAATTCCTATTCTTAGTCAATCTATGGGCGGCGTAGACCAGAACGACGTCGGAGAGCACGACGGACAGGCGCTGGAACAGGATCGTGCGCGGGGAGGCGTAATCGAGGCCGCGGTGGAGGTCGGTCATGGTGGGGTCTACTCTGGCGGCGAAGAGGGAGAGGAATTTCTCGAGTCAACGGCTGACGGCGGAACCTCTGCAGCAAGCGGCGTCGATCTCACCATGGTGTCGAGCTTGCCGATGGTGATGGTGCGGACAGGATGAGATGGAGCGGGGGCGAACGCAGCCGCGCATCGATGGCGACGGCGTGGCGCCGAGTAGAGGAGAAGGAGCTCGCTGGAAGAGACGGTGAGAAATGTTGGTGAAAATTTAGGGAAGAGAGAGAGAGAGATGGAGATGGAGATGGAGATGGCGGCGGATGTGGGGAACCAAAATGAAAAATAGGGATGAATGATAATATTATATTATTAATATTATTATTATATAATAATATATATTATTAATAATTTATATAAAATAGTTGGCTAACTATTTACCGAGGTTCGGAACCATTTACCGAAAATTCTTAAAAGCTACTAACCGAATATCGTCCTGAAATCGAAGATCACGGTAAACGGTTAATCGAAATCGGCAGTAAATGGTAAATCGCCGGTAAAACTGAAACCGTCGGTAAATTTCCTCAACCCTACTCTATATTATCATTTTGAATTTTGAACAAATGGGTTGTTGCACGATTGAGCCTAATATGATTTCAATAGCTAATGAATATTAAGCATGTTAATTATAGGCTCATATGATGACAATTTTGTGATTGAGAGTTGGGGTTTTTTATTTTGAAAAAAAAAAGTCTTGAGATTTGAGAAATAGTTTAACATGTGAAGTGTTTCTTAATATATACATGTATGCATATATAATATTCATCAATATTCATTTTGGTTAATGTTATTATTAATTTTGCAGATTCTGACCTTACCGTGGACAATAGTTTGATTGATATATGTGTGAAAGGAATGTTATATAAAGGTAATGAAAGATTTTATTTTACAGTTTTGTATTTCAATGAAAGTACTGAATTACGAATTATATTAATGATCTATGAAGAGATTAATTATTTATAGGAGTAAGCTATTTAAATTATTAATGTTTGTTTTATGATATTTGCAGATATTAGTAATTTTTCAGCTTCATGTAAAGAAAGAAGTGCTATTGATGAGACAAATAATTTAACAAATGAAAGTTTGTTGGATAACAGAGAATTAATTGATGTAAATGTTGACAAATCGTATGCAACAGGTGATATATACTATTTATAATATTTTTTGCAAAACACTTTTCATAAAATGCTTATTACTAATATACAATGTTATGGACATTTTTCTATTGAGTTACTATAGGTGATCTAACTCTTGAAGAAGCCTTTGACGAAACTGGACTGATTAATATATAGATTAAAAATATGTCTGAAAAAGGTATACGAGTATTTACGAAATGTTTCTATATTTTGAGTTCAAGGAAATTGTTTTATATTTGATGACATGCATCGCTCTTTCACATAATATTTTGAAACTGGTGGTGTGTTTAACCAAAACCGTTAAGGTGAGCTTTTAGGACAAAGTTTAATACTATTCACCATATTTATTTATTTTTACATAAAACTTATTGTTCTTTATTAACAGAGGCAGAACCATGCGACATGCAATCCTCCAAAATTATTGACGATACACAAAATGGTATGTGAATTTGTATATTTATTTTCTTTCAATCTCACTTTTGCAATTTTTTATGCTATGTGCATTTTATATTAATTAAATTACTGGAATTAGAAATATAACTTTATATCTATTATGTCTCTTTTATTGTATATATCTAGAGATTTGAAATGTAATCCCTCCGTCCCAATAGCAAGGTCTCACTTCTTTAATTGATGAGAGTATTATTTAATAGAAGTGAGACCTTGCTATTGAGACGGAGGGAGTATATTGTATCAATAGTGTGTTGCATTTTTTGAATGTATAAAGACTCCAAGAAAAGAACAAAAACGAAAACCCTTTTGTAAATGACTCTTTGCATAATACTTTTTTCATTTATTGATATATATCTATATATATAGTAAATTCTAATCAAATTACCTTTACTTTCTCTTTCATGTATAAATCTATTAATAATCATTTGAATGGAACAGAATATTGCGATCTTGGTGATTCTATTTGGCGGTGTGAATTTTGTCAAGCCTACTTTTGGTATGATGAAAGAAAGAAACGTGATACCAAAAATCAAAAATATTCATTGTGTTGTCTGAATGGTAAAATTAAATTGCCAAAAATTGAACGACCTCCAACTCTGTTGCATAACTTGCTTTGTGGGAATGATGCAAAGAGTAAACATTTTCGTGATAATATTAGATCATATAATAGTATGTTTGCATTCACGTCAATGAGAGGGAAGATAGATTTGAGTTTGAACAATGGCAGTTCACTGCCAACATTTCGATTGCACGGTCAGAATTATCATTTGATTGGGGGTTTAGTACCGTCTGAAGGCTCATCACCGAAGTTTGCTCAGCTGTATATTTATGATACAGAAAATGAAGTTGCTAACAGAATGCATTGTGTGAGGTAACTCTTAATTTAAAATTTATTATTCATGTTTTAAATTTTAATTAACATAAATATTGAATTACGATATATATTTCTTACTTTTCATTTAGGCAAAAAAAAGACACAAACACTTTGCATGCTGAGATTGTTCTGGATTTGAAGAATATGTTGGATGAAAACAATGTCTTTGCGAAGACATTTAGAATGGCGAAAGAGATGATCATTGACCATGGATGACCTGATGTGAAAATAAAACTTATTGGCAGAAGAAGTGGAGATGCGCGAACATATAACCTACCATCAGTGTCTGAAGTAACAACTTTGATTGTCGGGGATTTTGATGAGTCTTTAGGAGATAGAGATATACGCATTGAAACTCAATCAGGTCAATTGAAGCGTATCAATGAGTTTACATGCAGCTTATCTAGGTTTGCAGTACCCACTGTTATTTCCATATGGTGAAGATGGTTTTCGTGAGGATATTCCGCTTAATATAGTTAAAGATTCTTCTGCATCTAGAGCTCGAAAGAATGTCAGTATGAGAGAATATTTTGCTTATCGGTTGCATGAAAGAGAATCTAAAGCAACAACCATATTATCTTCCAAAAGATTATACCAACAGTTTGTGGTTGATGCATACACCATGGTTGAATCACAAAGATTAAAGTTTATACGTTTGAACCAGAAACAATTAAGATGTGAAATGTATAAGGGCCTAGCAGACGCTCTTACAAGAGGCGAGACAAATCCAGCAAGCCAAGGAAAAAGAATCATATTGCCATCCACATTCACTGGAGGAGCTCGATACATGGTGCAGAGTTATCAAGATGCAATGGATATATGTAAATGGGATGGATATCCTAATTTGTTTATCACATTTACATGCAATTCAAAATGGCCAGAGATAATGAGATACACAGAAAGTCGAGAATTGAAACCTGAAGACCGTCCATATATTGTTTGTCGTGTTTTCAAAATGAAATTGGATAATCTGATTAAGGATCTAAGTGTAAGAAAAATATTTGGAAGTGTAAAAGCAGGTATGATAATTACATAATTCTACTAAAATGTTATATTTGCATTACTCTTAATACTCGATCAATTTCATATGTATAATTTGATTTATTTTATCATTTTATTGCAGTAGTGTATACTACCGAATTTCAGAAGCGGGGACTTCCACATGCACATATACTGCTCTTTCTTTCGAAAGAACACATAGATCCTACACCAGAAAACATTGATGAAATCATTTCAGCTAAAATACCAAATAAAGATTCTGATCCAAAGTATTATACAGCTGTAGAAGATTCTATGCTTCACGGTCCATGTGGAGTTGCAAATAAAAACTCGCCTTGCATGGTGAAAGGTCGTTGCTCAAAGTACTTTCCCAAAAAATTTGTTGAGACAACGCACATGAATGAAGATGGTTATCCAATTTATAGACGCAAAGATAATGGACGGATAATTATGAAGAATGGTGTGCACAATAGATATGTTGTTCCACACAATCGTTATCTTCTAATGAAATATGAAGCACACATCAATGTCGAATGGTGCAATCAATCACGATCGATCAAATATTTGTTCAAATACATTAATAAGGGGAATGATCATGTTACCGCGTCCTTCTATAAGAGCACAGATGATGAACAAAAGGGGAAGAATGTCGATGAAGTGAATATGTATTACGATTGCAGATACATATCTCCATGTGAGGCTGCATGGCGGATATTTGGATTTGAAATTCAGTATAGATATCCTCCTGTTGAAATGCTAAGTTTCCATATTCCGAATGAGCAAAGTATAATATTCTCTGATTCTGATCCAATTGAAGATGTGTTGAGTAAACCGTCAGTTGGAGAAAGCATGTTCTTAAAATGGTTTGAAGCAAATAAGATTTACCCAGAAGCAAAAGAACTTACATATGCGGAATTTCCCACAAAGTTTGTTTGGAAACCAGATGAGAGGAGATGGAAGAAAAGAGAAGATAAAATAAAATCAATCGGAAGGATATTTTATGTGTCTTCTGGCAGTGGAGAAATGTACTATGAGAGATGTTTGCTAAACATAGTACGTGGACCTAAATATTACGAGGACATAAGATCTCTTAATGGAATTGTATACAATTCTTTCAAGGATGTTTGCTATGCATATGGATTGTTGAGCGATGATAAAGAATACATTGATGCTATCATTGAAGCAAGTCATTGGGCGTCTGCAAAATCTTTAAGGAATTTGTTTGCCACATTGTTGTCATCAGATTCTTTAGGACGACCAGAAGCAGTTTGGGAATCATGTTGGACGCATTTATCAGATGATATCCTATATAATCATAGGACTTTCTTGCATCATCTAGGTAACATATAATATATTTTTTTTTGTTATATTTGTGAATATATTTTAGTGAATAAAGTTTATTTATTTCAAAACTAAAATTGCAGAATTGCAATTGACTCAAGATCAAATCAAGAGTTACACTCTTGTGGAAATTGAGAAACTATTGAGAAGTTTTGGTAGGAGTTTACGAGAATTTGAAGGTATTTCTTACTCGAGTGATGAGTACTTTCTATTTGACAAAAATAGATTGATCAGTGATGAATTGAGATATGACCGTAAAGCTCTAGCTGATGAACACAAAATGTTGATTACGAAACTTACAGATGAGCAACGGTGTGTTTATGATACTGTTATGAATACAGCAGGTTCAAGTTCTGGAGGAATGTTTTTCGTATATGGATATGGCGGTACTGGTAAAACCTTTATATGGAAAACACTCTCAGCGGATCTTAGATCAAAAGGAGAAATTGTTTTAAATGTTGCTTCAAGTGGTATTGCATCTTTGTTATTACCCGGTGGAAGAACAGCTCATTCACGATTCAAAATTCCTCTAAATGTTAATGAAGATTTCACTCGCAATATTAAACAAGGAACTCCTCTTGCAGAACTTATTACTAGGTGCAAGCTTATTATTTGGGATGAGGCTCCGATGATGCATAAATACTGTTTTGAAGCTTTGGATCGAAGTCTACGAGATATAATGCGGTCGGTCAATCCATCAAGTGCATATACCCCTTTTGGAGGCAAGACAATTGTTTTTGAAGGAGATTTCAGACAGATATTACCTGTCATTCCAAAAGGAAGTAGACAAGATATTGTTTTTGCAACAATAAATTCTTCATATCTCTGGAGAGATTGTAAGGTTTTGCGGTTGGCAAAAAATATGAGGCTTCAAAATATGGGTTCGAATGATGAAGTTAGGGAATTGGAAAAGTTCTCCAAGTGGATTGCTGACATAGGTGATGGAAAAGTTGGAGGTCCAAATGATGGTGAAGTCAGCATTGATATTCCCGAAGATATTTTGATAAAATGGTCAAGGGGATCCTATTGAGTGCATAATTAATGACACATATCCATCATATTGTGCTGACAATGCCGACACGAGTTCTCTTCAGAAAAGAGCAATACTTGCACCAACTCTTAATGTAGTTGAATCTGTGAATCAACACATGATTTCAATGAATAAGAGTGAATGTGTGTTATATAGGAGCTCTGATTCAATGTGCAAGTCTGATTCAAATAATGATTTGATACAACAGATACATACTTATGAATTCCTGAATAGTGTCAAATATTGTTTAGGCGTTCCAAATCATGAATTATATTTGAGGGTTCACTACCAAAAAAAGTTTCATACGTAACAGTCCATACATAACGGAAATTTTTAAAAACCGTTACGTATGAGTGCATTTTTTGTAAAGGTAACGCATTTTTAATTTTCTGTTACGTATGTAGTGTTATGTATTGATAAACATAACGGATACAAATATTTCGTTATGTTTTTCTGTTATGTATTAGTATAATATATAACGATATGCCTCACCGTTATGCCGTACGTTATGTATGAGCATTTTTTAATTAATTATTTATTTAATTATCCAATCCAAAATATAAAAAAGAAAACATATTCCTTCCTCTCTTCTTCGCTATTCATCGGCCGCAAAAAGAAATTTGTTCCCGCGTTGTCTCATCTCCACCAGCCTCCACCGCCGGCCGTTCACCACCATTCTCCTTGGCATTCATTCTCCATCGTCGCCGTTTTCATTCACTGTTCAACATTGATTTCTCTCACACCTAATCCTCAAATTGAAAATCCCCCAATTTTAAATCATTCCAAATATTCTTATTATGGCCATTTATCCCGCGTCGTAGTAAAGCAGCAAAAGGAAGCACATTCACGACTCACGAGTGTCAGTGCTCTCTCTCTCTCTATGTTTAAATTATTCAGATCTGTCTATATATTAGATTAGTGTCGTGAATGTTGTGGTTAATTTCATCAATGTTGCTGGTTTCTAGTGTTTTTGGGAAGTTGTGATATTTTGGTTCAAATCTGAGGCCTACGGTTGTTTATTCGGTCAAATTGATTTCAACTCAATTTAATTTTTGGGTGCTATTGCGGGAGTGAAATCTCTCTTTGGCCTTAGAAAAAATTAATGCTGTTTTATTTTTATTGTTCCTGATAATTGATAAGCCAATAAGGAAGGGGTGTCGAAGATGTCGGGGACGAAACATAGAGTCCTTTTGAGGGATTATCGGTATGGAGGAGGGAGAAGAACGGGGCAGAGGCGTAGAAAGAGGAATTTTTGTGCATGCGTTTAGCCTTCAACAGTAGAGGATTGAGATTATTGAGGCCTAATAATTTGAGGGATAACTATATTTGTCTAATGCAGTTATTTCTTTTTTTTCTTTGCATAAAATTACTTATTCTGTTTGATATTTTGTGTCCATATATATGCAGTTACTTTCGATTAATTGGAAATTAATTAAGAGCCTACTTGAGATTTGGTTACTCAGTCTCTCTCTGCTCTGCTCTCTCTCTCTCTAGAAAAGGAGCAAAAGTAAAGGGGTTTTGCTCTCATAGAAAGAGCAGGATACTACAGACTTGTGTGGTTAGGTTGCTTTCTGTAGACAACTTTTTTCCATAGTTGACTCGTGTTGTGCAATTGCTGTGTCTCGTTATGGTTAGAGAAATTAATGCTGGGCTTCGGAGACGGATTACTGGTTGAGTGGATGTTATTTTGATATGAAACGTCTCTATACAAGTCTATCTTATCTCTTGTTTTGTAGTAGGCCTATTTTTTTTTTATTTTGCTGCAGGTTAACTAACTCAATTATTCTGGTCAGATTTTGAGAAATCATAGAGAGTGCCTGCCTTATTTCGGGAAGCTTTGAAGGTACATCGATTTCTTTGAATTCATTGCAGTGAAATATGTCTTATGTTCCCTGATTTTTTTTTGTGGTTTTTCCTTATTTTTTTTATACATGGCTGTGTTTGAATTTTTGAAAATGGAAGATTTTGTGGCTAAATTGAGTAATTGAAGATACTTGGTGTTGTCTACAAATCACTAGATGATTTCGTCTGGATTTTTTTTAACTTGATATCTTTGAGTATCTTTGTGTATTGTTGTGATGGATAAATATTTTTTTAATACTTGAATGGTATATCGGCTGGAAACTTTTCTCGTGCCCTATAGATCATCCACTGGATGAACTGGTCTGGACTGTCACAATGCCACGTGCCATCGAGTATCTTCGTGTATTGTTGTGATGGATAATTTTTTTTTTATACTTGAATGGTATATCGGCTGGAAACTTTCCTCGTGCCCTATAGATCATCCGCTGGATGAACTGGTCTGGACTGTCACAATGCCACGTGCCATCGAGTATCTTTCTTTGCAATATTGAATGATTAAATATATGCTTGTTTGCGAATAGATTGTCACTAAGTTGAGGTGGTTACTTAGAGAATTGATAAAATGGAGAAAACGTGGATGTCAATGAATAGATTGTCACAAGAGTATGAGGACGGGGTTGAAGCTTTCTTGAATTTTGCTGTTCAAAGTGGTTGTGATCCTATGCTAATGTCTTGTCCGTGTGCAAAGTGTGCTAACACTAGTAAGACTAAACTAGAAGTTATAAGGGCACATATTACAATGTATGGTATGGACCTAACATACAAGAAATGGGTATGGCACGGGGAAGCAAGGACATCGTCACAATCAACACGTGATAGTAATTTTGCTGGCAGAGTTATGCAAGTTGTGGTATGGAGGAGCCAATAGATATGATTCACAATGCGTATGATGTTTATCAAGATGATCCAACTCATTTTCAGGAGTTGCTTGAAGATGCTGAAAAATCATTATATCTTGATTGTATCAGATTTACCAAGCTGTCTGCCATTATTAAGTTATACAACTTGAAGGCAAAATATAGTTGGAGTGATACCAGCTTTAGTGATTTGCTAAAATTGCTAAGAGAAATGCTACCTGAAGGTAATGTGATGCCTTCTTCTTTATACAATGCGAAGAAAACCTTAAGCACATTAGGTTTAGATTATGAGAGGATTCATGCTTGCCCTAACGATTGCATTCTCTATCAGAGAGAGTATAAGGATTTAAATGATTGTCCTACATGTGGGATATCAAGATGGAAGGTGGATAAAAAGAATAAGTCTCTTTTTGGAGTGCCGTCAAAGGTCTTGTGGTATTTTCCACCGATACCAAGATTCCGAAGAATGTTTCGGACTCCTGAAATTACTAAGGAACTAACTTGGCATGCATGTGAAAGAACTCGTGACGGTTATCTTCGTCATCCAGCTGATGCACCGGCTTGGAAGTTAGTGGATAATAAATGGCCGAATTTTGGGTAAGAACCGAGAAATCTTAGATTAGCTTTAGCAGCTGATGGTATGAATCCGCATAGCATGATGAATTCTAATTATAGTTGTTGGCCTGTTATACTTGTCACGTATAACCTACCTCATTGGTTATGCATGAAGAGAAGATTCATGATGTTAACTTTCTTGATTTCTGGTCCCAAGCAACCCGGGAACGATATTGATGTGTACTTGACACCTTTAGTCGATGACTTAAAAGAGTTATGGGAGGTAAGCATCCAAGCATATGATGGGTATCGTTATCAAAACTTCACACTAAAAGCCGTTCTCCTATGGACAATCAACGACTTTCCTGCCTATGGAAACTTGTCGGGGTCTGCTGTCAAGGGATATAAAGCATGTCCCATTTGTGCAGACAAAACTCATGCTAAATACTTACCACACAGTAGAAAGATGTGTTACACAGGTCACCGACAATTTTTACCCGAATCTCATCCTTATCGAAGGCAGAAGAAAGCGTTTGATGGTGTACAAGAATTGCAGCTTGCCCCAAAACCAATGAGTGGCCGCGAGATTTTAGATAAAATGCAGTCTTGCGATTGTGTGTGGGGAAAAACGAAAGGGCAAAAAGCAATAGATGAAGGCAGTTCCAAGAAGAGAAAGAAAAAAGAGCAGAATGACACTAGGGGTTCAGTGGTGCTTTCTGTAGATGTACCGTGTTTCAAGAAGAAGTCCATATTTTATGAATTAGAGTATTGGGAACATTTACATATTCGTCACATACTCGATGTGATGCACATTGAAAAAAATGTTTTCGAAAGTCTAATTGGTACATTATTAAACATTCCTGGAAAAACAAATGATGGAATTGGCGTGAGAATGGATTTAGTTCAGATGGGTGTGAGGAATGAATTAGCACCAAATATGACGGGAAAAAAAACATTCTTGCCTCCTGCATGCTATACACTAAGTAAAGAAGAGAAGCATAAAGTTTGTGAATCATTTATGGGAATGAAAGTTCCTGATGGATATTCTTCAAATATTAGTAAGCTTGTATCGATGAAAGACCTGAAACTTATTGGAATGAAATCACATGATTATCATGTCTTGATGCAACAATTGCTTTCAGTAGCTCTACGTGGTGTTCTGCCTAAACATGTTAGGATTGCCATCACTAGGTTGTGTCTCTTTTTCAGTGAGATATGTTGTAAGGAGATAGATGTGACAAAGTTAGAAGAAATTCAGAAATCAATTGTAACAACTTTGTGCCTATTCGAGAAGTATTTTTCTCCTTCATTTTTCGATATAATGGTACATTTAATCGTGCATCTCGTGAAGGGAGTTAAATTATGTGGACCGGTATGATATAGATGGATGTATCCCTTTGAAATATTCATGAAAATCTTGAAGGGATATGTACGAAATCATCATTGGCCTGAAGCTTCTATTGCTGAGTCTTACATAGTTGAAGAAGCCGTTGAATACTGCTCAGAATATTTATCCAATGTTCACACGATAGGAATCCCAGCTACTCATCACAAGGTCAGCATGACGGAGCATTCATCGCGAGGTGGTACTGTAAAAGCAATCAGCAATGATGAATTGGAGCAAGCTCATCGATATGTTTTGACAAACGAGGCTGATATTGATCCATATATCGAGTAAGCTCTCTTCCCTATTTGATTTATTTTTCAAAATGACAAGCATTATTCAAGCCGATCTGACTATTTTAATTTGCAGGGAACATAAGGCATATTTGACAGCAATGAATCCTAAAAAAGCTAAAGGGAAGAAATGGCTTCAAGACGAGCATAATAGGTTGTTTACTAGTTGGATGCATGAATATGTTTCAAAGGCAATTGTTGATCTTGATCAGTATCAGTTACCTGAGAGGTTGAAATCAATTTCGTTTGGGCCTAGCAAGCATGTAGCAGAGTATTCTACTTACTCACTTCATGGTGTTGTCTTCAATACACAAAAGCGTGATGAGAAGCGAGTTGTTCAAAATTCTGGTGTTAGTATACGTGCAAATATTATGCAAGTTGCTAGTGCAAAGGATAAAAATCCAGTTGTATCAGACATGCTATTTTATGGAAGGATTGATGAAATATGGGAGCTTGATTACACTGCATTCTGAGTTCTAGTATTTAAGTGTGATTGGGTAGACAATAAGAGTGGCGTAAGGGTAGATGAAACCGGTTTTACCTTAGTGAATCTGAACAAATTAGGATACAAATCTGACCCTTTTATTTTGGGAACTCAAGCCAAACAAGTGTTCTATATTGAAGACCCCGACGATAAAGCATGGTCAGTAGTACTTGCTAGTCCCCAGAAACGACACACCGATATGATTAATCGTGATGATTTGGGAGATATTTCTATCCAACTCCAAAGTTTTTCAATCGGAGTACCTCTACTTGATACAAATAATGTATCAGACGAAGATGAACCACCACATGTTCGTGAAGACTGTGATGTAATTTGGGTATAAGGTAGATAAATGTGTAGATAAATGTTGCTGTGTATATGTGCTGTATATATATTGGACTTTTGAAACTTCTGATTTTTCTGCATGATAAATGCTGCTGTGTATATGTGCTTTTTGAAACTTGTTGCTTTTTCTGCACGATAAATGCTGATGTGTATATGTATCCAAATTATGGCTGATCTTTATCTTGAATCCCATTTTGTGCAGGTTTGTGAAAAATAATGGCTTCAAATGCTAGTGATAAGTCAAGGACGTCATCTAAAGATACACAATCGACGACTAGGGCCAAACGGGGTAAGATTTGTTTGAATAAGGTTGCTCAGCGTAGGGTTAAAGGGATCGTTGAAGATGTTGAATTCAATGCAAAAGGACAACCAGTGGGCAAGAATGCAGCTGAACTCCAAAGTTATATTGGGCTTCTTACTCGTCAGCATGTTAAAATAAATATAAAGAATTGGAGAGAAGTACCCACAGATGTGAAAGACCTCATATGAGAAACTGTGAAGGTAAGTGATTCTTGATTATTTATTATTTATTTTATCTATTGTGAGTCTTCTGCTGCTGCTATACAATCACATTTGTCTGCATTTATACTTCTTACTTCCTAACATGAACATTGATATCGTAGTCATCTTACAATGTTCCTGAGGAATGGAAGACTTCATGCATAGAATCAGCAAGTAGTAAGTGGCGCTCATGGAAAACTCGTATGTATAATGACAATATTGTGCCCAACAAAAATGATGCTACAAAGTTGTATACACCACCAGCAGATAGCAACATTCTACCAATGGATTGGAATCAGTTTGTCATAAGTAGAATGTCAGATGATTTTAAGGTAATGAAAGTCTTGAGCATTTTAAAATCATTTTTTTAAAGGATTTTAAAATCATTTTTAGGTGCCTCTTATATGACTTAATACTGTTTACCTTGTAGAAAATAAGTGACAAGCAGAAGGAGAGGAGGAGTAAACATCTATATCCCCATCGCCTTTCACTTAAAGTATATGCAAGATTTGCCGAAGAATTGAAGGTTAGGAATTTAATTGTTTGGAATTGAGTATTGAACTGTATTATTTTTTTTCCTTTACAATTTTTTTTTGTACTTGTAGAGTGAATTGCACGATGACGAAGAAGTAAAGAGAGCTATAATGTGGAAGAAAGCAAGAGTGAATAAGAAATGAGAAGTTGACAATGATAGCTTGAGGATTCCAATGCAGAAAATTGTATTATACTATATTATTTATTTTACTTCAGCTGAATCTTTTCTTTCAACCCTGCTGTTCTTTCAAATCATTTATTTATTTATTTAAAATTTGATCACGTTTTTAACCCTGTTGTTCTTTCAATATAATATAGGATGATTTGATTCAGCAAAAAGAAGAAGGGCAATTTGATTCAGAAACAGGTTCTGTTGATTTGATTTCATGTGCCCTCGACAAATCAGAACACCGTGGTCGTGTGCGAGCTTTAGGGGCAGGCGTAAAACCCAAGTCATTCTTCAAATCTACTAGCTGCAGGAGGCAAGGAGAAGAGGATAAATCACTGAATGAGTATGCAAAGAAGAAAATAGATGAACAAGACAGAAAAATACTTGTTCAAGATAAGGTAATCTATGAGTTAGTGACTCGAATTGGGAAACTTGAAGCTACAATAGGTGACAAGGAACTGAAATCTGAAGGGTTCGCAAGCTGTTCTGCAATAGCTCCAGATCCATCTCACGTCAAACATGATGATGCGGTTATTGATTTGGTTGAGAAATCAGCATTCGTACAGGTATTTCACAAATCAATCTTTAAGCTCTCATCTCTGCCCTATAAACATTGCAATTTATTAAATCTGAAATTTTATTTAATTTGTAGGGGACGACAGTTGAGCTGCTGCAAGAGCTCTCTAACAAAGTTGTAGCTTATGGAACGGTGTTTGTTGCTGGAGATGTTCTACACAGTGCTCCAATGCCTGTAAATTGCTTCCGCGTGTCAATTGATGATGCTTTGGATGAAGATGCAGTTCTCCCATTTCGTATTTCAGATGAGATACACACCGTAGGAAGTGTATTAGGAACACATGTGGCTTGGCCTAACCATTTGGTGGTGGAAAGATCAAATGAGGTATTTTAGTCTATATGTTGTTGTCTGACCTTTATTTATTTTATTTTTTTGAAAGTAAGTGTTAATATCTCTAACAAATCTTGTTTTAGACACCCGATAAGAAGAAGGTTGGTAAGAAATTGTTGAAGGACAATTCGATAAAGAACATCTCCTTATTGCCTTCATCATTGATAGCAATATACTATGTAATGGATAAGTCGTTCAAGAATGATAAAGGACTACGCGTGACAATAGATGTTGAGGTGTTTGGGGCTGATATTGCTATGTGGATTCTTAAGGAAGATGTAATTCCTTTTTGTAACATGGAAGCGATTACAGGAAACTGCATTGCCACTTATATTTGGTAAGGCGATCTATACGTCAAACAATTCGTTTTGTTTATAATGGCATGTTTCTATTTATTGCTAATATATAATCATCTTTATTGTCAGGCATTTGTACGGAAAAATGAAGGGAGAAAAAGTTAGTGGCAGGTTTCTATTTGTGAATCCGTTCAGCGTAGCACATGCACCGAAGTTCTCACTTGAAAATAAGGCACGTGTATTATCAGAAAGGTTGCTTCATGCAACCTCAAATCAAATTGTATTGGTGAACATGGGGTAAGTGAATCATTGCATGTTGTAACCTCGATTAATATGTTATATATATGATTGTTGTCTACTAATTCAATATTCATGAAATAGTGAACATTGGATTCTAACAATCATTGAACCGGACAACGATCATGTCTATTTGATGGACCCTCTTGGTAATAGAAATCGTGAAACCTCATGGAAAGGTGCTGTTGACACGTAAGTTTTAGAAAATTTAAGTAATCATCTCTTTCTTTATATCCAATGTTAATATTAAATATCTTTGTAATTTTGATTCTTTTGAAGTGCGATGAGTATTTTCAATGCAAAAAGGGGGAAAAAACTAAAAAAATCAGCAAAGTGGGAAGTTATAAAGGTGTGTACTCTTATTTATAGGTAATATTAATTTACACATGGTGAACTCATTTTTTTATTCTAAAAATAGTGTCCTAAGCAACCCGGTCATACGCAATGTGGATATTTTGTGATGCGGTTCATGAAAGAGATAGTCGAAGGGTTTGAAAAAAATGCCAATATTTCTCTGCCATCGCTGGTAATTTATCTTTATAAATATATACTCATTTTTTATTATATCATTAGTAGTTATTAATAAACTAAATTTGTGCATTTCTTTTTGTTTATAGTTTAAGAATGCTACATATTCTCAAGCTGAGATTGATGAAGTTCGTGAGGAATGGGCTAGGTGTGTGATTTCACATGTATTGGATGAGTGAATTCCAGCAGGTATGGATTGCTTTATACCACTGCTTATCAAGTTTTGTTATATAGTATGTGCTGTCTGTACTAGCCATGTTAAAAAAATTATGATTTTCAGCTTAATTTAAATGTTTTTGCACCTAACTTTTGTGCGCTTGGTTGGTTTTAATGATCATCGGCATCAATTTTATAAACTACTTGTGCTGCTGAGCTTCATTTTCAGATTAGTATTATTTTGTTTTTATTTAAGATGGCACATTTGTATTTTTATATATTGATTTGTGTTATTATGTAATTGTCGCAGAATTGGCAGATATAAGTTCGGATAAATGGAGCTGGCTAAAGTGGCAGTATTTGGCAGAATTTGTGTAGAACGAGTTGTTGAAGATTGTACGTGATTTGCTAGAAAAGCTGTTAAACGGCTACTTTTGTGACTCTCATTTTCTTTAAGACAACTATCTAGATAGAACTATTATACTTGGCATTTTGATTATATTTTGATGATAATGTGAGTACAATGTTTGGATGATATATAATATGTTTTGAATTGTAGTATTTGTTGTTTGAGGATATAATTTATTTTTGGGAATTACAAAATAGGAAAATAGAAAAAATAAAAATAATATGCTGGCCAATTTTGCATCGGGAATACGTAACGATACACAATGTCGTTCTCTAAAAATACAAAAATACTGTTATTTATAGAATAATTACACAACGAATTTTATAAATTTCATAACAGCAACAAACTGTTATGTTTGATAAAAAAAGATAATGTAAAGTGACCGTTATATAAAACACAAAAAAACGTTACGTATAATGACTATACAAGACGTATTAATTAAATTTTATAACGGAGACTAACCGTTACGTATAATAGTTATAGATAACGTGAAAATAGTGTTACGTATAAGTTATATAACCGTTATGTGTATAGTTTACAGATAACGGTTACTATCCGTTATGTATGAGCGTACTCATACATAACACCACTATATATATCGCACGTTTTTGCTCATAGATAACGTAAAAAGTCCGTTATGTATGAGCGCCTTTTTTAGTCGTGGTTGGAACTCCTGTTATGTTATTGAGAAATATCGACCATGCAAATGGATTGTGTAATGGCACTCGATTGATGATAACAAGACTTGGTAATCATATTTTGGAAGCAAAAATTCTTACAGGAGAAAATGCTAATCAAAAGATATTGATTCCAAGAATGTCTTTGACCCCAGCTGATACGAGAATGCCTTTCAAGTTTGAGCGACGTCAGTTTCCTCTAATTGTCTCTTATGCAATGATGATCAACAAGAGTCAAGGACAATCACTTTCTCATGTTGGTTTATTCTTGCCAAGACCAGTTTTTACGCATGGACAATTGTACGTTGTTGTATCAAGAGTTCGGAGTCGTGGTAGACTTAGAATTTTGATTTCCAATGAAGGTAGAAATGAAGATACTACTACCACAAATGTTGTATATAAGGAAGTATTTCAGAGTATATAATTATATGTAACTTTTTGGAGTTTGCGTACTCTACTTTTAATATTTTATATATTTTTTGCTTAATTATTGTTCTACTTAGATGATTCTCGTGCATCGCATGAGTTAGGGTACTAGTTTTGTAAATAAATACCTAATCTATATATTTTTTGCAATTTCATCTATGCTGTTTTTTCACCCTTCGCCAAGCTAATTTGACACATTCATAAAATCTTTAAAAGCAATGTCATTTTATATCTAAATGTTAGGATTCTTTAATTCTAATTTTTTATACAGAATCGGATCCTAGCCACGACATCAATATATGTGTCACATCAACTTGTCAGAGGCAAAAAAAACAGAGTGTCGAAATTGAAAAAAATGTTGTAAAAGTTGAATTTTTATTTGCAACATTTTAATGATTGACTTGAAATTGCAAGACACCAAGTTGAGTACTAATTTACAATTAATTCTTGATTTTACCAAATGTTCAATTTTACTCCTCCGTCCGAGATAAATGTTCCCCGGGACGGTGGGCATGAAGATAAATAAAAGTTAGGTATTGTGGGTTGTGTGTGGAGAAAGAGTCTCATATTTAATGTAGTGTAGTATTGTGAGTAGAGGAAAAAGAATATTTTGTGGTGAAGTAGTGTATCAAAATGAAAAAAAACATTTTTCGTGGACGGACCAAAAAATAAAGTAGGGAACGTTTTTCGTGGATGGAAGGAGTATTACTTATTATTAAGGAATTTTCTTTCCTCAAACTTTTGGTGAATTTCTTGAGGAACAATGTAAAAATTGCAACGTGAGCTGAAATATTTGTTTTGAAAAAATAAAATTTGTCTTTCTGATGTTAGCTTCCATGATCCATTTTGATCGGTATGTTGATAATTAAAATGGTGCAAAATCTGAATGGTTAGGCCTTTTGCAGATTATAGAAACGATTCTATTCATCACGTTTTCATGCTTAAAAAATTTAGAGTTAATGGACCAAAATGTCACTTTTTTAAATTCAAAGATAAAAAATGACCCTCAAAACTTAAAAGATAAATTATGTTCATCTTTTACTCTTCTACCCCTACCTTACCCTCTTAATACCCTATTCTCCCTCCTCTTTAATTACACCAGTCGTCCTCCCTCCCCAACCTATTTTCTCTTTCATATTCTTTATTCTCTGCTAACTTCTCTCTTTCTCTCTCTTCTCTTCTCTCAACCATCCACCATCTTTTCTTCTCTCTCATATCTATTCTCTGCCCATCGTCACCCATCCATTGCCGGTCACCCTATTCCCACCGTCGTCACCTTGGCTGGTGCCTCCCCGTCAACGGCGCCACCATCTCCCCGTCGTCGCCCCCTTTTGGTCGTCGTCAAAACCCATTGACAACGTCTTCCCGTCATTTTCGCCTCATATTACCGTCGTCTTCTTCACCGTCTTCGATGTCGTCGTCCTATTTCACACAGTTACCAGAGATTCGTCTCCATCCGTCATCGTCTCCTTCATCCTCAATATCGCCGCCATCGCCACCAGAGATTTCAGATCTCAGCTGCCATTCCCGTTCCAGATCTACTACTAGATCTGATGCAATTTGTTCAGATCTGATGCCCACCCACTTCTAGTCGTATTTTGTTTATTTCATGAATGTATACATACATGAACATACATGAATGTGTTATTTCATGTATGGGCCCGTTTGGTTCCCAAGACAAAATAATGGCAAGATACAATATGGGATAAACCAAGACTTAGTCATGACTAGAAAAAAGCTGTTTGGTTGGACTCTTAGATCAAGACTTAATTAAAAACATGTTTGGTTTGCAGGATTGAATCTTACTAATTTTTGCATATTTCTATATATACCCCTCAAATTCATGCAAATAAAAGGCGCATAAAAACTTAACTTCACATCCCAATATATATGTTTAACTTGAAAAAAAAATTAACATAATTTAAACGAAATAACAAATGAAAAACATGAGATACTAAACGATTTCATATATGAGCTAGGCTTATATACATTCAACAAAAATATCCTAAATCACCATCATATCTGTTAGCATATTAACCAAAAAATACCAAGATATAACAATTCAACTCTTGGCGTCAGTACGTGACTTAACATTACATTCAACAACTCTTGGTTTTCAATACCTACACATATATTTCAAATATCATAGTTAGTAAAAGAGATGTAACGCAAGCCTCACAAAATCATCTAACTCATTTAACCTCAAAGCTAATTCTGCAATTTGTGATAGACTAATCTAATAAAATCTGCAACTGTATCAAACCAGACCAAAACAAGCTAAAAATCAAAGCTTCAAAAGCTACAAACCTCAAAAGGTAAATATATCAAAGAGAATCAAAGCAACACAATTACCAAAACATTAACTGCAGAATGATATCGGTGGGTTCTATTAACTATTAGGTGATGATTTGGTTGGTTACAAATTGAAATGATAATTGAGAGAGAGAGAGGTATGAAATTGAAAGCAACAGGTTGTAAAAAGGAAAGGGGGTCAAAGGTCAAATGCATGGGACCAGAGAAGTAACAATGTCTCGTGAAGTCATCTCTGCGCTGCGCCTACTGTGTGTGTGTGTGAACCACCCAAACTTTATCAAACCAACGCAATTATCAATGCACCCTATCTCTCAACCGCAGCTAAACATCCACCCAATCCAACGAACATTGAAAAATTGATCATACAAAATTTTAAAGAGCGAAAACAAAGTTATGATGAACTTACCTGATAGAAAACTTGATTCGAGAGAGATCGGAAGAGAAAGACAGTGATTTAGGGGTTTATTTTTGCGGTGAACAAGGACAAAAACTCCTCAGATCTACACCGCGGAGTTGAGGAGAAAGAGAGAGAGGAGTTTGACGCTGCAAAATCGCCTGAGTTCTTGATCGATTCTTCTCTTCTTCTCAAGTTTCGCAAATTTTAATCTGGAAGAGGAAGATACATGAGTAGGATAAAATGGTCTTTTGTGCTCAAGACTTCTTTAGTCGCAGGGTGTAGGCACCGACTGAAAATCAGGGATTACTACCGGGCCTTTGTATCTCGAGATTGAGTCTTGGGCCCCTGTGTAAATTTTTCTTGCTAACCAAACATGATATACATGCCTATCTTGCATTTAGTCTTGCCCAATCATAGCAACCAAACGGGCCCTATGTATACATATGAATTCTACAGATTTCATGCATTTATATATATACATGAAGCGTACATGTTCGTGTATGTATTTTGTTTCATATGTGGATATACATGAAGTATACATGTCTTGTGTATGTGTTTACATGTATGTGTATTTTAGAATAGGCGCACGTACTTCTTGTATGTTCCATTACAGTCTTTATGAATGCTTTTTTTTCATGTATGCACACACACAAACCATTTCAAGTATTATGTTTACATACACGAAGATTCATACATGAAAGTTATTCTTCGTGTATGTTATAAGAAACTCAGTCATATGCCCGGAATTTTAATAAATTTTGGTTTCTTCGTCGCTGAAATTTTTTGCCTAAAATCGCACCTCCGTCGCCGGAAATCGTTGCCACTGTCGGAAATATGTTGTTTTTCATGTATGCATACACACAAATTACTTCAAGTATTATGTTGTACATACACGAAGATTCATACACGAAAATTATTTTTCGCGTATGCCAAAAAACTGTCATATGCCAGAATTTTTGGTGGAATTTTGAAAATTTTGAATCTTCATCGCCGGAATTTTTCACCGGAAATCGCACTGCCGTGCCGGAAATCGTTGTCGCCGCTGGAAATCTCCCCTACCCTCTCAACAACGGCCCCAGGAAACACAAATGAGGATGAATGCACATGTGAGTTGCTAATAATAGAGGGGAGAGAAAAATAATAGAGATTTGAATTTTCAAAGTCAAAAAGGTTCATTAAGGGTATTCTTGGTATTTTACAATTTTGAGGGACAAAATTTGTGTTTTAAGTTTCGAAGGCCATTACAAGAAAGGCTATTACGAGTTTTCCCTCTAAAATTTATGTCCGAATCAAATTTCTTGAACATTAATATTATGTTTAGAATCATTTTGTTCTGCAAAAATTCCACACTGCATAAAAAAATGTAAATTTAAGAGTTGAAAGGCTCTCTAAATGGATGATTCTAATGATTTATGCTGCATTATGAACTTGGCTAAGTATATTGTAGCTAAGTAGAGCAGGGAATTCATAAACCATACTGCAATACCAACATTATCATAACTAAGTAGAGTTAATATTAAACATTAGCTCGTGAGTAAACTAGTTCATATATGTTCTAAGTAGTAAGTCTTGTGGATCGAGCTCGAGTCTCGTCTCCGTCTCTAAGAGGGGCGAACGCCACGGAACTGGTGAGCCTTTTGAAGAAATTTGGCTGCGCTTTCTGTAGAACTTTGGTTGGCTTCACTTTAGCTATGTGGAAACCAATTGCATCAACATACCACCCACCCTTCCCTTTGAATCCCACAATTTGCCCTCCTTCCATAGGGAGAGAGAAGGGTGTTCCTTCTTCTACTCCAAACGGCCCAAAAGTTCTCCGGTTGCTCCTGAACGTGAGTGACCGGATAACGGGGCTCCCACCACGCACCACCGGGCAGTAGTGGCCCGACACGGCCGTTAGGTACTCTTCTGGAAACTGCAGCTTGATCTGTGGATCCAATATGTGAAGTTAGTGGAGTGTTGAACCAAAGAATACCTATTTCTAGTTCTTGCATAGAGAAGGGTTAATTGCCGTAAATAACACGATTTTGCGATTTTTACACGTCTTTTAAAATATTGCAATTATAATATTTGTATTTTTTGCTGTTATAACATTCCGAATTTTTTCAGTGTGAAAATTGCAAATTTAAGTAAGTGTCGTGTGATTTGCGGCAAGCAACTGTACTACCTCTGCAGTTTTGGTGCCTCCGCCACCTCCACGCTTGTCGGCAGAAACGGGGCCTCCGTTTCTGTCGTACACCACGCGTATTGAATCAATGCAAAGACCATACATGAGCTTGATCTCCCTCACTCCCTTGTAGCTCCCATCATCCCAGTTAGTCCCTCCATTGCCTCCCCACGGACCAACCACGATCTCCTTCCCTTCGCTCATCTCATCCTTCTCTACTTGCTACAAGATCGGAAAAATTAGCAAGACAAGCATGAAATTATTACCATGTTTAATCTAGGAGGGCAGCAAGAAAGTGGGAGAAATCTGCTGATTGTAATGCTTCAACACAGGACTATATATATATACAGAAGAAGAATGTTTCTGTTTTGCTGCAGAATCTAATTCCATTGGAAGCAAAAAGGAATAAAATTTGCTTTTCTAATTAATGGTTTAAATTCCATCAGAAATGCTTTGAATCTGTGCTGAGATGATTGGATGAGCATATCACTTTTACGACGATAAATATATTCCCACACCACTTCACGGTGAAAATACACACATATCTAATGCATGGTTAACAAGCATAAGTACATTTTTATAAAAATAGAGAATTTCCAAGATTTCCTTTCCTTTCCGAAGAATCTGGTTACGAACAGGATCCAAACACTATAAACTAATATATATATTTTGAATTTTTTCAAATGTTGTACCTTTTTCATATATTCAAGGCTAATATCATTTTCTTTCTTTTATCACACTTGGCAAGATTATCATTTGCTCATATGAAAATACCAGAACAAACAACCAACAGCAAAACTGCATTCATTCTATAAAATACACACAATTTATAAAAATATAGACAGCATAAAAATTTAGAATCCAACTCAGCTATAATGTTATTGCATAATAGCAAATTATTACCGTTAGCAGTTCACCATTGGAGGATACTGATAGTACCGGCCTCATCCTGGGCCCGACCTAAGGCTATTTGGGCCTATATATTAAAGCTCGGCCCACAGAGTTCGGCCCAAACAAAGTCCACATCTGCCTTGAAGACCAAGTAACGAAACCCTACTTTGGAAGAAGATAGAATTCTACTACGAATGGGAATCGGATATACATGTATCAAGCAACCAGATATGTATAAGGAGTCCGATCTCTAGAAGGATTAGGGCTTAACCCAATGCTTATAAATAGAAGCAAGATTAGAGGCATAAGGGACATTCAATACTCATTGTACTCTCAAGTATAATAAAAGCTCTCTACATTCTCTCCCGTGGACGTAGATCACATCGATCGAACCACGTAAATTACTGTGTCATCGTGTTATTATTTCTTTTAGCTACTTTCGCAAACCCTAGATCTATCATTGGCGCCGTCTGTGGGAACCTCATCAACGGTTCTTACGTAGCTGATTTACGATGGTAACGCGATCACAAAGCATGCGGGAGGCCCAAAGCCAACGAGGGAATCCTAACGAAGCAGAAAGCTGCCCCATAAGCCAAGAGAATCGCCAGAAAGGCAGTTCGGTCCCAAAGGAGAGGCACGCCAGGGACCCAATAGAAGGAAATCCCTCCGAAAGGATGCCCGCGCTAGAGATCAACGACGAGTCGGAGCCGAAGGGATCCGAGTTGAAGGAGGATGATCTCTCCAGAGACTTTGACCTTGCCACCACCTACGCCGCGGCCGAATTCGCTAAAGCGAACAAGGAGCGTTTCAAACGCTTTCTTGCGACAACCCGGATGTCTCCCATACTTGAAGCCAGGGAGAGTTCCACGCAAAAATCTCTGCCTAAAGCTCCTCACTACACCGAGAGACCGGAACCGGAGCTAAAGGAGAGGCGCGATCCCCGGCGGGGTTCAGATCGACGTCGGAGTCCAAGCTCGCAGAGTAGTCCCAGGCGACATCATACCCAAAGGCGACCTCGGAGCCCCAGAAGGTATCGAAGTCCGAGCTATAGCGAGAGTCGCGATCCCGAGGAATCGACACCGACATGAAAAGGAACCAGCTCGGCTTGTCAGGCCGTTCACCGACGAGCTGCTTGACACCAAACTCCCCACGGTGTACAAATTGCCAAACATACCGGCCTACAATGGGCTGGACGACCCCCTTAACTTCCTAACGCGTTTCCGGTACAGCATGCACAACCAGGGTCTCAGGGAGGAACACATGTGCAAGCTATTCCCCGAGATGCGATCGATTATGCCCGAGCTTGGTTTGACGGCCTTCCAACGGCGGCGTGGGGTCTGGACCTATTTGGAAAAAATATTCAAGCAAAGATTCCATACGAAGGTTCGGGCTCGCCGAGACACGGCATACCTCCTATCGGTGAAGCAAAAGGACAAAGAATCTATAAGGGAGTACGGCTTCCGAGGTTCATGCGGGGAAAGCTTGAAGGTCGATAAAATCGACGACGTCTTCCTCATCTCGGCCTTCCGAAATGGAGTGGCCCCCGGGTCCACGAACCGAGAGCTCGCTAAGCGAAGCACGAGACAGCCCGAGAAGATGTGGAAGATTGTATACCGGTTCGCCGATGGCCGGGATGCGGACCGATTGAAGCGGGAGGAGACCGAGAAGAAGAGCGAAGGGGATCGAGGTCGGAGCGATCGTGATCGGAGAAGTGCCCACGAGCGCATCCAAAGAGGACCTATCCAGTCCCGGCTCGGATCCGGACCAATCCAGTCCCGGCTTGGACCTCGGGTGGGACCAGAGTCGTCCCAACGACCTCCTTTTATGAAAACGAATGCCGAGATCTTCGCACTCCACGAGGACTGGTTCGCTAAACCACGTCCCATGTCAAAATCTAAACCTCGGGACCAAAACAAGCACTGCTCCTTCCATGATGACCATGGGCACCACACGGAGGATTGCCGCGACCTCGCGGAACGGATAGAGAGGTTAGCCCGAGAGGAGCTGCGAAGAGATACGAAGCCGGGGGAAGAAAAACACAAAGGAAAACGGAAAGGAGGACAAGGTCGCTGTGCTCCCCACAATAAGCGAGCTAAGGTCGATCACGACGAGGAGGATGACGACCCTCCGTACGACGCACCACAGTACGACGGAGTGGTCTCCACCATCACCGGGCTACCCCCAGGCAAGACAAAAACTAGGTTGAAGGCAGAAGCTCGCAGACCACCGGTCCCATCGGGTGAGGAGCAAACGAAAAAGAGGTTCAAGAAGGGGGAAACCGTCACATTCTCCGAGGATGACCCTGTGCCTACCGCTACACCACACAACGACGCCCTGGTTATACAGGTCGGAGTGGCCAACAAGATGGTCCACCGCGTATTCATCGATGGTGGGGCCAGCGTGAGCATCATCTTCCAACACTGCTTGGATAGGATGGGCCTCGACCCAGCTCGGGTGAATTCCACGCCCTGCTCTCAAGAGCTTTACGCGGCAAGAGACGCGACCTGAAGGGACCATCGCGCTCGACGTTGCCATTGGCAGCCCGCCGACCAGCGTCAATAAGCTGGTTCAGTTCTATGTGGTTAAAGCGAACTCCCCCTACAACATCATACTAGGTCGGGATTGGCTGAATGCAGTCAGGGCCATCATTTCGCCCTACCACCTGCTGTTGAAGATCCCGACCTCGGCTGGAACCCTTACGGTCCGAGGTGACCAGATAAAGGCCAAGGAATGCATGCAGGTTGCTCTACGAGGTCAACCCCAAGCATAGCAATCAAAGTATCCCAAGGAGCCGGACGAAATGACGTCAATCCCAGACACCCCGGCGGAACAGGTTCCCCTGTCCGAAGCAGATCCAGCGAAGGTGGTCAAGGTCGGCTTTGCCGGGGGACCTCAAACACGCACGCAAGTAATCCAGCTCCTAAGGGAATATCAAGACGTCTTCGCCTGGTCTCCAACGGACATGACAGGGGTGTCGTCGGAAATCATTACGCACAAGCTTAACATTAACCCGAACTCGACCCCGGTCAAGCAGAAACGGCGATCATTTGCTGCCGAACGAAATCAAGTTATCTACAACGAGGTGCAGCAATGGTTGAGGGCAGGGCTTCTGTTTGAAGTCAGGTACCCGATTTGGCTATCTAATCCGGTAGTGGTAAAGAAAGAAGAAGGAGAGTGGAGGATGTGTGTAGATTACACCGACCTCAACAAAGCTTGCCCGAAGGACTGCTATCCTCTTCCCAACATCGATGAAAAGATCGAATCCTTGGTGGGACACGAAGTATTCTGCTTTCTCAATCTCTACAAAGGATACTATCAGGTTCTAATGGATTAGGGGGATGCAATCATGACAGCTTTCGCAACAAGCTTCGGGATCTTTGCATTCAAATATATGCCTTTCGGGTTAAAGAATGCCGGGGCGACCTACCAGCGAATGGTCGATTTCCTCTTCCGAGATCACATCGGCAAGATTGTCGAAGTATACGTAGACGACATTGTCGTCAAGAGTAAAGAAGAGGCCTCGGCGGTGAGCGACCTGCGAACCACGCTCCACATTCTAAGGCAGGCAAACCTCAAGCTGAACCCGAAGAAGTGCACTTTCAACGTGCGATCGGGAAAATTCTTAGGGTGCTGGATCTCGCCAGAAGGTCTCAAGGCCAATCCACTGAAGATTAGAGCCGTGCAGGAGATGAAGGTACCTCGGACTATCCGCGACGTGCATAGGTTAACAGGGTGCATAACCGCGCTAAGTCGTTTCCTTTCCAAGGCTGCCGAGAGGCAGCTCCCATTCTTCAAAATTCTCAAGAAGGCCCCGGAATTTGGATGGGGACGAGAGCACGAGCTAGCTTTTGAGGAGCTCAAGCGCCACCTCGAGGACTTACCGACCTTGTCAGTCCCCCAGAAGGAAGAACCTCTCTCTATACCTCGCAACATCTGAGGAGGCAATAAGTGCAGTGTTGGTCCGAGACGAAGGAGATCGGCAGCTACCGGTGTACTTTGTCAGCCGAGTTCTAAAAGACCCAGAGACGAGGTATCAGCCTCTCGAAAAGGTCGCTCTAGCCCTCATAAACGCAGCTCGGCGCCTAAAGCCCTACTTCCAAGCTCACCCGATACAAGTTTTGACCGATCTACCACTTCGGCAAGTTCTCACTAAGCCAGAAGCTTCAGGAAGGATCGCGAAATGGGCAATCGAGCTAGGAGAACATTCTATATCGTACGGTCCCCGTCGAGCTATAAAAGGACGAGCTGCGGCGGACTTCCTTGTAGAAGCTACGTATAAGGACCTCGTGGAGCCAAAAGAAATAAAAGCCAAAACCGAGGCTCCAAGAAGTCCGAGAGAAGACACCCGGACTCTTGGGGAGATGTACGTGGATGGAGCTTCGGGGAAAGAAAGGAAGTGGAGCCGGCATACTCCTCATCAGCCCAGAGAAAAAGGAACTAACATATTCGCTGCGATTCGAGTTCTCCACTACGAATAACGAGGCGGAATATGAAGCTCTCATTGCTGGACTGCGTCTCGCCCAAACCCTCCAGGTACGAGCTGTCCAAGCCCATTGTGATTCCCAAGTCGTGGTCAACCATGTGTTGGGGAAATACGAAGTGAAAAGTGAGAAGCTGAAGAAGTACCTAGAGAAGGTCAAGCTCCTTGGACAGTCTTTCCAATTCTTCAAAATAGTCCGCATTCCCAGAGGCCAAAATACCCGAGCTGATGAGCTAAGTAAGCTGGCGACCTCCCCATCCAGCTCGACGCTAGTGGAAGAAGTCCGAAACAGGAGTATAGAAGAGGCGGAAGTCAATGCAATCACAGAGGACGACCCAAATTGGATGACCCCCCTAATCAGATGTTTGGGAAACGGGGAAGTGCCCGAGGACAAGACGGAGGCTAGAAAAATTCTAGCTAGATCCACGCAGTATGCCCTCGAGGGAGGGGTCCTCTATCGAAAGTCTTACTTACAGCCTCTCCTCAGATGTGTTGGACCAAAGGAAGCGGACTACATATTAAATGAAGTGCACACAGGATCGTGCGGAAGCCACATTGGAGCTCGGGTGCTAACTCAGAAAATCATGCGATGGGGGTACTATTGGCCAACAATGGCAAAAGATGCGGAAGAGTTCGTGAAGAAGTGCCTAAAATGCCAGCTGCATGCCAGAGTGACGAGACTACCCCAAACCGACCTCTCTACTATTCAAAGTCCGTGGCCATTTATGGAGTGGGGCATTGACATCGTAGGGCCTTTCTACCCGGCACCTAAGCAAAAACGGTTTCTAATAGTCGCCGTCGACTACTTCACCAAGTGGGTAGAAGCTGAACCTTCCACAAAAGTCACAAGTGATAAAGCCGTTGACTTCGTCTGGAAAAACATCGTGTGCCGGTTCGGGGTACCAAGAGTCCTCATCTCGGATAATGGAACGCAATTTACGAGTAGGGAATTCAGAGAATTCTGTGAAGGACTCAATATCCAGCAAAAGTTCACCTCGGTCAACCGACCTCAAACTAATGGCCGGCGGAAGTCACCAACAGGACGATAGTGAACGGACTCAAGGCCCGCCTAGAGAAGGAGAAAACAGAGTGGATCCACAATCTCCAAAATGTCCTGTGGTCGTACCGGACTACGCCCCGAACTCCAACGGGAGAAACCCGTCTTGTTTAGTATACGGGTCAGAAGCAGTCATACCTGTCGAGATCGGAGCACCCAGTCCCCGAACTATCAATTTCTCCGCCGAAGCTAACGAAGAGCAGCGCCGAACCGACCTAGACTTATTGGAGGAATAAAGGGAACTAGCCAGCATAAAAGAAGCTCGGTACAAACAGCAGATGGCTCGGTATTACAACCAAAGGGTCAAACCCCAACAGTTCCAGGTCGGTGATCTTGTGCTTCGAAACAATGAGATCAGCCTCTCAGAGAAGCTCGGCAAGCTCGAAGCTACGTGGGAAGGGCCCTACAGAGTACACGAAGTCCTCGGCAAAGGAGCTTACAAAATCGCCTATCTTTCGGGCGAACTAATACCCAGAACATGGCACATCGCCCATCTAAAGAGATTCTTCGTATAAGCAACAAAATCTTGCATATAGAGTCTTAGGTTTTCTTTTTTGTTTTTTTTTTGTCTTTTTTGTCCTTAATGTTTTGTTTTTAACGAGCTCGTCAAAACTCTTTTTACTTTGTTTTTGGTCATTTTTAATAAAATTTCCTTTTTGTCTTGCATCTCGTGTCTTTTGATTTGCTTATACGAAATATCCATCATATCAAAATCCCCTCATAAGGTCGAACTACGGTTCCCTTGCGTGGTCAGTAATGACCCGACATGGGGTAACAAATTCCTATAATGCGCAAAGGAAACCCTTTCCGAGGTCCGAGCTCATCTCCCTCCAAAAAGGAAGATCCCACGAGGTCCGAGTCAAACTCCCTCCTAAGGATAAGTAGTTCTCAACTGGGGTCGGAACCAAGTTCCCCCGGGAGGATGAAATACAAGGTCCGAACCATGGTTCCCTTGTCAACACAAAGAGGTCTGAGTCCAACTCCCTCAAAAGATGCAACATGCAAAAAACCAAGGAAGCAATCTTCACGAAGAACAGGAAAGTTCAAAAACTCAATATATATATTTTTATTTCTAACTATTTGGAACAGTTGGGTGTACATAATTACAGGCAGAAGCGAGTTAATCTAGGGGGAAGGATGTTTCTTGCTGAAGCTAAGCCAATCTTCCTCAAAGGAGGAAGGCCCTAGGAGATCATCAATTGAGATTCGACCTCGTCCCCGACCTCGACTTCTTCCAGCAGGAAAACTTCGACCTCGCGGGGCAGCCGAACCGCGACAAACAGCTCGCCTACGCTGGCTCGGACCGACCTGATGTCCCCGCGAAGCCGTTTTCACCTCGCGAGCAGGCATTGTCCGAACGAGGAAGAAGAAAGGTCGCTCCGGACCACGTGCCAAAAGGGCCCGTAACTTAGGTCGGCGGTCCAAAATGCACTTATACTGCCCGCGCTCTCTCCTTCAGCATTTCAAAAGCACCCTGAAGCCCAAAAGACTCGGACCCGAGTGCTTCCTTTAGCGCGATATACTGTTCCAAGTCCTCTTTTGCCTTTAATTCCGCCTCGGAGATGGTGATACCACCCCCGCGACGGATAATATCTTCATACTCGGTATGCTCCTCGACGATCATCTCGTAATCTTTGGGAACGCGGCCAGCTCGATTTCGGGCAACTTCCAACTTCTCCTCAGCCTGAAGAAGCTTGGCCTGAAGCAAGTCGGTACTCTCTTGAAAAGCGAGACGCTTGACTTCGACCTCCTCACAAACCATCTCGTCAGCTCGGCTTCTTGAGATTTCAGCAGAGTACACTTATGGCTGAAAAGCTCCTCGGCTCGGCGGCATTTGTCCTTCCATTGCTCAACAACGGACCGTTGGTCAACCAGGTCTTGTGAAAGGAGAGCTATTTGTATGCGCAAAGTAGAAACACCGACAGAATCCAAGCTCTACACTCGAAAAAAAAAAAATCAAATCCATTCATTTGAAGATATTCCGTACAGATATACAATGAAAAGAAGAGAAAAAAAAAAACCAACTACACTAAAATATCGCCGACCTCCTTGTCCTGAGAAGGTGGCTGTTCGGAGGGGGAACCGTCAAAGTCCTTGTCAGCGGCCGGATGTTCACCCGCCCCAGCCTCCTGCTCCTCCTCCACTTCCTCTTCCGGGCCCGCGCCTTCTTCTTCCTCGTCGCGAAGGGCATCGAAAGCAGAGTCCAGGTCGAGGTCCCGGTCTACCGAGCAGTCAGCAATTTGCTTGACGGACAGCAAAGTGGACGAGCTGGCCAGAGTTTCCAGGATAGGAAAATGATCGAGGTGATCTCGGATCACTCTGGCGTACCGGGAAGGGAGGGCTTCATCCCCTAGCCGCTCGAAGCCATACTTGGAGGCATCCAGGCTGGGGAAGTCCTTGGCGGCCCTCTCCAAGGCAGCCACGGCGAAGTTCCCGTTGATAAGCATGGCCAAGTCATTAGCGAGCTCGGAGAAGCTCTCCGACAACAGGAACCTCCTTGTAAATGCCCGCAGAAGTTCGCCTTGGCTAGCGGCAAGGCGACGACCTTCCCGGTCCTTCGCCGCGTTCAGCTCGGACTCAAGCTTCCGAGCTTTCTCGGACTCCACCTCGGCCTTCTCGAGCTGAGCGGCCAGCTCGGATCGGACAGCTTTCATATCCTCGCCGGCCTTGATCAGCTCGGCCTCAGCCTTCTTCGCTCGGGCATTGGCCGACATCAGCTTTTCTGCGTATCGGCTCTTCTCGTCCTCGTGATTCGAGGACATCTCCCCGACGCTGTTCTTCAACCATCCCACGAACATATCAAGGCCCTGCAAGAAGGAATACAGTTAGCTACACCGGCAACAATCAAGGGAAACTGTATTACTAAAAAGTAATTTTCCACCTCGGAAAAAGGCAGACCAGCCAGCTTGTTGGAAGGAGCTGCCGGGCTCGCATCACTACCCGTGACATCAATGATGTCCACTTCGAGCTGGTCCCCGACCTTCAACCGTTTCTGGGGTGGTTTGGGGGAAGGAGAGCGAACAGTTGCCGCAGCAGCCCCAGCGAGCTGACCCTGATCGGAGGAGGAGGCAGATCGCCCAGATAGCTTCGTTCTCTTAGCCCCGCGAGCTGTAGCCTTGCCATCAGCCCCCTTGATCTTACCGAACTTCACTGCACATACAAATCACGAAAGGAGTCAGGACGATAAATAAACACAGCACAACTATCCTAATAGCACTAGCGGGGCCTCACCCGTCGCCGGATCCACCATATTTTGAGGCTCATACGGGCTCAACCCCGCTTCAGCTAGAGAGTCTTCATTGTAGCTCGCCTCAAAAGGACCGTGGTCCCTTATCGCTTTTACAGCGGATTCCAAATCCTTATCGACCTCTTCTATTACCCACTCGCAAGGCTTTTCTAGCCTCCAAATCAGGTCGATGAAACTACTGTGGCGGCAAAAGAAAAATTTCTGGTGCCACTTGTCCACCTTATTTTGAGTTCGCCCCTTGAACTCAGTCCGAGCTGCCGCGTAATACCAGCCCCCCGCCTTTTTGAAGACAAAGAGCTCGTGAATGAGCTCGGCGGATATTTGGTAACCCCTATCTACCGCTGCCACACCCAAATCCGTAAATTGCCTAAACGAGTTCGGCATTATCTGCCCTAACGCTAAGCCCAACTTCTTCTGGAGCTCAGAATAGGGCTCAGGAAGGGGTAATCGAAGACCAGCGTGCAGGCTGTCCTCATAAATAGTAACAAACCCCATTGGGGGAGAGCATGCCCTATCCTCGAGGCGAGGTTCTATTAATTCCGCGTCGATTGGAAAATTATACGTTTGGGCAAGAAACCTAATTCTAGCCTCATTTAAGGTCGAGGGGTAATCAGCCACTTTCCCCTTCACACACGGGGGCACTATTAAAGATTCGACAGAAGGCATAGCAGATCCTAATGAAAAAATGCTAAAAGCAACACTTCTACTCGAGTCTACTGACGGAGGCAATTCGATGTCACTACTACTACACTGAGAAAGGGAGGCCATACTTACTTGTTCAAACAGAAGGTAAATGCTCCGGCGGGTGATTTGCAACTGTGCGCAGAGGAACCAACGGAGTAAACGCCGGCAGTACCGGAACAGCAGATTAGGGATTTTGGGGAAGAAGGACACCTTTTTTGGAGCGAGAGTTTCTTTTCTGCTAAGGGCGGCGGATGTGAAATAATGTGCAAAACAAACGTTCCAACCTCGGTGCATATACATTTGAATCCCGTTGTTGCATCCGACACATGTGAACGTGGGCCCGTCCTTCTCGGAATATGTACCGTCCCTCAACACAGTTTAAATGGCCCATTACTTTTCCCGCCTCCTGCATCGGGTATGGGCCGGGTGAATCGACTTAACGACCCAACTTAACCAGGCCCCTGATACTTCAGCTCGGCACATCAGCTCGGTAAGAGAAGCTCGTACAGGTGATTTGCGCGATCAATCACCTCGAAAATAAGCTCTCATAGTCTGCGTCTACAAGTCTTCTTTCCTCTTTTTTTGGGGGGGGATGTGATAGTACCGGCCTCATCCTGGGCCCGACCTAAGGCTATTTGGGCCTATATATTAAAGCTCGGCCCACAGAGTTCGGCCCAAACAAAGTCCACATCTGCCTTGAAGACCAAGTAACGAAACCCTACTTTGGAAGAAGATAGAATTCTACTACGAATGGGAATCGGATATACATGTATCAAGCAACCAGATATGTATAAGGAGTCCGATCTCTAGAATGATTAGGGCTTAACCCAATGCTTATAAATAGAAGCAAGATTAGAGGCATAAGGGACATTCAATACTCATTGTACTCTCAAGTATAATAAAAGCTCTCTACATTCTCTCCCGTGGACGTAGATCACATCGATCGAACCACGTAAATTACTGTGTCATCGTGTTATTATTTCTTTTAGCTACTTTCGCAAACCCTAGATCTATCAGATAGTACAACATGTCTTGCATGTAGTAGTTTCATAAAGATCTGCAATTCTCTTGGTTCCTCGAAAATCTTCATATTCTGCAAAAACAAAGGCGTATTAATTCATGACAAACAAATTAAGCATTGCTGATAAACTTCATTTGCTTAATAGAAACAAGAACGAACTGAACGTATTATACCTGTTTCGTGTACAATCAATTTGAAACCTTTGGATCCATCAAAGTCTCAAAATTTGAACCCTTGTCATAGGGCTTGAAAGAGAATTAGTTCACACTTCAGATAAACGCGGAGCTCCTGATGAAAGGGAAAGGCATCACACGGTCTTCATATCGAAAGGAGTATAGATTAGGATTTAGGAGCATCAACAACATCAACTTGATCCAACATTGAACATTTGATGAAAGCCAAGCTTTTCAATGTAAGAGTACTGCAGATTCTAAGCTTCTCTATTTTGTTGCATTTGTAAAGCTCCAATTTCTCAAGCAATGGACACATGGAAATACAATCTTCAAAATCAGAGTCACTCATGTGTTTGTCCTTGAAGCTCTAATTTTCCGAGCATTTGAGGTCAACTATGCACTTCTTCTTCCAGTTGTTAGCATGAAACCAAAATGTTTCAAGATTTGGAGCCGCGATCTCAACAGTCTTGTACCTCCACCCTCCTAAGCTTAACTAGAGAAGAAATCTCAAGATGTAAGAATTCTGAGCAGCAAATTAAAGGAGCCTCGAATCCTCCAACAACGGGCAGTTTTCTTCATCACATTCACCACTCTCAAATTAGACATCTTCATAGCAGCTAAGCTGGACAACAGATCGCCCACTATTCTTATTTTAGATCTCATATAACAATTCATTATGGTGGGTTCTTTTCTTCATTTAAATCCAATTTACCAATCATTTCTTAAAACCCTCTCCATTCAAATCCAATCTACCAACCATAAAACCAGAAATTCTATTATACATGTACACACACCTCTCACATGGAATTATTTTAATAATATAATATAAAACGAGAAGTGGTTGTAGTGTGTCATGTATAATAGAATTTTTCCCATAAAACCCGCTCCATTCTTAAAATCTGTGCTGAACCTAAAGTGTTACACTTATGGTTGACATAATGAGTAATAAATATGAATTAGGATTATTATATAAATAATTAATTTTATATAAATATTACTCCATCCGTCCACAAAAAACTTGCTACATTGTGGACGTCACCGGTTTTAATGAATTATTTGATGTGTAGTGAATAGAATAAGGGTCCCATCTTTTGATGTAATTTTAAATAAAATAATTGTGTTGTGAGTGTTGTGTCCAACATTGACAACTTTTTTAAATAATGGAATATGAGAGGTTAATAAGTGAGTAAATGGATTTATGTGGAGTTTATTACTATTAAACGGATGTGACAAATTGTTTGAGGATGAACGGAAAAAAAAAATTGTGACAAATTTTTATTGGATGGAAGGAGTATTAAATTAATGAATTTAACAGGGAGACGGGTGGGACACTAGAGATGGCAATGGATCTGGACCCGGTCCAGATCCGTTAATCCAAATCCGTTTTTTAGGATTTAGGCATAAAAAATTTGGACCCGATGAATCTGGATCGGATCTGGAGTAAAGGTCCAAAAAACGGATCTAGATCTTGATTCAAAAATTTGAGATCCAGATCCGGTCCAGATCCGGCCCGTGCATCCGGTATACATTATATATATATATTAGTTTTATTTTTAAATATAATTTAGTTTATTTTATAATTTAGTCTAATTTAGTTATTGACTAATTGTAATATTTAGTTCTTGACTTGAATGAGTTAGAAAAATTATTTTAGATGATTATAATGATATTTATGGTTTAATAAATAGTTTTGAACTTTGAAATAATGGTTGAAGTCTTTATATAATTATTATAATGTTATTATTGATTGTTTGCATTAAAAAAAAATTGAAAGTTGAAAAAATTATGAATATGGGTCTAGACCCGCAATCTGCGGATCTTACGGATCTGGATCTGAATTTTAATTTTTTAGAACTAATGGATCTGGACCGGATCTGGACGAAATGTTCAAAAATCGGATCTGGATCTGGACCAAGCAAAATCCGGTCCAGATCCAGCCCATTATCATCCCTACTCAGGACACATAAACGTCCGGAAAGGAGGATCAGGTTTCAACACCTAAGAATGCAGTATCAAATCCTTCCCTTTTTACCTTCCAAAAAAAATATCCCTCACTTGTTGCTTGGTTCAGTGTTTAAATTACCACACATATTTATGGTGAAAATTGAGAGATAATAAATTTAATGTCAAGAAAACAATGAATGTCAAGAAAACAAATGGCATCTATGAACAAGACAAAACTTCTAAAACTAACAATCTTTCCCTCCATGAAAAAAATGGTGTCTCCAAATATCAAACAATACGATAGTCATAGTCCAACCATCATTCAACGACCATAGTTTTGAGATTCACTCTCAATAATGTAAATGATCTATTAATTATTCTTCTGTCTTTCGTTTCTAGATCTCCATGTCAAGTTGTAAGATGTCGTCTCTACAAAGTCCGAGGTTGAAACCTTAACATCTTCAATGTAATGTCTCCAACATTTGTTTGAGGAGTGGACTCTGCAGCAGGTCGGACTATCTTCTCGGTCAATTATCAGCGTGTTTATCAACTGCAACGAAGAGTCAGATAATGAGAGCATGTACTAGATAAGATTATCACCGGTAAGTGCATAAAGTACTAGAACAAAAATGCGAATAACAAGAGTACAATTTCATAGAAAAGAACATTTCCAAGATTTCCTTTCATTTAGATGAACCGGAAGAGCAACTAGCAAACATTCTTACGGAGGTCGTCCCAAGTAAAATCCTACACGACTCACTCGACACGTTAGGCATCCAAGGTCTATGCACCAACTAGAGGGGGGAGCGTTGGCGTGAGTTTCCCTAATTAACTTCAACTACCAATTATGTACTTCATTTCAGTGTTGTATCTTCGTATATAATATATCCAATGCAAATATAATTTTTTCTCTCTCAAATATCATTTTTTTTTTCTCTCTAATCATCCTAAGGGCAAAAATGATGCGTATCTACACTTGACAAGATGATCATTTGCTTATATACTCAATCAAGGAAAACACTAAATTTATGAAATACAAGAACACACAACCAACAGCAATACTACATATATATATATAATTATAATCTAGTAAGCTACACACATTGCATAATTGCAAATTCTCATAATTGCATAATGTTTGCTATAAAGTAATCGCAATAACAATTTAGACTCAACCTCGGCTATAATGTATTTTGTAACTGCAAATATTACCTTTAGTAGTTCGCCATTGGATGATAGTATAACAAGACTCTTTCCGTGGCATTCCCTCAACCAATTGTCAACATTTTTCACAACTTTTGATGATGATGTAGTTAATTCTATCTTGCAATCTTCACTTTGAAAAAAATCCGCTTCTCTTGGATCTTCAAAAATCTTCATGTTCTGCAAAAACACAAACATATACATTCATGAGAAAAACAAGCATAAATCTCAAGAGCTTAATATGCCTAACACAAAAACAAGAACGAACGTATTATACCTGTTTCGTATATAAAATCAATTTAAATCCTCTGCATCCATCAAAGTTGCAAAAAAAGTTCTCACACGTAGCATTTGATCTCTGATTATAGGGCTTGAAAGAGAACTTCACTTCAGATAAACGCGGAGCTTTGATGAAAGGGAAAGACATCACACGGCCTTCGTATTGGAATGAATAGAGATTTGGAGCATCAACATCAACTTGATCCAACTTCGAACATTGAGCCAAAGCCAAGCTCTTCAATGTCTGACTGCAAATTCTAACCTTCTCTATTTTGTTGCATCTGATAAGCTCCAATTTTTCAAGCAATGGACACATGGAAATGCAATCTTCAAACGCAGACTCACTCATCGTCTTGTCCTTCAACGTTAGATTCCTCAATTTTCCCTTACATTTGAGGTCAATTATGCACTTCTGCTTCTCTTTAGCATGAAACCAAAATGTCTCAAGATTTGGACATGCGATTTCAATTCGTTTAACCCCTCGACATTCTTGTACCTCCACCCTCTTAAGCTTACCGAGGGACGAAATCTCTAGATGTGACAATTTTGGGCAGTGAACGATCCTCAAATCCTCCAACAACGGGGAGTTCTCGAAGAGTTTCTTCATCGAATTCACATCAAGAAATCCAGCCTCTTTAAATGAAATTCTTCTCAAATTACACATCTTCATAGCAGCTAAACCGTGCAGCGAATTACCTGTGACCTTCAGGAAAGTTATCGAACTCGACTGAGTCAAATCAACGGGCCACACGTAGTCCTCCAATGTAACCACGCGAACATCAAGCGCCCTCACATTCTTAGCCATGGCGGCACGAATCCATCCCGCGATACGCTGCATACCAACATCTTCCGCGTTCAATCTGAACTCATCAACGCTTTCAACGCGATCAAGCCTCGTCGCCAACGATTTCTCAACATATTCCTCGAAATCAATAAATCTTCCCTGTCTGCCCATCCAAAACCGCCTCTCATCAAAATCAAACGACTGATACGAATCGAACAAGCGTTTCCAATTCTTCGAGAGAACAATGGTGCGCACCACGTCTTTCGTGCAGCGAATGAAACTGAAGATGTGGTGGATGATCGAGTCCGGCAACGCCGATATCCGATCGGAATCTTCATCTTCTCCGGCGATCTTTGGCATCTCATCTTCTCCGGCGATCTTCCGCATCTTTTCAACTTTATCGATATTCAAATCTGTAATTCGTCGCCTCTTCCTCGTTCTCTTCTTCCTCAATTCATGATCGTCGCTGCGGTCGAGCCCTAGTGATTTAACGGCGTCGCAAACCCTAGGAAGGCGCGATTGGAAAAGAAATCTCCGCCGCCACATCGTAGAATTTCTGATAAACATTCAATTTGTGTTTTTCCACAGATTAAATTGGTTGGAGTTGTTAGCATGAGAGGCGGCGTAACGAAAATAAAATCAAAATTAGAAAACAAATAAATAATAATTATACTTTTTCACACCCAAACTATGATTTTTTTTCACAATCACACCCCAATCTAGGGGTGAGCAAAAATAACCGAAAATCGAAAATCAAATCGGTTTGATTTGGTTTGGTTTGTTCGGTTTGTTAGATTTGTTTGATTTTATTTTTTTTAAATTCAATTTGTTTGGTTTGGTTTGTTTGATATTTTGGCAACCAAACTAAACCGAAAACCGAATTTATATATATATATATATATTTATAATATATATATATATATATATTAATTATATTTATATATAACTTTTCTCAATAATAAAAAATAATTTGAAAGAATTGAGTCGCAAGTAGAGGGGGCCAAAAGAACCGGAACCGTCGGAACCGAACCAAAATCGGCGGTTCCGAAACCGGAACCGAACCGTCGGTTCCGAAACCGGAACCGAACCGTCGGTTTTGGTTTGGAACCGAGAACCGCATCGACGGCGGTTCGATTTCGGTTCCAAAGTTGCGGAACCGAGAACCGCCGGTTTCGATTCCGAACTGCCGGTACCTCCTATTTTATTTTTTATTTTTTATGTTTTTATCTATATTTATGTTACAATTCATATTTATTTTACCTAAATGTTACATTAGAATGCATAAAATTATAATTAAACAAGAAAAAGTAGCAAAAAATGAAAAAAAAAATACAAAATTGAACCCCAAAATATACGGTTCCGATTTGAAACCGTCGGAACCGAACCAAACCGAAACTTGCGGTTCCGGTTTGGAACCGAAACCGAAGTGGTCGACGGTTCGGTTCCGGTTCCCTTGGGGTGGAACCGAGAACTGCCGGTTCGATTCCGGTTCCGAAACCGAACCGAACCGCAGCCACCTCTAGTCGCAAGAGCTTGTTGGATCCAATAAAACTTGAAATAAAGCGCGAATATCAAAATCAGGCGATAAGGCAATAGACCGATCTTTTTATTGTTCGTTTAATATTTTGGTTTTTCCTATAATATGTGTGTGTATGTATATATATATATATATATATATATATATTAAATACTATTATTGTATTAAGTATATTTTTGTTGATTTTGGATGAAATATTTAGAACATATATGATCATTCGGTTTGTTTGAATTGGGTTGGTTTCAACTTTTAAAAATTTGGTTTATTTGGTTCAATTATTCGATTTGTTTGGTTTGGTTTGGTTTTAATTTTTAAAAATTTAATTTTTCTGTTTGGTTTGGGTCAAAACCAAACCGAATAACCGAATGCTCACTCCTCGCCCAATCTAAAGAGTGTATCAATTTAAATACACGAATAGTTCAATTTTTACAAGTACATACCTTAGTTTGAAATCCGGCGACGGAAATCCTACGTAGCTTGCCGGAATCCGAGTTGGACGCTAAAAAGAAAATTAAAATCAAATTACAATTAAGTAAAAAATAGAATTAAAAAAAAAGGAAAAAGTGTTGGAGCAGCTAGCGGTTTGCACTCCTCTTCCTCCATGTTTCTCCTCACCGCCCCCTCCCAAACCACCACCGATGAAAAGGATATCAATTGTATTGATCCAGAAAAATAGAATTTTCACCTGAATATCCTTGGTGATCGTACCGGAGGTGGAGTTTTAGCAATGGGGCAGTGATTTGGGAGGGCGGCGGCGGGGAGCAAGATGGAGGAGACGGCGAGGAAGAAGCTTGTTTCTGCAAATTGCAAGCTGGGCCAATTATTTTTCCTCTTTTTCATTTTTTTTCTTCTTTTTTTTTCCTAGATGTAATTTAATTTGAACTTTTTTTTAGTATCCATCTTAAATTCCGGCAAGCCAAATAGAATTCCGTCACCGGAAATTTAGCTCACGGTGTAATTGTGAAAAAGCCAAATAGAACTCCGGTGGATTGGTCCACATCAAAATAGTCTTGTTCATTTCATTGCTTCGCATGCTCGTTATCCAAACTTTTGTATTGATGCGGACAATCCACTTTTATAATGCCGCTCAGGACGTTTGTTCTCTTTCTGAATGAAATTCTGATTTCATCTAAAAAAAATACTGTTTAATGATTTAGCCAGCATAAGAATTTTAAATTTAAAACAAAGTATAAATTAGAATAAGATATTATCAAAATCAACACTACTCGACAATAATAACATTAAACTAAACACATGAAATTCAAATTGAAAAACTAAAAATAAAAATTAGCAGGGAAGGGGTTTACCAAGTGGGCCCGTTTAGTTGGCAAGTATTATGCTCAGGAAAGTATTTTGATTCCCGATTATTAAATTTCCGTGTTTGGTACAATAAGAAAAATAATCTGATTCCAACAATTTAAATTCTTATGTTTGGTTTAAATTTTTGAAAAGTAAGAAAAGTAATTAAAATCCACAAGATATGAAAAGTAGCCTAATATTCTAGGATTTTTCTTCCCTAATAAAATATAGGTATTCTTTATCCATGATTCGAGTATTTTAATCGTAGGCTAAACATAAACAAAAACATCCCCTCTCTGTTCTGATTCTTGTTCCTCTTTCTTCAAGTCGCCTCTCTTGCGTTCTCTATCACGGCAATGAAAACATAAAGCTCTGCAATTTTTGTTTTAGTTCGTGATTTCATATCAATTTATTTTCATCCCATCTTCAATTTTCCGGCGGCCCTTACCATTCGACCGCCTGCAGCAGTCCTGTCGCTACCTTCCGTTCGCTTCTCGCCTTTGACAGTCAGCCGCCGCTTCACCATTCACTGCGACCTCCTGCCATCGTCGCACCACATGGTGACTACCGTCTATGAATCAAATTAAATTTGAAGGAATTTATTTTCCTTTTTTGATGGTGGCGTGCCTTCACTCCATCCCCAAGGCCGAGCCCAATTTATGCTATAATCTGGTGAATTTATGCTAGAAACTTGTAATTTCAATTTTGTTTTTTTTTTAGAATCCGTAAAAATAAAATGGTATTTGCATTTTGGTGAGCATTTGACTCTGGTTGTGGTTGTGTTTGGTGTGAAAACAAAAGTGATGAAATGAATTGTTCTCAATTTTTCTGTTAGTTTTGATTGATTTGAATATTGTCGAATGTTTACTGAAGAATGTTGTTGTTGGAATTGTTCTTATTGGGATGAACAATAAACGAACGACAATTGGGATTATAGAATTTGGGAGGTGAAATCTGGCTTCTGTTTAAAAGGTTGAATCATTTTGTGCCCTTTCCAAACGGAGAGTAAGAAAACTTTTAAGATTAATTTTTCTCATAATTATATTCCGTGAATTTATATTTTCTTTCTAGAAACTTTTTATTTTTGAATCTACCGTGATACGGTCTTTAAATTTAATGTTATAATTAACTAGTAAGTAGCCTGTCGAGATTCGACGGGAAATAACTTAAGTTTTGATTTATGTGTATACCTTTTAAAAAAATTATATTTTATTTAGAAGTTGTGATGTTGTTTGCATATAATTAGGAATTAGAACGCATATTCATTCATTAAGTATTTTTCAAATTTAAATTTGTTTAGAGTTTTTTTTACATATTGTCGTCCTAATCTTAATTAAAACAGTAACTTTATTGTACATACCCGTCTCAAACCCGTTGGCTAATACTCGATAAATATCTGAACACTACAAAGTTAATATTAACTAAAATTAATAAAAATCCTTCTTGTTATGTCTATTTGAACCGTCTCGTTGGTCTATGCTAAATTGATATCCTTAATCTTAGCCAAAAGGCCAAAAAAATTAAATATATAAATTAATATTGCACAAAATACATAATTTAAGATAAATAGAAATAGCGAACAGTGGGCGTTATCTATTAATGATGTCTCTATTATACTTCCTCTCTTGACCTCTGATATACACAGACCTGGTGCGCTGATGGTGTTGTCATGTTTAATACTCGATAAAAATATGAACACTACAAGTACTATTAATTAAAAATAGTAAAAATCCTTATTTCTAGTGTTATTTGAACCGTCTCGTTGTTTTATGCAAAATTACTCGCGTGATAAAAATCTGAACGAAGTTAATATTAATTAAAAATAGTAAAAATCTTTCTTTCTAGTGTTATTTGAAATATGAACAAAGTTAATATTAATTAAAATTAGTAAAAACCTTCGTTTTTAAATATATTTGAACCGTCTCGTTGGTTCATGCTTAATTGATATATTGAATCTTTGCCAAAATGCCGAAAAAAATATGTTTACATCTTCAAATTTTTTTGTTTTTTTTGTTTTTAGCTATCTTTCCCACATTTTGATTATGTATATATTTTCTAGCAAACACTAATCGAAGTTTTTTGAAAAACATGAATGAAAATTGAAGAGGATTCCATATAGACATGTTGATAAAATATATTTAATTAGTCTTCATAGGAATTTTCATTTACAAATTTTCTATTGACCTCTTAAAATGCTAATTTGCTTTTTTAAAATTTGTCGGTTACTTTAAATTTAATTATTAGCGCTGCTTAGAGACTAACTTAAAACATAATTTTATTTCTAATATTTAAACATAATTCAGAATGATAATTCTTCTAATACATAATATAGTGTCATAATATGACACATAAAAGTCTATTAGAATTCAATAACAACATGGATAGATCAGTACTACAACATTTAATAGTTTATTAAAAGTTAATGACATTACACACGGAAAAATAAATAAAAATAGATTACAAATATTAATTAAATACATACTAATGAACATAATAATTAATAATCATAATGATAGATTCGAATTAGAATATATATATATATATATAAATTAATTAAATTGATTGACTAATACTTTTCGAGCGCTTACAATTCTATACATAATCTAATTGACGATATAATTTTATAATTGTAGTATAATATAATAAAGGAAACTTTAATGAATATACTGTCACATAATAGGAACGTAAAAAATTTTATAATATTAAATATGTATATATATATAGATTATTATATATTATGTTTTAATTTATGTGTATACATTTTAAAAATAATTTTATATTTTATTTAGAAGTTGTGATATTGTTCGCGTTAATTATTAATCAAACTTAACAAATTAATTTTATTTCACGTATCTAAATTTATAATTAGGAATGACAATGAATTGAGTATACTCATTTATTATGTATTTTCTAAATCTAAATTTGTTTAGAATTTTTCTACATATTCGTCCTAATCTCGGTTAAAATAGTGACTTTACTGTACATACTCGTCTCAAATCCGTTGAGTAATACTCGATAAAAATATGAACACTCGAAGTAATATTAATTAAAATTAGTAAAAATCCTTCTTTCTATGTTATTTGAACCGTCTCGTTGGTTTATTCTAAAATACTCGATAAAAATATAAATAAAGTTAATATTAATTAAAATTAGTAAAAATCCTTCCTTTTTAAGTATATTTGAACCGTCTCGTTGGTTCATGTTAAATCGATATCTCTAATCTTTGCCAAAATGCAAAAAAAAAATGTTTACATCTTCAAAGTAATATTAATTAAAATTAGTAAAAATCCTTCTTTCTATGTTATTTGAATCGTCTCGTTGGTTTATATTAAATTATTCAATAAAAATCTAAACAAAGTTAATATTAATTAAAATTAGTAGAAATTCTTCTTTTTAAGTATATTTGAACCGTCTCGTTGGTTCATGCTAATTAAATCGATATCTCTAATCTTTGCCAATTTTATAATATTAAATATATATATATATATTATATATATATATATGAATTAAGAATGTATAAAATAAGAATTTATAAGAATGCATTTCGAAATTGTTATTATTTTAATATGTGTAATAGAATAAATTAGTTAAATAGAGGGAAAGATAAATATGAGATGTGATTAATAGATAAACATGTGATATTTCAAGAATATGAAATTAATAAAAATTAGAATATATTTAAATTAAAATTAGACAAATTACCAGAATAAAGGAAAATCTGAACGGAGCACCGTTGATAAAACAACTTTATTTTCGTATTAGTAATAGATATTGAATTCAAAGCGGATCTAGCTAATTAGTTATTTTTATTATATTTCCCATGACAATATAATTTGATAGAGAAGCAATTTCCATAAAATAAAAAAATAGCATCGTAAAACATAAATTGCGTAATGCCTCGATTGTATAAAAAAACGAAAATAATAAAGCGAATTGCAATAGAGGATATCTAGCATGTGAAATTTCATTAAACTAAACAAACTATCACTTGCTATAAGGGGGTGACTGGTACGCAGGAATGAGGCTGGAATGGAATGATCATTCATACAGTCATTCCTAATCTCATGACTGTTATCATTTTACTGCAAGGAATGGTCATTCCCTTAGCAATGACTAATCCCATGAACATGGGTTTAGCCATTCCTCCCTTCCCCCTTGGTATTAGCTATTCCTCATCTTAAGGAATGAACTTTATTATTATTATTATTATTATTATTATTATTATTATTATTATTATTATTATTATTATTATAACAATAATAATAATAATAATTTTATTATTATAATTAGCATAATAATAATACTTATTATTATATTAGTATCAATATTATCATATTAATTATTATGAAAATAATTATAATAAAAAATATAAAAAAATAATGATAGAATAATAATAATTGATTAAAGTAATAATTATAATTAGTATTAATATTATTATAAACCTGATTATAATAATTATAATGAAACTACTAAATAATAATATTTATTAGCATTAGCATTAATATTATTATAATAATTATTATTATCTTAATATTAATTATTATAATTAAAAAATAATAAACAATAATAATTATCATTAGTATTATTATTATTAAGATAATTATAATAATTATAATAAAATATATTAAAATAATTAAAGTATAAATATTATTTTAATTATTATTAACCTAATTATAATAATTAAAATAATAATAAATAATTATTATTATTATAATTATTTGTATTATTAAGCTAATTATAATCATTATAATAAACATAATAAAATTAAAATAATAATTAATATTTATTATTATTAGTATTAATATTATTATAATTGTTATTAAAAAACTAATTATAATGAGTATAATAAAAATAATAATAATAAACCTATCATTCCATTCCTGATGTATACTGATTCATTCATTTCCTATCTTCATTCCATTACAAGTGTCATTCCATTCCCACTAAATTTCATTCATGTCTACCAGTCACCCCCTAATTATTTAAATTTAAAATACTACTATTATCAACTTTCCTTGCACAACCAAGATTTCATTTATACTCGAAAATAATATGATACTATATAGTATATACCCTTGCAATTTCATCTCATCTTCATAAATTTCAATTCACAAATTAACTATCAAATTACAATTAAATCAGAACCCCAAAAACTCAGAAGAATGCTCCAACAAATGATCCAAAGCAGCAGGAGCAATCTTCCTTGCAAACAGAAAACACACATTGCTAGGCTGATTGTTGTACGTGCATGATCCATCACGGCCAGCAATGGCTGCCTTAAAGAACTTATCATTGAGGTCGTTCTCATCGAACGAGGCCGGGTGGGGCCCGCCCCTCGACCAATCGACCCACATGAGGGTCCGGTTCGCCAGTAGGTGAGGGGACCGGAGGGTCAGCATAGTAGGCAAGTAGTGCTCATCACTATAGCAGCTATGAGGCCTGCAGAACTGCTCAAACTTGGGGTAGTATAGGGAGTCCTGAACGACGTCGACTGCCAGTTTCCTGCTGATCTCGAACCACTGAGACCCTTTGCGCCAGTCGGAGAGGTTCACCTCGGGGGCCATGTGCTCGTTGTAGCGCCCCCGGCCATAGGGGCCATCCTCATCAAATGCACCAAGGAAGCTGAAGTGGGATTGGGAGATGTATGTGTAGATTGTGGTGAAGTTTTGGAGAGGAATGCAGGCCTCGGAGACGAGGACGAACCACTCGTTGGAGATGTCAAGGAGCGCGTTGGCTAGAAGGCGCCTCTCCGCGTCGCACATGCTCATCCTCCCCCACTCAGCAACCTTACAAGAGCAAGAACAAGATCAAGAAGGTGTATCACTTATCCATAAGCCAATTTTGTACTAATTGAAAATTCTTGTGCCCAAATTAAGACATTTTCAACAACATTGTAACCAAATTTCAGATCTTTCAGAAAACATCCAATTCATGAAAAGATTGAATACAGAATTGAGAACTTGTGTAGTTACTAAGGACATATATAGCATGTAGACAGAGAAGTAAGTGAGAGGATCAGATATGATCATATGACACAGAGAAGAGCTTCATCCCTCCATTTTTAATAAAGTAAAATCTATAATATTATAGGCAAAGCAATGTATAAAAAGATCCCAAAATAATACATTTCAAGCATAAGCTAGCTTAGAAGTCCCATGAATTTCTACGAAAAAATAAAGTAACAAACAATTAAAATTGAAATAGACAAGGAAACACAATCTCATGAGAGAGAAAGAGGGGGATGGTGATCTCAATACCTGGCTAGGTATCTGCCTGGCATAGAAGGGTGAAGAGGGATGAAAATCGGGCTCAAAGGAAGGCGAGGAGTGAATGTAGATCGAGTAAAGCTTCTCGTTCCCTTTGAAAAACCTCTCCCACAAAGGTGAAAGGGGCAGAGGTCCTCTTGTCAAGAACATGAATGCAATCTTGGGAGTCCTCTTGAAGGGGTAACTCTCAATCATAGGCACCAATGAGGCGCGCCAAAAGAGCTCGTTGTCATTCATTTCGTGCTTGAGGGTTGATGGAGGCCTAATCCAGCTCTCTAAACCCCCCTCTGATCCTTGAACACAGCCATGGGGAGTTTGCATCCTCGAGGCAGTCGAGGAAACAACACTGTGGATGCTGATATACCGGTATGTATACATACTGATATACAGAAAAACTAGGCCTACTCCCAGCAAGAGGAAGAGAAGTAGTAGCCTAAGAGGCAAATGTTTGCTGTAATTGTGCATAATCCTTAGAGGAATTTGGCCTTCCTCTAATGTGCTAAAACTTCCCACTCTAGATTGCATCTCTAAACTCAATTCTAAAACCTTAAAATCCTCAACTGTACTAGGAATTAAACTGTCCTTTTCTTACAATCTCGATAAATCTTGATCACAATCCAAACGTGAACAGAACAGAACAGAACAACAGATACATGAAAGAAGATTGTGAAACCCTAGATTAAAAGAAGCAGCATGTCAGCCTCTCACATCACCATGTATATATATATATATATATATGAGTGAGAAAAATCAAGAATTCTTGTGTAACTAACAAACTCCAAGAATGATGAGCTAAACAAAAATGTGGCAAGAAATAAGAGAAATTCTAGCTTTTCAGGACATGGGCATTCAAGAAAATTAGTAAAAATTCAATCTTTACAACAATAATTGAATAATCTCAACCAAGGATATCATGGGCCAGTTCCTTACCAAACGGGAAAACCTCGGAAAATGTTGCAATCAAACATGTCATGAGGGAATGGGACGAATTCAAACCTAAGATCTTGAAGCTGATTTTCTTACCCAAAATGCAACAACAGAAGCCAATGGAGGTACGAGGAAAAATGAGGGAAACAGAGACAAAAATGAAAATTTAAGAATTATGGTGGCAAATGGGATGTTTTATTCGCCATCATCGAATAAATGTGCATAACAACAGCACAAAAAAGAAAAGACTGAAATTAATTTATTGATGCATCCAGAAATGAGAGAGCGTTTGGGTTTGAAGAATGAAACTGATTTTAGTTTTAAATAATGCTTTAAATTTCTCCTGCCCAAAACGTTGGAAACACGTCTCTCCACCATAAGAGATGCAGCACTCTTGAGGCATTAAAATCAACATTGAAGAGAGATGGCGAAGTGATGAGAGAGAGAGTTTCATGATTGGATTTGGAAAAATAATACTGATTTAATTTAAGGAAAGTGGAAAATAAAATGAGGAAAATGTGGGACAAATTCATTTCACCAGATTTGCCTCGGATTGTGTTCTTGTAACAGAATTTTTGTCGAGGGCTGGTCAAATCTGAATCATGGTACAATAATATTATATTTTATACGTATTCATTATTATCAATATATTTAACACGTACTCCTTTATTTATTTATGCAATATAAACAAATGACACAATTGCAAGTCTGTGGTTTGGATGCATGCATGCAAGTTTGCACCGATATAAACAAATTATTATTAATAGTAAAGAAAATGATTAAAAAAATGGAAATATTATATTTTCATGTTCAAATCCACCTACCATGTATGATATGTGAAATAATTTATTAATATCTAATATCTGTTTTCGACTAACTATAATATTATTTCATGCATATATTATTCCAAAATAATATTATCTATTCCTTTTCTGTCATTTCCCTTTCCTTAATAAACCCCTATTAATATTCCTTTTTTTAGTTAGATCCATTAAATATTCTTTGAGCATTAATTAATCTTTTTATTTTACATGAGTAAATAATAGTATAGTGGGATGGTTTTATGTATTTTTTTTTGAAAGGGTTTTATGTAATTTTGTCAAATACATTTAACACGTTAATTTTCTTATGTGAGAAATGTAGGAGACTATATAATTTTGAGACAATTAATGTAAAATGATATAATGATCATATTATACTGTTTACTGGCGTTGTATGATTTGTCATAATTTATGTTGTTGGAATTCTTTTATGTACTCAAGCCTTGGGGTGAGGAAAACAAACCGAAAAATCGAACCGACCGACAAATCGTACCGAAATCGTCCCGAAAATATGGTTAACCGAACCGACGGTTCGGTTTATTTTCCTAATTTTAAAAAATCGAGGGTAACGGTTAGGTTTTTATTTTTATATATAAAAACCGATGGTAATTAACTGAACCGAACCAAAACTCATTTCAAATTATAATTTTACTAATTATATGTTATAAAATTATTATACCAACTAATTATATGTTATAAATTATAATATTAACTAACTTAATTTTACTACTTTGACTTGAAAACATGAGAATGTTCATTTTATTATTTATATTTCTTTAAATGTATATTTCGAATCCACATTTTAAGATATGAATTTTTGTTTTTCATGCTATGAGTTATAAAAAAATTGAAAGTTTTCTTTCTACATGGTTAACCGTTGAATAACGGTTAACCGAACCGATTTTTAGGTTAACCGTTATAGTGGTTTTTATTTTCTACATTTTAGCGGTTAATTGAACCGATTAAAAACCGTATGGTCGGTTTTTTTTTGTAGCAAACGGTCGGTTAACCGAACCGTGCTCACCCCTACTCAAGCCAATTGTACGTATACTATATGACAATTCTTACAAATTTTATAGAAAAGGTTATATTTTAATTTTTTATGGCCTAATATTTGGAGCATTTGTGAAAATGGTTCCACTTTTATGTTTTAAAAAAAAGCTAACGTTTCGAAAGAATTGGAAATATATACTCCCTCCGTCCCATTTATATAGGCGGATTAAAATTTTCACAAGGATTGAGAAAAATGATTGGAAAAGTAAATTATATAGTAAATTTCTTAATATGTCCCTTTTTATTATTTGACTATGTATTTTTTTTATGAGTTAATCAAAGAATTAAATAGGGATATATTAGTAAATGAGCTAAAAAACATTACTTTTTATGGAAACAAGCATATATATTTGGGACATCCGAAAAAGGAAAACGAGCCTATATAAATGGGACAGAGGGAGTATATATATAGTATGAGTCTATCCTTTCAGGCCCGTTCGGTTGCACAAATTGAGTGTGATTATTGGCTATGTATGATTAAGTCTTGTGTTTGGTGTATAGGATCCAATCATGCCAGACCCAATAATACTGAGATTAGATGGTCTGAGACTAAACTCACGACTACTTGTCGGAGCCTACCCCTGCGATAAAACAAGTCTTGAACACAAGAATACATTTTTGTTCTTGAATATTACGGTAGACAATATATTTCTCTCCATCTCCTCTCACCTCTGTATTTGTGGGATTCAGATTTGTGAAAGTTGAGGTCAGAACACATGTATTTAATTTCTACACATCTTTCCCTTGAAATGAGTTGTTTAATCTCAGTAAAAATCCAACAAATTTAACCTTTTTTTCTAGGGTTCTATATATACACGTATACATTTGCATCCAATTTCGTGTTATTTGGTAAATTGAGACCGATGCATTTGATTTAGCCCCATTTCTCATCTCTCTTCTTCTTGATTTTTTTATTTCAAAATTTGGTTTATAATCTAGAAGACCCATTAACTCCTGTTCAAGAAAATTAATTAGCTCCTGTAGTCAAACTTTGAAATTTATCCAAGAGTTATATAAACTTCAAGATTCATTGTTCTGTTCGGATTTTATGTATGCATTAATCTAATTTGGGAGTGTTTGGTTAGCAAATTAAGTTCCATTATTCATAATTTATAATTTAATTTAAATTGTATTTATAGTTTAGTTTTATACCAAAATATTTTTTAAGTTAAAGTAATGTGAAATTCATAAATCAACATATTATACACCTTCTTGAGAGATATATTATATAGGGGCATATTAGTAAATGAACAATGTTTTAGTACTATATAATCTTGCAAATCAAACATGATTGTAAGATTGTATAAAAATTGACAGCCCAACCAAACAACTTTTTTTAGCTATGATTTAGTCTTGGACTCTTGGCTTATCTCATACTATATTTGACTGTTATCTTGTCTAGGAAACCGAACATGACCTCACATTCAAATTCTGACATGAAAGGCAAAATCCGATGTGAAAATATACAAAATAAGATCGAATATTCATATCGAATTGGACCTTCCACATCAGAATTTTGAGGCCAAAAATATAGGAAATAATATATGATTGATGATATTTCATATTTCCCCCCTACAATAATTAATAAGACTTGGTCTAGTAGTTTATTTAATAATATACATATATATATCTTGTGTAATTTTCTAAAAAAATAAATAAATAATAAGACTTACTTTAATAACCACGTGCATTCACCAACACCTACATGATTCGCTTTTTGTAGAAAAAAAAATTAATTGCAAAATAATGCACCAAACTTTTACTCCATTTACAATTCCATCACAGAATTTAAATATATACCATTCTTCTAATTGTAATTGATTATATCCTGATTTAAGGTCAAATTTGCTAAAAATCTTTTTATTTTGGATTAAACTAATTAATCCATCCTTATTCGGAATATTGTAACCATCATCTATGGTGTTATCATTTAATCTTTTATAATTGGAACTGGTGAATTAGATTTTTTAAAAAAATCTCAAAATAAAGAAAGTCACAGGATAAATAAAATAGAAAATGAAACAATGTTTTATTTAGGAAATTTTTTAGGTCACGAATTAGAAAAAGGACCAAATATTACAAAAAGCATAAATTACCCTATAATTCAAAGACTTGAAAAAATAGGATTAATAGGTGAAGACATTACTAAGACAAAAGTAAACTATTTAATAAACCAAAAAATTAAAAATCCTGATATAAGGATTATTACAGCAAATATAGAATATTCTCCAATTTTTCCAAAATTTCCACTGCTATATGCAGCAATTCTTTCTTCATTTTTGGGGCAATATTTATTTTTCTTGCATAACATAACAGCTCCCCATCCTTCTTTGGAGCCATCACATTCTATAATAATATAATCTGTTACTAGAGGTAATTCTAGTGGGTTAATTATTTTAGCAAAAAACCATATTACTCTTAGTAAACAAGTTTATAGTTTTCCTACAAACAGATATAGTCAGACATCAGAGTTCGCTCGAAAGCGTGGTGGAACTGGTGAATTAGATTTTTTAAAAAAATCTCAAAATAAAGAAAGTCACATGATAAATAAAATAGAAAATGAAACAATGTTTTATTTAGGAAATTTTTTAGGTCACGAATTAGAAAAAGGACCAAATATTACAAAGAGCATAAATTACCCTATAATTCAAAGACTTGAAGGAAATAATCATATTAGCTGTTTCATTTGTAAATTATTCCCAGCTATTGATAAAAGATATCAATGTAATAAATGTTTTAAAGAAATATGCTTCCTATGTATACATGAAATTTTTAAAATAAATACTGAATTAGAAGGAAGAACAACAAATATAATAGAACAGGATGAAAAATTAAATTTTTATAAAGAAAGAATAAATAAACATGAGTTAGCTATTGAACTCATAAACCAAAAAATACAACTATTAGAATTTAAGAATAATATATTAGAAGAAAACTTGATAGAGAAGAATTTAGCAAATATAGAATATTCTCCACTTGATAGGATTATTACAGCAAATATAGAATATTCTCCACTTGATAGAGAAGAATTTAAAAAACAAATTCCAGAAATGTTAGAACAAAAATTAATTAGAAGATCAGAAAGTCCACATAGAACATCAGCTTTTATAGTTAGAAATCATTCAGAAATAAAAAGAGGAAAAGCAAGAATAGTTTATAATTATAAAAGATTAAATGATAACACCATAGATGATGGTTACAATATTCCGAATAAGGATGGATTAATTAGTTTAATCCAAAATAAAAAGATTTTTAGCAAATTTGACCTTAAATCAGGATATAATCAATTACAATTAGAAGAATGGTTTAAACCATGGACAGCTTTTTCCTGTCCAGAAGGACATTTTGAATGGAATGTTTTGAGTTTTGGCTTAAAAAATGCTCCATCAGTTTTTTGGAAGAAGTAGTACGTCAAATATTAATGACATAGTTTCTAATACATTTTTAAATAGAATAACTACAAGAGGATCAGGAAGTAATTCTTCCGAAAATATTGTTCAAATTGAAGATGAAATTAATATAGACAGAAATTTAGAATTATACAATAATCATCAAATTGATATTTTAAATCCAAGAATTTTATATCAAACAGGCATGATGAATATTAACACAGTATTAATAAGAAGCAGTAGGGAAGAAAGTCTAAGAATAGTTGAAAATACTCAAATTATAGACTTAATCTCACCAGAAACAATAATAAAAATTCCAAAAAACGATTTGTCCATATTGGATTAGTTGTTATAGGAATAAAAGGATTAGGAAGAAAAGAGTTAGGTACTAAAGTTTTAACAATATTAATGGATAAATCTTGGAGTACAAATATGAAAAAAGCAACTATTTCCGGAATGGAAGTAGATATGAGTCTGGTGAATTAGATTTTTTAAAAAAATCTCAAAATAAAGAAAGTCACAGGATAAATAAAATAGAAAATGAAACAATGTTTTATTTAGGAAATTTTTTAGGTCACGAATTAGAAAAAGGACCAAATATTACAAAGAGCATAAATTACCCTATAATTCAAAGACTTGAAAAAATAGGATTAATAGGTGAAGACATTACTAAGACAAAAGTAAACTATTTAATAAAACAAAAAATTAAAAATCCTGATATAAGGATTATTACAGCAAATATAGAATATTCTCCACTTGATAGAGAAGAATTTAAAAAACAAATTCCAGAAATGTTAGAACAAAAATTAATTAGAAGATCAGAAAGTCCACATGTAACACGCACTTTTATAGTTAGAAATCATTCAGAAATAAAAAGAGGAAAAGCAAGAATAGTTTATAATTATAAAAGATTAAATGATAACACCATAGATGATGGTTACAATATTCCGAATAAGGATGGATTAATTAGTTTAATCCAAAATAAAAAGATTTTTAGCAAATTTGACCTTAAATCAGGATATAATCAATTACAATTACTGAAGAAAAATTCTTCAGTCACTGAAGAAGTGTTTGCTACAGAGAAAGTTTCTACAGACAATTCTCCAATGATAACATCTAGTGCAGAAAGTAGCCCTAAATTTCTAAAATTGGGACATACTTCTACTAGTTCTCCCAGTTCAAAATTTACACAGATGGGAAGTGATTTTCAGAATTCTCCCAGTTCAAAATTTATACAGATGGGAAATTTTTCTCAAACTTCTCCTATTTCCAAAATTTCAACAAAAGGAGAAAAAGAATTTGAAAACACACTTTCGCTTTGGATCTCATTATGCTTTCTACATACGAGATCAAAACAAAAAATTCAAACCATACACTGGAATCGAGGTTAATCCTCAACAACAGTGTTTGTTAGATAATTTGTGGCATATTCAAACTCTTCCCAACGCCACCTCTTTCAAAGTTCAAATTCTTAATGCCCTTAGTTTCTATTTTTCAGATTTAAAGGCAGAAAAGAATGTAATCCCAAAAAGAAAATTTTCTCATTATGTTATTTACAGAGGTACAAAAGTAGGTCTTTTTAATAATTTTGATACAGTTAGAAAACATATTACTTGTCAAAACCCTATTTTTAAAGGATATTATACCTTTAAAGAAGCTTTAGATAATGCTAGAGATTCTTTAGGGTTAAACTTTTTCATTGAACCAGAAGAAGTCAAAAGTTTTTCACAAATTGTAGAAGAAAACCCAAGTGGGGTAATTTCAGCTCAATCCGAGACAATTCAAAAATTAGAAAAACAAATTTTTGATTTACAAAGTCAACTTTCTCTCGCCAATTCAAAAATTCAAGAGAATGTTGAGGCCCTAAAATTCAAGGACCAAACAATTTTTACAATGGAAAAAGGGATCTCAAACCTTAATTCAAAATTTTTTTCCCTGAACACTGAGATCAAAGATTTTGAAATGAAAAAGGATTCGATTCCCCATTTTAAAAAAATCTCAAAATAAAGAAAGTCACAGGATAAATAAAATAGAAAATGAAACAATGTTTTATTTAGGAAATTTTTTAGGTCACGAATTAGAAAAAGGACCAAATATTACAAAGAGCATAAATTACCCTATAATTCAAAGACTTGTTTGAGTTCCGTCTGGAAGAAGAAGGCTCAAAAATTGAAGACATTCTGGAAAAATTGGGAGAAAAATTCTTGCTTATAGGAGGGAATATTGCATCAAAATCCCTAAAAGGCAAGGTATTCTGTAAAATTATATCCTCTCTTCCACAAGTTATAAATGGCTCTTATGTACAAGCGTAAAGAGGATTTTTATGGAAGAAAAAGACAGATTAAGAAATCATGATTCAACATCATTTGATTTCAAGGAAATTGAAAATTCCAAGGTGTATGAATACTATCAAGAAAATATGGGTTTCGAACTAATTTTCTCGGAACCGCAAACTCCTTGGAGAAGGACATTTCACCCAGATCTTTGGGACGAGAAAATTGGAAAATGCTTTTACCATTCAACATGAAGGCGAAAAATTAGAAGACGAAGAACACATCATCAATACTGAAGAAGTGTTTGCTCTTCATCAAGAAAGTGATACAGAAAATGATGAAGAAATTCCAGAAACTCACAGGGATTTCTAGAAAGGATATGACGAATGCAATGACGAAAATTTATCAATTGTCACTAACATTTGTCAAAAAGTTTTTCTTACTTTTTGAATTTTTTGGCCACGATTATTGTTATTTGGCCACGATTATTGTTATCCTTCTTTTTGTAGTGTAGTCTTTTCTTTTCTTTTTTAGTCTTTTCTTTGATTATTACTTGTTTGAATTTGTGGTTTTTTCTAGACTAGGTAGCTTAACTTTTATAGGATAGATTGGAATTGTCGGCCAATTTTTGGCTATAAAAAGAGCTTTGCTCTTTCATTGTAAACACACCGAAGAAACAATACAACCCTCTTTTATTCAAAATCAAGAATGAGTTTCTAAACTCTCCTCTTCTTAGGTTTTAGCAGATTCATATAATATATCCCAGTATTAAAAAAAAAAAAAAATTCTCCGCTGTATAAACTCTTCTCCATCTCAAAGATCAACCTGGAGTGCTGCCCTTTTCTGGAAAACTCATTTGTAAATTATTCCCAGCTATTGATAAAAGATATCAATGTAATAAATGTTTTAAAGAAATATGCTTCCTATGTATACATGAAATTTTTAAAATAAATACTGAATTAGAAGGAAGAACAACAAATATAATAGAACATGATGAAAAATTAAATTTTTATAAAGAAAGAATAAATAAACATGAGTTAGCTATTGAACTCATAAACCAAAAAATACAACTATTAGAATTTAAGAATAATATATTAGAAGAAAAAATTGATAAAAGAAAAAATATACTTATAACAGATGAAGAAGCCGAATGTAGTAAAATGTCACAACATATTGAAGAAAAACAGGAAGTCATTTCAATAAATAATAAAAGTCTTGAAAGTATTAATAAAGGAATTTCTAATTTAATAACTCTACATTGCAGAGTTTGGCTAGATCAAAATACTTATATACCATTAGCAGCCACACTTGATACGGGAAGTACTAAAAGTTTAATAGGATATAGTCTAATCCCAAAACAGTATCATAAAAAATTAACTTATAAACTCTTCTCCATCTCAAAGATCAACTTGGAGTGCTGCCCTTTTCTGGAAAGCTCCTCCATCTCGTAAGATCTTTTTCTTTTATTTATTGTGGATTAATGTGTATCCCTAAAAAACACACCATACCCCCCCTTTTGGTATCAGAGCTTTTAAGATTTTGAGGCCTAAAAGGGGGGTATGGTGTGTTTTTTAATATGTTATTGAAAAGTCCAGGGACTCCATCTGGAAATTCTTGAGAATCAAAGTAGTATGTTGACTTTTGTACTACTTTTACTCCTTCGAAATGAATTTCTCCAAAAATAATTTTTACCAATTTCTTTTGGGGGTATGGTGTGTTTTTTAGGGATACACATTAATCCACAATAAATAAAAGAAAAAGATCTTACGAGATGGAGGAGCTTTCCGGAAAGGGCAAGACCTCGTTGATCTTTGAGATGGAGAAGAGTTTATACGGAGATTTTTTTATTTTTTTATTATTTTTTATTTTTTTATTTTATTTTTTAATACTGGGATATATTATATGAACTAGGAAGGAATAACTATCTGTTATACACCGAAGAAACAATACAAACCTCTTTTATTCAAAATCAAGAATGAGTTTCTAAACTCTCCTCTTCTTAGTTTTTAGCAGATAGTTATTCCTTCCTAGTTCATATAATACATCCCAGTATTAAACAAAAAAAAATAAAAAAATAAAAAAATCTCCGCTGTATAAACTCTTCTCCATCTCAAAGATCAACCTGGAGTGCTGCCCTTTTCTGGAAAGCTCCTCCATCTCGTAAGATCTTTTTCTTTTATTTATTGTGGATTAATGTGTATCCCTAAAAAACACACCATATTTTATTGTTTACCAGCAATACTAAAAGATATAAATGATTTAAAAAATTTAAAAATAGGATTACAGACAAAAGGATATGATGGTTATATAGGAAATAATATAATTGTAAGTGTAGGAATTTTAGGAAAAGCCAGCAATAGATCTGGTATGAATTTTAAAGTAAACATAGATGGAATTGTAAAAAATATAAATAGTTCTTTTATATACAACAATTTTTAGATATTTTTCTGGGATATATTATATGAACTAGGAAGGAATAACTATCTGCTAAAAACTAAGAAGAGGAGAGTTTAGAAACTCATTCTTGATTTTGAATAAAAGAGGGTTGTATTGTTTCTTCGGTGTGTTTACAATGAAAGAACAAAGCTCTTTTTATAGCCAAAAATTGGCCGACAATTCCAATCTATCCTATAAAAGTTAAGCTACCTAGTCTAGAAAAAACCACAAATTCAAACAAGTAATAATCAAAGAAAAGACTAAAAAAGAAAAGAAAAGACTACACTACAAAAAGATTTTCTAACATATTTATTTTTATCATAATTTTTATTTTTATCAAAACTAGTACTTTTTCTAATATGTTTATATTTTTTGGGTTTTTCATAATATCCATATGCCTGTGGTGTATAAATTGCTGTTTTACAAAAAGCCCATGCTTGGCTTTTAATTTGTTCTTGCATTTACGCCTTCTTTACACTTTTCTTCTAATTTATGAAAAACAAAAGACACTCTGGGTCCAATTCCTAAATTTATAGGTTTTGGATCAAGTTTTTTCCATTCTTCATGGAGACCTTTTCCTAAATCTCCCGGTAATTTTATAAAATATTTATCACATAACTCATCTTCCATAGCCCTTCCGGTTTGTGATATTATTCTAGTAAAATCTGTACTAAATTCTCTAATATATTTAAAATGTGAAATACTTAATTGTTCAAGATTTCTAATTGCAGTATCTTGAATAAATGTATTTTCTTTTGTAGGATCAACTCCTAATAATAATATTCTAATTTGACTTGTGAAATTGTAAGGATTTTCTCCTAAAGATTTAATTTGATTAATTTGTCTTAGTAATGTCTTCACCTATTAATCCTATTTTTTCAAGTCTTTGAATTATAGGGTAATTTATGCTCTTTGTAATATTTGGTCCTTTTTCTAATTCGTGACCTAAAAAATTTCCTAAATAAAACATTGTTTCATTTTCTATTTTATTTATCCTGTGACTTTCTTTATTTTGAGATTTTTTTAAAAAATCTAATTTCTAAAAAACAAATTCCAGATATGTTAGAACAAAAATTAATTAGAAGATCAGAAAGTCCACATAGAACATCAGCTTTTATAGTTAGAAATCATTCAGAAATAAAAAGAGGAAAAGCAAGAATAGTTTATAATTATAAAAGATTAAATGATAACACCATAGATGATGGTTACAATATTCCGAATAAGGATGGATTAAATAGTTTAATCCAAAATAAAAAGATTTTTAGCAAATTTGACCTTAAATCAGGATATAATCAATTACAATTCATTTGTAAATTATTCCCAGCTATTGATAAAAGATATCAATGTAATAAATGTTTTAAAGAAATATGCTTCCTATGTATACATGAAATTTTTAAAATAAATACTGAATTAGAAGGAAGAACAACAAATATAATAGAACAGGATGAAAAATTAAATTTTTATAAAGAAAGAATAAATAAACATGAGTTAGCTATTGAACTCATAAACCAAAAAATACAACTATTAGAATTTAAGAATAATATATTAGAAGAAAAAATTGATAAAAGAAAAAATATACTTATAACAGTCTAATGACCAATCTAATCCAGCAAATACTAAAATTTTCTAATGACCAATCTAATCCAGCAAGATCTTCTGGATTGATTTTTATGGGATCTATCATTTTTATTCCCTTACTATTTATATTTTTTACAATTCCATCTATGTTTACATTTCCAGTATTGCAAAGTCTAGGAATTGAATTCCTAATGCTTCAACTTGGTGTGTTATTTTAATAATTCTATTTTCAACAGTTCTTGTTTCTATATTATAAGTTAATTTTTTATGATACTGTTTTGGGATTAGACTATATCCTATTAAACTTTTAGTACTTCCCGTATCAAGTGTGGCTGCTAATGGTATATAAGTATTTTGATCTAGCCAAACTCTGCAATGTAGAGTTATTAAATTAGAAATTCCTTTATTAATACTTTCAAGACTTTTATTATTTATTGAAATGACTTCCTGTTTTTCTTCAACCCTATTTTTAAAGGATATTATACCTTTAAAGAAGCTTTAGATAATGCTAGAGATTCTTTAGGGTTAAACTTTTTCATTGGATTGATTTTTATGGGATCTATCATTTTTATTCCCTTACTATTTATATTTTTTACAATTCCATCTATGTTTACTTTAAAATTCATATATATATATATATATATATATATATAAGGATGAGTTAGTATAAAAACCAGTCATCCGGTACAAACTACAAACCATGCTTTTTTCAATATATAATCGTGCTTTTTAATATATACAATAATGCTTAATAGTGCTTTCCTTGATTCATGCTTTTTGTATAAAAAATTATGCTTATATAAAATCATGTTTTTTACATATTATTTTCATGCTTTGATTATTAACAACCGTAGATCATATCATGATCAACGGTTGAGATTAGTTTGTAGTTTTTACATAGAGACTAGTTTTTATATGAATCAAATCATATATATATATATATTTACAATTAAGTTCATATCTTTGCATTTGCTGCAAATTAGATACCCTCAAATTTGTTCAATCGCCGAAAATTTGGTAGGCTCAATCTATAATTATGGTGTCAGTAAAATTCGAATTAATTTGAAATTTTTGATCTCAACAGTACTCACTCTATCAATAAGACGATTTAGAATTAAATAGTACAAGTCGATTTCTTGTCAAAGTGGGATTGGATTCCCTTAAACATATTATATACACTCACACATAAATAGAAACGATCAAGTTAATTTCTACTTCTTCTCTCATAAAAATTAATTAAGCATCAAAATGGGTGACGAAACATTTACATGCGAAATCTGTATACAAGAAGCATTAATGACCCAGAAATTCAGCCACGACACCAATTGCGTTCATAATATGTGTTTCACGGTACGTATTTATAATATCGCAAGCTACAAATAATTATTTTATTTTATTTTGTATGTCAAAATTCGTGAATCCTTGTCGTCTGCTTCGATTAAACTAGATAATTAGGGTTTTTACTAATCCTTGCCGTTAGCGTAGACTTTGCTGCGGCTTAATTACCTTGTATGAATATTACGAATTTCAAGGGGAAAAAGAAAAAAAACTTGTAAAACATATTAAGGGGTGACTGGTACGCAGGAATGAGGCTGGAATTGAATGATCATTAATACAGTTATTCCTAATCCCATGACTGTTATCATTTTACTGCAAGGAATGGTCATTCCCTTAGCAATGACTAATCCCATGAATATGGGTTTAGCCATTCCTCCCCTCCCCTTGGTATTAACTATTCCTCGTCTTAAGGAATGAACTTTATTATTATTATTATTATTATTATTATTATTATTAGTATCAATATTATCATATTAATTATTATGAAAATAATTATAATAAAAAAATAAAAATAATGATAGAATAATAATAATTGATTAAAGTAATAATTATAATTAGTATTAATATTATTATAAACCTAATTATAATAATTATAATGAAACTACTAAATAATAATATTTATTATTATTATTATTATTATTATTATTATTATTATTATTATTATTATTATTATCTTAATATTAATTATTATAATTAAAAAGTAATAAACAATAATAATTATCATTATTATTATTAAGATAATTATAATAATTATAATAAAATATATTAAATAATTAGAGTATTAATATTATTTTAATTATTATCAACCTAATTATAATAATTAAAATAATAATAAATAATTATTATTATAATTATTTGTATTATTAAGCTAATTATAATCATTATAATAAACATAATAAAATTAAAATAATAATTAATATTTATTATTCTTAGTATTAATATTATAATTGTTATTAAAAAACTAATTATAATAAGTATAATAAAAATAATAGTAATACACCTACCATTCCATTCCTGATGTATACCAGCCATAAGAATATCATTTCTTGATTCATTCCTTTCTTATCTTCATTCCATTACAAGTGTCATTCCATTCCCACTAAATTCCATTCATGTCTACCAGTCACCCCCTAAATGTTCTCGTCAATGAATAAAATAAGGATTATTTTGTTACATTGTAAAATCGTAATAATACTTCGATTTGTTGGGAAAATTATAAAGTTTTGATTTAATACCAAAACCCAACTATTCTCCAACCGAGTAGATGATCGCATCAACCTAAGTAGTATTTTCCAGCTCGCCTGTTTGAGCTCTAGATTTTCTAAGTTTACAGGTTCAGGAAGCGGAAGACAGCAGAAGCTCAAGACAGCAGAAGATCCAGCTGTGTTTACAGCAAGAGTCAACTATCAGCTGAGTTTTCCAGCTGAGCTGAGTTCAAAACAGAGTATGATCAAGCTGAAGATAAATCGAGCTGAGTTCAAGATACAGCTGGTCCAGCTGTACAGAACAAAGAGAACTAACTCTGAAGACGTCACTTCAAGTCAGTTTACCCAATCCAGCTCTAAATTCAAAAACCAGCTCCAAAGGCAGAGATCCCGGTGTCAGAGGAAGTCAATATACCTCGACCAATGAGGGATTGCCAAATCAGCATCCTAGACTTCAGAACCTAGGATGTGACACTAATGAAGACAGGTGCAGAAACGCCCAACGGCAGATTTAAAATTTAAGAAGAGTAGGTAAGATTCAAACGGCTCCTCCAACGGCTAGTCTTGAATCTCTACCTATATAAACCCGTCTTCAACCTCAGGATCAGATACGAAAAACCTTCTACAAGCTTTCAATTTCTAAATTCATCAAGCCTTCAAAAGCTTACAAGCAGTTCTAAATAGTTCAAAGAACACTTTATCTTAAAGTGTTTCTAGTCCAGAAACTGCCCAGTTTTTCGTCTGATTCCTAGGCAGAAATCATTGTATATCTTAAGCCAAGATTTCGAACGAGTTTATCTAACTCTAAGTTCTTCATTGTAAGAACTCGTTCATAGTTGGAACCCCAAACCAAACCCCTCTTTACCCAGAACAGTTAGGTCAAGGTTACGCTTGCTTGAAGCGCGAAATTCAAGTGGTTGTAAGCTTTTTTCAGTACCCGTAAATTGAAAGGTTAGGCTTGACAGTGCCCGTAAACTGTTGGAACGCAACTCATATTAGAGTTGTGAAGTTGCTTGGTACTTGGAAACCAAGTGGTAGTGAATTACCAGTTAATCTGGTCGTGGACGTAGGAGGTGTTACTCCGAACCACGTAAAATCTCGTGTTATTTACTTTCTCGTTATTTTTAGATATTGTACTAATTTCATTTGCATATTACATCTTTATCAAATCTGCATACTCAGCTGCTCCCCAATGACAGCTGTGTTTTGTCTATAAACTTGCATAACTTGACTAAGTCGAAAATGTAAAGAATATTTTCAAGCTGAGTTTTTCTAAGCAATCGAGCTAAGTTTTCAAACCACCACTTTCCGCACCGCTAACTGAGTTATTAGCCCAACTGACCTTCCTCAGCTGGATTCATAACTGAGCTCACAAACTCTGTTTTAAACTTGAAAAAGTTTTTAAAAATCTATCTTTGGTGTATTCACCCCCCCTCTACACCAAAGACCCAACTCAGGGACCATCAATTGGTATCAGAGCAATGGTTCAAAAGACCGCTGTTTCTGAATCAAGAGATTTGTCTTGACAATCTGTCAGTGGTCAACTGAACAGATCATCTTCTGGAAAAACTCATTTTATTTCATTATGTGCATATCTCCATGGATTCTTATCTCAACAGGAACCTTCCCACCTTCTCGGTCAACGATTATGCAATCTGGAAGTTCAGATTAAGAAGCTTTCTTTGTGCGCATCATGACATGATGTGGGATGTCATCACAGACAGACCCATTATCATTTACAAACAAGGAAACGAGCTTGTTCCAGCTCAAGATGGTGGACAGCCAACGTATCAGCTCATTCCCAAGCCAAAGAATGAACCTCAGAAGAAAGGAAGCAAGCTGGATTAGACAGCTTCGCTAGGAACACCATCTCGTCAACAGTCTCCAACGCTTACCTCAGCAAGATCATCAACTGCAATACCGCAAAGGAGATGTGGGAAACCTTAGCCAAGCTATGTGAAAGGTCGGAGGAGATAAAAGAAAATAAATTCACAATCGCCTGCCAGAAGTTTGATAACTTCAAGCAGCTTGTCAACGAGTCCATCGAAGGGATGGAACTTAGATTCTCAAATATCGTGGTAGAAATTGAAACCATCAGAACTGGGAAATACACCCAGCGTGAAAAGAATCTAAAAGTCCTTTCAGCGCTCACAGCTGAATGGAACACATACAAGGTGGTACACCAAAGTCGAAGTGACTTGGGTGATCTTTCAACTGAAATATTATTCTCCCTGATCAAAGCCAACGAATACAACTTGAAGATTACCATGAAAGAATCTTCAAACAATCAGAATGATGAAGAGCTGACACCTGGGCCAAAGGAGATTGCGTTCAGAGCTAACTCTGAAAAATCCTCATACATGCCGTCAACTGAGTCATCAAAGAAGGACAAGAAGGACATGAGCAAGGAAGAGCCACTTGAAGAGATAGCCATGCTGGTCAAAAACTACAACAGACTCAACACCAGCAAGGGCAAGTACAAGAAGTTCGCAAGAACTTACAGAGACAAGTACGCAGCAGCTGATGAGAAGTCAGCTGACAAACGAACAGACGAAGGATGCTTCAACTGCAAGGAACCGGGACACTACAGGCTAGACTGTCCTAAGCTATCCAAGAAAGATAAAGACCAACTGAAAGCTAAGGCAGCTGACAGAAGGAGAGCCTACATCGCCGATGAGGAGTCGGAGTGCAACAAAAAGGAGGATAACATGCCATTTCAGACTCAGATGAAGAAGCATTGATGGCTCATGATGAACCTGAATGGGATACATGCTTCATGGGACAGACAGACGGAATTGATGAAGACGAGGTAATGTCAAGAACTCAAAAGCTATCTAACCTCTCACCATCACACGAACACTCTACACAGGTTTCAGAATCAGGGCTACCTGATTGGAGTTTAGTAGAGAAGGTTATGAATGATTCCAAGGAGCTTCAAGAGATCCTTGACATCATAATGTGTGAGAATGCCGAGCTGAAGGTGGAACTGAAAAAGAAAAAGGTATTAGAAGCAGCTGATACAACATAGCTCCAAGAGGAAGTTATTTCACAAAAAGACAAAATAGTGAAACAAGATCAGCTGATGAAAGACTTTTACTACGAAAAGAAATAACTGATGGAAGAATTGGAAAAGGCCACAGCTGAATCAGAAAATTGTCAGCTGAGATTGTAGAGCTGAAAAGTTCCGAAGAGGTACTATCTAAGAAGATGGTAGCTCTCATCAAAGCTACAACAACAATGGACGAAATCATAAGTGCACAACGTCCAGCAGCACTCAAAGCAGGACTGGGTTACAATGAATTGAAGGATGCCACAAACATTGCTTCCACTGGTGGAACAAAGGTAATGTTTGTAAGAGCAAAAGAAAACCCAATTCCAGCAACTCAGCAACGACCGTTGAGGACACAACAGGCATAAAAAAGGCCAGCTGTGAGTCAACCTCAAGCACAGATCAGACAACAACGTGCTCAAACTCAACAAGGACAGCAGGCTGGACAGTTCAGATACCAGCAACATCAACAACACGTCGAAAGATATCAACCAAGATATCAAATGAGATACCCAGCTGGATATCACTCATATGATCACCAGCTGGAGCACCAATTCCAGCCGAGGTATCACAAGAGACAACAGAGACAAAGGAACGTCTCAGCTGGATACCGAAAAAGACCAGGACATCAACAAAGATATCAAGCTGGGAAGATACTGAGATCAAGAACTCACCAGCAATAACCGAAGAACACAAAGAATGTGTATATCGACTCAGCTGGAAGGATCATCAGATCAAATGACCCAATTCGAGTCATCTAGCAGATCTGGATCGTAAAAGGATCTCTGTCTAACCCACAAGGACCCAATTAAAACAGGGTACCTAAATTTTGATCTTTTTTATAGGTTGCAAGGGAACGACGTATCATTGAGGAGTTTATGAGAACGCTATGGTACTTGGACAGTGGATGTTCCAAGCATATGACGCACTTAAAGCATATACTGCAGAAGTATATCGAGCGTCCAGGCCCACAAGTAACATTTGGTGACAACTCCAAAGGTCTAACCAAAGGTTATGATACATTTAAAACTAAAAATGTTATAATCCCCAATGTTTCTTATGTACAAGGACTGCAACATAACTTGCTTTCCATTAGCCAATTCTGCGACAACGGTTTTTCTGTCAAGTTTGATGCACAGGGATGCACAGTGAAGCACATGAAAACCAAGCAGATACTACTAAGAGGGAAAAGAGAAGGAAATATGTATTTCGCTGACTAGAACAACAGTCCTCCTGAGACTTGTCTTGTATCGAAAAGCAGCAATGAAGTCAGCTGGTTGTGGTACAGACGGCTGAATCATCTCAACTTCAAGACAATCAACAAACTGGCTAGAAACCAGCTCCCTAATGGAATTCCAGATCAAGTTTATGACAAGAGTCATATTTGCAGCGCTTGTCAACAAGGAAAACAGACAAAGATTTCATTTTCTCTCAAGCCGACGCCCTCAACTGATCGAGTTCTTCAACTCCTACACATGGATCTTTTTTGGTCCAGTTACTCCAACAAGCTTAAATGGCAGAAAATATACTCTGGTCGTAGTGGATGACTTCTCAAGATTTACATGGATGTCATTCCTGTACCAGAAGAGCGAAACAAACTAAGCTGCCAATCCTGCTAGAAAGATTGTCAACTCAGAAGGAGTGCAAGATAATATCAATCAGATCAGATCGAAGAACAGAGTTTTTGAATGAAACTATTTATGAATACTGCGAGAAGAACGGAGTTCAACATCAAACCTCAACAGCACGCACACCTCAGCAGAATGGTGTAGCAGAGAGAAGAAATAGAACACTCAAAGAAGCAACTACCTCAATGCTAGCCAGCTCTGCCATTCCAAAGAAGTTCTGGGCCGAGGCAATCAACACAGCATGCTTCACTCATAATCGTTCTCTACTCACAACAAGGCAAGGAAATACGTCATATGAGCTATGGAATAACAGAATACCATACATTGGATATTTCAAGGTCTTCGGATCCAAATGTCATATCCTAAACAATGGAAAAACATAGCTCAAGACGTTCAACGCGAAGACTGACCGATGAGTATTTCTTAGTTACTCTGCTGTGAGTAAAGCATACAGAGTCTTCAACAGAAGAACTCAAACGGTCAAAGTAACTCCACATGTTACCTTTGACGAATCATCATTCGAATATAGAGATTCTATCAAACGAATAAATGAAGGAGAATCTTCAAGGCAGATTCAGACAAGAGCTCAAGAGAATCGAATCAGGAATCTGGCCGAACCATTAATATAGGATGATGAGCTAGAGGAGGAACCTCAAATCAATCGGGAAGCTCCATCAGCTGGAAATCTAGAGGAACCTCCAACGCCAAATCAAGTGGGAATGCCATCAACTGGAAATCCAGACACAGCTGAATCCCCAGCACTATCTCCAGCAGAGCTTCTACAGAAGTCACCTCGAAACTCAATCCAATGAGAGTCTCATTCTCAAGACTTAACTCCAGAGCAACTCCAAGCCAGACGAAATCTAGCCACTTCTAGCATCAATCAGCTGGAAGAAGAAATTCGTAAAAGAAGAAGATGGATTGAAGATCATTCATCATCAGCAATCATTGGAGAACCATCTGACCAAGTAAAAACCAGAAGCTCAGCTGCTCAAGCTACATCGGATCATCAAGAAACAGCTGACACAACTCAACTCTCAGTAGAGCTAGAACTGACTGTCTATGATGAAGACACAGCTCTAATGGCGTGTTATGTAGCTCAAGTTCTAGAGCCTCAAATAATTCTAGAAGACTTAAAAAGTGTACCCTGGACAAACGCCATGCAGGAAGAGCTAAATGAATTCCTCAGAAATTGTGTCTAGGAATTGGTCGACAGACCTGAAGGAGTCAAAGTCATAGGACTCAAATGGATCTTCAAGAACAAATTGGATACCCTGGGAGTCATCATCAGAAACAAAGCTTGACTAGTTGCCAAGGGCTATACACATCAAGAAGGAATTGACTTCGAAGAATCATTTGCTCTAGTAGCACGATTGGAAGCAATCAGACTTTTTCTCGCTTATGCAGCACATCACAAATTCAAGGTTTATCAAATGGATGTAAAGTGTGTATTTTTAAATGGAGAAATCAAAGAAGATGTCTATGTTGAACAACCTCCGGGATTTGAAGTAGAAGGAAATAAAGTCTACAAGCTAAAGAAGACGCTTTATGGATTGAAACAAGCACCTCGAGCTTGGTATGATACTCTATCAAATTTCCTTATATCCAAAGGATTCAAGAAGGGCTCAGTAGACAGAACACTCTTCACCATCAAGTTGGGAGAAGACATCCTGATTGTTCAAATCTATGTAGACGACATCATCTTCGGATCAAGATCAATATTCTTATGCCAAAGATTTGGAGAGATAATGTCAAAACAGTTCCAAATGTCTATGATGAGAGAAATGAGCTTCTTTCTAGGACTTCAAGTCAAACAATCAGTAGAAGGGATTTTTATAAATCAATCCAAGTACGTGAAAGACTTGATCGCCAAGTATGGAGTTCAATCCAGCAGAAAAGTAAAGATTCTGATGAACACCAACTGGAAGATTGAACCTGGAACTGAAGGGAAGTCAGTTGATTCCAGCAAATACAGAGGGATAATAGGTTTTCTGCTGTATCTAACAGCTAGTCGTCCAGACATCTCTTTCGCAGTTGGAGTGTGTGCCAGATTTCAAGTTGATCCAAAGGAAGCACATATGCAAGTAGCCAAGAACATTCTCAAATATCTCAAATGAACTCAGAATGTTGGGCTGTGGTATCCAGCTGAAGACAATCTACAGCTGACTGGATATTCAGACTCAGACTTCGCTGGAGATCGGTTGGACAAAAAATCAACTTCAGGAACATGTCAGTTCCTAGGAAGCAAGTTGATCTCGTGGTTTTCAAAGAAGCAAACGTGCGTCGCAACCTCCACAACAGAAGCAGAATATATGGCAGCTGGAAGCTGCTGCTCACAAATTCTCTGGATGAAACATCAACTGGATGACTATGAAGTGAAAACAGGACAAGTTCCAATTTTCTGTGATAGCTCAAGTGCGATTGCTATATCAGAAAATCCAGTACATCATACAAGATGCAAACATGTGGACGTACGCCATGACTTCATCAGAGATCACGTGGAAAAGAAGGATGTGATTGTTGAGAAAATTCACACAGACATACAGCGGGCTGATATACTCACAAGGCCGCTGATAGAAGCAAGATTCAAGATGCTGTGCGGATTACTTGGATTACTCAACCCAGACGAAGCTACATCCAGCTGAATGGAAGCAGACCCAGCTGGAATTCAGAACCAACCTCAAAGAACCTAGCTGAGAAAGAATCAAGCTCAGCCAGATGCCTAAGTTGAAGGATTATTCAGCTGAGGGGGAACCAGCTAGAAAAACGATCACTCAACACAGCTATTCATAACCGAGGTATCAGCTGACTACGATGATCAGATGAGAGGTTTGCAACATCATTACATACACCTACTCATTCTGTTTTAAACAGACATCAGTCAAATCATATCTTGTCATATCTAATAAAATTTAATTAAAAGTCTGCAAAGAACTGAATCATGGGAGTTTCGAGGCAAAAGTCAAAACGCCTCAACCGTCATCTCACGCGCATTAACTCACATTTTCTAAACAAGAAACTGACATGACGCGAGAATCACTCCCAGTCGTAGATCTTCTTATCAAACTATAAATCTTGATCGTCCATTCATCAAGAAAGTTGATATAAATATGCTAGAAGAGATACGCAAACATTTGTATTAACCCTAAACAGTTTTTTTTCGGCACTCTTTCTTCTTTCTTCCCTTTGTATTATTTGTTCTACTAACAAAAGTTGCAGAAGAAGAACATGGAATCTAGAAACATATCTCCAGAAGCCGATCAACATGAAGAGTCTGTCAAAGCTTCACTATTAGAGTTGCTTAACTCTCAGGAACCACAAGAAGACGGAGTTCCAGGAGAAAATGAAGCTCATCTACAGATCCGGTCTAACGCAATGGGTGACTGCATAGCTCAAGAACATCATTCACCAGGAAGTTGCAGAATTCTTCCTAGGAATGTCAAAGGAAAAAGACCTCCTCCGCCCCACTGTTTCTCTCAAAATAAAATAGAGAACGGGACACACAACTCCATGGGATGCGGAAATCAACGTCAACAAGATTCTGACAAAGGAATTCAACCTGAGAGGAAGCCCAGTTAGAACTGGACGAGATGTTGATAAAGCCGGAGTCTTTAAGAGCAGACATGTCAAAGCTCTTGCTCCGCCACAGGAGGCACAGAAAAAGATGCAGGAGACAAAGCAGCATGCATCTACTTCCTTCCCAGCTGGGAAGAGGAAACAACTTGAGGAGACAAAACAAGTAGAAGCACCGTCTTCAAAGAGAAGACTCAAGTTAAAGGTGCTCAGTCAGTCCGCCGAGAAGCCAGCTGACATTGAGAGAGAATTCGTAACTACTCTCCGAGGAGCAGAAGGTCCACAAGCGGTGGTTTCTTACGGTGGAGAAGAAGTTCATGTGCCAGCGTGAACATCATCATCGCCACCCACCACAACGACGTATTCCAGCTGATCAACTAAGCTTAGACCCCAATCAACTAAGCTTAAACCTCACAGCAGATGGAATACTTCAATTGTCTTCTCCTCAATTTCCTTCAGCTCAACAGGGACACCAGCTTCAAAATCAACTTATGGAAGTTGGAGCTCAAGTCCCTGCACCAAGCTCAAGTGGAAAGCATCATCCAGCCGATGATCACTTGCAGCTGGATGATGAAAACATGAGCTGAATCCCATAACAACCACTTCAGAAGTGGAAGGGGAATACTTAAGTCCCTCAAGAGTTGTACGTGACGCCTCCATCTCAAGGTTTGAAGACCTCATGCTTAAAGAAGTCACAAGCGCAACTGAAGTGCTGAATCAGACTTTCTCATTCAATCTAATAAAGTCTGAAGAAGCCAAATTGCAAGGAATGAAGTTGTGCCTTACTCAGAAGATGTCATCTCCAGTGCCAACTCATACCTCCAAGCACTCAGCTGGACAGCCCCAGCTGAAACAGGCCAAGGAAGCTGTGTCTGCAATCACAGCTGAGGCTAATGCTATTGAAGAAGAGCCAGCCAATGCAACAGCTGAGCCACCAAGACTCCAGACCTCGCTGTTCAGAGCTGACAATCGCAGCATAGCCAATCTAAACATCGCAACAGCTGATAATACAGCAAAGATCGCTGACGCAATTCAGAAAATTGCACAGCTCAATAAGACGATGGTGTGTCTCTCCCGCCTTGTTGATCATGCCAAAAAGGGGAAAGATAATGAGACAAAGAAGAGGCAAACTGCTGAACTAGAGAAACCAGCTGAATCAGCTGAAGGAGAAACGAGTCAAAAGAAAGAAGCAGCGGATGCAGAAGAGAAGACCCAGCCAGCTGGGATTGAAGCTTGTGTTTTATTAAATGTAAGAAATTACATCATAAAAAGATAAAAAGAAAGAAAGAAAAAAAATTCTTCAATTCTTCAATCTTCAATCCTAGCTGGCTGGGTCTTCTCTTCTGCATCCGTTGCTTCTTTCTTTTGACTCATTTCTCCTTCGGCTGATTCAGCTGGTTCCTCTAGCTCAGCAGTTTGCCTCTTCTTTGTCTCATTATCTTCCCCCTTTTTGGCATGATCAACAAGGCAAGAGAGACACACCATCGTCTTATTGAGCTGTGCAATTTTCTAAATTGCATCAGCAATCTTTGCTGTATTATCAGCTGTTGCGATGTTTAAATTGGCTATGCTGTGGTTGACAGCTCTGAGCAGCGAGGTCTGGAGTCTTGGTGGCTCAGCTGTTGCATTGGCTGGCTCTTCTTCAATAGCATTAGCCTCAGCTGTGATTGCAGACACAACTTCCTTGGCCTGTTTTTCGGCCGTCCAAATTCGAGAGCTTGGAGATATGAGTTGGCACTGGAGATGACATCTTCTGAGTAGGGCACAACTTCATTCCTTACAATTTGGCTTCTTCAGACTTCATTAGATTGAATGAGAAAGTCTGATTCAGCACTTCAGTTGCGCTTGTAACTCCTTTAAGCATGAGGTCTTCAAACCTTGAGATGGAGGCGTCACGTACAACTCTTGAGGGACTTAAGTATTCCCCTTCCACTTCTGAAGTGGTTGTTATGGGGTTCAGCTCATGTTTTCATCATCCAGCTGCAAGTGATCATCGGCTGGATGATGCTTTCCACTTGAGCTTGGTGCAGGGGCTTGAGCTCCAACTTCCATAAGTTGATTTTGAAGCTCGTGTCCCTGTTGAGCTGAAGGAAATTGAGGAGAATGCGATTGAAGTATTCCATCTGCTGTGAGGTTTAAGCTTAGTTGATTGGAGTATAAGCTTAGTTGATCAGCTGGAATACGTCGTTGTGGTGGTGGCGATGATGATGTTCACGCTGGCACATGAACTTCTTCTCCACCGTAAGAAACCACCGCTTGTGGACCTTCTGCTCCTCGGAGAGTAGTTACGAATTCTCTCTCAATATCAGCTGGCTTTTCGGCTGACTGACTGAGCACCTTTAACTTGAGTCTTCTCTTTGAAGACGGTGCTTCAACTTGTTTTGTCTCCTCAAGTTGTTTCATCTTCCTAGCTGGGAAGGAAGTAGATGCATGCTACTTTGTCTCCTGCATCTTTTTCTGTGCCTCCTGTGGCGGAGCAAGAGCTTTGACATGTCTGCTCTTAAAGACTCCGGCTTTATCAACATCTCGTCCAGTTCTAACTGGGCTTCCTCTCAGGTTGAATTCCTTTGTCAGAATCTTGTTGACGTTTATTTCCGCATCCCAGGAAGTTGTGTATCCCGTTCTCTCTTTTATTTTGAGAGAAACAGTGGGACAGAGGAGGTCTTTTTCCTTTGACATTCCTAGGAAGAATTCTGCAACTTCCTGGTGAATGATGTTCTTGAGCTTTGCAGTCACCCACTGCGTTAGACCGGATCTGTAGATGAGCTTCATTTTCTCCTGGAACTCCGTCTTCTTGTGGTTCATGAGAGTTAAGCAACTCTAATAGTGAAGCTTTGACAGACTCTCCATGTTGATCGGCTTCTGGAGATATCTTTCTAGATTCTATGTTCTTCTTCTGTAACTTTTGTTAGTAGAACAAATAATACAAAGGGGATGAAGAAGAAAGAGTGCCGAAAAAAAACTTTTTAGGGTTAATGCAAATGTTTGCGTATCTCTTCTAGCATATTTATATCAACTTTCTTGATGAATGGACGATCAAGATTTATAGTTTGATAAGAAGATCTACGACTAGGAGTGATTCTCGCGTCATGTCAGTTTCTTGTTTAGAAAATGCGAGTTAATGCGCGTGAGAGGGCAGTTGAGGCGTTTTGACTTTTGCCTCGAAACTCCCATGATTCAGTTCTTTGCAGACTTTTAATTAAATTTTATTAGATATGACAAGATATGATTTGACTGATGTCTGTTTAAAACAGAATGAGTAGGTGTATGTAATGATGTTGCAAACCTCTCAGCTGATCATCGTAGTCAGATGATACCTCGGTTATGAATAGCTGTGTTGAGTGATCGTTTTTCCAGCTGGTTCCCCCTCAGCTGAATAATCCTTCAACTTAGGCATCTGGCTGAGCTTGATTCTTTCTCAGCTAGGTTCTTTGAGGTTGGTTCTGAATTCCAGCTGGGTCTGCTTCCATTCAGCTGGATGTAGCTTCGTCTGGGTTGAGTAATCCAAGTAATCCGCACAGCATCTTGAATCTTGCTTCTATCAGCGGCTTTGTGAGTATATCAGCGCGCTGTATGTCTGTGTGAATTTTCTCAACAATCACATCCTTCTTTTCCACGTGATCTCTGATGAAGTGATGACGCACGTCCACATGTATGCATCTTGTGTGATGTACTGGATTTTCTGATATAGCAATCGTACTTAGGCTATCACAGAAAATTGGAACTTGTCCAGTTTTCACTTCATAGTCATCCAGCTGATGTTTCATCCAGAATTTATGAAAAGAAGCCTTCCACTCGCCATATATTCTGCTTCTGTTGTGGAGGTTGCGACGCACGTTTGCTTCTTTGAAAACCACGAGATCAACTTGCTTCTTAGGAACTGACATGTTCCTGAAGTTGATTTTTTGTCCAACCGATCTCCAGCGAAGTCTGAGTCTGAATATCCAGTCAGCTGTAGATTGTCTTCAGCTGGATACCACAGCCCAACATTCTGAGTTCATTTGAGATATTTGAGAATGTTCTTGGCTGCTTGCATGTGTGCTTCCTTTGGATCAACTTGAAATCTGGCACACACTCCAACTGCGAAAGAGATGTCTGGACGACTAGCTGTTAGATACAGCAGGGAACCTATTATCCCTCTGTATTTGCTGGAATCAACTGACTTCTCTTCAGTTCCAGGTTCAATCTTCCAGTTGGTGTTCATCAGAATCTTTACTTTTCTGCTGGATTGAACTCCATACTTGGCGATCAAGTCTTTCAGGTACTTGGATTGATTTATAAAAATCCCTTCTGCTGATTGTTTGACTTGAAGTCCTAGAAAGAAGCTCATTTCTCCCATCATAGTCATTTGGAATTGTTTTGACATTATCTCTCCAAATCTTTGGCATAAGAATGTTGATCTTGATCCGAAGATGATGTCGTCTACATAGATTTGAACAACCAGGATGTCTTCTCCCAACTTGATTCTGAAGAGTGTTCTGTCTACTGAGCCCTTCTTGAATCTTTGGATACAAGGAAATTTGATTGAGTATCATACCAAGCTCGAGGTGCTTGTTTCAATCCATAAAGCGCATTCTTTAGCTTGTAGACTTTATTTCCTTATACTTCAAATCCTGGAGGTTGTTCAACATAGACATCTTCTTTGATTTCTCCATTTAAAAATGTACACTTTACATCCATTTGCTAAACCTTGAATTTGTGATGTGCTGCATAAGCGAGAAAAAGTCTGATTGCTTCCAATCGTGCTACTGGAGCAAATGATTCTTCGAAGTCAATTCCTTCTTGTTATGTGTAGCCCTTGGCAACTAGTCGTGCTTTGTTTCTGATGATGACTCCGAGGGTATCCAATTTGTTCTTGAAGATCTATTTGAGTCCTATGACTTTGACTCCTTCAGGTCTGTCGACCAATTCCCAGACACAATTTCTGAGGAATTCATTTAGCTCTTCCTGCATGGCGTTTGTCCAGGGTACTCTTTTTAAGGCTTCTAGAATTGTTTGAGGCTCTGGAACTTGAGCTACATAACACGCCATTAGAGCTGTGTCTTCATCATAGATAGTCAGTTCTAGCTCTACTGAGAGTTGAGCTGTGTCAGCTGTTTCTTGATGATCCGATGTAGCTTGAGCAGCTGAGCTTCTGGTTTTGACTTGGTTAGATGGTTCTCCAATGATTGCTGATGATGGATGATCTTCAATCCATCTTCTTCTTTTACGAATTTCTTCTTCCAGCTGATTGATGCTAGAAGTGGCTAGATTTCGTCTGGCTTGGAGTTGCTCTGGAGTTAAGTCTTGAGAAAGAGACTCTCCTTGGATTGAGTTTTGAGGTGACTTCTGTAGAAGCTCTACTGGGGATTCAGCTGTGTCTGGATTTCCAGCTGATGGCATTCCCCCTTGATTTGGCGTTGGAGGTTCCTCTTGATTTCCAGCTGGTGGAGCTTTCTGATTGATTTGAGGTTCCTCCTCTAGCTCATCATCCCGTATTAATGGTTCGGCCAGATTCCTGATTCGATTCTCTTGAGCTCTTGTCTGAATTTGCCTTGAATATTCTCCTTCATTTCTTCGTTTGATAGAATCTCTATATTCGAATGATGATTCGTCAAAGGTAACATGTGGAGTTACTTCGACCGTTTGAGTTTTTCTGTTGAAGACTCTGTATGCTTTACTCACAGCAGAGTAACCAAGGAATACTCATCGGTCAGTCTTCGCGTCGAACGTCTTGAGCTATGTTTTTCCATTGTTTAGGATATGACATTTGGATCCGAAGACCTTAAAATATCTAATGTATGGTATTCTGTTATTCCATAGCTCATATGGTGAAGCGGTTATGAGTGAAGCATGCTGTGTTGATTGCCTCGGCCCAGAACTTCTTTGGAATGGCAGAGCTGGCTAGCATTGAGGTAGCTGCTTCTTTGAGTGTTCTGTTTCTTCTCTCTGCTACACCATTCTGCTGAGGTGTGCGTGCTGCTAAGGTTTGATGTTGAACTCCGTTCTTCTTGCAGTATTCATAAATAGTTTCATTCAGAAACTCCGTTCCTCGATCTGATCTGATTGACATTATCTTGCACTCCTTCTGAGTTGACAACCTTTCCAGCAGGATTGGCAGCTTAGTTTGTTTCGCTCTTCTGGTACAGGAATGACATCCATGTAAATCTTGAGAAGTCATCCACTACGACCAGAGTATATTTTTTGCCATTTAAGCTTGCTGGAGTAACTGGACCAAAAAGATCCATTTGTAGGAGTTGAAGAACTCAATCAGTTGAGAGCGTCGGCTTGAGAGAAAATGAAATCTTTGTCTGTTTTCCTTGTTGACAAGCGCTGCAAATATGACTCTTGTCATAAACTTGATCTGGAATTCCTAGCGAGCTGGTTTCTAGCCAGTTTGTTGATTGTTATGAAGTTGAGATGATTCAGCCGTCAGTGCCACAACCAGCTGACTTCATTGATGCTTTTCGATACAAGACACGTCTCAGGAGGGCTACTGTTCCAGTCAGCGAAATACATATTTCCTTCTCTTTTCCCTCTTAGTAGTATCTGCTTGGTTTCCCTGTGCTTCACTGTACATCCCTGTGCATCAAACTTGACAGAAAAACCGTTGTCGCAGAATTGGCTAATGAAAAGTAATTTATGTTGCAGTCCTTGTACATAAGAAACATTGGGGATTATAACATTTTTAGTTTTAAATGTACCATAACCTTTGGTTAGACCTTTGGAGTTGTCACCAAATGTTACTTGTGGGCCTGAACGCTCGATATACTTCTGGAGTAGATGCTTTAAGTGCGTCATGTGCTTAGAACATCCACTGTCCAAGTACCATAGGGTTCTCATCGACTCCTCAATGATGCGTCGTTCCCTTGCAACCTATAAAAAAGATCAAAATTTAGGTACCAAGTTTTAATTGGGTCCTTGTGGGTTAGACAGAGATCCTTTTACGATCCAGATCTGCTTGATGACTCGAATTGGGTCATTTGATCTGATGATCCTTCCAGCTGAGTCGATATACATATTCTTTGTGTTCTTCGGTTGTTGCTGGTGGGGTCTTGATCTCAGTATCTTCCCAGCTTGATGTCTTTGTTGATGTCCTGGTCTTTTTCGGTATCCAGCTGAGACGTTCATTTGTCTCTGTTGTCTCTTGTGATACCTCGGCTGGAATTGGTGCTCCAGCTGGTGATCATATGAGTGATATCCAGCTGGGTATCTCCTTTGATATCTCGGTTGATATCTTTCGACGTGTTGTTGATGTTGCTGGTATTTGAACAGTCCAGCCTGCTGTCTTTGTTGAGTTTGAGCACGTTGCTGTCTGATCTGTACTTGAGATTGTCTCACAGTTGGCCTTTTTTATGCCTGCTGTGTCCTCAACGGTCGTTGCTGAGTTGCTGGAATTGGGTTTTCTTTTGCTCTTACAAACATTACCTTTGTTCCACTAGTGGAAGCAATGTTTGTAGCATCCTTCAATTCATTGTAACCCAGTCCTGCTTTGAGTGCTGCTGGACGTTGTGCACTTATGATTTCGTCCATTGTTGTTGTAGCTTTGATGAGAGCTACCATCTTCTTAGATAGTATCTCTTCGGAACTTTTCAGCTCTAGAATCTCAGCTGACAATTTTCTGATTCAGCTGTGGTCTTTTCCAATTCTTCCATCAGCTATTTCTTTTTGTAGTAGAAGTCTTTCATCAGCTGATCTTGTTTCACTATTTTGTCTTTTAGTGAAATAACTTCATCTTGCTGTGTTATATCAGCTGCTTTTGATATCTTTTTCTTTTCCAGTTCCACCTTCAGCTCGGCATTCTCACACATTATGATGTCAAGGATCTCTTGAAGCTCCTTGGAATCGTTCATAACCTTCTCTACTAAACTCCAATCAAGTAGCCCTGATTTTGAAACCTGTGTAGAGTGTTCGTGTGATGGTGAGAGGTTAGATAGATTTTGAGTTCTTGACATTACCTCATCTTCATCAATTTCGTTTGTCTGTCCCATGAAGCATGTATCCCATTCAGGTTCATCATGAGCTATCAGTGCTTCTTCTTCTGAGTCTGAAATGGCATGTTATCCTCCTTTTTGTTGCACTCCGACTCCTCGTCGGCGATGTAAGCTTTCCTTCTGTCAGCTGCCTTAGCTTTCAGTTGGTCTTTATCTTTCTTGGATAGCTTAGGACAGTCTAGCCTGTAGTGTCCCGGTTACTTGCAGTTGAAGCATCATTCGTCTGTTCGTTTGTCAGCTGACTTCTCATCAGCTGCTGCGTACTTGTCTCTGTAAGTTCTTGCGAACTTCTTGTACTTGCCCTTGCTGGTGTTGAGTCTGTTGTAGTTTTTGACCAGCATGGCTATCTCTTCAAGTGGCTCTTCCTTGCTCATGTCCTTCTTGTCCTTCTTTGATGACTCAGTTGACTGCATGTATGAGGATTTTTCAGAGTTAGCTCTGAACGCAATCTCTTTTGGCCCAGGTGTCAGCTCTTCATCATTCTGATTGTTTGAAGATTCTTTCATGGTAATCTTCAAGTTGTATTCGTTGGCTTTGAGCAGGGAGAATAATATTTCAGTTGAAAGATCACCCAAGTCACTTCGACTTTGGTGTACCACCTTGTATGTGTTACATTCAGCTGTGAGCGCTGAAAGGACTTTTAGATTCTTTTCACGCTGGGTGTATTTCCCAGTTCTGATGGTTTCAATTTCTACCACGATATTTGAGAATCTGAGTTCCATCCCTTCGATGGACTCGTTGACAAGCTGCTTGAAGTTATCAAACTTCTGGCAGGTGATTGTGAATTTATTTTCTTTTATCTCTTCCGACCCTTCGCATTGCTTGGCTAGGGTTTCCCACATCTCCTTTGCGGTATTGCAGTTGATGATCTTGCTGAGGTAAGCGTTGGAGACTGTTGACGAGATGGTGTTCCTAGCGAAGCTGTCTAATCCAGCTTGCTTCATTTCTTCTGAGGTATGTTCATTCTTTGGCTTGGGAATGAGCTGATACGTTGGTTGTCCACCATCTTGAGCTGGAACAAGCTCGTTTCCTTATTTGTAAATAATGATGGGTCCGTCTGTGATGACGTCCCACATCATGTCATGATGCGCACAAAGAAAGCTTCTTAATCTGAACTTCCAGATTGCATAATCGTCGACCGAGAAGGTGGGAAGGTTCCTGTTGAGATAAGAATCCATGGAGATATGCACATAATGAAATAAAATGAGTTTTTCCAGAAGAGGATCTGTTCAGTTGACCACTGACAGATTGTCAAGACAAATCTCTTGATTCAGAAACAGCGGTCTTTTGAACCACTGCTCTGATACCAATTGATGGTCCATGAGCTGGGTCTTTGGTGTAAAGAGGGGGTGAATACACCAAAGATAGATTTTTAAAAACTTTTTTAAGTTTAAAACAGAGTTTGTGAGCTCAGTTATGAATCCAGCTGAGGAAGGTCAGCTGAGCTAATAACTCAGCTGGCGGTGCGGAAAGTGGTGGTTTGAAAACTTAGCTCGATTGCTTAGAAAAACTCAGCTTGAAAATATTCTTTACGTTTTCGACTTAGTCAAGTTATGCAAGTTTATAGACAAAACACAGCTGTCTTTGGGGAGCAGCTGAGTATGTAGATTTGATAAAGATGCAATATGCAAATGGAATTAGTACAATATCTGAAAATAACGAGAAAGTAAATAACACGAGTTTTTACGTGGTTCAGAGTAACAACTCCTACGTCCACGACCAGATTCACTGGTAATTCACTACCACTTGGTTTCCAAGTACCAAGCAACTTCACAACTATAACCTGAGTTGCGTTCCAACACTTTACGGGCACTGTCAAGCCTAACCTTTCAGTTTACGGGTATTGAAAAAACCTTACAACCACTTGAATTTCGCGCTTCAAGCAAGCGTAACCTTGACCTAACCTTTCTGGGTAAAGAGGGGTTTGGTTTGGGGTTCCAACTATGAACGAGTTCTTACAATGAAGAACTTAGAGTTAGATGAACTCATTCGAAATCTAGGCTTAAGATATACAATGATTTCTGCCTAGGAATTAGACGAAAAACTGGGCAGTTTCTGGACTAGAAACACTTTAAGATATAGTGTTCTTTGAACTATTTAGAACTGCTTGTAAGCTTTTGAAGGCTTGATGAATTTAGAAATTGAAAGCTTGTAGAAGGTTTTTCGTATCTGATCCTGAGGTTCAAGACGAGTTTATATAGGTAGAGATTCAAGACTAGCCGTTGGAGGAGCTGTTTGAACCTTACCTACTCTTCTTAAATTCGAAATCTGCCGTTGGGCGTTTCTGCACCTGTCTTCATTAGTGTCACATCCTAGGTTCTGAAGTCTAGGATGCTGATTTGGCAATTCCTCATTGGTCGAGGTATATTGACTTCCTCTGACACCGGGATCTCTGCCTTTGGAGCTGGTTTTTGAATTTAGAGCTGGATTGGGTAAACTGACTTGAAGTGACGTCTTCAGAGTTAGTTCCATTTGTTCTGTACAGCTGGACCAGCTATGTCTTGAACTTAGCTCGATTTATCTTCAGCTTGATCATGCTCTGTTTTGAACTCACTGCCACTGAAAACTCACCGATAGTTGACTCCTGCTGTAAACACAGCTGGATCTTCTGCTGTCTTGAGCTTCTGCTGTCTTCCGCTTCCTGAACCTGTAAACTTAGAAAATCTAGAGCTCAAACAGGCGAGCTGAAAAACACTACTTAGGTTGATGCGATCATCTACTCGGTTGGAGAACAGTTGGGTTTTGGTATTAAATCAAAACTTTATAATTTTCCCAACACACTCTCTCTTCTCTCACCCCTCAATCTCTCTCTCTCTTCTCTCTCATCTAGTCGCCTTCCGCCACCCATCTTATTCGATTCGGTGATGGGGTCGGAGCTGTGGCACGGATTTGAGACGATTTGGCGCTGAGGACGACGGTGATGGGGTCGGAGCTGCTGCTCGCTGCTATTCACCAGATTTCAGGGCAAGCTTTACATGTGGGGAGTTTTCGGCGGAATGGCGGTGGCGCCGCCCGTCTCCGGCGAGCCCATCTAGCTGCCCTCCTCTTCCTCTCCAGCGTCCCACCCTCCCCATCTTCGCCGGAACTCAGGTCATGCCCACCATCCGAGAGCAAAGTTGACGGCGGTGGAGAACGCCCTGCGGAACCAAGCATTCGTTGTTGGAGAAGGGCAAAGTAGGCAAAAATATTTTTATCTGGGATACTGTTCCAGTTCGGTTAAATAATCCGAGGGGTAGCGAGAGATTGTTTATCACCAGCCTACAGTAAAATAAGCTGGGGCCATTCATTTATGCCGGACCCCCAATACAAAAAGTTTTAGCTACCAAACACTTGATTAGCCTTGATAATTAATCTTCTCCACCTTTAACACACCTACCAAACACCCCCTAATTGGATTATTGATTGATTGAGTGATTTTCTGTTTTTCTGATCCTTGTTTAATTTCTTAATCTAATTTTAATTTTTTGTGCTAAATTAATTAATTAAATATGTTATTAATTTCATGGTAATTAAATTTTGTGATTGATTAGTGCATAGGCAGTCACATCCAAGCAAAGATTGATGAAAATATAAATTGGCCAGAATTAAATTGTCCTCTAGAATGTCAGCCTATGATCCCATGAAGCCTATTTGTGAAGTGGTGCGATTGCCTCTGCAAATCGTCCATTTCGATGTTGAAAAGCACGTATTGCCCTAACCCTAGTTGCTCTGAGTGTGACGAGGCGACAAAGAAATGTACATGAAGAGGCTCTTTTGCTACACATGTGGCACGCCGGCTTCTGGTGTAGCGAGAGCCGTCAACAAAGGGATGCCAACGACATTCAATTCGGTCTTCTGCTCGAGCGTATCAAGTGGTCAAGAAATTATTGATGCAGGTATGTCCATCCCTTATTTATAGCTGCATTGCCGGAGTTAATTATCGAAAATAACACAATCTTTTTATCCGAATATGCAATTTTCACTATGACTTTAATGATGAATTAAATTTTGCAATTACAGTGTTTTCTTCTTTCTTTCTTTTCTTTTCTTTTCTCTTTTTTTTTTTGCAAATACAATATCCACAATTATTTCACCAATAAAATTAAATATTCTACAAACAGTGTGAAAATTGCAAATTTAGGTAATATTTTCAACAATTAATCCTTTTTTTTCCTTTACTAAATATTGCATGTTAATTTATGTTTAGTTGTAAATTAAATATGTTTAATTCTTTAATATGTATAGAAAGGGGAAAGGGGTTATATTTATGACTTCACATTGCTAACTTAATTAATGAAAGATTGTATGGTACACAATTACCTAGCTAGTTATAACGAACGTTATTCTATTTTGCATGCAATAAATAGTACTCCCTCCTATTCATAGTATATGTCATTCTATTCTGTACAGCTGGACCAGCTGTATCTTGAACTCAGCTCGATTTATCTTCAGCTTGATCATACTCTGTTTTGAACTCAGCTCAGCTGGAAAACTCAGCTGATAGTTGACTCTTGCTGTAAACACAAATTTCGGATCTTCATTGCCGTCTTGAGCTTCGTCGTCTTCCGCTTCCTGAACCTGTAAACTTAGAAAATCTAGAGCTCAAACAGGCGAGCTGGAAAACACTACTTAGGTTGATGCGATCATCTACTCGGTTGGAGAACAGTTGGGTTTTGGTATTAAATCAAAACTTTATAATTTTCCCAACAAATCGAAGTATTATTACGATTTTACAATGTAACAAAATAATCCTTATATTATTCATTGACGAGAACATTTAGGGGGTGACTGGTAGACATGAATGGAATTTAGTGGGAATGGAATGACACTTGTAATGGAATGAAGATAAGAAAGGAATGAATCAAGAAATGATATTCTTATGGCTGGTATACATCAGGAATGGAATGGTAGGTGTATTACTATTATTTTTATTATACTTATTATAATTAGTTTTTTAATAACAATTATAATATTAATACTAAGAATAATAAATATTAATTATTATTTTAATTTTATTATGTTTATTATAATGATTATAATTAGCTTAATAATACAAATAATTATAATAATAATTATTTATTATTATTTTAATTATTATAATTAGGTTAATAATAATTAAAATAATATTAATACTCTAATTATTTAATATATTTTATTATAATTATTATAATTATCTTAATAATAATAATAATAATGATAATTATTATTGTTTATTACTTTTTAATTATAATAATTAATATTAAGATAATAATAATAATAATAAATATTATTATTTAGTAGTTTCATTATAATTATTATAATTAGGTTTATAATAATATTAATACTAATTATAATTATTACTTTAATCAATTATTATTATTCTATCATTATTTTTATTTTTTTATTATAATTATTTTCATAATAATTAATATGATAATTACTAACCAGAGCAAGTAAATTACAGAACATAGTATATTTTGTTTGCGAAAAAAGTAAATTGCATCTATTACTAATACGAAAATAAAGCTGCCTCATCTACGGTGTTCCGTTCAGATTTTCCTTTATTCTGGTAATTTGTCTAATTTTAATTCATATATATTCTAATTTTAATTTTTATTAATTTCATATTCTTGAAATATCACATGTTTATCTATTAATCACATCTCATATTTATCTTTCCCTCTATTTAATTAATTTATTCTATTATACTTATTAAAATAACAACAATTTCAGAATGCATTCTTATAAACCTTACTTTATACATTCTTAATTCATATATAATAATCTATAGAAAATTTGTAAATGAAAATCCCTATGAAGAATAAATAAATATATTTAATCAATATGTCTATATATATAGAATCCTTTTCATTTTCATTCATGTTTTTCTAAAAAATTCGATTAGTGATTTCTAGAAAATATATACATTGAATCAAATGTGGGATAGGTACCTAAAGAAAAGAAAAACTTGAAGATGTAAACATATTTTTTTCCGTATTTTGGCAAAAATTAGAGATATCGATTTAACATGAACTATCCAGACGGTTCAAATATACTTAAAAAAAAGGATTTTTACTAATTTTAATTAATATTAAATTGTTTAGATTTTTATCGAGTAATTTAGCATAAACCAACGAGACAGTTCAAATAACATAGAAAGAAGGATTTTTACTAATTTTAATTAATATTACTTTGAAGATGTAAACATATTTTTCCGTATTTTGGCAAAGATTAAAAATATCGATTTAGCATGAACCAGCGAGACGGTTCAAATATACTTAAAAAGAAGAATTTTTACAAATTTTAATTAATATTAACTTTGTTTAGATTTTTATCGAGTAATTTAGCATAAACCAACGAGACGGTTCAAATAACATAGAAAGAAGGATTTTTACTAATTTTAATTAATTTTACTTGGAGTGTTCATATTTTTATCGAGTATTACTCAACGGATTTGAGACGCGTATGTACAGTAAAGTCACTATTTTAACTTAATTTTACTTTGAGTGTTCATATTTTTATCGAGTATTACTCAACGGATTTGAGACGCGTATGTACAGTAAAATCACTATTTTAACCGAGATTAGGACGAACATGTAAAAAAATTCTAAACAAATTTCGATTTAGAAAATACATAATGAATGAGTATATCCGATCCATTGTCATTCCTAATAATAAATTTAAATACGTGAAATAAAATTAATTTTCTAAGTTTGATTAATAATTAACGCGAACAATATCACAACTTTTAAATAAAATATAAAATTATTTTTAAAATATATACACGTAAATTAAAACATAAAGTTATTTCCCGTCGAGTCTCGACGGGCTACTTACTAGTTACTAACAAAAGCAAGAGCAAGTAAAGATGGGAATGTCAACCACATCAGTCGGAGAGTCTCAATTCAAATGCAAGGGACATGTAAATTCCTAGCCATTTTAGTAAGGTGGTGAGCACATAATATAAAACAATAAGATATAATACTTTAATACTAATAATATAATACTTTAATTAGGTATACAAAACAAGACTCAATAAATGTCGATACGCATAAGATATACTTATAAAATAAAAATGTAATTATAATAATTTACTACGATGAATTCCATTAGAGAAAAAGGTATTTCAGTTTCATTCTTGAAAATAAAAATCTGTCAAGATATTTGAAAATGATGAGTTGTTCAGACAAAATATCTTCGGTATATTTACATACGTCCAAAAAGAAATACACTAGTAGGAGTAATATTTTTCCGAAAATAAAACCAGTAATTTTTTACTCTCTATTTTGTAGCCCAAAGATCTCAATTTTGACCCCAAAAAATATGTTCTTTCTTCTATTGATATCTCTCTTCCAATTTTTAGCTGATGCGATCTTTTGAGATCATGAGGTGACCCTCTCCTTTCGCTGATTCTAATCTATCTATCTTCACCACCTGTGGCATAACCCCTTAACTCTCTCTCCTCCTTCTCTCCATCAGATCATGTTCTGTCTTATATACCCATTCTTGTGTTTCTTGTCACCTGAATTTTAGTGCAAGTGTTTTGATTTTTTGATTTGGGTGGTTTGATTCTTGATTTATATGCATTTGTGGGATATTTGCTGCTTCTTGTTGCAATTCGAGTTTTTATGAATTTCTAGTTGGTTGGATTTTTTTTCTTGCAGTGAGTGTGCTGCATTGTCATGCATAGTAATTTGATTTTGTTTAGGCTAAGACTCTCTCTAAAGATTTGATCTTTGTGTATTAAGAATTTTTTGGTTGAAAGAAATTAAATTTCATTGTTCATGTGTTCTTGTTATGTGTTCTTGCTCAAGTAGGTTTCAGTATTTATATTTAGAAATTCTTTAATTTATTTTATTTTTTTTGTAATTTTTATGGAGCCCTCGATTTCAGCTTAGGTTAATTGTCTGAAATGGTGTGGAATAAGTGGGATTTTGTTATTTAGGAGTTTGAGGGAGAGTGGAATGAAAGGTGAAAAGGATGAAGGGAAGCAAATGGCTCCTCTGTTTCCTGGTCTGCATATTAGTGATGGAGATAAAGGAGGGCCTAGAGCACCTCCTAGGAACAAAATGGCTCTTTTCGAAGAGTATAGTGTGAATTCTCAATCGGGACCTAGGCCGTTGCTGCCTGTATTACCATCAGACAATGGTTGTAGTAACTTCGCATCTTCGAGCAATGTGAGTTGCGGAATGTTTGTTTGTGCATATGAGCTTACTTTTGTGTTTGGAGTAGAGCTTGAGTTTGTACGTGAATCATGAATCATGTGTGTAGGAGTGTCAATTCTTGCTCTTTGTGCCGTTGAGATATTAGGTTTCTCACTTTATGCTAGCTATACGAAGTTTTTGAGGTTTTTGTTCGAAATAGTTATGGTAATGGTAAGAAAAGTATGAGGCCATTGATCATCGGTTGCTTGCATATGTGCTTTACAATATGATAAGTTTACATGATAGTTTATATATATTGTTTTTCCAAGTTGAATTTCTTAACCACATTTAGTAGAGGCATTTCGTAGTATCTAGTGACCAGTTTACTCAAAATTGTGATGAAGAACTAAAAATTTTGTTTCTAATTATTTTTAGTCGATACATTGTGAATATTGTTGATGATTGTTGTTTTTATGCACAAGTTGTGTAGAACTAATTACTATATATGTGTATTTTTAAAGACTAATTACTATATATGTTGACATACCCTTTCTCAGTGATAAATTGGCTCTGATTTGGCTCAAATCCTTAAATCGTTGTAGGTTGCTGGTGTAAAACGGAAAGTACGCCCTGTATTAGCTGCCATGAACGAATATGCTCACTCATCCGAGTGGCACTACCCTCACTGTTCAGGCGGAGTATCGGGGCCAACATATTATCCGAATCCAAGTTCTTCGTCTAGTTTGATGATGAAAGCCAAGTGTATCTCAGTTCAACCACCGTGTGGCTTTTCCAGCTATGGTAGTTGCACGGACGAAAATGACTTTGGAGTTTCGTCTTTTCTTCAGTCCGGGAAGATTCTCAACTATGGCAATCTTCATCTGCACATGAAGAAAGAAAAGATCGACACCTTTAGTTCAAATCAGTTGAAGGAAACAACAAATCTTGGTGAAGAAAGAAGTAGATTGTCTCAGAATGGTCTCCAACGCGATCACCTCAAGAAGGGCAGCACAGGGGATGAGACGAGCGGTTTAGATTTTCCTCAGAAGCAGCTCTGTCTAGAGTTCAAGAGTCTGCACAAGAGCAAGACTGTTGATGATGATATGTCTGCATTATGTGGAAGAAGAAGAAGCACTTTTTGTGTGGAGGAGGATTCGGCTCGTTCCCCACCACGAGGTGGAGACTGTAACCAACGGGCTAACATTGACAACGATTCTCTGTCGTTGAAAATAGGAGAAGCTGCTGTCAAAAGGGAAGAAACCTTGGATGGTTTCACTCAAGACTCTATCCTAGGATTAGATTTAGCTACTGATGAAGTTGTGAGAGTTATTGGTCAGAGGCTGTTCTTGAAAGCAAGAAAAACAATGGTCCAGTAAGAATTTATCGACTTCTTTATATGTCGTTCGTTTCTTCATCTGATGATCTTGATACTAATGCAGATCATTATTTGCCTGCAGTCAACAGAAGATATTTTCTCTGCAGATGTTTGAGCTGCATAGATTGATAACTGTAAGCTCGTTCGTATCCTTTTGAAGGCCGTGTTAGAACACAATATATCTTAATCTTAGTCCTAATATTCGTTTGATGGTGACAGGTGCAGAGACATATAGCTAGATCGCCAGAAATCCTGCATGAAAACACCTTCGACCCAAACAAACCATCCATCAAGTTTCCTCCGATCAATAAGTTGCTCTACGTCTCTCCATTGGATCCATCCCCACCCGTTGCTAAAGCAAAGCTCGACCCTCTGAAGTCCAATCTTGGCGCAGATTGTGGATCAGAGGCGCTATGCGGACTGGTGGAAGTTGAGAAAGGGCTTCTTCCTCAGCAGAAGCCAAATCCACCATCTCTCCCCGTTGATCCTAAGATAGCACCATGGTGTTTGCCCGTTCCAACTGCGAATCAGTGGCTAGTTCCTATGAGATCTCCTTCGGAGGGACTGATCTACAAGCCCTATCCCGGGCCTTGCTTCCCTAGTGTTGGCTTCATGGGGCCTGTTTATGGAAACTGCGGCCCCATAAGCCTAAGCTCGTTGGGAGGAGCAGGTTATGACGTTCCTCCTCCCAGCGAGCAAGGAAATGGAGGCTTCTGCAGCAGTGAGGTCAGTCAGAACTACTTGCAACCTTATGCAATGCCACTGATCCCATCAGCTGGATCTCAGGCTGGAGAACTTGATAAAAGCTCGTCTTCCAACTTCTTTGTCCCACATCAGCTCTCGTGCAAAGTGTCGAGCCAGCAGAGTGCAGTAGTTTCTGAGTGTGGTGGAAATCTGCATAGATCAAATGGAAGTGAAATGCAGGGCAGCAACACAGAAACTAGTCCTCGTGAGAGATTGGAAGGAGATGCGCTCTCTCTCTTCCCCACCATGCCTTCTCTGCAGAGGAATGAGCAGAGGGTGCACGCCATTAAGGTCGTCCCACACAACCGTATGTTGGCATCAGCATCAGCAGCGCGGATCTTCCAGTCGATACAAGAAGAGAGGCGAAAACAAGAGTAAACTACTCATCACCTTTCTTGATATACTTTGCACCTTCATAAAGTGATCTTGTTGATCATCAGTTTTGATCAGTTGTTTTGATCATTAGTTTTGATCGAATTGTTTTTGTAACTGTATATAAACACACACACACACACATATAGTAGAATAGGAAATGGATAATTATTCATTCAAATTTATACACAAATTCATTTTTGAGAATTCAATTATGTTCCTCAATTTTGAGAATCAAATGTATTCATGCATGAGAAATTCCTCTCTGTTTTATTTCATGCAAAAATATAACATATATGTAAGTAAGTTAATATTCTTTTTTGCCCCATATTTTGAAATTTTGTTTTTGAAAATCTTTTAATACTTTGACAGGATTTTGTTGGAGCTGGCAGTGAGAGCAGTAGGAGAAAAGAATACTACGTCTATATATAATTATATATCTCGTCATTTAAATTTCATGTTAGGGTTAATTTTTTTATTTTTTCGACGAGTAGAAATTCTTAGCCATCATTCATGGTGCGTTCTGTATTCGCAATCAATATAAAAGAAACAAATCACACTAAACAAGTTTTATACGACGGGCTCGATTTAATAGAGTGCATCATAATAGCCTTTTTATCAACACGAAGATATATAATTAGGGTTATTTTTTATTAAAATTTCGAGGATATGGACAATATAGTAAATAAAAATTTAATCAATTGATGGCTAATCAAATGTAAGCAAACAACATAATAAACAAAATTTCTCTCTTTTTTTTTTTGTGTGTAAATCATAGTGATGACATTCTCCAATTTGTATTTACTTATGTTTCTTAGAATGATAAAACAAAAATACATGCTGCATGCAATGAAGCAAAAATGAAAAAAGAATTACAAATTAACCAGCCTAATCGGTTCCTAACCATTTTTGTTTTTCTTTTTTTTTTTTAAGGTGACAAAGGAGAAACTCGTAGTCGTTACAATGTGTTTTGAATACAAATTTTTGTACAATGACGGTTAATAATTCACATTAGAAGGATAAACAGGATTAGGTAAGTTCATACAAAGCTCAATACTCATGATAAAAATTCTTATTAGACCACCTAATTAAGTACATATTTAAATCGAGTTTTGACCTATTCAATTGAGATTACTTTTTGTTCATTATTCTCTTTAAATACAATTCGGATCATCTATTGTCAATTTGTGCGATATCCTCTACTGTTGTCTTCATTTAATTAATATGTGTTGATTTGAAAATAATTATATACCTTAATTGGGTATACTTAAAATTTTAAATTGATACATGTCATTAATTCAACGAAAGCAATAGAGAAGGTCACGACTTTTTTTTTTTTTTAGAACGACCAATGTACTCCCTCCGTCCCGTCATAAGTGGCCACTTGTTTTGCTTTTTGTGAGATCAAAAGCAAAACAAATGGCCACTTATGGCGGGACGGAGGTAGTATGATTTAAGAATATTAGTAGCAAATCGGGACCAACAAGCTTAATGATACCTCGTAAAAACCATAAACCACACAATATCCAAAATGAAGGTGAATTTGAATATAAAGAGTTAGTAAAATCATTAATATCCACACCTAAAAATGATCAAGTTCATTCATTAACCAAAAATGTTTCATCAAAAGACAGACAAGATTCTCTATTCCAAAATGAACTTGAAAATTTCCCACAACCCCATAAAACTTCCCAAAAAATAAAACCCTAAATACCCCTCCTCACTCAATCTTCCATGCATAGAGAAAAAGGCAGAATTCCACCCCCTTTGCATAGCTCTGCACCGAGAAATACCGGCTGTTGCCGCTACACTCGCTACCGTCGCAGCGGGACCCACTCAAGCTCGACTCGTTGTCTTCATCTTCGGCCTCAAACTCACTCGATTTAAATATAAACAGCCCGTGGTGGGATCCGGGAGCGCAGAATAGCCATGCGTGCACGTCCCAGAACACCTCCACGGGCTGTTTATTCACCATAACGGTCTGATTCCCCCTAAATTTCCACTGCAAATTCTGAATGTGGATCAAGATTATCCCATCTATACTTATCCACATTTCTGGATCTTTCTCCCCCGACGTCGAGCTCTCGACAACGATGTCGTGTTCGCGCTTTCTTTGATCGAACCGGGCACGTGTTGAGAATGATTTCTTCCCAAAAACATTCTCTTTCTTATAGAAAATAACCGGTTCGACCAGGGCCGGTCGGGCTTTGGTTCGTTTATAGGCCTTCTTTTTGTTGTCCCCCAGTAGCAGGACGACTTCGTCGTCTGCTACTAGGGCAACATAATAATCCGAGATCGGTTCGGGGCTGCCCGAAAATTTAGCCGACTTGAGGTCCCAGTAGGCCTCGAGTTGGCTACCATCTACGTCGAGACACTTGTAGCCTTTCTTGGCCCAAAAATGCCAAGGTTTTAGGTCGATCTTGCACGTGTAAACGACGTCGTTCTGGTCAACACTGTCCACCGATATGCTTAATGAGTAGTTCATGAGATTTTTGCTCCACGTGACGGTTATGTTGCGCCAATACCCCGCCACGTGCGTTTGGTACAAGCTCGTGACCGTGGTTTGCGCGGCCTTCTGGGCCATCGGATCTTTGCTCTGGATGACGGACGGCTCGGGTGTGTACGGGGCCATCGATGGGGCCCTCCCGACGTTGTAGGCCATCAAATGGTGGCGGATCTTGACCTGGATCCGATCAAGGAGAAAATAAAATAAAATTGAATTTTCTCGACCTTGATTAGGTTATATTAAGCGTGATTTCGTGATATATACGAGCATTAATTTCTCATTCACCCCGTGTATCATGTGAAACATGTGATCGTCTCGGGGGAATTGAGGAAGTTGGTGAAGGATGCCAACATTATCAAATTAACCTGGGATCAAGACCAGGTTGAAATTGATGAAGATGTTTGTGGAAAAAGAAGAAATATGGCATGAAAAAAAAGGAAAAAATAATTGGACGTGATACAAATTAATATGTGTATGCAAGAATAATGGAGATTCTTGATGGGAATAATTCGATGTCAGAAAATATTTGGGGAAAAAGTCAATGGAAAGGGAGACGAGTTTAATGTTTGTGGAGGAAAAACACACATTTTTTTGTTGAATGATGTTGTGGGTGGAGGTTGTCCTAAGGATCCAAAATTAGAAAGCGTTTCTCGGATTTTCGATCTAATCTTATATATATTCTAAAATAATATTTAATCTCGTTTTAGTTCGTGATATCGCAATATACGTAGACAAAATGAATCTGTTTAAAAATAACATATTATGACATTAATGAAGCGCAACTCAATTGATAACACGATTTCCCTCAAACCCTTAAGATTAGGTGCTCGAGTCATATGTGTGTTGTGTGAAATAAAAAAACATTAAAAAAAATAAAAAAGGCATATTATATTATTATACTTTATGTATATGTATAATTTGACCATCATCATATCGCTCGCCCTAATGCACTAAGATTTTTAAAATTATGGTAAAATTAGATACCGTACAACTTCTTTTTTAACCACTCATGGTCGGTCGTTGGTTGGTACGATTTTAATTCTTACTTTTACTTAAATGGATTGATTAAGACATCATATAAAATAAATTGATCGTTATATTAGTAAACTTTTTAGTACTTGGCATTTATGTCAATCTCGTTCGCTCACATGATTAAATTTAGTTTTGATTAAATTTCTTGTGGAAGTGCGACCACCCGAGCGCCCTCTTCTCTCACTCTTCTCTCGCTTGTCTTCTTCTTCATTTTATTTTAGTTTAGTTTTTTTTTTTTCCTTTTTTTTCTTGTTTTCTACAGATTTAAAAAAAAAACAGAAAAAATGGCAGCAACGACTAGTATGCAACCAACGACTACTTTCATTTTTCCTTCTATAAATACTACATCTCATTTCAATCCATTTCACTCATCTTCTACTCTATTCACTCATTTTCAATACTCATTCTCTCTCAATATCCTCAACATATTTTCAATATGGTATTTTAATCATAATTATTCTTATTATTCAAAATAAATATAAAATGTAAAAATAAAAATAAAATACAATTAAATAATGAGAGACTGGGGTGGGAGACCGGAGTGAGAAACCAATGTCATTGTAGATGATTTTGAGTCCGGTCTCCCAATCATTGGGATTCACTTAAAGTGCACAAAATATTAATAATATATTGGGAGACCACCCAAGTACATGCTCTTACAGTGTTGTCCTTCTATTACTCATATAATATGGATATAATAGACAATTCAAGAATTTTTTTTATATAAGTATAGATTTATTTTCAATTTTTATTTTTTGATCTAAATTTTCAAATATATTTTCATTGTACTGGTTTTAGGTGGTAGGCATTATTGATATTGTTTGTTAACATATCAAATTATACTTGAATTTTTTTTTTAAATAATTGCCACATTTGACAAATGAGCAGAAAATAATTGAAATTTGTTATACGTTCAAGATTTATACAAAATGTATTGTAATTTTTTTAGGTGGATACAAATTACATTATCAATCACAAATTTATGATATTACAAATAATTTTATATAAACCACAATCGAGAGGCTAATAAGACAGCTCATAGTTTAGCTCAGTGTGCTTTTAAGCATTCGAATGTAACGGTCTGAAAGTCAAACTTTCTGTCATGGCCTTAGATCGATATTACTTTTACCGATTTGGATAGTTAATGAAAATTATTTCCTTTCAAACTAACTACAAAAATGTAATATGATAACGTTGGATATATATTAATCCAATCATTCGCAGTTGCATATGATATACTCTATCTACAAAATATTTAATAAAAAATATGATATCGTGTACTAGTAGGAGTAGGGCAACCGGCTTCAAAAATTGTATTCGCCATGCATGAATAATTGTCCTTTCAAAGGACTCCTTTTTTAAATTCAAGATTCTCCAAAATTTTAAAAACAATTAACACTCGGAAATCATTGAATTTTTTTTACTATAAAAAGTTGTAATAATTTACAACTTTCCCAAAAAGACAAATATTAATGCAAAAAGCATACGATTGTGGGGACAATATAAGAATTCTAAGCCATAAATTAGCTAATTCTTGTGTCGCAGTCTAATTGAATATTTTCAACTTTTTTTTATTTATTAAGGCTGATTTTGCAGCAGCAATTGTCCGCCAGCCAAACAGACCAAATGTTGCTATCAAAATTCAAAGATAATTTCAAAAACCTCTTTTCAATTTTATTATTCACTTTTTCTATAGCTAGCGAAATAATTGGTTTATATTGACTGAAATCTATGAGATCACACAGTATATTATAAGTAGGGGTGAGCAAAAAACCGAAAAAATCGAACCAACCAACAAACCATACTGAAATCGTTCCGAAAATACGGTTAATCGAACCGACGGTACAGTTAATTTTTCTAATTTTAAAAAATCGAGGGTACCGATTCGGTTTTTGGTTTTTATTTATAGAAACTGACAGTTAACCAAACAGAACCGATACTCATAAAATATTTATAATTTTATTATCTATCATATAAATATTACATTTAATCAATTTTATTTGATTATTTTTTTGTTCTTCTATGTGTTTATTCTTCCGAACTAGACATTAAATTTTTTTATTCCACAATATCGTGAATTAGTTTAAATTGACAATAAATGTAGCTTGATCATCCATTTAATCATTTATTACACTATTATTATATATACTTGGTATATGTGATGTGTTAAGGTTTTATTATTTTTATTAGTTTATTATTTGTATTTTTCTAAATTATGTGAAATATATATTTTAGAATACGAAATTTTTAATATTATGAATTAAAAAAATTATAACTTTCTTTTATTATGATTAACCGTTGAATAATTAGTTAACCGAACCGATTTTTAGGTTAACCGTTATAACAATTTTTTATTTGTATTTATGAATTTTTGGTGGTTAACCGAACCGATTTAAAACCATATGGTCAGTTTTTTATATCATAAATGGTCGGTTAATCAAATCGTGCTCACCCCTAATTATAAGTACCAGATATTATTATCTTTGTAAAAAGAAACTAATATGTTGTTGCATTTATTTCCTAATCTTTATACTATTACTATATATTGCATTTCAATAATATTACTACACTTTTTTAATCAGAGAACCACATTTGAATAAATTTTGGAATAAATCCTTTTTTTTTTCATTGATTCTACTGAAAATATTTACCACACAGGTCATTGTTGACTAATTACAAATCATATTTTTGACAGATTTTCTCGTAGTCAAAGGGTCATTTTCTCTAAGTTTCAACTTTTTTGGAAAGTTATTTTATGAAAAATTTCCCCTTTTCTTTTTTGGTAGGTTAATTTCAAGAATCGTTAACAAAATGGCATGCAGATTTACAAAAGTTGGATCAGAAAGTAATCAAGTTTTCATTCATTATTACAGTATTTTTTATTTCTTCAAGGAAAAATTAAACAAGAATTATTATGGATTTAGTGAAATTGCAGACACAAACACCCTAGAGAAAGAAGAACATCGAGGGCGACGTTGTCTGAAAACAGTAAAAATCAGTTAGAAGGAGATACAGAATTGTAAGAATTCTCATTCCCCGTTTGCATTTCCACAAATTTTGTGCACATCTTCCCCTTACCGTGTGTAATTTTTCCATGTTCATGATAACTTGTACCTGTAACTGCATTGTTTCTAACTTTCTCTCTCTCACTTGCAGAGAGTAAGAGAGAGAGAGACAAGGGGTGGGGAGTTTTCTTGTTTTTTTTTTTTTCTTTTCAAGAAATTGTCTTTACACTAAAAGTTGTTATTTTTGCTACATTATTTGATGTGGGCTTTTTTTGTGCTTGTTTTGATGATAAATTAGAGCAATTTTGTGGTGAGTTGTTGAGGTTGTTCAACTTGATATCTCATCCCATGTCACATCTCTCTCTCTATCTGTCTCTCTCTCTCTCTTACACACACAGAGTGAGCCCCTTCTATCTGTTCCTGGTGTGTCTTCTTGTTGTGACTGTCGTTGATGTTTAGCTATTGTGATGTGAAAGAAGATTCAAGAAAAAGGACAAGAGAGAAAAGTCCCAGTACTCTTCTATTTGTACACATATGTACAGCATAAATGCTGTTAGTATGTGTGCTGATTGATATGTGGGTTTTTTTGCAGGAAATGACAATAAATAAGATTTAGGCTTTTGTTAGAGAAGATTGTGATATCTCAAAAATTCAAGATTTCAAATTTCTTTTCATGGAAGTGTGTATTTGTTTGATGTGTTAGGCCAAAGAGATGGATTATTTTAGTTTGGGTTGAGGAAAGAAAGATCTTGGATTTTGCAAAGGAATCTAAGTTCCACATTTCCCAGCATTATTGGTAATGGTGGAGAGAGAAGACAGTGGTGGGCTATTTTGGTATCTGATAAAAAAGCTCATTTCATCCAAGGCCATTTCCTTTTTTTTTTTTTTAATTATCTCTCAAATATCTGATTTGGAAGCAGCTTATTATTTAAAATCCTGCTTATGGTGATGAAGGAAATGGAAGTATGTTTTTTGTCGTTTGCCTTGTACCAATTCATGTGCCAAATAGAGAAATATTGTTCTTGAAGCAAATGGAACTTTGGTTGAACTCTTGTTTTTTTGTTGATTTCAGTGTTTCAGATGGTGAATATACACCGACTATTGTTGTTGAGGGCTTCTATTCTTCTTGAAATTACCGATTCTTGATTGGAAGGGCGTTTCGTTTCAAGAGACTCATCTCTACTTTGGTTGTGGGGTCGGAGTTACAATGAGCATGTTAGTTAGACGCTGTTTCTTGTGACCAAATTTCAAATATTTTTCTAATTATGGTATCTCTCAAGAGGATGGTGTGATAGTTTGCACGCTTCTGGAAGTGGGCTTCGATAGACTGTAATGAATCGAGAGAGAGGAGGGAAATGGGACAAGGTTTCTGATGTAGCCAAAGTTCTGGTGGCTGTTAAGGCAGCAAAGGAGATTCCTAAGACTGCTTTGGTTTGGGCACTGACTCATGTTGTTCAGCCTGGAGACTGCATTACCCTTCTTGCGTTTGCGCCTTCACACACTAGTGGTGAGAATTTCTTGTAAAAATGTTTGTGTTCATGTAATGTTTCCCATTTTCGTTTCATCTTATTGCCACTTGAAGTTCCAAATTCATCCTATATAGGCATTCAAATGTAAGAAGGATGATTAATCTTGTGTTGTCTGTATAAGATAAGCCTTTGTAGCTCGTCTCTATATTAGCTTTCTTGCTATTGTGAAATTTGTACGAATTAGAATCCTATATGGAGAGACTGCATTACCCTTGTTGCATTCACATCTTCACACACTAGTGGTAAGAATTTCTCATATTCGTGTAATTTTTTCTATCCTCGTTTCATCTATTACCAGTTGAAGTTCTGAATTCATCCTAACGTGTAAGAAGAATGATTAATCTTGCCAGAATAAGCCCTTGTCCCTCGTCTCTGATTAGCTTTCTTGAACTTGTGAAACTCGTACGGATAAGATTGGTTGTTTTTTTGTTTGATTGGATGAAGGCAAATCAGCCATGAATGAAACTTTTTCCTTGCCTTAAACCAGGTCTATTTTGGGGATTCCCAAGATTTCGTGGCGACTGTGCCAGTCGTCACCGGAGGTCACAGTCAGCTGCAAATGGAGAAGTGGTATCTGAGATTCATGAGAGTTGTTCTCGGATGATTCTTCAGCTTCACGACGTGTATGATCCTGAAATGGTGAGTCCTTTGCTCATTTTCGCCTCTTTCTTATGTTCGTTTCTCAAAGGAATTTGATAATCTAAAGTTTTGCTGATAATATTTTCAGATCAACATAAAGATCAAAGTCGCCTCGGATCTTCCCTGTGGAGCAGTGGCTGCAGAGGCAAAGACGACTCAAGCCAATTGGGTTGTTTTGGATAGGTAATGCCTATAATCCCGTGTTTAATCCAACCCTTTTATGCAAGTTTTCTACTTCATTTTCCTTTAATTTCATCAAATTAGCAACCAAGCATAACAATCTCACAAAAAGAATCCAAACCATATGCTTGCCTTAAACACGATTTCTAATTAAAATTGGCGTCAAATGCACCATAAAAGTAGTATAAAATCATGTTTGTTTCTTAAATATGCTGCAACATCTTGTAGGCAGCTTAATCATGAGAAGAAGCATTGCATGGAACAGCTGCAATGCAACATTGTTGTAATGAAGCATTCCCAGCCCAAGGTTCTTCGACTAAACTTAGTTGGATTGGCTGCAAGGAAACCAGAGGTGACGGGCTGCTCTAACAACGAGCAACCACCTAAAGAACAAGAAAGCAAAGCTGATTCTTTGAGCCCACCTCATGTTCAGCTTGTTACCCCATCTAGTAGTCCCGAGGCATTTACTGGAGAAGCTGGAACATCGTCACTCTCAGACTCCGAAGTGGGTACTTCACCATTCTTCATTCAAACGAATAAGATTACACCTAAGAAGGTGAGAAGATTGGAGATCAAACATGATCAAGATCTTGATGGATTTGGCTCAGACAGTGACTATCTGAGCCAAAAGTTGAACTTCCAACCTTGGATTCGACAGATTCTTGGTCCGGATGGTCAGTCTTTTGAGAATTTTGATGATTCCCGTCTTTCTACTGCACGTAAGCAGGATTCTGCGACTGAGGCCGTGCCAAGAAAGCTCCGTAGAGTTGAAGAAGAAGTACCATTTGGATCACCAAGCTACAACAGTGGGATGAATTTCAACTGCAGTTTGAGGGAAGTGATTTCCTTGTCGAGAAAAGCGCCTCCCGGACCTCCCCCATTGTGCTCCATATGCCAACACAAGTCTCCTGCATTCGGGAAGCCTCCCAGATGGTTCACATATGCAGAACTTGAGCTTGCAACGGGGGGTTTTTCACAAGCCAACTTCCTAGCTGAAGGAGGGTACGGATCAGTACATCGAGGAGTGCTTCCTGATGGCCAAGCAGTTGCTGTCAAGCAGCACAAGTTGGCGAGTTCTCAAGGCGACAAAGAGTTCTGCTCCGAGGTTGAAGTGCTGAGCTGTGCTCAGCACCGCAATGTTGTGATGTTGATTGGATTCTGTATTGAAGATGGTAGGAGATTGCTCGTGTATGAATACATCTGCAATGGAGCTCTTGATTCTCATCTCTATGGTATATACTATACATTCCTCGATTTCATGCTATCCTTTACTCAAATTTGATCTGTTTTTTAGTATTTTTGCCCCGTCTCATGCATGTTGATCTCTAGGACGGCATCAGGAGACGCTATCATGGAGCGCTCGTCAAAAGATTGCAGTTGGAGCAGCGCGAGGACTGAGATATCTTCATGAAGAATGCAGAGTCGGTTGCATTGTGCATCGCGACATGCGGCCTAACAACATCCTCATCACACATGATTTTGAGCCTTTGGTAAAATTTTCAACAATTTGGCATGTAGATTGCATAATATAGTATAGATATCAACCTTCTTGCAATTCATTGCGTTTTCTAAAGCTTTGAGGGAGATTAATTTTCTTGAAGGTGGGAGACTTCGGGCTAGCTCGTTGGCAAGCTGACGGCCAGAAAGGAGTTGATACTAGGGTTATTGGGACGTTTGGGTAACTCATGAATAGCTTTGTTCATGTCTATGATGTTCTAGCAACACCAAACTTATCAAACCTACTATGTCTAACTTTAGGTACTTGGCACCTGAGTATACTCAGAGCGGGCAGATCACAGAAAAGGCTGATGTTTACTCGTTTGGCGTGGTGCTGGTGGAGCTCGTCTCCGGCCTGAAAGCAGTCGACCTCAAGAGGCCGAAGGGGAAGCAATGTCTCACAGAATGGGTGAGCTTCTATTTAATTGAAGAGTTGTGTTGTTTTGAGTTTCCGGTGATCTTACTATGATCCGAATACGTCATATATAGGCTCGGCCGTTGCTGGAAGCTCGGGCCTTTGGTGAGCTCGTTGATCCACGATTGGGAAGCGAGTATCTGGAGCACGACGTTCACTTCATGCTTCACGCCGCGTCTCTCTGTCTTCGTAGGGATCCTCATGCTAGACCTCGAATGTCTCAGGTAAGAATGACGGAAACAACCCCCCCCCCCCCCACCCCATGTGTAATGTACAAAATTTATGTAATTCTTTAATCAGTGTAGTTCACCGGGTGGGGTGTAGCATCTATTGAATCAGTAGATCCTAACTTGACAGAAAATTTAATGTTAGTAACAACAATTGGTTCTCGTATCCTAACAATAGGTGCTCCGAATACTCGAAGGTGACGTGATCGATTCATGTCACACATCGGCAAATGGGATCGATGTGAGAAGCCAGAGTGAGAGGATATGGTCCGATCATCAGCTACAACAAGTACGTTGTATTATGGTAGCGAGTGATCACAACGATTCAACTCGAAGCTCTCTCTCAACTCAAACTCAAATTCAAGAACTTCTTCAACAGACATCTCATAAATTACAACTTTGATCAAATTTCATTTGTATATCTTTGTCAATCAATATTATGATCTTATGCTATTAGAAGTATTTGTTTCTATATGGGGCAAAAATCGGCCCGAATAGGTAGTTTGCAAGCTGGCCCGGGCCCGAGTGATATAATTTTCTTCCAGCCCAAAGGGCCTTAATTATTTTATTTTTTGGAAATTAGACTTGTATACTAATTATAAAAGTTGTAGATTACTTTTGGGATTTCATTGAAATTAAAATTTTAAATTAAAAATTGACCATAATATAATGAAGAGAGCTCGGCTGCTCGAGTCATAGTTTTCACATCTGTAATGAGATATTTATTTTCTATTTGTTTTTTGAACATTGTTAAATAGATTCGGAATAAGTTGACAAAAATAAAAGTTAAATACTTAAGTAATAAAAGATGAAAATTTCAGAGCTCAAAGCAACACGTATAAAAATTTATGGATTTAATATAACAAAAATAAAAGTAAATTAAATTATATGCCCTAAAAATTTTAAGGAGGTATTTACTTTGTATGATAAAATGAATAGATAAAAATAGTATAGATCAATCTATCATTTACTTTGATAAATTAATAATTTTGAACTTGTTTAATCATCTAATTCTTTATATATTCAATATCGATCTATAATATCATGCAAATAAAAACAATACCACTACTATAATAAAAATGCAATAATGCATTCCATCTTACTAATCATTCCCTCCAACAAAAGTAATTTAAAAAAGAAAAGAAAACTTTGCTTAGTTTGATTCTGGTATAATCCATCAATAATTTATTTTTGTTTTTTTTTAAATTGGACCCAGAAAAATCATCATGAAAATCAAAAGGAGGAAGATTGACCGCCGGTAGACCTAAAAAAACCGCCGGCATCCGCCGCATCGAACTCCAAATCGTCGGTAGTCCTCGCCGCGCCGTGGATCAGCACCAACGCGACAGCCACCAGCAGCGCAACCACGATATTGCCGGCGGAATCTGTGAGCAGCAGGACGGCGATCGTCGCCGCCGAGAGCCCAATCAGAACCGTGCGATCTTCGATCGTCCGGCCGGCGACCACCAGCGGCTCGTTGCGCATGAAGTAGAGGTAGAGCCACGCCGCCATCGCCGCGATGAAGACCATGAGCGAGATCGGGTGCCAGAGGAGGCCGAGGAAGAGGATCGCGAGGGCGGAGATCGCGTAGTTCGTGAGGAAATACGCCGAGTTCGCGGATAAGCGCGCCGCCGCCTCGGCGGTGGATCTCGGGAGGTCGAAGCGGTGGACGTCGAACATCTGCTGCCATGGGCGGCGCGCGGCGAGGCCGGCGTTGAGGCGCTCTCTGGCTAGTGAGACGTAATCGAGCTTCACGGCAGGGGATGAAGACGTAGGAATGGTGCCGTAGGTAGTCATTATCTGGTCGGCCGCCGCTCAATTAGGTCGTGGTGGTGGTGGGTGGCGGTTGGCGGCGGCGAGAGGAAATTTGGGCGGAATTGGAGGGCGGTGAAAATGAGGGAACGCGGGCGTGCTGTGGGTAGCACTTCTGTGCATAAATTTTTTAAATGTGGTTGAGAAATTAGATTATTTTAAGGGTTAGTTAATTGCATATGAAAGAATAATGTTCGCAAAAAACTATCATCACGAGTCCGTTTTCAACCTTTAAATCAGACACATGCATCACACGCGCCCTCAAAGCGCATCCACGTGTCTGACAATTTTTTTTATATTTGGCGCGTGCTAATTTTTTAATTTTTTCCCGATTTTTTTAATTCTTTTTTTCAATTTTTTTATTTTTTATTTTTTTTTAAGAGTCGAGCGAGGGGAGCCAAAGGCCTCGGAGCGAGCTAAGAGACATTAATGTTGCCACAATCATTATCTATAAATTAAAATTTGAGTCAAAAGTGGAGAAGAAAAATAAATTAATAAAAATCGATTAAAAAAAATCAACGAATTGACCCGTTTTGACCGGGTCGAGTCAACCCGAATCCAGTCCCATACTATGAGGCGGCCTCAATATGAATAATGTTTGACCTTAATTGCAATTTACATAACTACTTTTGGTATTTAAGTACCCAACTTTTGGAATGATTGAATTGGCATCATCTCCAAAATTTTCAATGACTAGAAATCCTACATGTATATTTTTTGTTTGAGCAGAAAATATCGACCATGGATTTTCGGCCACCCGAAATTTTGGTGATGATCCCCATTACAAACCAATCAAAAGATTAGATTACTAAGATGACAATGATTGAAAGTTTTATTATAATTGTAATTGAGATCAAAATATTATGCTTTTAGGGATGTGAATGGGTCGGGTTTTTACGGGTATCCGGTTCTACCAAACCCTAATAAGACGGGTTTGAAAATTATTAAATGGTTTTTGGACGGGTTTGGGTCGGGTTTGGAAAATTACCTACGAGTAGGATTTTATATTATTCTTTTAACCCAAATATAATTTAATTTAATGAAATTTTCAATTTATACTTATGTTAAAATTATGTTTATAATATTTTGTTATTTCTACTATTTAATATTGATATTTATGTTATAGTACATTCGGATTCAATTTTTTAGTGGATATTACCCAACGGGTTTGGGTCTGGTACGAGTTTTAAAATGATTTTTTAATCGGATTTAGGACGGGTATGGATTGAGAAAATTTTAATGAGTTTGAGTTTGAGAAATGTTTAATGGGTGGATACTAGCTCGATCCATTGTCATTTCTATATGCCTTCATTTGCAATTAACACTTATTTTAACGCACAATACATTTGTGAAAAATAAAGTAATTTGAAGAAAATAAAAACTTATAGTACAATATTAATAAAATTGTTACGCCAAAAAGTCAACGCTATTTTTCAACTTTCTTATTTAAAAATGTTTTTCAACGTTGGGCAAACAATGATAGTAAAAAAAAGTTCTTCAACATTCTTATTTAATTCTAGCGTTTTTAACTAATGAATATATATATATATATATATATATATATATATATATAATGTAAGAAAGTTAACTTTTTTTTTATCATCTATGTACAAACATATATAGGCTTCCTACATCCACTAAATGTTTATGTAATTTTGTCTTATTGAGAACCATATTCAATCTTCAAATTATTTATATTTTTTTGTTGTTTATTGGAATAAATCATGTGATTTTTAGTTATAGTTGCCTACTTGGCACAAAATATATAATTAATTTAAATTATTTATGTCTATAGAATACTATTAGCTACAATTTTTTGTTAAAAAATTGTGCACCTTTTAGAAAATTCTAGATTTACAATAATATTTGATAATTATTAGAAAAAATAAAAGATGATAAGTAAAAATATATAGAAAGTAAAGAAAAAATGCAGATGTGAACATGTGAAAAAAATAGTTTAGAATATAATAAACGTAGAAAGTTAATCACAATCACACATAAAGTCGGCAATCGAATGCTCAACTGACAATGCATTAGTATAAATAGGTTCAATATCAAGTTACATGATTAATTACAACATCAATTAAAGGAATGTAAATTAGGAGTTGTAACTTTAATTAGCTTAAAATTTATAACATTTCCTACATATATACTTCGAAAGTTGAAAAAATAAAATAGGCACGTGAGATCTTTTGAAATATTTTGACTTAGACCCATATTATCAATTTGGCGAAAATATTTGGTAAAACAAATTATATTGTGTTTATTTTGTAGTATTCGTTACTAGAGTTTCATGAAAGAGTTGTAGCGAGTGTTTTGCATTGTCATCCATACCTTGATTTGTTTAGGACGTTCTCTCCAAAGATTTGATAATTTTTTATGTATGCAATTCAAGAATTTTTTTTGGGTGAATTACATTAAATTGTTCTTGTAATTATTTCTCGATCACCCTTTTGAGGTGGGTCCTTCTTAGTGATGGAGATAAATGATGGCTCATGGCACCTCCTAGGAAAAAAATGGCTCTTTTCAAAGAGTATAGTGTGAAATTTCAGTCAGGATCTATACAGTTGTTGTCTGAGTATCATCGGGCAATACTTTTAGTACCATGGTTTTTCACAAGCATCTTCGAGCAATGTGAGTTGGGGAAATATTTTGTGCATTTTTTTTTATCCAAAACTATTTTTATGTATGGAGTAGAGCTTGAGTTGTGGGTCAACGTTGTACTTAGATCATATGTTAGGAGTGTCATTAGTTGCATATATGATTTTTTTGAGTTTGAGTTATTTCGAAGTAAGTTGTGGCAAGAAAAGAATGATTCCAATCATCGTTTGTATGCTTTGATAAATTTTAACATTTATATTATTTTTACAAGTTGAGTTTCTTAACCACTTTTTTGGAGAAACATTTTGTAAGTAGTTGGAACTAGAAGATTCTAGGATATAACGGCTGTTTTTACAGTTATTTAGTTGAATAATCTTGATGTTGGCTTGATTGTTTCACAAAAATTATCTATCTTTAAAATATAAATATTTGTTTATTTTTACAAGTTGAGTTTCTTTTTAATATAGCTTATCACAAGAATTATTGTTTTATGCATAATTTGTGTAAAACTAATTGCTATACATGTTTGATATACTTTTTCATAGTATTATTGGTTTATGCATAATTTGTGTAAAACTAATTGCTATACATGTTTGATATATTATTTCATAGTGAATTGGTTCCGAAATGGTATGTTCTTTTTAAAGAAATGCACTTTTGGAGTTATAACTTTATTTAACTTTTGTTGTCAAATAAATAAATAAAAAAATAAAAATTATTTTAACTTTAAAATATACACCATTTGTTCTCCATACTTCAAAAGTTAATTAAATAAATCTGCATGTAAGATTATTATATATTTATTAGGTTAAAATAAATTATCGTAAATGAGTGTGTTTGTTTTTGTCATATTCATGGCTAGAGCTCATAAAAGAGTTGAGCCATAAACTGAACCATTACATTATGACTCTAGTAGAGACCGAGTTATGTCATGAAAGATAAAAGATAAATAAACAATACTTTTCTTTAAATGCAAACTATTACTTAAAAGTACTCCCCGGTGTAAATATCTACTATATGTTTTATTATACTAACATTATATTGTACATGTTATTCATAAGTGAAACAAAATACCAAGCCAAGAAGAAAAATTGCACATTTTACCTTCTAGTTAGAACGTTTTTGGATTTTTGCCTCATTTGCTATGATTTCTACAATTTTGCCTTTTTTCACTTCCATCCAGTTTAATTTCCTTTCCTCGTACTTCACATCTTTATATTTTGGCCTCTCGTATTTTAATCCCTCTATTTTTCAATTTTTCCCTCTTCCTAACTAAAAAATCAAATAAAATTTGAATGCACCACAAATACAAGTCACTAATTTTGCCGCCCAGTATTTTTTTTTTTTCAAAATTTGAATAAAAACTTTAAATCAACTTCAGATTAATTGACGAAATTCGAAATCAAAACCAAACAATAATCATAAGATCGTTCACTCTACTAAACGGAACATATTCAAAAAAAGGTTGTTGGAGATCAAAGCACCAACATTCCAACTAACGATTACTTGGGCCATTTAGTTAGTGCCTGTTTGGTAGGCTTGATAAAGCCTAGATAGGATATGTATCTGGCCTTATCAGGCCGTTTGGTATCCAAGATTACTATCACGAGCGGCCCGGTATTATATCGGGCCCGTGATAAAAATAATGTTTTACTTTAGTATAGCTATCTCACCATTCCCGTCGGATAGACAAGGCCACATTGAACAGTGTCCCACATTAATTTACAAAAAGACCAAAATATCCTCCAATAAACTACTCAAATCCCAAATCAAACATTGTAGCCATAGATCTTCCTTCTCTCTCGCTGCGTCCTTGTATGGTGGCAGAGATGGGTGGCGGAGATGGGTGGCGAAAGGCGACGGATGAGAGAGAAGAGAGAGAGAGAGATTGAGGGGTGAGAGAAGAGAGAGGAGAGGGATGGTGGCGGGTAGGTGGCGGTGGTGGCGGGTTGTAGGTGGCGGTGATGGTGGTGGTATGATGGAGAGAGAGAGTGAGAAAGAAGAAGGAGGCGGCGGAAGAAGGAGGCGGCAGCGGAAGAAGAAGGCGGCGGAAGGAGGAGGCGGGGCTGTGGTAGAGAGGCGGCGGAAGAAGAAACGGCGGCGGAAGTGGTAGAGAGTGAGAAAGAGAGTGACAGACTTGAGAGAAAGAAAGTGAAGGTGGTAGGTAGGGTAGGTGGGAGGGTGTAGTCGGTTGTGGTGGGGAGAGAGAGAGTGAGGGATAAAATTGTCATTTTATAGTTAATCTTGAATTTAATCTAATGTACCAAACAACCAATCTATTATATCTATATTATATATCTTATCTACCAAATACAAAGATACGATACCAATCTTACTTTATCTACGATACATATCTTACTTTAAACTATCCTATAATATCCTAACATGGCTACCAAACGGAGTGATCGAACAAACAGAACTGAATATATGCACGTGGCCTTTTCAGAAATTGGGCCAATCCAATTTTTATAATATTTCTTTACAGTTTGTGAGGTAGGTTGTCTAAATATATGTAGGTAATCATGTGTTATTAAATTAAAAAAAGAGGAAATGTATTTTTAAATACCAAACCATAAAGTTAATAAGTTATATATTCTGATCCATTCATAAGAGTATAAGTTTTTTATATCAAAATGAGTTAAAAGACTAAAATATCCCTTAAAAAGTTATTGATGTTGACTTATGTTTTTTTGGCTTTTTCCTTTAATATTTTCGGTCATCCCCTCCAAATTTTCTGAAAATTAATTACAAAATATTTGTAAAATAAAATCAAAATTATTCATTCAATTTTAGATTTTTCTTCCACTTCAAACTACTTCATTCAATTTTGTGTAAGATTCTACAGTACAACTTGCTTTAACACCCTTTTTCTCACTAAAGAAAGAAAAAACACAATGACCTCACAGTAGAAAATTAAAGAAAGTTTTTACACAAATGGGTCTCCAAAAATCTATCTAAATATCACACGATAATTCAAAAAGAGTAGGAGTTCAAGTTGAAATATCCGTACAAACGTGTTTCTGAGTTCATATAAAAGGTATGTAGCTAAGTATCATCCTCCCGAAATTATTTTTTACCCGAGTTCTTCACCACACGATCATTGCACACGGTGGTCATAATCTTGCACGATGGTTAGAAATAACACACGGTGGATGCACACGGTGGTCAGCCATCGTGTGCAACCACTGTGTGCAGCCACCGTGTGGTAGGTCGTTTCCACGGTGGAAGCGAATCATAACCGTGCCCACGGTGGCAAACCATCGTGTGCAGACACCTTGTCCACCGTGTGCAGCCAACGTGTCCACCGTGTGCGGCCACGACATCCATCATGTCACAAGCCATGTGTGCACACGATGGGCTCAACGACCGTAGACACGGTGGTGGGATGCACCGTGTGCATAAGAACACATATCATTTTACAGTAATATCCATAGTAAATCACTAATTTCCATGTTATTTAGTGCCTAATAACTATTATTTTCTAACAATATACATGTTCACAATGTTATGGAATGAATTAACAAAATTCATTACATATTGTGTACAACTTTTAGATTTTCAAGATTTAAGTACATAGTAGTTCATATATTACTACATACAAAGTGCCCCCTATACAAATGAATTAGACAAATGATATATGTTTGTGTATGGATGGAGTGTTGTGTAGTTATTAATGTTTGAATAATGTAGGAAATAATCATAAAATACGTAAATCGTTAACAAAAAGAACCAGAATCGGTCTCAGTAGGTTGTTCTTAAGCACACGGTACAGGCCACGACCGTGAGCACGATGGTGGCCATCGTGCCTACGGTGGCCTGAGCGTGGACAACCTCATCGTGGGCATGACGCAGCACATGATCGCTGCACACGATGGCGGCAAACAGTACAGATTCAAGGCATACTAACACAGGCACTCACCGACAGTGTATTTGCGAAAGGTTCTTGCTCCGACGCCAATGAAGACGCCAGTGACTTCTGTAGATGGTCAGATTCAGTCTCGCTTCCACTCATAATTTGCTGTCAATGTCGGACACGGGGGTTGCCTTCGTGTGTGTATTTTTTTCTCAGTTGAGAGAGGGAGAGAATCGAAAAGAGAAAGAGAGTGAGGTTGGGCTGGTGAGGACGTTACTTTTTTTATCTTTTAGTGGATGAGTAGGGTTAGTTTAGTCTTTTCATTTATTTTGGTATTAAAAACTTATACTCTTATAAATGAGGATCTATAACTTCTATCTTTTATGGTTTGGTATTTAAAAAGAGTTGCCCCTTAAAAAATTACAATTAGTATATAGTACTCCAAAATATAGCATAGATGTAACCGTCCATTGCAATTATAATTAGTGCGAACTTTGTTTGTCATTCCAAAATACAGTATCTTTTTATTCATTCATTTTTCAAAATAAAAATTAAGTGTTCTTTTTGATGGTCCCTGAGCTGGGTACTTGGTGTAGAGGGGGGGGTGAATACACCAAGTAGATTTTTCTAAACTTTTATCAAGTTAAAACGGAGTTGAGTGAGAGCTCAGTTATTGATCCAGCTGGGGAGGGTCAGCTGGGTAAACAACTCAGCTGGCGGTGCGGAAAGTGGTGGTTTGAAAACTTAGCTCAGTTACTTAGAAAAACTCAGTTTGAAAATATTAACTTATAGTTTTCAACTTAGTCAGGTTGTGCAACTTTTCGAGAGACACAGCTGTCTTTGGAGAGCAGCTGTGTGTGCAGTTTTGAACAAGTATGCAATGATATGAAAGCGTTAGTACACAGCTGAAGATAAATCAAAAGTAAAGAGAGAGAGATAGAAGCACGCGAGTTTTTACGTGGTTCGGAGTAACACCTCCTACGTCCACGACCGGAGTTCACGTAATCCACTACCACTTGGTTTCCAAGTACCAAGCAACTTCACAACTCTAACCCGAGCCGTGTTCCAACGGTTGCGGGCCATCGTCAAGCCTATACACCTTCGGTTTGCGGGTGCGAAGAACCTATCCACTCGAATTACGCGCTTCGAGCAAGCGTACCTTTACCTAACCTTTACGGGTTTGGGTTTGGGTATGGGGTTCCAACTGTGAACGAGTTCTTACAATTAAGAACTTCAGAGAATGATGAACTCGTTCGAAATCTAGGCTTTTGATATACAATGAGTTTGGCCTAGGGAACAGACGAAAAACTAAGCAGTTTCTTAACTAGAAACACTTTAAGATAAAGTGTTCTTTGAACTATGTAGAAGCGCTTGGGAGCTTTTGAAAGAATAATGAATTCGAGATAATGAAAGCTTGTAGAGAGTTTTTCGTATCTGATCCTGAGGTTGAAGACGGGTTTATATAGGTAGAGATTCAAGACTAGCCGTTGGAGGAGCCGTTTGAATCTTACCTACTCTTCTTAAATACAAGATCTGCCGTTGGGCGTATCTGCTGTCTTCATTTGTGTCACATCCTAGGTTCCCGAAGTCTAGGATGCGATCGGCAATCCCTCATTGGTCGAGGTAGGTTGACTTCCTCGATTCCGGATCTTCGCCTTTAGAGCAGCTCTTGAATTCCGAGCCGGACTGTCTCGTCGTGGAGTCTTCGGAGATAGTTCCTTTGTTACGTACGTTGGACCATTTGTGTTTTGAACTCGGCTCGAATTCTCTTCGGCTTGATCGAGCTCTGTGGATCACTCGAGTGAAGGTTGGCCTTTCTTGTCTTTTGCTAGTGACTCATTGTGAACACGGTAGGTCGACCGCCTTATCTTCCGCTTCCTTAACACAGTAAACCTAGAACATCTAAGGCTCAAATAGGCGAAATTTGGAAAACACTATTTAGGTTGGCGCGATCATCTATTCGGTTGGAGAATCGGTTGGGTTTTGGTATCAAATCGAAACCTTATAATTTTCCCAACAATTTCCCCCTTTTTGATGATGCCAAAACCTAACTGAGACAACTTATGATGCAGAGAAACTTGTGTTTTATTAATGTAAGAAAATACATTATAACACAGGAAAAAGAAAGAAGAGAAAAAAAATTTCGATCTTGATCCTTTAGTCGGTGGTCCTCTCTTCGCATCCGTTGCTTCTTTCTTTTGACTCGTTTCTTGGTGATTCGATCCAGTGGTTCCTCTAGCTCAACGGTTGCCTCTATTGACTTGTCTCTCTTCTCCCTTACTTTTTGGCATGATCAAAACAGGGTGGGAGATATTCACCATCGGCTGTTGCGATGTTTTAGTTTGGCGAAACTGTGGTTTTCAGCTCTGAGCAGCGAGGTTTAGAGTCTTAGTGGCTCAGCTGTTGTATTAGGCACTCTTCTTCGGTTGCATTAGCCTCGAGTATGGTTGCGGACACGGCGTCCTTGGCTTTGATTCAGTGGGGCGATCCGGTGAGTGCTTGGAAGGATGAGTTGGCACGGGAGACATCATCTTCTGAGTCGGGCACAATCTTCATTCCTTGCAACTTTTGCTTCTTCAGACTTCTTAGATTGAATGAGAAAGTCTGATACAGCACTTGAGGGATTTGTATTCAGCTCATATCATCATCATCCAGCTGCAGGTGATCGTTGGCTGGGTGAAGTTTCTCATTTGAGCTTGGTGCAGGGACTTGAGCATCTTTTATTGAAAGATCTCGAAGAAGGTGTCCCTGTGGAGCTGAAGGAAACTGAAGAGAAGGCGGTTGAAGTATCCCATCTGTCATGGGGTTTAAGCTTGGTTGTTCAGCTGGAATACTCCGTTGCGGTGTTGGTGATGATTATGTTCAAGCAGGGACGTGAACTTCTCTTCCACCGTAAGAAACGACCGCTTGTGGGCCTTCTGCTCCTCGGAGAGTGATTACGAATTCTCTCATAATGTCAGCTGGCTTCTCTGACTGACTGAGCACCTTTGACTTGAGTCTTCGGTTTGAAGACAGTGCTTCAGTATATTTTGTCTCCTCAAGTTGTTTCCGATTCCCAGTTGGGACGGAGTTAGATGCATGCTGCTTTGTTTCCTGCATCTTTTTCTGTGCCTCCTGTGGCGGAGCAGGAGCTTTGAAATGACTGCTCCTTAATACTCCGGTTTCATCAACATCTGGTCCAGGTCTGTTGACGTTGATTTTTGCATCCCAGGGAGTTGTGTGTCCCGTTCTCTCTTTTGAGATGAGAGAAGCAGTGGGGCTGAGGAGGTCTTTTTCCTTTGTCATTCCCAGAAAGTTTTCTGCACCTTCCTGGTGGATGACGTTCTTGAGCTTTGCAGTCTCTCTTGCGGCTGGCACAGTTACGTCGATGGGCTTCACCTTCTTCTGGACTTCCGTCTTCTTTGAGGTTCCTGAGAGTTAAGCAACTCTTATCTTGAAGCTTTGACAGATTCTTCAGGTTTGATTGGCTTTGGGAGACATCTTTCTGGATTCCATGTTCTTTTTCTGCATCTTTTGTTAGTAGAAACAAACAATACCAATTGATGGAAATAAGAAAGAACGAAAAACTTTCTACTTTTGATGCGTATATCTTCTAGCATATTTAAAGAGATTTCTTGAAAGAATGGACGATCAAGATTTGTCTGTTGATAAGAAGATCTACGGCAGGAGTGATTCTCGCGTCATGTCAATTTAATGCGCGAGAGAGAACGGTTGAGGCGCTTTGACTTTTGCCTCGAAACTCCCATTATTTAATTCTTTGCAGACTTTTAATTAATATTGATTAGAAATGACAAGATGTGAATTGACAGAAAACAGATTGAGTAGGTGTAATTAAAGTTATTTCAAACCTCTCAGCTGATCATTGTAGTCAGCTGATACCTCGGTTGAGTGGGTGTCTTGGGTCGTCGTGGTTCCAGTGGTTCTCGTTGAATAATCTTTTCCTTTCGGCATCTGGTTTAGATTCGGTAGTCTGCTTCCGTTCGGTAGATCGCCTTCAGTCATTGGAGTCTGCTTCCATTCAATTTGGGTGAAGCATCGTCACGGGTTGAGAAGTCCAAGTAATCCGCACGGCATTTTGAATCTTGCTTCTATCGGCGGTTTTGTGAGAATATCGGCCCATTTGTATGTACGTGTGAATTTTCTCAACAATCACATCCTTCTTTTCTACGTGATCTACGATGAAATGATGTCGTACGTCTACATGCTTGCATCTTGTGTGAAATCTTGGATTCTCGATATGGCAATCGCACTTGAGCTATCACGAGAAAATTGGAACTGTCCGGTTTTACTTCATAGTCATCCGGTGATGTTTCGGCCGAAGAATTTGCGAGCGGCGGCTTCAGTGACCATATATTACTTACGTCGTGGAAGTTGCGACGCACGTTTGTTTCTTTGAAAACCATGAGATCAACTTACTTCCTAAGAACGACAAGTTCACGAAGTTGATTTTAAATCCAATCGATCTCCGGCGAAGTCTGAATGCGAGTATCCGATCAGTGTAGATTGTCTTCGGTGAGTACCACGGCCAACATTCGAGTTCCTTTGAGATACTTGAGAATGTTCTTGGTGCTTGCATGTGTGCTTCCTTTGGATCAACTTGAAATCCGGCACACACCGACTGCGAAAGAGATGTACGGACGACTTCTTTGTTAGATACGGCAGGATCCTATTATCCCTCCGTATTTCTTTGGAATCAGCGACTTCCGCTTCGGTTCAGGGTTCAATCTTCCAGAGTTGGTGTTCATTGGAATCTTTACAGTTTTGCTTGATTGAACTCCATACTTGGTGATCAAGTCTTTCACGTATTTGGATTGATTTATGAAGATCCCTTCTGAAGATTGCTTGACTTGAAGTCCTAGGAAGAAACTCATTTCTCCCATCATGGACATTTGGAACTTCTCTGACATCATCTCTCCAAATCTTTGGCATAAGAATCTTGATCTTGATCCAAAGATGATGTCGTCTACGTAGATTTGAACAACCGGGATATCTTCTCGACTTGATGGTGAAGAGAGTTAAATCTCGAGCCCTTCTTGAATCCTTTGGATAAGAGAAAATTTGACAGTGTCATACCAAGCTCGAGGTGCTTGCTTTAATCCATAAAGAGCCTTCTTTAATTTGTAGACTTTATTTCCTTCTACTTCGAATCCTGGAGGTTGTTCAACGTAGACATCTTCTTTGATTTCTCCATTTAGGAATGCACACTTCACATCCATTTGATAGACCTTGAATTTGTGATGTGCTGCAAAGGCGAGAAATAGTACGATTCTTCCAATCGTGCTCTTTGGAGCAAAAGATTCTTCGAAGTCAATTCTTCCTTCTGTGAGTGTAGCCCTTGGCAACGAGTCGAGCTTTGTTTCTGATGACGACTCCCAGGGTATCCAACTTGTTCTTGAATATCCATTTGAGTCCTATGACTTTGACTTCTTGAGGTCTGTCGACTAATTCCCAGACACAATTTCTGAGGAATTCGTTCAGCTCTTCTTGCATGGCATTTGTCCAAGGCACACTCTTCAAAGCTTCGAGAATTGATTGAGGCTCTGGCACTTGAGCTACGTAACACGCCATTAGAGCTGTGTCTTCATCATAGACCGTCGATTCTAGCTCTGCGAGAGTTGAGCGTGTCGAGTGCCTCTTGATGATCCGATGAAGCTTGAGCAACTGAGCTTCTGGTTTTGACTTGGTCAGAAGGTTCTCCAATGATTGCTGATGATGGATGATCTTCAATCCATCTTCTCCTCTTACGAATTTCTTCTTCCAGTTGATTGATGCTTGAAGTGGCTAAATTTCGTCTGTCTTGGAGTTGTTCTGGAGTTAAATCTTGAGAGTTTGGCTCTCTTTGATTTGGATTTTGAGGAGATGTCTGTAGAGGCTCAGCTGGAGATGGAGCTGGGGACTCAGCTGTGTTTGGATTTCCAGCTGATGATGTTCCCCCTTGATTTGGCGTTGAAGCTTCTTCTTGATTTCCAGCTGGTGGAGCTTCTTGGTTGATTTGAATTTCCTCCTCTGGCTCATTGTCCCAAATTAATGGTTCGGCCAGATTCCTGATTCTATTCTCTTGAGCCCTTGTCTGAATCAATCTTGAAGATTCTCCTTCGCTTCTTCGTTTGATAGAATCTCTATATTCGAAGGAGGATTCGTCAAAGGTAACATGTGGAGTTACTTCGACTATTTGAGTTCTTCTGTTGAAGACTCTGTATGCTTTACTCACAGCGGAGTAACCAAGGAATACTCCTCGGTCTGTCTTTTCGTCGAACGTCTTGAGCTGTGTCTTCCCATTATTGAGAATGTGACATTTGGATCCGAATACCTTGAAATATCCGATGTATGGTATTCTGTTGTTCCATAGCTCATACGGTGTCTTTCCTTGTCTTGATGTGAGTAGGGAGCGATTCTGAGTGAAGCAAGTTTGTGTTATTGCTTAACTTCTTTGGAATGGCGAGCTAGCTAGCATTGAGGTAGGCTGCTTCCTTGATAGTTCGTTTCTTCGTTCGCTACACCATTCTGTGAGGTGTGCGAGCTGCGGATGTTTGGTGTTGAACTCCGTTCTTCTCGCAAAAGTCATAAATAGTTTCATTTAGAAACTCCGTTCCACGATACGATCTTATTGCCATTATCTTGCACTCATACGTGTTGATAATCTTTCCGGCGGGATAGGCGGCTTAGTTCTCGTTTCGCTCTTGGTACAAGAAAGATACCCAAGTGAATCTTGAGAAATCATCCACAACGACCGCAGTATATTTTCTGCCATTGAAGCTTCGGAGTAAGCTTGGACCAAAAAGATCCATGTGAAGAAGTTGAAGAACTCGATCGGTTAGTGGTAGTTTGAGAGAGAATGAAATTCTTGTTTGTTTTCCTTGTTGACACGCGCCGCACATATGACTTTTGTCATATACTTGATCTGGAATTCCATTAGCGAGCTGGTTCCTAGCCGTTTATTGATTGTCTTGAAGTTGAGATGATTCGGCCGTACATTGCCACGGCCAGTGACTTCATTCTTGCTTTTTGATACAAGACAAGTCTCGGAGCTATTCTTGTTCCGGTCATTGAAGTACATATTTCCTTCTCTTTTCCCTCTTAGGAGTATCTGCTTGGTTTCCACTGTGCTTCCTTTGTGCATCCACTGTGCATCAAACTTGACGGAAAAACCGTTGTCGCGGGATTGGCTAATGGAAAGCAAGTTATGTTGCAATCCTTGTACATAAGAAACATTTGGGATTATAACATTTCTAGTTTTAAATGTACCATAACCTTTGGTTAGGCCTTTGGAGTTGTCACCAAATGTTACTTGTGGACTGTACGCTCAATATACTCACGGAGTAGATGCTTTAGGTGCGTCATGTGCTTGGAACATCCATTGTCCAAGTACAGCGTTCTCATCGACTCCTCGAGATGCGTCGATTCCTTGCAACCTAAACAAAAAATTAAAATTCAGGTACCCGGTTTTAATTGGGTCCTTGTGGGTTAGACATAGATCCTTTAACGACCCGGATCTGCTTGATGACTCGAATTGGGTCATTAGATCGATAATTCTCCCACCGAGTCGATATACACATTCATTGTGTTCTTCTTTTATTCTTTGGCGAGGTCTTGATCTTCGTGTCTTCTTGTTTTGTTGTACGTATCTTGTTTGATTTCCAGTTTGTGTGCCTAGTGAGACGTTCCTTTGTCTCTGCTTTGTCTCGATCTTTGTGGTGGAAATGATTATCCGGTGATACTCGTATGAGTGGTATCCAGTGGGTATCTACTGATATCTTGGTTGATATCGATCAACGTCTTTAGTCTTGTGGTGGTATCTGTAAAATCCGGCTTGTGGTCTTCGTTGAGGTTGAGCACGTTCTTTGTCCGAGCCGAGCTTGAGGTTGCCGCACGGTGACCTTCTAGTTGTCTGTGTGTTCTCGACGGAGTTTGAGGCTTGTTTCACATTTGTTGTTTGATGTCTGCGTGTCCTCAACGGAGCTTGAGAATGTTTCACAATTTGTTCTTCCGACCTTTCTTGTGTCCTCGATTGTTGATCTTTGAAATTTCTTTGGGGTTGAAGGTTCGTTTGCTCGTACAAACATAACCTTTGTTCCACTTGTGGAGGCAATGTTTGAAGCATCCTTTGATTCGTTGTATCCCGATCCCGCTTTGAGTCTTTGCTGGACGCTGAGCACTAATGATCTCGTTCATTGTTGACGTGGCTTTGATGAGAGCTACTATCTTTTTAGATAGTACCTCTTCGGTACTTTTCAGCTCAATGATCTCAGCTGACTTCCTTTTCGATTCAGCTGTGACCCTTTCCACATCTTCTATCAGCTGTGTCTTTTCAGTGTTGACTTTCTTCATCAGCTGATCTTGTTTCACTATTCTGTCTTTTAGTGAAACGACTTCGATGGAGGCGAGTTGTATCGGTGTGTACGATACTTTTGTCTTTTCCGGTTAAATCTTCGGCTCGGCATTCTCACACATAATGACGTCAAGGATCTCTTGAAGCTCCTTGGAATCGTTCATTACTTTCTCTACTAGACTCCAATCGGGTAGTCCGTTCGAGTCTGTGTAGAGTGTTCGTGTGATGGTGAGGTGTTAGATAGATTTAGAGTTCGAGACGTTACCTCGTCTTCATCGATGCCGTCTGTTTGTCCCATAAAGCAAGTATCCCGATCGGGTTCATGATTGGCCATCGTGGCTTCTTCCTCCGAGTACGAAAATGGCATGTCATCCATTTTATTGCACTCTGATTCTTCATCGACAATATAAGCTCTCCTGCGGTCATTGCCTTAGCCTTTAATTGGTCTTTATCTTTCTTGGACAACTTTGGACAATCTTGTCGGTAGTGTCACTGGTTCCTTGCAGTTGAAGCAACCTTCTTGATTCGTTTGTCGGTGACTTCTCATCGTGTCTTTGCGTACTTATCTCTGTAATTCTGAAGAACTTCTTGTATTTGCCCTTCTTGGTGTTGAGTACGTTATAACTTTTCACCATCATGGCAATTTCTTCGAGTAGCTCCTCTTTGCTCATATTTTTGTCCTTCTTCATCTTGGAGGACTCGGTTGTCTTGGCATGAGTGACTTTTCGAGTTGGCTCGAAAGCTATTTCTTTTGGAGGCTGGGGTGAGTTCTCCGTCATTACGTATGCCTTGAAGATTCTTCTTGAGTGATCTTCAAGTTGTACTCGTTGGCTTTTAGGAGTGAGAACAATCTTTACGTAGATAGATCACCCAAGTCACTTCGACTTTGGTGAACTACCTTGTAAGTGTTCCATTCAGTGAAAGAAATTTGAAAGAACCTTTAGATTCTTTTCCATTGGGTATACTTCCCGATTCGATTGTCTCTATCTCAATGACTATGTTTGAGAACCTTAGCTCCATCGCTTCGATGGACTCATTGGCTAATTTGCTTGAAGTTGTCAAATTTTTGGCACGCTATTGTGAATTTGTTTTCTTTGATCTCTTCGATCCTTCGCATAGCTTGGCGAGTGTTTCCCACATCTCTTTGGTTGTCTCGCACTTGATGATTTTGCTCGGAGTAGGCGTTTGAGGCGTTGAAGAGATGGTGTTCACTCTTGAAGGCATCCGGAACCAAACTTGCTTTCGCTCTTCGGAAGAATATTCCTTCTTTGGCTTGAGAGTTGGCCGGTATTCTGGTTGTCCTTCTTGAGCAGGTACAAGTTCATTTCCGTATTTATAAATGAGGATGGGTCCGTCTGAAATGACGTCCCACATCATGTCGTGATGCGCACACAGGAAGCTTTTCAATCTGAATTTCCAGATTGCATAATCATCAACTGAGAAGGTGGGAAGGTTCCTGTTAAGATAGGAATCCATGAAGAGATGTACAGAATGCACTAGAGTGAGTTTTTCTGAAAAACGGATCTGTTCAGTTGACCACTGACGCAGAGTGTCAAGAGAGATCTCTTGATACAGAAACGGTGGTCTTTTGAACCCTTTGCTCGATACCAATTGATGGTCCACGAAATTTGGGTACTTGGTGTAGAGGGGGGGGTGAATACACCAAGTAGATTTTTCTAAACTTTTATCAAGTTAAAACGGAGTTGAGTGAGAGCTCAGTTATTGATCCAGCTGGGGAGGGTCAGCTGGGTAAACAACTCAGCTGGCGGTGCGGAAAGTGGTGGTTTGAAAACTTAGCTCAGTTACTTAGAAAAACTCAGTTTGAAAATATTAACTTATAGTTTTCAGCTTAGTCAGGTTGTGCAACTTTTCGAGAGACACAGCTGTCTTTGGAGAGCAGCTGTGTGTGCAGTTTTGAACAAGTATGCAATGATATGAAAGCGTTAGTACACAGCTGAAGATAAATCAAAAGTAAAGAGAGAGAGATAGAAGCACGCGAGTTTTTACGTGGTTCGGAGTAACACCTCCTACGTCCACGACCAGGTTCACTGGTAATCCACTACCACTTGGTTTCCAAGTACCAAGCAACTTCACAACTCTAACCCGAGCTGTGTTCCAACGGTTGCGGGCAGCATCAAGCCTATACACCTTCGGTTGCGGGTGCGAAGAACCTATCCACTCGAATTACGCGCTTCGAGCAAGCGTACCTTTACCTAACCTTTCTGGGTTTGGGTTTGGGTATGGGGTTCCAACTGTGAACGAGTTCTTACAATTAAGAACTTCAGAGAATGATGAACTCGTTCGAAATCTAGGCTTTTGATATACAATGAGTTTGGCCTAGGGAACAGACGAAAAACTAAGCAGTTTCTTAACTAGAAACACTTTAAGATAAAGTGTTCTTTGAACTATGTAGAACTGCTTGGGAGCTTTTGAAAGAATAATGAATTCAGATAATGAAAGCTTGTAGAGAGTTTTTCGTATCTGATCCTGAGGTTGAAGACGGGTTTATATAGGTAGAGATTCAAGACTAGCCGTTGGAGGAGCCGTTTGAATCTTACCTACTCTTCTTAAATACAAGATCTGCCGTTGGGCGTATCTGCACCTGTCTTCATTTGTGTCACATCCTAGGTTCTGAAGTCTAGGATGCTGATCTGGCAATCCCTCATTGGTCGAGGTAGGTTGACTTCCTCTGATTCCGGGATCTTCTGCCTTTAGAGCTGGCTCTTGAATTCCGAGCTGGACTGTCTCGTCGTGGAGTCTTCAGAGATAGTTCCTTTGTTCTGTACAGCTGGACCAGCTGTGTTTTGAACTCAGCTCGAATTCTCTTCAGCTTGATCAGGCTCTGCTGGATCACTCAGCTGAAGGTTGACGCCGTCTTTTGCTAAGTGACTCATTGTGAACACGAGTCGATCTTGTCTTCCGCTTCCTTAACCTGTAAACCTAGAACATCTAAGGCTCAAACAGGCGAGCTGGAAAACACTATTTAGGTTGGCGCGATCATCTATTCGGTTGGAGAATCAGTTGGGTTTTGGTATCAAATCGAAACCTTATAATTTTCCCAACACTTTTTTTTTTCCCTAGACAATATAACATATTTCATAGTGTATTTGCTTCAAAATTTTCACTGGAAAATTAGTTTTTGAATGAATTGAAAGAGATAAATTTTTAGAATGGCCACTAGATTTACCCTTGTGGCAAAATAAGGACACTTTTATTTCGGGCTTTCAAAAATAAGACACTAAGTTTTAAGTTCATCAAGAAATGGCCAAAAACGTGTTTATTCGGGCTTTTTCTCACGTGATGCGCACGTGACGTGCTGACTATAGCCCGAATCCTACCTGGCTCACACGTAACAGCCTAATCATCAATCTTCTGTATAAATATGTTATTTTTTTCAACATATACGCACAACTTTCTTTCCCCCAAATAATCTTTGAACCCTAAACTCCTAATAGAAGAACCCTACCCAAAGTCGATCTAATTTCACTCCATGAGTGGGCTCGAAAATCACTTGGTCAAGTGTTGATGCGGAAGAAGGGCGTTGATTTGCATGTCATGACAATCCTGGGAGAGGGTTTGCAATTTGCCAAAAATACAAAGTAAGAAGTCTGAACTTATTTCTTCCCGATTCTAGGAACCAATGGTGTGGGTTTTAGCTTGAACTCAATGAAATTTGTCATTTTTATGATTTATGCAGAAGATTGACGGATGCTCATTTTGGGTTGGAAAGATCCTCCTATGTGTCATCGATCGAGATCAATAATTTTGGGCTTGCTAACGAGAATTAATGCTCAACAAAAAGAGGTTGAGGAGCTAAAAAAAAGTCGGAAAAAAATGAAATTTTTATCTGTGTAATGTTGACCATGATATTGTAGGAACAAAAGGGTGTACGCAATTTGTTCGATCAAAGTTCAAACCCAAAGTCTGAAGTCAGGAGAAGAATTTATGCGCACACCACCTATTCGACAGAATTCCAGAGTGAAGAAAACCTGCACAAACAGAGAAAAAACGAACAAACAAAAGATAAACCGCTCGCCGTGGTATGGAGGCCACTGCCTTGAAAGCGAAATTCGGTCCACCATGGAGTAAATAAATAGAGAGTCAGAAACGTAATCTCGGAAAAGCCGGAAACAACCACCCACGTTTCTAATATGGGCCAAAAAGGAATAAGGAAAAAATGAGAGGAAATAAGAATGAAATATGTTGTGCATTTCCAACAAATATGTGTATTTTTTATCTGGAAAATTGTTGTTTGATGGTTGTTTTTATAATTTGTATCTTGTTATGTACCTTTGATCTTGGTAATGTACTGCACTTTCGAAATTTAAATCTAAGATATGGACTTTGAATTAATGGATTTCATTCAGTGCATATGATCTTTTAATTTTTATTTGTTCCTGCACATAAACCAGTCAAATAAAAGGTACATAAATATGGGATCATTCTACATGACAGGAACATGGAATCATTCTACCAAAAAAAAGGCATAATTGTAAGAAAGATAAACCTTATCAAATGAGGTAGAAAACCAAGAAAGTAATATGTTTTATAGATTCAATAGAGCTAGATCAAATAGGCCAGATGCATATGAGATCATTCTGCAGCACATTACAGCTTCAATATTGTTATTGTTTCAATAGAGCTAGACAAAAAAATCAACATCCTTAAGGCTAAAAATACCAAATGCTAGACAAATGTTAGACAAAAAAGCCATCATTCTTAGTATACTTCACAAAAAAGGCTAGACAAAAAACATTCTTCATCATTCTTAAGGTTATTACTTCTTTCTTAACTGCTCTTGCAAAGTAGTCAAGCTCACAAACTTCTTCCCACTTTCCACTATCAAGAGCCCCTGTTTTTGAGATTTTCCCATCATGAGCTGGTTGTGCATTGATGGACCAGGTTGATGTGCTGGTTTAGATTGAACTTGAGAGCCTTGGGTTGGAATTTCTGGTTCATAAATTTGTTGCTCCTCATCACACACTTCACTTTGAATAGGTGGTTGCAATGAAGTTCCAACTGAACTTGTTGCTTTGTTATTCCTTTTCACCTATCATTTATAGGAAATGAGTGTAATTGCATAAGTTCAAAATAACCAAAAAAACACACCAAAAATGCAAAATATTACCTCTAACTTCTTTCTTGGCTGTTTTGTTTCCTGATCCTTACCACATGTAAGAGAGTTGTGACCTTCAACACGACAATCTCTGCATTTGACAGTGGATTGTCTTCTTTTTAATTGGGTCAGCTTCTTCTTTTTCTTCTGAGGTTCATCTGCCTCTTTTCTTCTTAGACTTGCAGGCCGACCTCTTCCTCTCCCCATTGTTGGGGGCAGTGGTAGAATGAATAAGCTTTCCCCCCATAATTGCTGTCCATTGATACCATATACAGTGGCTGCATAGATCTTCTTGAATGTATCCATTGTGAAACAGTCTGCCACATAATCATCTCTGTTTCTTTTACAGTGATTGATAGCACAAATTGCATGTTTGCAGGGAATACCACTTAACTCCCATAACCTGCAGCTGCAACTCTTAAGTTCCAGATCAACTAGAAACTGACCTCCATCATGGCATTTTATTTCATAGTGATGATTATCCCCTTTGATTTGAATACAATCAATCATCCTTTCAGCATGTTTCTCTAAAATCTTTTTTATCTTTGGGCAGATCCTTCCCTTCCACTTCAAAGCAACATCTCTATGCTTCTGAAATCTAATCATCATTCACTCTCTAATCCATTCTAACATGGTTAAAATAGGCATATCTCTGGCATCCAGAATTGTTGAATTGAAGGATTCACAAACATTGTTTAAAAGCATATCACACTTAGGGTATTCTCTAAAGTGTGATTTGCTCCATTGTTCAGCAGGTTTTGATGCCAACCATTCCCATGTAGCTTCATTGTAGTTTTTTAATTCCATCATCATGTACTTCCATTCTCCCACAGTGCTGGCTTGCGCAGCATTCCACAATGCAGTTTTAAAAGCTAAACCTCTAAAACCAGCAGATTTGAAGTTACCATGCAGATGCCTTACACAAAACCTGTGCTCAGCACTTGGAAATAATTCATTCATGGCCTGGATAAGCCCTTTTTGCTTGTCTGACATAAAGGTATAATCAAAATCATGATACAAATTCAAATCTTACCTTAAGACATTCAAAAACCACTCCCAAGTTTCCCTACACTCTCTATCTACCACAGCCCAAGCAATTGGGAAAAGATTGTTATTGGCATCCACTCCGACAGCAGTTAAAAGAATTCCCTTATGCGGCCCTTTCAAATGACAACCATCCACTCCAATGATAGGCCTGCAACCTGCCTCAAACCCTTTTTTGACAGCATCAAGACATACATAAAAACACTTGAACCTTTGAATTCCATTTTCATCATCTTCACATCCTAGTATGACAGTTGAACTAGGATTTGTCTTTCTAAGTTCCTCACAATAATCCCAAAGCTTTGAGTATTGCATATCAGGATCTCCTTCAAGCTTTCTTAGTGCTAGCCTCTTAGCTCTGTAAGCTTGTTCTTTGGAGATATCACAATTAATTTCATCAATTGCATCTAGTCTAAAAACTCTAGAAGACCTCTTGGGGTCTGCCACAAACTTCTTCAAGAACCTGTCACATAACCATTTTGATTTCACATTTGTTACATGGAAAGAAGGGTCACAAGTGTCTATGTGTGTGTCAACATATTTCCTAATCTGCCAACTTTCTTCATTCTGAACTCTGGTAAGATGAATTGTCCACTTACAGTTCTCACTTGAACAAATCATATACACTCTAGTAGGGGCAATCTTTGAAAACTTCAAAGATCTTTTGGTTCTTATGGCATATGACTGCACAGCAGACTTAAACTCATCCTTTGAACTAAATAACATTCCTAATTCGAAGTCTGGTTCAAAGATCACCTCCGGATTGAATATTGGACAATTAGGTTCTCCTTCTTCACCATCAGAATCTTTGTACTCATCAAAACCATGCCTATCCTCCTTTACAACATCAAGTTCATCTTCACTATCTTCATCAGATTCATCAATAACCTTATTCATCAAAACCAACATATCATCATCACTGTCAGTTTCTTCATCAAGATTACTATCCTCAAAAACCTCTGACTCTTCATCCTCACACTCATCAGTAATCTTATCCTTTTTAGAAGACCCCTCACCAGTCATATTCACCACATTCAAATCCTCTACATAAAATACAACCTCTCTAAAGCCCAAGCATTGTGTACAAATCTGTCGCACTTCTTCATCAGTCACCAACTGTTTAAAACTATCATTTAGTAAAACAAAAATTCTAACATCTTCATCACACAAAAACCACTGCTTAAGACTGTTTTTCAATGATTGTAAACTCATTTGTTTAGCAACCACATAATCAATTTTAAAAGTTAACCCCCCAACATATTTTACCACTGGAGATGAGACACATTTGCCTCCATGGTGGATCACAAGAGTTAAATATACACCTACAGGTTCTGCAGCAACCAAAACATAAAGATTCAGACAATAATACACATTTTCTTATCCATTTAATAGAAATCTTCGAAAATCTGTAATTCAGGCTATATTTTTGCAAATTTTTCACCGTAAGATAATCAAAAAATAATTCAAAACCAGTTTTACTGGAAATCACAGAGCCAAATTATGCAGACAACCAAAAAACAAGAAAAACAAAAACTATTGTAACCAAAAACATGTTGAAACCCCACTTAAGCATGAACCCATCCTTTTTTGTTTAGTGAAGCATAAACTCATCCTAAATTCAAAAAAAAAAAAAGCTAGACAAGAGGGTTTCGGTGCCATCTTACTGTACATAGGTGGAGGACGATTGAGTTTTGTTTTTTCTCGAATAGTCGCCATCTTTTTCTCTTTCTCTTTCGACTTCTTCTGAAATTTCTCTTTCGCCATTCTCGAATAAGTGATTTCTATAAGTGATTAGGGTTCACAGATTATTTGGGGGAAAGTAAGTTGTGCGTATTTGTTGAAGAAAATGTCATATTTATGCAGAAGATTGATGATTAGGCTGTTACATGTGAGCCAGGTAGGATTCGGGCTATAGTCAGCACGTTACGTGCGCATCACGTGAGAAAAGGCCCGAATAAACATGTTTTTGGCCATTTCTTGATGAACTTAAAACTTAGTATCCTACTTTTGAAAGCCCGAAATAAAAGTGTCCTTGTTTTGCCACAAAGGGTAAAGTTAGTGGTCTTTCTAAAAAATTATCTCGAATTGAACTTTGCCTTATTTTGACTGAAATTCCTGTTCAGTGAATAATTGCATTGCAGATTTACACTCTAAGTTCCGTGTATATTAATCTATTGAATTTATTTCCTCAAATTAAATACTAATGACTATTAGGAAGTTAATAGAAAACGTTGCCACTACAAAATTCAAGCCGTTTGATGACCACTGCATGCAAAATTAGTTTGCTGAACTTAGAAAGTTAGGGTTGTCAACTGGGCCGGACCGATCCAACCCAACTCAATTCAAGTCTGGTACATATCGACAAGACGGTATGGCAAGTGTATGGGAAATTTTAAACATAGCCCCCATTTTACTCCACATAGCCCCCTATAAAAAATAATAAAAAAATTAATTACAAATATACTATTATGCCCTTATAGCCCCCAATTAAATTTTTAAATAATTTAATTACGTAGCCCCCATTTTACTCCACATAGCTCCCTATAAAAAATAATAATGAAATTAATTACAAATATACTATTATGCCCTTATAGCCCCCAATTAAATTTTAAATAATTTAATTACGTAGCCCCCATTTTACTCCACATAGCCCCCTATAAAAAAAAATAATGAAATTAATTATAAACATAGTTGTTTCACAGTTGTTCTTCGATCCTAATTAATAACTATTTTTACCGTACAAGTTGCACTACACATACATAATATTTATAAGCACCTAAAGTTCGGAACTCTAGCTCGATAATTCTTCCCATATTTTTACATTTATCCATTATTTTTGTTTGCAATTAAGTCTTTGCTAATACATGAGAACTATTAATCATGTCAGAAATTGAGATAGGAGATAAGGGATTTATCAAATTATGAATGCTTGAGATAACTCCCAAAGTAGGCGGCGCATGAGAAAGCTAAACACACGAACAATTATTTTTTCACGCAATTCAATATTTTTCTTTAATATCCTGACAAACTTAAACAAATTATAGAAGAACAAAAAGATTAATAAGAAAGTAACAATTGAAATATCGATAGTTTTTTCTTCTTTCATGGCTTCGTACGAGTTCTTCTGTTTGATGGCTAAGGGCTATAAACCGATAATATATCTTTAGGATTTATGTTATTTAAATTTTAAGTGGGGGCTATAAGGGTTTTAAGATTTATTTTATTTAAAAATTTAATTGTGGGCTATAAGGGCATAATAGTATATTTATAATTAATTTTATTATTATTTTTTATTGGGCTATGTTTAAAATTTTCCCAAGTGCATTCGTTAGCCGGGCCAATCCACTTGTAGTGGGCCTCATCTGGGCTATTTTTGGAGCTCATATCCGATTGATAATTCTAATTAAACTGACGTTGTTTAATTATTTTGAATTAAATGGCTAGTCAGAAATTTTATAGTTCATTTATCCTTATTTAAATTGGTATGAAAAAGCTTTCACTAAGCTAAATTAGTTTTTCATGGCAAGATCGAGCAGACTTTCCTGTAATTTTTTTCCTTACGGATTTTTGCCAGAAAGATAGCTTAAACTGAGATCTATATGGTTGAAAGTTTAAAACTGTCAATATAAATTATTAAAACTGTCAATATAAACTGAAAAAAAATAATATATGTCGTTTTTTATTTTTCAATAGTTTTTATATCAATTTCAACGAAATTACTACATAAACAATTAACAAATCCCAATGAAAAAAATACTAGAAAACTTAAAAGAAAAGGCGAAATATGAATTCTAGCCTTAGATTGTTTGGTTCAATAATTCAAACCTTATAGTATTTCTTTTAGATCCCGAATCAATAATAGATAACCTATTTTTCGGACCTTAAAATGAAAAACCTCATTATTTAAATTATATAAAAATTGAAATGAGGACGAATGGGTTAGTATACTTATCAACAAAACTTATGATGATAAAGAATTATCGTTTCTCAACCATTGCCACTTGTTAGAAAGTGATGGAGATTGAAATGGATGTTTACACTTCACATCAACCTTATGAAAAAGAAATTATAAATAAACCTTTATTTATTTATTTATTTGATTTATTAATAACATTTATGTATCCACAAGAAACCTTATTGAGATTGTATGGTACGTGAAGTTCCAGAATGAGAAGATTTTTTTATTATTATTTTATGCGTCCTAAAAAAATAGAGAAATTAGGACTATTCATTTGGATAAAAAGGCCCCATTTTATTTTTTAAGGGCTATAAATGTTTTAGATATGAATTTTGTGAATATATCAACCTCAATATGTGGCAAATTTTATCCATTTCCAAGTGTGATCATAATAACGGATAAGCAGTCTTACGGCCAAATCTTGATTTTTTTTTTCCTTTCTTTTTTTAATACTCCTATTATTCATTAATTTCTCAAAGAAATTAAAATGTATAGGATAAGCACGTGAGTTGAATTTCGAGATGATTCTATCTTGCAAGTCTTCTCGTCTCGCAAATGAGTCTCAGATGTTTGGGCACTATATAAGAAAACGTGTTTAAAAGTTGTGACATAATCTGATACTTACGCTTTTAAACTTGAGGTGTGATTTAGTATAGGAATTGATAGAATTGGTATGTAAATAAATATAAAACGTCCATATGAAAAATTGGAGATGAAATTTTTATGGGAATATTAATATAATTTTAAGCAACAATTGGCGAAATCTTGGATCGACTTAGAAGTTTGAGCATGAATTATGGAATTATTGGTTATATAATTTGAAGCCCATGATGTTGATGTGTGATAATGAAAACCAAGGACTAAAAAGAAAAAGAAGAAAAAAAAGCCCAATATTTAAATGACTAGGATGATAAGATCGAAATGGCTGCTATGATATAGATATTGTCTGTGCTGATTTAGTGATATTTGATAAGTGCAAATATAATCTTCATTTAGTTATAATTTTATAAGCATTAAAATAATTATTATAAGTATAATAATTTGAAAGTGCATGCTTAGGTATCAATTAAATTAGCCTGAAAATTAATTAAACTAATCCAGACCCAATTACCAACGGTTTGATCTCGATAGACTAAAATATTATTAAAAAAACATTTTACCATAATTTTGTTTTCCAAAGAATTATACATACTAAATTATTGGAAATTCAAGATCCATCTTGAGAGAGAGAAAGAGAGAGATACGCCCATTTTAATCCCAACATATGGATAATATCCTAGCTACTCATCAAATAAAACTCTCGTTTTTCTTCATAAATTCATTACTATTACTACTACTACTACTACGTACATTATATTATAAACTTTTTTTGGCCCCACAGAAGCTAGGCTAGCTGGACAATTTGACCTAAAGGGACAAGTTATATGTAACATGGGGCTTCGGTCCCATCTCAACTAACATCAAGAAATGAGTTGACACTATGTACTAATGTAATGTAATGTAATGCATGCTTAGACATTATTAATTATGGTTGTAAGCAAGTTCGGGCGTGGCTGGTTGGATCTGATTGTATTCGATTCCATTTAAATTTTAGCACAGTCAAATCGCATATATTTGTAATAGGAAATTACTACAATCCTTATTGCTGAAGTTGTCCGTATATATGTAAGAAAAATGAGCGCGTTTGAGATTTTAAATGAATATATGACGAACATAAATGTTGAAATCCTCATTCTAGGTTTTGTTTGGCAAGAGCATATTTTGAGGTTTATGAATATATTTTAAATGTTTGTTTGCATTGAAAGGAAACTATTAAAGTGGTCCTCACAATGGTTAGGTCCTAACAAATGGAAGAAAGTAGGATTGGCAATTCGCCAAAGGTTGTATATTGTCTTTGTCAAAATGCAATAATAAGAAACCGGTCGAATATTTAGTGACTCCTAAGAAACAATTCCACCTAAACTTATTATGATTTTTATTTGAAATTAGTTAGGAATAATAATCATAGGCTTAGCAAAAATAGTAATTGATTCTTCAATTAGCAGCTATTTAATGGATGAATTTAGAATTAAGAGTTTTCAATTCATAACAAGGTGCACCACGCGATAATTACATATTACGATGAATATAAATGTTTTAATCAGCTATTTGTCGTGATTGTGAAGAATTATTGATAATCAAACATCAAGGAAAAAAAAAGACCCTTTAATTGAGTTATTAATTAAACAATGTGATTATTTTCTTATACGGTAAATTAAAGAAAGGGATAGGATGAAAGCATATAACTTTGCTGACTTATTTCAATGTCATTTGATAGAGACTTCCTCAATTTTCCACCTTTAACCGGCCAATTAAATTAGGTAGAAAAAAAAGTACTATAAAAAGATTAGTGCACTAAAAAATCAAACTATTCGTGATTGAACTTATCCATAATTGACATTGATTGTATTTTAATTTGTTCTTGCAGTCTTAATGCTGCTTTCACAATACTACATAATGTCACTCAATGTAATTTTATATTTTGTGCCGATAAATATCAATTATTAGTTAGAAATGAAATTGAAAAAGACGAGAGTGTACGAGATCAGTCGAGTTCGAGCTTTGTAATAGACTCGTAAATATCTAGAAATACAAGTTTGTAAGTTCACAAGTTCAGTATCTTCATACTCGAGCTCGGTTCATTTAATTAAATTATCAAACTTTTAAAGACTTTTCTCTAAATAATTTACGAATATTCAACTCGTTTAATGTTCTAAATACATGATTAAAGGTTGGTTGTTATCCTCAATAGTGTCTTATCGAGTTTACACATATAAAGTGCCACAGGCCCACAAATGCCTTCAATATTTTTATTTTTTATTGTGGTAATGACTAAAATAGTGAAAAGTAATTCTGAAAATTGGTGCTATTAAAACCCCAAATTTTTTGATATCGGCCCATTTTGTAAAATGTGAAAATTTAGCATTAAATGGGAACTCAAATTACGTAGTAATGGATCAATATAGGGCCCACTAAATCTAAGAACAAATTAATAATTTACTTCGTCCGTCCACGAGACATCTATCTAACCCACTCTTAAAACTCGTGCCACTTAGTTCGGATCACACTTATTATGGACTGAGGGAGTACTTTTTTTTTCTTTCTTATAATTTGTAGGGCCCAGTTTTGTATTATAATTGAATATAATCTTCGGCCACTTATTTGTTTGGATAAAATTTATAAATATGTGGAAAGCTTAAAATTCTATCAAATTTGATTGGATTGAATTTTGTCTACGTTGCAGCTGGGACCCACTATTTTTGATGATATGTCATCCCAATCTTTAAGGCGTTAAGCTGACTAGTTTATTCTCATCTTTAATTGAGCCAAGAAAATTAGAAAATGATCAGAGCAAATTAAACTTCAAGACTTTATATGAATTGGAGAATTAAGTTATTCTCGCAGTTCAGATAAGATTCGGACCACCACTTCTCTGAAAGCATGGTTCTTTGAGCTCGTCCATTCGTTGGGTGATCCCTTGCTCTCACGTTCGAGTGTTTGCTCGTCGTTTAGGCCCGTCAGTGAGATTTCTGCTCATTGCACCTCCGGGGTTCTTCGCACCTGGATAGTAAAAGTATAAATTCAATTATGAAAACATATATGTTTAAGAGACACGTGACTAAAAATATGTATTTTTGTCAAAGATATTAAAAAATGGTTCGTAAAATATTAATTTGATAATATATTATGCAATATTACAACCGTTCAAAAATAAATATATATAACATACTTGTTAAGGAAGTTAGAACATCCAATACCAAAGTAGCTCAAAATATATAACTCCTTTAGGCCAAGTTTATGTACTATTAACTGTAGAATATAAGATTGAAACACGATATAAAATATATCTGAAACTCGTAACGTCAAACTAATGTATGAATATTTGATAATTCCAATATAGTTTGGACTTACGTGCCTAAATAAAACATTTGAAGAAAAAATGTTTTTGCTTGTGACGATCAAGAAAATTGTCATGATCATAAATCCTTAAGAACAAAGATAGCTTTCATTTCATGTCTCTATAAATAAACAGTTTGTTAAACTAAAATAATTGAAAACAAAAGGGCTGTGTGCTATTTTTCCCGAAAAAAAGAAGAAGATAAAGTGGCATTCAAATCTTTGCATGATTTAATACAACATTTTATATCATCAACATAAGCAATATATGTAAACAGTTCATTTATGTTATATTTTTAATGGATTTTTAGATATTAATATAAATTTTAGAAGTCATATAGACATAATTATGGCTTTTCCACTTGTTGCTTAACTTGGATGTCAATAATCTATTCAATTTGAAGTCTGAAAGTAACATTTAATGTATGTCCCCTGATTGTTGGGGAAAACAGCTTGATTTCATTGAATCCAGCTAAAATCAATTATTCCAATTGATTATCAAAATTTAATACTACACAATAAGTACAATTTCATTAATTATTGAAATTTCATAACTAAATGTATTGTTAAATTTGGATAGTAGATCAACAAAGATTAAGGGTCCAGATTTGTTCTTATTTCTCACCTAATAAAATTTTCTTATTTAATCCAATCCCATAATATATATATATATATATATATATATATTATATGCTCTAGTTTAATTATTCGAAATTTATTACATCTTAATGATGTATGTGTGTTTTTCAAATCAGAATGAATCTATATAAACTTATGCTACTGTTTAAATATTTAAAATTAAGTTTCTAGAATATATAAAAAATTAAAATACTTTAGTTTACCAATATAAAGGTATTGTTTTCACACACGCACATATATATATTGTGTGTATTTAATTAGTATGCGTAGACAATATATTGTTTGTGTTGAATTAAAATTAAGTCGTGTACGCATGAACTTTCTGTCAAATGTTTATAAACTATAATAGTTAGGCCGAATTGCCATTTTTAAAAACTTTTATTTTCAATTTTTTCCAATATTTCATTTTTGGAAATAATTTTCATAAATTTATAATTTTAATTATTCATTAATATTGTCCAATCAATCAAATTAAATTGGATGTTACAAAACTAATAATGTAAATCAAGCTCATTCTTCAGTTTTTGTTAATATTTCATTTTTGGAAATATTTTTTTATCATTGTTATATCTTAATTGTTCATTAATATTTTTCACTCAATCAATTAAGATAGGAAGTTACAAACAATAATTATGTCACCGTATTAATGCATTTTCTATTTTTATATTATTGTGTGCCTATAAATCATGTAATTTCATAGCTCAAAATACAAATACTCATATTGCTTTGTGCGATTATCAATAAGAGCAAATATATGGATACATAGAACTGATGGAAGAATGGCAGTGTGGCGGCTTTTGACAGGTCGATCAAAGTCCACAATGGAAGAGAAATAGAGAAAAGTATAATTTTAGAGGAAGTAAAAGTTGTTTAGAGTATAGTTTGGAGTGTAAAAATCGTTGAAACTCTAGCCTTTTTTGGCGTGTTTTTTTATTTTTATTTTTATTTTTAATGTCTTAATGTGCTTTTTTCCTTTATTGAGCTAGAAGTTGGAAGAGAATTGTAGATGGACTCACGAATTTTTATTGACTACAAATAAAGAAATTGTAAATGAAGAAATTGTAAATTTTGTATTATTAGCAAGTACTATTATTTTTACTTAGCTATAAAAATGAATTTAATTTATACATTATTATGTAATAAAAATATTGAATTGTACTAAGTTAATCAACTGCAAACATATATACCAACACGTAAGCTATAGAATAGATAGCTAGGACTAAAAACTTTTATTTTTTCAGTTTTTTTTTCAATGTTCTGTTTCTGGAAAAAAATTTCGTAAATGGCATTACCTTATTTGTTTATTAATATTTTTCAATCAACTAATTAATATTGGACGTTACAAAAGCATAGCTTGTGGTAAAAAAAAATAATTATAATAATAAATTTTCTATTTTTATACAATTTTTCCACCTATAAATTATAGAATTTTCCAATCAATCTCATCCACACTTCACATTCTTTGTGCTCTTTCAATCCGACTAAAGGAAGCATGATTGATAGAAGTAGCCAAAAGAACTGAAACTGTCGGAACCGAACCGAAACCGACGGTTCCAGCTATAAAGTTATGATACCACTGTAAACTTATGATACCATTATAATTATACAATTAAATATTAATTCCCTTGATTTAGTCCATGTGATTTGGCAGTAGAACTGTAGAAGAACACGAGTTTTTATAAATAAAAAATTGTCATTATATTAGTATAGTGAAATTGAGTTCTTATGTTGCAAAAATGCAATCACATTGCAAATAAAATTGTTATAGATTTAATTAATAAATGAATAATATAATGATGCAAAGAACTTTTACATGAAATGAATCAAAATCAAAACGAGGCACCAGAGTGAAATTTCAAAGATATTTTAGTATATATATATATATATATATATATATATATATATTTGGCTTTGATTTCATATGTTTCCTAATATTCTAATATTTTTATTAGAAATTTGTCAGATTACAATTTTTATTAGAAATTTGTTAGAATTATTCTATATTTTTGTAGTAAGATTACACTTTTTTATGTAACTTTTAGAAATGAAAGACAAACTAATTGTTCAATTTTCTAATTATATGGCCTTATGTATGTTTTGTCCAATATTATTATTTGTTATGGTATAATAATATAACAAGTTTGAAAAATCAATAAATACAATATAATATAAAAACTATATATCTGAAAGGATGTGCAAGTGCTGAGGCAAACAATAAATATGAGGTTCTGTAAGTAGTTTTTAAATTGGAGATAACTGAATTAAAAAAGTTTTTTGATTGGGTTGCAATAATATGTGACAGACTTCGTGGTGGTCCGAATAACAGTTATGCATACAAATATTGACATACTAAATAACATCCACAAAAAATTCTTGAGAAATCCAGTAGTATCAATAGTTATTGGTACATATTCATCAATATGTTGTTGCTCCAAATGATTTTAATTACCTTCAAGATATAGCCATACTCGCTTTAACACTCGATGTAGTCGAATCGGTTAATAAGCACATGATCTTTATGAATATGTCTAAGAGCAAGGACTATTTAAGTTTAGACAAGACATGCAATTCAAATAGAATTCTTGATGTACTGAACGATGTTCACACGCCTGAATTTCTAAATGGTTGAAATGTTCAGGAATGCCTAACCACAAGCTGAATTTGAAGATCGACATGCCAGTTATGTTGTTAAAAAATATTGATTATTCTCTCGGATTGTGCAATGACACACGTTTGGTTATCAATAGACTTCAAAATCATGTTCTAGAAGTCAATATATTAATTTGAAGTAATTATGTGTAAAAGGTGTGTTGATTGTGATAATGTCACTAACTCCATCGAATCCATGTCTTCCATTCAAATTTGAACGAAGAGATTTCCCTCTAATTATTTTACATGTCATGAAAATCATAAAAGTGAATGACAATTTCAATCATATCACATGTACTCTTTCTTGAGAAATTAGTATTCTCTCGTGGACAACTAGACGTTGAGCTAGAGTAGTTTGAAGATTTTGATAAGTGACAAAGAAGATAATAACAATGCAATTACAACGAATGTTGTTTATAAGTAAATTTTTCAAAATTTATAAATCTATGGATTTTGAATGAAATTTATTTTATATTAATTGATACTTTTGTTATACTAATTGCTCATACTTATATACTTTTGCATAAATAACAAAATTTAACTCATTCCGTGCATCGCACGGGTGTAGTACTAGTCTTTACTACTATAATAGCAAGGCCGGATTGTAAAAAATAGTAATTTTAATTTTTTGTTTTTATCATCATGTCGTTTCTGAAAATAATATATTTGAATGGTATATCATAATTTTCAATCAACCAATTAATAATAGCCGTTACAAAAACATAATTAATCATGGAAAAAAAAATTTCTTTCCTATGTTTATTGTGTTTTGTGCCTATATAATCTATAATTTTGTAGCCAATAATTACACTTGTGCTCCTTCATTTCACATTTCTTGATCAAAGATAGCACAATTTTGATATGAAAGAGGTTCCACAACAAGATCATTGCGATCAAGATTATCGATCCGAATTAGAGAGAGAAGTAATTATGCCAGTGGAGTATGATATTGGAGTAAGAGGAGAACTATAATACCATAACAAAGATAATTTGGTGGCGTGGAGCTCTGGATACCGTATAAGTTGATTTGGTTCTTGGTTGGCTTAGTTTTATTGTAATGCGTTGGTTTGCACTTTTTGATAATGTATATATTTCAAATTTAATAATGTATTAGGATAAGACATTATTTTTTTGCAATTGGAGTTTTGATAATGATTATGATTTGGAATTAGGTATATTTTAAAATTGGATTAATTATATCATACCACTATTCTTAAGTTTTATGCAAATGCTCAACAGTGGGAGTGAGAAAACATAAATTTAAATCATTGTTGTTATTTAAATTTTTTTAATATATTCAAATAAATATGGTGTATTTATAAAATATGGTGTATTTGTTATAGGATTATATTACATATTCAAAAGCATTGTATTGAAAATTACAAAACATTATATATTTTATGTAAATAAATTTATTGCATTAAAACATTATTTCAAATAGTGAGAAACATTATAGTAATCATTTATATGTGATGGCAATAGAATTATTATAAGATTTAATCATACTATATTATTTTGAATAAACATAAGCAATGTAATTGGACAAAAAAAAATCCCTTTAAAAAAACGCCTACCATAATCAGCAAACTCATCCCATTAAATACCAATCATTGATTTAATCAAATCAATAGACTAGATCGATTTTTACTTACTTACTTACATAAAAGTTGATTTTTATATGATTCGCCCTCTAAATCAAGGGCATGTATACATACACACACTATTTGAACGTAATTAGACGTAATTAATATACATTTTTATCTTCATAAACTATAATAGCAAGCCCGGGGTGCTATTTTTATAAACTTTTATTTTCAGTTTTTTATTTAATATTTTGTTTTTAGAAATAATTTTTTTACATTAATAATTTTCAATCCACCAATTAATAGTAGACGTTACAAAGTATAATTCATGACAATAATTTAATTTCAATAATAACTATTATAACTTTACCAGATTTATATAATTTTTTGTCTATATAATTCAGAACTTTACAATCAATTACAACCACACAATTTTACCACAAATTATATTTTTATAATGTCCGACATTAATTAATTGATTCGTAAATATTAATGAACAATTAAGATAATAACAATTAAATATATTATTTCTAAAAATGGAATAAAAAATAACTGAAAATAAAAGTTACTAAAAGTTATTCGTACAATATTTTTTCAATCAATCAATTAACTTCAACCGTTACAAAACATTAAAAAAATTCAATTAGCCTAATAAATTCAACCGTTACAAAAGCGATAATCATGTCAATCAAGTAACGATTTCTCCATTTTCGTGTTATTTAGTGCCTATAAATTATGTAATTATCGAAGGTGAGATGAAAGACGGATAATGGTGTGGAAGCTCGAAATGGTGGTGGTGCTGGACTAGAAGGGTGTGCAGAAGAATTGGAGAAAATGAATCTTCAAATATTTGAAGATTCGCCTCCAAAAGCTTTATAATACATTCAATAATTACAATTGAAATTGCCCACAACCAAGAAGGAGCTTCATTCTCATAAACAGGAAAATTTGGAAATGGAGCATATAGATAAATAGTAAAAACAATTTGCTACACATCAACTCTTAGCAAAAATGCCATCTTGGGGAAAAATCAAATCTCCTAAGCATCAATGACCAGATTTGGGAGCGACAGCTTCATCAAATTTTGTCAAGGAATATAGTGACATCCATAAAAATCTATCCCTACTATATATAAGCATGTATTTGTCTCTTTAGAGAACAATATGATCGATGTTACTACCAATGTAATTGGATCAACTCACAGTTTAGTGTTTGTATGATTCTAAATTATTGGTATTAAAATCATAATTTCTTTTAGTGATTGTAGTTTGTGTTTGTCATCCAATCACTGGATTTATGTCTAATATATTTATATGTATTTGTCTTTTGAGAGAACATTTGAGTTTATGTATAGTTCTAGATGTAATATTTTTAACTAAATTTTTTTTGTTTGTGTAAAACATAATTACAAGTTGTTTCATAATTTTTGTTTATGTATTTTGTTTGGTTTTATTATGTATTTAATTTTTTATATGTGTAAAAAGAGTCAATGAAGTTGAAGAAATTCTTTGTTTCTCATATTCAGCAATCCGCTTTAATTCTACAGTGAATGAAAAAAATATGACAATAGAGGATCTCTGATCATTTTAATAATGAATTGTTATAATATTCAATTTTGTTACGAAAGAAGTATGAAACGACATATTTAACATGTTATGAGTTAAATAATTCAAACTTATATTGGTGTAAATTATCTTAGTGGTGGTGCTAATTCTCTGATTATTTTTGAAAAACAAACACTTATTAAAGTATATGAAAATATTACTATCATACAAAATTTAATGTTGTTTAAGAGTCCTACTTATTAGAATTCTAAAACTCCTATATATACGGATTAATATAGGGGTTCTTTTGAGAAGATTGATAAAGCCAAATTTGTCAAATTCATAGTAACTAATTAACTTAGTGTGAAATATATATAGAGATACAATAAAATAAAATGAAATATCACGATGGATAATATTAAATTTCCTTACTTATGTTAACATTTTGATTTTAGTGTTCATGTAAATAAATGTCAAATAAATTTTGTTTTAATACGTTTAATGTTAATTAGATTACATATGTAGATATATGTAGATACAATTAATTAGTTTTTAATAATATGATCTCTCTTCATGTTAATTATATTATAAATATATATATTGAGGCTGCTGTATTTTAGTAATTTATTGGACGGTCAATTATTATTTATTATCAATTATTATTTATTAGCTATCCCAAATCAAAACATGACATCAGTCGATACTTTCAGTGTATCATTTTTCTTACACCTGTATATATGTATGTTGTTGTATGTATTGATTATATGCTGGAGTTTTGAATCTGATTTCAAATGTTAATTTAATATAGGATATAATAAGTATTTTATAATCTTATTGTGTTCCTCAAAAACAAAAGTTTCTTAAAATATTATATATTATATATATAATTTATTTCAATAATGAATTATATTATTTATGTTGTCTTATTTATTATTTAAGTTTAAATAAATTATTGATATAATATGTATTGATAACTCTCTATATCACAATCAATATATGTAAATAGTGATTCGATTTAAAATTTTAAATTTTGATTTGAAATATTATTATGAAGGTAATTTATAGTTCGTTTTGTGATCAGGTATTTTTTATTTTTGTTTATTATTTTTATATAGTGCGATTTTCATATTAAAAAATTATTTCATAATAATAATAATAATAATAATAATAATAATAATAACATTTCTCTTCGTGTTACATATACATTTGACTGAAGAACATGTGAAGATTTATGCACTGCAGAAATCGAGAAGATTATACGCAAATGTGGACGCAGCTTGCGAGATTTTAATGAGATCCAATATTTCGATCCAGAGTATTTTTATCAGCCGTATAATAGTTTGATAAATGACAAGTTGCATTATAATCGATCAGATTTGGAACTGAGCATGCTTTGTTGATGCGTGATATTACCGAAGAACAACACCAATTCTATCAAACGATTATTGATAGAGCACAATCAGAATCAGATGGTGTTTTTTTATACAGATATGGAGGAACTGGAAAAACATTTATTTGAAAGACATTATCTTCTGCGTTACGATCAAAAGGAGACATAGTACTCAACGTAGCATCGAGTGGGATAACATCTCTATTATTGTCAGGTGAAAGGACTGCACATTCTCGATTCGCTATCCCAATAAATCCAAATAAAGATTCAATGTGCAACATCAAACAAAGAAGTCCACAGGCTGAACTCCTTATCAGATGTACACTCATAATATGGGATTGTCACAGCCCCAAATCCCGAAGGACGGCTAAGCCGGGGTGCGACTAGGGGTTGGAATTAAGAAGCGGGGAAGAAGGGGGATTAATGAATAAATGAGGAATAGATCTTGATCAGTCAAAGATATAAACTGAAAAGTACTTTTTTCATTTGAGATGAAGACAATCTCGAAAGATTGTTAGACATAGAAGCTTAGTACTATTTAGGGTTTCAAGTATAGAATACTTAAACAGAAAAGTGTCATAACATAAAGAGTGTCTGCAGCGGAAAAGACGTAGATTGACTTCACATATGAAGATGTGAAGTCGAGGCTCGACTAGCTTTATTCAATATTTTACAACCACTCAACTTCCGCCGTCACTCGTCACTCAACCTGCATATTTATAAACATATACAGGGCTAAGTACAAAGTACTTAGTGAACACATGCCAAAAACATATAATAGATTTAATGGATTTATCAGCCATCTCAACAGTAACACAACGGGGTTTTTCATTAAAGGCCCGTGCTTACTAATATTTCTTTTCATAATTGCTTGCAAGCATTTTCTTACTTTTAATTCAATATGACCAAATCTGAATAACGCTGGGGAAGAAGGCCTTCTTCCGCGGTCGCTCCTCACCGTGGCTGGCTATCCCTCAACAGAGTACCAAACACTCCGGCTACCGTGTACACTAATTCTGGAAAGCACTCTCTTGGCTAACTCAGAATCCGATCGATTACTAGTTGGCGAACCAACTCAGATAGGCATAATAGAACTCACAAAACAAATTCTTTTATGCCAAGATAATCACTTTAAAACATGCTTTTTAAAGCGATAAGAAAAACAGAGCAAAGCTCGAGTTATTCAGTAAATAGAATAGCCACATTTTATTTGTATAATAGAAAAGCCCACCTTAACGGTTTACAGAATGAAAACCAAGCTTTAGTCTTCCGTCATTTCTTCTATGTACGATGTCTTCCTTTAATCGTAAATAAGCAAATCTTAGAAAAAGATCGAGATGGAAAAATGAAAACGAAAAACGGACTCGATAACGATTTAATTTTAGGACTTGCACTTGATTAATCTCTTATTAAAAGAAATGAGATTTGAGAAAATATCGATTGAAAACCAACTCCATTCTTACTCGACAGTTAGAACATTCTTAAGGGTAGTTGATAATTAAAAACGACTTAGATGTTTCCAAGAAATCAAGTTAAAACAATTTAACTTGAAGGAAAATAAGAGTTCGGAAAAACTGTGCAACTGCATCAGTTTCTAGGGCAGTTTCAGAACAGAGTGTTCGGAAACAGGGGATGGGAAAGATACCATTAGAAAGCCATGGATGTCTAGTTTCCAATCCAATTCACGGATCTGAATTTCGTTAAACGAACAAAACGTTATGGCTGTTTCCGTGAAGGGTGGCAGAGCTGCCAGAAATCCGGCGAACCCTAGCCATGCCACCATACCAACCATAGCATGCAAATCCTAGGTTCTTAATGCACAAACATCATGCTTCTCGATTCTCAAATTCGACATTTTCATACTTAGCATATTTTTGCAAAAACTAACAAAACATATAATCATATAATCTAACTTTTTATCCAATCATCTAATGACATGATCACCAACTACTCATTTGATCATCAACTAACAACATAATCAAATCCACAATCAAAGTTCTAAACAAAATACGTATACAACTTTTATCGAGCAACGACGAGCGTAGTCGATTTTCCAAAACATTTTTATTAATTCTAATAAAATCATTATAACCATATATAAACATGCTTATTATATATACACAAATCATTTTATCCAATTATTCGTTTTACGGCTCGATTCTTCGTTTATCCAAAAATACGTCAACTTACTTTTATTATAAAACCAAGTTCTATAATTCCTTTTCATTCTCCTTCAATTTCCATTATCTTATAACATTAACACAAACATATTAACCTGCTTAACTCACCAAATCAAACACTTAATCTATTTCACAACAATTTCAATCTTTAATATACTTTTTAAACAAAGTAGGTCCGTTAATTCTCAAACAAATACACATTGAGCTCTTAACATAGATAACTACTAATATCCATTTACTTTTCTCTTTCAAAAACTTAGTCGATAATTTTGCTCGATTATCCGTCTCTTATCAAACGAGAAATATTCTTAGAAAATTCTCAAACTTATACATTATGATCATCAAGCTACTAGATTAACTAATATGAAATCCGTACGATCATATCATAAACAACTTTTAATTTATTCACGATTTTTCGTCTCCAACGAAAAATAAACATTCTTAGAAAATTCTTATTAATTTACTCAATAATCATAATGCTTACTAGTGACCAATTATGCAAACACAACTTCCAAACTATTTTTATTCATTCGATTTATATCGAAAGTTCGTCTCCAACGGTTTTTATTTTATTTTTAGAAAAATCCGATTTACATATATGTTCAACTACATGCTTCCTAATGCTCATAACCATAATCATATTCCTCATATTATCATCATACTTCAATCTACATCACATTCTTCATCTCATTCAATAAATAAAATATTTTTAGAAAAATCTCAAATAATTAACATATGCTTATATCATCACATAAAAGCATAATCTATAAACAATTTATCAAGAATCAAAGCTAAAATCAAAAGCCTAATATTTCTAGAATTTTCGGCCCTCTTAAGTTTTTGAATAAAACTTGATTTCAAACTTGATTCCTTTATTAAAAACATTACCAAGCATCATATAAACATTAATCAAAAGCTAAAACAACAATCCAACCATGTTCCAAAATTTTCGAAAATTTCAAGATGGAAGAAATGAAATTTTGTTTGTTTGGGAATGAAGAAGAAGCTCCTACCTTGCCAAAATCAAACTCGGGTCGAAAATCGGACGGTAGACGAAAGAGTAATCGAGACTTAAAGCTTGAAGAATTGCAACAACAATGGTGTTTTTGAGAGGGAGAGAGAGACGGCAGTAAAGGGGGGGGATGAATGAGAGAGAGAGAGGTAATTAAAGTTAATATTTAGGATAGACTTTATCTAGATATTAAATTTTTAAACCGTAAATTAAAACGAGCAACGAGATTCTTAGACGATAATATTTTTGACGAAAATGGTCGAGACCATTGAATCCGAAATATTTTAATTAGTCGGGAATGCCGGTTCGTTTTTCGAAAAATAAGAAAAAGTCAAGACTCAACGGGTCGATAAAAATATCCGGAAATGACAAAAACTGACTTTTTGGAAAAAGATTCGTATCGAGAAATAGTGAATGGAAATGCAGACGCTGCTCAATTTCGAGGTTTCGAACGAAAAATTAATCGGGCGCCGAAACCATAATCCTGTATCCGGTTACTCGATTTATGTAATTAATTTTTCAGAAATGGATCGCGCCATAAATCTTATAATTGAAAATTAGCAATTAAGAAATGCAAAACTTTAATAATTAATAAAATTTTAATTATGATGAGATAATAAAACCCGGGGTATTACAGGGATGAAGCTCCAATGATGCATATATATTGTTTTGAAGCTCTGGACAGAACCTTGAGGGATTTAATGAGATTTAAAAGTCCTATGAATTATGAATCACCATTCGGAGGTAAGACAATCGTGTTCGGAGGTGATTTTAGACAAATATTGCTTGTCATACCCAGTGGAAGTAAACAAGAAGTAGTCAATGCAAGTATCAACGCTTCTTACATCTGAAAGGACGTTCAAGTGCTCGTGCTGATAAAAAACATGAGACTGCGACTCATAGATTCTGATTGGAGGCAACTGAATTACAAAAGTTTTTTGATTGGGTTGCAGCAGTAGGTGATGGACTTTTGGGTGATATGAATGACGGTCATGCAAACACAGACATACCAGATGATATTCACCTTAAATTCTCGGGAGATCCAATAGAAGCAATTGTTAAGGATATGTATCCTTCATTCATGGCCGCTCCAGATGACTTGAGTTATCTTCAGGCCAGAGCCATACTCGCTCCAACACTCGATGTAGTCGAATCGGTTAATGAGTACATGATAGACTAGAATAAGTCTTAAACAGAGAATATTTGAGTTCAGACAAGACATACGGCTCTTTGCAATTATTGATGTAATGAACGATGTCCACACACTTAAATTTATGAATGGTTTGAAATGTTCGGGAATGCCTAACCACAAGCTCATTCTGAAGGTCGGCACGTCGGTTATATTGTTAAAGAACATTGATCATTCTCTTGGATTGTGCAATAGAACGCGTTTGGTTGTCACGAGAGTTGGTAATCATGTTTTGGAGACCAAAATATTGACATGAAATAATTCCGGCCATAAAGTATTGATTTCGAGAATGTCATTAACTTCATCAGATCCATGTATTCCATTCAAGTTTCAATGAAAACAATTTCCTCTAATTGTTTCGTACGCCATGACAATCAACAAAAGTCAAGACAACCTCTATCACACGTGGGACTTTTTCTCAAGAAATTAATGTTCTCCCATGGTCAACTATACGTCGTTGTATTGAGAGTACGGAACCGAAGTGGTTTAAAGATCCTGATATGCGATAAAGATAAGAAGAGCATTGCATGTACCACGAATATTGTTTACAAGCAAATTTTTCAAAATTTATAGATGTATGAATTTTAAATGAAATTTTAATTTATATTGTTTGATACTTATCTTTTTTTTTATATATATATTTTCCTTATTCATACTTATGTTGTTTTACAAAAAAAAAATCAAAATTCAACTTACCCCAACATTGTTCGGGTGCAATAAGAGTCTCAATAATGTTGAGCTCTACTTACAAACTCTCCCTAATCTCTTTCTCTCTCACACACGCGCGCGAGAGCGCACAGTTTTATTTTTATTTTCTTTTTCTTTTTCTTTTGTTGAAAGACGCGTATGTATCTAATACACTTTTTAAAATTGGCAAGTTATAATTAGTCGCATTTTCTGATTTTAACAGCTAACATGCATGTTTGACTTTGATCTCATCATGCACTAACGTTGTTGCATGAAAAATAAAATAAAATAATTCAACAACTCTGCACTAACATCGATTTTTATTTTGTGTTCGGATATCTAAATCCACACACACAAAAAATGCAATAGAATTTTGTAGGCATAGATCTATTATTTAATTTTCTGATGTTTCTTGGAAGCTAAATCTGAGTCAATAATTATATATAAAATCCTGATCTCTTAAATAATTCACCTCCATTCCCATGCAATTAGGTCAAATAATATTCATTTTTTGTTATAATTAAATGATGGACTATGTATGCATGATTGGATTTGTTAGCTGATTTTCATAGTAATAGTTAATTAGAAAATAATGCAAAGTGGTTGCAAGTAATCATAAAATTAAAATGCATATTGAAGTAAACGATCTTGTTAGGTTGGCATGACAATTATTTTAAAGTAACATTATAATATAAAAAACAAAATAAAATGCACAAACTAGATTGAAATATAAGATCTCAATCTCAGCGAGTTGGATAGTATTCGAAATTGAAATCAAATGATTTGAAATACTACAAAAATATTTAAAGTATATACGATGATGAATACTATATGATTTATAAATATAATCATAAATACATTATGTCAAATTATTTTCTTGACGCAAATAATTTAGATTAAAATTATAATTAGAGACATTTATTTTTACCAACTCCTTTCCGTTACGTAAGTTGGGTGGCGCACTATAGCGAACCCTATCGCTTTGTTTGTTGGATTTGCAACAATAGCCAAACACGTCTTATTTTCCATCAAGAAATATTTTTTTCTTTTGCTTTTACCATTTCATTTCAAACTCGAAAAAAACACACTCACACACAAGAAAATAGAGAAACAATCAACCGTAGCTCACCCACGACATGGAGTATTGAGTCAGAACTAGTTCGCGAGCTATTCGAGATTGATCCAATTAAAAATAATTCAAACTTGAGTCAATATTAGTTGAGCTGAATGTCGAGCATAATAAGGCTAGGCTCGGTTGTTTCATGAGCTTTGTGGTATTTATACTTTATCCTTAACTTTTTGGTTATTTACAGAGTACAAAGTTTTTTTAGGCCACTAAGTATAGGCGTTTTGCAAAAATAGGACAACCTTTTGCGGGCTTGCAATTTTAGGACAAAGTTTCAAAAATTAAGCATTTGCAGGCCAAAAAAAGTCCGATCGGGCTAAAACGCACGTGTTTTGCACGTGATGGTATTTTTCTCAGCCCGGTGATGATGTGGCTGCCAACTAAGTGCCACGTATTTTGGCCTACAAATGCTTAATTTTTAAAACTTTGTCCTAAAATTGCAAGCCGAAATATTGTCCTATTTTCGCAAAACGCCTATACTTAGTGGCCTAAAAAAACTTTGTACTCCAAGGAATGATAAGAAAGAGATGGTGATAGTGAGGAAGAGAGAGTAGAGAGAGGAAAAATGGGTGAAGGATGTTGTCGGCGGTGGAGGTGGCCACTGCCGGCGGTCGGTGGCGGAGGTGGACGGGGGGAGAGAGAGATGTGTGGCAGTCAAGTCAGTGTTGGGTTCCACTAAGTGCTGATTAGATAGCTTATTTGGCAGCCGATAGGCATCAAGCCGCATAAATGAGCTCAATGACAAACACGTGCGATTTAATCTGATCGGTGTTAAAATTCATTAAGGTTAAAATTGTTTTTTCATTGTAAATTTATATTGATTCCGTAAAAAAAGATCACAAAATTACAATTTTAGCCATATTATTTGAATCGGTAGGCCTAGTAGGATTTGATTTGTTTTCTATGAATGCTAAAGTACATTTTTTGTTTTAGACGTGTGAACTCACGGTCCACTACCCGATGTGTATATTGATTAAACTCATATTTTTGCGCAATAGCTTCCTAGCCATATGTAAGGAACCATACTTGAAAAGTCAAGTGTGACAAATTCGACTTAAAAAGACATTGATGGAATTTTTTGAGCTTGAGATCTTTAGCCTCACAAATACTCTTAATTAGTTTGTGGATCTTTTAATTTTTTTGGTTGGAGAGGAGAGGAAACTGACCTTGTCCAAATTACTACTGCTTACACGATCATATAAACTGCAAAACAATGTAAGTCTAAGTTAATTAAATATATTTTATGATTAAATTACATTACATTCTTTCCAATTACATTTAGTACATGTAAGAACTGACGAAGCCAGAACTTTGAATGATGGTATCGGGGTCCAACTTCCTTTCTCTAATCATAACTTCGATAAATCTAACTAAAATCTAATAAAAATCCAACTTATATATAAGTTATAGACAAATAGTTGACACATAATATATATAAGACATGAGACCAAACAATTAATAAAATGTGAAATTCAAATTTAACCAAATAGATCAATCTTTTGCGGACTTGCAATTTTAGGACAAAGTTTCAAAAATTAAGCATTTGTAGGCCAAAAAAATGAGATGGCAATGATGTGGCACTTAGTTGGCAGCCACATCATCATCGGGCCGAGAAAAATAACATCACGTGCAAAACACGTGCGTTTTAGCCCGATCGGGCTTTTTTTGGCCTGCAAATGCTTAATTTTTGAAATTTTGTCCTAAAATTGCAAGCCCACAAAAGGTTGTCATATTTTTGCAAAACGCCTATACTTAGTGGCCTAAAAAAATTCTGTACTCTTATTTACACATATACCTGATTACCTTCAATAATAACTGATACTTTAAAGAAATTATTTTATATTTAGTGTAATTATAAGTGAATAAATTTAGTCAAAATTCAAGGTAGAAAAATGAAAGCTCAATAGGCTCATAGCTTGTGACTACTCGATTTGATTCGGCTGACCTGTATCCCTATCTACGATTATTTAATTATGCCCTTGTTCAAACAACCTAAGGTAAAATCAAAATTAACATATATATAATTTTTTATTCTTTTTAAAAGTTGTAAATTTAAATGGGAAAAATAATACCATCGACTTACATACATTTTTTTTCTTTTTCCCCTGTAATTGAGGGGTCTCTCTCTCTCTACATACTTTTACATATTGATGTTGTCATATATATATAGTCCAATTCAAACGTCTTCAATTTGAATTTTTTTTGAAAAAAAGTGTGGAAGTCAATTTGTATATAATATGATGCACCGCAAAAGCAAAACCTCAAACAGAGAGAGAGAGAGAGATCATGATTAAGTCAAGAAAATGATGTTCATTTTTCTTTGGGAAATTTGGTTTTGCATGGAGGGGTCAAATTTTGCGGATGGGATCAATTCTAAAATGGGATAGACTTACAAAAATAGATACAAATACAATGAATTCATTTAAATAGGTTTACTATTAGGACATCACAATTATAGAGTGTTTTTTTACACGGGGGATAGTATTTTTTAGATAATTGATGATAATATCTTTAAAAAAAGATAATTAATATTATGGAGTAAGACAGATCGTAAAATTATCAATTTATCAAAAAGATAAAAAAAATTAAGTTTTATACCCATTTTCATGCATGCAAAATGACCGGGATATTTTTCACTTCATTTCTATGATTTTTTTTATTATGTAAAATCCAAAATATTTCACACAAAATAAATATATATGCACTGTGCACCCAAAATCCAAATAACCAAAAATATCAAAGCATTGAGATAAAACTGAAAATAATCATTATTTTTCTATGCATTTGCCAATAAAGTTCGTCAGAATTAATTGAGTAATCAGTAATTATGCAAGGATTTGAAGGCGGAATAATTAACTTAAAACTATTTGTCTCCATATTCAGAAAAATAGTAGTATTTAAATATAAGTATGTATATATATATAATAATAATAATAATAATAATAATAATAATATAGGGGTTGGTTTTCGTACAAAATATTTTTCCCGTAAAAAATAATAATAATGCATTTTAAGTACCAAAATAATGTATTTTATGTCTTATTACAATGCACTGTCATAATAATGCATTTTTAATTTATTACAATGCATTGTTACGATAATGCATTTCATGTTTAACTATAATGCATCGGTCAATGACAATCGTAGATCTACAAAAATCAATGGTCCAGATCGCTTCTTATTTCTTACGGGAAAATGGTTTTACATATGATCTCTTCCCTACATATATAATAAATACGATACAAAATTTAAAGCAGGCTGGATGTGTGGATGAGAATCATAATCAAATTTGTCACGCCTAATTCAAATAAATAGAATTAAATTCGAAACATTACGTGCCATATTTTATTTCAGCAATCTTGAATAGTAGCACTTTACATAAATCACTTCTATTAGTGCATGATGAAATTGTGATTACGACTCCTAAACTAACTAATATTCTTCCAAGATATAATTAACTAATTAGAGGATTAACAAAAAGACACTTACCATTACATGTCCTCATCCATTTCACAATTATTTATGTATAGTAATAATTTTATATGTAAAGTTACATGCACATTTCACAAACTTAAGTCAGATTTATAATTTGAAATCTAACAACACCACAAATTATCTATGGCTGTAATGTAGATTAAAAATGTTAAGAATCATCATGAGCGATAGATGTCTCATACACAAATTATCTATGGATCGTTTGTATGATAGAATAACGATCTCATTTTCTTTGCCAAGTACATATATCATATATTTCATTTATTCTGAATAATTAGTGTCTCATACTGTTAAAACATATTTATTAATGAAGTTGACAAATTTATTCTTTTTTCTTTTAATTATTGCATAAAAATCAGATAACCCTAACCCATGACAAATATACGATTTCAAATATTTTCACACAGATTGTACTACTTTTACCATGCAAAAGAACAAAATCGAAGATAGATTTAGTGCTTAATTTAATTAAAATTTGATTATCATGAAGGCAAGCACCAATCAAAATTGTCGAACCTTCTTACGTGAAGACCACGCGCAAGACCGCGTTTGTGTTTAAAGAAAATAAGACCAAACTTAGTTTATTGGACCGACTACATTGGGATGTACTCCATAGAATCTTTGCGCACGAATACTATTTAAACTATTTCGGAAACAACTTTTTAGCAACAGCCAAACAGGCCTTGACCCATCGGAGTATTTTTTTTGGTTGTCTAAGTGTTTTTTAAAAAATATATATATTTTAAGCTCAAAAAAATAATATATATATATATATATATATATTACAATTTTATAAATTTGGGTAAGGCTGCAATGTGATGCATATGAGATATTAAACTTCGATCTAATTAGGATTTGAAGTTAAATTATTTCAATCATGAGATTGTCATTCCACCAACTAGACCATTCTTGCGCGAATTATCTAATTTATACAATTGAAAACACAACAACTTACCCACATATAATTTGAAATTATTTGCTAAAGGTTTGCTTGAAATAAATTAATGTTATATTAGATAAATTCATATATGCTGTACATATTAAAATCGAATTTCATTTAAAGCTTGATCACAATATGTGAGAAAGGCCAAAATTGACATGGGTGGTGGTGGTGGTTGAGTTTGTGAATAAATGAACATGAACTTGAATTCTACAAACGTCATTGTATATTGAGTCGGTCGTACTGAATTTGTTTTGTTATTACAAGATTGCATTTGATTTTAAATAAAGTTTTAAAAAAATAATATGGAGAACCTGTGAGCTATTTCTCAACAATAAAACAAAGAAAGACCCAGGATTGATTTATTAATAGTGAGACTTTTCCTAAATAAAATTGAAAAATTTAATTGTGGAAGTCATTAAAAAATCAACATATTTTGGAGTATTTGAACAACGCTATATTTCTCACACCCTAAATTTGAAAACAAAAAATAAGAAAAAGAAGGCTGCCTAAAAATAAGTAAAATAAATAAAATTTGTTGTCTGGGGCCCATTTGGTGTAAAAGGGTAAAAAGGGGTCCCTCCAATTTCAAACTTAAACCATTTTTCAAGCCTTTAAAAGCAGAGGCAGAACCACCAAATTTTTGCAAGTTTCAAAATCCCACATTCATTCACCACAAGTCTACAACACAAACTGATAATACACACAACACACACTCACTGTGTGTCTAGTTTCTCGCTCATTCTTTATGACTACAGCTAGAGAGGGAAACAAGTAGGAACAAAAGAAAGAAAGAAGGCAAAAAAAAAAAATTTCAAAGGGAGGCCAAGCTGATTTTTACCATATTTTTCTTGGCTGTGTGTTCTTAAAGATTGAATCTTTTTTGTTCCCATTTCGTCTAAGCAGCATATTTTAAGTGGGGTAGGGAAAGAAGAATCAGAGAATATAGAAAAAATTGAGTGGGGTGTTGAGAAAAAAGGGACATTTCTTTGTAAAGTTGCAATTTGTGAAGAGGGTGTTGGCATTATGAGTTTAAAGATAGAATTTTTGTTTGGTTTGTTGGTTTTGTTGAGCTCTTGGATTTCTTGTGGAGATGCTTCTGTTTCATATGATCATAAGGCCATTTCCATCAATGGGCAGAGAAAGATTCTTATTTCAGGCTCAATTCACTATCCAAGAAGCACACCTGAGGTATGTTTTTAGCTCAATGCACTTTTCTCTGTGTTTTTTTGAATTTCCTCTCTCTGACTCTCTCTCTCTCACACACACACTTTACAATGTCTTGTAAAAATATGAGATATTTAAGATTTTTCTGACCTTTTTTTCTGGGAACTTTAGATGTGGCCGGATCTTATTAAGAAGGCTAAAGAAGGTGGCTTGGATGTAATTGAGACTTATGTTTTCTGGAATGGGCATGAACCTGAACCAGAAAAGGTTAGTTTTGTCTATCCATCTTTTTTGGATGTTTGAAAGTTTTTTCTTTTTTTTCTTTTTTGAAAAATTATTCCATCATTTGTGGAGTCTTAGTTTGAATTGTTGTAATAATATTTGCTTCTCTCTTTGTAGTATTATTTTGGGGGAAGATATGATTTGGTGAAGTTTATTAAGCTGGTGCAACAAGCAGGGCTTTATGTTAATCTCAGAATTGGTCCCTATGCTTGTGCTGAATGGAACTTTGGGTAATTATTTAATCCTCCAATATAACAGATTTTTTTTCTATTCTTTTATAAGTAAAATCATCTGTCATAATTCATAAACAATGTTACAAAATACTAAAATATATTTATATATTTGGTTTAAATTTCAGGGGCTTTCCAGTTTGGCTGAAGTATGTTAAAGGCATCAGTTTCAGAACAGACAATGGGCCTTTTAAGGTATGCATACTAATTTCTTGACATACGAACTTCTGTTGTAATGAGATCATTGAATTATTTCATTTTAGGAGATTATTTTTTCTAATTTGTGTTCCTATTTATGGTGTATTGAAAGGCTGCAATGCAAAAATTCACTACTAAGATTGTGAATATGATGAAAGCTGAAAGGTTGTATCAAACTCAAGGTGGTCCGATCATTCTGTCGCAGGTTGTTCAATTGCTCTGTTCTACTTCCTTCTTTTAAAGTATCTGTTTTTTCACAATACTAGATAAATTGAAAGATTTATTTTTTCTGTGTTGTGATAGATTGAGAATGAGTATGGACCAATGGAATATGAGCTCGGTGCACCTGGTCGAGCTTATGCACAGTGGGCTGCAAAAATGGCAGTGGATCTTGGCACGGGCGTTCCATGGATCATGTGCAAGCAAGATGATGCCCCTGATCCGATTGTAAGCATGTAACCTTTATTTGAATCTTGTTTTTAATGCTTTATTGTTATATATATATAGTCAACAACATATTTGAAATCTTGTCACCTCCTGCACCGGTCTGCTTTCCTCATTTCGTGCTAATTTGTTTTTGCATCGACTTAAGTAAAAAAGTAACTGACATCTGAATATTGTCTCTGAATAAACTATCATGCATATATTTCTACCTTCTTGTATTTTGAGGAAGAATGTATCTCAAAATCGAGCTCCATCAAGTCTGTGCTTGTTCTGTTCTACTGAGATATTCTAAAATCATTTATATTTCATTAATTATTGCCTAAATCCGTGCTTTCATCATGCAGATCAATACCTGTAATGGCTTCTACTGTGATTACTTCTCTCCGAATAAGGCTTACAAGCCAAAGATATGGACTGAAGCCTGGACTGGCTGGTAAGTTTTCGAGCTAGTCTTGTGTTGACATAATCTCATGAAATTTCATTATGTTCAAACTATCATGACTTAATTTTTTACAACATGTTTTTTACAGGTTTACTGAATTTGGCGGTGCAGTTCCATACCGACCAGCTGAAGATTTGGCATTCTCTGTTGCAAGATTTATTCAGAAGGGGGGATCCCTCATTAACTATTATATGGTAAATTGATTGCAGAACGATTTTGCTACTCGAATGCATTTATAATCATGGATTTCTAGATAATATCTGACAATTTTTGATTTTTTCAGTATCATGGAGGAACGAATTTTGGCAGGACAGCAGGTGGTCCTTTTATTGCTACAAGTTATGACTACGATGCACCTCTTGATGAGTATGGTATGCATTCAAATTTAGATTCACTATTTTATTATTTATTTTGAAATTTAGTATTTACTTTAATATTTGCATGCAGCCATGCATGATGTCTCCTAATATTCTGCTGACAATGTCCATTTAAATTTGAAATGAATTAAGTGGGAGTTGACTAATTTAATACTTCAAATATAATTTCTTTCCTTTTAACAAAGAAAAGTTAAGTAATAGTTTGCCACATCATCTGACCACGACTTCTCCAACAAATAAGACTGAGATTCGTCTGTGGTATATACGACAAAATAACGGTTATAACCCTCAATATCACTGCCATCACGGGATGTGCTTTCATGCGTAAATGACAAAATGACGTACCTAACCTTATACTGAGATATGAAGGCCTTGTTTGAACCTTTGAGCTAAAATTTGATGAAAACGTTTATACTTACTACACTTTCCATTTTCGCTTCCACAAGGTAGCGGTTGTATCTTCATGATTCCCAAAAGTCTTTTATCACCTAGCTTTTGACTATCAAGAGCTGATGGATTAGTCTGTGAATTTTAGTGTCGGTATCATGTAAATTTGAGTGCTTCATGGATATGTATGCATATCATCTTTTCCAAAAAGGTGAAAGAAACTAATAGCGTCTCTGTTTTCATGTAGGACTATTGAGGCAGCCAAAATGGGGTCATCTAAGAGATTTGCATAGAGCAATAAAACTCTGTGAGCCAGCTTTGATCTCTGGAGATCCCACTGTTATGTCACTCGGACACAACCAAGAGGTTTGATGTTTATTTATTTATATTTTCCGGCTGGAATCTTGCGTCCAATGATGATAAATCCTAACACGAACATCCTTTCTTTCCATGCAGGCTCATGTTTTCAGGTCAAAAAATGGGGCTTGTGCTGCTTTTCTTGCAAACTACGACCAGCATTCGATGGCAACAGTCTCCCTCTGGAATAGGCATTACAACTTGCCTCCTTGGTCTATCAGCATCCTCCCCGACTGCAAGAACACTGTTTACAACACGGCAAGGGTAAGAAAAGAAGACTGTTTAGTATACTTATTCACCTTTTATGCTTTTAGAACGTCTTTATAATTCATATTCGTTATGCATTTGCCATGTGAAGATTGGTGCTCAAAGTGCACAAATGAAGATGATCCCTATTAGCCGAGGATTTAATTGGCAGTCATACATCGAAAATACAGCATCATCGTTTGATGAAAGTTCATTCACACTGGTTGGATTAAGGGAGCAGATTAATACAACCTGGGACAGATCTGATTATCTCTGGTATACTACAGAGTAAGTGCACATGTAGCTTTTAATGATCGTGTTCCTTTCAAGGTTGCAACATGAGCTAATCCCTATACTTACTTTTTCTTGTTCGTTGCTATTATCCAGAGTGAGGATCGACTCCCGTGAAGGATTTCTAAGAGGCGGCAAGTGGCCTGTTCTTACAGTCAATTCTGCTGGCCATGCTTTGCATGTATTCATCAATGGTCAATTATCAGGTAGGCTATCCAACCTGCAATAAAATCTAAGAATCTTTACAACAGATAAGAATCGAGCCAAGTGAATGCTCGACCGAAGCTTATATATCCCTCTACCCGTTTCTTGAAATCCATTCATGATTCTGATCCGATTCCTAGTTTTATAAGAGCTATTGCACCCTTTTAAGCTTTGCTTCTGTTGATTAGAGCTTTTAAGTGCAATTTCAGAGGTTTAAACTCTTGTTTTCCACGAAGCCTAAGCCTAAGCCCAGCCATTTTGGCCCTTTAGGCTTCATTTTGGTCGATTAGAGCTCTGAATGAAACACTTGATGCTTTCACGAAAACAAGCCCTACTATAAGTCAAAACGACGGGAGTGGGGATTGCTATGGATACGTATTTACTCACTACATATTTGTAACTTATTGCAGGAACTACCTATGGAAGTCTAGATAATCATAAACTAACTTTCAGTAAAGGTGTGAATCTAAGAGCTGGTGTCAACAAAATCTCTCTTCTGAGTATCGCGGTTGGGCTCCCGGTTCGTCTCCTTTCCCTTTCTCCACCACATCCGAACGTGCTAGGCCATCTTTCTAATAAACATACATTGTTAAAGAAAATTGTTTTTTGATTATATGCTCATAATCTTGATTTGCTCTTTCAATGTTTTTCAGAATGTTGGGCCTCATTTCGAGACGTGGAATACCGGCGTCCTAGGCCCCGTTTCACTCAATGGCCTTAATGAAGGGAGAAGAGATCTAACATGGCAAAAATGGACTTACAAGGTAAGGTTTTGAGCATTTCAACACTTTCTCTTCATCATAGTTCTGTTTTCTCACTTGCAACACGGTTTTGGACAGGTTGGTATGAAGGGTGAATCTCTAAGTCTTCATTCAATGAATGGGATCTCGAACGTTGAATGGGTTGAAGGCTCCGACGTCGCGCAAAGGCAACCGTTGTCATGGTACAAGGTGAGTACATTTTGCTAAATTAGGAAACTTGGTGTTTTGCTCCGATTCATATAAGATTGGTTCATTTGAGCATGATTGATTGTTGACAGACGACTTTCAATGCTCCGGGAGGAAATGAGCCATTGGCTTTAGACATGAACTCGATGAGTAAAGGTCAGGTGTGGATCAATGGTGAAAGCATCGGGCGCTACTGGAATCAGTACAAAGCATCTGGTAACTGTGGCGAATGCAACTATGCTGGTTGGTTCAGTGAGAAGAAATGCCTAAGGAACTGTGGTGAAGCTTCTCAAAGATGGTAATACGAAAATCCATGTTGCTCGAATCCAGCTGGATCCTCTATTGCATCATTGTTCAACATCTTCTATTACATCTACGGATAAACACCACGTGCCTAGGAAAATAAAAAATGGGAAATTCATAATTATTTATATACATGCAACATTATTTTCGTGAATTTTCAAAAGCCGAATTTGGCAGATTTTTAATTTTTCTTGATAGATGGTGATCATCGGTAGATGCAATAGAGGATCTGATTTGTGCTTGCATTTCATTTTTAGACCAAAATATTCATTGATCGAACATTGAACCCTACCTTTCAGGTACCACGTGCCTCGCTCCTGGCTCCGTCCAACAGGCAATCTTCTTGTTGTCTTTGAGGAATGGGGAGGGAATCCAAGCGGCATCACTCTAACAAAACGAGAAGTAGCAAGCGTATGCTCGGATATATACGAGTGGCAGCCAACCCTTGTGAACTATCAGCTACAGGCATCGGGAAAAGTGGACAAACCATTGAGGCCTAAATCTCACCTCTCATGTGATGCAGGACAGAAGATCTCGTCCATCAAATTTGCTAGCTTCGGCACGCCTCAGGGCTCGTGTGGCAACTTCCGTGAAGGAAGCTGCCATGCGTTCCATTCCTATGACGTTTTTGAGAAGGTACATTCATATTTCCCTCTTATGTTACTACTACGTCTAGTTAAGATGCTTCTTGACCTAATTTTCGACTTAACCTAACCCTAACCCGGCTTTGCAGTACTGCATTGGCCAAAATTCTTGCACGGTGCCCGTGACACCCGAGATATTTGGAGGCGATCCATGTCCGGGTGTGATGAAAAAGCTCTCTGTGGAGGTTGTCTGTAGTTGAAATGTGCAAGTTGTTCATCGTGCTTTTTTATGTGCTTGATATGATTGTTTTCTTCGGGCTTTGGCGAGTGAAGTTGTACATACATACAACACACTGTCGAGCCTCGAGCCTCGAAGATATTCGGGATCATCGTCTGTATGTATATAACTATATTTTGGTATTCTGCACGGTAGAATGAGATGGGAATGGAATGCGCGTCGAGACGACAAAAGTGAGTCCGTGCGTGTTCATCTCTAGTAGTGTAGAACAAGATTTCAAGCTCTAGCTCTTGGCTTGTAAGATTTGGTGATTTGTATGTTTTAATGCGAATGAAGCAATCATTTCATTGCTTCTCCTTTGTAGAAGATATGTTTCAAGTGTACTAATATATATTCTTCATATTAAAGTTTTATTGATCATATTCCTTTTTTTTTTTTTTCTGTTTTATTATGATGAGGGTAACTTAGAAAAAGTTCATTATTTATTTATTTTTTTAATTTATTTCTTGTCAGCCCTTTGAGACGCTTTAGTTGGTGAAGTAGGTGAATTAATAACTATTTCCTTATTTAGTGAGATTTATCTATTTGAATTTTTGAATGAAACTAATTTTGTATTGAACTATATTTTTAAGAATGATTCGTTGGCGGTATACATATTATCTTCGAAACCAAATTTTCGTATATTTCTGTATAGTATATATAACACTTTCAATAAATTAATCTTTTTGAATAATAGGAGTATTAGATTTATATTGCTTAATAGTTTAATCGTGTGAGATAAATTTATCGCCCATTATTAAAATAAAATTTAATTCTTTAATTTGAACAAGATTGTAAGAGTTCTAATGATACATTATAAGAATATGCAGAAAATCATAATAATATTATTCTTATAATTTTTGAAGTTATAATGTACAAACTTTTTTTTTTTTTGGTTGAATGGAGCTATAATGTACGAACTTATTAGCTTTAAAGCACTCTTTAGATCAAATCAGCTTTATATTAAATTATCTTGTTAAAAAAAACTTCATATTTAATTAGATTTTGATTACTTATAACAATAAATTATAAGATTTCATATACGATTCACATCACACTAGATTATATAAATTCATCACTACAATTTTTTCTTAAAAGAGAAAGTAGATAAAAATGGGGCCCATTTGCTGAAACGGTCCCTCGAATTTCTTACTACAAATTTTCAGCCTTCAAAACCAAAAGCAGAGGCAGAAGCAACACATTTTTTGCAAGTTTCGAAATCACACGCACTCACTGCAACACAAAACACGCTCACTGTGTTTGTAGTTTCTCGCTCATCTTTATGACTGGAGGTCTGGAACAAGGGAGGGAAATTCATTGGAAGGAAAGAAAGCAAACAGGAAAAAAAAAATATATAATAAATGAAGATGCTGGTTTTTGCCATTTTTTTCTTGGTTGTGTTTTCTTAAAGTTTGGATTTTTTTAGTTCCCATTTCATTTAAGAAGCATACACTAAAGTGGAGGAGGGAAAATAAGAATAAAAATATAAAAAATTAAGTGGGGTGGCAAAGAAAATCAGAAAAGGGACATTTTCTCTGTAAAATTAAAATTTGTGAAGAGGTTATTGGCACTATGAATTTAAAGATTGCATTTTTGTTTGATTTGTTGGTTTTGTTGAGTTCTTGGATTTCTTGTGGAAAAGCTTCAGTTTCATATGATCATAAGGCCATTTCTATTAATGGGCAGAGAAAGATTCTTATTTCTGGCTCAATTCACTATCCAAGAAGCACACCTGAGGTATGTTGATGCTCAATGCACTCCCATATTAAAAATTTCCTCTCTCTCTCTCTCTCTCTCTCTCTCTCTCCCTCTCTCTCTCTCACACACACACTCTGTAATGTTTTTTTGTTTTACATTGACTAAAGTTTATGTTTTTACACCTTTTTTTTATTGGGTAATGCAGATGTGGCCTGATCTTATTCAGAAGGCAAAAAATGGTGGCTTGGATGTAATAGAGACTTATGTTTTCTGGAATGGGCATGAGCCTGAACCAGGAAAGGTTATTTAATTATATTTATTTATTTTGCCATTTTTTGGATGTTTGAAAGTTTATTACATCATTTGTTATAATTTATGTTCCAATAGTTGTAATGAAATTTGCTTTTCTTTTTATGTAGTATTATTTTGAGGGAAGGTATGATTTGGTGAAGTTTGTAAAGCTGGTGCAACATGCAGACCTTTATGTTAATCTCAGAATTGGTCCCTATGTTTGTACAGAATGGAACTTTGGGTAATAATAAAAAGCAATTAATTTATTTTTTCTTTTTTTTATGATAAAGAAAAGCAATTTAATTAAAAAAAATTGAATTTCAGGGGCTTTCCAGTTTGGCTGAAGTATGTTCCTGGCATTAGTTTCAGGACAGACAATGGGCCATTTAAGGTTTCGATATATGAACTCTTGTAATAATGAAATCTTTTAATTATTTCCATTCTTGGAGTTTATTTTTATCTAATTTGTATTTCCATTTTTGGTGTTTAAAAGGCTGCAATGCAGAATTTCACTACCAAGATTGTGAATATGATGAAATATGAAAGGTTGTATGAATCTCAAGGCGGCCCGATCATACTGTCTCAGGTAGTTCAAGTGTTTATTTTTTTACCTTTTTTCTGAATAAATTGAAAGAAGAAATATTTCTTTGTTGTGATAGATTGAGAACGAGTATGGACCCTTAGAATCTGAGCAAGGTGCACCGGCCCAAGCTTACACGAAATGGGCAGCAAAAATGGCTGTGGATCTTGGCACCGGTGTTCCATGGATCATGTGCAAGCAAGTTGATGCTCCTGATCCTATTGTAAGCATCAAAATTGAAATCTGATTTTTAATGCTTTATATGTGGTGGGATTCTTGTTCTATAGTGTATAATCAAGATATACAATTAGCTAATGATTTGAAATCTTGTTGTTTTTTATCAATAAAAGAAGAAAAAATAGAAATCTTGATGTTGCTTGGACTAATTTGAGTAGTCACTGACCGCTGATTTAGGAGTTTGTCCGCGATAAAGAAGAAAGTCAATTTCAAGTTCTCGTACTTCCGGAAGAATTCCTCCTTCTACTGTAAGGGAGTAGGTTGTTTCACATTGCCAGAAAGACCACCTATTTGAAATCTTGAATATGAACGAACTATGATGCATATATCTGCACCTTGCTTGATGGGATTAGATTTGAGTGTTCGACTAATTTAAGTAGTCACTGATATTTGAATCTTGAATACGAACCTTGCTTTCTGGGATTAGGTTTAAGTCTTGACTTCCACTTCTCGTATTCTGATTTCTGAGGAAGGATATATTTGAAATCTTTGTTGCTTTTTATCAAAAGGGAAAAAAATAAAAATATCTTGTTGCTTCAACTGAATTTATTTAGTCACTGACATTTGAATCTTGACTCTGAACAAACTATGATGCATATATTGTAGAAACAATTTGATAGAAAAAAACATCACAGAAATCTGAATCTTTACATGTGCTTTGGTCATGCAGATCAATACTTGTAATGGTTTCTACTGCGATTGGTTCTCTCCGAATAAGGCTTACAAACCGAAGATGTGGACTGAAGCTTGGACGGGATGGTAAGTTTTGAAAGTGATGATTTGATCACATGAAATTTCATTTATGTTCAAATAATTACAAAGTTTATAGTATTCACTTAAAATAATGTTTCTAATTTTATTTTATTTTTTGCAGGTTTACTGAATTTGGAGGTCCGGTTCCATACCGGCCAGCTGAAGATATGGCATTCTCCGTTGCAAGATTCATCCAAAATGGAGGTTCCTTCATCAACTATTACATGGTAAAATAATTAATTGTGCAAAGAATTTGCTAGTTGAAAATGCAATTAAATCACGGATTTAGCTAAAAATTTCTTTTCAATTTTTTATTTCTTCAGTATCATGGAGGAACGAACTTTGGCAGAACAGCCGGTGGTCCGTTTATAGCTACGAGTTATGACTATGATGCACCTCTTGATGAGTATGGTATGCATTCATGATTATATTCACTAATTTTTATTTTTATTTTCATTTTTTCTTATTGAAGTTAATTTCTATGTATTTCAAATTTTTTCTATCAAGTAAAAATGGTAATATATATTTTATTTAATTTAGGACTATTGAGGCAGCCAAAATGGGGTCATTTAAAAGATTTGCATAGAGCAATAAAACTCTGTGAGCCAGCTTTGATCTCTGGAGATCCTAATGTTATGTCACTGGGAAAAAATCACGAGGTCCAATTTCATTTCTGCTGATCTTTTCTTCTTTATTGGAATCTTGTGTACAACGAAAGGTGGATCTTTTGTCGCGTACAGGCTCATGTCTTCACGTCGAGCAATGGATCTTGTGCAGCGTTTCTTGCAAACTACGACCAGTATTCAGCTGCAGAAGTCTCGTTTTATAACAAGCGTTACACATTGCCTCCTTGGTCTATCAGCATCCTCCCCGACTGCAAGAATGTCGTCTTCAACACAGCACGGGTAAGAAAAAGGACTGTTTGATATAATTATTCGTGTTTCATGCTTTAAGTATGTGTTCCTATCGTTTTGGATTTGGTTTGTGAAGATTGGTGCTCAAACTGCACTGATGAAGATGAGTCCTATTAGCAAAGGATTTCAATGGCAGTCATATATGGAAGATATAGCATCAGCCTACGACAAAAAGTCGACGAGATTGTCGGATTGAGAGAGCAGATCAATACAACTTGGGACAAAACTGATTATTTGTGGTACACTACAGAGTAAGTGCTGCATATGTAACTTATACTGCTCTTTCTCGTTTCAAGATTCCAACGAGACCTCATTTTATTGTTCCTTGTTGTTATCTAGTGTCAAGATCGACCCTCGTGAAGGATTTCTGAGAGGTGGGAAGTGGCCTGTTCTTACAGTCATGTCTGCTGGCCATGCCTTGCATGTGTTCATCAATGGCCGATTATCAGGTAGTCGAGCTATCCAGAACGCCTTGATTGAAGCTCGTATCTGATATGGATTCTTGATTGCTAGTTTTGTAAGAGCTATATTGGCTTTAAAATATGTAGTTTCTTGCAGGAACTGCTTATGGAAGTCTAGAAAATTCCAATCTAACTTTCAGTGAAGGAGTGAATCTTAGAGAAGGAGACAACAAAATCTCTCTGTTGAGCATTGCTGTTGGGCTCCCGGTTCGTCTTTTCTTCCCTTTCTCGACCACACGCCTCCGTGGTTGGGCCGCCTCTCTAACAATCTTACACTACATGATGTTCACTTTTGATGTATCTTGTTTGTGCTTGAGCTTAGAATGTTGGTCTACATTTCGAGACGAGGAATGCTGGCGTTCTAGGCCCGGTTTGGCTCAATGGTCTGAATGAAGGGAGAAGAGACCTAATATGGCAAAAATGGACTTACAAGGTATCTTTGTGAACATTTGATCACTTCCTCGTCCTCATAGTTCCGTCCTTATTCGTCTTTTGGTGTCGGATAGATTGGTCTGAAGGGGGAATCTCTAGGCCTTCACTCGATCAATGGAACCTTCAACGTCGAGTGGGTTGGAGACTCCTCAATCGCGCAGAGGCAGCCGTTGACATGGTACAAGGTGAGTGCATTTTGGTAAACTAGCAATAGAAATGTGCGTGCAGAGTCAGTTTTATAAGAATAGGCTCTTCTATAATAGCAGAAGATAAGAAATTTGTTTGAATTTTGATTGTTGTACAGACGACTTTTGATGCTCCGGGAGGGAACGAGCCGTTGGCTTTGGACATGGATACAATGAGCAAAGGTCAGGTGTGGATCAACGGTGAAAGCATCGGGCGCTACTGGAACCAATATAAGGCCTCCGGCAAATGTGGCGAATGCAACTATGCTGGATGGTACACCGAGACGAAATGCCTGAGAAACTGCGGTCAAGCATCTCAAAGATGGTAGTATGAAAACCTATGTTGCTCAAACGTTCGTTTTGTAGACGAAAAACTACATCTGATCCCTCTATTACATTTTCATGTTACATCTTGTGTTTCATCTCACTAGTACACGTTATGTGTATATTCATGATGTCATCTAATAAATGTGATTGTAAACCTATCTTTTAGGTATCATATTCCTCGCTCATGGCTCCATCCAACGGGAGCTGCTTTTGATTTGTCTGTTACATTTTCATGTTACATCTCGTGTTTCATTCCAGTACACATCATATATATATTTATGATGTCATCTAATACATGTGATTGGATACCTATCTTTTAGGTATCACGTTCCTCGCTCCTGGCTCCATCCAACGGGGAACCTTATGGTTGTCTTGGAGGAATGGGGTGGCAATCCAAACGGCATCACTTTGACGAAACGGGAAGTAGTAAGCATGTGCGCAGATATATATGAGACTCATCCAACCCCAATGAAAAGGCATAAAAAAACATCAGAGAAAGCCAACAGATCATTAAGCCCTAAAGCTCACCTCTCATGTGATGCAGGGCAGAACATCTCATCCATCAAATTCGCTAGCTTCGGCACGCCTCAGGGAGCGTGTGGCAGCTTCCGACAAGGAAGCTGTCACGCGCTCCATTCCTACGACATTTTCAATAAGGTACAAACTTATCTCAAAGCTACTTGTTCATCTTCTTAAGATGTTTCTTGTGCCTAATTTTCGACTTTCCCTTACCCTTCCTGGGCTTTGCAGTACTGCATTGGCCGACAGTCGTGCACGGTGCCTGTAACGCTCAGAAACTTTGGAGGTGATCCATGTCCGAGAGTCGAGAAGAAACTCTCTGTGGAGATCGTATGCAGTTAGAGGACATACATACACACTACATAAGTTCTCAAGATCTCATCTGTAGGCAAAAAGGATATATTTGTAAATTTACATAAAAGTTAGTTGGCCAGCTCAGCCAAATTCCTTTTCAAAATAAGTTGTGCTGCAACATTTTCTCCTCAGTTCAATCGCGCTCTGTAGCTGCGACTAGAGGGGTTAAAATCGGCCCGACCCAATATCGGTCGGACTTGGCAATGCTTTTTTAGGCTTGATAATAAAAACTAATCATTCGGCCAGATTTTGGTTTGGGCCGGATCACATTTTTAGGCCCGGACAAATTTTCAGGCTGGGCTCGCAGGTTGACAACTCCAGTTGCCACTCATGTTCAAACACAAGAAATTTAGAACTGAATATATTTTAAAAATGCTTAGTTTTATCAGTCAAATAAATGTTATTCTATACATTTTTAGCTAGTTTGGATTTAATCGAGGATTAGTAGTCGTTTAAATTAAAGTATATTTAAAATCATTAAGCTAAAAATTAATGAATAAAATCAAGTTTTTGAGGATAATAAGTAGAGTGATTTAATTCCTTATGACAGAAGACCATCTCCATGAACAAGTTATATTTAAAAAATGTGAAAAAAAATTAAAAACAAATTGTTTGCGAAAATGGTACTCCCTCCGTCCACGATAAATTTGCCACAATTTTCTTTTTGGTCCGTCCACAAAAAATTTGCCACGTCCATTTATGGTAATAGACCTCACACACCTCACTTACTTTTCCACTCACAACACAATTTAAAACTATATAAAAGTGGGACCCTTATTTCACTCACAATACAATCAACCAACAAATTATTAAAACTCGTGTCATCCACAATGTGGCAAATTTATTGTGGACGGAGGGAGTATAATTTTACCCTGATAACGTAAATAAAACTAAGTACATAAGCATGAAAAAAGAAAACTGGAATTTAATTAATTACATTAAAAAGAAAAACAAAAATAATTTTTGCCATTAAACTATACCTTATGATACAACATCTCTCATCCTATATATGAAAAAATATTTGTAAACACATGTTGACATTCAAGAAATGGAATACGACGTCGAGATCATCTAGTCCACAATGAGAGTCGCATTTCGTGTTGGACACCAATTGTGAAGTAGAGGATCTCAGCTCACGTATTGTACATATGATAGACGTACCACAAGTGATCGACATTAGTCCACATCACTCGATCTTCACGTACAAATAGATTGTCCGGACGAACCCAAAGCAGGCATAGAAGCCAATGGTGCCGGTCATCAAGAAGAAAGCACACGACACGATAAACATATACCCGAGGTACAAAATCCCAGATACCATCTCCAACTTAGCGAAGAAGTAGAAAACGGAGTACACAAAAAGGTACAATGCAGAGGAGCCACCATTCAAGGTAGCTCTCCACCACCAGTTGTAGTCTTCACTGCACAGCTGGAGATAGCAGAAAACGATGGCTATCTCCGCGCACAAGATCATCAAGATGACGAGGATGACTAAGAGGAAGCCGAAGATGTAACAGAACTGGTTCATCAAGCCGAAGCTCTGGATGAACGAAATCTCTATGAGAACTGCCACAAATGGAAGAATGCCTCCAATTAGTACAGAGAAGATCGGTCTGAGGTACCATGGCTGTTTAGGTATCTCTCTCGGGATCTTATAGGTTCCCACTGGAGCATCAATAGCAGGCTTTTGGAAACCGAAATAACCACCCAGAAACACCAATGGAGCTGAAACTACGAACCACAAGATTGCAAGTGCAAACACTGTTCCAAAGGGTATGCCCCAAGATGACATTTCACCCCAAATGAGAGTACTCGCTGCAAAGAAAACTGAGAGAACAATAGTTGGGAAGAGGAGGGCAGTTTTTAAGGAACTCCTCTTCCACTCTGTGGTGTCGAACGTTCTGTAGAGACGAGCAGAGGAGTAGCCACCAAAGAAGCCCAGGAGAAGCCATAGCAGAACCGTGGCATTCATGAGCTCCCCGCGGTTGGAAGGGGAGAGGACGCTTAGCAACGCGGAGATCATTGTCACGAGTGTTGTTCCAAGCATTTGAACTCCGGATCCTGCACATACAGACACCACTTCTAAATTCAAAGGCGGCCTGAAAACATCTCCGTGGATCAGCTTCCACCCTGTTTCTTCATGAGCTTCGTCTTTGCTTTCCAACTGATTGTAAATTGCAATGTCCTTGTACAGAGTTCGGATCATGATCATTGCCACCATGCCACATAGGAAGAGCATGATCAACAAAGAGTTGATGATTGAGAACCAGTGAATTTGATCATCGTTCATAAGGAGGTAGGTGTCCCACCTCGATGCCCACTTGATCTCACTCTCCTGCACCAGAGATCTTTTCGTGTGATTCCCACGAAAGAAACGAAACCATTCCAACAAAACAAGAACAGAAATGGAAATACCTTGTAGGAAACATCATATGAAAATGTGATTTCTTTGCCTGTATCAACTTCCTGAGGTGCAACAGCATCCTCTCCAATCATGTATCTGGTGCTTGGGTTGCACGTCGACACATTCAGATTCTTGCTATCCCACTCGAACTCATGCTTAATGCTGTTCGATGAATTTGGAGGAGAAAACATTAGATATGATACACAACTAAATTCAGAAGTAATAAATCTACTTGAACAAGTCCAACAATATAAAGAGGTAGACCTGTTTGGAGTAACTTCAAACCCCACAATTCTAGCAGAAGCAGTTTCTTCGTCTCTATGAAACATCACTGTGAAACTCAAGTGATTAAAGACAAAATATTTATACACTTCACTCTGCAAAAGAAGGTACACACATACCCGCATCTGTCAGCTGCAAGAGATCACGAATATATGAGTCTTCACGAAAGGAAAGAAAAGATACTAACCCCTACATAACCCCCTTTGAATCCAACACGAAAGCCCTGCTCGTAGAATCCTGATGGACTTCCATCTAGACCTACCCTACTCACAACTACAGGAAGGCCGTCTAGAATCCTGCATAAACATTTCTTCATCACTGTATGCATAATTTACAGAATATTTATAGCATAATACCAACACATAACAAAAGGAAACGAAGATTGTATCTCACATATTGACTCTGTACTCGTCATCAATTTTTTCTTTAAAATCCTTTGCTGCTCGACCATTAAGCACAATTCTGCAAGACACTGTGCAGGGTTGCTCCTCCCTCATGTGGAACTAATTTATTTATATCAACAAATATCAACAACAGAGGCTGGGAAAAGAAGGGAAATACGCAAAGAAGAATGAAAAAAGGAAATGAAATAGTGATAGATGCTGACTGTATAAAAAGAACTACGGTCACCACGAAGGACTTCTCCCAAGTTTTGAGCAACATTTCTGATTCTCGCCGGCCTGCAGTATCTCAAGAAGTAGTAATCATAAGGAAGTAGTGTCTTCGTAGATAAAAGCTTGTTCACTTTCACTTGAAGTTCATCACCCTGTTTTAAATGCAAAAACAAGTAATTACAATGGGGAGAAAAACGCAAAAATAGCACAAAGTGAAAATAAATTACTTTGTTGAAGCTCTAAGTAGAAGAAATGAATAATAAAACATGAAATTGCTAGATTATGACTATTTAACATGGAAGAAACACCAAAATTTGTAGACAAAAGTTGATGGATAATAACTTCAAATAAAAATGTCTTAAGCTAATATCCTGATTTTCATCTTCAAAATATCATTGCCTTTTCTTTTCTTGTCAAAATTTAAATTTTATAGCAGATTACTATTTTTTTTCAGTTCACTTTAATATATCTTTTTTCTTTCTTTGTTCAGCCTTGAAGAGTTGTTTGTTTGTTTGTCTTAGTTTAAGATTGGGTTGAATTTTGTTCTCATAGAAAACATGAACAATTAATTCTTCGCATAGATGATTCTTTATTGCATATTAAACTACCAATTTAAATGATAAATTAAAATTGAGCTAACATAACAACTTTATCAAAATGATCATCAGATTAAGCTATGCAAATTATATTTTAATAAACTCCAACAATGAAACGACAAACTAATCCAAAATCAGTCGAACACCAATGGAAGTCAATGCATAAATTCATCGATATCGATAAAATAAAGATCCAGTTACTCTCATAAAAATGAAAAAAATATACTAGTAGCTTATATCTACTGGGGAAAAAGAGAGAGAAAACCTGTAAAATTAGAAGAAGAAAAAAGTTCATACTCTTCGAAAATTGCGAGGCGCAACGCCGGAGAGGTAGAAGGAGCGCACAGTTGTGATCAGGAGAAGAAAGCAGAAAATCGATGATGCAATCCGAATCATTTCTTCCTAGCTCGATTCGGATCACTCCACCCTGTGGATGAGAGACTCAGAGAGAGAGAGAGAGAGTGTAGAGAGAGAAGATTTTCGTCTGATCAGCGGCAGCAGCTCCTTTTTCTAGTGACCAAGTCAACAACAGCACTAATTGATCTGTAAGAACTTTTTGTTCGAGGGAATGTATTATTCTGTGAGGTTTGAACTTTGAATACTAACTAATTGTTTTTTTCTCTTTTTCGTTTGTTTTTCCATTTTGCTTGTTTTTTGGCATTGTGCGAAGCTTCAATTTTATATCTGTGGAAAGTGGAAACTTATTTGGGTTAATTTCGTCTAAAGATACAAATTATATTTATTTTTTGATTTTTTTTCAATAAATTATAAAAGTTTGTTCAAAATACACAAACTTTATTAAAATTCAAGAATTTCTCCCATCTCATTTTCAGTGAAATCGATGCTGACTTGACCATGTTTTTTGTTGACGTGGTATACTTCCCAATAATCAAAATGACACAGTACAATTTAATAATATATGGCATCATTTTTGTCTTTTTCCGACAATCAAAATGACACAATTGTCAGTTCTTTGTATGGCTTGATCTAGAAATGGCATCGTTCCAAAATGCTTGTTTCAAGAGGAGAAAGGACAAAAACGACGTCATATACTGCTAAATTGTATGTAATGTGTCATTTTTATTGCCGAGAAACATACCACGTCAGTAAAGTACGATGTCAACTCAACATCAATTTTACCGGAAATGAGATTCGGCGGAATTCCAGAATTTAGCAAAGTTTGTGTATATTGAACAAACTTTTATAGTTTTGTAGGAGAAAACCAAAAAAGGGATATAGTTTATGTATTTTATATACCTCATGCAATCTCACACTACATCTTTGTTCATTTTCGATGCATCAGATTCATTAGTATGCAGTATAAATTGAAAATCAAAACCCTTCATGCTATTCACTTAAAAAAAAAAAATCAAATCAACTGTTATCACTATGCTCATTTTAAGAGCACGCGAGTTAACAGCTGGACGCTCATCTTATTTGCCAATTCTTGCAAAACTAAAAAAATTGTTTGAATGTTATTGTTCTTGTTCTTTTGGTTCGAAAATTCTGGGTGATGATTAATTTTCTTACAAAAATATTTTTCTCAAAACTTCTTTTAAATAAAAATCTTCTCAAAACTATTTCTTCAAGATCCAGAATGAACTTTTGTTTGTATTAAGAAAAATTAAATTAGCGAATTCAAGATATGCGCCCAATTTTCAAATTCAACCATGTTGAAAGAAATTCAAGGGAATGTCAGGCAAAACATTTCGAAATATCTTAAAAATGCTAGGCCAATCAGACTAAAGATCTATATGATTCGGATTTTATTATAAACTCACCTTTCTCAGAAATAAAAATTTATTGAAAAAAGATGCGAGTAGATTCAACAATAACCAAATTAAAATTTGATCTTTTAATAGAAGATGGAATACAGTTTAAAATCAAGATCGAAGCGGTCATTCAAAGCATGCTGAAAAACCATACTGCCAAAATAATATAGAGCACATTCAAACATGAATAATATGATTGCCAAATCGACCCAATTTTGGCACGAATTGTAGAGCAAAACCTCGATAAAACCATGTTTAACGCGTTCAAGATTCGTTACAGAGTTAATATTGGAAGCTTGCCTCATGTGAGATGAGATCAAGAACTGGATGAAGTGGAGCATGTCAAAAGATGAGACTTGAACTTATCCAGCTCCGCTATCACCTCCTCTTCTGGTCGATAAATTAGGTCGATCATTCGCCAAATCTAAAGCAGCACCAAGCAGAAGATAGGATGAAGGACAGATAGATATTAGAATTATCCTTGTAACATAACATGCATAAATTGCTGAACAGCGAAGCCATTCCAACAATAAAGGAAAATACCATCAACGTTCATCTTTAACAAGACATAGACTTAGACCATTCGACATTAAGTAGGCCAAGTGAATTTCACATTAATGAAGATACAAATTGGCTACATTTAGGATATCAAACACAAGAGAATTTCGTAATACCTGAAGTGTGCCTCCCCCACCAGTCTTTTCTCCGTCCTCAGACACACTAACAATAGTCCAGGGATCAGCTGCATTCCAGTGAAAATCGACCACCTTGTCCCTGTCATGTATATTCGGAGTAAATATTATTTAAAGTTGGGGGCGTAGAAAGCAATGTCATTTTTCTGCAAAGGCAAAGGAATGTCGATTATACACGAACCTGTGACCAGCATGTTTAAAAAATAAGCCAGGCGGATAACTTGAATCTCCCGATCCAGCACCATTCCCTGCCTTTCCAATCTGCGTCATAGGTAAATTTGTCAGAATTCGGAAGAGGATGGAATTTCTAGTAAACGATGCATAAAACCAAGATTCATTCGTAGGAAAATGTTTGGCATGTAGCAGTTCACTGAAACCGAGATTCATTCTTTCAAACGGACATCTATTCAAGTACCACTTCATCCATTGGATTAGATAGTTTCATGCTTCTCATCCTAAAAGTTTAGAAGTTGTGATTTTTGTTCGGAGAAGGAAAAGAGAGAAAAAAGAGAAGGGGGGGAAAAGCCTTTCGAGGAAGGAGGAGATAATAAAAATGGACACGGAAAATATAAGTGTGCAAATATAATGCTTTTGTTATCCAACTTGACCAAAAAGTACCATTTACATGTTTTGGATCCTCCAAAATTTAAGTTAATTCACAGAGAACTTTCATGATGCTTAGAGAGAAGAAAATCAATAGAACTAACTCAAGATCTCACCTTTGCATGATCCCATATATTTAAGATGCCATCCTCTGCAGCACTCCCGAAAACAGATGCATTAGCCGGAGACCACTAAAAAATTATATGTCAGTAATCTTTTCTAGTTAAAACAGAAATAAAAGTGTCACGGGAAAAAGGGCAAAAAAGGAAAAGGAAAAAAAATAGAAATAAAAATTAAAACCCAAAAGGTAACTCTGTAATCAGGCTCCAATACCTGGACACAGAGAACAGCAGCAGAATGGCCTTCAAAAATATGAACAGGGGCTCCGACTCCCCCGGAAGTAAGATTCCGGCGATCATACATGCAAACAGTATTATCAGCAGACCTGAAAAAGTCATAGAAGATCCAATTCCTTGGTCAGTGATGCATGATTAAATACTTTTGTTGGATTGAAAGTAAAGAAGTACCCTGTCAAAATCAGATTCACGTCATTGGGATTCCAATCGACACAATGAAGGTCAGCATTGTGAGCCTTTTCAACCTGTCCGCGAAAATCAAAACAAGTCAGTTGATGCGTAAAAAAAGATTAAATAAGACTCCATCAATGAATGTAACAGCACACGAGGGTTAAGTGTTCTTGAAACTGATGACAGCCCAAGGTACAAAATTACCTTAACAGCAGGAGAAGAGCCAGTTCTTGCATCCCACAGAATCAGGCAAGAATCATCACCAACACTGCAGAACTCCTGTGCACTGTATCAAGAGTTCACAAAAATGAACTGTTATAAATAATTTATCCTACAGATACTTCATAAGTGAGAGGAACTTTTAGCAAAATGTAACAAGATTTCATCACATCTGAGATGGAACTTCAAACATGTGGCTCAAATCGCATGACTAATGACTCTATATATTACTTAGTTTCCCTATCAAAGTCAATAACAGGTTTTGACTTTTGATAGAGTGCATGACTACCTTGATGGGTTAAATTGGACATCTTCGACAGTGTCGTCATGCCCCTGAAATATACCCCGTGCTTCTACAGTTGTTCCTTCACCAGCTTTACCATTGGATAAATTACCCTTAGAACCTGGAGACTTATGAGCTCCCTGATCTGCAGCCAAAGATGATATATGGTCGTGGATGCTCCACAAGACCACAGACTTGTCCTTGCCTGTCAGAAATGTTCCATTTTAAATAACATGGTGAACTAGGCAACTTTTGCATAAGTGAAGTAAATCAGATGGAAAAACAAGCTTAGGTACTGAAATTCATTTTGCTAAGTTGACTACCAACTAATACTAACCAGATAATTCGGAGATAATATGATTGCCTAAAGTCACAAAATTGCCATGTTGTCCCCAGTAAAAAGCAACTGAATCCACTACTACTTTGCAAAAAGCATTAATTATATGTATAAGTTGAAGCTGTACCAATTACCATTATAGCAAATTTATGTTGATAACCGAAGATTTTTAGAATACAGAACCAGTTTGAGTGAAAAAGCTATTGGTAGTAATAAGTCTCAACACTAATTGAAGAAGAACCCATTGTATTAATTAGCTAGATTCTTTCCAAAAACCAATCCTGTTTGTCATATACATATACTGGTTAGTATTAACTAGGGAGAGCAAATCAACCAAAAGCAAGTATGAGCCGACATTTTATTCAGGTATGAAATCAGTATCGACGTATCGTAGACATATATGATGAAATCTGCACATATATATCACAGGCACATGGAAGCACACACACAGAGACATGATGAGAGGTTTGACCTCCAGAGAGCACAAATGGTTCTGTAGGACACATGGCTAGTGCGAATTCAGCATTATCTTGATGACCAGTCAGTATCTGCAAGAATGTGAAACAAGTTATAAAACACCATATTTTAAGAATCATAACTGAACAAGGAAATAATATGTCAACTAAAAGTCTAAAACTACCGGGTCACTACATGGAGAAAACAATAGACAGCTTCAAAATTTCTATCCGAACCTACACATCTAACCATTATCAACAGTATGGTGCAAGATAGAATTGGTTTTCAGAGGCCAGATTATATACAGGCATCAAGTAAAATAAATAATATCACAATTACTAGATCCAAGCTTTGAGGACATACCAAATCAGGGCGTGATGGTGTGGCGCCTAAAACAGGTTGACGATTAGGCTGACTTTCCACATCCCAAATGAGAACCTAAACCCAAATCAGGATTACTTCATAAAATTGTCCTCTGAGTTTAAATGTCAAGAAAAGAGAAGATATGCAACATATTACTAAAGAAAATTGGCTGAAATGAAAACTATGCATAAAACTAAAGCATACATCAGGACTGTCGGTGTGAGTTGCCACAATGTTGCTGTTCTGTGGCAGTTCCCTGATTCGGTTCACCTGCAATAGAAAACATCAAATTTTATCAGATAATTTTTTTATTTGGGCTTTTTCTTGTTACTTTTACATGTAAATGAAGGAAGAGGTCTAATATCCACTATAGTTTGATCTCTACAGAAATCCTGAAACAAAATCACAAACAAGTATTGAATTTTAGGGGGAGGGTGTTAAACCCTAAACCCTAAAAAATAAACCAAAAACAAGCAGTGACAGAAAACATCTAGGACAATTTGCTGTATAACACTTGTAAGATACCTCGCCAGGATGAATGATGGTCTTGCTCTTCTTCACAAAAGGTGATCGTGATTCTTCATTGAACTGAAACATCAGCAAGTAAATTAGAACGAAGGAGCTCCATGAGAATCAGTCACAAGCAACCAGAAATCTCTGAAGCTGACTGTATATAATTGCATGAGCACTTGAAAATTGATAAACTGTTCAATTTTTATGGATTCAACTTTTGAATAAATTCATCACCTGTGCTATATGCTCTGCTGCTGCAACCCTAGCTTTTACAACTTCAACATTTGCTATGACTAGTGTATTTGGAACACTCCCGTCAGTCTACATGAGGAAAGAAGCAGGGGAGTGAAAAAAAGATAAATGAGAGATGATCAAGGTTTGAAAATTGATGAAACATGATCCAATACAAGCTTATTATGGTCCTTTACTCTGTACAAATTAAATTCAAACATTTTTTTTCAAAAGACATGATACATTTCCTCCTTAAAAATGACCAAAGAAGAATAATTTGCTCTATAGAATTCATAATTTTTAACCTACAGAATAAGAATAAGAATGTGGTAGTGAAATGATAAGAAACTTACCTGTTCAGAAAGATATAGCCTTTGCCGATTCTTGTATGTTGCTTGCTCTATTTGAGGTCCCCAACTGCAATGGTAAATGAAAATATAAATTATGAATTTTTTCTATCTTTCCTTTTCATCTTGGCTGTTTCTCAGAAACCAAAACTGGGAGCACTTTTACAGCAAATGAAATCCCTGCTTATTTTTCACCTCTTAAGAGTAATGGCTAGATATTAAAAAAGTCCAAAGAATGTAGGTATACATAACAAGTCTTATTGTCGTGTAGTACAAAGACACTATAATTGTATCACTAAATAACCGGCTACAATTACAGGTAGCATACCAGTTCATCACACGTTAATGAATTGAAAGCTTTCCACATTTTCTGAAATTTCCAGGAAGAATCCCCAAGAAGATTCAGTGTAATATTAATACCTCAACTTATCAGTACTAATCTTAATATCAATATTGTGAGTTATTATTTGAAGAATACTTTATATAACAAGAAAGTTCTGGGGAGCACGCTCATAATCCAGGCTCATTTCATCGCCCTGCAATCCTTTTTAACGAGTCTTATTGTCGTGTAGTTAACGGACACTAATTGTATCACTAAATAATCAGAGCAATGACAGGTAGCATACCAGCTCATCACACATCAATGAATTAAAAGCTCTCCACATTTTCAACAAGTATTATTGTCGTGTAGTTAACGGACACTACAATTGTATCCTTACAGAATCGGCTATTACAGGTAGCATACCAGCTCATTACACATTAATGAATTAAATGCTCTCCACATTTTCTACAATTTCAAGAAAAATCCCCAAAATGATTGAGTGTTACATTCATAGTCTAATTTATCAGTGAACTGAAAATTAACGTTCTGGGTTATTATTTGCCGCATGAAAGCTCTAGGGAGCACACTCATAATCGAGACTCGTATCATCACCCTGCAATCCTTTGGACCGAAAATGGAGAAGATGCTACAACTGATGAAGCAAGTCAACAACCAACAATTTTAGGGGGTTTGGTTTTTTATCTGTCCAGATAGGACCTTATCCTACCCATCCTAAATTCAAATTCTCCTGGGGATCTCGTTCAAGTTTGTCTATGGGGGTTGTCACAGGAAAGAATTATCATAATCAAAACAATCAAACAAAACGTACACAACCATGCACACCAAAATTTGGGGGGGGGGGGGGGGGGGGGGAATTCACATGTATTTTCATAATGTAAACGCAATCAAAATTCCCAAAGTTCGGCAAAGAAAATGTGAAATCATAGTCACTAAATAACGCACCACGAGTGAATCAAACACTTCACCATCAAACAACAGCAGCAAACAACACGATCCACGTTGTGCATTCAAAAGTCTAACCTCCCACACACATTTACACGACTTTTAACAAAAAAAGCGCCCAAAAATTCAAAACAAAATAATCCATAACCGCAAAAACAGCCAACAATCAACCTCCAAAGCATAGTGAAAACAAACACAACGAGATTAAAACCCTAGGAAAATCAAAAAGGGGGAAACAAAAATAATTTTACCGGCAAGAGAGGGACGGCCAAACGAGATTGTGATTGGCCAGCCAGTCGTACAGAACTGGCACGAGCGACTTCCACTGCGTGTAGCGCTCCTCAACCGTACGCTCCGCCGCTTTCTCCTTCATTCTCTCTCTACGTCCCTCTCTCTCTCTAGCAGCTGGTGCTGCTGCTCCTTCACAGTGTATGCCTCAGTCCTCACAGTGTGTTGTGCGTGTGTGTGGGGTTTTGGGGGTTTTATAGCGCAGTGGTGGGATTGTCAGTTGAGCTAAATTGACTCGTATTCGAAAATGAAAAGCAACGAGCAATTAAGAAGTTAATTTTTTAAATAGTTTGTTAATTAGTTAAACTTTTTTTAATAACCGATTTTTTATTTTTATTTTTATTTTTTGTCTTTATAAGCCAAATTTAATTGCCTATTCGAATTTTTATAGTCTGAAAAAAGTCCATTTGACTTATTTAGTGAGATTTTTTTTGTATTTATATAGAGGCAAAAAAATAATACTCCTATTTTACTTGTTGAAAGTAAAATACTGGTCACAATTTAATATATATAAATAGTAGTCACTTATCATTGTTATCAAAATGTTTCTTGTGAGTTCACATATTCACGTCATTAAGGATAACTGTCATTTTACAAATAAGGGACTAGTATTTATAAAATTTTAAAGTTGTGGCCACAATTTTTCTTATTAAGCGAAGTTGTCATTTCTTACAACTAGTTTTACACCCACGCGATGCGTGGAGATTTATACTACGTATGTTAAAATATTAGTAGTTTTTTTAAATAAATACAATTAATATAAATAAATTAGTAATGTAAGAGCTTAACTAAACACTTCTAAAAATCTTATTCAATAATATCTCGTATTTTAGTTTTTGACATGTTGATACACATTATTTTAATTTTTTAGCATATTGGTTCTATGGGTTGCCCCCGTGTGGAATAGGGAGAAAGAGATAAGAGGGAGAGCATCAATATTTTAATATTTTAATATTTTAAATTTATTATTTTAACTTGCATCAAAACAACGCCGTTTTGATTTTCATGTGGATATGATTATTTTCACATCATGCTTCGGCGATCCTAATTATATTTATGTTGCCAAATTTTCGCTCTCGTCCCATAAGTATCATAACGGGGCAAATATCGGGTCATTTATGTATATTTCGAAAAGTTATATCATAAAGTAACTACGGGCCAAAGATCGGACACTAATATATAATTAAACATTTTTTCTGTTAACTTCTTTATTCATTAATGCATGTCATATTTCCATGCTTTTGGTATAAATGCTAATTAATTTATTGATTATAATGGCTAAATATATAAGAACAATTAGCAGTTTAGAATTGAATAGCAGCTAAGTACATAAATATATACGTATATAAGTATATTTAATTTAGAAATAATAAATTAACAACTTTTTCAGAAATAGAAACGAATCCTTTTTTTTCAGAGAAAGAAAGATATTATTCTAGACAATATACAATTTCGAGGAAAAACATGAGTATAGATAACATCGATATTACGACTAACATGACATATACTTCAAGGAAAAAAATACAGTCTATAATCCTAGACAATGAAAGAATATTCAAATTTGAAAAGTATGACATAAACATTTTTCCTGACCATAAACTTTGTAAGAAAGCACGAAAAGCAATTGCAATGCTCTTGTGTGGTAGCTTCTTTGATATCAGTCATGCTTTCTTTGATCTTGAAAGGTGAAATGAAGGCGAACAAAATATGAAGAAGCTTCTTTCATATCAATTGTGCTTTCTTTCGTCTTGAAAGGCGAAATGAAGGCGGACTAAACGACGGAAGTTATTAGAATTACAATAGTTGAGAAGCATAGAGACAATTGGAAACTTGTTGATCATGCTTGCACAACCTAAAGCAATTGCTAGCAAAAGAGTACATCTATTCAAAGAAGATGGAGTGTTTGAGTATTTTTGCTTATAGAATTCTAAATTATATAGGCACAAAATCAATAAAATTAGGAAATAAATTAATTTGTATCATTAATTTTGATTTTGTAACGTTTTTTTATTAATTGCATGATTGTAAATTATTAATGAATAATTGTAATGTACCATTTTTAATTATGATTTCCAGAATCGGAAAGTCAAAAATTAAAAAAAAAACTGAAAATAAAGGTTTCTAAAATGGGTAATCCGGTCTTGCTATTATAGTTTATAAAGATTAACACTATTATATACTCCCTCCGTCCCGTTCAAAATGACACGTTTCTTTTCGGCACGGTTATTATGGAGAAGTGTTATTATTGAATAAAGAGATAGAAAATGGTGGAGCCACACTTTTTTGCCAGAGATAATGTTTTCCTTTTTTGGACTGTGTCATTTCAAGTGGAATGACCGAATAATGATTACATGCCACTTTGAGTGGAATGGATGGAGTGTCATATTTTCATTATAAAAAATTTGACTTTTGAAGGAAATATGAGTATATTAATTTAAATATATACTCCTTCCGTCCTCCAAAAGTGTGGTCCAATTAATATTTTATACCTCATATATAATTAAATTTGGACCACACTTTTAGGGGACAATTAATATTTTATACCTCACATATAATCAAATTTGGACCACACTTTTAGGGGACGGAAGGAGTATTTACAAAGTTCGATTATACTTGATTGAATTCAAATGAACTTGTTAACTTTGAATATGTTTGATAAACTAAGTCTGAGCTCAATTCAATAACAAACAATTAAAATTGAGTTCGATGGTAATCGATTTGATTGGGTTTGATTACAACCCTAATGTTTGTGGAATGTAGTTGAAGGCTAAAGTTTGAGCTTCTTTTAGATTTTTTTTTGGGGGGAGGGGGGGAATTTTGTATATTTTTATATCAAATCAACTAAACAGAAAAGGTTAATTGAGATAATAATAATTACATAGGTAAGAAGTAATATTTGTTCTAAAAAATGAATAGATATTTTTTTTACTGCATACTGGATACCAAATTATGTTTAGATTAGGGGTATTTAGATCTGAGGAAATTGTTCGCTGAAGTTCTCAAACAAACACATTTTGCTCTTGGCATTTTGCAATATAAACAAACACAAATTTGAGATTTTATTTTTTCCAAACGAAAGTGATTTAAGTTTATTTTTTCAAACGAAGTGATTTAAGCTTAGAAGTTTCTTTTGTCTCATATGGATTGGATTACTGGCAAATAGCGTCAGCTAAACTAAAAATCTAATAATATGAGCTAACATTACTCTATAAACCCCGCTAAGATTGACAATCATAACATTTGTCACGAAAAAAAAAAAAAAAGAACTATAGGTTTAAAACATTAAATGTGTTAATGAGATTGTAACATTCTCTATGTTTTATTCTTGTACTTTATTCACAAAAAGTAAAATACTAGAGAAATTAAGGTATTCACAAAAATTAATCAATCGATATATTCACTCTTGCAAGCCTTAATAGACATTAATTAAGTTAAGCTCAAGCTTAGATCTACTCGATTAGCTTTGGAGCTTAAGCTCGAGCTCGCGAGCCTAACGACCTAATGAAAGTTTAGTTTTCTTTAATGAAATCAAGATAGAGTATGAATCAGTGCAAATCGTATTTCATCTTTATAAACTATAGCAAGGCCGGCTTGCCATTTTTATAAACTTTTATTTTCAATTCTTTTTTCAATTTTTGACTTTCCGATTCTGGATATCATAAGTAAAAATGGTACATTACAATTATTCGTTAATAATTTACAATCATGCAATTAATAAAAGACGTTACAAAACCAAAATTAATGGTATTAATGGTACAAATTAATTTATTTCCTATTTTTTATTGATTTTGTGCCTATATAACTAGAATTCTACAAGTAAAAATACTCACACACTTCATCTTCTTTGTATAGTTGTATTCTTTTGCTAGAAATTGATTTATAGATCGTCTCTCCTGCTTCTCAATTATTGTAATTCTAATAACCTCCGTCGTTTTGTCCGCCTTCATTTCGCCTTTCTAGACGAAAGAAAGCACGATTGATATGAAAGAAGCTTCTTCGTCGTTTCGTCCGCCTCCATTTCGCCTTTCAAGACCAAAGAAAGCATAATTGATATGAAAGAAACTACCGTACAAGAGCATTGCAATTGGTTTTCGTGCTTCCTTACGAAGTTCATGCTCAGGGAAAAAGTTTAGAGAATTCTGGTTTGATCAATAATGTATAGTTTTCAAAGTTGTACTAGCTTATACATTGATTATTATTTTTGTTACTGCTTTGTTTTATATTTGAAATAATTTTGCCAAAAAGAAATTTATAAAATTTATATTTGAAATATTTTTCTTAATTATATAAAAGTTGAACAGTTTCAATTGAATTGAATTCTATCTCTCTACAAGCTTTTTTTTTCCGATTGATTATAATGTGTACGTGTGTTTGTTTATATATTTTGCTTATAAAATATACCTTTGAGTCAATAAACTCATTTACATTATTATGCTTTTAACATATATATAGATTTATAAATGTATTAATTTGAATGAAATTTTAATTTATATTGTTTGATACTTATATATATATATATATATATATATTCCTTACTCATGCTTAATTATATTGTTTTACAAAAAAAAAATATTAAAATTCAACTTATCACATGCATAGCATGGGTGTAGTACTAGTTTCACCAATACATGTCACGTATATATTTATGATATCATCAAATACAATAGTAATTTATGTGATACACATAGTGTCATTAGTAATATTAAAACAAAAATTGTGAAAATAAATATATGAAGGACAATATCATAACATAAACTATTTGGTACATACTCTAATATTTCGGTTTAGACCGTATTAGTTGGATTCTTACCGTTGAAACTATTTATTCATCTTTTAATGCGAGACTTTAGTCATTTTCATAAATATTCACCGATTAATAAGTTGTGGAAGACAATTCACATGATTATCTTGCACTTCAAAATTTGTTGACTTTGAACCATGATCTTTGGATAACACATGAATTTGAACATTTTTTGAGGTAGTATGGTTAGTACAACGAGTTCGAAACCTAGTAATATTTGAACTGCATAGGAATTAGAATGCATAATTAATTAGTAACAACAACGAGTGATTATAAAGAAAAAACAAACAAACTTTTGTTATAGACCCCTTCTGTTAGTATGTATATCATAAAGTATAAAAATAGTACAATTATCAAATTAAAAAATTTATATTTTCATTTCCAACTTCCACGTTTGCAAAGGTGTTTGTTCATAAGCTAACTAGTTAAGTATTGTTAAATTCAAATTTAACTCAATTTTATTAATGGGTCGTGCTAAATGAACTTGAGCAAATTTTTGCGAAACTGATATTGAGTAGCTCACGTATAATTCGATAATTTATTATTGCACTAGACCATTATAATTTTTTTATTATATAAAAGATTAAAATACAATAGAATAAAGTAATTATTCTGGACTCGAGTTGCTGTCACATGTTAACTACTTTAAATCTGGATTTTTTTTTTAAGTGTTGAATTTTATTTATAGAAAAATAGGTATCATTGGATCCTGCGACTGTGAGATCGTGACATTAGCTAGCCGATGACAAAAGTGTAGCGTTTTCTTTTTATGAGAAAAAAGATGGTCGGTTTGGTGGGCGCCACTAGTCGGTGCCATGCTCCGCCTCCGCACTCATCCCACCGCCGCCGTCTCATCACTCCTCCTAATTCATAGTACAATACACCCAAACAATTTAAACTATATATACCCAAATACACGAAATAATGTAGGTATTACACAAAAATAACTTAGACAATTAAATATTTACACTAATATGACATATGTTAGGTTGTCATGAAAAGAGGACGTCGTTTAGGTATTCATAATAAAGTTTATTTAAATGAAATGTCACGTTTGTTATTTCACATCGACAAGTGTGAATTGAGTCAGCAGATTCTAACGGTTTGGTTCATAACAAACCATCAAATGTCAGCTTAATGTAAAAAAAAAATGATAATTTGGATGATTTATGTGTAATATGGACAATATGAAAAATGGATATAATTTAGGTTATTTAGCTATATTTGTCTTTAATACTATATGATGCTAGTATTTAATTAGTACATAAATCATTAATTCGTTTTTGCCTAAAAATGTAATTAATGACTAGGCAGCTCCGGTTGATGAGCATTTGACCAACTTAGACATTTTAAAAATAAATTTGTCGTGTGATTTGGTGTTGCTATCAATTACGGATTTATAGTTTGGCAATAATTTAGGTACATTTATATTCTATTCTTAATTTGTAGGTACTACGGAAAAATTAGTAGTTGTTGTTTGAAAATGATTCTCACAATAATCCAACAAATGATAAGAGATAAATAAATTGTAAAATTTCCGTGCAATAAAATACAATCTCTATCCCATTGAATATATTTTATTAATGTTCGGCACAAATATTAGGGAAAATAGTAAAAAATTAGAAAGTGGGTAGGTCCACTATTTTTGAAGAGTTAATTATTTCCTTGTATGGAAACAAGACAAGTTCAGTGAAACAACCAAAAAGGAAATGAAGACAGATTTAGTAGATGAGGGAGGGAGTACAAATTAATGGATTCACTCGTTCTATCAATTAGCCACATAAATAATTTCCTATATGTATTTATTTGATATTTGATACATGAAAAATGAAAATGTAGCTTGTGATTATGAATCGAGTAGTGCATCTTATACGTGTAAAAGTTTTTAGTTAATTATTTAAATGATATTATCTTTCTTTCCAAATTCAAAATAAAAAACAAAATAATAAATAAATAGTTTTCTTCCCTAGTGTTTGTTTGTTGAATATTACTAAAATAGACTTTGGTAATAGGGGGCACGCCTCTGATTAATTTAAATAAATTAAGATATACAATTGATATTAATGTTGACCAGAGACAACTAACATTTCAAACTTATTATTCAAACTATGTCAAATTAAAAATAAATCATTATAAATAAATCAACAAATCATATTTCTTATATGTTACTGTGTGAAATTGAGAATGTAATTCAAATAATTTATTTTGGAAGCATGTTTATTTAATTTTGAGCCATCACGAGAATAAAAATAGGCTTGCAATGTTTATTAGCCAATGCCTCAAATTTCTTAGCTCTATAATATTTGAAAAACTATTTATGCGCAGTTGATGAAGTTTGAATTTCGACCCTCAAAAGCATAAGTCTCCTAAATCGTAATTATATGTGATTTTCAATTGACAAAATAAATACTCTAATCTCACAATTTTTTTTAATGTCATACGAACCTATAAATATATATTTTTTTTAATAACTTTGTTCTTTTGACTTATGCAATGTGAGTAATATTTTTGTTGGTATTGCAATATTCATTTAAAAAATAACAATAATAATTTTTTTCCCCAAAATACTTGCATACCTTTAAGTTTGTCACTAAGTCATGAGGAACTATTCAACAAATCAATAAAAAAAGTTTATTTTTTTCTGGAGATAAATAAAAAAGGTTAAGATTTTTTTTTTTCATTTTCATCAAAAAATTAAAAGTTGAAAAAGCGTATTAAAAATTTCAATATTCCATGTAAGAAAAATAGTAAACACAACAACTAAAGAAAAACAACTTAAAAGAAAAAAAAGGTTTAAAGTTATAAATCCAAATTTCCCGATTATTCTTTTGATATTCTTTGTTTTTCTTCATTCTATCGTCTAACAGTCAATCTTACTTTTTTCAAGACTCAGAGAATATATACATACATATATTATATACATATAGATACAAAAGTACACACGCACAAACACACACACACAATCACACAGTATTTGTATGAATAAATCCCCATTTGAGATCATCTACTGAAATTCGATCCTCTCTTATTCTCCTCAATTTCTCCGATCCCGCCGTCTCCGGCAACTCGCCGCCGTTGATCGGAGTCTCCTAATTACTCGCCGATATGGGTAGGTTTCCGATCCATTTACTGTTGAACTAATTCTTCGGTTTCGTGCAAAGCAGAATCTTCAAGTTCAATGATCTGTTCTTATGAAGTATAAAGTGATTGCTTGGAGACTAGAGTGTCAATCTAGCAAATTTCATTTGTTAATTTAGTTGAATAACTGATTTTCAGTTTCTTCGACTTGGATTGAAAATAGGTCAAAATTGTCTGTTTTCTGTTCTTAGTTCATTGATTTGGTGGATATTCAGTTCAAATGTTTCGAGAAGTAGGGTTTTGGTGCGCTGATTCTTTGAGCGACTGTATGGAGTTCATAATTTTGATTTTGGTCAGGAAATATTTCATTGGGATTAATCGTGATTGGAGCTCGTATCTGATTTGAAATTTGGTATCTTGCAATGTTTTGATGTGGATGTGAATGTTTATTTAGTGGAGATGGTGCGAAGTAATGTGGATTGTCATTTAATCGACTAAGGTTGCGGCTCGATATGGATTAGCTTTTCTTAATCAACCAGACCACTTTTTTTTTTTTCCATTTGTTTCTCTTGAACTGAAAATAGTGGAGTTACCCGATTGTCAACGGAACTTCTGTACCGGATATTAGAATGGTAGAAGATGCAACTTAAAATGTTTTGCTTTCTCATATCTGTGTTTCTGTGCTATATTTTTAATCAGATTTCTTCGTTTTTATGCCTTTGTGCTCCCAATTATTTGTTAATCATGTTTTCACTTTAATCTGTGACTGTTTTATGGTGCTAAAGGCTACTTCCGATTAATGAACTAGAGTTTTTTTATTAGGAAGTGGATGGATTTGCAGAAGCTTTTTTTTTTCCCATGTTAATGCAACCTCTATTTACTTTTCCAGATAAAAGGGACCATTGTTGTTCGACTCACCTCATAGAAGGGGATGGTACTTTCAATGTCACCGGAGTTGATAATTTTGTGAAGGAAATTAAACTTGCTGAATGTGGGCTGTCTTATGCTGTTGTAGCCATCATGGGCCCTCAGAGTAGTGGTATGTATTTTTGGATTTAAAAAACCCAGGCTTTTGTATTATTGTTTAATCAGGTTCATGCAGGCATGGATTGTAGTTTGCTTGAATATTTTTTATTTTTGGTAATTATTGGGTGGATATATGCTAAATTAGCTACCGAATTCATCAATGGATATTTTTGTAACATTCTTTATGAATTTTGGCAGGGAAGAGTACATTGTTGAATCACCTGTTTGGTACGAATTTCAGAGAAATGGATGCTTTAAGGGGGAGGCATGTACCTCTCGACTGAGCTCAAATTCTTTTTCTTTTCTTAGTTGGTTGTAAGAATACTAAGCATTTGGATCTTTTCAGGTCACAAACCACAAAAGGCATATGGATGGCACACTGTGTTGGCATTGAGCCTTGTACTCTCGTAATGGATTTAGAGGGTAGCGATGGAAGAGAAAGAGGAGAGGTGCTATTGAATTTCTACTTGTTGACTTTACATGTGTCCATAGATTTAGTTGGTGTTCATGGTTTATCTTCTGTACTAGAAAAGATCTTGAGAGATTTTATCCATGTTCTTTAAGCCTTTCAAAAATCATTTGGAACCTAGGGATTTTTCTATTGATTACATTCACAGGCATTCCTGTTTTGATAATATTGCTCATTAGCTCTAGGTTTCTCTCTCTGTGTATGTTTTATGAGTTCATTTATAACCTCTTTCTCTTATATTTCTCTTACTCTTTTGATTCTTCTCAGGATGACACTGCATTTGAAAAGCAGAGTGCTCTTTTTGCTCTTGCAGTTTCTGACATAGTGCTCATAAACATGTAAGAGTCTTGATAGAACAATTAGTGATCTGGCTGCAATGTTATTGGTTTAACTGGTTGTTTTTGTTATTAAATTTTATTTAACTAAACATGATCTAGTCACAGTTTTATAGTTGTGTTTATCCGGACATGCTAAGGGGAAATATATTATGTGCAGGTGGTGTCATGATATCGGGCGTGAACAAGCTGCAAATAAACCCCTCTTAAAAACTGTATTTCAGGTGACCATCAATGTAAACTATGCACATTTGACCTAATTTTCCAAAAGAGCTGCTGATTTATCTCTTACTATGAACAGGTTATGATGAGATTATTCAGTCCTCGTAGGACAACTTTGATGTTTGTTATTCGTGATAAAACCAGGGTATGTTGTCGTTCCTATTTATAATTTCTTGTTGCTTGTTTGATTCATTAAACTATCAAGATATTTGGTTCAATTTTTCCTTTGAATTAATTGTCAAAATGCTGGAACTTTCTTGTTTGCTTTGCATTGTGATAGACACCATTGGAAAACTTGGAGCCAATTCTAAGGGAAGACGTCCAGAAGGTACATCATAATGCTGCTGCCTGTACGCATATTTTTTTGTTGGTTTTGTTGTAGTTAATTTCTAATGTTCTTCCTTCCATGTTTTCTACCCACTTTTTGGAAGATATGGGATTCCGTACCTAAGCCAGAAGTTCACAAGGAAACTCCATTAAGTGAATTTTTCAATGTAAGATGTTGCTGATTAATAAATTTTGCATTGAAGTATTCTGTAAAACCTTACTGTAGTTCTTACTTCTTTTGTAACATGATTGATTGGCAGGTTGAGGTTGTCGCTCTCTCTAGTTATGAAGAGAAGGAAGAACAATTTAAAGAGCAGGTTCATGTTCTTGTTTGAATTGTTTTAAGCTGTTTTGATTTTATATTGAAGGGTTGTGCTCACTAAGGAATGTATGAGGATTGAGGAAGAATGGGTGGTTTCTTTCATATGCAGATATGTATCTTACATTGTTTATTATTATGTGTTCTTTTTTAAGGTGGCGAGTCTTAGACAACGGTTTTTTCATTCTATTGCACCTGGTGGGCTTGCTGGGGATAGGCGTGGTGTGGTGCCTGCTTCAGGATTTTCATTCAGTGCACAGCAGATATGGAAGGTCATTAAGGAAAATAAGGACCTTGACCTGCCTGCTCACAAGGTATTAAACTAAATGTCTGTTTCTAATTCAGGATGAACTTTTCAGTTCCTATTTCATTCCTGTATATATCGTTTATTCGTAGGTCATGGTTGCCACTGTACGATGTGAAGAGATTGCAAATGAGAAGTTTTCATCTTTTGTTGAGAATGAGGTACTTTTCCAATTTTACCGGCGAATTCTTTCATTCCTTCAATTGTACTATCACAACCTGTACCTGGGTCAACTAATTCTTTGTTCTATATTATGAAGGCATGGCGTCAACTAGAAGAGATAGTACAATCACAACCTGTACCTGGGTTTGGGAAGAAGCTGACCTCTATTCTTGATGTTTGCTTATCAGAGTAAGTAAACAGTTTGTCTCCATACTTTTCTAGTTATTCCATGATAATTTTGTTGCAATTTAAGATTTTTACAAGTTCCCAATGAAATGCACATTGAAGATGCAATTTAAGTCTTTTATGCCCTGAGCAAGGACCAGTTTGTTACAATCTTAACGTACTGTCGGTAGATAACTCTAAAAATATTGCCTTTGACCAGTGTGATAGTATTTAAGGAAACCTTAGACACTCGTCAGACTGGTACCATAGTGCATTGAAGTGATGGCATGGTAGATGGATCTGGTGATGGGTAAATCCGAATGGCATTCATAATAACTGATTGCTATGAATTTGCATTTGATCAGTGTGGTATTGAGGAACTTTAAGCTCTTCGTCATCTTATGCCTTAAGGAGTGTTGAAGTGGATAACATGGTTGATGGATCTGGTTATGGAAAAATACGGAGGACATTCATCACATCTAAGTGCTAGGAAGATTATAGGCTTTAGAATAAGCTGGGAAAATTATGAAAGTTGTCCCTCGAGTTTACAATACTTCCAGCTTATACTACGGTTGATGGATAAGTAAATTATATCATCTTCGTTAAAAATATAAAATTTCGTGTCCAATTGGTTATTTTGACTCAGTTTTTGGTGATGAGAACCTCCTTACAAGTTACAACTAAATAGTATCCTTTTACAAGTTTCATTCTCTTCATACTTTGTGATTGTGAAGGTGAATTTTCGTATTTATCAACAAAAGTGAGAAAATGAGTTAATTTATTGGTCATAATATTTTTTGCCGGGATTGAGGTGAAATAAGCCTCCAGCAAAACCAATTAATTCTTTTTAGTTTTGACTGTGTACTATATTGGCTCTCTTAAAATCATGATATTAAATATGATGATGTGTTTTCCTTGCGTTTAATAGGTATGATACAGAGGCTACATATTTTGATGAAGGTGTTAGAACTTCAAAGCGAAAACAATTGGAAGAGAAGCTTTTGCAAGTAATTGTTCTTTAGCTTTATTATTGTTTTTAACTTCACTTTCCCGGTTTGCATGGGATTATTATGCACGGCTCAATTCTTAGTCCTGTTCCATTAGACTGAGGTTGGTAGTTTTCCTTATATAAGAGTTGATGTCCAGGGGTTGAGGGCGTCGGGAGTTTCTACATATGATTGTTCTCATCCATTTATCTGTTTTATTTTTCTTTTCTTTTTGACAGTTTGTTTCTTCTTATTCTTTTTTTAATCTTTATAAATAGCTCATCCAACCAGCACACCAGTTGATGTTGGGGCACATACGCTCTGGAACCTTGGATAGATTCAAAGAAGCATTTGATAATGCCTTGAATGAGGGTAAAGGATTTGCTGTGGCTGCTCGTGACTGCACCAATTATTTTATGGCACAGTTTGATGAAGCATCTGCAGGTACAGTTATATACCATTTAAGATGCCATGCTTGTTGTGACTTGGATGGATGAGAATTTTCTCACTGAATTACAAGATTCACTTTTCTTTCTTTCTTTCCCCCTTTGAAAGAGAACATATTGGAAGGCATTTAAATTCTTTCTTTTTTCTTGTGAAAAGAACATCTTGAAAGGCATTTGAATCAGGCACATAAGCATTACTGCTAGTAGATACTTAGAGATATTTTGTTCTTTATGTGTAAAGCTCTAGGATGGTATCTTACGAGGTTAAGAACATTTTGTCTCGTGAATAATGAGCTGATCCTTAATGTCAGAATTCACCGATTAAGTTTTGTGATTTGGAGCATCTTGATTTGATGGTCCCTTGTATGATTTGTAGATGCATACATTGGTCAAACAAATTGGGACTGTTCTAAAGTGAGAGACAAGCTTAGGCGTGATATAGATGCACATGTTGCTGCAGTTCGTGCTGCCAAGTTGTCCAATCTTACTATCCTGTTTGAGGTATGTAATGCTTCCTAATCCAATCTATATAGACCCTTTTAGTAAAATTATGCACATAGTGGACTTTTCATGTGCTAGTTTTATATTATTAATCCAACTTATGCCACAAAGGAAGAGTACAATTTTAGATTATGCAAGTATATATCAATACAACTGATTCAGTATCAAGTTTGGGGTGATCAATTCTTAGCTGAACCCATCAGCACAAAACAGCTAGCTCGTGAATTTATGTATTTGGTTTTATGTTATAATTAACAGAAAATTTTAACCTTAACTATGTATTATGTAATGTCTAGCTTCTCCCGCTGATAGTTTCCATGGGCATTTATTTTGTATTTTGTAATATCTAGTTTCTCCCACGGATAGTTTCCATGGGCATTTATTTTGTATTATGTAATGTCTAGCTTCTCACTGATAATTACCATTGGCAGAAAAAATTGAACGAAGCATTGGCTGCACCTGTTGAGGCTTTGTTAGATGGAGCCAGTGATGATACATGGCCAGCAATAAGAAAGCTTCTTCACCGCGAGACTCAATCAGCAATCACTGGGTTTTCTAGTGCACTTTCTGGCTTTGAAATAGATGATGTAACAAAGGAAAAAATGCTCGTGAGTTTGGAGGATTATGCAAGAGGGGTAGTAGAAGTGAAGGCAAAAGAAGAAGCTGGAAGAGTCTTGATCCGTATGAAAGACAGGTGTGAGCTGTGCTCTGTTTATTAATATAACGACCTGGTGCAATGTCTTGGAGATATTTCTACTTGTCTACCAATGTGAACTGATCAGATTATTGCTGGCAGGTTTTCAACATTATTTAGCCACGATGCTGACTCAATGCCACGTGTCTGGACTGGGAAGGAAGATATTCGAGCAATCACCAAAACTGCTCGCTCTGCTGTATGACACTCTTCACTATTTTTTATGGTGGGATGACTGGTTTCCTATAATGAGATATTAACTTTGTCGTGTTAAATTTCTTCTTTTTGGATCCAGTCTTTGAAGCTACTTTCTGTTATGGCTGCTGTTCGTTTGGACGATAATGCTGATTCTATTGAAAATACGTTGTCCCTTGCTCTTGTTGATCCCAAAAGTGGGGCTGCTTCCAGTAGGGGTATTTCTGCGGACCCTCTTGCCTCAAGTAGTTGGGATGAGGTAGTTAGCTATACTTTTTAAAACTTATATTATCAGCATTGATGCTTTTACAGTGAGAAGTCATTTAGGTGTCTATCATGGCTATCCGCCCAGGTACTGATTCTTGGTTTGTGTTTGACTTTTTGGATTCAGGTTCCATCATCCAAAACCCTATTAACTCCGGTTCAGTGTAAATCTTTGTGGAGACAATTTAAAGCAGAGACTGAGTATACTGTTAGTCAAGCAATTGCTGCTCAGGTATACATGCATGCTTTGAAAACTCTAGACTTATCACGCATTGCAAAAGTACATGTTATATAGATCTAGATTTTATCTTTTTGCTTCTGCATTTGTTGATAGGTAGGAATTTCATATTTCATAGGTGCTTCCTACATATTACTTATGTTTTCTTACTTTCCAAATTTTCAGGAGGCTAGCAGGCGAAATAACAACTGGTTACCACCTCCATGGGCAATCCTCGCTTTGGTTGTTTTGGGTTTTAATGAATTTATGACCCTTTTGAGGTACCCTAATCAATTACTATCTGGTTTGTTGTTTCTGGGAGGCAGTGAAATTAGCCTAGCAGCAGTTCATACGTATAAATCCGTACACTGATATTTGCTCATGCTATTGTTTCTTTGTCAGAAATCCATTGTATTTGGGTGTCATTTTCGTTGCTTTTCTGCTCACAAAAGCCCTCTGGGTGCAGTTAGACATCTCTGGTGAATTCCGAAACGGAGCTGTAAGTCAAATTTTTAAGTTTTCTCAGCGTGCAAACTCTCTTAACTTCACAATATTTTTCATGAAATATCTAATTCACGACGTCCACCCCTGTTTTTCTCTTTCTTAATTTTTGAAGTCCTACGTCAGTGTGTTTTCCTGGGTAGAGCAGAAGTATCTTTAATTCACTGTATAAAACAGCTTGGATTTGTTTGGATTAGATTAACACATAGATCAACTTGGGTCATAATGATAGAAGTTTACTCGGCTGGGATTTCCGTGATTAATTGTGCCTTAGCTCATATCTGCTGTACTTTGTGTTCCCTTTCTTTGGATCTTTAGGAGCAATTCACACCAAATATTACCTCCGCATGCTTGAGATGAGACATTGAGGCTCAGTTGAGACTTATTTATATAATTCAATCAATGCTTGATTCTGTTTGTTTTCTTTCGTTTGTTGTTCTTACAGCTACCTGGAATTCTTTCACTGTCGACCAAATTTCTTCCTACCGTTATGAACCTCCTAAGAAAACTGGCAGAAGAAGGCCAAAGGCCTGCTAATGCAGATCCTCAGCAGAACCCTTCCGTCCCAGCTAAGACCTTAAGAAGCACCACAAATGACTACAGTGAAATGTCTTCAAGTGCTTCCTCTGAAGTAACTTCTTCGGAAAACGGAACAGAATACTCGAGTCCCTCGTCCAACAGAAAGGCACAATAAGCTCTCATTTGTTGCATTTGCTCCTTACATTACCTTACCGGCTCCTAATTAGTCGTAGCATAATGCTGGACGCTCTGTGGTTTCGTGATGAATCTATGACATGGAAAGGAATACAATCACAGAGGTCGGAGATTATATATATGTTCCAAGTTTGGGTGTCGTAGTTGTGTTTCTTATTTATCCATTCGTCACCTTTGCTCTGTCTGTCGGGGTCATGGACTGAGCTTTTTACTGGCCTGGCCTTGGTTTTGTGATTGTTCTGCTTTTACCTACAGTTTTGTATCATTAGAAGTGAAAATCTAAGTGTATTGAATCATACTGGGAATTTTTACGACCCATTTTGTATGTTAAGAAGCTCTTCTGATTGATTTTGGGAAGTTGGATAAGAACCCCCTCCCCCCCCCCCCCACCCTGCCGTCTTTGAATAAGAAATAAGAGTCTCGTGCTGTCAAAAAACATATACTGAGACTGCCGGTAAATTTACTTTTTTTTAATCCTAAAAACATATACTGAGATGGCGGGTAAATTTACTTTTTTTTATCCTTAATTATTGTATGGAAAATCGAATAATTAAAGAATTTACATTAAGATGTCTGGTATTATTCTTCTATAGAATTCCAAGATGGGGCACGTTTCATTTTAAAATAGAAAAACTTATTTAGGGTTGAAAACTTGAAATAAAACACTTATTTAGGGTTGAAGGGAGTATTGTTTTTGGTTTCTTTATGAAATAGTTTCAGGTCTGTTATTTATTGTGTGTGGCTTGATTAACCAATTATGGAATATTACAATTTTCCAACAAAACTAGGAAATAACAAATAAATACATTCAAATTCTGAACTGTTAATCAGATGTGATTTATAAAATAATATTACAAAGAAGTCCTCTAAAATAATTTATAAGCTGTAATTTCAATAGTTTAGCTTTTTATTAGGGCTTACAGTTTCAAATAAATTTAGTCGTGTATTTTTGAAATTGTATTTAGTTATTTTGCGCTGGCAGAGTACAGTATGGGGCTAAAAATTGAATTTTAATTCAATGGTACCACAGCTACAGCTATATACTGAATAATAATTACAGAGGTAGGTAAATCGGCATAAATTTCACAATTATTTTGTCAACCACCACATCAAAAAATTCATATACTTTGAGCTATAACTATAAATAGTAACAATATGACTCACATTTATATATATACTTCTTTTTAATACACTATTACTAGACAGTAAAATCAATTATGATCCATATTTAATAACGTTTTGTTTTCAAATTTCAAGATTCTCACTTTGTACTATGTGATAATTATGAATTTCCCGCTCGGTAATGGTTGTAATCTATTAAATGAAGATATTATTAATTTCTCGGATTATATTGGAGGGTGGGTCTCATAATGACATGAATAATTCGTGAAACTCATCCATCAAAAAATAATCATGAAGTTTAGGTCCAAGACATTTTAGACAAGAAATTTATAGGTACAAATCTCTAATTAGAAAAATTAATTTGACAAAACGATAACGAGTGTCATACAGCTGCTAGCACAACTTATTACATTATTTATTTCGAATCGTGATAAATAAGTAAGTATTTGGAGAAATAAAATTACTATCCGCGACAAAAAGAAACTCATAGAACAAATATTTTCTTCTTTTTCCAAGAGAGAGAAGATGGTCCCATGCCATAACCAAACTTTCCTTTTGGGCATCTTAAGAGGAGTATATATATGTTTTGCTAATTTCCTATAAGTGAAATAAATAGGTTTAAATTATCTTAAACATCCCTATCTCTATTTAATTTAGGCTGATCTCGACATATATAAATTTCCACAACTAAGAATAGAATTCTGACAGCTTGGTTCAAGAATTTCGCTTTTTGGGAAAAAAAGATAAGGATAAAATTAATTAAATGGGGAAACGATTTGATGGATATGTGTAGTTGCAAATAATAGGATTTGAGTTAATGAGGAGCAACCATTTTGTACTTTATAATTTTTATTTATAGGTCATAAATCCGAGTTACAAGAAATCTTGTATAACTATCATCAGGAGTTAATGTTATTTTCGAGTGTTCTATGTATTTTGATTTATTTTTAATAGTATAAGACACTTTTTATATAGGTGTAGATTTTTTGAATGTTTTTTTTTTTTTTGAGGGATAGATTTTTTGAATGTTAGTGTTCACTTTTTCCTTTGATTTATTTGTTCATTCCTTGCTATTTACAGAAACAAAGGAAAATACTAAAATTTGCATGATATCCCAATCCCCAAACATATAGTCCCATAATTCACAAATGCAAATATTAATGTCCTTTTTTTTCTGAAAAAGATCCACACTTTAATTTCTTAACTATGTATGGAATTTCCTATTGCAAAATGCAAACTACGTACTCTATTCTTTACTAATAAGTAATTGCCTTATGTAAAATCTGATCGGTCGAAAATTAATGCGGCCTATTGCAAACTATATACACTATAAAACTTTACTAGGTAATTTCCCTGTGTAAAAAGATTTCCTAATTGGTTGTAGTGGGTATTTATGGTATCTTTATAATATATGTGGCAATAACTCTATGGTTACGTTAGGATGCTAAATGAGCTAAAGTATTCATAAATTTGGACCTCAGATTGAAAAAAGTTTGTTCTTACTTATTAAGTTAAAAAAATCAAGTTTGAGTTCCCTTGAGAATGGCCTTGAGAATGGCCAAAGGTCTTAAGTTTCAAACTCCACTAATGCCTTTATAGATTGAGTCTGTCATATTGTATTTGGAAAGTACTAACGTCTCTATAGGTCGAGTCTGTCACACCGTACTTAGAAAGTGTGGTTTATCTGTCATGTGTAATTTGGATGCTATTGCATAGGAATGGGGATTGTGGTTTGCAGGCTATTGCACATGGACGTGATTTACCCAATACGCACCGAAAGTATACTTGGAAAGTGTGATTTACCTGTCTTATGCATGCTATTAAAAAAAAAGGGGTTTACCCAGTGCGGTTTCCCATGACATAAAAAAAAAGGTTTGAGATTGATACTACTAGGTCATTAGCCCAATCATAAAATATATGCCATCTGTCTCATTATAAATGACACGTATTTCATTTTGAAATTATGTACAATTCATTTTGATATACAGTTAACCTCTTTAAATTAATAATCTTTCTTCAAGATAATAATTTTCTCCAGTCCCAAGTTGGACCCCAAGTGTAAATTAATAATTTCGATAAATTAATAAGATAATAATTTTTCAGAAGACCCTTGTGTCTATGGTCCCATCAACATCATAAATTAATAATCTCCTAAAATTACAAAGATAACTATAACTTAGTAAGATACTCAAATGACATTTTGAGTATGTTTGCATAAAGTGTTTGTTGACTAACTTTCAAATGAAAATATTGATCAAGCCAACGCTAGCAATTTATTTTGGGTGCATGATGGGTGATTTCGTTTATACACACATAATACCTCGTATATTTGGTTTGTCATAGTTATTTTTTCGACATCTTTTAGATTATAAGTCATTGTATTATTGGTATGAATTTAAAAACTTTTTGCTTTGTATATATAATAGTCTATTTATCAATATGCAACATTTGTTTTTGACAATATCAATATGCAACATTAGACGTACATATGTAGTTCTAATACATTGGATAGCTATATTCAAATTCTTAATATTTAATATTCATGCATGTTTCTATGTATATTAAAATTCAAGTTCGTTGAAGTATAATTTTACGGTAACTAATTTAAATTCATTGAATGTGATGAAATACCTCTTTTAATTAATAAATTATTAATTTATCGATTAATTAATATCTCTCTAAGATAATAAAATTTCACGGTCCCAACAGTATTAATTTATAGATATTCTACTATATATATATATATATATATATTTGCATAGCATACGAGCCTTGTATGTCAGTTCGATAAATTGAACTTGAGCTTGCCGATATATTTACACAATTACACTATGACTCATATCTCTCTTGAGATGAGTAATTGGTAGGATATATATAACTCAGATATTATGAGTTTAAATTACACCAATATTTTCTAAATTATAACGCCCTTTTCATCCACGAGTTACGGCTATGCAGGGGTACCCAAAAAAAAAAAGGTCTTCAATCCAGGCGAATATAGGGAATTTAAAAAAATTAAATAGCACTACAAGAAATCCGCTCATAGACTACGGGTATTACCCGTAGTCTATGTGATATGAAAACCGTAGAGATTGATGGTGTAGTCTATGCTCCTGGGCAAAGACTACGGGTTTAAAACCGTAGTCTATAAAGCATTAAACACTACGGTTATTACCCGTAGTCTATACATTTCAAACCGTAGTGGTAGGTTATCCAAGACTACAGTTTTTTGATTAAAAACCGTAGTCTTTGGTACACAATAGACTACGGTTTCAACCTGTAGTTAAAACTTGAAGCCACTGTTGTCTTTAGTTTTCTTAGACTACGGTCGTTTCAAGAAACCGTAGTCTTAGATATTTTATAGACTACAGTTCTTTTCAATAGCCTGTAGTTATTTTGTTACAAAGACTACAGTTTTCATTTTCCAACCGTAGTTAATTTACAGTTTAATTCTAAAATCTGTAAATTTGAAATCAATTTATAAAAAAACAGAAATTTCATATATTTAAAATTGAAATTTCCCAATACAAATTACAAACATCCAAAATCATAACAATTTCATAACGGGAATCCGAAATATAGATACGTAACATCGCAATATCGTTCAAAAAAAAATATACTAAAACTTGTTTGTTTCCTATTCCCTTACATCCTTGATCTAAAACCTATTTGAAATAATCTCACCAACACATCATGTCCAACATTGATCAATAGCTCAAAACGGGTCTCCAACATCTTCCTCACGCCAACATAACACACCTACAATATATTCCAATACGCCTCAATTAATTCACTTTCCACAAAAATTACCAACACTTCTTCAAAGGTTGTGACACAGTCAACACTTCATCAATTTCAAATAACATCACCTTAATTCCAAACACTTCATCAAGAAGATAACAACTAGAAATTAAATACACAAGAATCAAAATCCAATTAACCATAAACATTTCTCCTCAAATCTTCCAGAAAATATAAATTTGACCAAAAAGTATATTACCTTGCGATTCCTATATGTGTTCGTCAAGCAAGTAATCGGTCCACTCAACACGAACATCATCAATATCCTTTGGAGAATACTTCCGTTTGTCAAACTATATATTAACAATTAAGAAATAAAATATTATCATGATATGAAGAAATTATTAAGATAAAAAAAATACTTGATATAGAAATAATAGAAAATTTCTTACAAATGATCTTAAAGAAATGGAACCACTCGTTATAACTTCTACAATAATTTCTTTCATGTAGCGCATTACGAAAAACCCACATTGCTTGGCATCGGGTTGTTGTGGAGCCTATGAAAAAAAATAAAGTGTTAGTAGCTAAATAAAAAATATAAATTTATACAAATAGCTAACTTAACGATTACCTTCAAAATTTCCCAAGTTGGTTTCTTGTTTCTTTTCCCTAAATTTTTCAGACAATTTTGACTAATTGCCCTAGAAACCAATAAATGAAATGAGTTCTCAACCCAAATAAAAATATATGTAATTCTACAAAAATTTAAATCTTACATGTTGACAACATTAACCCAACTTGTGTCACGGATCCGATGACCAAGAGGGTCAAGAATTGTTACAGAGTCTTGATGAGGAATAATTACTGTTAGAATCCAATGCATCCTTTAAAAACATAAAATATATGTTAGACAATATCTAATAAAGATATTGTACTAATAAACTTTGGAAAGAACACGTTAATACTTACCCCACATTGCATGGCACTATCACCATTTGATCGGAGGTTATATCTTTCAACCTATCTGCCAAAGCCGTTGATCGAACCTCCTCCGATACCTTGGGCATATGAGAAATATCAAATGGGTTCACAAAGAGAATTTGATCAAGTGCTTTTTTATTCTCCTCCAATTTTGTATACAAGTACCTGTAAAATAGAATAATTCATACGGACATATTAACTAATTACTTGCAGAATAAATTTTGGATCATGAGGAAAAACTTACCCCATGTAGACCACTATGCAATTCCCCGAAATTGGCTCTAAGTCACAAAATGGAAAAATGTCTTCACTATGTAAGTATATGTCAAGTGAGATACCAAAAAATGCATCATCAAAAGGAATATATATTCCTTGTCCATTTTTCAAAGATTTCTCAACATGCAGATATAATGCTTTCAGTGACGGATGCAAGGACTTATAACTCTTGACCTTTTTCACCTTAACCACTGGAGTTTCTACCCGTTTTCTTTTACTCGTGAAATCCATCTACATATAAGTTTTCACATTATTAGCAAATGATCAACAATTTCAGACACACATATCAATATAATTAAAAAAAAACAATACCTGTTGTAAAGCATTAACTTTCTCAACAAATATCACATCATCATTATTCTGTCTCTCATCATCCTCGACATCCATCGTGTAGCAAGGTTGCTTAATGGAGCAGCTTCCCTTTCCCTCATTATCTTTATTTTTTGCAACATCTTCTTCCAACTTACTAAGTCTTTCGTGCAGCTGACATATCATTTGATTTTGATCATCAATAAGCTTCTTTGCCTCCACCAAATCAGCATGCCCTTTCTTCATGTCTCGTTTAGCAACCCTTGGTTGTTTGAAGAACATGGTAGGAGTGACATAACTACCAACCGCTCTAACACGACCAGAGTGTTCACCCTTCTCAAGTGCACATGTGAGCAAATCTTCTCCCCATTTTTCAGTCTTGAATTTTCCTTCCTCTTTCTTTCGTATGTAATCATCCTTTGTTAATTAGGAATAATTAATTAGCAAAACACTTAAATAATGAAACAATGATAATAAATTGCAGGAAACAATTACAAACAATCATAATGAAATGCATAATTAATCTTACAATCCTTTGGACAGCCATTCTCAGATTCTCATCTTCTATGTCGCCATTCTTAGTCATCCGTGCCTGCTTCCATAAGATAGCTCTGTCTACATCATCATCTCCGCATAATTCATCCTTCTATAATTAGTAAACAAATGTAATATATCAAAACTCAAGTTAATAAATAGGTATTGGATATGGATTTACTTGCATATTTACATATAAATACCATTGAAGCAGCCAAACCGACATAGCCTCTCCGTGAAAGTACGTGGATACTTGTTTTGCTTCGTTCTCTCTGTCTGCTCCGCGCTCAATTTCTGTAAGTATATAATTTGTTATGATAGGCTGAATACAATTAAATTAAATAACATGTAGCTACTAATTACCTTAAATTCATCAGACATCCTGCTAATCACAAATTCTTTCCAATCTTCACGACGAATACCACTCAATGGTGGTGGCTCATTCAACCTTGAATTATCATCTTTGTTGGGACTGATGTATTCTTGATAAAGCTTAGATTTCCATTGTCGCCACTTTGTATTTGCAGATTCTAAGCAACCGGACTTCCACTTCTCATTTACATTATATGCTATCTAATAAACCAAAGAAATTTGATCAAATTTTGATTAAACTAAAATAAGAAATGCGACATAAAAAATAACTGAAATAAGGTGATCAGGCTGCTGAAAATAATTCAAATAAGGTTTCAATATATACTTACGGTCACATGTTCCCATATAGTATCCTTCACTCCTCGTGGCACTGCTTTCCACGACTTATAATTTATGTTCACCTCTTGTCTAGCAAGCATACCAATGTAGCTTTGCATTTCTGTTGCAATTGGACCAATTGGTTGTCCACGATCGTTAAATTCAACTTCCAACCTGATTCCTTTAGCTTTTCGTTGTGCAAGCTTATTCAAACACACCTTTCCTCTAAGAGATCTTATTGATTGTGTGGATTTGGTATCTCGTCCTGCATTGACCACTATCATTGGTAGACATCTCCACCAGAACACCTGCCAAAACAAATAACAATCGAGCTGATTAGATTACAAACAAAAAAGTATATATAAAAGTACCAGCAAAAAATATAATTAACTATGATAAGCAAAAGAAATAAATTTTTTTATTACCAATCTAAGTAAACCAGTTTAATTGTTAAACCAAAGTCCATCATAGCCCTCACGAACACATGGTGGTTCAGTTTCATCATGTTCATCATTCAAATTCATAGTTGGAAACCCCTTGGCAAATACTTGATAACTAAGAGCAATATCTTCCACTTCTGAATCATTGAAGAATTCAACATAATCTTTACTAGGACATGAAAGCACCACAGACCATATAGGATCCTGCGGGTCCTCAACATAGAATACTTGTTTGGCTTGAAGTCCCAAAATAAATGAATCAAGTTTATGCCCAATTCTATTCAAGTTCACCAAGGTAAAACCAAGATCATCCACTCTCACGCCATTTTTGTTCTCAACCCAGTCACACTTAAACACAACAATCTGAAAGGTTAAATAATCGAGCTCCCAAATTTCTCGAATTACCCCATAGAATATCATATCTGTCACACTAGGGTTTTTGTCTTTTGCACTTGATATTTGCATTGTCTTTGCAACTAAGCTAACTCCCGAATTTTGAATGGTTCGTAGATGATCACGTCCTATGGTATTATAAGTAACACCATTAATCAAATAGCTTTGGAATTTCGTAACAATTTTGGAAGGTCCATGCGCCATCCACTTCAACTTTGTTGAGATTCCATGTCCATGAGATGCTTGATTTGATGAATGTGCTGATGTGGTTCCAAGCTTCATAAGAAATTTCAATTAATACTTATTTATAAGTTGTGGTACTTAATATTTTTAAAACTATATAACTTACACATTCGTAAATCCAACGGATGAAAGTTTTATTATGTTCATCTTGTAACCACTTCGCAGACTTAGCTTTGACAGGATTCATTTTCCTCAAAAGTGTCTTATGTTCCCTATTTAAATGGAATGTAAATTAGTTCATATGTATTTTAAAAATGAAAAAGATATTAAGTTCGAGGACATACTCAATATATGGATCAATCTCAAAGTCATTGGTTAGTACATATCGATGGGCCTGCTCCCACTCCTCATCACTGATCGTATGGCGTTCACCACATGATAAAGCCTTTGTCTGGTTTGCTTCAAATTTACTTGAAGGGATTCCGATTGTGTGGATATTAGACAAGTAGTCTGCACAAAATTCCACCGTTTCTTCAAAGAATGTAGCATTCAGCAATGCATCCTTCGGGTCGATTGTGATTGCGTACATATCCTTTGAGAATTTTCATATACCTCTCAAATGGATACATCCACCTATACCAAACCGGCCCACATAATTTCACCTCCCGCACAAGATGAACCACCAAATGAATCATTATATCAAAAAATGATGGAGGAAATTCCTTTTCAAGCAAGCACAAGGTCATCACAATATTTCTTTGAATCTCATCCAACTTTGACACGTCAATCACTTTTTCACACAACATATTAAAGAATAAACACAACCTAGTTATTGTATACCTCACATGTTTAGGTAAAATACCGCGTATGGCAACGAGAAGCAATTGTTGCATTAAAGTGTGGTAATCATGAGACTTGAGTCCAACAAGTTTCAACTCCTTCACGGACACCAAGCTGGCTACATTTGATGAGTAGCCTGTAGGCACCTTCATTCCATGCAAAGAATTGCATAAACTTTGTTTTTCTGCTCTACTTAATGTATAACAAGCAGCTACTTAATGTATAACAAGCAGGAGGTAAGTATGTACGGTTTCCAACCACTTTAGGTGCCAACTCAGTTCGCACTCCCATCTCCATGAGGTCTTGCCTCGCTGCAATTCCATCCTTTGTCTTTCCTGGGATGTTAAGTAACGTACCTATGACACTTTCACACACATTCTTTTCAATATGCATCACATCAAGAACATGTCGCACGTGTAGATGTTCCCAATATGTAAGATCGAAGAATATCGATTTTTTCTTCCAGCATGATTTTCCATCATCTTTCTGTGCTGGTTCTTTTGCATTTCCACTAGATTCACCGTCCTCCTTTGATTTTCCTTTTGCTTTTCTTTTTCTACATGATTTACCAGCATCATCCTTTACATATTTTTTATCCATCTTACCCCAGGAACAATTGATGTTCTTAACTCTTTCATAGACCTCATGGCCAGTTAGCGGATTCGGGGCAGAATCAAACTCTTGTTGACCATCAAAAGCCTTTTTTTGTCTTCGATAAGGATGATTGGGAGGTAGAAATCTTCTAGTTCCTCTGTATGAAATTTTTCTTCCATGTTTCAACATGTGAGCATATGTTTTCTCTCCACATATAGGACATGCTTGATATCCTTTCACGGAGCATCCCGAAAGGTTTCCATACGCCGGAAAATCATTGATTGTCCATAGAAGAACAGCTTTGAGTATGAAGCTTTCTTCTCGATATGCATCGTATGCTTCAACACATGTATCCCATAACTCCTTCAAATCTTCAATCAAAGGTGACAAATAGACATCAATGTCATTTCCGGGCTGTTTGGGACCAGATATTAACATGGACAACACCACAAATTTTCTCTTCATGCATAACCAAGGAGGAAGGTTATATGTGACAAGTAAAACAGGCCAACAACTATACGTAGAATTCATTTGTCTGTGTGGATTGATACCATCTGCAGATACAGCTAGCCTGAGATGTCGATGCTCTAAAGCAAATTCTGGCCATTTTTCATCTACTAATTTCCAAGCTGGTGCATCAGCTGGATATCGTAGATACCCGTCAATTTTTCTTTTATCAGCATGCCAAGTTAAATCCCTCGCTAGTTCTTTGTTACGAAACATTCTCAAAAATCTTGGTACTGGTGGAAAGTACCACAAAACCTTTGCAGGAACCCCAACATTTAACTTATTTGTCCTGCCAATCTTCTTCCACCGTGACAGCCCACATGTAGAACATTCGTTAGCTTTCTCATGCATTTTTCTATACAAAATACAATCATTTGGACATGCATGAATTTTCTCATAACTCATCCCCAAGGTGCTTAAGCATTTCTTTGCATCGTATAGCGATGAAGGCAACTCGTTGTTATTTGGAAGCATTTTTCCTAATAACTCTAACAGGTCATTAAAGCTATTATCACTCCACCCATACTTCGCCTTCAAATTGTACAATTTAACTATGGCTGATAGCTTTGTGAATGTCCTATGATCAGGATATAAAGGCTTCCGGGCATTCTCAAGTAATTTAATAAATTGACTCGGATTATCCTGGTATGTCTCATACGCATCATGTACCATATCAATAGGATCCTCACTATCGTCATGCTCATAAGCCTGCCATGTATTCTCTGCTTCGTTGACTACGCTTGTAGATGTAGATTTCTCCCCATGAAATATCCATATTTTATATGTCAGATCCATACCTGGGCAGCATAAGTGTGCCCTTATGGTCTTGACATCTTTTTTTTTCAAGTTACCACAGTTTGCACAGGGACACGGTATTCGGTTAGAATCTTTTGCATTTTGCAATGCGAATTGTATGAAAGATTCTACCCCGTCCTCATATTCACGTGACAATCTATTCATGGACATCCATGATTTGTCCATCTTAGATATTCGAAAATTCACCTAGGGGATACTAAATATTGTAAATAAGTTTATCATAAAAATCGTTCAAAAAATGCGTAGCTCCAAAATTTCACCAGATGAAGCAGAGAAAAAAAAAGCACCAAAATATTGTAAATTCACCTAAGCTAAATTCGACCCCAATTCAAGCACTAATTCAAGCAATAATCTAACCCAAATTCGAGATAAATTCGAGCCCTAATATGTAAAAAATAAAACTGAATTCGATTTATGGACTTAGGGTTACCTTAAATCTTAATTCGAGCCCTAATTCACCGGTGGGAGCAGGTCGGCAGCCTCAGTAGGAGTCGGACGGAATGATGCGACGGCGGCTGGCGAGCGAAGAGATGACGACTGTGGAGGCAGGGACGAGGGTCAACTGTGAGATGTGCGAGTGCGCGAGGCAGGGCGACGGACGGCCACGACCGCGGTGGCAGCGAGTGGCGTGAGGTGGTGCAGGGCTGGTGCCGGTGAGGTGGTGCCGGTGTCGAGGGAGAGAGAGTTTGTTGTATGTGGAGGTCGCTGCCTTGAGAGAAACGAGAGAGATAAGAGGCGCGATACTTTGAAAATTTTGGGGGAAGAAAACTATTTAAGTCCTACAAAATTGCATTAATAATGTTACAAATAAAAACAAGTCAGATGTTAAGATACATAAATGTGCTGGTCTAGTGGCAAAATCAAGAAAATTTTTTAAAACCCACCCGGGTTCGAAACTCATTCAGCAACATATATAATTTTTTTTTTATAAAGACTACGGTTCAATCAACAATGTAGAGAAGACCGTAGTCTTGTGGTACCTCTACACATGTACACTACGGTAAACAAACCGTAGATAAGTTACGAGAACATAGACTACGCAGTAGACTACAGCTGTTTTACAAACGTAGTCTTTGGAAAGCTAAAACACGCTCATAGACTGCGGTTTTGTAACGACCGTAGTGCTTGATAATCATATACTACGGTCTACACTACGGTTTTGACGCAACCGTAGTCCCAAGGAAAAAAAATACGCTCATACACTACGGTTCGTCTTAAAAACCGTAGTCTGTGGAAAAAGACTACGGTTTTTTGAAGAAACCGTAGTCTATATGCCGTAGTGTATGAACGGATTTCTTGTAGTGTAGAAATCACGACATGCAATAAATAATAAAATAAATGTGTTTGTAAATAATTGCACAATGTGTATATAAATTTCCAGCTTGTAGGCAGATGGGAATTTTTTTTCATATCCATTTGTTTGTGTGGAGTAAATGTGGGCAGGTCAGTATTTAGCTATATATGATCTCTTATCACTGTATTCAATATTAGTAACCACATATTTTTTTTTTTTTTGAGAATAACCACAAAAACTTTTTAATTCTGGTTTATTCGACAACATTAATTCTTTATTTATACAACGAATCTATTTTTAATGTCATTAAAAAGGCTTTTATTTATCTTATGGGCGTAAGGGAACAAAAATGTTGATGGAGAAAAATAGTATATATAATATATATCAAGAATGCAAAAAAGAATTACATGCCCAATATTTCAAAGAAGGACCTCTAATTTGTATTGTATTTTATTTTATTTTTACAAGCACACATTTTACATGAAGAATAATGAGAATATCATATTACATATATACAACATGCAGTATAAAAAATAAAAATAAAAAATTCTTATAGGTTTTGAATTGACAGCTATGATGTACGGATTCTTCTAAAAATATCATATTGCCGTATCGGATTCTTGTTAGGGTGCGATTCTCGTCGGATTCCCGTGGGATTAGCACCCGATTCGCCACGTGGCGTATCCTTCCAAATAAAGAATAAAAAGTAATCGGATTCGCGAATTCTGTGTGTAAAATTCGCGAATCCTGTGGGTGAAGTAAGTGTATGAGGTTGACTTTGATAACTTTATTTGAATTATGGCTTTTCTATTGGACTAATGATATTTGAATTGATATTTTGTTACTTAATTAAATTACATAATTGAAAATGCTTAAGTTTTGGGTTAAAGAAAATGAATTCCATACATATGATTTATGAAAATTTATATTTCTAATTATTTTATAAGTGTTACGTACATATAATAAAATATTAATACTAGACGTATCCTTGCCGAATCGCATCCTGTAATTTTCAAAATTCCGTATCCACGTACCCTTATCGTATCGCCCCCACACCCGCCCCCACGCACCCATGCAACATAGATTGACAGGATAAAGGGTTATGTAACAAGAACAATATTTTTTTTGGTAAATAAAAACCTTCATTCACGCACGAGGGGTGCAACCCATAATTGAGGTACAAAGCTCAATAATTACAAAAACGAGCAAAATCATAACTTAAGACAACAAGATGAATTACAAATCCAATCACCCAAACTAAGACAAGCAAAGCTAGGAAGAAAATTTGACACTCAAAACCAAAACCTCACTTTAATCAACTCGATAAGATCCTCACAACTACTCGACCTATTCTCGAAAATTATCCCATTTCTATGGTTCCATAGGTTCCAAACAACACAAATCCAAAGAGCTTTCCACCAATGTACTGAACCTTTCCTCCTTACAAATCCCAAATATTACTGAAAGTGACGTAACGGACTAACATGACCAACATAATTGATACCGAACCAATTGTAGCAACTATTCCAGACATTATATGCAAATGGGCAGGAGAAAAAAAACATGCTCAATAGATTCGTAATATGTCAAGCACAAGGGCACCTGACATCATCGAGCTCGCATATAACACTCATCTTTTTGAAAGATTTTGTCGAGTTGGTATTCTATTTTGCAGAAGTTTTCAACAGATATTCTTCAAACTTTCATTCTCCAAATTTCCTTGATTTGATTTTTTCTCAATCTCCCTGTAAGCTGATTTCGAGGAGTAATCTCCCGAGCTTTCTGCATACCACTTCCATCCGTCCTCCTTATTTTGAAATGGTTTAAACCTGTCAATAAAAGAGAATAAACAAGATAGCAAATATTTTTCCCACTCAAATAATTCCCTCCTCCATGTAACAAGAACAGTGTGTGTGTATATGTATATAATATAAACAATACACACATATCGTGATACTAGCTAGATATGGTATCGTTCAATGCACCCGTAAAGTTCCGACTTTAAATTTGAGTTAATCATGTTGACTAGTCAATATAGTTAGTGAAAATTAATAGTTGGCCACCAACTTTTTTTGTAGAAATTCTGGCCAACTTTAAGGATTTTGGACCAAATTACCCCTAATAATCTTGACAAATATGCTATTCACGGTTCTCTTTCAGATTCATTTTCAGATTCAAAAATTTTCTCTTTCATCTCCATCATTCTTCTCCCTTCTGCCTTCCGTCGAGCCGTCTACAACTTTCGGCGCCGTCTGCATCTTCCGTCGTCGTCTTCCTTACAAAGTGGCACCGTCTACAACTTTCGGATCTGCTTCGTCTCACCCTTTCAGATCTATAGCTTCTGTCATTTTGGAATTCAGATCTACAGATCTACAGCTTCTGTCATCTGAAAATTTGTTCTTTGATGGTGTATTGTAGGTTGTTGGTTTTATGGTTGTAATGTAGCTTCAATCGTAATAATGTATATTGTATTTTGGAATTTGGCTTGTTTGATGGTTGTATTGTAGGTTGATGGTTTTTAATCTAAGATGTCAGTTTTGAATTTAATTAGTGTATTAATTTTAATTGAGTTTTCTAGATTTAGTCTGTTATGTTCTTGTCGTATTTTCCAGATCTTGATGTCCTCTTCGTGCATATGTGTTCTTTCTGCATTTTTTACGTCACTGTGCGTCGCGACTTGGCACACCTGGTAAGAATGCAACATATTCGTACCAGGTGTGCCAAGGCATACCGCGCCTAGACTTGGAACACCTGGTACGAATGGTATATTCGTACCAGGTGTTCCAAGTCTAGGCGAGGTATGCCTTGGCACACCTGGTGTTCCAGGTGTATTCGTACCAAGTGTTCCAAGTCTAGGCGAGGTATGCCTTGACACACCTGGTACGAATGCAACGTATTCGTACCAGGTGTGCCATGGCATACCGCGCTTAGACTTGGCACACCTGGTACGAATGTTGCATTCGTACCAGGTGTGCCAAGGCATACCGGGATGCGGTTGACCAAAGACGAACACCATCCATGACATTAGATCTGGAATGTGACGTCATGGATTCCGGATAGAAAGATGTGAATATGGCCGGATCTGGTGCGGCGGCAGATCTGGAATATGGCCGGCATAATGTAAAAGTTCAAGGCGGCGCGGCGGACTGGACTGGAAGTACGAAGGCGGTACAATAGAAGAGAATGGAAGTACGACGACGCGGCGGCGGAATGAAAGTTCGACGACGGCGACGACAAAATGAAAGTACGACGGCAGCGATGGAGAAATGAAGAAAAATAGGATTTCTAGAAAGAGAATATTTTGCAGAAATAGAGAATATGAAATTTAAAAAATGAAAAATGAAATGAGTAGATGGATGGTTAATAGTGGCTCTAAAGGCAAATTGGTCCAAATTTCCAAAAGTTTGCCAGAATTTCTACAAATAAAGTTGGTGGCCAACTATTAATTTCCACTATCTATATTGGTTATCCCAAATTTTGCCTCTTTAAATTTTAACACAATTTTAGATACAAAATAATTCTCATATATCTTATATCAGGATAAATAAAATTTATAAATATATATATCAAATTACTAAACTATCCTTAGAAATTAAAATATAGATATCATAGATATATCAAAATTGAGAATTCAAATTATATTGGGAACACGGGCTTGTATATCACTGACTAGTTATTGTTCAGTACTCGACGTTAATAATTTTTATACTAATGTTTAGTAATAATTGCTCTTACTATTTTCTTTACTAATTTAAATTGCATAATTGGTCCAGACTCGTATGGCTGACCAGAAAAAAAGGAATGGTTTTAATTATTTTCATATTTTTGATAAAGAGATATTAATATAGTCAATATTTTGATAAAACCAAAAGCAATGAAGTTGTATTCAATAAGATAACAATGTTTTTAAAATCGGACCGGTCACTTCATCGAATCATTAATGGGTTATTGGTTCAACTTGTTGATTTGTTATGATAAAATTGGATGACCCGTTAATTTTTATTTTTTTTCCATATATTATATTTATATGTTAAAATACATAAATTAATTAAATATTTCATCCGTCCCTTAAAAACATATCTAAATTTTCTTTTTGGCCCGTCCCTTAAAAACATGTCTTTCCTTTTATGGACCATTTCTCCTCTACAAAATGTGGGACAATTTCTTCACTCATAATTTATTAAAATCCTTGCCACTCTAAAGTTGACATATTCATGAAGGATGGAGGGAGTACATTATTTAAAGGATAAAAAATAAATTCGTCCCAGTGGGGATGGCCTAGCGGTGGAGTGGTTGCCTGTTGACCAATATGTCAGAGGTTTGAGTACTCTCGGCCACAAAAAAACTTTAGGTGGGGTGTGTGAGTATTAATATTTGTAATGATATTCAAAAAAAAAAAATCATTATATCAACAAAAGATAAATAAAATTGTTTATCAATATTTTTTCAACACATAAATAAATCAAAGTATTCAATGTTAGAAAAAATAGAACAAAAAGATAAATATAACTCTATTAAATTCTAAGCCATGACCTTTTTATTAATGTCATTTTGTAAAAAAAAAAAGGATTTGAATTTTTAAACCCAAACCAATTTATTGGATCGCCGTTTTGACCTGTTTGCTTTGGATCAAATGACAAACCGGATTGAACGATTGACCAATTGACCGGTTTGCAAGTTTTCTGATCGGACTAGCCAGTCCGGTTTTTAGAACATTGCTTTTTAGACATTACCTTGTGATCCTATCATCAAATTCTTTAAATAGTGAATGTTGAGCAATAGCACCACTAAAAAATTAATGAAAGTATAGATATAAATATGTGATATGTGTATAGATTTAGTTGGTTTATATATATATATATATGAAATAATAATAAATTACCTTGTGATATGTGTTTATATATATATATGAAATAATAATAATAATAATAATAATTAATAAAAGGACATACATAGTTTATGAAAGGCACGTATTTATTACATCTCCAACTGTTGCCACTAATTTCATCATTAAATGCCATTTTTCCCAGTTAGGATTTCTGTGGCATTGAATAATCCTGCTGCAACAACCCAAAAATAAATAAAATAAAATAAAATTTCATCTAACTTTACTTCACCAATCTGCCGTAACAACAAATATAAACATATATATACACTCATGCACAGAGAATAACGCCAACCAGTGAAAGCCACATCAACAGAGGTATCTGTTTACTGCGTCTCTCTCTCTCTAGATCTTCTCTTTCTTCTCTCTCTGTGTTCTGGTTAGCTGCCTCCCAATGGCCTTCCTTGGTGGTGGTGACTCTGCTGCTCTTTACTTTTGTTTATTTGTATGCATCACCACTTTGCTCACCCTCTGCCAAGGTTCTCATCTCTCTCTCTCTTCTCTCTCTTTCACACAGACACACACAGACACACATGCATATATGATATATGTAATTAGTATATGAATCTTGGAGTGGGACAATGCAGGCATGCAGCAAGACCCTCCGCCGGAGTACCGCTACCCGTTCATCAAACCCGCCAGCTCCTTCTCCCCGCCGCCGTCCTCCGCCTCATGGCGCGCCCAGAGCGGCGGCGTCCCGGCCTTCGACTACATAATAGTCGGCGGCGGGACGGCCGGCTGCCCCCTGGCCGCCACACTGTCCCGAAACTACTCGGTTTTGGTGCTGGAGAGAGGCGGGACTCCGTTTGCGAATTCGAACGTGTCGTTCATGCAGAACTTCCACATCGCCCTCGCCGACACCTCCGACACCTCGCCGTCGCAGATGTTCGTCTCCACCGACGGCGTCTTCAACTCTAGGGCTAGGGTTTTGGGCGGCGGTTCGTGCATCAATGCAGGCTTTTACACACGGGCAGACGAAAGGTACAACTCCTCAATTTTTGTCGTTTTTATGTATGAATTAATTTCGTAGTTTGTGACAGTGTAGATTTCACGTTATATTTCAATAATCGTACTACGTGATATGCATTTATAACAAAACTTTCTCATAGTCGATTACAATTTTGAATTAGATAAATCTTAAAATTTGGATTTTGCCACTATTTGAATTCAAGATTTGAGGAGTAAATCAATGTTAAAAATTTGTACTACATTCTTAATAATTATATTCTATAATATTTTACAATGTGCATGGTCTAATACAATAAATTTTGGTAGAACATTAGTATAATTAGAGTCGATTTCTATTTCTATTTAGATAGATTTCATATTTTTTTTTCCTATTTCGTATGAGTTCAATTTCCACGTAGTATGAGTATGACATCATCAGACAACAACACACACAAACGAGGTCAATATAAGTATGTTATATGGACAAAAATTGCTGAATTAAGTGTAACGATTGCTCTATATATGGTTGAATTTTGGTAGTTTATATTATGACATGATGAAGTTAATTACGAAAATGTTATGAAGTGCAGCTTCATCAAGAGCGTAGGATGGGATCCACAGCTAGTGAAGGAATCTTATCCATGGGTCGAAGATCAAATCGTTCATGAACCAAAGCCCACACAATGGCAGGAAGCAGTGAGAGATGGCCTCTTGGAAGTCGGCGTTTCGCCGTTCAATGGATTCACGTACGATCACAAATACGGCACCAAGGTCGGAGGCACCATCTTCGACCGCTTCGACCGTCGCCACACGGCGGCCGAGCTCCTCGCCTCCGCGGACCCTCAGAATCTCCGCGTTTTAGTCCATGCCACGGTCGACAAAATCGTCTTTGACACCACAGGTATACCACTATACTAAACTTATTTTTAAATTATTGAATTTGATACAAATTAAAAAAAGTAGTACGTGGTATTTTTTAAGTAGTTAATTTATTTAATTCGTTACTTTTGCCCTATTTACAACTTCTATAAGATTAATTTTGAAAACGTTTTAATAATACTACCAATTTTATACCAACATATGAAGAAACGTATGGGATGCTTATTATTGAAACGACGTCGTTTTTTAAATTGTTGAATAAATTATTATTTTTGTCTAAATTTTGCAAAATGAAGGAGATGTTTGAAACGTTTTAATAATAGCAGCAATTGGCATTATAGCAAATTCAACATCCTGAATTTTATAACGAACAGGGAAAAAGGCGAGGGCGAGCGGAGTGATCTTCAAGGACGAAAACGGGATGCGGCACGAGGCAGTCCTGTCGAGGAGACCTAAGAGCGAAATAATCGTGTCGTGTGGTGCGATCGGGAGCCCGCAGCTGCTGATGCTGAGCGGCGTGGGGCCCAAGGCGGAGCTCCAACGCCTTAATATCTCCGTCGTTGTCGACAACGAGTTTGTCGGGAAGGAAATGGCCGACAACCCGCTCAACATGATCTTCGTACCCATGAAGGACGCCGTCAAGCCGTCGTTGATTCAAACTGTGGGGATCACCAAATTGGGAGTTTATATTGAGGCTAGCAACGGTTTTGGCCAGAAACCTGATAGCATTCACTGGGATCATGGCATTGGATCAGCTGAGGTAAGTTAGATTTAGGAAAAGATTTTCGTTTTTTAATGAAATTTGTTGTTTGTTTAATTGGATATGAATCACATTTTACTAAAATATAGATTGGTCAACTGTCGACAATCCCTCCAAAGCAACGTACGCACGAGGCAATTCGTGCGTACAAGGCGAGGAAGCGAAACCTCCCCCACGAGGCATTTAAGGGAGGCTTCATTCTGGAAAAGATCGCGAAGCCTCTCTCAAGAGGGGAGATCACTCTAAAGAACACGAATGTGGACGACAACCCTTCCATCACCTTCAACTACTTCAGCCATCCGGCTGACGTGGCGCGTTGCGTGGATGGCATTCGCCTCGTTGAGAAACTGCTCAAGTCGAGCAAGTTCGCCAACTACACGCAGATGGACAGCCAGACAGAGGAGAGGCTGCTCAACATGAGTGTTAGGGCTAATGTGAACCTCATACCTAAGAATACTAATGATACAAACTCACTAGAGCAGTTTTGTAAAGATACTGTGCTCACAATATGGCACTACCATGGTGGATGCCATGTTGGGAAGGTTGTGGACCGCGATCATAGGGTTCTTGGAGTCCACGGGCTTCGTGTCGTGGATGGCTCCACCTTTTATCACTCTCCGGGGACTAATCCTCAGGCCACCGTCATGATGATGGGCCGGTAAGATTGTACTCACTATGCTCATCATGCGCCATGCATCAAATTATTTATTTATTTTTTTTTTTATGTAGGTACATGGGAGTGAAGATGTTGAGAGAGAGATTGGGGAAGGCAGCTGGAGTGTGAAGAGCTTCATTTTGTGTTGCTGAAGATATAATTGATTGTACTAATTTTTTAGGTTTCTATTGTTGTTGGCTACAAGTTGTATGTGCAGGGAGAGAGAGAGAGAGAGAGAGAGAGAGAGAGAGAGAGAGGGCCTAATTTGAGGATATGAATCAATTGCTGTAATTGTTGTGTTCTGTATGACGCGCGTGTCATGTTGTTATTAATTGCTAGTATTTGTTGCTAATTTTCGTGGTTACTCAACTTTGATCTTCTATTTTATCGTGTTTATTATCTAAATTTTTTATTGCGTAATTACACACTGAATATTATACAATATGATATTATATATTTTATGGCTTACGATAATAAAAAATAAAAAATAAAATGAAACAGAAAGTAGATTATGACTGTTATTAGTCTGAGTTCAAGTGATATCCTCCATCCTAATATTTATGTGTCAACGCATGTCTCACTATTAAAGTATTAATTTAACAATATTAATTATATAAATAAAAATCATATTAAAGCTCGGTTAATTAAATTATAAATTACCCTTACATCTACCAAATTCTTGGAAATAGTTCCTTACAACTTTATAAAATTTTAAAAATTATTATAGATAATATACGTCTTGTGATTTTCCCTAGTTTACAGAATTTATTAGTTTGTTGAAGGAAAATTAATTTAGATGTCAGTTGATACAGTTATCAACATTCACATCAATCCATTTTACACAAAATATGAAATAATAGTAGAAGTTTGAACTTTGAGAATTTATTTATATATATGGACCATACCTCAGGCCCCAGGGGTGAAATCTGTAATTAGCTTTACAAAATTCCAATGTTCTTATGGTATAATTTAATTCGTCATTATCTGTACTGATTAAATATCAGTAAAATGAAATACGAGATTACTTTTACCATTTTGCCATAAATAATTATGGTCCACATTTTATCATAACTCCATAAGAAGCGATAAATTCTTTTAAAAAAGAAAAAAAAATAATAAGATATTAAAACTAGCTAGTAAAGTAGTCGACAGAGGTCCAAAGAGTTTTAAGACTATACACATATAGGAAAAGGCTACCAACGAATTCATTTAAAGCCATCATTGTTAGATGCTACTTCCATTTTTGTGATTATCATAAGAAGTTGTGAAAAATCTAGTTAGATCCCATCATAATGATTTGTTTCACCAATTTGAAACTAGGGTTCAACAACTCATGTTTAGACCTCAAATAGGATTTGACTCTTGAGAATTTTTTAAATTTTTTAATATATGTTGTTGCTCTTTTTTTCTCCCAACGTAATTAAAATTCGAATATACTATCTTTGAATTTTGTTGTAACTCTACCAATTCGGTCACATCATCGAAGTAGAATAAAAGGAAATACAAGGAATATTCGTAATTTTGAGTCGAATATTTGATACGTATTTGGCAATAGTTGATCACAGAACGAGCGTTAAAGTGTATATACATATTTTTCGACATATTCATGTGTCGACTTATGATGGGGCTGTGTGACTTGATACGACTAGAGATTAATTTCTGATTTGGAATTTGAGTGTTGGAAATGTATCAGTTTTGCCCACCAGTACTTGTTTTGACCTATATTAAACATCAAAGAATAGAGATTTAAATCATTTTCTCTTTTTTGAAAATTAATTCTTACAATGATCCAGTTTATATATCGGTCCTGCTTTATTCTAGATTTTGCCTACTTGACTGGCCCATAAAGTGAAAGCCCAAATAATTTGGGCCTGTGTCTGCTAGTTACAGAAAATTGTTTTGCCGATATGAAATTTTATATCTCTCCTAATATACAAAGTTATTTATTACTATTATGATTGAATACTAATAATTATCCAGCTTCAAGTTTTACGAAGAAAAGAAAATGCTTCATGTTTATAAAACATACTCAAAATTACAAAGTAGATTAATGAATTTATTGGAGACAATATTCAAAGTTTCTAACGAAAAGCTATCCATTTAAAAAGCTAAAAATAGGAGATTGTGAGATACATACATTCATACATATATATATTTAACTAGTAAGTAGCTCGACGTGAAATAATTTTATGTTTTAATTTACGTGTATACATTTTAAAAATAATTTTATATCGTATTTAAAAGTTGTGATATTGTTCGCGTTAATTATTAATCAAACTTAGAAAATTAATTTTATTTCACGTATCTAAATTTATTGATGGTCCCTGAGCTGGGTATTTGGTGTAGAGGGGGGGGGGGTGAATACACCAAATAGATTTTTCGAAACTTTTTCAAGTTAAATCACAGAGTTGGTGAGCTCAGTTATCGATCCAGCTGGGGAGGGTCAGCTGGGTAAATAACTCAGCTGGCGGTGCGGAAAGTGGTGGTTTGAAAACTTAGCTCGGTTACTTAGAAAAACTCAGTTTGAAAAGATTTACTTTATGTTTTCAGCTTAGTCAAGTTGTGCAACTTTTAGAGAGACACAGCTGTCTTTGGAGAGCAGCTGTGTGTGCAGTTTTGAACAGATATGCAATGATATGAAATAGTTAGTACAAAACTGAATGTAAAGAGAGAGTAAGAAGCACGCGAGTTTTTACGTGGTTCGGAGTAACACCTCCTACGTCCACGACCAGGTTCACTGGTAATCCACTACCACTTGGTTTCCAAGTACCAAGCAACTTCACAACTCTAACCCGAGCTGTGTTCAAACAGTTTGCGGGCACTGTCAAGCCTACACTTTCGGTTCCGGCATCGAAGAACCTAACCACTCGAATTACACGCTTCGAGCAAACGTACCTTTACCTAACCTTTCTGGGTTTGGGTTTGGGTATGGGGTTCCAACTATGAACGAGTTCTTACAATTAAGAACTTTAGAGTATGATGAACTCGTTCGAAATCTAGGCTTAAGATATACAAAGAGTTTGGCCTAGGGAACAGACGAAAAACTAAGCAGTTTCTTAACTAGAAATACTTTAAGATAAAGTGTTCTTTGATCTATGGAGAACTGCTTGAGAGCTTTTGAAGGAATGATGATTTCAGATAATGAAAGCTTGTAGAGAGTTTTTCGTATCTGATCCTGAGGTTGAAGACGGGTTTATATAGGTAGAGATTCAAGACTAGCCGTTGGAGGAGCCGTTTGAATCTTACCTACTCTTCTTAAATACAAGATCTGCCGTTGGGCGTATCTGCACCTGTCTTCATTTGTGTCACATCCTAGGTTCTGAAGTCTAGGATGCTGATTTGGCAATCCCTCATTGGTCGAGGTAGGTTGACTTCCTCTGATTCCGGGATCTTCTGCCTTTAGAGCTGGCTTTTGAATTCGTAGCCGGATCGTTTTGAAGTGAAGTCTTCGAGAGATAGTTCCCTTTGTTCGTATACCGGATCGGCCGTGTTTTGAACTCAGCTCGAATTCTCTTCAGCTTGATCGGGCTCTGCTGGATCACTCAGCTGAAGGTTGACGCCTGCTGTCTTTTGCTAGCTGACTCCAGCTGTAAACACAGCTGGGTCGACTGCTGTCTTCTGCTAGCTGACTCCTGCTGTAAACACAGCTGGGTCGACTGCTGTCTTCCGCTTCCTTAACCTGTAAGCCTAGAAAATCTAAAGCTCAAACAGGCGAGCTGGAAAACACTATTTAGGTTGACGCGATCATCTATTCGGTTGGAGAATCAGTTGGGTTTTGGTATCAAATCGAAACCTTATAATTTTCCCAACAATTTCCCCCTTTTTGATGATGCCAAAACCTAACTGAGACAACTTATGACGCAGAAAAACTTGTGTTTTATTAATGTAAGAAAATACATTATAACACAGGAAAAAGAAAGAAGAAAAAAAAATCTTCAAATCTTCAGTCTTCAATCCTTCAGTCTTCAATCCCAGTTGGCTGGGTCTTCTCTTCTGCATCCGTTGCTTCTTTCTTTTGACTCGTCTCTTCAGCTGATTCTGATCCAGCTGGTTCCTCTAGCTCAACAGTTTGCCTCTTCTTTGACTTGTCTCTCTTCTTTCTTACTTCCCCCTTTTTGGCATGATCAAAACAGGGTGGGCGAGATACACCATCGGCTGTTGCGATGTTTTAGTTTGGTGAAACTGTGGTTTTCAGCTCTGAGCAGCGAGGTTTGGAGTCTAAGTGGCTCAGCTGTTGTATTAGCTGGCTCTTCTTCAGTTGCATTAGCCTCAGCTATGATTGTAGACACAGCGTCCTTGGCCTGATTCAGCTGGGGCAGTCCAGCTGAGTGCTTGGAGGGATGAGTTGGCACGGGAGATAGCATCTTCTGAGTCGGGCACAACTTCATTCCTTGCAAATTTTGCTTCTTCAGACTTCTTAGATTGAATGAGAAAGTCTGATTCAGCACTTGAGGGACTTGTATTCAGCTCATATCATCATCATCCAGCTGTAGGAGATCGTTGGCTGGGTGATGTTTCTCATTTGAGCTTGGTGCAGGGACTTGAGCATCTTTCATCGGAAGATCTCGAAGCTGGTGTCCCTGTGGAGCTGAAGGAAACTGAGGAGAAGGCGGTTGAAGTATCCCATCTGTCTTGGGGTTTAAGCCTGGTTGATCAGCTGAAATACTCCGTTGCAGTATTGGTGACGATGATGTTCACGCAGGGGCGTGAACTTCTCCTCCACCGTAAGAAATGACCGCTTGTGGGCCTTCTGCTCCTTGGAGAGTGATTACGAATTCTCTCATAATGTCAGCTGGCTTCTCTGCTGACTGACTGAGCACATTTGACTTGAGTTCTGTATGAAGACAGTGCTTCAGTATATTTTGTCTCCTCAAGTTGTCTCCGATTCCCAGCTGGGACGGAGATAGATGCATGCTGCTTTGTCTCCTGCATCTTTTTCTGTGCCTCCTGTGGTGGAGCAAGAGCTTTGTCATGACTGCTCTTGAATACTCCGGCTTTATCAACATCTGGTCCAGGTCTGTTGACGTTGATTTTTGCATCCCAGGGAGTTGTATGTCCCGTTCTCTCTTTTATGATGAGAGAAACAGTGGGGCTGAGGAGGTCTTTTTCCTTTGACATTCCCAGAAAGTTTTCTGTACCTTCCTGGTGAATGACGTCTTTGAGCTTTGCAGTCTCTCACTGCACTGGCCTGGATATGTCAAGGGACTTCACCTTCTTTTGGACTTCCTTCTTCTTTGAAGTTCCTGAGAGTTAAGCAACTCTTATCTTGAAGCTTGGACAGATTCTTCAAGTTTGATCGGCTTCGGGAGATATCTTTCTGGATTCCATGTTCTTCTTCTGCATCTTTTGTTAGTAGAAACACATAATACTAATTGATGGAAATAAGAAAGAATGCCGAAAAACTTTCTAGGGTTGGTGCGTATATCTTCTAGCATATTTAAAGAGTTTTCTTGATAAATGGACGATCAAGATTTGTCTATTGATAAGAAGATCTACGGCTGGGAGTGATTATCGCGACATATTAATTTCTTGATTAGAATATGTGAGTTAATGCACGAGAGAGAACGGTTGAGGCGTTTTGACTTTTGCCTCGAAACTCCCATTATTCAATTCTTTGCAGACTTTTAATTAAGATTGATTAGATATGACAAGATGTGAGTTGACAGAAAAACAGAGTGAGTAGATGTAATTAATGTTGTTGCAAACCTCTCAGCTGATCATTGTAGTCAGCTGATACCTCTGTTGAGTGGGTGTGCTGGGTCATTGTGGTTCCAGCTGATTCCCCCTCAGCTGAATAATCCTTTACTTTCAGCATCTGGTTTAGCTGAATTCTTTCTCAGCTGATATCAGTGACGTTGATTCTGAATTTCAGTTGTCTGCTTGCATTCACTCGGGTCCGCTTCCGTTCACTGGTCTCGTTTCCGTTCACTGGTTCGTTTCCATTCAGCTGGGTAAAGCATCGTCTGGGTTGAGAAGTCCAAGTAATCCGCACAGCATTTTGAATCTTGCTTCTATCAGCGGTTTTGTGAGAATATCAGCCCGTTGTATGTCTGTGTGAATTTTCTCAACAATCACATCCTTCTTTTCTACGTGATCTCTGATGAAATGATATCGTACGTCTACATGCTTGCATCTTGTGTGAAGTACTGGATTTTCAGATATTGCAATAGTACTTGAGCTATCACAAAAGATTGGAACTTGACCAGTTTTCACTTCATAGTCATCCAGCTGATGCTTCAGCCAGAGAATTTGAGAGCAGCAGCTTCCAGCGGCCATATATTCTGCTTCTGTCATGGAAGTTGCGACGCACGTTTGCTTCTTTGAAAACCATGAAATCAACTTACTTCCTAAGAACTGACAAGTTCCTGAAGTTGATTTTCTGTCCAACCGATCTCCAGCGAAGTCTGAATCTGAGTATCCAAATACCGTAGATTGTCTTCACCGGGTACCATGTACCAACATTCGAGTTCCTTTGAGATATTTGAGAATGTTCTTGGCCGCTTGCATGTGTGCTTCCTTTGGATCAACTTGAAATCCGGCACACACTCCGATTGCGAAAGAGATGTCCGGACGACTTGTCGTTAGATACGCAGGATCCTATTATCCCTCCGTATTTGCCGGAATCAATCGACTTCCCTTCGGGCCTGTGTTCAATCTTCCGGTTGGTGTTCATTGGAATCTTTACAGTTCTGCTGGATTGAACTCCATACTTGGCGATCAAGTCTTTCACGTATTTGGATTGATTTATGAAAATCCCTTCTGATGATTGCTTGACTTGAAGTCCTAGGAAGAAACTCATTTCTCCCATCATGGAAATTTGGAACTTCTCTGACATCATCTCTCCAAATCTTTGGCATAAGAAGCTTGATCTTGATCCAAAGATGATGTCGTCTACGTAAATTTAAACAACCAGGATATCTTCTCCTGACTTGATGGTGAAGAGAGTTCTGTCTACTGAGCCCTTTCTTGAATCCTTTGGATACGAGAAAATTTGACAAAGTGTCATACCAAGCTCGAGGTGCTTGCTTCAATCCATAAAGAGCCTTCTTTAGCTTGTAGACTTTATTTCCTTCTACTTCGAATCCTGGAGGTTGTTCAACGTAGACGTCTTCTTTGATTTCTCCATTTAAAAATGCACACTTCACATCCATTTGATAGACCTTGAATGTGTGATATGCTGCATAGGCGAGAAAGAGTCTTATTGCTTCCAATCGTGCTACTGGAGCAAATGATTCTTCGAAATCAATTCCTTCCTGCTGAGTGTAGCCCTTGGCAACCAGTCGAGCTTTGTTTCTGATGACGACTCCCAGGGTATCCAATTTGTTCTTGAATATCCATTTGAGTCCTATGACTTTGACTTCTTGAGGTCTGTCGACCAATTCCCAGACACAATTTCTGAGGAATTCGTTTAGCTCTTCTTGCATGGCGTTGGTCCAAGGCACGCTCTTCAAAGCTTCGAGAATTGATTGAGGCTCTGGCACTTGAGCTACGTAACACGCCATTAGAGCTGTGTCTTCATCATAGACCGTCAGTTCAAGCTCTACTGAGAGTTGAGCTGTGTCAGCTGCTTCTTGATGATCCGATAAAGCTTGAGCAGCTGAGCTTCTGGTTTTGACTTGGTCAGATGGTTCTCCGATAATTGCTGATGATGGATGATCTTCAATCCATCTTCTCCTCTTACGAATTTCTTCTTCCAATTGATTGATGCTTGACGTGGCTAAATTTCGTCTGACTTATATTTTGAAGAGACTTCTGTAGAGGCTCATCTGGAGATGGAGCTGTGGACTCAGCTGTGTTTGGATTCCCAGCTGATGATGTTCCCCCTTGATTTGGCGTTGAAGTTTCTTCTCGGTTTCCAGCTGGTGGAGCTTCTTGGTTGATTTGAAGTTCCTCATCTGGCTCATTGTCCCAAATTATTGGTTCGGCTAGATTCCTTATTCTATTCTCTTGAGCTCTTGTCTGAATCAATCTTAAAGATTCTCCTTTGCTTCTTCGTTTGATAGAATCTCTATATTCGAAGGAGGATTCGTCAAAGGTAACATGTGGAGTTACTTCGACTATTTGAGTTCTTCTGTTGAAGACTCTGTATGCTTTACTCACAGCGGAGTAACCAAGGAATACTCCTCGGTCTGTCTTCTCATCGAACGTCTTGAGCTGTGTCTTTCCATTGTTGAGGATGTGACATTTGGATCCAAATACCTTGAAATATCCAATGTATGGTATTCTGTTATTCCATAGCTCATACGGTGTCTTTCCTTGCCTTGATGTGAGTAGGGAGCGATTCTGAGTGAAGCAAGCTATGTTGATTGCTTCAGCCCAGAACTTCTTTGGAATGGCAGAGCTAGCTAGCATTGAGGTAGTTGCTTCCTTGAGAGTTCTGTTTCTTCTTTCTGCTACACCATTCTGCTGAGGTGTGCGAGCTGCAGATGTTTGGTGTTGAACTCCGTTCTTCTCGCAGTAATCATAAATAGTTTCATTTAGAAACTTCGTTCCACGATCTGATCTTATTGACATTATCTTGCACTCCTTCTGTGTTGATAATCTTTCCAGCAGGATAGACAGCTTAGTTCTGGTTTCGCTCTTCTGGTACAAGAATGATACCCATGTGAATCTTGAGAAATCATCCACAACGACCAGAGTATATTTTCTGCCATTGAAAGCTGCTGGGAGTACTGGGACCAAAAAGATCCATGTGAAGAAGTTGAAGTACTCGATCAGTTGACTGAACTGGCTTGAGAGAGAATGAAATTCTTGTCTGCTTTCCTTGTTGACACGCGCTGCACATATGACTTTTGTCATATACTTGATCTGGAATTCCATTAGCGAGCTGGTTCCTAGCCAGTTTGTTGATTGTCTTGAAGTTGAGATGATTCAGCCATCTGTGCCACCTACCGACTTCATTGTCTTTTTGATACAAGACAAGTCTCGGAGGGCCGCCGTTCCGAACAAGAAAGTACATATTTCCTTCTCTTTTCCCTCTTAGGAGTATCTGCTTGGTTTCCCTGTGCTTCACTGTGCATCCCTGAGCATCAAACTTGACAGAAAAACCGTTGTCGCAGAATTGGCTAATGGAAAACAAGTTATGTTGCAATCCTTGTACATAAGAAACATTTGGGATTATAACATTTCTAGTTTTAAATGTACCATAACCTTTGGTTAGGCCTATGGAGTTGTCACCAAATATTACTTGTGGACCTGTACGCTCGATATACTCCTGGAGTAGATGCTTTAGGTACGTCATGTGCTTGGAACATCCACTGTCCAAGTACCATAGCGTTCTCATCGACTCCTCAGAGATGCGTCGATTCCTTTCAACCTAAACAAAAAATTAAAATTCAGGTACCCAGTTTTAATTGGGTCCTTGTGGGTTAGACAGAGATCCTTTGACGACCCAGATCTGCTTGATGACTCGAATTGGGTCATTTGATCTGATAATTCTCCCAGCTGAGTCGATATACACATTCTTTGTGTTCTTCTGTTGTTGCTGGCGGGGTATTGATCTCCGTATCTTCTTGTTTTGTTGGCTGGATTTCTTTTGGTTTCCAGCTGTGTGCCTAGCTGAGACGTTCCTTTGTCTCTGCTGTCTCATGTGATGCTGTGGCTGGAAATGATCATCCAGCTGATACTCGTTTGAGTGGTATCCAGCTGGGTATCTCTGATAGCTCGGTTGATATCGATCAACGTGCTGGTGCTGTGGCTGGTATATGTAAAATCCAGCCTGTGGTCTTCGTTGAGGTTGAGCACGTTGCTGTCTGAGTTGGGCTTGAGGTTGTCGCACAACTAACCTTCTTGATGTCTGCTGTGTTCTCGACGGAGTTTGAGACTGTTTCACAGCTGTTCTTCTTGACGTCTGCTGTGTTCTCGACGGAGCTTGAGAATGTTTCACAGCTGTTCTTCTTGACGTCTGCTGTGTCCTCAACTGTTGATGCTGACTTGCTGGGATTGGAGGTTCGTTTGCACGTACAAACATTACTTTTGTTCCACTTGTGGAGGCAATGTTTGAGGCATCCTTTGATTCGTTGTATCCCAGTCTCGCTTTGAGTGCTGCTGGACGCTGAGCACTAATAATCTCGTCCATTGTCGACGTGGCTTTGATGAGAGCTACTATCTTCTTAGATAGTACCTCTTCGGTGCTTTTCAGCTCAATGATCTCAGCTGACTTCCTTTCCGATTCAGCTGTGACCTTTTCCACATCTTCTATCAGCTGTTTCTTCTCATTGTTGAATTCCTTCATCAGCTGATCTTGTTTCACTATTTTGTCTCTTAGTAAAACGATTTCCTGTTGGAGCTGAGTTGTATCAGCTGCGTCTGATACCTTTGTCTTTTCCAGTTCCGTCTTCAGCTCGGCATTCTCACACATAATGACGTCAAGGATCTCTTGAAGCTCCTTGGAATCGTTCATTACTTTCTCTACTAGACTCCAATCAGGTAGACCAGATTCTGAGTCCTGTGTAGAGTGTTCGTGTGATGGTGAGATGTTAGACAGATTTAGAGTTCGAGACGTTACCTCATCTTTATCGATGCCGTCTGTTTGTCCCATGAAGCATGTATCCCAATCAGGTTCATCATGGGCCATCAGGGCTTCTTCTTCCGAGTCTGAAAATGGCATGTCATCCATTTTATTGCACTCTGATTCTTCATCAGCGATATAAGCTCTCCTTCTGTCAGCTGCCTTAGCTTTTAATTGGTCTTTGTCTTTCTTGGACAGCTTTGGACAATCTTGTCGGTAGTGTCCTGGTTCCTTGCAGTTGAAGCAACCTTCTTCTGTTCGTTTGTCAGCTGACTTCTCATCAGCTGTTGCGTACTTATCTCTGTAAGTCCTTGCGAACTTCTTGTATTTGCCCTTGCTGGTGTTGAGTCTGTTATAATTTTTCACCATCATGGCAATTTCTTCAAGTAGATCAACGTGCTGGTGTTGTTGCTGGTATCTGTAAAATCCAGCATGTTGTCTTCGTCGAGGTTGAGCACGTTGCTGTCTGAGTTGGGCTTGAGGTTGTCGCACAGCTGACCTTCTTGATGCCTGCTGTGTTTTCGACGGAGCTTGAGAATGTTTCACAGCTGGTCTTCTCGACGCCTGCTGTATCCTCAACTGTTGATGCTGAGCTGCTGGGATTGAAGGTTCATTTGCACGTACAAACATAACCTTTGTTCCACTTGTGGAGGTAATGTTTGAGGCATCCTTTGATTCGTTGTATCCCAGTCCCGCTTTGAGTGCTGCTGGACGCTGAGCACTAATGATCTCGTCCATTGTTGACGTGGCTTTAATGAGAGCTACTATCTTCTTAGATAGTACCTCTTCGGTGCTTTTCAGCTCAATGATCTCAGCTGACTTCTTTTCCGATTCAGCTATGACCTTTTCCACATCTTCTATCAGTTGTTTCTTTTCATAGTAGAATTCCTTCATCAGCTGATCTTGTTTCACTATTTTGTCTTTTAGTGAAACGATTTCCTCATCTTCATCGATGCCGTCTGTTTGTCCCATGAAGCATGTATCCCAATCAGGTTCATCATGGGCCATCAGGGCTTCTTCTTCCGAGTCTGAAAATGGCATGTCATCTATTTTGTTGCACTCTGATTCTTCATCAGCGATATAAGCTCTCCTTCTGTCAGCTGCTTTAGCTTTCAATTGGTCTTTATCTTTCTTGGACAGCTTTGGACAATCTTGCCGGTAGTGTCCTGGTTCCTTGCAGTTGAAGCAACCATCTTCTATTCGTTTATCAGCTGACTTCTCATCAGCTGCTGTGTACTTGTCTCTGTAAGTTCTAGCGAACTTCTTGTATTTTCCTTTGCTGGTGTTGAGTCTGTTGTAGCTTTTGACCAGCATGGCTATTTCTTCAAGTAGCTCTTCTTTGCTCATGTCCTTCTTATCCTTCTTCGATGACTCAGCTGACTGTATGTATGCAGATTTTTCAAAGTTGGCTCTGAACGCAATCTCCTTTGTTGCAGGTGTCAGCTCTCCATCTTTTTGATTGCTTGAAGATTCTTTCATTGTAATCTTCAAGTTGTACTCGTTGGCTTTGAGCAGGGAGTATAATCTTTCAGTTGAAAGATCACCTAAGTCACTTCGACTTTCGTGTACCACCTTGTAGGTGTTCCATTCAGCTGTGAGTGCTGAAAGAACTTTTAGATTCTTTTCTCGCTGGGTGTATTTCCCAGTTCTGATGGTTTCTATCTCGACCACAATGTTTGAGAACCTTAGCTCCATCACTTCGATGGACTCGTTGGCTAGCTGCTTGAAGTTGTCGAATTTTTGGCAAGCTATTGTGAATTTGTTTTCTTTTATCTCCTCCGACCCTTCGCATAGTTTTGCTAGGGTTTCCCACATCTCCTTTGCGGTTTCGCAGTTGATGATTTTGCTGAGGTAGGCATTGGAGACCGTTGAAGATATGGTGTTCCTCGCAAAGCTGTCTAGTCCAGCTTGCTTCTTTTCTTCTGAGGTATGCTCACTATTGGGCTTGGGAATGAGCTGATATCTTGGTTGTTCGCCATCTTGAGTTGGGACAAGCTCGTTCCCTGATTTGTAGATGATGATGGGTCCGTCTGTGATGACGTCCCACATCATATCGTGATGCGCACAGAGAAAGCTCTTCAGTCTGAACTTCCATATTGCATACTCGTCTACCGAGAAGGTGGGAAGATTCCTGTTAAGATAAGAATCCATAGAAATATGTTGTATGTAATAATATGAGTTTTTCTGAAAAACGGATCTGTTCAGTTGACCACTGACACAGAGTTTCAAGACAAATCTCTTGATTCAGAAACAGCGGTCGTTTGAACCACTGCTCTGATACCAATTGATGGTCCATGAGCTGGATATTTGGTGTAGAGGGAGGGGTGAATACACCAAATAGATTTTTCGAAACTTTTTCAAGTTAAATCACAGAGTTGGTGAGCTCAGTTATCGATCCAGCTGGGGAGGGTCAGCTGGGTAAATAACTCAGCTGGCGGTGCGGAAAGTGGTGGTTTGAAAACTTAGCTCGGTTACTTAGAAAAACTCAGTTTGAAAAGATTTACTTTATGTTTTCAGCTTAGTCAAGTTGTGCAACTTTTAGAGAGACACATCTGTCTTTGGAGAGCAGCTGTGTGTGCAGTTTTGAACAGATATGCAATGATATGAAATAGTTAGTACAAAACTGAATGTAAAGAGAGAGAGTAAGAAGCACGCGAGTTTTTACGTGGTTCGGAGTAACACCTCCTACGTCCACGACCAGGTTCACTGGTAATCCACTACCACTTGGTTTCCAAGTACCAAGCAACTTCACAACTCTAACCCGAGATGTGTTCCAACAGTTTGCGGGCACTGTCAAGCCTACACCTTCAGTTTCCGGGTACTGAAGAACCTAACCACTCGAATTACACGCTTCGAGCAAACGTACCTTTACCTAACCTTTCTGGGTTTGGGTTTGGGTATGGGGTTCCAACTATGAACGAGTTCTTACAATTAAAAACTTTAGAGTATGATGAACTCGTTCGAAATCTAGGCTTAAGATATACAAAGAGTTTGGCCTAGGGAACAGACGAAAAACTAAGCAGTTTCTTAACTAGAAACACTTTAAGATAAAATGTTCTTTGATCTATGGAGAACTGCTTGAGAGCTTTTGAAGGAATGATGATTTCAGATAATGAAAGCTTGTAGAGAGTTTTTCGTATCTGATCCTGAGGTTGAAGACGGGTTTATATAGGTAGAGATTCAAGACTAGCGTTGGAGGAGCCGTTTGAATCTTACCTACTCTTCTTAAATACAAGATCTGCCGTTGGGCGTATCTGCACCTGTCTTCATTTGTGTCACATCCTAGGTTCTGAAGTCTAGGATGCTGATTTGGCAATCCCTCATTGGTCGAGGTAGGTTGACTTCCTCTGATTCCGGGATCTTCTGCCTTTAGAGCTGGCTTTTGAATTCAGAGCTGGACTGTCTTGAAGTGAAGTCTTCAGAGATAGTTCCCTTTGTTCTGTACATTTGGACTACCGTGTTTTGAACTCGGCTCGAATTCTCTTCGCCTTGATCGGGCTCTGCCGGATCACTCACCGAAGGTTGACGCTCTTGTCTTTTGCTAGCCGACTCCGTAAACATACGGGTCGACCGTTGTCTTCTCGCTTCCGACTCCCGCCGTAAACACACCGGGTCGATCGTCGTCTTCCGCTTCCTTAACCTGTAAGCCTAGAAAATCTAAAGCTCAAACAGGCGAGCTGGAAAACACTATTTAGGTTGACGCGATCATCTATTCGGTTGGAGAATCAGTTGGGTTTTGGTATCAAATCGAAACCTTATAATTTTGCCAACATTTATTATTAGGAATGACAATGGATCCGGTATACTCATTCATTATGTATTTTCTAAATCTAAATTTGTTTATAATTTTTCTACATGTTCGTCCTAATCTCAGATAAAATAGTGACTTTACTGTACATACGCATCTCAAATCCGTTGAGTAATACTCGATAAAAATATGAACACTCTAAGTAAAATTAATTAAAATTAGTAAAAATTCTTCTTTCTATGTTATTTGAACCGTCTCGTTTTATGCTAAATTACTCGATAAAAAGCTAAACAAAGTTAATATTAATTAAAATTTGTAAAAATTCTTCTTTTAAGTATATTTGAACCGTCTCGTTGGTTCATGCTAAATCGATATCTCTAATTTTTGCCAAAATGCGGAAAAAAATGTTTACATCTTCAATGTAATATTAATTAAAATTAGTAAAAATCATTCTTCCTATGTTATTCGAACCGTCTTGTTGGCTTATGCTAAATTACTCAATAAAAATCTAAACAAAATTAATATTAATTAAAATTAGTAAAAATCCTTCTTTTTAAGTATATTTGAATCGTCTCGTTAGTTCATGTTAAATCGATATCTCTAATCTTTGCCAAAATACGGAAAAAAATATGTTTACATCTTCAAGTTTTTTTGTTCTTTTCTTTAGCTACATATCTCACATTTAATTCAATGTATATATTTTCAGAAAACACTAATCGAAGTTTTTAGAAAAATATGAATGAATAAATAAAAGGATTCCATGTAGACATGTTGATTAAATATATTTATTTAGTCTTCATAGAGAGATTTTCATTTACAAATTTTCTATGGATTATTATATAGTATGAATTAAGAATATATAAAATAAGGATTTATAAGAATGCATTCCGAAATTATTATTATTTTAATATGCATAATAGAAGAAATTAATTAAATAGAGGGATAGATAAATATGAGATGTGATTAATAGATAAACATGTGATATTTCAAGAATATGAAATTAATAAAATTTTAATTAATAAAAATAAAAATTAGAATATATATGAATTAAAATTAGACAAATTACCAGAATAAAGAAAAATCTGAACGGAGCACCGTGGAGGGGTCAGCTTTATTTTCGTATTAGTAATAGATTCAACTGGTTTTGTCTTTTCTTTTTTAACCATATTGTGTGGATAAATGGCAAGCAAATAATTAGGTGAGGGAGGGTGTAGGGTTACTCTCTCACTTGCTTTCATAGGTTACAACAATTCACCAAACCTTTGATTGGTTTTCTTTCCGAGCATTCGAGTTTGGTCCGTAAAAAATGTTAGTGAATCGAGTTGAGTTGATTATATATTTCAAAAATATTTGAAGACTACAAATGAATTGAATTTCAAATTTGCGAGTTTGAGGCTTTCAGCATACTTGGGGTAATTTGATTCTTGCGCTTAATTTAATGTGTTTGAATTTTATTGACCCAAAAATACATAAATATATATATGCATTTGAACCAGACAAAGGAAAATATATCAAAATTAAAAGTTCAACTAAAAAAATTGAAGATAAATAACATAATAAACTATATATACACACACTACACAAGTAAAAAAAATTAACAAAATCTATGTATATATAGAGTACAGAATTTTTTTAGGCCACTAAGTATAGGCGTTTTGCAAAAATAGGACAACCTTTTGCGGGCTTGCAATTTTAGGACAAAATTTCAAAAATTAAGCATTTGCAGGCCAAAAAAAGCCCGATCGGGCTAAAACGCACGTGTTTTGCACGTGATGGTATTTTTCTCGGCCCGATGATGATGTGGCTGCCAACTAAGTGCCACATCATTGCCATCTCATTTTTTTGGCCTACAAATGCTTAATTTTTGAAACTTGTCCTAAAATTGCAAGCCCGCAAAAGATTGATCTATTTGGTTAAATTTGAATTTCTCATTTTATTAATTGTTTGGTCTCATGTCTTATATATATTATGTGTCAACTATTTGTCTATAACTTATATATAAGTTGGATTTTTATTAGATTTTAGTTAGATTTATCGAAGTTATGATTAGAGAAAGAAAGTTGGACCCCGACACCATCATTCAAAGTTCTGGCTTCGTCAGTTCTTACATGTACTAAATTTAATTGGAAAGAATGTAATGTAATTTAATCATAAAATATATTTAATTAACTTAGACTTACATTGTTTTGCAGTTTATATGATCGTGTAAGCAGTAGTAATTTGGACAAGGTCAGTTTCCTCTCCTCTCCAACCAAAAAAATTAAAAGATCCACAAACTAATTAAGAGTATTTGTGAGGCTAAAGATCTCAAGCTCAAAAAATTCCATCAATGCCTTTTAAGTCGAATTTGTCACACTTGACTTTTCAAGTATGGTTCCTTACATATGGCTAGGAAGCTATTGCGCAAAAATATGAGTTTAATTAATATACACATCGGGTAGTGGATCGTGAGTTCACACGTCTAAAACAAAAAATGTACTTTAGCATTCATAGAAAAACAAATCAAATCCTACTAGGCCTACCGATTCAAATAATATGGCTAAAATTGTAATTTTGTGATCTTTTTTTACGGGATCAATATAAATTTACAATGAAAAAACAATTTTAACCTTAATGAATTTTAACACCGATCAGATTAAATCGCACGTGTTTGTCATTGAGCTCATTTATGCGGCTTGATGCCTATCGGCTGCCAAATAAGCTATCTAATCAGCACTTAGTGGAACCCAACGCTGACTTGACTGCCACACATCTCTCTCTCTCCCCGTCCACCTAAGCCACCGACCGCCGGCAGTGGCCACCTCCACCGCCGACAACATCCTTCACCCATTTTTCCTCTCTCTACTCTCTCTTCCTCACTATCACCATCTCTTTCTTATCATTCCTTGGAGTACAAAGTTTTTTTAGGCCACTAAGTATAGGCGTTTTGCGAAAATAAGACAATATTTTGCTGGCTTGCAATTTTAGGACAAAGTTTTAAAAATTAAGCATTTGTAGGCCAAAATACGTGGCACTTAGTTGGCAGCCACATCATCACCGGGCTGAGAAAAATACCATCACGTGCAAAACACGTGCGTTTTAGCCCGATCGGGCTTTTTTTGGCCTGCAAATGCTTAATTTTTGAAATTTTGTCCTAAAATTGCAAGCCCGCAATAGGTTGTCCTATTTTCGCAAAACGCCTATACTTAGTGGCCTAAAAAAACTTTGTACTCTGTATATATATATGTGTATGTAAAGTTTCTATATAAATTTTTTTACTATACTTTTTACTGAAATTAGTTAATGTATGTTAGTGGATAAAAATACCCTTTTAGTACGGCGGATGCTACCTCTTAACTGTTTTTAAAAAAGTAAAAAATACGTAGGGCTAGTATGGCCAAATTAACATTGTTGAAAAAGTAAAAAATACGTAGGGCTAATATGGACAAATTAAATAGTTGCATTTTTGTTATTCAAATTGACTAGTGAAATTTTAATAGGATCACAATTTTTAGATTTTGGGATAAATATGAAGGTGTATTTGGTATTTATCCTAAGAAATTATAATCTTTATCCGTTTACAGTAGATTTATGAAAAATTTGTAAAAGAAAATGGACCCCAACCTTAGGTGAGCTGGATACATCTATATAAGTTAAAATAAAATATTCCTTTTAGTTGGACTCACGTTACAATTTTGCACTTTTCCTAATAAAATCGACCCTCATAACTGATTTAAATAGAGTAGATTTAATTAATTTGTTAGGTAATGAAAATTGACTTCCAATTTGATTATTTTAATTCATTGAACACATATTGATCTTCGCGTTATTATATTTTCTTCTATGGGTTATTATAATTTATTTATTTCTTTTAGAATTACACCCACCACGTAGAGATTAGACTTCTACACCACACGCATGTGGAATTCAAACGTACCCAAGAACTCTCGATTTCATATAAAATATTGTAATACTGTAAATGAAGATTATTTTCTATAATGAATGAAATGTATATGACTACTTTAATATGTGAAGTATGATTAATCTTATTTAATTACTTGCTAATTTAATTTGATTTTGATTCTATATATGTGATTGTTAGTTTGAATTATAATATTGTAGAATTTTTTTTTGGTAGAAAAATATTGTAGATTTATAAAGTGAGCTTTGAAACATTTAGGTCAAATTAAAGTTTTTATTTTTTGAAGAGAATTAGTTTCAATTATTTTTTGTTTTGTAACATGATCTGTATGTTGTCAAAATGCTTATAATTAATTTTTTTTTTAACGACTTTCAATATACCGATAAATTGATCAATTGGGTTGTTTCAAATATCACAAATAAAATTTATTTTATTTTATTTATTTTACTATTTTAGTAAATATATCACCAGTTGTAATTAGAAATAGGTATAAGTATTTTTGTAAAATAGGCAATTAATTAACTCTAATGGTGTGAGTAACTAAGCATTAGTTAAGCAGTTTCTCTCTCCTTAATTTCTCTCATTTCTGTCTTCATATATTCTTCCAAAACCTTCTTCCCGCAGTGGCGCTCTCTCTCTAAAAACACACTAATTCTCTCTCTCTCCACATGACAGACAGAGTGTATCCAGCAGCAAAGCCAACCGCCAACGGCGGTGCCGCACCCGCCGCCGCCAATGGCGGTGCTAACCCTACATTCCCGGCGAGCAAAGCTCAGCTCTACAACGCGACGCGTCCGGCCTACCGCCCGCGGCCGCCGCGGCGAGGCTACCGGCGGAGCTGCTGCTGCTCTCTCTGCCTCTGGATGACTCTTCTAATCCTCCTCATCCTCCTCCTCGCCGCCGTCGCAGGCGGTGTATTTTACGTTATCTACCGCCCGCACCGGCCGTCGTTCTCCGTCGCCTCGCTCCAGCTCTCCAGATTTAACCTCACCGACACCGCCGTCACCTCAGCCTTCAACGTCACGCTCATCGCGCGCAACCGCAACAGCGAAATCACGTTCTTCTACGATCAGACTTCGGTAAGAATTCTCTCCGGCGGCGTCGACATCGGCGACGGATCGTTCCCGGCGTTCACGCACGCCAACAGAAACGTGACAACGCTTAAGTCCACTATCTCGAGCTCGAACGCTCCGATCGACGGCGCCGCCGACACGACGGCGCTGAAATCTAGCGTGAAGAGCAGGAATCTGCCTCTTGAGATACAGCTGGATACGAAGGTGAAGGTCAAAATTGGGAAAATCAAAACGAAGAAGCTGGAAATTAGGGTTACGTGCGAGGGAATTAAAATCGCAATCCCGACCGGCAAAACGGCGTCGTTCGCAACGACTTCGAAAGCCAAGTGCAAAGTTGATCCGAGAATCAAGATATTCAAATGGACTGTTTGAGATAAGATTTTCATGCAGAAAGGCGTGAGAAACAGAATACATATTTTTTTGTTGTTTCAAATATTTTTTTATTGTTGAATTTGTTCTGTGTGTTATTTTGGTGATTTTTGGGATATGATTTAGTAGTTTTAAATCGCCGTATATACATATTTTATGTGTTTTTACACAATTAATTGAGTTTTTTTTATCGTTAGAATTTGTTTTCCGAAAGTCTAATTTTAATGGGTTAAATATAGATTAAATTCCGTTTTTAATTGAAAATTTAGTTAGATTTGCCCACCTTCGGTTGACTCGGATATGTAATTTTTTGCGCGAAAATTAAATTGGGGCCAGAAAAATTTGGCATGTAATTACGACAGTTAAAATAATTCTAAATTGCTAGGTTAACTTTAGGGGTGTACAACTAAGCTTATTTTAAACATCAACGACATTACTTATTTATAGAAAGCGCAGCTTTTGTATAATGGATTATATATATATATATATATATATATATATATATATAATGTATATAATATTTAAAATATTCTTTTGATTTATTTACAGATTACGTTTGCAACGCAAATACACGTGGGCGGCATTTAAATTGTCAGAGATTAGCATAAAATACAAAGAATGAAAATTATTTTGGATAAATGAACAAAAATTATTGACACCATGTGAGAATATGCTTAGCTTAATTACCTCCTTAATTACTTTGCTTTGGTGTTTAGTCGTTTTCTACCTCTTTTAATTATTGGAAGAGTATTCCAAAAATCATATAAGAATTAATAATTTCACAATAATTTTGTTTCGCTGTATGTTTGGAAATATTTTTACACACAAATATTATAAATAATAATTAATTGCAACCACGTTATGTATAGTAAAGTTTCGAAATAATTTTTTTTACGAAAGTTTCGAATATATTAAACACTTAATAAAGATGGCAATTTTTTTCGCCCCCACTTTGGCTAGTTGTCTCTAGTTTTTGACATTTATAAGACAATAATTTTTAAGACGATCTTCATATAAATTTACAATATATGTCTTATGTTGAAAACGTATAAACTTTATATGCTCTATTAATAAGAAAAAAAAATAATTGAACGACTTTTAATTGGATTGAACTAGTTCATAAGTGTAGATTATAATAAATTATTAAGAGACTCACTACTTGAGACAGTTTGATAGGTCGATCTCGACCCGTTAGACTGTCTTGTACTCGAATCTATCATACAATTTTTAATTTGAATTATTATAGACCGTAGTCATATACGTCATATCATATGATAAGTTTTAGTTTGTTCTAAAAATCTTAACGTGCCAATTAGTTTGGTACAATTTTTTGTGAGTTCTTAATATAGCACTAGAATTAAAAAAGAAAATTATGAAGGAATAAATTCATAAGTATATCATTGAATTCTTAGTGGTGGTCAATTTATTTGTGAATGAAAACGATGTGATTTATGAGAGCTGTCACGTTGCTGTGTTCACGATTGTAATGATTAAATATGAAGAATTAAAAAAATTCTAACTGGTCCACGCTAACACTTATTTTATTATTTATTTTATCAATGATGAAACTTGTACTTCAATTCACAATCAAGAAAATCAAACCCAAAAGAAGAAGATAAGTCTTTTTCTTATGGCCTTTTGTCATCTTCACAACCAAACCCGGCAACTCCCGTATGGAGCATTTTTCTTTTTTATTTATATTTATATTTTTATTAATTCATAATTGATATTATATATATAAGATTATAATAGAATGATTTAAATAAGATACCAGCACCAAGATCGTGCGTGGTAGCATATGTTGCAGAAGTTCAAAATCAATGGTGCAAAATTGTTTTAAATATATAGCACACATTTATTTATGTTTCAAATGTTGTGACATCTCTGTTTAATACACATGCACAAATTACTATATCGTACTCTACATGCTACTCCGCCCTCCATTTTTTTCAAGTGTCCCATTTTGAAAAAATGTTTTTTTTAAGGAGGCATTTACTTTGAAGGATAGGATAGATTGATAAAATATAGGATTGACTATATGAAGGATTAGATGATCAAACAAGTTCAAAAGTAATCAATCCATCAAAGTAAGCAGTGGATTAACCTATACTATTTTTATCTATCTATCATATCACCCAAAGTAAACACCCCCTAGATGTTCTATTTCAAAATTTGAGAGAAAATGATGATAAACAATTCTTATTTTACCTTCTCTTTAATAATTATGGATCAAATATAAATTTTTATACTTTCTTAGTATTTGTATTTTTTTTTAAATGGGACACTTAAAAAACGGAGAGAATAAAATTCAAATTAAAAATTGAAATTTATAATCCTCTCTCTTTCTTAGGCGCTAGGCCCCACTATATATATGTTGCTTCTCTTAATTATTACAATATGCAGAACAAAAAAAAAATCACAACACATTTCCTCTGAAAAATGTAGAGCGTGTTTAGTTTTAATTGAACAAACAAATCTAAGGTACAATACTAAATAAAATGTCTGCAACTAATATTTATATAAAGATTAATTTAATTAATTATAGCTCTACTCGACTTCTTTTGGTGATCATTTAAAACAAGTCATTTCTCTCTCTCTCTCCGTTAACTAAGGTGCTAAACGAGAAAAAAAAATCAGTAAAAATAATTTAAAATAATTATACAATTATCTTCAGAATTTATTCCCAATATTTTCTATTTCATCTTGAATATATGAAAACTGTCCATCTTCTTCCTTCAATGCGGCGTTTTCCTCCCTCAAAATGGCATTGTTACTGCAGCAACATATATCATATTTAATTTAATATAAGTAAAAAAAATAATAATTAATTTTCTGTGCATATATTATTTCATGTATTAACTAAGTGCAAGTTGAACATATATTCATAAAATAGAGATCGAGATGAAACATGAAACAATCGAAATGGAGAATCCACTTCGGAAATGGTTCGTATATATTAAAAACATATCTATAAACCAATTAATTAGATCATTGATCGTTCAATTATCTATGGTTGTCATGAAAAAATCACCATCGTAATATATAAAAAAATACTATATTTTTATATGTAAACCAACCCAATTATATTATCATATCATAATCATACTGCATGAATTAATAACCGAGTTATGTATAAGGAAAGAAAGTATGTAATATACGTTATTATCAATAATGTCATATTATATGAAAATAAGATGAAATTCTAAATATATAGGGAATTTAATTTTTTCTTTTTTCGTTTTTTTTTAAACATATATCCTAATTTCTTTCAAGAGTGAATTATGTACTAAATGCCAAAGCCTACAAGGTGAGTAAACGACTAAGACTATCATAATTTAATATAATGCACAACAACGTAACCTTGCAATTTAATATAAGATGTATATAATATATTGATGAAATGAAAAACGAGATACGACACCATATATAATAATTAATTAATTGTTACATACGACCTTTTCAATATACGTACCCAAACAACATGCATCAATTAATTTATAATATTGTAACAAATTAACAAACCTTGGTAAACTTCCATGGAAATCAAATTTGTAACGATCATCATCATCTTCTTCTTCTCGTGATAAACTATCAAGAATAATCTTCAAATCTTGATCATGGTCAAGATTGAATGATGATGATGATGATGATTCTGGATGTGCAGGCACATTCATCCCATCCATGCAAATCCATGCATTCCCATCATTTATAGCCACCGCATCATTCTCCCTCCATTTCGCATCTCCGCCGTCCGGGTGAGGCGGCGCCGCCACCTCCTGCTGGCGGCCTGCGGCTGCGCGGCAAAGATCGAGGTGATGGAGCACGATCTCGAGCTCCGCCGTGGCAAGGTCGATCTGCTGCTGGAGGTCTCGTATGATCCGGTCGCAGCCGCCAACGGGATCGGCGGCGCGTGCATCGGATTGATAAATGATGGTGCGCATGGCGGCGTCTTTCGCCGGCGGGTCGAGGCGGCGGACGATCTTGACGATGTTGCTGACGCCGAAGAGGCGGTGGGCGTTCAAGAATTGCCGCTGGCGGTCGTGGGGGAAGTAGGGGGCGAGGATGCAGTCGGCGGCGCACTTGCGGCGTTGGTACTTGCAGGCGGCGCAGGCTTGGGCGGCGGCGGCAGCGGTGCGGCGGTGGGTGGTGGTGGGGGTTGTGGTTGTGGGGGCGGTGATTCTTTTGTTGTTCATGAAAATGTTGTTGGATTGCATGTCTAATTATTTATATGGTGGTGTTTTGGGGGTGTCTAGTGTGTGTGGTGTGTGAAATATCGGTGGCGGGAGCGGCTCCGGCGGCGGCGGGGGTGGGAATGAAGATAGGGGAAAATGATTTTTATGTTTCTTGATTGAATTAAGGCTTTATTTTTTTTGTGCTCCTCTCCTTTATTTTCTCGTAAATAGGAGTCAATATATTCAAAGACTCAAAGGTCGAGAAAACAAACGAGTCTGATTTTTTAATACTAATAAAATTAAATGTCGAATTTACTTTTCTTTTATTATTTGTGGAAAACTATTTGAAGTGTGTGTGTGTGTGTACGTATAAATGAATCTTACCTAGTCCAAATTTTCTCAAAATGACCAATATATGGTGACTGAATTATTAGTTACAATCTCCAAATCTAGGAAGAAATATATATGAGATTAAACAACCACAAAGTCTTGTAAATTAGTTGAATTTCTGATCTTTTGTAGTAATGTGTAACTGTGGTTCGATTCCACTCCTCCATAAATTATACATTACCCAGCGAAATGTCACATTACAATTGTATTTTACTTTCTTTTCTTTTCTTTTTTTTTTGGTTGAAAAAAAAATGAGTAACTATTTGGACATATGAGGCCCAATTAGAACCCATAGCCATTTTTCCAGTGGGCCCAAATAGATGAGCCCAATAGACCATACGGCGTCGTTCGAGCTCGATTCCAGGCAGAAAATTAGGAATTGGAGAATCAAACGTATAAGGTATACAGAGGAAGAAGCTGAATTGCGAAACTCTGTTGACAAATTTTCAACTTTTAAATTCAGGTTAGATTCTACAAATATGCTTCGTTAATTTGCTCAATTGCTGGTTATTTATTCATTTGATGGTTCGGTGATTTTTCATCCTTTTGATTTTTCAATATAAAGGTTATACCTTTCTCATTGATCTGTTCCAATCATGATTTGTGCTCTGTGTGTGCGTAATATATGTAAATTTTTGTTACTTTCCTGCTGTGTGCGCGCGCATTATTTGTAAATTTATGTTACTTTCGTCTTTCTGATTTACTGTTTTGGGGGATTTTAGACGCATTACGGCCAACAGCCTTTTCTTGTAAAGAATCTGATTTGTGAAATAATCTTTGATTGGATGTTGATTGATTGGGTGAGAAATTGAATGCTGTAAGCTTTCGAGTTGATTTCTGAAGCATTTCAATTTGTAGAATCCCGCTGTGATTTTGTAGGGTTGATTTGGTTAGGTTTCGGCCCTCTAATTGAAACTTTGAAATGAGGGTGCAGGTCACAAGTGTTGGCTTGAAATGATAGAAACTTCGTATATTTATTTAGAATGATTGTACTCTGTGTGTGTGACATTGCAAGTCTATGCAATTATGGATCTTCCTGGAGGAGATCATGAGTGAGAGAAATTGGATTCTTGCACGAATAAGGGGATTCGGATGTTTGTAGTTGCTTATCTGTATATACAGAAAACAGCATTATACTTGATAGAATTGATGAAGTTAGGAAACTGATTGAAAGGAAGATAGATTTAACTTTTTGTGTGGATGATTTGAAGCTATGTTTTAGTGTTGTAGGTAGATTGGAAATTAGATTCTTGCACGAACAAGGGGATTCGGATGTTTGTAGTTGCTTATCTGTGTATACAGAAAAAAAACATTGTAGTTGATTCAATTGAGTGAAGTTGGGAAATAAACTGTTTTGGAAGAAGATATATTTAGTTGTTTCTGTGGATTATTTGAAGCTACGTGTTAGTCGCATAGGTAGATTATAAAATCCGGTATGGGTGGTCGGATGCTTGGGTTTTTGGTATGAATGTGATCTTATACTGGGATTAGGATGGCATACCAATCAGAGGGTAAAGAGGTGAACCAGGTGGCATGTAGCTCAGTGTGACCCCTAGAAATGTATCGATACATTTGTTGAACGGTTGAGCCAAAATGTATGATGCAAGGACTGGTCAAAGATAGTCTTGAATGATCAGATTAAGTCGAAAAGATCAAGTCGTGAACAATGTGATGATAAATTTAGCAGTCTCTCCTTTTTGAAAATTTGATCCTTATATATCCTTAGCATGTTTTTGGTCGCTTTCCTCAAACTACTTTCGGGCTTTTATACTATTCTTTGTGGAATGAACACTCTTGTTATGGTACCTGAGGCATTGCTTGCTAAAGTTGATTCTTGTTGCTCGTAATCTCTGTGTAGCTAGCTCCCATCTTCCATCCCGTATTGTTGATAATCCATCACAATACGAGCTAATTAAGTTCTTGTTGTGGTAAACAGAACCTGATCAGCATGTTTTGTTCTGTTTTATCGATTTCAACATATCAAGTATAACTCAAGCTTGCTGCATTGTCAAAACAATTTTTTATTGTCATTTTGGTTTAAAGCTAGAAATTGCATTTTTGTGAAATTCATTATGCTAGCCTTTAAAGTAAATAAAATCTCCATTTTTATGCTTCCTTCATCTATACCGCGAATTTTTTCTCTATTCTGTTAGTACAAATTACTGATCTAAGCTAAGCGATTTTAAGGTCTTCATTGCAGATATCATGTCGGTGAAACCAACAGTTGCATTACGAGCTGCACTTGTAGGAGGAATAGCTGCATTTGCTAAAATTGCTGGTGCAATGAAAGCTGCTGGTGGAGTGAAGCTTGGCGCGGCTGCTGCTGCTGTGACTGCTGCAGCGTCAGCTGCTGTTTCCGGGTCGAAGCAGGAAGCGAAGGATACTCCAGCACAATCTTCAAAATGACATCTTGAAGCTGCAAAACTAAGTTTTTCCATTTTAGGTTAGAATTTTGGATATGCTGAAACTTTTGCAATTTTTGCAATAAATTATGTAGCTTACAAAGTTATTAAAATATTGTAGCATAACAGTCCCTTGCAGCAATTAGTGTTAGGTTGTTGTAATCTGCTGAGGGATAAACATGTGAAGAAATTTTGTGATTTACTGATTACTTCACTCGTCTCTATGTCCGAAGACGGCACTTAGGGATGTAAATGAATCGAGCTAAATCGAACACATTGTTCTCCTAGATTTTTATGTTTATTATTTTTTTGATATTGGTGTTGAAATAGAAATTTTTGTTTGATAATAGGTTGGAATTGAATTTGAACAATGAAGTTTAATCACGATGATGCAATAGAGAATTCGACTTGTTGAAAGTTGTGATCTTCCTTCAACAAATACCCATTTCCTACCCCACCAAAAAAAAAAAAAAAAAGTAAGAAGTGAACTTAGTGAGACTTATCAACTAGTAATAGTTACTACTCTCTCTACCATCTAATAAATGTTCTCAATCGTTAAAATTCACATATCAAGAAATTAATAAATTTACTTTCTTCGGTCCTAATTATCGTGTAGAAAATTTTAAAAGTAAAAAAATTACAATGATGACAAAAATAAAATGAGAAAGATTGACACCGTTATACAACATTCTAAACAATATATAACCTTCAATAAAAAAAAGTACTTGAAAATAGTACATTAGAGTAAAATAAATCTTAAAAAATTGCAAATTCAATTTTACCTAGAATTTTAATTTTAGAATGGTAAAGTTGATATTTATATATACGACTTTTTGGGATAAATCCATCTCATTGGTGTTAAATAATTAACAAAGATCAATTAATTCGGACACCATTAGTTATAAATAAGCTCACTTCTGGATTATAAACATGGCAGCGGAATCTGGATTATGATAACACTAATTTATAAAGGTACCATCATTATGCTCTCCATCATTATCTTTATGATTAAAATTTTCTAACATGTCATTCAATTGAGACATATGCCTAATTATTTATAAAATGAATAACGCTTTTTGTCTGTTTTTTCTAGTCCTTTTGCTATTTTCTCCCATATTCAAAGTTCAAGGCGCGCGGAAATATTAAAATATTAAAGTTTTTAGAATACTAAACTCGACTACTTTAAATATCTTAACTTATTTTTTTTTTAAACCGACTTGCAAAAACTACATTATGCTACTTTCTTAAAACCACGATTCTTTCTGTATTAAATTTCAATTTTAGTATTTAAAATATTATTCAATTGATTAGTTTATTCCACACAAAAATTTGTGTGAAATTAAAATTCTTGACACGGTCTTACATGAGATTCCCCTTTTTTTACCATATTTTTTCTAATATTTAGGTATCACATGTCACACCGTGTCCAATTAGACAGAAAATTTAATGTATTATTATTTTTTAAAAGTAAATTTAACATATTATTAATAATACATTAAATAACGAACCGAATATTTTCCAAAATTAAAATCTAAGAAGGTAATAATCCCAATTGAAAAATATAAACAATATTAGCCTTTTGGGAAAATACTCCTTTCGAGCCTATCTCCCCTTCGTCGAAACTCATATATCAAGAAAGTGTGGCAAATTTATTCTAATTATCTCTTAATTATTGTTTGAAAAATCAAACAATTAAAGAATTTGCATTGAGAACATAGACAATAATGAGAAGTTTCATATTATTTTTTATAAAATTTCGAAATATGATACTTATTCCCGACAAATTTTAGTTTAAAAATATAACACTTACTCGGGGCACACGAAGCATCATAGATAGAATTATTACAGATGACATGGACACACACAATACAAGTACAATTATGTATTACACACACAAAAAAGATATATATATATATATATATATATAGGGAGCGGATCTGGTAAGAACTTATATGAGAACGTAAGAACAATTCATTTTTATTACATCGGAGATGCATAAAATGCAGAAACTAAATGCATAAATATTTTAATGCATAAAATACAATAACTTAATGCATTAGCATTTAAATGCATAAATTAGAGTAATTAAATGCACGGTTAAATCTGGACCGTAGATCAACAAGGATCAAGGGTCCAGATTTGTTCTTATTTCTTATCTAAGAAAGTGTTCTTATTTGATCCGCGCTCTATATAGGGATATATATATATATATGTAATATATATATATATATATATATATATATATATATATATATATATATATATATATATATAAAGGGAGAGACAGAAGTGATCCATTCTTGGGATTGAATCCCACTTGCACCAACAGCAGGAATCAAACAGCATCTCCCATCCTTTTTGTTTTTGCATACAAACAGCAAAATCTAACCATATTTTTTATCTTTATTTTTTCTTACACATTTTCAAGAATATTTTCTTATGAAAGAATCCTATGCTTTTTTTTGTACCTCAACCACTATTTCACTTTTGATTTTCCAATAGTCAAATTCTTTGGGATATTCAAGATTTACAGAACCACAAAAAAAACAAGAGCAAACACTTAAAAAAAATATGTACTATTTTCTAGATTAAATTTCAAGATTTTTCTTGATTCCGATGTACTTATCTTTGTGTAAAACATTCTCTGCAACTCCTGTTTTTTTTTTCCCCTCTAAATTTATTTTTAGGTTGAAAAGAGATGTATCAATTGAACTTTCTTTTTCAGACTGATAACTTTTTCACTTTCCATGAACTTGAACAAGATTTGTGTGTCACCATCCTAAAAATGGTTAGACTCTTATGTAGGCTTTTTTATTTAAAATAAAACTTTCCAATATCATGCAATCAATATAGGAAATGGTGCAATTACACATTTGCTCCAAGCAAGAGTGACCGTCGAACTTCATAATCAGCATATATACATTGTAATAATAATAAAAATATTAGAAATATACAAAATAAATATAACATAACATTTCAAGAAACTATTTATAAGAATCTTAACTTTTGTTCTTTCAACTCCAACGTAATACTTAAGGTTATTCTTGCACGTTAAACTTTTCCAGATCGAGCTACCTAGACCACATCTATAAGTAAATACCCCATATATATATAGTTCCAAAAAAAATAAAATTGAAAAAACAGACTTTCTATTTCAACAAATTTCCCCTCAATATTAATATAGTATTATGATTTATCAATAATTTCTCCATATATAGCTACACGAAAAATTTGGCAGTGCTCCCTAATCATTTAAACTAATAATTGAATAACAACTGCATCAATTGAGTTAGTAAAAGCACCAATCTGAGACAAAAAGAAAACTTATATATATAATAGTAGCTAGGGTTTCAAGTTTCAAAATTTGACAAAATGGTCCAACATTGATAAACAAAACTAGACAAAAATTGACTTAAGCATCGGAGGGCTGGGACAGTCCTGACACGTATCACTGCTTGTTCGTGATACGGGTCAGGGCCCAACCTGTTTAACAGTCGGGTCGAGCTGGACCGCACCAACATCAATCGTGACGAGAAGGGCCCAACCTTACCAAGATTTGGGGGTTTGGTCGTGATTTTCTTCACAAGAATTATTACTGTTGATGCAGCTGTCAAAACCAGTCAAGCTTAAAATGTCGTTTTGAGACAATGGCCTTAATCCTAGGAAATCCCTCGTCAAATTGTCATGACCTTCGTTGCCATTTCTGCTGCTAAACTGACCGCCAGTTGCATGGATTAATCTCTGATGATCTTGGTCGAAGTCGACGTGGCTGAATCCTGGCCCTTGATAGAATCCACCATTGTTCATCATCATCATCTCATGAACCAGAGAAGGAGGAGGAGTGGGGCCGCCGCCCCCGCCACCGCCCGTTGCTCCGCCACCTGTCATTGCGGCAGCTTTATCTCCGTATGAAGCCAAGCCATGGACAAGCTGATCACGTGACGGGCCGAAACCGTCTGTCGGGCGAGGCCCAGCAGTCACGTGATCGGCTTGGTGGGGCCTCGTGAATGCTACACCGACGTGCGATGGAAATTGTTGGGAGCTGGATTTCGCCCCCATTTGGGCCGCCTTCTGCAGCAATGCGGTGGCGGAGACGTGCGGCGGTGTTTGGTGGTAGTGGTGGTGGTAGGGCGGGAGCGCGGTGGGCCCCAGGCTACTGCTAGGGTTAGGGTTTGTGTTATGATGATGATGATCATGATTTTGGCGGAAATCTTGATTTTGGTGAAAATCTTGAAAGATTAATGATGGGGTGGTGGTGAGGTCAATGGGGGGTGGCGGGCCCACACTAGGTCCAATGATTGATGAGCAAGATAGCCATGGTGGAATTTCTTGTTTTAGGATGAGATTTTGATGATGCTCTTTCTTTATTGAAAAGGGTAGGCTAATATTTGTGTTGCTTAGAGAATTTTGAGCATATTGCAATGGGTAATTGTTGTTTGATCTAACACTTTCTTGTGCTAGAGCATCACAAAAGGCTCTATGCGTGATAAAACTATCTCTCCTGCAACAAAAAATAAAATAAAAAATCAAGAAATAAAACACATGCACTACACATATATAGTAATCATTAGTTTCTTGAAAAGGCTAGCTCTAATTGTATAAGTCATGGTTAATTATGAATCCTAATTATAGAGTAATCAGTATCCAATAATTAATCATTAGCATTAGCATAATCATATCAAACTCATTCTCTCTCTCTCTCAAATCAGATGCTCGTAGAATGACATCATCAGTATACGAGTACGTACCTAGAAAAAAGGGTTCCACACTCGCATCTGTACTCTCGGGTGCCGCAGATTTTGGAATGTGCTTTCCAATCCGATTGAACTGCGTATTTCTTAGAACATTTCTCACACTTCCACTTCTTCTCGCCATGTTTTCTGTAGAAATGTTTCTTGATTCCAGTTAGATCTCCCAACGCCCTCGAAGGATCATGATGAACACATCCGATTTCTGGGCAGATGTAAACTTTTCTTCGAACTTCTTTGTTCGATTTCTGCTTCAATTTCCATGGCAGATTATGGCCTCTTCTGTGCAGCTGCAGATTTTGATCTCTTTTGAAACCTTTGTTGCATACATCACACACAAATCTGTTTGTTGCCAGAAGGGTTCTTGGTGATAAAGCTATAACTTCAGCTCCAGGGTCTAATTAGAGAGAGAGAGGGAGTTATGTGTTGCATGTTCTAGAAATCTAGAGAGAGAATCTTGAAAACTAACCTGGATGGCCTGGTTGATTTCTCTTTTTCTTGATTGGCTGTCGAGAGATGCTACTGTTTTCATTATTTGAAGAAAAACTAGCTTCACCAGATGCACAAGTCAAATTTGACATGTTTTCTTCCATAGTGTAGCTGCTTAACATACGCTGTCGAAGCTGGACTGTATTACTGGTGCGACCGAATCGAGAATAGCCCAACTTGAGAATCAAGTGGCCTAAGGCCTTGAATCATTCTTTTTTCCCCTCTAGATCTTTAACTAGATCTCAAAAAAAAATTATTTTTTCTTAGATATAAGAGAGAGAGATATAATTGAGATCTAAAGAATAAAATACTAACCTTGAGAAACGGCTAAAGTAGGTGAAAAATGGTGCAAGTTTAATTTTGTTTCTTTGTTTGAAACTCTTCCAAAAACTTCAACCACTGTCTTCTTGATGATGGCTTCTTCCTCCTCCTTCCCTTTGGATTCACCACAGACGACAACCCATTTAGAGAGAGAGAGAGAGATGAAGCAAAGCTATCTGTACATACACTAATTCACCATCATGTATCAATGGCTTTTTCTTAATAAAACCAAGAAAATCCAATTATAGGCATGCATGTAAGAACAAACACATAAAACTATCTTCAAGCATCGGAGTTTTCTCTCTGTACATTAATATTTTTTTATATTGGAGAGAGAGAGAGAGGAAAAAGAGAAGAAATGTGGATGGATGAGAAGGAAGCCCTGCAAAATCCTCCAACTTAGCCCAAGGAAAAAAACAATATACAGCCCTACGGCTAAGTCTGACGTGCACTTTCTGTCTTTACTTTTGTTCTGTCTTCTCCAAAAATCCCACCTTTTCTTTCTTCCACTTATCTCCTTTAATTATTTTACAATTTATATATAATAATAAAAGAAAATTAAACCTTTTTTCAGCTCAAAATTCAAATACTGGATGACATTAATTCTGCTTATTACTTGTAACTTCAGTTGTATTAATTTAATTACTTTTTATATATGGGGGGTTTTTTTTATTTTACTTTTTATGGTTAAAGCTTTATAAATGAAGTAAATGGTGGAATATGTCTTAACGAACAAATACATAGTGTTTCGCATATGTTTCGTCGTGCAAATTCGGTAGCTCATAATCTTTCTTGGTTTGTTTCTTTTTCTTCTTCTAGTGTTAACTGGATTTTGGATTATCCGACGTGGTTGATAGCCATTGTTGTCGGAATTTTTTTTGTTTTGAATAATAAAAGTATCAAGTTTTCCCCAAAAAATAATGACTAGGTGAATCTTAGTCTTGTTTGGATATATTTCACGTGTGTGCATACATAGCTAATTAATGATTTTTTTTTAAAATTTCTCTTTCCAATTCATTTTATATAGTGGGAACGCTAGTAGATCTTTAATATATACAACCTCATGTATAAATAGAGGTGAATGTGGATGAGGTTGTTCTTACTGTACAGTTAAATCCAAAATATTGAAGTACTTTTTTCATGAATAATTATTACTTTTTTTCAGAATAATTATTGTGTGTTTTATCCAAATATATCCAAATCTTTGTGTATAATTAAAATTATTAAAGTCAAAGTCACAAATTCGATCTTTGTCATGGTATGGTCCTACACGTACAAACTAGTTAGCAAGTCTATATATCAAGAAATTGATTGATTAATAAACTTTATAAATTTTAAGATCGTAAACAAAAGATTGTTTTTTTTTTCAAATTATACAATATAATTGAGATATGATTTTATCAAATTTCTTTTATATATTAACGAAATTGTCACTTTTCCAACTGTATTACTCCTTGTAATAATTAACACCAGTATAAACTCTTGGGATACTTAAGATAATGCATGTGACAACTTTATAATAATAGTTCATATTGTTAAAATATCTCATATTAGTTGGAGGTGGTGGCATGAGCCACTAATTTATATTAGTGAGGTATCCCTCTTTCTTACAAGATCTTTAAAGGAATGAATTGAACTCAATATCCATTTCTAATATTCCCTCCGTCCCCTAAAAGTGTGTGCATATATATTTAATTTATGGTGAGATATATATAAAATATTAATTGAACCACACTAACATGAAGAATCTAATCTATAATTAAAGATCAAAGTTAGATAGGAATTATGAAAAAAATACCTGATTTTGTCGCTTTCTGATTTTTTCTTCATTGATTTTGTTTCTGAAATGTTTGCCCTGCTCATCTCAAGCTAGTCCCAACGTGCAGCTCATCTGCCACAATAAAAAGAAAATTAAAATTTATTTTTATGAACATATGCAATCCCTAAAATTGATATAATTAATAAAATAAATAATTATAGTTTCATAAAAATAAAAATAATTACGGGCCTTACATAAAGCATAAATGCAGTGTAAAAATAATTAATTATTTTTTCCTTCAAATGTTGCAATTTTCTCTTTCAGTTCGTACATAGAGTTAATTAATTCCATTTTGACAGATGATCTGATTCGTGGAACAAACAATCTCGTGAGTTAAAAATTATGAGTTGTATTGGGCTTGTGTCAAAATAAAAGGAGATTGTTTGTCCCACATCGATTTTATGATCAAAGGTAGGAACTTCCTAATGCTATTTAAGAAGCCTATATATCTTTGATGTACATGCACCAAGTTATATACTTTAGTCTTTGTGTTTGACTCAAGGTAAAATTCATTGTCTCGGGTTAGAGAACATGTGAGAGTTATTCAAAAACTTGTAATAGTGTAGGGTTATCGAGTTTATATTGCTGGGGTATCGAGTTTATATTGTTTGGTGTGATGGGTCGAAATTTTTTCTTCAATTTTAGAGTTTTCACTTTAAATTCTTTTGTTGTTGATTGTTCTTATTTTTTCCATCTTATTTCTTGTCTTCGTTTTTCCTCAATTAATTGTGATATGGACGTGATTTCCTAACAAGTTTGAACGTCAATACCATGTATCTTGAATGATTCTATCATTTTTTATCAATAATGACTGTGAATAGTTCTAAAATCAAATAAAAATATAATCATACAGAGTTGATTCCAATAAAAATATTAAACGCCATTTGCTGAGAATAACGTTATAAAGGGGGAATTATACAATATATATTACTAATATAATTGCAATATTCTCTGATCCTATGAGAATAGAATTGGGCTGGGCTATTCAGCAATCAACATTATTGCTTGGGAGATTGGGCGCCTATATAAAATAACTATATATATATTAGAATAATTTCGGTTTTTATTTTTTCAAATTACATATTTTTGCGCTATTCATTTATTTGATAATAAATTTAAGAATATTCTATTTCATAAGAAAAGTTTGATTTTTCTAGTAGGGTTTAGCCGATATCACATGTGTCTTTCATTTCTCTAGGACCACCGAAATTGACCATTCATAAAAGTATCGTGTATATATATATATGAATGAGTTACTATAAAAATTATTCCTCCCGTGAGAATTTGAGAATATGTTTAAATCTATATATCTTCATGCTTAAATATATATATATATATATATATATTCATGGCTTTGAATAATGACAATCATAGATCATACAAAGATCAACGGTTCAGATTGGTTCCTATTTTCCACACTAGAAATAGTTTCTATATGAATCAATCCCTATATATATATATATACACTTTTTTTTTTGAGAACATTCGCATCTTAGATAGAAAAGTTAAATTATACATCTATTACTAATACGAAAATAAAGTTGCCCCCTCCATGGTGCTCCGTTCAGATCTTCCTTTATTTTGGTAATTTGTCTAATTTTAATTCATATATATTCTAATTTTTATTAATTAAAATTTTATTAATTTCATATTATTGGAATATCACATGTTTATCTATTAATCACATGTCATATTTATCTTTCCCTCTATTTAATTAATTTCTTCTATTACACATATTAATGATTCACTACAAAAAAATGCATGTTTACCAACTATTTTTACCGACGGAAAAAAGGCGGGTCGGCTATTAAGAACTTACCGATTGATTAGCCGTCGGTATTATTACCGACGGAGTTATCCGTCAGTAATATCTAATTAAAAATAAAAAAACAAACTTCCGACGGATATATTCGTCGTTAATTACCGACGGAAAGTTTGCCGTCGGTAATTAACGAGGTATTTGTAAACAGGCGAAAAAATAATATTTAATGAAAAATAATAATTAACGACGGATTTATCTGTCGTTAATTACCGACGGATTAGTGTCCGTCGGTAATTAACGATGGATAAATCTGTCGTTAAACATAACCCGGGGAAAAAATAATAAATTAATTATATATAGTTACCGACAGATTTATCTATCGTTAATTACCGACGGATGAACTTCCGTCGGTAATCATAATCAGAAAAAAAAATAATAAATTAATTATATATAATTACCGACGGATTTTCCGTCGGTAAATCTGCGATATACCCAGCAGCCCTAATTTCTCCCTCATTCACCCGTCCGCCTCTCTCTCTCTCTCACTCTCCTCCGCCGCCCGCCTCCCACCGTCTCGCCGTCTCGCCGCCGTCCTGCCCCGTCCGCCTGTCTCTCACTCTCTGCCCCTGCCCCGCCCCCCCTGCCTCACCGTCGCGCCACTGTCCCGCCCCTGCCTCGCCACCGCCCCGTCCCTGCCTCCGCCTTGTCTGTCTCTCTCGCCTTGTCTTGTCTTGTCTGCCTCGCCGCCTCTCTCGCCCCGCCCCTGCCTCGCCGCCGCCACCGGCGCCTTGCTGCCGCCGCCTTCCGGGTTATCCCATCACGGTATGCACTATCTCTCTCTCCATTTCTATCTTAATTACTGTCTTTGTCTCTCTCACTGTCTTTTTCTCTGTTTCTCTCTTTCGGCCCAAATTTGCAGTTGCCACTCCCATCATAATTGCAGCCATCATCGCCGGCTTCTGCAATGGTCAACCCTCCAAGTTAGTTTTCCTATCCCGTTGTTTCCAAGTTAGTTTTCATAAATAATTAGAATTTTAATCTAGTTAAATTATTGTAGTTCATGAATTGTGTATTTGTTCGATTATTTACCAATGAAATATGATTTGAATAGCATGAGTTTGTTTGATGTTGAAGTATAAGTATAAATAGCATGAAATTTATTTATGATGAAGTATAAGTATAACATGCAGTATAATTGATAAGTGTAAATTAATTTATTGTAAATAGAGAATGAGTTTGTTTTATGATGATGATTTAATTGTATATATAGTGTAGTTGTATAAAATGATTTATTTATAATAAAACTTTATAGTAATTGTATAAGTGTAACTTTGATCTATGATGTTAATAGCATGAGATTGTTTTAAGATGTATATATTAAAGTTTGTAGCAATTGTGTAAGTATAAATTTGGGATAGATGTAATTAATTTCTTAAGGATCTACTCCCATTGGGATAGAAATTAATTACATCTTAAGGATCGTCTCCCGACAATGTGATATTATTTATTTATGTGAATATATTATGTTGAAGATCGCGTTATTTATGATTTATAAGTTGGGGATGAACTTAGAACTTTGTTGGTGAAAGATGTAATTAATTTCTTAAGGATCTACTCCCTTTGGGATAGAAATTAATTACATCTTAATTAAGGACATTCACATTGGGGGTAGATATAGACGTTTAGAACCATTATGGTTACTATAGCTGCTGGTAGAGTCGAGCACTTGGTAGTTAGGATAGTAGGGTTATGCTGCCGAAATTTTGTTTGATTAAAGTAATTAATGCATTTATTATATTTTTGTTAGAATTTACAACAATGAGTGAAAATCGTCAGTGGATGTATCATCGTTATCATGATCGTCCTGCATTTGAGAAGGGACTTGACAGTTTTATTGAGTATGCAAGTAATCAGAAAGAGTACATGGATTGAGTATGCAAGTAATAAGAAGTTTAAGCATTTGGCATTTCGGAGGATTGATGAAGTTAGGGATCACGTTTCTAGGCGTGGGTTAGTCTTGAATTACAAAATCTGGGTTTATCACGGGGAAGTAGAGCAGTATAGGCCGACAGAAGTTATTACAATGGATGTTGATGAACAATCATCAAATAACTATCATAGGATGGTGATGGATCATGCGGGTCCTTCTAATAATTTTGAAGAGCAGACGAATATTGAAGAGCCGCCAAATCCTGGAGCTCAACAGATTTATAACATGTTGAATGCAGTCGAAAATCCATTGTATACCGGTTGTGACAGTCATTCACAGTTATCATTTATGACGCAATTTTTGAGCATCAAGGCAGAAAATCATATTTCTGAGAGGTGTTTTAATCAGCTCGCTACATTATTTAAGTCGGCTCTTCCAAAAGAAAATTTGTCTCCTGAAAACTTATATAGTACGAAGAGACAACTACGGGGCATGGGTTTACCAGTACAGAAGATTGATTGTTGCATTAAGAATTGCATGCTTTATTGGGGAGACGACCATGCATTGGAGAACTGTAAGTTTTGCGTCACATCCCGATTCAAGGATAGCTATCGTGCATCTAGAAGCCGTAGAAAAAAACGTGTACCTGCAATGCAGATGCACTACTTACCCCTTACACAGCGATTGTAGAGGTTGTATGCATCTAAAGCAACAGCAGAACATATGCGTTGGCATGCTACTTCTACAGATGATGGAATTATGCGCCATCCTGCAGACTCTGCAGCATGGAAGCACTTGAATGATGTTTATCCTGATTTCGCACAAGAGATCCGAAATGTAAGATTGAGCCTTTCAACATATGGTTTCGCGCCCTTTGCGCAATCAGGACTGCAGTATTCTTCTTGGCCGGTGATTGTCACACCTTATAACTTGCCGCCTTGGCTGTGCATGAAGGAACAATTCATGTTCCTCACTATATTGGTGCATGGGCCATCCAATCCGAAGATGAAGTTGGATGTTTTTTTGCAGCCGTTAATAGAAGAGTTGAGATTCTTGTGGGAAATAGGTGTGCCAACGTATGATGTGTCATTGAAATACAATTTTCAAATGCGAGCAGCTCTGATGTGGACCATTAGTGATTTTCCGGCCTATGCTATGTTATCTGGATGGGGTACAGCTGGAAGATTGGCTTGTCCACATTGCATGGAAGATACTGAAGCATTCACTCTACCGAAGAGTGGAAAACAATCATGGTTTGACTGCCACTGAAAATTCTTACCCCACACTCACGTATTTCGGAGAAACAAAACTGCATTTAGGAGGAATAAGGCATGTCAAATCGATCCACCTGAACAGAAATCAGGAACATACATATTGGATCTTATAGAGGGAATAGGTCTCGTGAAGGTAACCGATGACTTTGATGACACAAACAAGCAAGTCTCGAGAGATCCTCACATTGGATGGAAGAAAAAAAGCATATTTTGGGATCTTCCTTATAGGAAATACCTTTTGATTCGACATAATCTTGATGTCATGCATATTGAAAAAAATGTGTTTGATAACGTCTTCAATACTGTACTCAATGTGAAAGGGAAGACAAAAGATACAGAAAAGTCTAGAGAAGAATTGAATATCTTCTGCAATAGACCACAATTGAAACGTTGTGATGTAACACACAAGTATCCAAAAGCATGTTACACACTTGACCGAGAGGAGAAAAAAGTCTTACTTCAATGGATAAAAGGTCTTAAATTTCCCGATGGATATGTGTCCAATATTAGCAGATGCGTTGATTTGGTCCAGCTAAAGATGAATAACATGAAAAGTCATGATTGTCACGTGTTCATGCAGATGTTAATGCCTATTGCCTTTCGTGAACTTCTTCCTCAACACGTTTGACAACCAATTATAGAGTTAAGTTGCTTTTTCAAGGAGTTGACCTCCCGGAGTCTTAAAATAGAGGATATGGGCATCCTCAATGATAAAATAGCAATAACTCTATGTAAGCTGGAACATATCTTCCCACCGAGTTTCTTTGACTCTATGGAGCACCTACCGGTTCATTTGGCAGAGGAAGCACGCCTTGCCGGTCCAGTTCAGTATCGGTGGATGTATCCATTTGAGAGGTATTTGAGGACGTTGACAAACTATATAAAAAATAAAGCCAAGGTTGAGGGATCCATCAGCAATGCATATGCAATGGAAGAAATATCCACATTTTCCTCTTACTATTTTGAGGATCATGTGACCACGAGATTGAGAAATATGCATCGCAACGATGATGGGATAGTTGAAGAAAATGATGATCCTAATATGCTCTCAATTTTCAAGGTATCTGGACGTCCAATTGGAAAAGGTACTAGAAGATATATGGATACGAAAGAATACAATGCTGCGCATATGTATATTTTATCCAATTGTGCGGAGGTTACCAACACATATGTGAGGTAAGTACTACACTTAATATTTAATCTATATGAATATATACATCTTACATATTAACATACACATTGAAGAGTATTTGAGGATGAAATGCGAGCAATGAATCCCTTAATCTCCGGATCCGAGTTAGATACTAAGTTCGATAACGAGTTTGCTAACTGGTTCAAATACTATGTAAGATTAAATTTATCTTAATATTCAATAAATTAAGGATCTTGTTTTGTTGTATGGAAAAATATTTGACAAAACATGACATATCTATCACAGGTTAAACGTCCTTCCTGCCACGGTTTGAACCAATATATTAAGGATCTTGCAGATGGACCTATTAATGGAGTTGATACATATTCAGGATATGTAGTCAATGGATATAGGTTCCACACGATAGACTATGATTTGGATAAAGCGACTGTGAATAGTGGCGTTTGTATTAAAGGCTCGGTCTATGATAGAGATGTGCAAGATTTTTATGGGCGTCTGCTGGAGGTGTGTGTATTGGAGTATCAGAATTATCCGTTGAAGAGGACAACATTGTTCAGATGTGAGTGGTTTGACTTATCTAATTCGGGAACAGAGGTTCATTCAGACTTCAAGTTGGTTTCAATTAACCACAGTCGTAGATATAAGAAGTACAACCCGTTTGTTTTAGCTAATCAAGCCATTCAAGTATTTTATTGTCCTTATCCTAGTATGAATCAAGCAAAAAAGAATTGGTGGGCAGCATGCAAAGTCAAGGCTCGATCTAATGTAGAAGTCTCTACTGAAACATCTACATCAACATTAGATCAACCGTTTCAAGAAGATCATGTCATTATAACGGGTACACACACTCTTATAGATGATTATCCGACACAGATTGATCATCCAGGAGGTGGAACCATAGAAATTGACGAGAATGAGGGTGTAGAAGATAGCGATGAAGATATAATGTCGTCGGATGAGGAAAATAGTGATGAAGATGATGGTTATGACAACTAGTGATACGTTTATTTGAAACCTCAATTGTCTATGTTATATCATGTGAATGTACTTAGTCTAATATCTTGATTGTGTTGTACTCAATGTTGTTATATTTTGTCAAAAAAAATTTTGGAAGAATGAGTGCTAATCAAGGCTTCCTTACGTCGGTTGAATTTGAAGTTGGCCTTCAGATGGTTTACAATCAATGTAATATAATATAGCTAAGTAATTTATATGTCGTTATTAAGCAATATAATATATATGTACATCTCAATGTTCTTTGTGAAACAGATATCATGGATCTACGTAGAGGTTTTCGTGCTCCTTCTAGCTCGGGCAGTCAGCCCGAGTCGGAGTCCTCAGCTACACGTTTAGGTGCTACTCCGCCCTCTTCTCAGCAGATACCAGATACCCCTCCGGAGACAGCACCTGCCAGCTCCAGTAGGCCACCTGTTGTTTTCCATAGAGACAGTACGGGGAGGGTGGTTTTTCAGAGAGACGACAAGGGGTATGTATTTATTTATCGTAATTCATATTAAAATTTTCAATATTTATTATATATATATATATATAAATATTTAAATTTTTATTATAATATATGATATATTATATATATATATATATTTATGTGTTAATTGTCTAATTTTTTTGTTTTTTTTACAAATGAAAAGTTATCTACTAGAGGTACCTGGGATCTCTCATACTGCTACAGTGATTTTTAAGAGTATTCAAAATCCATGAGGGTTTAGTTGGAAATTGACTCCAGATAGCATCAAGGCTATATTCTTTGAAGAATTTAAGGTAATAAAATTTCAGGAGTTTGTTACTACTATTATCAATAAAATGTTATTAACTTATTAATTAATATTTTGTTCAACAGAAATATTTTAGTTGGCCAGCTGAGTGGGAAGCAGATGTGTATAAAATGTGGGAGGCCAAGGCACGCGTCAGATACAGTAGGTGGGTGAACGATATGAAGAAATTGTGGATCAAAAACCCTGACACAAAACCCCCTTACTTGACTGATGAGTTTTGGGCGGGTTTGCAAGAGTATTGGGCGAATTCAGATGTGATTGCTAGATCAGAAAAAGCTCGTGTAAATCGGTTGGCTGAGCCCGATGAACCCGGCACAGGGATTAGCAAGCATAGGGGAGGATCAAGATCCACTCGTCTCCTCGTTCAGTCGTTGGTACGTAATTTTTAATTAACTTGTTAACCAATATATATATATATATATATATATTATATTTTTTAATTTATAAGTAAAACTTATATATGATATTTTGTAATAATGCATGAATAGGCAGCAGAGCAGGGGGTCGCACCGGATGCATTGAATTATGCGAGTTTTTGCCGACTGCACGTGAACGCCGATGGAACTTATTTGACGCCGAGGGATGAAAAAATTGATGTAAGTATTTAATTAAGTTTTTCTAATTGTTATAATTGATGATAATATATTTTCTAACACATTTATATTTATGAATTAGGCCGAGGTTCATCGCCGGGCTGCTACGGAGGGACGATCCGATTTGAACGAGATCTATTTGGAGATCACACAGCCCACGAAGCAGAGGCGCTACGGCACTGGAAACTTCGGCAGCAACCAGTTCAGACAGAATGCATCCAGTGGTAGCTCCGGTTCTACGGCTGCTCTGACACAAGAGATGTTTCAGACACGAATCGGCAGCTTAGAGGAGCAGCTACAGGAGGAGCGAGAGACACGTGCCCGCATCGAGCAGGAGCAGCAGGCGGAACGCGAGGCACGTGCACGTCTGGAGCAGCAGTTTGCCGAGTTCCAGCAGATGCTGGCGTCAGGGCAGTTTTTTCGTCCACATCCACCCCCTGATCCTGATGTATGATTAACTTGTTTGTTGGATATTTTTTTTAATTATGTAGTATTTTTATTATTTTAGAATATTTAAACTACTTTACATTTTACATTTATATCTGTCGAACATGATATTATTTGATATATGACAAATCGCTTTTAATGCAAATTAATTATTTTGCCTGATGTTTGGTTTTTTGTTGGAAATTTTAATTCGACAAAAATATTGCAAAAATAAATATATATATATATATATATATAATACAATTTTTAAAAAAATATTGTTAAAACCATTACCGATGGACCTAAATCCGTCGGTAATTACCGACAGAAAATCCGTCGGTAATGTGTGTTTCGATTCTTCAAAACTTACTGACGGATTAATATCCGTCGGTAATTACCGACGGAATGTCCGTCGGTAATATGCGATTACATTCTTCGAAACTTACCGACGGATATTTATCCGTCGGTATTTCGTCACTATTTCCAGTCAACGGAATACAAAAAACAGAACGTCACCGAAGGAATTTCCGTCGGTAATCCGTCGTTAAATTTACCGACGGAAATAAATCCGTCGGTAAATCTTTACCGTCGACGTATTTAAGAACGACATAAATCCGTCGATAAATCCGTCGGTAATCTGTTTACCAACGGATTCCTTTGTTTTACCGACGGAAAAATCCGTCGGTAAAAGAGAGTTTTTTTGTAGTGATTAAAGATTTTTCTTAGAAGATGATTAAGATTATTCGAATCCATATTATTTGTAAATTTATTTGTTGCAAATTAATTTATTTTCTTATAATAATTTCAAATAATCTTTGATAAGACAAGAGACATCAAAATCTTTTTCGAAAACTATGTCGCCGTTTTCCATTCACCTAAAAACATTGTCATGAAAGGTTTTCGGATACTACTTTTTTCCAACCAGTCAATTTTATTTTCCAAATAATTGCTTAAAAGTATGACGAAGTTGAATGTCTTAACTAACAACCAAGTCTAAATCAAACATTTCAATCAACTAAAGGAATACTCGTTATATGTATAATACAAAATTAATAATGAAATGTGAGAAATATTGGACAAGAGAATAAGTGATTTATATTCCCCAAATATAAATCAAATACACACATCTACATATTTATGTTACTGCGTGAAGAAAACTTTCTGCATATGATCTCATCTATAAATATTATAATGCATCTTTATATATACAATAATACATATTCATAATAATATATTAATATATTTTATAATATTAATACATATTATGATAATGCATTTTATAATCATAGATCATACAAAGATAAATGACTAATAGTGTACCATTCAAAAGATCTTGAAATTACTAGTTTATTTTTTAAGAGTTTCATTTCATTATTTATGGGGTAATTATCCCCTAAATATACGAACTTTGTTCACTTTTTGGTTTTTCCTACAACCTTAAAATTTATCCTGTAAATTCATAAACTTTCAACTTTTATTTTTATTTTTGACACGTATCTTAAAAATCCCTAAATTAGATATGATGTGGACGCCAGAATCGTCAACGTGGACAAACCGTCCGACCAACAAAAGATTATATGTGAATTTAAAAAACAATTACTAAACTAATTAAAGTAATTAAAGATCTCGTATATTCAAAGATGTCCAACTAATTAAAGATTTGTATTAATAAAACCAAGATCTAGTTTTCAATGGTTGGCCTTGGGTTCATATTTTTAATTTTTAAGCGAACCAACTTTAGTTGTAAGCAGTAAGGTTTAGGGTTCAAACCCCACCGCTCTCCCTCCCCCATGTTAAAAAAAAAAAAAAAACATTGTTCGAACTCTAAATAATTGTAATAATTGAAGCATATTTACCAAAAATCAAGAAAACACTTGGTAAAATCGGTGGACCAAGAACATGGAAAATTTCACTAAGATTGACATGATATGTATAGTTTAGAATTACAAAAATAATTAATGAATGGTTGGACGGATAGAAAAGACAATAAATAAAAGACAAATTCTTACAGAAGGAAAAGGAAATGCACATGTACGAATGAGTTTTTTATTCCTGTAACTACCAAAATTTTTATTCACATAAAAAAGTATTTCTAATACTAACTTTTTAGCCTAGTATCAATTAACATGACTTTTACACGTTTAATGTAATTTTTATATTATCGCACAAAAAACATTTTTTTTATAATTTGATCAATTTATTCCGATCCAATTTTCGATGTGGTCAAAATGTGGCTTAGGATTTCTACGTTGATTTGAAAAATAAATTAGAAAATAAAGTATGATAATCAATAATAATATGTGTAACATCATTTTGGCCCAATCTCAGTGTTGTAAATTGCATAAATTATAAAAATTATATTTTTGAGCAACAACTTGAAAGTCATATGGTTAATAAAAAAATGTGTAAAAGTCGTGTTAATATATTAAATTAACCTTAACTGTTTTACACAAATATAAACTTTTTGTTGCCTTTTATTTTAGAGTTAGTAATACCTTTTTCCGTTTCTTTTCTAACTTCATTTCATGTGTCCTTTTTTCACAGTTTTGTTATCCCTCTTCTTCCTGTCTTTATGATTTTCTAAACAAAAACAAAATAGAATTTATAAAAATTATTCCCTCCGCCCCATTCGAAGTGGTACGTATTCCGTATTGAACCGTCTCATTTGAAGTGACGTAATTCATAAAAGGAAATCACTTTCTTTTACAAAAATGCTTGGTTCAACCACTTTCTATTTTTCTATTTTTAATAACCGTTCTCTTGAATAACGGTACCGAAAAGAAGTGTGTCACTTCGAACCGAACGAAAGGAATAATAAATAAAAGGCGTAAAAGACATTCTTGCCCCCCATATATAAATTTTGCTGCTAAATGCTTCTTCGAGAAATAAAAATCTTACCGACTCCTTCAATGGAAGTTGTAACCGAAAACGAACCCCCGACCCGAATCCGACCGGGTGAAATCCATGAAATCGGGCGGGCGCACGGCGTCAATTCCTCAGACAAAACGATTTCTCGGCGCCACCTTTCGCTCTCCGTCGCCGGAGCTATGAACGGCGAAGAAATCCGCCTCCAATTTGAAGTCCTCGGAAGAAATCCGATTTACGTTCACAGAGATAATGAGGTCAAGATTTTCCGGAGGTTCGAAAGGGGCAAGATGGGAAATGGCGCTATGTTCTGCGTTTCTGGAAAGAATCCCGTTTGGTACTCGGTGAGAAGAATCGAAGATGGCGCGGATGGTATTCGACGAAATGTCACAGAGAATGAATTGAGTTGTGAAATGGAGACTTATTTTGGGTTTAAGGGAGTTGAAGATTTAGACCAATTAGGTTTAGATATTTCTGGTCTGGATCCTGTTAAAGGTTTGTTTTACATCTTTGTCTAATTTAGTGGTTGATTGTTGGTATTGTTTGATATGTAAATTAACTGTCAAAGCTTGTTGATTTTAGTGAATTCTTAGCTCATTTTGCTACATTTTGTTGCAAGAATTTGGTTTTGTGGTCGAAGGGCGCGAGTTTGATGCATATCCGAAGAAAATGATCCGTGATATCAAGAGTTGGGATTGGTTTCTTGATGAAGAGGGGAAAAGAGGAGGAGAAGATGAAGTGAAGAATGGTAAGAGGAAGAAAGGAGCAAAGAATGATGATGATGAGTGGACGGGGGAAAGGGAAGATGAGAGAGAGTTGATTGACAAATCAAGAAAGGCGCCAAGGGCAAAATACACTACAAGGTCCAAGCTTCATGGCAAGACGAGTGAGATGAGCTCAACAAGAACGAAGAATAGGGGTGTTGATGATGAAGATGAGGACAATGAGGATGAAGATGATGAGACATTAGGGGGCTTCGTCGTGGATGAGGAGGAAGAAGATGGTGAATCGGAGGAAGAAGATGATGAAGAAGAAGAAGACGACTATGAAGATGAAGATGAAGATGAATGACACAATATGATCATAGATTGATTTTGAGTTATTAGGCCTTGGTTGCTGTTGTAGGTGAAGTGTACAAATTCTAGTGCTTGACCTTATTTGTACGTTATGAACATCATGTCGTACATTTTTGTAAGTTCAACCTTAGGTATGTTGAATAATTTTATGAGGTAGGCATATCTTACTTTCAATGTCTAATAACTAATGTAATTTTCTTTTTTTTTAAATTATTGTATTTTTCTTTTTTTAAATTAATGTAATTTTATTTTTTTAAATTATTGTAATTTTTTATTTTAATTAATGAAAAATCCTATTTTCCAAAACTCATTCCATCACGCCTTCTATCGCACCCCACCATTGTAGCACAAGGTGTAATGGTGGGCCACAATCCAATTGCACCTCTAAGCGCAAGGGTTGTGGATAGGGGTGTAAATTCGGGACGGGTCGGGTACCATACCCGGAATTTTCGGGTACCCGTACCTAAATTTCTCAAAATTTGCTACCCGAACCTTTAAAAAATGTGTATCCAATATCCGGACCTGGTTTATCTGGGTCGGGATTGGGTACCCGCATGTACCCATTTTTTATTAAAAACAAAAAAACAAAATATAAAGTTTATTTTTGGGTATTTTTTTCACCTGCTTTCTTCCTATTTTTTTGAGAGAGGGGTGGGTCGGGTGGTAGTGGAACAATGACAATAGGGTGTGAGAGAGAGAAGGAGATGAGAAACGAGAGGGTTGTGAATTGAAAGTGTGAGAGAGAAATGCAGTCACGCTGCCCGTGTGGTGGTGACTTGTTATACTATTTTGTATTTTGTAAAATATTATATAAAATAAATAAGAATAATATATAAATAAAAAAATATGTAAAAAATTTGACCGGATAGTTGACCGGGTTCACGGGACGGGACGAGTAACCCGTTACTGGAACAATTTCAATTATCTATCCCGTAATCCGTCCCGAACTCAAAAAATTCAGATAGCGGGTATCCAATACCCAAAAAATTACGGGACGGATTCGGGTTACCCGGAACCCCTAACCCGTAACCGGAATTTACACCCCTAGTTGTGGATGCTCTTATATTTTTGATAAAGCAAATATTTGAAAAAAAAAATGTGATTTAACAAAATAGGCCCATACATACAGAGGAGATACACCAATTGGGCCCAATCTAATGACCCATAACTAAAGGAGTACTGTATTCTATTCTTAAACGTACGGCGTCGTTCCTTAGATATTTATGCGTTTTTAATTCCCTAGAAAAAATACCGTCTTTCAGGGAATCAAATTCTCCAATCAGAAAGGGGGCAAAGGTTAGGGTTTCGCAATTCCGAACAAATTCAAATCGCCAACGCAGCTGGGAGCTCTAAATCATCGTCATATCGCAAATTCTTGCAAGCCATTGATTTAGGTGATTTGCCATCATCAAATTTTAGGGTTTAATTTTGCAAGTTGCGCCAGAAATCGCTAAAATAATTTCTATTTTTGCAGTTCTTATCGTGGGAGGTAGAACCAGCAGCAATGGATTACAGCGCTCCACGAAACGGTGCCGTTTATGGCGAAGAGCCGCCTCATTATGGAGGATTTTACGAAGCAGAAGGGGGAAACTACGGTGCAATTGATAGTATAGATGTTAGTACAAGATTAAAGCATGATTCTTCGTCGTCTGAAGGGTTAGTTTGTGTTAGTTTAGCTTGTGTTGTAGGTCTGTTGTTAGATTGAAAATTATTTGATCAGTTTAGTTTGTGTGTTGTGTGGGGGAGACTTGACGGTTTGGGTTTGAACCCGAAGAAAAATATGAGGAATGTTGAAAATATTGTTGTAATTATTGGTTTTCTTGTTTCTGTGTTTTTATAGAAAGCTTTTCGTTGGAGGCATTGCTTGGGAGACGCCAAAAGGTACTCTATTTATTTTCTTATAGAAAGATTATTCTTGAATTCAATAGAAAATTATGGTTTGTGTGTACTTGTAGTCTTGGTGACTTTAGTATTGTTGGAGTGGATTTTTTTTCTTTTTTTTCTTTTGATTGCTGTAACTTAAAATTATGTCTTGTTTGCTTTCTTGAGTTACTGGTTATTCTATTTTCCTTGGTGGGATCTGTTTCGAAGTGTCCATCTTGTGAATGAATTTAAGTTATAATGAATATGCGTTGTTTCATTGTGGCGATCTTCATGTATTGATTGTGGGTGGAGTGTTTTTTGTATGTCAATTTTGTTTAATTGTGCAACTGGTGAAATGGTTATTTTAATTTGCTTTTGGTATCTGTTCCAGAGTTACCTTCTGTTCAAATCAATTTTTGGTTAACATACACGGGTCAGTGATCAGTATTGCACATGTGCCTCCTCCTCCTCCTCCTCTTGCTTTTCTCAATATTTGCTTTGCCACCTCCTCCTCCTCCTCCCCCCCCCCCTCTCTCTTCTACAATGTGCTGGTTTTCTCAATATTTGCTTTGCCACCTCCTCCTCCTCCTCCTCCCCCTCTCTCTTCTACAATGTGCTGGTTTTCTCAATATTTGCTTTGCCACCTGTTGTCGCTTATGATCAACAATTTTCATTGTCAAACCAAGCTTTACTTTTAGATGTTTGAGGAATTTATTGATGGCGGGAGAGCCTCGTTGTCTTCTGTATCAGTCATGTAAACTTTGCTGCCTGTGCATGCTATCTTTGAAGTCGAATATTTTCCCATATGTTATGCATTAGCCATCAATGTTTAGTGATAATATATAGTGTGAAGTGATATCTGGCAATGGGATGTAAGTTTTGTTGCTCATGAACGCCGTCTTTGAAGTCTGAAAATTTTCCATTTTGTTTTGCATTTAGCCATCAATTTGAGTGATATATATAGTCTGAAGAGATATCTGGTGAGACTTAGGTATGCTTACATATATACTTGTTGTCCTCTCTTCTTCAGAATCGTTGAGCTTGTACTTCAGTAGATATGGAGAAATTACAAATTGTGTTATAATGTACGATAAAATCACTGGGAGACCACGTGGTTTTGGATTTGTGACATTTGCGGATCCGGAGGTTGCTGAAAAGGTTTTAGAGGAAAACCATGTCATTGATGGAAGAACGGTAAGATAATAATTCTCCATAATTCAGTGCACAGTATCAAGAGTCAAGACTTTGTTTTGATGTATTCGGATCTCACTCAGAACTTTTACTTGCATTTTGGATGTCAGGTAGAAGTAAAGAGAACCGTTCCCAGAGAGAATGTGCAAGTTCGTGGAGGTTCAGGGACGAAGAAAATTTTTGTGGGTGGTCTTCCGGTGTCATTGAGCGAAGGTATTACCTATTACTGCGCATCGTCTTATATTTGTTTTAATCCTATGGTAAATCCAACTTTTCTTCTTATGCAACTACGTAACATTCTACATTGGATTTTCCAGATGATCTGAGGGAGTACTTTTCTTCTTATGGTAATGTCGTCGGCCACCAAATTATGCTGGATAGAGAAACTGGTCGATCTCGTGGCTTTGGCTTTGTAACTTTTGATAATGAAGATGGTGTTGAAAGGGTACTCTCAAATGGTAGAATGCATGAACTTGGGGGAAAGCAAGTGAGTTAATTACAATATTACAAATTATGCCCTTACAACATAATAAAGTGACTAAACATCAATTTTTGGAAATTTGCAGGTTGAGATAAAGAGGGCTGAGCCGAAAAGATCTGACCAGTCTAGTCAAAGTCGGCCTCGCCATGGTGGCAGTAGTTCAAATCCTCCTGGTAGCTCCGTTGATGTGTCAGAGGGCGGAGCTTATGGTGGCTATGGTGGTTATGGTGGTAAGATGGGCGGAGCCTACAGTGGCTATGGTGGTTATGCAAATATGGCTGGGAATTATGCCGGTGGGGCCTTAGGGTTTTATCCAGGATATGGTGGCTATGGTTATGGTTATGGAGCCGGCGGCTCCTTCTATAATGGTGGCGCGTATGGTGGTGGTGGATTCGGGGTTCCCGTTGGTTACGGCCGAGCTGCTGGTTATGGCATGCGTAACGGATACAGTGGCAGCAGCGGTGGTGGCGGTGGTGGTGTTGGGGATGATGAAGGCTTTGAAAGCAATGGCGGCGATGGAGTAAATGGCCCTGCAAACGGCTCCGGTGGCGAATACGGCGGCAGTAGAGGGTATGGGAACGGTGATGCAAAAACTGGGAGATTCCATCCCTATCGGAAGTGAGACTATAAGCAGCTCGATTTATTTAATGGATATTTGATATAATTTTATTAGTACTAGAAAATGTTAAAATATTTTGTTGTTTCAACTGTGTTTAAGGCGATGGTTGAGTAGAGATTATTTACATTGTATATATTGTTGAGTTATAAAGTTTTTTAGTTAATATACTTATGTTTATTTATGTATAATTAAGAAAGAAATATGTTGAAAAGGGTTATTTTGATATATATATATATAGGGATGAGTTAGTATAAAAATCGGTCCTCCCGTACAAACTAAAAACTATGCTTTTTTCAATAAAAACTCTGCTTTTTTCAATATATAATCATGTTTTTTAATGTGTACAATGATATTTAATGGTGATTTTCTCGATTCATGCTTTCTATATAAAAAATGATGCTTATATAAAACATGCTTTTTACATACTATTTTCATGCTTTGATTATTAATAACCGTAAATCATATCATGATCAACGATTGAGATTAGTTTGTAGTTTTTACTATATATATATATATATATATATATATATATATATATATATATAGATAGATAGAGCTCGAATAAAAAAAGAACACTTTCTTATGTGAGAAATAAAAACAAATCTGGACCATTGATTCTTGTTGATCTACGGTCCAGATTTAACTGTGCATTTAATTACTCTAATTTATGCATTTAAATGCTAATGCATTAAGTTATTTTAGTTTATGCATTTAAATATTTATGCATTTAGTTTCTGCATTTTATGCCTCTCCGATGTAATAAAAATGCATTGTTCTTACGTTCTCATATAAGATGTATATATATATAGGAACTCATCTTTATATGAGTGCGTAGGAACCATGCATTTTATCACACAAGTTAATACACAAATTGCATTATTTTAATGCATAAACATATGTTTTGATTTAAGAGTCGAGCGAGGGGAGCCGAAGGCCTCAGAGCGAGCTAAAGGACATTAATATTGCCGCAATTATTATCTATAAATTAAAATCGGAGACGAAGGCGGAGACGAAAAAAAATTGCTTTGCTATGTTTGTGCATTAAATTATGCATTTTGTGCATTTTCGAAGTCATAAAAATGCATGGTTCCTACGGACTCATATAAAAATGAGTTCCCACCAGATCAACACTATATATATATATATATATATATATATAGGGGAGAGTTCAAATGAGAACTACATCTCTAGGTGTTAACTAAGGAACCGATCTAATCCGTTCATCTAATTTAATCAATGGTTATAATTTCATAGATCTAGCTGCGTTTGTTTTTTCAAATTTTTAATGCTTAAAGGTCATAATAGTACTTATTCATTGATTGTAACCGAATGACCCTTAATTAACGTTTTTTTTTAATATTTACTAGCAAGTAGCCCGTCGAAATTCGACGGGAAATAATTTTATGTTTTAATATATATGTATACATTTTAAAAATAATTTTATATCTTATTTAGAAGTTGTGATATTGTTCGCGTTAATTATTAATCAAACTTAACAAATTAATTTTATTTCACGTATCTAAATTTATGATTAGGAATACCAATGAATCGAATTTATTTAGAATTTTTCTACATGTCCATCATAATCTCGATTAAAATAGTGACTTTACTGTACATACTCGTCTCAAATCCGTTGAGTAATACTGGATAAAAATATGAACACTCCAAGTAATATTATTTAAAATTATTAAAAATCCTTCTTTCTATGTTATTTGAACCGTCTCGTTGGTTTATTCTAAATTACTCGATAAAAATATAAACAAAGTTTATATCAATTAAAATTAGTAAAAATCCTTCCCTTTTAAGTATATTTGAACCGTCTCGTTGGTTCATGTTAAATCGATATCTCTAATCTTTGTCAAAATGCAGAAAAAAAATATGTTTACATCTTCAAAGTAATATTAATTAAAATTAGTAAAAAATATTCTTTTTATGTTATTTAAACCGTCTCGTTGGTTTATGCTAAATTATTCAATAAAAATCTAAACAATTTAATATTAATTAAAATTAGTAAAAATCCTTCTTTCTATGTTATTTGAACCGTCTCGTTGGTTTATGCTAAATTACTCTATAAAAATCTCAACAAAGTTACGATTAATTAAAATTAGTAAAAATCCTTCTTTTTAAGTATATTTGAACCGCCTTGTTATTTTTTGTTAAAGCGATATCTCTAATCTTTACCAAAATGCGGAAAAAATATGTTTACATATTCAAGTTTTTCTTTTATTTTCTTTAGCTACCTATCCCACATTTGATTCAATGTAAGCCGCCAACCCCCCCACCCACATTCATCCCCTCTCTCCCCCCCTCCTGCTGCTCCCATTTCATCCTGCCGCCATCTCCACTCTCTCTCTCTCTCTCTCTATTTGCCAAGTCGCAACTCCACCACCACTAGACCACCCACCGTTGTGCCTCCGCCTTTGGCGTCGCCGTCACCGTCACAGTCTCCACCATTACGAGCTCCAATTCGATTTTTCCGCTGCTTTTTGCCACCGCTACCGTCGCCGCCGCTGCCTTCGCCATCGTCCTTTTCTCATATTTCCAGATCTATTCCAACCTAGATCTGCTCTGCTGCTTGAGATCTAAAGAATCCAACGATGATGCTTCACAAATAGAGAATGTACCAACTTTGTTATTATTTTAATATGTATAATAGAAGAATTTAATTAAATAGATGGAAAGATAAATATGAGATGTGATTAATGGATAAACATGTGATATTTCAAGAATATGAAATTAATAAAAATAAAAATTAGAATATATATGAATTAAAATTAGACAAATTACCAGAATAAAGGAAAATCTGAACGGAGCACTGTGGATGGAGCAACTTTATTTTCGTATTAGTAATAGATAGTAGTTGATTTCTTTCTATGCAAGTATGCTATCGATTTGTACTTCAAAGTTCAAACCGGTTTGCTTTTGTTTTCGGATTTTTTTTACAGTCTAGTTAGCTTGATATTAATTTAACACCAATGTTAATTTTTTTTTTTTTTTGAACTTTGATGAATATTCCCTTTTTAGGTTGAACTTTAACGGGATATTGATTTTTTTTTTTATGTTGCCACAAGATAATTTCTTTTAATTATTTTATTGCTTTATATATAGATATATATCTTTTTATTTGCTTATCATCAATTAAGATATACTTATTTATATTTATTTTGATGTTTATTAATGATTTTTAATTCGTTTATTATCGATTGAATAGATTTTTATTTATGTTTATTTTCTAATTTTTTATTTACAAATTATCAATGGGAGATATGTGTATTTATGTTTGCTCTGTTGCTTATTAGCTTTTTTTTTTAATATAAATCGTTGCTTTTTTTAATATAATTCATTTGTTTTTTTAAATATAATTCATTTGCTTATTTTAATATAAATCATTTGCTTTTTTTAATATACTTCATTGCTTTTTTAATATAATTCATTTGCTTTTTTTAATTATAATTCATTGCTTTTTTAAATATAATTCATTTGCTTATTTTAATATAAATCATTTGCTTTTCTTAATGTAATTCATTGCTTTTTTAATATAATTCGTTTGCTTTTTTAATATAATTTATTTGTATTTTTAATATAATTCATTACTTTTCATTATAATTCATTTGCTTTTAAAAAAAAATTTGATTTTAAAAATAATTCATTAATTGTTTTTTTATATAATTAATTGTTTTTTTATTGGATATAATCAACAAAACATTATTATATGCAAATCACCTCTATAAATTAAGCATAAAGAGATTGAGTGTTTTATAAAGATAAACTACTGTTTATTCGAATTTGTATGAATAGCTTGGTAAGAAATTACACTGATTTTATATTAAAAAATTAATATACGAAAACAAGGCTTTGAATATGGAAATGAGATGAGTTTTACTGTGTTGCCCTTAATTCCTTAATTAGGAAGATTGTCAATTATTCAAGATTTGATCTAAACCATCAATTTTATCCTAATCAATGGATAATAATGGTTCCTAGTTAACACATAGGGGTTGGTTTTCATTGGAACCCACCCCTATATATATATATATATATATATATATATATATATATAGGAAAAGGATCATATAAGAATGGATCTTAACCTAAGAAATAGGAATAGATCTCCACTATACATCTACAAGGGATGGAGGGTCAGATCTAACCCAGGTCAAACCGGGTCGGATCCGGTCAACCCGTTGACTTTCAATTTTTTTTTAATTTTCGAATTTTTTTAATTTTCAATTTTTTTTTTAATTTTCAAATTTTTTTTAATAGTCAGATGATATGCACCACACTGTGCAATGAGATGCACCACTAAGTGTATTGGGATGCACCATTTTTAATTTTTTAATATTCTTTTTCACTATTTTTATTTTTTATTTTTTATTTTTTTCAAGAGTCGAGCGAGGGGAGCCGAAGGCCCCGGAGCGAGCTAAAAAATATATAATGTTGCCACAATCATTATCTATAATTTAAAATCGGAGCCGAAGGTGGAGACAAAAAAAAAAAAAAATTCAAACACTTGCTTATTGATATGGTATGAATACAATGATTTGAAAAGTAGTTTGATTTCATCATACCAAATCACTCCAAGATTTTTCCTCGTTTTGATATAGTTATACACACACATAGTGTATGAGATAAATCTCCATGTATTATGAGATGCACCACAATGCATTTTGAGATGCAACATTATGTGTAATGAGATGCACCACCATGTATAATGAGATGCATCACAATGTGTAGATGCAACACACTGTGTAATGAGATGCACCACATAGTGTATTGAGATGCACCACACTTTATTAAAAAAAAAATGGAAAAAAAAAATTTCGAAAAAAAAAATTCGAAACATAAAAAAAAATTGAAAAGTCAACAGGTTGATCCGGATCCGACCCGGTTTGACCCGGATCCGACCCGCTTCAAATCTAGCCATCCATCTATTGTGGATCAAGGGTTGAGATTTATTCATATTTCTTATTTCTTATTTTAAGGGCTCTTTTCACTAAAACCACTCCATATATATATATATATATATATATATATATATAAAAGACTCATCACACTTTGACAATTGACATAGTAGAAGAGATTAGATGATTTATTATTTTGATTTCATTTCCACCAAATCTTCGTTATATTTGAAGCTTCGATTTTCGGGGAAAAAAGTCAATAGTCTTATTTTCTCTTTTCTAATGTTAAGAAACACATACAATTAGATCAATAAAGCTTCTAGGAAAAGCATGTATAATTTGAATTTGATTCAAACTTTCACAATTAAGTTTTTCTATCTTTTTAAGGATTAATTGAAGATTATCAAGCTCATGAGCTGTTAGATTATCATGTCTAAACTCAAGTTGTCATGCATATAATTGAATTTTGAGTTTGATCTCGTTAAATGTACAATTAATTAGAAATAAACTTATTAATCGAACAAAGTGAATGATGAGAAATGAATTAAGCTCGAACACGCCAAAAGTGCCTTAAAACAAAGGAATTTAGGCCCGAGACCACTTTAGTCATTGAGCATAGTGCAATGTTTTCAATCCGAATTGTCGTTCCGCTTCCAGAATGATATTATAATAGAAATTCTGAGATTTGAAACAAAAGTTATGCCCGTTTTATATCCTACTGACGACGACCCATTTCGCGATCTTTTGCCATCAAATAATCAACAACAAATCTTTCCACGTCATTTAAGGACCTATTTAATATCCATATACCAGTATATTAGATATCAGTTAAGTTCGAGCTCACATTCTCTAATAAGCTACTCCCCCCATCCCACCGAATATGGCATGTTTTCCATTTTGGGCCGTCCCACCGAATATGGCATGTTTCCTTTTTGGGAAAGAATTAGAGCTTACTTTAAACTAAAAAAAGCACATTAGCCGTACATTGTTGACCAAAAAAACACTTTATTAACTAAAAAGTTACTTTATTAACACTTTATTACACCTAATTCCATTTTTCTTAATCTCCGTGCCGAAAATAAATAGGCCATATTCGGCGGGACGGAGGGAGTAGTAGTTAATATACAAACTTGATAGAGATTTCAAGATTATAATAAAATAAACTCCAGTCCAATTTATAAAATTAACAACCTGACTAGATGGAACTAATTTCGAACCAAAATTCAATTAGTTTATGCGATTTAAATATTTTACAGCCTATTAAAATTAAATAATTTACACGCCCTTTATCCAGATTGCTAAACTAGACCTCTCTATACCACTTCTGAGTTCTGACTCTCCATGGGTTTCAGTTCATCGATTTTTCCCACAACGTGTAACGATTTCTTGCCCATAATCTTTAAATTTATGGGTATATACTGACAAAAGGTTCAAGATTTCGAAAAGGGATGGCCAAGATTTTGATGGCGAGGACCAGCTGCAGTAACCATTATCTCACCTATGCTGCGATTCTCTCTCCACAAAAAGCTATGGCTATGTGCTCAAGCTTTTGCCCAGTCCAATTGAGGGCTAAGCCCATTTCTTGTTTTCCCATTAAACCCCAATTCTGTGTTCAAGTTAAGGCCTTCTCTTCTCAAGAATCCAATTCACCTATCAAAGGTACTTCTTTTGTGTGTGTGTGTGTGTGTTTTGATAGTCAGCCTTCTTGTTTGATGGGCTTTAGTTATTTCTGCTCAAGGATTACTTTTTTGTTTTTTGTGTTGTGTGCATTGCTAGCTTGCTATTACATTGTTGAGTCCTTATAATCTTAATGTGTGTATATAAACTTGTGTGGGTGGGTGTGGGTCACATTCTTATTTGATGGGATTTCTTGATGTTTGATTGAAGATTTTTTTGTGTCTTATGCTAGGATGTGAATTGCTAATGTGTCATAACTTGTTGAGAATTTATAATCTTGATTCTTGCTGGTTTTTTCTTTACTTTTTTCAATCTATGGAAACTGAAATTTCACATTTCATGTAAATTTATAGCTGTAGTTTGTGCATCTAATTGAAACATTTCTAGCTCTAGCTAGAGCCCATGTGCTATAATATGTGAAGATTTTGAAATTTAGATTTTCGTCTCGAAATTGTTGCTTATATTGTGTGTTTTAAACTCTAATTATGTTCTTTAAGCTCTAGAGCCCATGTGCTATAGTGACCAGATGGTACAATACATTATTATCGTTTGTCTTGTTTTTAGAAGATCTAGTTTCGAAGGTTCTTTCCTATTTCATCTAGAGTGATAGATACTTATATTTATGTGAGAAGATAACACCAATCTTGCATTTGAATTGGAAGATGAGTTTAATCATGATAGTTTATGCTTTAAAGTGTAGTAACATAATTGTACTTCTAAGTGTATTTTAGCTTTCAGAAAGTCGAGGATATGCTGGTATAATATGTTTGGTACAACAAAATCTGATAAATTTTGTGCTCAAACAGATGATGTCCCCACCCGCGTTGGTTTTTTGGGGCTTGGAATCATGGGTTCTCCAATGGCGCAAAATCTCATAAAAGCAGGGTAGGATTCTATTTATTTAGTAGTCGAGTTCAGATTACTGCTTGCAAAAGTTCTTGTGTACGTAGAGGGTCTATTACTCTATTATGATTGTCTAGTACATGGTAAGCTTTAAACTTGGTACACTTTGATTCTCTCTCTCGATTAACCACTGGCCGCTGATGGATATGTGATGCAGATGCGATGTCACTGTTTGGAATCGGACAAAAAGCAAATGCGACCCTCTTATCTCCTTGGGTGCAAAGTAAGTTCATGATCAAAACTTATCTGAGCAAAGTTTTCCCATTTTAGACTTTTCCTTCCTAAATGAGTTTTATGAGGGGAAGTATGTTGTATTGTTAGTAATTTCTCGCCCATTTTCGGATGTTCAAATCCGTTTAGGGACCTATAATATCTCAGAAGATATACTAAATACGAGATAGTACTTCAACACGTGTTTCATCCACTGAAATTTGACTAATTTTCTTACAAACTAAAAATCGTCCGCATGTTAATGATACCTCCACAGGCTTATATTGCTCGAGTTAGGGTGCTTTTTCCAATTTGCTTAAAAAGGAAATCTTTGATGCAGATATAAACCATCACCTGAGGAAGTAGCCGCCTCTTGTGATGTCACATTTGCCATGCTTGCTGATCCCGAAAGTGCAGTGAGTATACATTTTGTTGAGGGCATAGTTGTCTTTCTGCAGCAGTCTTAGCTTGTTGAGTTTCATTCCTTTTTTAGGTCGATGTAGCATGTGGAAAGCAAGGGGCGGCATGTGGTATGAGTCCTGGAAAAGGGTAGATTTTTAATTATTTTCTATTTTTTTTTTTTTAAATCGCTTTGAAATCTCTCCTCTGGATATGACATGCAAATTTATACTTCTCGTTAAACGTTTCTGCAGTTATGTAGACGTCTCCACCGTTGATGGTGCCACTTCCAAATTAATCAGTGCACATATAAAATCAACTGGAGCTCTATTTTTGGAGGTTAATTCTTTGATGCTTTTATCTAAATACAAATAAAATAAGCTATCGGCTCAGTACTTATGAGAAACGCGTATTCTCCTTTGTCTCAACAGGCTCCGGTTTCAGGCTCGAAAAAGCCAGCTGAAGATGGAAAGTTAATTTTTCTTACTGCTGGTAAGGAATCTTGCTTAATTTTATTTTTCTATCTGAAAATCAAACAAATTTTCGGTTTTTCTCCAAGAAAATTGTTTTACACAGCTTGCATAAAGCACTGTCAATCTTTCAGGTGACGGATCTCTCTATGAAACGGCTGCTCCGTTTTTAGACCTCATGGGAAAGGTGATTCCTCGATTCTTTACTCAACTTCTCTTTACCAAAATTGTGGCGATCTCGTGTTTCTCACACGTTTCACAATTGTTCTAGTCAAGATTTTTCCTTGGCGAAGTTGGTAATGGAGCTGCAATGAAGCTCGTCATCAACATGATTATGGGAAGGTTCTGTTTCTTCCACAACCTATATAACTCGTCTCTTTTGGGGCGTCTACTCGTCTCTATCACATAATCTTGATCGTTTTAGCATGATTTGCAGTATGATGGCGTCATTTTCTGAAGGATTGCTCCTTAGTGAGAAAGTCGGTCTCGATCCAAGTGTGCTTGTCGAGGTACGTCTTTCTAAAATCAAATACATAGTGCTATGAATTGGGGGTAATCTTGTGTCAACCCATTTGACGCGTCAAGATCCATCACACGACCTGGACCCATCACTAGCAAAACACAGACAAATTTAAAATTTGCCACGGGTACAGGTATTCATCAGACGGGTTGGCACAAGACGGGTCGAGATCCATGGACCCATCGCCACCAAGAATTACAAATATGCCACCAAATATGAGTTTTAATCAGAGAAAATTTGAAGCATGACCACCTTTTTTTCATACCATCACTTTAATCACTAGTAGATTCGCTAGAAACACCATCATACATGGCATGCGTTTGTGTTTATGAAAAAAAAAAACGAGCTCTTGTCAACCACGTCATCTATTTTTTCAACCACGTACTTTTTCATATTTTGTTTCTTGTTTCACTTACATTTACTTAAAAAAAAAAGCGCTTCTATTTCAAGCTCGTCGTCTATTTTAATCTGCAGGTAATCTCCCAGGGTGCCATCAGTGCACCAATGTACTCCATGAAAGGTCCTTCAATGGTGAAATCGCTCTATCCGACTGCATTCCCACTAAAGCATCAGCAGAAGGTTTGCAATCTTCTCTCTCTCTCTCTCTCTCTCTCCACCTTGCTACAGCCAAGAACATCTTCGGAGAAGTTCTTGTTCGTTATTTTTCTGTAATAACGAAATAAGAAACGTGTACAGGATCTTAGACTCGCTCTAGGGTTGGCTGAGTCGGTTTCTCAGCCAACTCCGATTGCAGCAGCAGCGAACGAGCTCTACAAAGTGGCAAAATCTCAAGGGCTGAGCGATGATGATTTCTCAGCAGTGATTGAAGCGTTGAAAGTGAAGTTACAGCAAAGATCGTAGATAACTTTGTTAATTTTTCGGACCTAGTTTGACAAACCAAACTTCGTTTTGTTTTAATCTACACATATGACTGTATTTGTATTTTTCATAGGTCCGTTGGAATACAGAAAAATAAAATATACGCCAAATTTCTTGCATGGGAAAAGCAAAAACTACTGAAATATATGAGTTTGTGGTTGAAAATTATGAGTTGCTATAGTTACTTAATTTTAATTTGTCATAACAAAAACAAAAAGAATAAAAATGAATTTTTTACTTCGTTGTAGTAATACAATGAAACCACTCTCTATAAATTACTCCTTCCACGAAAAATTTGTCATATTGTGGACGATACGAATTTTAAAAAATTGTTTGATTGTGTTGTGAGTGGAATAAGGTCTCAATTTTGACGTAGTTTTAACTTGATTAATTGAGTGAGTAATGGGTCTAACAATGACATTTTTTGTAAATAATGGAGCATGTGAAGTTAATAAGTAGTGTGTCGTGCGCAGTCTATTATTATAAATGAATGTGGCAAATTTTTGGTAAACGGATAAAAAGGAAATTATGGCAAAATTTATGTAGACGAATGTCCGATTGTATTACTGTCCCTTAAATTAACACTCTCATAAATTAATGAAAGCTAATTTTTTTTCCTTTCCCGACTGTATTAGTTTATACAGATTCGCGCTAATTTTTTCCCTTTTCCGACTGTATTAGTTTATAGAGATTCTTATGAGAACACGCTCCAAATTAAAATTGAAATCTACAAATATTCAATTTTTCGGAGATAATAAAAATCCGTATGCGCTAAAAACCCGTCGTTAGTTACTTGTAAACTTAATAACTTATCACATAATTTCCATATTTATATGGAGTACACATTTTATAAAGGGAAAATGTGCAAATACCACCCTCATGTTGGCAGCGCCGAACAAATATCCCCCGAACTTTGTTTAGGTGCAAATTCACTCTTCCCTAAAGTTTTCGTGTGCAATTACCCCCTCGCCGTGACGGAAACTACACTTTCGTTGGCAAAAAAAATATTTTTGATTCATTTTTATTCTTGTGGACCCTTACAATTTCCAAGAATTAATTGGTGCTAAAAACTCAAATTAGGATAAAATTTGTTTCGAACTCTAGCTCACAACTATCAAAACTCAGGCGAAGCTCTCTAATAATTTACAATCCAAGCCAACTATTTGTTGTTGACATTGATGATCTCATATTCTTCAAGTGGTCCGTCATCCTCTTTCGTGCAAATTATTGGAGAACCTCACCTGAATTTTGATAGTTGTGAGCTATGGTTCGAAATAATTTTTTTCCTAATTTGAGCTTTTAGCACCAATTATGTAGTATATAACCGTTGGAAATTGTAAGGATCTACAAGAATAAAAATAAATCAAAAATATTTTTTTTGTCAATGAAAGTGTAGTTTCCGTCACGACGAGGGGGTAATTGAACCCGAAAACTTTAGGGAAAGGTGAATTTGCACCTAAACAAAATTCAGGGGTATTTGTCTGGCGCTACCAACATGAGGGGGTATTTGCACCTTTTCCCTTTTATAAACCCGTCGTTATCACATAATGGAGTACACATTTTATACAGTAAGGACTCGTTTGGTAGCTTAGATAGCATACACATCTCCCCTAAACTTGTGTTTGGTAGTCTTGTTACACAATCTCTCAAGCCCGCTACTAATACCAGCCCGCCACTAATTTACTGTTACTCTTTAGCATACACATCTCACCCTTACCTTGAGATACATATCCCTCACTTCAATAGTGTCACAGATTAAGAATTGAAAAGACAAAATTACCCTGTTCATTCTTTTTCATCTTCTCTCCCATCTTTCACGATCTGCAAACCCAACCCAACAACAACAAACTACAATGTCGACTCTAGAGGATTCTGATGTAAATTGACAAAAAGGAGAGATGAGATGAGAGAGAATGCAACAGAGATAATTGGATGAAAAAGAAAAGAACACAAGAAATAATGTAGGGAGAGAGAGAAACAGGAGAAATTGGCAAATTTCCAAAATTCCCATCTAATTTGATTCTAGGGAATCTCTCCAAATTCTTCCTCACCCTCACATTCTTGCTGATGAATCAATGGGGATTTCGTGAAGGGTGAGGTCTAGTTGTAGGGGGAAGCGGCGACGCTGCTTGGGTTGGAGTCGGCGGACGACAGAGGGAATTGTGAGAGAGAAGATGGTGGTGGGTTACGGTGGTGGTGGTGGTGGTGTGGTCGGCGGCGATGGTGAGTAGTGTCGTCGGCGGTGGCGGTGGATTGTTTGAGAGAGAGGGAGAGAAAAGTGTGGTAGGCGGTGGCGGTGGTTTGTTGTTGAAAGGGAGAGAAGATGGATGGATCGAGAATGAGAAGAGAGATAGTGGAACATTAATTTTATTTTATATTTTATTTTTTTATTATACATAGGGTTAGAATTGTAAATTTAAATTTAATCTTGCTTTTAAACTAGGATATCAAACAACAAATTCTTGATATCTATACTTGGAAAATCGTGCGTGTCGGATTGCTATCGTGTCGACCTGTTAACGACCCGATCTGTTAAGGTCAAATCTGAACACGACCTGTTAAGGATTTGCTCGACACGACACGAATCCGACCCGAAATGTTCAAATCCGAACACGACACGAACACGAAAATTACACGATGTCTATCGTGTTGACACGATACGATAACGACACGATACGACACGACACGATTAAAACATAAATTTATACAACACTATAAGCTATATAAACAATAAAAACATTAAAAATTAAACTTAAAACCCTAAAAAAATAATAAATTAATAATTAATGATGAAAATAAAAAAATAATAAATAATAAATAAATCTTATCGGGTTACACGAACCCGACCCGAACCCGACCTGATAATTTCGTGTCCATATCGGGTTACACGATAACGACTCGAATCCGATAAGGCTTAACACTAACCCATTAATTTCGTGCGTGTTCGTATCGGATTATCGTATCGTGTAAAAAATTGCCAGCGACTATATCTCCTATCCTATCTACCAAACACTAAAATTTGTTACCAATTATACTTTATGTATGATACATATTTGGACTTAATCTATCTTAGCGTATCGTAACATGCCTACCAAACGTAGCCTAAGAATTAATATTTTTGTTTCATTATTATTATTATTATATATATATATATATATATATATATATATATATATATATATATAAAGGGAAAGACAGAACGACAAACACTATTCCGCTTCAGTTACCTTAGGGTTTAACGGTAAGTCTTGACATCTCCTTCTCCACTGCTCCAATCATCCTAAAATGGCTTCCTCCAAAACCCTAATTCGGAATGGAGCTTCAATGGCGACGCGGTTCCTCAATCGGGCTTCCCACACAAGCCCGAATCCTTTTCTATCTCCGAATCCCGAATTGATCGCGGCCCCCAAATTGCTCCCCTCTCTGTTTATTCCTCAGTCCCAAAAAATGGCGCCTTTCCATTTCCAGCAGCCTCAAGACGACGTCGAGTCGCTCAGAAAGCTCAGCTCCGAAGGATTCCTCTACCCTTCTGGCCTTCCTTCTCTCCCCTTCTTGCTGCCCGAAGGTAAATTCCATTTCAATTGAGATTTCTTATTATTCAGCTTATTTTTTGCATTGTTTTGCCATTTGGAAATTCGAGCTAAGTAATTGTGTTCTCTTCTTGTTGTTATATATGCTGTTTTTCCGGAGAACTTGAATGTGATTTCAATATAGACTGCATATAGTTCCAATTGCAATTCTGGAAGCTTCCCATTGATTCCAGCTACATTATTTATGCTCATCTTGTCGTAGTTTAAAATTCTCTTTTTTCTTTTTATATTGTTGTGGTTAATAATGAGCGACTTGATTTATTTTGGGAGTAAAATAATGTAGATCTTGTGATGATCATTGTATGATGCTAGTTGAGGCGATTGGTTTAGTTGCTAGGTGTGCGCTGTTTCAGGCTTGAATCCCTTTTCCTGAAATATGATTGTGATCAAGAACTTGTAATTCTGAGGAGGGTTGTCTTCAGATCTGATCTCGACGTATTTAGTCACCAAGTTTCGTTGTTGGTGGCAGTTGCCCTCTGGTTTCTTACGTATAATGATCACGGGTGGATCATTGCATAAACTCTGTAAAGTTTGTGGATATGTAGTACTATTGATGCGATTCATATTTGTGAGCATCTGCAGTGTTCTGTGTTCTCTATCACGTTTTGGACATTCTCGTAGGATTCTGAAGCTCCTAATGATTGCTTAGAATTTTACTCCTAGAGATCTTTATCTGGACATATTTATAGGGCACTGTTTCCATATATTAATCTTGGAGTTACGCCTGATTACGATACCCTTCGTACATTTCTGGAATGGAGTGTCATAAGCTCCCTCCTCATATATACAACATTCACTTTCAATTTGTTGCACTATGCTAGGAACTTCCAGGTGCAGCCAAGACCACCTCAATACTTAGGTATCTGAATTGGATCTATTTGTCTAGTCAAATTACTTGGCTTGTATTGAAAACTGGGTCATTGTTGACCTTGCTAACCAGTTTTCTTCCTCCCCAAAATAGTAGTGGGAGGGGGTGTAAACAAAAGCTGTGTATTGCTCGTTGTAGTAAGACCGTTATAATATAGATTTACTATCTGAACTCTGAAAATGTTGCCAAATAAGGATTTCACTGAGAACCTAGGAGCAAGAAGTGCTTCATCTTTGGTAGCTTGGTAGATACAGGACAGCCCTCAATTCTGACTAGCCTGCAGCATCTTTTATCATGGCATCCATGTAATTTAGGATGTTATAATAATGACTTCTGAGCAATGGAGAATGTTTCCTTGAAAGTTAAATGATACTATTCATCCAATGAGGGGAAATGTTAAAAATTACTGTCAAAGAATAAAATTACCACCCCATGTAATTATGAGACTGAAAACTCACAGCTCCTTGCTCCTTAGTTGTGGAACTATTTCGTCAAGGAGTTTTATGTAGTAAGGTGGGGCAGCACTGAAAATGTCGTCAGCAGATGTATTCAGAGTAATTGGTCGGACATGTTTTAAATCAAAGGAACAAAGTCAAAAACTGCTCCTAGATGATTGTAGGACCATTAGGTCGGTTTTATCTTGGCCGTATTCGGATTTTATAGTCAGACATAAAGATGAACACGTTGTGACGTTAGGTCATAAATAGATGATTTTACTTTGTTGATTGCGAACTTTAAGCCGGGGTGAATTATATGTATTAGCATGTAGTCTCATATCTTACATCAGTTGTACGACATCCTTAATGACGGTTAGTCGGTTACTAGTGAGTGGTGTATGGTAATATGTAATATGTCATTGATTCGCTTGTGGGACCATTAAGCCAGTTCATCTGGTCATATACGATGGGAACTTATAGTCAGACCAAAAGATGATTTTACCTTGTTAGTATGCAAACTTTAAGCTGGATCGAGTGATAACCATCAGCATGCAGTCTCCTCTCTTACATCAGTCGTGCTTCTCTATCTTTAATGACTGTTGCCAGAGAGTGGTATATGGTATTTGTCATCAATACATTTCGAATTGGAAATCAAGGAAATTAAAGCTGCCATTGGTTCATTATAGTTATGCGGGTTACTGCTTTGGGAACTGATGTACATCATATTCTTTTTTTTACTCCTTGCAGGAGACGAATCTTCGTCAAGTGAGCCTATGATTTGTCACACAAAGAGGACATACCAACCAAGCAACATCAGGCGCAAAAGGGTGCATGGATTCTTTGTTAGGTAGAAACACCCCCTTCCACCTCCCGTCTCCTCTCTCCAACACAAACACGCGCCCTTTGGTTTGTCCTCATTCATGCATACATCTGTGCATGAACTCTCTCTCCCACATGCTCATGCATGAACTCACATATGTGTGTCTATTTGCATGTAAATACATGCTTGCGCTGACGGAGCTACATTGTGGCCAAGGGAAGCTTCAGTACCCCTCATTTTTTTGGTATTCTTTATATATTAATACGATATATTTTATTTCTCTAAACAGTATAAACATGTATAGTATGAGGATTATGCAGTAAATATGCTCCAAAATTTTCGTAAATATCATATGTTTTTGTATTTATATATATTTTTAAATCTATCTTTGTTTTAATATTTTTAAGATCTCTTCCACGAACTTTGACATTATTTAAAGAAATTTTCCTTTGTATTCTGAAATTTTGGAAGTTCGATTTTCTTTACTACTAAATGGTGTGTTATGGTGCTCAACTTTACGTGTCAGTTGTTTGTCCAACTTATTTACAAGTTGGACTTCTTTGAATTTCAATTAAACTATTGCACATAAACGACACCTTATGCAGATGTGGCTCTCTTATTCTCTGTGATAACTTGACATTCATGATTCTGAAACTTGCTTCTAGACTTCTAGAACATTAGGGCTAGAGACTGATACATTTTAATCTATCATGAACAGAAAATCTACAAAGGGTGGCCGGAGAGTCATTGCCCGACGAATTGCAAAGGGTCGCTATAGAATCACAGCATAATCAAACTTGCAGCAAGGTTTCTGGTTATATCAAAGCCCACTCAAAATCTGATCTGATCAATAGCACTGCCATTTTGAGGGCAAGAAACTGATTAGGCTGGCAATTTAGGAGTGCCTTAAAATTGTTGCTTTTTTGCTCCTACTTATACATGTAATGGAGTTTTATTTTGCTAAGTGCTAAATTTGATCTATGATTGAGATTAGCAATAATTGTGTTAGTTTGATCTTTACTTTTGAAAAAAAAAGTTATAAATTGATTGCAGATTCTATTCAAGAAATTGTGTGTTTATGAAGCTTAGTTTCTTTCCATTTTTTGTTTGTTTGTATATATATTTATTTGCATATTGCATTTTTTTTTTTAACAAACATTACAAGAAATTTTAAAGGTCGCGTTATGTGTGCATTCTGTCTCCCCACACAGAAAATTTGCATTAAGACTCTATACTTTTTACTATGTTATACAAAGCAAGAAGCAAAGTCTTCACAAACCAAATCTCTCATCTCTCCACCTGAGAGAGAGAGAGAGAGTAACGTCTTTTGTCTGCACTACAAGCAAGAGAGAGAGAGATACTAACGTCTTTTGTCTGCACTAATATTTGTTGTAATCAAATGTTTTGTCTTATTTATGCATGTTTGTAAATGCAACCGTCTACTAAAGACAGACCACTCATTTATATTTGGGAAAAATATTATAAATTTTTTAATGTATACCGAAATTTTCAAAAATATTACTCCATAAGTGGCCACATTTCCTTATTGAGTTGTCTCGGAATAAGTGGTTACTTTCCTTTAAAGGAAATATATTTCTCTCACAAAAAGTAGTGGGTTCCACAACTTTCTATCTTTTTACCCTTTTAAACACCCCCTTCTTTAATATTTGTGCCGAAAAGAATGTGGCCACTTATGGCGGGATGGAAGGAGTATAAAATTAAAAAATTATCATTTTACGTTTTAGATAATGTAACTAAAATATCACGAGTTCGATTTTTCGAGATCGGAAATTCGATTTCTCACATAGATTTCTCATCTTGCCACATAAACATGAATCAACATCGATTTTCAACTTTGCAATTCGATTTATGAATTTAGAAAATCACACTCGTGATGATGTCTTATGGGCACTAAAATAGTATTTTTAAATGTTGAAATATTTTTGAAAATTTTGATAAATGTTGGGACATTTTCGAATATTTTCCCTTCATATTTTGTGGTGAACCGTTGCAATTTCGATTGGAGCCACTTGTGTGATTGAAACCCACACGTAGATACATGAAACATTTGTATCTGACAGATGCACATTTGGATGTCAACTATGTACTAAATTCTACAAGTGGGGCCCATACTTGCTTATTTGTCGAATTATCAATCATTATTGATTTTACTTTTTATTCAATAAATCACATATTCCCTCCTTTGATTCAATGGAAAAAAAAATCGCAACTTATCTTCATTCATTTTTGTTTGCCATTTAGCAAATTGTCCCATTGCTATACATGTGAATTAGAATCATCATATTAAATACTTCTACCGAGTCCTATTTTCAAATAAAATTTATATTTAATAAGTGTTTTATTTCGGAAATTTATTAAAATATGACGTCAAACTTCTCATTTTGCTTTTATTCGCAATGCAAATTCATTTGTTGTTCAATTTTTCATGTAATAATTATAGGTAAAAAGAATAAATTTGATTATTTTCTTAGACGGAGGGAGTATTGCTTTATTGTTAATTTATAAGACTACCCTTACTCAAAATGTGTCTCTCTCTCTATATATATATATGATTATTAACAAACTCACATCAAACTGCACTCATCTATAAAGTATAATACGAGAAAATAGTTGTCTCATTTTCCAGATTGTATTGTCCCTCAAAACATATTTATTTTAAATAAAACTGTTATTACTATAATTTAATTTGCTGGGTACGTAAAAGACTGGAAATGCAAATTGTTGAATAAGTGGAATTATTATGAGAAGACGAATAATTGACTCATATTTAATTTGGATATACAGCTATTTAATTAGCCCAAAATTATTATTATTATTATTATTAAACAGAAATTATATAGAAATCAGTTGTCCAAACAACAGAATTAGACAAATGTATTGCATATTGCGCTAAGGATATATAAAATCTTTTCGACAAACATAAATATAGTGCAGTTGATATTTATATATATATAATTTATTTTTATTTTGCAATTAAACATAGATCTTTAAAATTAAAGTGACTGAAATAAAACAATATTAAAATGAAACAGACGGGTGAGGAGATATCCTTACATATAGTATTTATGAACATTTATTAACGTAAAGATCGAAATACAAAACTAGAAAGTTTAAGGTTTTTTTCTGATCATACATACATTGTATTAATACATTAACCACCCAAAAACCACACACACAACACACACTCATACACACACATAAACACGCACATATATAATTATATATTTTATATATATATCATGGCTGAGCACCCCAGAAGGAGATAAAACCAGCATCATCAAGGAAAGAGCTGCCGCCGCTGCTGCATGGCATCGCCGGCGGCATCGAGGAGGCGGAGGAGCTGCCGGACACGGCGGACGGAACGGGCGACTCGATCTCCGCCACGAGAGTATCGAGGTAGCGCAAGGGGCTCGGCGGCGCCGCCATGAAACTCGCATCAATGCCAGCAATATCCTCAAGAAACGGCGGCGGCGAAGCAGAATTTTCAAACATAGGATAGTTATTGCAAGATTGAGTCGTCTCGAGATTCGAGCCCATGAAAACTGGATTAGGACCATCCGATCCGAGCACGAGATGATGATCATCGTGGTGTTTCGAGATGGAGTAGTGATGGTAGGGGAAGTTCTGAGGAGCGAGAGAGGTGAGGAGAGAGAAAGAAGTGTAGGAGGGCTGCATTGGGGCGAAATTTGCGTAGGATTCGAAGGTATCGAGCGTTTGGATTGGGATTTGGTTGATTCTACGATTTGGGATGAAATTGGTGCTGGGATTCATCAAGATTAATGGAGGTTGATTTGAAGAAGTGGCGGCGGCGGCGGAATGTTCTGGAAGATTGATGTTTTCAGAAAAACTAGGATGATTTTCATGGGCAGTCACGAACTTTTTCTTGACGCTGGAGTTCCAGAAATTCTTCACTTCATTGTCTGTTCTTCCTGGCAGATGCTTAGCAATCTGCGCCCACCTGCAAAAAAGTTGGAAAAGATTTGATTTTTCATGCAAAAACAGTCAAATTCTTTGGGAAAATTCTTGTAACAGTCTGTGCCCACCTGCAAAAAGGTGAAAAAGTTTTGATTTTTCATGCAAAGATAGTCGGATTATTTCAGAAACAACAGATAGTTTAAAAAGATTGCTTCTTGAAAAATTCTTGAAACAGTCTGAGGTTGAGTTTTTAATTTTTATACTGTAGTATTTATTTTCATGCGAAAACAGTCAGATTATTGCAGAAAATAAAATTTCTTGAAAAATCCAGAGAGTGAGAGTGAGTTAAAAAAAAAGAAATTCTTGAAATGATCTGTGCCGGCCATCTCCAAAAAGTTGAAAAAGATTTGATTTTTCATGCAAAAAGAGCCAAATGTTTACAGAAACAATGAGATCTTGAAAATTTCAGAGAGGTGGGTTGAAAAGAGTGTTTCTTGATGATTTTTTCATGCAAAAACAGCCAAATTATTGCAGTTCTTGAAAAAAAGAAATTGGGGTAAAAGGTGGTTTTGATTGGTTAAATTACTTGTTTCCTAGTACTTGGTGAAGTTCAACAATGATTGTTGCTTCCTGTCTGGAAAAACTCCCTCTCTTGAGATCAGGCCTCAGATAATTTATCCACCTCAATCTGCAGCTCTTCCCACATCTCCGCAGCCCTTAAATCAAGAAAAATAAACACGCAGTCAGTGTGTGAGAAATTAAAACATGTATGCAAATATGCATGCACCTCTCTCTCTGTGTCTAATTTCTCTCTCTTACCAGCAAGTCTAGGAACTGAGCTCCAGCAGCCATGGCCGAAGGTGGAAATGTAGTTCATGAGCTTCTCATCTTCCTCAGGCGACCACAAACCCCTCTTCACTTTCTGTCTGTTGCAGCAAGTGTGGTGATGTCCCATTTTATCAATCTCTCTCTCTCTGACACAAATAACTGGCCTCACAACATCTGCAAGAAATTAAACACACACACACACACAGACACGCGTGAGTGTGTGTGGGGAAGGAAACACGAGATGAGATATCATAAATCTTGGAGAGAAGAAAATGTCCAAAGGGAAAGAGAGGGAGGATATGGTATGAGTTGGAGATTGTGAAATTTAATGTTGAGAGATGTACCATGATGTCTGAAGAGGGCCCTCTCTTCTCTTCTGATTTTGGAGTGAAAAAAAAGCTGCTGCAATGGCTCGGAGGATGAGGGGGGAGACATGGTGTTTTATAGCAAGGGTTTTGCCATGCAGCTCCCACGGGGGTCCCACTCGATTCCTACGCAAAACCTAGGGATGGAGTGGGGTTCCCAAGCTAAAAGTGTTGCATCTCGTGTTGCGTTGCAAAGTTTGAGATTATGGGACGAGCAGGACTCCTGTGCGGCCGTCACTCGTGTGAAACCGGATCCTTTTGATCCAACCGGGTCAAACCTGACCCGCGCAGTTTTTTTTTTTAATTTATTTTTCTTTTCCGCCTTCGGTTCCGATTTTAATTTATAGATAATGATTGTGGCAATATTAATGTTTTTAGCTCGCTCCGAGGCCTTCGGCTTCCTTCACTCGACTCTTTAAAAAAAATAAAAAATAAAAAAACTGAAAAAAAGAATTAAAAAAACTATAAAAAAAATCGAAAAAAAATTAAAAGTTCGGCGCGTGTGAATAAAAAAATTTGTCAGGCGCCTTGAGGGACTCGTGTGATGCACGCGCCTGACTGCCACTTATTTGCGATCGCCTCACCCAAGTTTTTGCCTTATGTGATACGGCCAATGAATATGCGGAAGAAATGACTTGAACACACGTCAACAGAAAGGTTGATTCAATCCAATTATAAACTGAACTAAAAGAGATTAATTAAAACACCTAATAAACTGATCTAGATCGAAAATTGAGGAATAATACAGAACACAAAACAGATTCAAACTATCGATTAGAAACCCTAGACTGAAACCCAATTAGGATCTATAGCAAATCAACTCCGATTAAGCTCAAATTTTAACACAAATTATTAATTGAAGTCAGGAACAACATATACAAAATTCAGCCAATTCGCACGAGGGGTTTGGGATTTGGCACGGGGCTGACTTTTGGCTCGATTTAGGTTAAATCTTGGGACGATGGCTTTATGAACGGAAATCTGGACTTGGCGAGGGTTTGGCATGGATGCAGGGATGGTATGGACAGTAGATGATGGAAGGAAGGAGGTCGAGATGGCTGGACGAAGAGGACGAAGAAATAGGATGAAGAACTTACCCGAAACGAACTCCGGATCGACTTGAATTCGAAACGCGTCTGTGGAGCGATCTTCGTGGCTTGTCTAACCCGGATACGATTGGATATTACGAACGTGGTGGACGTCGTATACCACCAAATAATTCCTGCAATTCGCTCAGAATTAAATTAGTATAACAATAAGCAGGGTCGAACCACAGAGAACGGAAATTCACCTATTTTTCCTATAAATCTAATTTTTCCTATAAACCTATTTTACTAGGAAGACAAGAAATTAATTAAAATGGCAAACGAGAATATAATCAAAAGAAAAGCAATCCGGCTTCGAATAAATCCACACTAGTCTAGACTCTGATCATCGATGCAAAGATTAATTAATTCCCAAGAACCAACCAGTTATAGGGTACCGTGAATGCAGCGGACATACCCCAATTCCTACGTGCTTTATCGATAGTTAGCTGTAGACGCCAGACCTAACTATTTCCCTTATTAAAACACAACCTAGCTGGAGACGCCAGACCTAGATTAATGCTCTAATAGCATTTAGATTTGAAGGAACCCAATTTAGACGAATTACCCAAGAACGCAAGTAATAACCCGTCTACCAATTTATTCTTACTACGAACATGGTAGCTTTATCACTAATTAGCCCTATTCCAACAATTACGGATTGGGGGAACTAATTGACTGTAATCCAATTTAATCTAAGTTGATCAGGCTTAAACAAAATCGGAATTAACTTTAAACACAAGGAATAAACCAAAACCCTAGGAAATTAATTATACGAACAATTAGATCTCACAGATTATTAAACTAGTGCTTCCTTATTCTCGCCGAATTAAAGAATTAGCTACTCATAATATTAAAACTAAACATAATCATATAAAATAAAGAAAACATAATAATAATTGAGAAACTAAAATAAGAACAAGAAATTATCACCAGAACTTCGATCCAATTGAATGCTCAATGCTCAAACCAAATCTCCAAAATAGACGCAAGAAAATAAAGCTCAAATTAAACTTCAAAAAGGTGTCTGCTTTGTATATCTTCTTCCTAATCCTAGCGGCTGTAATAAAAGAAAGAATGGAATTGAAAACAATCAACCTAATATGGCGGCTTGGAAAAATAAAAACTAAGGAATAGAAAAAGTGTGTACTAACTTGCGGCTAATCTCCATATATATATGCTAATCCTAACTTAAATAACCTAGGAAAATAATTAAATAATAGAATTCTAAATATAATAGGTATCTAAATATATTGTTTATGGATTACAAAGTAGTAAAGCCCGGCCCATCCAATTTTCTTCCATCTTCGATTTTGATCTTCTATAATTGGGCACAAAACCCATCTTTTCGACTTCTTTCATCCAAATATATCAACAACCGAAATCTGCAATTTCCGCATAAAAACCACACTTAATAGTGCATTATATCCATATAAAATCATAGAAAACTTAACTTCTGAACAACCAAAATACACACTCATCAGAACGAGACAGTTGATTTCAAGTTCTAAAGATGTCAACTCAAGAACTCTACCAAGAACACAAGAGAAAACGTGAACCTAAGCACGATGTGAGACAAAACGATCAACTCGATTTTGATTCAAAATTGTCTAATTTTCGTCCAAAACAAAATCCTCTATATATAGAGGTGAAAACCTAATTCAACTAGGAAACTAAACATGGAAAATAACTCCTAATCTAATAAGGAAACAAATCCATAGTCAAAACAAAGGATAAAAGTCAAAACTGACTCAACTAAGACCTAATTTCGGTCACCCTAAATAAACCCACGAAAATAACAAATAAAATAACAAAAACGACTAATTAACTAAACTACGAGTCTTCTTGGATCAGCCCAAACATAAGATATTAAATTGATTAATCTTGGGCTTCCATCTCCATCTTCTCCAATGGGCTTCTTTGACAATTCTTGAGCCCAAACTTTTTCAACCAATCCACTTAGCACTTTCTTGAACTTCTTTGCTCGAGCTCTCGTGATTGGCCCAACAGAAACTTGGATCGGACTACGGGCTGCACAAACTAATCATCATGGTAGAAGTAACCAAGCAATCTCGAGCTGGAATATCTTCAATGGCATCTCTTGAAGCTTTGGCATTAACGCTCGAAAATGCCTTGGCTGGATTTCATCATTATGGGACCAAATATATTCAGTTGGCTCGTGCAGGTCCCTCTGGTGGCTCCACTCGATTTCTACACGACCTCGAGATCGAGTGAGATCCCTAAGCTAAAAGTGTTGCATCTCGTGTTGCACTAAGAAGTTCGACAATGTGGGACATAATATAACGAGTCAGCCCGTGCGGTTCCCTTGGGAGCCCCACTCGATTTTTAAGTGAAACCTAAGGATCGAGTGAGGTCCCCGAGCTAATAGTATTGCATCTTCGAATCCGAGAATATAGATGGAATATAATGAAACGGCTCATGCAGCTCTCTCTCGGGGGCCCTACTTGATTTCTGTGCAACTTGGAGGTCGAGTGAGGTCCCCGAGATAACAATAATATTGCATCTCGTGTTTCGCTATGAAATTTGAGAATATGAGACGAAATACTATATAATAAATTTTTAAGATCGAGCGAGCACCTGATCGAGCAGCATTTATTGCATCTCGTGTTACATTATGTGATAAGTTCGATCTAGCGGGTTGGGATGTTGGCATGATGAGATTAAGTGAGGATAGGCCTCTAGGGAATCTCCTTTATGATACATCTATAATCGGATTCTTCCCAGGGTTGTGTGTGTGTGTGTGTTATTTTTTTTTTTTTTGAGAGGGAATAGAGCTTTCTTGGTTAAGTTGCTTAAGTTACTTTAGTAGATAGTACTGCTATGTATAACGTGATTGGGATTATTTTTTCAAAAACAATTTTACTACTATTATTTTTAGATTATGTATACACGTACGACATTTCGTATAAAAATATCACATCGTTGGTTCGTAATCGTTGGTGACGGATCCAAGGCCCGGGCGACCCCGGTGATCGTCGAAGCAACTTTTTTTTAAACTATATTATATATAGTGGATTTTGCGGTTTTTTTTCCTCCACTTTTACATACATAATTGTAATTTCTCTCGTCCGAAACTTATGCCTACATACATAAACGTAATCTCGCCAACCATTTTTTAAATCCTAGCTCCATCCTTGGTAATTTTCAATTCGTATCCTTTATTGCCTCTCCATTTTCATCTTCTATTGCATAAATAAGGGAATGGATGTCGATGTTCCCACCATGGGAGAGGTGATCACTATCCAGTAGTAAAAATTTAAAAAAGCAAAGTTCTTAATTGTTGCATCAGTATTATTGATGCAGGGGCATCAATCCAGCCCATGAGCAAGTGAGGATAACTCATTTGGCTGCGGTAAGCCTGAGGAGAACGTTTCACATCAGCTAAATATGCAAGACTATTGGAATTTAAATAGTATGAATAATCCTTCCCTCTTAATCATGATTTTGAGGTGAAGTTAGACCCAATTATTGATAGCCTGCATTCAGATTGGTATCAAAGCCGGGTGTGGGTTGGTCCTCAAGGGAGGGTAAATGATGCAGAGGGCATCGATTCAGCCCCTGAGCAATAAGGAGGACTCATTGGATGGCCAAGCCTGAGGAGAACGCCCCAGGGTGTGGCTCGATCATCAAGAGGGTGAATGATGCAGGGAAATCAATTCAGCCCCTGGACAAGTGAGGATGACTCATTTGGCTGCGGTAAGACTAAGGAGGACACCCACATCGAATGAATATGGAAGGATGTTGGGGTTTAAATAATATGGACAATCCTTTCTATCTTAACCATAGTTTTGAGGCGAAGTTAGGCACAACTATTAACAAGTCTACATCAATCATAGAGAATCATAGAGGATCGAGCGACATCTATTAATAATTGGAAAATAAACGGTTCTCCCTCTTCGGTTCGCAATTCAAATTTTCCTCTATTCTATTAATTTGTGCAATATTAATTCATATTCATATATTCTACTTCTAATCTAATAATTTTTATCTATTTGAATATATCAACATCTATATATTTATATATATTTCTTATTATTAATAGATTCTCATACGCCTCATTAATATTATATTGATTAAATTATACATATCAACATCTATTCATATAAGAGATATATATCAATCATTTAATATAGAGTACCGTCGCATATATCAATTCTCAAGCCTACATCTCAAATCTAATACATAAAGTTACGATTCTTTTTACTTAAAGTTGCGAATTTTGTTTTTACTTAAACTTCTACCTTGTACAAAATTTGGTCATATATCGTCTTGGTTACTTGTATTCCTTTGTTGTATCAAGAAACTTAATTATTATTAACGTGTAATTTATTGCAATCGCATTACATGGTGCGTCCACGATGCTTCATTCCTATTTTATTTGAACATTTTAAATCACGAAAGTAATAAAAAAAATTATATAAGGCGTATATTTTTGTAGGATTACGAGTTATAATAGGGCTATACTTCTAACATAAATATTTTTGTAATTAGTAATTATTACAAACAGACAATTTAGTGTAAACCAATGAAACAGTTCAAATATAAATAAAAAAATTTTACTAATTATTTTAGTTAATATTAACTTTGTAGTGTTCAAATTTTTATCGAGTATTACCCAACGAGTTTGAGACGGATATATACAGTAAAATCACCACTTTAACCGAGATTGGAACGAGGACATGTAGAAAATTTCAAAATAAATTTTTAAATTTGAAAAAATACTTAATGAATGAGTACTACCTGATTAATTATCATTCCAAATTAATTAGTATAAGTTTAGATACATGAAATAAAATTCATTTCCTAAGTTTGATTTATAATTAACTTGAATAACATCACAACTTCTAAATAAAATATATAAATTGTTTTTAAAATATATACACACAAATTAAAACATAAAATTATTTTCCGTCGAATCTTTACGGACTACTTACTAGTTATACTCCAAAATAAATTATAAATTTTGTTTGAATTGTGATGTTTTATATGAGATCAGAGTTATAAAATTAGAATTGATGACTTTATAAATATATATCCTCCTTGCACTTTTGACTTTAGGTTTCCCCTACTAAACTCAAGTTTTTTAAGACTAGTACTATTGAAAAGACAAATTAATTTTTACATGATCTCTGGATTTGTGCAGTAAATTAAAATACGAGGATAAAATAAATATTTATTAAACATCTCTTTTTCAATTTTAATTGATCTCAAAGATTAAATATAGAGTGAAATATTATAATAGCCACTTAAGTTAATAAAAACAAAATAGTAGCCACTAACTTAAAAATATATAAATACTAGCCACTCTTACAAAAATACCCTTTTTCGATTCACACCATTCACACATCACCGTCTTAACCTTTTCATTTGCTCCACTCGCTCCGTTCGCACCACCTCCATTCGTTCCACTAGCTCCGTTCGCACCACCTCCATTCGTTCCACTCGCTCCGTTCGCACCACCTCCATTCGTTCCACTAGCTCCGTTCGCACCACCTCCATTCGCACCACCTCCGTTCGCACCACTCGCACCACCTCCATTCGCTCCACTCGCACCACCTCCATTCGCACCGTTCGCTCCACTCGCTCCGTTCGCACCACCTCCATTCGCTCCACTCGCTCCGTTCGCACCACCTCTATTCGTTCTACTCGCTCCACTCACACCACCTCCATTCGCACCGTTCGCTCCACTAGCTCCGTTTGCACCACCTCAACTCGCACCTTTCGCACTACTCGCTCCATTACTTGTACTAGAAAACGGAAGGCGCGAATGGAGCGAGTAGATCTTATTCACGCCATTCACGCTTTTCATGATGGTACGAACAACGCATGAAGATACGCTCGCTCCATGTTCACATTGCAGGTAAACTAGTCTTTTCACACAAATAATATAATATTAACTTAGTGGCTACTATTTTGTTTTTATTAACTTAAGTGGCTATTTTTTATATAATTTCTCTAAAATATATATATATATATATATATATATATATATATATATGGTTCCTTCTCGTCACGAAAAGAAAAGAAAAATGCATTTACCAAACTTTTACTACCATATATAGCATAGACTGTAAGAAAAGAAATAAATCATCCAGTCATTTTAAGCATTTATTACGTGAATATTTATATATAGTTACTGTACCTCGTATAAACAAAAACAAAAAAAAGGAAAAATAGATAGAGGAAGAAAAAACCCAAGAATATTGTACATTTGAAAGAGAGACATTTTGGAGGAGTATGGTACAATCTAATCATTAATATTCATCAATTTTCTTTTTCTCAAAATGTTCAAACATTTTCTTTCAGATAATCAGTCCTTCTAAAGCCATGAATTTAACATACTTTTCACAAAATATTTTATCTTCCAACTTTTAATTAACTTTTCATCACATATTTTATAACGATGTCATGAGTAAATTTCCACTGTCAACTCTCTCTCTCTCTCTCTCTCTCTCTCTCTCTCTCATGCAATTTTGCAATCGAGCTGATCCTCAAGCAACGAAGTGTGTGTGTGTGTCTGTGTGTGTCCTTGCGATCGCATACGTCAAAACGGTGTAGGTTTGTCTTCTTAAGTTGATATGTTTGTGTTGGTTTGTGAAGGGATGAGATTATCGACATCCTCTGTGGACAAAAATTTAGGTCTATTTAATTTCTTGTTTTTTTGTTTAGTCTCTCTTTCTCTCTCTATCATGCGTGTTTCTTCTACAATATTTGTCCTTATGAGCTAAGTTAGGTACAGACTACAGAGAGACCTGAGTGACAAAATTAAAAGTAGAATCAGATGACATTTTTTCATTTTTGATATCACAAATGCACTTTGTTTTTATCATGAATTGATATTAACATATCGTTTGTTACGGATGATAAAGGTGTGTAATATTCATAATATTATAAAATCAATATTAAATAGTAAAAATATCAAAAGATTATAATTAAATTATAATGTCAATATAAAATTTTATTAAAATAAATTTCAATATAAATACTTACTAACGACATGATTGTTATACAATCAATATCTCGTAAAATATTCAAATAAAATTACAATACATTTATAAATTAGACTAATTCATCTTAGTGGCTGACACGGATTGGAGCGTGAAGTTGAAAAGTTCTCTTACTTTGAAGAGACGATTTTTCATAAATGAATGAAAAGGAAAAATACTCCACTAATATTAATAATTACATTATAAATTATAGGGAGTGGATCTGGTAAGAACACATTTTATATAAGAACGTAAGAATAATGCATTTTATTACATCGGAAATGCATAAAATGCAGAAACTAAATGCATAAATATTTTAATGCATAAATTACAATAACTTAATGCATTGACATTTAAATGCATAAATTACAGTAACTAAATGCACGGTTAAATCTAGACCGTAGATTAACAAAGATCAAGGGTCCAAATTTGTTCTTATTTCTTACCTAAGAAAGTGTTCTTATATATTTGATCTGCGCTCATAAATTATATATATATATATATATATATTATTTACTTTACACATATAAATGAGCTTGAATAATGGTTACCGTAGATGGTTCCCCAAACCCGTTCCAAATTCATTTGATATTTTTCAAACCTATTCAATCAGAGTTTTGTAGATGCGGGTACTCATAAAAACCCAACTCATTGTCATTCATGAATGTGATGGATATGTGTTGAGGAGTTAGAAAATGTAGCACAGAATATTTCTTCATAAATAGTAATGAAATCAAAAATAATGATTGACTATCTGGCGTATATCAGACTCCAAAGTTAATTTTATGTAATCTTTTTTTATTTTGGAAGAAATAAAGATTCTTGAAAATAAATAATAATGGGTTTTTTATTTTTGATTAGAAAAACAGTCATTCCTTTCTAGAAGATGTTAGTATTTATTTATTGCATCCTAATTAATCATTTTTCCTTCTCCTAAAAATAGCAAAGTTGGTACTAAAATAAAAGACACATGTAACGTTGATTTCCATTCTCATGAAGAAATAGTACTGCTGTAGTAACGTATTCATAACTTCAAGGTCTCTCTCTCTCTCTCTCTCTGTGAAAGAAACAGTTAGGCAAGTTCGTCATCATCGGCCAAAACATTAAATGCAAGAGATCTCAATGCAATATGGACAATAGTAATATGTAAAAGTCCACTTTCTTTCAAACCAATTTGTTCCTTTTTCATTATAAGATATATACATATAGTATGTATATGTGGAGTTGAAAAATCAAACTCGATCACTATTTCCATATTTGATTTGAGATCATATTTCTCAAGGACTCATTTCAATTCGGTTAAATCACAAAAAAACCAAACTATATACACTATACAGTATATGTATATATAATTTTTTTGTGAAAATATCAGTATTTTATAAACCACGAATTACATTAATTTTTTCAACAATGTCGCGCTGTTTGACTTTTGGAAAAATAGTACACAATATTTAAGTTTTTTTTTTCAATAATATCATTATGTCATGATGTCAAATTTCGACATCATAAAATTTATGTGGCAAATCATGTTTAATGTGGAAATACATGTATAATATTAAAAGAATAATTTCCACATTAGACTCACATCATGTGAATTTTCCAATGCTGAAATTCGGGTACCGTGACACTATTGAAAAATATTGAAATGTTATGTGCAAATTTGTCAAAAATTAAAAAGCATGACACTATCGAAAAAAAAATTTATCAAACATTGTGACAAAATATGACATTTTCTCAATTTTTTTTTTTTTACTATTTGATTAGACGAAAAAATCGACTAAAAAATATATCCGAACTCACCAACTGTAACAAGATTAAAATAGTATGAAAAATAAAATTATCGAAAACTCAACCTCATTTTTCAATAAGAAAATTCATTTAAATTCAACTTCATATATAATCAAACACCAAACAAAACAAAAACAAAAATTTTAAGCTCGATAAAAGTCAAATAAACAATTATACATATATATGGTTCACATACAAAATATTTTTCCCATAAAAAATAATAATTATGCATTTTATGTACTAAAATAATGTATTTTATGTATGTTTACAATGCACTGTCATAATAATGTATTTTTAATTTATTACAATGTATTGGTACGATAATGCATTTCATGTTCAATTATACCTGTCAATGACAATCGTAGATCTATGAAGATCAATGGTCCAGATCGCTTCTTATTTCTTACAGAAAAATACTTTTAAATATGATTTCTTCCCTATATATAGGGAGAGCATCATATAGGAACTCATCTTTATATGAATCTATATGAACAATGCATTTTTATCACATAAGTTAATGCACAAATTCATGTTAATGAAAAAATTGAATCGTTAATCTCTTTCTTGTATTGTCGATATTTAATTTATGCATTATATCATTGCATGTTGTGCATTAAAAATGTAGGAGTATTAAATATTTGTGCATTAAGTTACTGCAATTTGTCTTTTGCCATATTTGTGTTTGTACATTAAAGTATTGTATTTTGTGCATTTATGAAGTGATAAAAATACATGTTCCTACGGACTCATATAAGGATGAGTTTCTACCAGATCCACACCAAATATATATATATATATATATATATATATAGGGAGCGGATCTGGTAAGAACACATCTTATATAAGAACGTAAGAACAATGCATTTTTATTACATCGGAGATGCATAAAATGCAGAAACTAAATGCATAAATATTTTAATGCATAAACTACAATAACTTAATGCATTAGCATTGAAATGCATAAATTAGAGTAATTAAATGCACGGTTAAATCTGGACCATAGATTATCAAAGATCAAGAGTCCAAATTTGTTCTTATTTCTCACATAAGAAAGTGTTCTTATTTGATCCGCGCCCTATATATATATATATATATATTTGGGTCGACCACATCGATCTAAATCATTATCTGCATGCATTTTTCCAATTATTGAAAATTGACTGCGTCGAAAATCCACCCCCACTAATAAAAAATGACAGATTCCAAACTTTACGGTGAAAACTTGATAAAGCAATCCTTCTTTTGGTTTTATAATCAAACAGAAAAATAGGGACACGTATAATTTTTGGTTAATTTAAGAGAAACTTAGAGCATATACTTGTGATGAGATATCAATTTATTTTTCCAAATAAATAATACTAATTCATTTTATCTATTTTATTTGAAAGGAACAGTTGAAAGCACATGCAAGAATTAATGAAGGAGGCTCCATTTCTTCATTTGACGAGCCATAATGGGACACAAGCTGACTTCAGTTTTGTTTTCTTCCATTTTATGGAGGTTGTGAAATTATTTTTCGAGGTTACATGTTTTCTTCTATATAAATCTTTTCGTTAAGTCCTCTGGAAAAAAAAAACTTTCGTTAGTGAAAAATTTGATCTTTCGGATATTTAATTGTTACTTTCTTTTGATTGGAATGTAATTATAAAAATATCAATAGTTTAGATATTAAAGTGTAAGTTTAATACCAATTTTCACAAAAAAAATAGGAGAAAATTAAAACATCATATTTTGTAAATTGGTACTAAACTTTTAATAATGTCCACTTTTTAATTTTTGGTAAATTGGTACTAAATTTTTCAGCATTTTTTTTCAATAATATTTTCCAAATTCTGGGATTGTAAAATTCATGTGGCACCACCCTTACGTCAGTGTATTTTCACATGAGTTTGACATGCCCTATGAATTATTCGAATTCGGAATTAAGACCTAATGACAATATTAAAAAATATATTAAAAATGTTGTGTACTATAGATAATTTACCAAAAATTAAAAAAATTGACATTATTGAAAAATTGAGCAAACATTGTGAAGAAACAGCCATCCGTCTTTGCGTAATTTGCGAGCCATTGTACATGTCAATAAACTTCGCCCCTATAACACAAATAGAGATAATAATTACAAATTTTTAATTATTCGTCACATCTCAAAAAATAAAGAAAAATTTAAAAGAGGCCGATTCGCATAAAAATTAAAATACACAATAACCGAGAGATCAAATTGAAAATTTTGTATAGAAGATAATAAAAATTAGGACACTCAAAATATCCTTGAAAACAGCATGCAAGAAAATGGCTCTCTTCTTTTCAAAACGAAACCATTGAGAGAAAGTCTGCAAACATACTAAAAAAAAACCCGTGTTCTAAGCCATAAATTCCGCTCTCTTGCTTTCATAATCTGCATGACCGGACCCATCCATGCACTAGTCATACTACCACTTCCACATCAGGATGTGCATACGGTCGGTTCGGATAAATAAAATTTGAAATTTGAAAAATTGAAATAATGTTTCGTATGTTCGTCTCAATCTTGCATTTAAGTGGAACCAGTTCAAAAGCGATTTGGAAATTTGTGAAAATAATACTCAAACTCGACTTGAAGTTCAAGTTCGAGTTACTAGCTAAATTAATTAATTGTATGATACTTAACTTGATAAATTAATAACCAAAATTATTTATGTCTGCTGAGTTCAATCTTGAAATTCTTTCTATTGCTCGAATCTAACACTACTCAACTCGATTTCATTACACCCCTAATCTATGTTCGAACTACTCAAACCCTCGCCTTTCCCTTTTATGTTTTCAGTCTGGAATGATATGAAACTTCTGCATGGCGTTGCTAGCTTGTGGTCCTTTTTAAGAAAAGAATAATAATTAAGTTAGCATGATATATACTTTACGGGTTTATTTGCTTTTTATTCCTCCAAATAGAGGGATTATATAATTTATTCCTAACACTACAAAAATCGCGCAATTTACCGACGGAAAATTCCGTCAGTAAAGTCATCAAAATCCGTCGGTAAAGGACTTACCGATGGAATTACCGACGGAAATGTTTCCTTGTGATTCGATTCGTAGGTAAAGGATTTACTGACGGATTTAATTCCGTCGGTAAATTTACCGACGGAAATGTAACGGATAATCCGTCAGCAAATTCTCGTTTGACGAACTGGTTCCCCGAACGGATTTGTGACGGAAAATCCGTTGGTAAATACCAACGGAATTAAATCCGTCGATAATGTTTGACAAATTGGTTTTCGTCAAATTTCGATTTTACTGACGGAATAGTGACGGAATTTCCGTCAGTAATTACTGACGGATTGCGAATCCGTTGGTAATTACTGATGGATTTAAAATCCGTTGGTAAATTTTGACGTCCCTAATTTCGTCACGTTGGAAATATTGTGACGGTTTTGTGACGGAATTTCCGTCAGTATTTAGCTACGGATTAAAATCCGTCGGTAAAAATGTTTTTGTTTTAATTTTATCCGTTGTTAATTTTATGATATTTTTGGAATATTTAATTATTTAATATTTTAGTCCGGTTTTTACTAATTAATTTATTAATATTTTAGCCCCAATTTTTAACATACGAAACAAGTAATTTATAATATAAAACATAATATAAAAGTCGCTCGGTAATATAGTAATAAGAATCTGAATGCGAGGGACAACTGTGAATGCTCACAATAGCTACTGGAAGAAACTGGTCTATCTGCAGCCTTCAACATGTCATATATTTGTTGAGCTTTAGCATTCGGTTGCTCTTCAGTACTCGGCGTCTCTCCAGTATTATAATTGGGACCAGCATGATCTATAACCATCTCATGGTACGTACTAATGTACTGCTGCTGTTCAATGTCCATGTTCTCATTCGGTCTATCTATTACTCTCTCTCCGTGAAACCTCCAATTTTCATAGTGCCAGATGAACCCATTCTTCACAAGGTGAGACCTTACTTCATCTGTTTCTCTATACCACAAATTCTTACATTTCCTACACGGACATCTAATCTTATCTCCATCCCTACACTCTGTCTGTGTAGTTGCTTTTTCAATGAAGATATCAAGTCCACTCAAAAAATTCGGATTAATAGCATACCCATCAATCTTACGTCGATACATCCACTCACGATCATCACCCATTCTTATAAATTATAACAATAAAATGAAGTAAGGTGATGAAGACAAGAATATTATAAAAATGCAGTAATTTTAAAATTCAAACAAAAATTGGGCAGCATAACCCCTCTATCTTAACTACCAAGTGCTCGACTCTACCAGCTATGTTAACCATAATGGTTCTAAACGTCTATATCTACCCCCAATGTGAATGTCTTTAATTTAGATGTAATTAATTTCTATCCCAAAGGGAGTAGATCCTTAAGAAATTAATTACATCTTTCACCAATAAAGTTCTAAGTTCATCCCCAACATATAATGATAAATAATTACATCAATATATTGAAATAAACTTTAACATCACATTGTTGGTTCTTAAGATGTAATTAATTTCTATCCCAAAGGGAGTAGATCCTTAAGAAATTAACTACATCTTTCCACAATAATATATATCCAAAGACATACAAAACTTCACAATAACTTATAAACTCATAAATTTCATGCTCTTATGCTTCGATCACAAAAATATAAAACATATATAACCAACTCATTCATGTATTGAATGATATGCATACTATAAATTATAACATGGACAAAAAACATACTACAAATATATACATACTTCAACATGGACAAATATATATACATACTACAACATACAACATATAACATAGGCACTTAACAAAGCAAAAAAATATTTAATTTGTTCCAAATAAACTCATAATCCTAAATCCTAATTAATTTGCAGCACCTAATTAAATTGAGAAACTGACTTGGAAGAGGGGAGGGCGGCAGTGGTGCGATGGCAAGGGAGGGGTGAGATTGGCCGGCGGCGGAATCCGGTGACAGCAATAGGGTCGGTGGCAGCAACTGGCCGGCGGCGACGGGAAGCAGGAGCGACGGCGGAGCGGTGGCGACGCTGTTCAATAAGTAAACGGTCAGAGAGAGAGCGAGAGAGAGAGAGAGAAAGAGCGCGCGAGAGGATTTACCCGAAGACGGCAACGGGACGGCGGAGTGGAGGCAAAACGGCGGCGGAACGGCAACAGCGACGGCAACGGGAACGGCGACGGCACTATAAGGAGAAAGAGTCAGAGAGAGAGAGAGAGCGCGCGAGAGAGAGAGATAGTGAGAGGACTTACCAGGGAGCACGACGACGGCGGCGGGACGACGACAACACGACGACGGCGGCGGGAGTAGGAGAGGGAGGGAGTTAGGGCAAAGAGAGAAGTGAGGGGGAAGATACGCGTACGCTGTACTAATTCAATTTTACCGACGGATTGTATCCGTCGGTAATATTTGACCCGGCTAAATTTACCGACGGATACAACATCCGTTGGTATTTACCGACGGAACCATCCGTTGGTAAATTTTTTTCCCGTTATGTGTAAATATACTGACGGAAATTTCCGTCACTAAATATAAATTTAAAAAATTAAATTTATAAGTGATAAAATTATGCCTGAAACAACCCTGTAGTCGAGTCACCATCTAACTTGATCTCTACGACACCCTCAATTCTCACGGACTTTGTGAACTAATCACCGCTCGAGAGTCGAGCGTACACAAGTCAAGATTAGTCAACATCGATATTGTATCTAGAGATCTTCTCATTTCTCTCGATTCTCACATACATTGTTTACTAATCACAGCCATTATTTGAGAAACGAGTCAAAATCATAATTCTAGAAATAAGGCTCGCAACCTATATATTGATCGGGTGAAGATTAATTACTCAGATTTGACTAACTCGATCGATCTTTATTTCCCTCGACTTTCACGGACGTTATTAACTAATCACCACCATTAATCGAGAAGCAATTAGCGCACATCAAGTACAAGAAAGTCAACTACTTGGTAATCTTATCGATTCCATCGATCAACACGGAACATTGTTAGAGTCGTTAACTATAGAATTTCGATTTACGGTTTAGGGTTTACCAACGGATATGAAAACCGTCACTATTAACCTATTTACCAACGGATTACCGACGGATAATCCGTTGGTAAAGTTTTATTTTAAATAAATTTTAAATTTTACCGACGGATTTGCGTCCGTCACAAATATTCCCTCACAAATCCGTTGGTAAATCCGTCACTATCTCAAGAAGAAAAATTAAATCGAAAATATTTAAATGAATTATACCGACGGATTCAGAATCCGTTGGTAAAAGTAATTATTTTTTATTTTGAATTTTTTTTAACAAATTTACTGACGGAAACCAATCCGTTACTAAGTTTCCGTCAATAATCCGTTGGTAAATCCGTCACTATATAAAGCAGAAAATTTAAATCGAAAATATTTAAATGAATATTACTGACGGATGCAAAATCCGTTGGTAAATAAAATTATTTTTTATTTTGAATTTTTTTTAACAAATTTACTGACGGAAAATAATCCGTCACTAAATTTCCGTCACTAATCCGTTGGTAAATCCGTCACTAAATCCATAAATAAAAAAAAATCGAAAAAAAATTAAAATATTTACTGACGGATAGAAATCCGTCGGTAAATTTATTTTTTTATTTTTTAAATAAATAATGAACTTTACCAACGGATATTTCCGTTGGTAAGTTTAACAAGGGAATATCCGTCGGTAAATCCGTCAGTATTTACGGCGCGAATTATCCCGCCAAATGTCCGTCAGAAATCCGTCGGTAAATATTTTTTAGCCGACCCGCTTTTTTTCCGTCATAAATCCGTCGGTATTTACTGAGGGATTTTGAATCCGTCAGTAATTCCATTGGTAAATCTTGATTTTTTTGTAGTGTAATAGTCGTGACCATAATTTTAATATCTTGTTTGTTTTGAATGATAATATCCTTATTTCTCTTTAAAAAAGTTGTAAATTATACCTTGGACAAGGATAAAAGGGTTGTCCGAAATTTAATACTATCTCATGACCATATTTTTCATTATATCAAAGCAAGCAATGTGTATATCAGTACTCAATATCAATAAAAGTGAACGCACTCCATGTATCCTAGCATTAACATAACAAATATCATATATTGTTACAACATTTGACCCATTAATATTACAATAATGTAAAACTTGACAAATTATAAATAACATTTTAATATGTTTACAATAATTTCATAAAACCCAAAAATTCATTCTTATCATCCCTTCTTCGTTTCATAGATAACTTTGTTTTCGCGACGACATCACTGAAAACTTGACTATCTAATACATGCATGATCAATTCCAACTTCGTGATATTAATGCAAAAATGCTGAAGCATTATGTATAAATTTGTTAAAAAAAAAAAATTGGAAGGACATTTGTTAAACTTTATAATTAAACGTTAGGATATACTCCCTCCGCCCCCAAAAGTATAGTACATATTTGATTATATGTGAAATATAAAATATTAGTTGAACCACAATAACTTAAAATGGAAGGAGTACTTAAACATACATATAGTTTGATCACTCAATATCGATTGGAAGCTGATTGTATAAACCTCCTTCAAAAAAAAAACCTACCACATATGATGTAAATGTATTTAAAAAAAAACCTACCAAATACGTATTTAAACACACTATGAGCTGCAAATGTATAGCAGAAATCAAATATTTATACGAAGCAGATACAAGAAAACATGCATATTTTGCAGTTTTGTTGAACCTTAACATCTGCTACAAATAACAAACAAATCCATTGACGCTATATAATATAGTTTGATCACTCAGTTTTTTTTGCAGTATCCATTGACGCTGATCGTATTCTCTAACCACAACCTTAAACCTACGACACCAGAAGCATGAAACGACGAATCGAGGACAACGAGGCGTTGAACTCATTCGACTCGTAAGGAAACTCATCACACTCATCACGCGTAGTAGGCCGGAGGGTAGAGATCCTTGCAGAGATCAACGGAGTACAAGTCCGTGTCGGCGCTCCTCCTCGCGTTCCCCTTGGAGAGGGGGCTCGGCTTTCTCCGGTTGGGCAGATCCTCGACCGAGTGCCTCTGCAAGGAATGAGCATTCTGATTTGAACCATAAGCACAAGGCCTCTGTTTTGCCTTGGTTGATCTTGTGAGGCTCATGTAGCTAGGCTTGGATTCCGTCGTCGTCTCGCCCGATCCAGGCGTCTCTGAGGTCGTCGTGGAGGAGTTTGAAGTAGTAGTCTCGTCGTACATGGAGTCGGAGCACGGATCGGAGGAAGACCGTAGAATCTGGCAGCTCATAGGCACCTTTGAGGCTGTTCTGGTTGATAGGTTGTGGCGTCTTGTTCTAGACGAGTCGTGGTCGGATGCAGTCGAGAAGGATCTTGCATCGTGCTTCACGGATGCCGGTGTTAGCTCAGCCCCGTCGCTGTGGAACTCCTCCATCAGCCTCGACTCCCATGGCTTCGTTGCCATCCAACGTTCCAGCCAGTTGAGCCCTGCACCGGCCTTTTCTGACCTAGCTGGTGTGCCCGTGGCTACCTTGCTCGCCCTTGAGTTCGCATTCGGAGTTCGTCTCAGTTGCTGAGATCACACAAAACCGCGATTTATATCGTCGTCTCCGTATAGTTTGTCAGGAAAACACACAAACAAACCATTAATTAGTACCTGCTGATAAAGAGCATAGGCAAAAGCTCTCTCTCTCTTGATGGCTCCTTCTTTCTTCATTTGCAGCTTCGACATCACTTCTCCGACCGTGCCAACGCTATCACACCAGCCACTCTGCAATCACAGTTCGATGCAGAACTCAATGATTTCAATCATACTAAGAGTGAAAAAAAAAGAACAAAAGGAACCAAATGATCAAACCTCGACTAGCTTCTTAGGGTCGACTTGGCTTTCTTTGTCCAAAAGCTCTCCAGCAGAGGATTGAGTGCAGTGAGCTCTTACTCGAGCTTGAACACGAACAAGAGCCTGCATGCACCTTAGTGTCACCGCAGCTTGCTTTCTGACCAGTCGTCCACGTACTATAGCTTGAAGTCTCACCAACGCCTTCAAGGCCCTCAAAGCACGTCGTGCCTTCAAAGATTCAGTGACAGTATTAAAAGAACAGAAAAGGAAGAACCTTGCTTGTTTCCTTGAAATTATTATACAAGAACAAAGATTTCCCTAACTGATAAATGATTATTTGAAACATCTAATATTTGATTGATCATAACAACTCCAATTCTTTCACATGTATTTTGAAGCAAGAATTGAATTCTTTCAGCTCTTTCAAAAGCAATCTACATATGAACCTTCTACCAAATCATTAACCATTTGGAACATCTAATAATTGACTGATTATAACACTTCCAAACCAGGCAAATTAGCCTAAAAACGACACATTTTGGAGCAAGAATTGAATTTTTCAACTCTTTCTGAAAGCAATATACATATGAATCTTCTATCTAACCAATGACTAATTGAAACACTTGATGATGAATTGATTATAACACTTTCAAACAAGACAGATTAATCTAAAAAAATTACACATTTTGGAGGAAGAATCGAATTTTCAACTCTTTTCGAAAGCAATCCACATATATGACTCTTCTATCAAACCAATGACCACAGGTAACATCTCATGATTAATTAAATCTAACAACATCAAATTTTCATAACAAGAATTGAATTTTTCAACTCTCTTCAAAAGCAATCCACATATATGACTCTTCTATCTAACCAATGACCACAGGTAACATCTCATGATTAATTAAATCTAACAACATCAAATTTTCATAACAACAATTGAATTTTTCAACTCTCTTCAAAAGCAATCTACATATGAATCTTCTACCAAACCAATAACTATTTGAAACATCTAATAATTGACAGATTATACCACTTTCAAAGATGCAGAATAATACAAAAACATCACTTATTTTCAGACCATAAATCGAATTTCTCAACTCTCCTCAGAAGCAATCTGCTTACATAAAACATCTAGATAAATTATTTTTACATTCTACTATCTACACATAAAAGCAACAATCAAACAAGATATCAGACACAAGAAACAGAACATAGAATTACCAGGAAAGCGCGAAAAGCAGTCTGAATTCGAACAGCAGCCCATTCCCGCCGGACCACCATGAAATCCTTAGGTGAAGCTTTAGCCAGAGCAGCCACTGCGGCCGCCATTTCACTGTCGAAAGCATAAGAAGAGACCTCTGATCCCTCAGTCTCCGCCCCATCTCCGCTGCCTCTGCCACCTTTAGCTATGACTATTCCACCTGATCCACTCCTCCATAACCTCCACTTCCTTCCCTTACCACCCCCTTTTTCCTGCATCACAAATCAAACAAATTTCAAGATTTTGGAAACATGCCATCTAGAAATAACTCAAATTATAGCATCAAATGTTAAAAAGTTTAAATATTTTGAAGTTGCAAAAACTATTTAGATCAAAGAACTCCCACATATAAACATACATCAGCTATCATTAAAACAGAAAAAATATATATATAACATAGAAAAAAAAATGGAAAAACAAAAAAGTGTTCTGAAACACCAAAATAACAAATTTTAGCTTAAACATAGCACATGAAATTGTTTTTTTAGCTGGTTTCTAGCTTCAGAAACTTCATAAAAAATAAAACAAAAATTCCCACTCGTCAAAAAACTGATAATTGACAAAAGAAAATAAAAATTTGCAGCAGAATTTGGCTTACTTGTTCATTCACAGAAGCCTTTTTGAGACCGATCAGAGATTTTATCCACTTCCCAGAAGCACCCATTTGCGCAGAAAAATCCGCAAAGATCACAAACAACACAGAGAAACAAAAAAGACTGAATTTTTGCAGATTCTTTGTTTTTCAAGAAATATTCTCCTAAAATTCCTTGAATTCCTGCAATGTGGAGACAAAATAGAAGAAGGGTTTTGGGAAAATGAAGAAGAAAGCGATTTGAGAATTCTCGAAGTCCGATCAATATTTAATTTAACGGAGTGGAGCGGAATGGAAGTGCGAGGTTTTGAAATTTGAAAGTTTGAATAAAAGGGGAAAAAAGGGAAGAAAAATGGAAAGTTGTAACGGTCGTTGAGCCGACCAATACGACGTAGTTTCGGGGCTGAGTTGTCTCTTTATTTACATAACATAGGAAAGTGAGAAAAATAAAATGTTGATGGCTTTTATATTTTCATACAACAATTTTCATTCGCTTTAGGTTAGAAAGCTTGTTAATTTTGTATCAAAAAAATTGAAATAAGAAGATATTGAAAGTTGAAAATTTAAATTTGGTGTGCATTAAGTATTTCCGAGTGTTTTCAAATTTTAAATTCCATAAGTAAAGCAGGAAAAAAAAGTAATAAATCTAAAAGCACGAAGGGATTTCATTTTCATTTTTTGCTTTTTGTTTTTTTTTTCAATTTAACGCAATTAAACATTTTCAATTATATTAGTATATTTCAAATTTATCTTTAAATGCTTTTTGAAAACACATGCAAAAAGCGTGAAGACTAATCATCATTTGCACACTTTAAAGTGATTATCTTGTAAACATTAAGGATAAAAAGAGTAATTTTTTGTATGTAATGAAATAAAATATAGGCTATGTAGCATCAAAATATGATTGTATAGGTCAAAAAAATTATAAAAATTAGGATAATTCCGAGTTTATCGTTTTTATATCATAGAGTTGAATTTAATTTTGACACGATAAGGCAATGATTTGACTCTTACCTATTACACCCTCCGTCCACGAAAATAAAAAATTATGGTGTTCAGTATGTGGCATGAATTTTAAGAAATATATAATACGTGTTTGTTGAATGTAGAAAGGGATTCACCTCTTTTTATTTAATGTAAGATTTAAAATATAAAGAAGTGAGTAGAGTAGTGTATAAAAAAGGAAAGATCACCCTCTTCGCGGACAACGAATGATCACAATATTTGCATAAAGAGGGAGTACTATATTTATTGCTCTTTTCTTTATTTCAAATATTTTTTTTTTAAATTAAATTTGTCATCTGAGCCCATAAATTTTACAAGTAATATGACACTACTTATTTAATATTTAGAAGCCCAATGGGCCTATTCTAATAAACTTAGCAGAATAATCAAAAAATTCTTTCTTCCAAAGAAATAAAAGAAAAAAAAATCAATCACAGATATACAATCTATGGCAGAACGAAAAGGGATCGATAACCCAGTTTCTCAAACTCGTAAGAATTTTCGTTTTAATATATTTCTTGAATTTTTTTTATATGTTATGCTTTCCATTATTTGTTCTCATTTATACTTTTCCAGCAGTAAATTTTGCTTCAACTTTATCTTTTTTGGATTCAAATTTGGGGTTTTTGTGGCTTTTTTTTTTTTTTTTTTTTTTTGAGCATAGGGTTTTTGTGGCTTACTAACTCTTAAATTTATGTAATCAATTTAAATTTTACTGGGTTCTGTGTATAAAGAATATCTGCAGTCAAAGATTGGATCTTTTAAGGAAAAGAGTACCGTGGATTATGATATTCTTTTTGGTTTATATAATTTTTTTTTCTTTTTCCTTTTAAGAAAAAGTGATTTGCAGAACTTTTTTTTTTATTTAATTTTTTTCTGAGATCATTTGCAGAACTTGAGATGGTTGTCATTGACAAATTTGAGAATTTTGAGCTCATAGTTATGAGCTAATTCCTGCTAAATATTTGAAGTAGGGAGTATGGTTTGGAATTAGAATTAGTTACCATGGTGTTAATTGTTAAAATTTATATAAATTAAATGTCATAAACTTTGTACCAAAAAATTTGTGTGATCTTGTGTGATTTATCCCCTGCATTAGTAAAATTGTGGTGGTATTTTGTTGGTGTAATTTGCTTGTTATGTATGGTCGCATAGCCATAGGTCATAAGTACTACGACGAGTATTACCAAGCTCAAGCTCTTCTCGTTTATATGCTTCCGAGCTTCATAGCTCCACTTACTTGTATATACTCTTCCCCATTGTATATGCTTAATATACCTATTTTTATCTAAGTTTACACCTAACTAGCTTGTAATCGAGATGGGCTCAAGCTAGACTCGTTTAAGTATGTTGTTCAGCTAGGCCCGGCTAGAGCCGTACCGGATATAGAATCCACCATCTGCATACACATACATATCACTTTATAATAGTAATTAGCCCGAGTGTAGTTATGGATTGAGCTAAGAAAGGACTAGGAGTTCGTTTCCTATAGAAAAGAGTTGCTCTTTTGTCACTGTTTGCTTGTCATAGATATTAGTATTCACATTTTGTTCCTACTTTGCCATAGACAACGATGCAGAATCATCAATTGTAGCCGAGGGGGTTAAGAATGCAAATGAGTCGAGGCTCCATGATGAGGAAACACACGGGAAAAGTGATGACATCGATGAGAACACTCAGATTGATGAAGTCAAAGCACCAAGTGTGTTTCAACGTGTGAGGGAAGAGGTTGAAGCTGTAGCTGAATCTGTATTCGATGCAGTTCGCCCCAAGAAATAGTTTTTTCATGAAATCTTGCTTCACTGTATGTTTAACGCTTCTTGATTGTAGAAATGCTGGTAGTCATCGCCATCTCCTTGATGAGTAACGTTTCTTGTATCCATCAGCCTAATATTATCTTGCGCCTTTTATCCAAAACACGCTTATGTTAATGAGTTCTGTGAATCTCTTGGATTTGGAGTTGGCTTTGTTGATGAATTTCTTGATTGATTCTGTGATATACTGCACTCTTTTGTAGCTTATGAATAATTTGATCAATTGACTATTGAGATGTATATTTCTTGATAATCCAAAATATTTTTTCTGCATTTAACTGTCAAGAATGGAGATTGATATGTTGTTGCTTTCACATTGAATCAATGTGTGTAAATTGTTTGTTGCTTGTGGATTTTCATTTATTTGTTTGTAATTGTAACATTAAACTTAAAAATCGCGTTACGGAGGATTTGAACCTGAGGCCAAATTCTTTGGCTTTAGACATTAACCAAGCTATCGTTGGGCCAACATACATACGGATAATTTTACAACTTGTGTGTGGGAGTTTGTCATCTATTAGATTACCGCTGGGCCAACACGCATACTTGACGAGATAGAATTTATCCAAAGTGCACCACAAAATATAATTCAAATAAATGTACTTATTTTATATACAAATCAACCTAATTTCCTTCGCGAAACTTCTAACTAGTAAAAAAAAATTGCTAGATTACAGTGTTTGCATTTTAGTATAATATACTAAATTCGATTTTTCCAAATATATTTTCAAAGCAAAAAGTACAATCATCCAAAATCCATAATTTTTAGAGTCATGGTTTGAAAGCAACAGATGGAGAAAGAACCAATCTCAATTATTTCCCTCTCAAAAAAAAATCTCGGTTATTTTATACGAATGATATATCGATATACTGTAGAAAATTAGTGAATTTTAATTGTGGACTCCTACCAAAATCAGTATCATCCTCGATGAATCGACGTAGGGTCGGATATATCTTACTCCCTCCGTCCCACTCATTTTGTCATGTTACTGTTCGGCACGGTTATTAAGAAGAAGAGTAAAAAGAGAGAAATGATAGCTCTCATTACTTTTGAAGAGTTAATTATTTCCCTTTTAAGAAATAGGACAATTTAAATGGGACAGCCCAAAAAGGAAAGGAAGACAATTTAAATGGGACGGAGGGAGTAATAAATACTCCTTCTGTTCCACAATAAGTGTCATGTTTGTTTCCTTTTTGTGAAAGAAACAGAGCACTTATTATGGGACGGAGGGAGTAAAAAATTAGATGCTACATCAAGTGAAATAGAAATCCAACCACATGTAACATTTTTAATAGACCAAGAATTTAATTTCGACATTTAATCAATTGGGGTTATGCTTAGGCCTCATATGATTGGGCTTTCAGAACTCTTGGCCCATAAATGATGACTCAGGCCCACATAACAAAATCAACAAATTCAGCTTCAAAGCTTTCAGATTCAGTGATTTTAACTGGCAATCTATATTTCTCTCAAAAATCAATCACAAAGCTTGCAGCAATGGCCACATTTCTCAGTCATGTAAGTTTCTTACGTTAATATGTTCGTGAATTGTCGGATCACATTTGTCCGATTTGCAAGATCTGTTTTTTGTTTTTTTCTTTTCTTTTTTTTTTGCTTTCCTGCAATTTATTCGATTGTTTGATGATCAGAGATCTGAATTGTAAGAATTATCGTCTGTTCAAGTGATTTCTGCTTTGCGATTTAAGATTCCTGCGAAATGGATCGTTTTTGCTGTTAGTTTTTCGGATTACTGTGTGTTGTTTGTTTGTAGAATCAAGCATTTTGATCGCAACTAATTCTAGTTTTTATATAGATTGCTATAATTTTATTGGATAATTGTTCTAAATGTGAATATGAACACTTTTGGTGTTGTTTAAGCTCTGTATCAGAAAATTCTATGTTGTCATTGCAGATATAACTAGTCAAGTGTGGGTGTGGGTGTGAATTATGGGATATCCATCATCTCTAGATTTGTTGGCATTTTTGCTCGCGTGCAAGTTTGGATGATTTCTAGAATATTTCTCTTTCTGTTTTAATGAAGTTTATCGTTTGTTGCAAATATTGATAAAGGATTAATAAGTTGGAATTTTGATGATTAGTTTAGTTGGTTTTGAAAAAGTCTTGTGGTTGTGATGGGATGATGCAAATGTAGGAGACTTGCCCGACTATAAAGAACATACTTTTGCTCGATTCTGAGGGGAAGCGCGTTGCAGTTAAGTACTATTCGGATGACTGGCCGACAAATAGTGCAAAGCTTGCTTTTGAAAAATCTGTTTTTACAAAGACTCAAAAAACTAATGCTCGGACTGAAGGTACATTGCATCTTTACTTCCAGCTGTGGTTAGGATTTCTGATTTAAACATGTTGCACGAGCAGTGGCTATGGTCTCGACTGAGTAATGTTCTGTTGTGCAGCGGAGATAACAATGCTGGAGAACAACATAATCGTGTATAAGTTTGTTCAAGATCTGCACTTCTTTGTGACTGGTGGCGATGATGAGAACGAACTGATCCTAGCTACTGTTCTACAAGGATTCTTTGATGCAGTCACCCTTCTCCTTAGGTTTATCTCTCAATGTGTGTAAAATTGCCTTTTATTCTATCACGACTACGTGCTGACTGATTCTTTTCTTCTGATCGACTGTTGGTGATTTAGGAACAATGTGGACCAAAGAGAGGCACTTGAGAACTTGGATCTGATTCTTCTTTGCCTTGATGAGATTGTGGACGGAGGGTAGGTTATGAACTCGTTAGGATGCATCTCATTTTTAGGCAAAACATTCATGTTGTTACCCCTATATTATCTAATGGTAGCTTACAAAAGCCAACATTTTTTTGTGAATGTAGTGCAAAAAAGCTGCACCTTTTGCTTATCTTACTGTTTCTGATGATGATCATGCTTGTTCGTATTCATTGTTGTATTGCTACGACCTCTCTATCCAAATTCCTCCATTTGCCTCTGTAACTTACTGTCAGATTGTTTGTTTGTTCGTTCTAAGAGTGAAAGCCTCGTTGTGTTTAAGATTTCCGGTGTTGTGCTTTTGTCTGCAGGATTATTCTTGAAACAGATGGTAGTATTATTGCTGGAAAAGTAGCCACCCATACTATGGATGATGGTGCACCGTTGTCAGAGCAGGTGATGTTGCAATCCTTTGCTTCTGGTTTCGATTTTTATGTAGCCTTTCATGAATGTTACTCGGTTCTAGATTAAATAATTCCTTCTTCATGTGCTAAACCTGCTTCATATATGAGGGTGGAGTGATAACAAAACATCTCACAATCTTTATATGTCGTTGCAATTTTCAATGGCTCGACTCTTGACATGATGCCTTACTTGCAGACGATTTCTCAAGCTCTGGCCACTGCACGCGAGCATTTGACAAGATCACTTCTGAAGTGAAGCATGTCGTCTCACATCAGGAAAGCGCGATTCTTTTGATGATTCACTATTATTGTAGTTATTTTTATGATTCTTTGTTTAAGCAAGCATATAATCTTCTTTGGTACAATGAATGGGAAAGTGCTTGTGTGATACTATTATATGTTCTTTTCTGTGTAGAAATGACATTTGCTTATTCAAATTGAAGAACTGCTGCTTCCTTATTCATGGAATGTTTATTTCATTTCTGGTGACATTTTCCTACACATATGAGAACTTGTTATCATATCCAACAAGTGCTTCGCTTTTTTTAATTTTTTTTGGGGGGGGGGGGGGGTTAATTTAATTAATTAATTTAATAAAACCTTAATTAGAAGTTTATAAATCTTAATTGAAATTAATAAAATTTTAATTGAAAATATTAAATCATAATTGAGATTAATAAATTCTAATTGAAATTATAAATCATGAACCGTTGAACTTGAACCCAAGTTTTTGTCTATCGTATTTAGTGTTAAAAAAAATTTAACCCATAATGTTCACTTCATTAAATGGTTGCAAAGTAAATTAGATACTTAATAATTCAATGCCATTGCTATCTTATTTATATAAGTCCACAGAATTTAAAGAAGTTCAATAAGTGTCAATAATCCAAATATTCATGGCCTTCCATGTAAAAATTTTGAGTCTGAAAAAATGTAGAATGGGGTTCATATTTACAATCTTTTCACGAGATCGGAATTATTATTGTTTATGTTATAGAGCATGTCATTTTTACAACTCAATCTGAAGGGCAAAGATCATGTCATAAACTATAATTTTTGCAATTTAATTTATATATGCTATCAAGCATCAACTATTGGACATAGTAACATATTATACTAGAGAAATTAAATCGAGTTTAAACAAGTCAAAACGTATTGATGTGCTTGGAAATATGTTTATGTATTTCCCAATTTGTTTCAAATTTTTCGGAAGATTACTACATGATGAATTTTGTGAAGTAGTATTATATATGGAGAAGAATCCAAGAAAAAGGCATTATTTCTGTTTTGGTTTTATCCTTGAAAAAGAAAGAAGTAAGAATAAAAACTTAATGATTTCTAAGCAATGTTTTAAAACTGGATCGGACCGGCCAGTTCGATCGGTTGGACTGAAAACCGACCAGTTCGATCGGTTGGACCGGGAATCGGCCATGGTGTTGGTCCGGTCAACCCTATAAAACCGGTTGTGGTAGAAAACCGGTCAAAACCGGTGAGAACCGGCCAAGTCAAAGAATAGGTGGCGGTTTTAAAAAACCGATCAGTTCTCTAAGCTATGTTTTAAAAATTGGATCGGACCGGCCAGTTCGATCGGTTGGACCGAGAATCGGCCAGTTCGATCGGTTGGACCGAGAACCGGCCAGTTCGATCGGTTGGACCGAGAACCGGTCAGTTTGATCGGTTGGACTAAGAACCGGCCATGGTGCCGGTCTGATCAACCCTATAAAATCGGTTGTGGTAGGAAACCGGTCAAAACCGGTGAGAACTGGCCGAGTCAAAGAATCGGTGGCGATTTTTAAAAACCGACCGGTTCTCAATTAATACCCAAAAATTCATGTTTTCATTGAGATTTGAACACAAGACCAGGAACTCTACCATCTCCACTATCTCACACACTTGCTCTATATTCAACCTTTATAATTATTATAGTCAATTCTGAATATTATAAAAGTAATGGTTAATTATCACTTATGGTCCGATCTTTCACTCCGTAGTTATTTTATGGCATGACCTTTCGAAATATTCAAAAATTGTCCGATCATTGCTCTGTTGTGACATTTATGGCCTGGGACCGAAAATTCGGCTACGGAAAATTGAGTGGGGTGGTCGGATGATGATGTGGATATTCTTGCCCCATTTTTAAAGAATATATGCATCATCATCTGGCCGCCTCACTCAATTTTCCGTGGCCGAATTTTCGGTATCAGGCCATAAGTGTCACAATGGAGCAAAGGTCGGGCCATTTTTCAATATTTCGAAAGGTCAGGCCATAAAATCACTATGAAATGAAAGGTCGGGCCATAAGTAATAATTAATCCTAAAAGTATGATACGATCCTCGCTGACGGTAAGATCGAACACGTGCACGGAAGACTTGAACGACAGATAGTTGGATGAAAGATCTCAAAACCTCTGAATCTAACCCACGAAATGATATGGGTGAAACGGAATCCCTATACCCCAATGTGATGTTGACGCAGCAACTCGGGAACGATGAATGACACACGAACGAGGGATGGTTGACTCGCCGATTCGTCGATAATTGAATTCGTCTTGGAACAATCAAGATGAATTCGAAACTCTCAAAAGAGAATGTAATCTCACGAAAAGTATGATTAAAAAATTATCTGCCAAAAATTTCGTCCTTCACAAAGCTTTATATAGGCCAAACCCTAATCCTAGTCTAGAAAAGAAACAACTTAAATAAAAGCCCAACTTAACTAAACAACTAACAAAGCCCAAAACACTCGAAAATAACAAAGCTAAAGCTACTGGACTCATAAGAAACGAAAATAAATAAAGTCTGTCTTCAAACTTGGGCCCACTCGCACGTAATAAGATTAACCAAACATATATGGGGTGCCCAATTCGCCAACTCCACCATCTCCAATGGGCTTCTTCATCAACTCTTGATCCCACACGTCTTGGACTAAACCCATGAAGCTCTCCTTAAACTTCTTGGCTCGTGCTCTTGTAATTGGTCCAACAGGAACACGCACCGGATCTTGCACCAATGACGACGAACCTTGGGCTGCATCAAAGTAACAACTTTTTATACCAAATATATTTTATTGTATAAATATTAAATATATTTATTGAGAATATCTACATATGATAAAAATAGATATATTTGCAATGGATATTAATGTGTATTTCTTATAAAATTATGAAATTTTAATATTTATCATTCATTTAATTATAATTTTTATTTATTTATTGAACGGTTCGATTAAACGGTTCAATCACGATTAAACTGGTTGAAGCATGACCCGGAGGCCTCGTTGGTCATTCCGATTTTTAAAACATTGTTTCTAAGTGAAACCATCAAGATATTTGAATTCACGAGTTGTTCAGACAACATATCTTCGATATTTCCGTTTTTATATATTATTTTTAGGATAAACATCCAAGAAGGATGTTTAATATATTTTCAGATTTAGCAAAGCCCTTTTATATTATACTAATTTGGTAGTTTTCAGATTTATCTGTCTCAAAATAAATATATTTTCACAGCAAAAAGGATAAACATCCAAGAACACCAATTTTCAACTATAGTTCAGAAATATCAATCGAATATCTAGTTAATAAATTTATAAAAGTATATCCAGTAACTAATTGCTAAAATTCATGTACACCTAAAATTCATGAGAGACCTGGGTTCATTCCTCATTCCCCTCTCCAAACTATAAAAAAGTTAATCTTAAATTTCATCTAAAAAAAAGTTAATCTTAAATTAAAACTTTATTTTCGACAGAAAATAAAAATGTCCCAATTATTGCTAAATAGACCCATTTATAATACACGTGTATACGAAATAAATGAACTCCTATTTAAAATTACCAAAAAAAAAAAACTAATAAAAAAAAAGTTAATCTTAAATTTGTGCTTTTTTTGGCTTCGGCTGCGTTCGGCATAGAAAATATGGATATGAACCGTCTCCTGCAGAAGGCCTGCGAGATTTTAATCAAAAATCTTCACTGTGAAGAAATAATTTTTCCGGATCGATAACATCATCATCAATTGAACCAAAATGACAACCTCAAGCAACTCTACAACCTTTTTTTTAGGTAAATAAAATTTAATAAATCACGCACTAGGGGTGCAACCCAACAACGAGATACAAAATTCAAGAAGACCAAATCAGACAACAAAATCACAAAAGCTCGAGACAAAGAGATGGATTACAAATCCAATCTCCTACACTAAAGCAAGCACAATGCGGAGAAAGGTTTGAAATCCAAAACCAAAACCGAACTCTAATCATCTCAATCAAATCCTCGCAGCTGCTCGACTTATTCTTGAAAACCATCTCATTTCGATTCCAAACAACACAGATCCATAAAGTTTTCCACCACTCTGTTGATTTTTTCTTCCTTGCAAATTCCATATGTTTCTCAAAATGACATAACGGGTTCTCATGTCCGACATACTTTATTCCAAACCAATTGTAGCAGCTAACCCAGACTTTATGAGCAAACGAGCAAGAAAAAAATAAATGCTCAACTGTTTCACAATGTGTTAAACAAAAAGAGCACATGTCATCAACACCCTTGAGCAGTACTTCCCTTTTTGAAAGATTTTGTCGAGTCGGGATCCTATTCTGTAAAAGTTTCCATCCAAATGCTACTGCTTTGCTTGGAGCAAGTTTGCACTAGATAGCTTTCAAAAATCCACGCGACAAGCTTCTTTGGTTCGCACTCTTTTCAATCTCCTTGTAGGGCGACTTGGATGAGTATATTTCATTGCTTTCTGCATTCCATTTCCAGCCATCTTGCTTATTTTGAATTAGCTTGAACCTGTCAATAAGAGAAAGTAAGGAAAAAAATATTTCTTTTCCTCACTCAAATATTCTCTCCTCCATCTCTTTTCCTCACTCAAATATTCTCTCCTCCATCTCCACCTCCATTCCCAATTGTTTCCTACCCAAACTCCTTTATCTTTGACATAAATGTTTGGATCAAGTGTTATTCTAAACAATCTGTGGAAACTATGAGACCTTGAGCAATTGGATAAGCAATATGAGCTCGAACAATCGGATCGGTAACATCATCATCAGTTGAACCAAAAAGGCGGTCTCAAGCAACTCAACGACCTCGAGCAATTGGATGAGTTATATGGGCTTGAACAACCAAATCCGACACCTGGAAGAGTATCATCATCATCAACTGAAGCTCAAGAGCCAACATCAACGGACATGTTTCAAAGTTGTCTGTTAAAATCGGATACCCGTTCTATAACAATTACAAGGAAAATACGAACAAACAAAATAGAAATCTAGAAGTTTAGATATGAGAAATACAAGAAATAAACGTATTGAAATACATAAAATATAGATCAAACTTTTAAACAAGTCGAGTCGAAGAAATCCTTTCCCCTGCAAGAAGAAGAACGCCCCGAAAATGCTCTCGGATTGGCGGTTCCTCCCCAAAGGTGAAACGACTTCGTCTTGTCAGATGTAGCACCACAATTCGACGAACTGAATGAGAGACGAGGAACTGAGCTTTGAGTATGCCATTTTCGTGTATAAGAGATGCAATGGTTTTTTCTATCTCAAAACATGCAATGAGACTCGCATATATAGGCTGCATCACCCATATGGGAATAACTACACCAAATGGTGCATTAACAATTTTGTCTGGGTTTTGTTACAAGGCATTAATTAGATTGGAGGTTTCATATTTGAGAATTACTTCTCATCAAATGGCAGTTTCAAATGACCCCACCTTGGTCAACCCACACGTGTATCATGGCTGCCTCAATAGTTGGCATTAAACATCTATACAATTAAGTTGTTCAATTAGTTTATGTGTGCGCGAAGATGGGCCGACACTTAGCACTGCAATTAAACAATACTCCTTTCGGCCCAATAGCAAGGTATCGCTTTTCTTTTTTGTCTGTCCCAATAACAAGGTTTCATTCCAAAAATGGAAATAATTAACTCTTCAAAAGCTATATGACCTACCACTTTTTCTCCATTTTTTCTCCTTTTACTCTTGTTTCTTAATAACCGTGACCAAAGCAAGTGAGACCTTGCTATTGGGACTGAAGAAGTACAATGTTTAATTTATTTTATGAATTTGATAATGGACCTGAGCCCAATTATCAACATAACTTGACTCAAGAATTAATCCAAAGGCATTAATCTAAGTGCAATCTAAATCGAAGGCCCACGACTCAAGGCTCAAGCCCGAACTTGTTACTTTAACGCGAATTTAATCACAATAATGAATTTGCCTACAACAAATTCATCTTCAACACACAACTTAAGTAAACCATTTCTCATTCACCTTATTTTGAGAACATGAGTACCACACAAATATGCAACTTAAACCATCCAAAATTTATTTTACTTTAAAATAAAATAAATATTATTCACAAATTGATTTATCAAAACCAATTTTCAACAATGTCTACGAAAGCCAATACTATTTTCCGACGATTCATCAAAATTACACTTATAAAAGGAATTATGTTCAAATTCATACAATGTCAGATATATCACATGCAAATATAATTGTCAATGACAATACGTGCATAAAAATATCATCAATTGGGCTCATAGAACTTTCGGCCCATAAAATTAAATTGTAATTAATTAAGTTTATAGGTTGATTAAGAGTGTAAAAGAATATTAATAAGCCTCATTTCATACTGTATTATTATATGTGCGATGGGTCTCAATTGACCAAACAATTTTTTAATTAAAGCTAAATTCATTAAGGATAATTCTATTCATACCCCTTTTTACTCTTTGTAGCCCCTTTATTTAATAAATAATTAAAATATTAATTAAAATACTATTTTACCCTTATAGTAATTTTTAAATTAGATATCTAATAAACTATATTTCTACCCATTGCTATAGCCACCAAATCGTACGCAGCCACGCCACCCAGATGAAGAATCGAACATTTTTCTCTCTTGTAATTCCTATCTCTATATCTTTCTCCCTATTTATTTTGCAGACAAAGCAAAACTTCAATATCTAAATGTTTCCATGTTTCTCCCAAAATTATTTCACCACCGCACCTTCTCCGTGAACTGAAACAGATTCAACTCGTCGGACTTGATTCCTCACGATAACGCATATGAGATCAGTCATCGTTGGTCATGCCTCATCACGGATCGAATTTATACCAACATATCATTTCGTTGTTAATATTGCTATATACTTTAACTACCAGAATTCAACTTTTGACTTAAAATGTATTCAATTCTAAGAATTTACAGAAATTAGAAGCCATTCCCAAGTGTAATGTAATTTATTGATTTCTTTGAAGTGAGAAACTTTTATGAATAGCGACTGCTCACGGCTAATACATGAAGTTTTACTGAAATTAAACATGAGATCCAATTGCCTCAACGTCAATGTCACCATCAAAATGGCAGCACCGCCTCAAATTCGAATCGCCACTGCTTCTTTCTTCTTCGAGTAGATTAACTATTGAGGTTGTTTTTATTTTAGGATTTAGCAGAATTTTGAATTAAAGGGTAAGGGGTATAATAGTACAATTATTAATATTTTTATTATTATTTTATTTAAGAGGCTATAGGAAGAAAAATGGAGGCTATGTTTAGAATTACCCATTCATTAATCACTAATTTTTTGTCTTCCCAAATATTCCATTCCCCTCCCGGCTCCCACTTCCTTAATGGACTCATAATATATAACTCTTCCTAATCAGTATTTTCTGATTTAATTTTATTTTTTAATAACAATTATCTTTATTCCTCTTTCATTATATTTCAATTTTTCTCGCGTTAATTATCTTATATTCCTTCAAATAGATGAATGATAGTGGCTTCCAAGTCTTATCCAAAGTAAACTCTCTAAAAAAATAAATGATTTTGGATGAAAGTCTAAAAAGAAGACCTAGAAAAGACTGATTACCAAACAAAGTAAACATTCAAAGACTTATATTGAGTCGAATATGCCGATGAAAAATTTTATTTATATTTTTTATGGATCACAATTGAGTTCGGAGTTCGTACCAAAGTTTAGATTTTATGTAACAAAATAATGTGTTAGAATTTATTTTGACGACTTAATAAATTAAACCATGCAAACTTTAAACAATGTGCATTTTAAAGAAACTTCATAGTTGTTTCCCCCAATCACATGAAGCAAACGTTATCCTTCACAAATCAATCAAAATAATGTGTCGTGAATCACACTTTTCTTGCAATTATAGAAAAAGCAAAAGATAATTAGTTCCAAAAATAATAGGAGACATGACTTTTGAAATTTTAGTGGGTCATGTATGATTTTCCAAGCAACTTCCTACTTTAACCTTATAAATAAAAGTATAGGGAGTTGAAAAGGATTATTATAATTATGGGCCATACTTTTTCCAAATTTCAAGATATTTTAATTAAAATTTAAATATTGACTATCATCCATATAAGATATTTCCAATTTTCTTCATAAATAATGTAGCGCTTGGAATCACTTTAAAAACTCCATAATATACCACTGACTCGTAGTCTATTAGTATTTATCATCCATTTAACTATTTAATGATATGAGAGATTGGGGTTCAATCCCCACTCCCCCCTCCCCTAAAAAATAAAGAAAAAAAAAACTCCATAATATAATATTTAAATAAAAAATATGGTCGAAACTATAATGTATAGAGCATAACGGACAATAAGTTTAAGAATTTAAGGATTAATTGTATTGAAAATCATGAATTTTAATCGATTTTACAATTACAAAGCAACTTTAAAATTATAGGAGTTGTATCATTAATTTTAAATTCTTTTTTAACATGTCCGACAAAAATGTTGTTGTTTTGAGCGAGACTAAGTACGTTGGATAAAAATAGACATCAACTTTTTAGAAATAAATAACATTATAAAAAAAATCATTATTCCTTATGTTATATAAATTGTTAAGATGTACTTTAATTTAATTTAACATATTAATAATTATAGTACTACAACTCATAGGGGCGTTTACTTTGCGTGATATGACAGATTGATAAAACATATGATTGACTATATGAAGGATTAGATGATCAAGCAAGTTCAAAAGTAATCAATCAATCAAAGTAAACGGTGGATTAACCTATACTATTTTGTAGGGCTGTCAAATTCCCGGCCCGGCCCGGCCCGGCCCGTCGGGCTTTTTGGGATAATCGGGCCGGGTCAAAAAAATTGCAAGAAAAGTCGGGTCGGGTCGGGCCGGGCTGGCCCGGAAAATTTTCGGGCCTGAAAATGTGCGGCCCAGCCCTGCCCGAAAATATATTTGTAGTGCAATTTGTCCGGGCCGGCTCAGGCCCAACGGGGTTTTACCCATTTTGGGCCTAACATTGTGATGCCCGGCCCGGCCCGAAAATGCTTCAGGCCTGAAAATTGGTAGCCCAGCCCGGTTTCGGGTCGGGCCAATTTTGACACACCTACTATTTTGAGTTTATCATATGAAATAGCCACTATGGATAGTGGAAAATAAAAGTTGTCAAAAACTTAATTTGTAATAAATTTTAGCAGATTTTAAAGTGATGAGACAACAATACCCTTAACTAAAGAAATAAACTCTACCCTCACTTTTCTCTCTCATAATTCTCTCCACCGTGATTTTTCAGATTTATGTACTCTCTCTCTCTTTTCCATCGCAACACAGTTCTTCTTTGCTGCTTTCTGCCGCCACCACCATCGCCGTCACCTTCGCCGCTGCACCTCCATCGCCGCTGCCGCTGCCGCATTCACCATCGTCATCTCTCTATCTCTATCTCTATCTCTATCTCTATTTTCAGTGCCACCATCGATCTTCTTCGATGTTTTCTGCCACCACCACCGCCATCGCCGCCGCCTTCGCCATCGTCATTTTCTCAGTCGTTCAGATGTGTTTTTCCAGATATATTTTCATATCTATTCCGTCCTCAATTTGCTCTGTTACTTCAGATCTAAAGAATCCAACGATGATGCTTCACAAAGAGAGTCGATTAGATGTGTTTTTCGTTCAAATTTTTATCCAAATATGTTTTCTGGTTGTCTCCGATCATCTTCTCCGGCGTGACTTTTTTTTTCATCTCTACAGCAATTGTGGTACGAATGGTACGAATGAATCCATTCGTCCCGTTTGTACCAACTAGTTGTGGTCCATAACTTTGTACGACTGGTACAAATGAACTTATCCGTCCCATTCGTGCTAATTAATAGCGCACCATAACTTGGTACGAGTGGTACGAATGAAATCATTCGTCCCCTTCGTACTACCTAGTGGCGCACCATAATTTGGTACGAATGAGCTCATTCGTATTGTTCGTACCAACTAGTGATGCATCATAACTTGGTACGAGTGGTACGAATGAATCAATTTTCGTACCAATCTCACCTAGATCTCGGCTATCTGGTTGTGAATCGTTGACTTTTGAATCGGGCTAAATCTAGGATTTTGAGGTTCAAATTTGGCATTGTCGTTGGTTTGAGAGGCAGCGCTGTCGCCGGAATGGAGGGATATGTTTTCAGAAGCCATTTAAATAGCTGTAGTACCCCGCTTTTTCATAACAGATCTTAGTAATTAATTAAGAGCTCGTCTAAAAGAATTAAGTTGTGAGAGCTTAGAAAGAAAATAAGTTCCGACAATTAAAAATTTTCGACAGCCCTAATTAACCGAATTTTAATAATTTAAGATTTATTCTCGTTCCGATTAATCCGAAATGAGATAATGAAGATGTTTATGACTATGTGCTTATATGTTTGAAGTTAGTTGAGAAATATATGCTATGTTGAAAGATTTGATTTCCTCGAAAATAAAAAAATCTCTTCGATAATTTATTTTATTTTCGGATTTTATTTCTGGAAATTCATAAAGAAAGCTTATATTAGAGTTGGAGAAACTCTAATAATTTTTATAGTTCGAGGGCTTTTTAATTAAAGCCGTCATGATTAACTGATTAATGTTTGATTAATTAAATAATTAATTAATCAATTTAAATTAATAATTATATGCATAATGTTTAATTAATTAATGTAGTATTTCATCTTTCTTGAGTATTAAGATTTATTAAATTAGTAAGAAAGATAAGATTTCAGTAAAAGAAAAAAATTTTGTTCAGAAAATTTTATCCGGCAGATATATTCTACCGGAAAAATGAGTTTTAATTAAGAATGATTGTCTCGGTTAATCCGAAACGAAGAAGTTTTTACATTTATCAATAAATGATAAATGTTTAGTCATAAATTGACTGAAAGAAGAATTTAATTTAATTACGTAAAATTTTACGTAATTTAACACTTAAAAATTTAGTTTCAGTCGATTTGAAAATGTTGAAAATCTCCGATTCTTTCTGTGAAATTTTTAACTCAGGTTCGTGAAACCTTAAGCTTAATTACTGTATTGAGAAATTAGAGGGTTATTAGAAGATTAATTTGTTATTAATTAATTTAATTAATTAATTAATTAATTACATAACTTAGCAACTAAGTTAGAATTTAATAATAAGTCTAACCTAACTCTAGACCTAGGGTTATGACTATTATATGAGAGTTATCTCTCTCTTCTCACCCTCACTCTCACGCACACAAAAAAAACACACACATCACACTCACTCTGTCCATCTCTTTCGATCAAACACACACACTTAAGAGTTCTTCCATTGATCTTCAAGCAAGCTTTCAAGATCAAGATCAAGTTTAATTCTTCATCTTCCCAAGTAGCTAAGTAAGAATGATATCTATTCTTCCAAGTTTTGATTCATTTTAATATTAGAATCATCTCTTCTTCAATATATATATATATATATATATATATATATATATATATATATATATCGACAACTTTGGGAAGAAATTGAAGAATTAGTTAGATGATTTTAATCTCTTAGTATGATACTTATATGATGATTATATGATGATTGGTATGATTAAATTAAGCATGAAGAACCCTAACCCTAGTTATTGGAAGAAAGTCGAAAATATGAAGAAAATGTTAGATTTTGATTCATGCATTGAATGATGTTTTGATCTTCATGAATTATGCTTAGAAGATCTAATATGTGGTTAGATTAAATATGAGAAAATCCTAGCTACTATTTTCATTATTTTCGAAAATATGAGGAAAATAGAAAATATTTGATGTATGTCTTGTATAATTATTTTGATGAAAATTATGAGCTTAGTTAAGTATTCTAAGAATGTTTCATGTTTGAAATAATCATGACATCTCAATTTTTCATTTTCTGATGAAAATAATCGATTAAATGAGATATAAATTTGGGTTTGATAATGTGATGATATATGAAGGATTTGATAATTCAATTAATGATATATGATGTTAATGAAGCATGTTTAATCAAGAGATAAGGAGATATAAGCATGATTATGCTTGGAAATCCTAGAAAATCGAATTAGGGTTCTTAAAATGAAGGTTTATAAATTAATATTTAAGGAATAAAATTTAAATGAAGAAATGAGCCTAAGATGTTTAAATAAGTATTAGAAATTAAAAAGAGGAGAAAATAATTCTAGAAATCTTAAAAAATTAAAGAAACAGAAAATTAATTAAAATAAAATATTAATTGATTTTTTTAATTAATAAACTAATTTAATTTATGAACTAATTATTAAAAATGTAATATTGTGTGATTTTCTGGAAATTTAATTCAGAATATTAAAGATTTTCTATTTTTGGATGATTTACCCGATTTGGGAGTTTATGTGTTTAATGGTGTAAATGTGTGTTATAAATGTGTAAAGATGTGTGTTGTATTGAAAAATATGTATAGATTTTAATTTAAAATTTTCTGAATCCGTTAGACGGATTAAAATCGACTTAGTCGATTATGATGAATAGTAATTGATGTATGATTATGCTATGAGTAATTTGAATTGATGTTGATGCTTAATGATAAGCTAAGATAGATTAAGAGCGTTTAAGAAGTTAAGTTAGAAATTCTCGAGTTTCGTCGAGTTTCGACGTAGGATTCCGAAGCGAATTAAGTTAAGAATATCGAAGTCGTTTATTCGATAGAAATTATTCTCGTTTTAAAGTTCGTTATTCCATTTCGATTTAAGGAGAGAGTGGAAGTGGAAGTGGAAGCGGATGCGTGAAGTAGAAGTTGAACGAGTATTAAAAAGAAAAATTTAAGTTTATCAGGTGGGCTTTTCTAACCAAAGAAATGACAAATGATATATATATATATATATATATATATGATGTTTAAAGTTGATTAACTTGCCAAATGTTTGTATGATACCATCTACTGTAGCAAGATGAATTCAGTCCTACGCAAGGTAGGATTTGTGTACACTTAGTTGTAATCATGTGCCTTCGAAAAGGTGGGCCGATTACAAGTGTTTGAGAAGGAGGCCTCCTTCTCAACACTATCATTATATGATTATAGATCTGGTACATACCTCATAAAGTATATGTCTGGCCAGACAAACATGATTTACAGAAAATAAAATGTTTGAGCATGCACTGGTTTGTTTTTGAGAAACATTACTTGTGCTTATGCTTTATGGCAAGTTTAATCTCTAACTCTAAGGGGATGACTGGTATGCTGGAATGGAATGGTCATTGTTGTCTCCATTTCTAATCCCACAGTTGGTGTAATTTTTTCATTAGGAATGACTAATCTCATGGGCATGGGTTTAGCCATTCCTTCACTCCCCCTGGTATTAGCTAATCCTCATCTTCAGGAATGAACTTCTTTATTATTATTATTATTATTATTATTATTATTATTATTATTATTATTATTATTATTATTATTATTATTATTATTATTATTATTAATTTTTAATATTATAATTAGTATAATAATAATAATAATTCTAATTATTAATAGTTTCAATATTATTATATAATTATTATAAAAATAATTATAATAGTAATAATCATAATAATAATTACTATTAATATTATTATAATAATATATATGAAAATAATAATAAATAATCATTATTATTAGTATTCATAATAATAATATTTTATTATTACTATTGTTATTAAGCTTAATAATTATTAATAGTATTAATATTATAATTATTAGTATTAATAATATTATTATTAAGCTAATTATAATAAGCATAATAAAAACAATAAGACTAAAATAATATATATTATTAGTATTAGTATTAGTATTAGTATTAATGTTATTAAAATTATTAGTATTAGTATTATTATTAATATTATTAAAATTATTAATAATAAACCAATTATAATAAGTACTCCCTCCGTCCACCAAAATTCGCATCAAGAATTGCAACACGGGTTTTATTATTAATCGTAAGAATAAAATCAGTTAAGGAATGACCATTCCATTCCTGATGTATACCAGCCATAACAATATTATTCTTTGATTCATTCATTTCCTACCTTCATTCCATTACAAGGGTCATTCCATTCCCACTAAATTTCATTCATGTCTACCAGCCACCCCCTAAGAAGTAAATTTTTAAGTATTTTTGGCATGTGCCCACTGAGTACTTCGTACTCAGCCCCACTTATTATTTCTAAAATGTGCAGGTTAGCTAGAATGAGGATGACGTGTGCTGGATGGACGATGTTGTTGTTAAATATTTAAAGGTTGTTTTGAGAAGTTAGACCTAGAATATATGTCTTCATACATATATTCTTTCGTTTTTCCGCTGCCATGATAAGTTGTTTGTTTTGAGAAAGTTTATGAAATTTGATGTTGACGATGTTTGGATTCTAGAGTCGAACTATGTAGAAGTCGTTTGAATTGTAAAGTCGAATTCTCTTTTTGTCAAGTTCTTTTGAAACTCAGCCACTTGATCATAAATATATAAGTTGTTCGTTGTTTGAGAAAACTTTGTCGAACTTGAAACAGTTTTCTTTATCGTGCTTTCTTGATCCTGAAATCAGCTTGTCGTCTTCTTGGTTATTGTTGATAATTTGGTTTATCAGGACTATTGATTACCGAGGTGATTTGAGTTGTATTCGTGGACATGCATGTTGTTATTGAATTCAGTTGATCGTCTCGTTGATCTTGAATCATGCATGTCATAATTATTCTAAGTTGATGAATTGTTGAGCATGAGTGTCTTTTGTTGTTCTTGAACGATAGCCGGGTCGCTATCTTAATCCTTTTGTTAATCATAAATTGTGTAAGTCGTGGGACCCACCGGCTTGGTCATCTAAATTCTAAGTCGGGCTGCGACAACAGCGGTAAAATTGAATGACGATCTAGATTTGGTTTTAAATGGGCGGCGTAGCGAATTTAGGGTTTTGCAATGAGTGGAACGGCGGCTGTAGGAGGTGGAATTGGATGGATCGACGGCGGTAAAAGGGCAGCGGTTGGTCGACTGCAGTAGATGGGTGGATGTTAGTTTTGTCAGGAGAGAGAGGTGAAAGGGAAGATAGCAGAGAGAGAAAATTGCAAAAATAAAATGAACGGTGATGAAGGGTGAGGGCAAATTTGTCCCAAAATTCCAAAAACTGACAGAATTTATGTTAAATTAAGTTTTGGACAACTTTTATTTTTCACTATCCATAGTGGCTATTTGACATTTTAACTCTACTATTTTTATCTATCTTTCCTATCACTCAAAGTAAACACTCCATAATGAGATTTAAAAGGACGTCTCTAACAAAATAAAACGAATAGAGATATCTACGATGAAAAAATTAATATATATGAAAAATTGTTATTCCTTGCTGTAGAAAGATTGGAAATCATTTAAAATAATATCAAGTAGAGTTATAAATTAATGTCGGTCAATTTCCATATTTAATGATAGACGTGCTTGCTAATATTTTGAAGAAGACTTTGTGCTGGCTAAAAGCGTGTCTTTCATAATTGATATTAGAATTAGTATAATTTTGAAAATCATTAATTATTAGCACGTATGGAGCGACATTATTGTTGGCTTGATTATAGAAAATGCCCAAAGTTTAGCATATTCATAAAAAAAAAAAAAATTGTGAAGATAAAATATTTTGATCTTCAATCATTTCGTATCCCACTATCAATATATAATTTCAAGTAAAAAAATAAACTTATATTAATAGTTTTGAGTTTTCGTCTTGATATCGAGACTTGGGCTTTTACTTAATTGATTTCCATCACGAGTTCTAGTTCCGAAATGTAACCAAAATCGAAATTGCCAATAACTTTTTATAGCTGAATTGAACATTTATACAAGTTCATTTAGAATCTTGTGATTCATTACTCGTGCACTGACTTACAATAATTTTAGTTGTTTAAAATTCTTATGAACGTTCTATATACTTGATTTAAACACCGATCAAATATCAACAAAATTGTAAATATACTGTCAGATATTCATTTTGATCGATATAAGTATCATATGTGTGCCACAATTTCACACAAATTCTTGTGTAGAATAAATAAATCCATTCTAGAAAGCTTGTCGGTGATCGCCAATAAACCCATGGAATTATTTGCTGCCTAATTAATATTGGCGTTTAATATTGAAAAGGACTAGCAACATTGAATACGTTAGAAACAAGAGAAAATGACTCCACTTTTATCCTCAATCGTGACGATTGATATAAAGATAATAATATTGTATTAATAGATAATTGATCTTTGATGCAATAAAGAATTTTGAATTTTTACATTAGATTTAAATCGAGCCGAATCATATGTATGAAACAAAATTTTAGCGATAAGTATAACCAAATGAGAGTAGAAAACTAAGTCAATTAGGATTGTGGCTTATTTGAACAAAACCAAAGCTCATACACTCAATTATAAAAAAAAGGTAAACTTCAAATGTCTTGGTTATATATGATTTCTCGATATAATTCTAGATTAGTTAATATAATTAAGTGATTTTATAAAAATAATTTGATTGGCTCACATCGGCCATCGCTTTAGGCCAGCATTTAGTGAAAGAAAAAAACCGACGTAATGGATTGGAAAAAAGTGGACCCCATTAAAAATGTAGGCCCATTTAGAAAATCTTTTCCTAGAAATGCAGCCACAAAATACTAAGAATGTGGAAAAGAAGTTCGGTAGGCACATTAATGATAAGTATTATTTTTAGTAATTCTCAAAAAAAGAAAAAAAAGAAAAATGATAGGTATTAGTAGTAGTATATCTTATAGTATTCCCCTAAATTAATAAACAATAAAGCTACTATGGCTAGGCTTAAATTAAAAGCTAAATTTGCATAAATATTAAATATTGAGAATGGGAAAGTGTTGGTATATAAATAAATTATATATTTTATATTTTATGTATTTTTGCAAGAAAATCTACAAATACTAAAACTCATTTGACTCGTAAATAAAAGTTACAGCAACTGCAGTACTAAGTAAGTATATATATATATATATATATATATATATATATATATATATATAGGGATTGATTCATATAGAAACTATTCCTAGTGTGGGAACTAGGAACCAATCTGAACCATTGATTTTTGTATGATCTATGATTGTCATTATTCGAAGCATGAATATATATAGATTTAAGCATGATTTTATATAAGCACAATTGTTTATACAAAAAGTACGAATCTCATTAAGCATGACTATATATAAGTTTAAGCATGAATATATATAGATTTAAGCATGTTCTCAAGTTCTCACGGTAGGAATAATTTCTATAGTAACTCATCCCTATATATATATATATATATATATATATATATATATATATATATATAGCTAGGCTTAATTCACTATCCAGATTTGTTCTAATGTACCATGCCAGATATAATACATGTATGATAACAATATTGGGAAAATATATTTTAGACTATGATTTTCAAATCAATATTTTACCGAGTCATCTTGCTATTATTTTACGGAATTGAGCCTTTGTCAACATCTTAAACTTTAGGCCTGCAATTGACATTATAATGCTACTTTTTAATTTATGATATACTTATATTTTATTATTTATTCTCAGTTGTATTAATGTACGAAACGTACACAGTAAAATAATATTAAAATGTTCTTAATACAGTTGGAGTTCATAACACAAAAATAATTAGACAGTTGGATCAAATCATTATTTCAGATCAAAGGAATAATGTGTGTGTATATATAAATACAAGTATACAACTTTACTCTACGTGCTAATTAAATTAAAAGTTAAAAACATGATTTCCGTATTTCAAAAAATTGGGCTCGCAATTCAGGTTCAGGCTCTGCCACATCATACAATGGGTCCCACTCCGACCGGTAGTGGATGAAGAGTAGTGGGCCCAAAGATTGTTTTATTAAGGGAAAAGGAAATGCATTTGTGTAGCCCAACAATTGTCTATTTATTCCGGTCGATTGGTCTAATCGGTCAATTCATTAAGTTTGACTATTCTTAACCCGACACAAATATAATACTACTATTAAAATACAAATTTTTTTATTATGTCATAATAATTTTCATGTCGAAGTTGTGAATATTACGATGCGCTTTGGATACAAAATGTTATGTTTGTTGAAATATGATGTTGTAATTTTACATCGCTGATAAGAATATGTTGTATGATGATTTTAGTATAAAAAAAAAGTCATTTGATATGATATTATCATGTGGCACGACACTGATAACACAAATTGAGAGTTTGTGACTTGTGAGATTAACATTTCTTCATTTGAATAATAGTTGTTTGAATTTTATTTATGCTTTTCAAGTGATATATTGTACAAATTCATGTATAGCAATCGTGAGTATTTTAGGGAAACCTAGTCCATTAGCGTAACAAAAAATTTAGTCTAATTATTCTTTTATTTTCTATATTTTTCACTTTTTTCCATCTTTTGTTTTATAATTACATAATACTCTCTCCGTCCCCCATAAATGTGGTGCGTATTTGATTATATGTGAGTTATAAAATATTAATTAATTGAACCACACTAATCTGAGACGGATGGAGTAATACTTTTACGTTTAGGATTATCTTATGCGCAACTTAATAACAAAATATATAGCTAATAGCATAGGCTTAAATAATTTAAGCTACATATCTTACACCAAGCAAAGATAAACAAATGATTCTTTACAATAATCAATTAAACCCAAATAATTTAAGATTGAAGAAATAAAATTATGAACATTGCTACAAAATTACACATGCATTTAGTGAATTTAGGAGGCCTACTAACGATTATTGCACAAAAATGATAAAATAGTTAGTCGGCTTTTTAAAATTGCATATATCCATTAGTTAATAATGTGGAGCATTATTGGAACGTATATAATAAGAAATCAAAGATTACTACAGTAAATAAGTAAAGTAGAGAATAATATTGGCGAAAAATAATACGATGCTAGCAGTAACATTTGAACCTCAAACTATTTGTACGATGATTTTGTAATTATATATATTATAAAATGAATAATTTGAAGATATATTGATGATTTCGGTTTTGCCAGAGACCGCCTCAATTGTCTCGTGGAAAACCGACCCTTAATTTTTTTTTTTTTGGGAGATAAAGAAAATTAGTGATAATCAAGATGTCACGTGTTACCATGTTTTCATGATTTCAGATTTATTTCCAATTCGAAAGCCATACTATTTATACAAATTTACAGAATATGAAAAAAAAAAGATACGAACCTTTTTATTTTTTTAAGCGAAAAAAAATATTTATTTATTTGAATAAAATGCGAGAAAATAATAAAGGAGCGAGAGCGTGAACAGTGGCGTTGTTCCGGACTTCGAAGAGAGAGAAAACTCTGATTTGCTCGACACTCTCCCAAATCAATCAAATCTCCCTCTCTTCTACCACCCTGGCCTCTTCACTTTCTCTCTTTCCCTCACTCATTCTTACTTTCTCTCTCCTCCAATGCGATCTCTGACTTCAAATTCAATCTGGGCTTCCGCCAAATTCTAATCCTGATCAAGATTTTACCGGGTAAAAAGAAAAGCAACCAACAATCATCTCTTTACATCTGTTTACGTTCCATGCGCTTGAATCTTGTTTATAGTCAATGTGGGTTTTTGTTTTCCTCCGGTGAATGAAGTGAAGGTTCAAGAAGAGTGTTTCGCGTGTGTTCTAAATTATTTCGAAGCTCTTGAGCTGCTTAGTAGATAAATTTAGCTGCCATTTGTTTGATGAATTCACTGCATCTTTTCGTTTTCTTGATACTGTGAATTCTGTGATGTTTTTAGTATCAATGTTGCTTCGTAAAGCGACGAATTTGTTTGTAGTGAATTACGCTTTGGAGCCGAATATTTTTTATTGTTGATTTGAATTTTCTTGACGATGGATTTTTGGGTTTAATCTAAACTTCTAATTTTATTTTGTATGTGTTGCAGTCTTAGGGCTCTTTCGTAGCTGTAATTGACTCGAACGTGTTAAAGATCTCGAAATCTTGATGCTAATGATCATGTAGATGTGCACATGGAACAAGATTGGTGGTTGCATCATGAGAGTTATTGGGATTAATTTTATGAACATGAGCTGTATAAAATGAATATAGATTAATCTGGTTGTTATAATCTGCTTCCAACTGGTAGACAGCTGCATTTTCTAATTCAGAGGTTTTTAGGGTAGACTTTATGTGGGCACGTCATTTTAGCCGTGGGGTTTAGTGATTATGTGAGCAAGCCCTTTGCTCGCACTGTGGAGGCAAGTTTTGGGTGTTTACGTTTATGATCTTCAGGTACCAAAGTGACTCTGAGTTTCATCAGTTGTCGAACGAACATGAGAGTTAGTGCGATTAATTTTATGAACACGAGTCGTATGCAATGAATATTGTATTAATCTAGTTGTTATAATCTATTTCCAGTTGTTAGACAGCTGCATTTTCTCATACAGAGGTTTTCAGGGTAGACTTTATGTGGGCACGTTGTTTTGGCCGTGGGTTTTAGTGATTATGTGAGAAATCCCTTTGTTTGCACTGTGGAGGCTAGTTTTGGGTGTTTATGTTTATGATCCTGAGGTAGCAAAGTGACTCTGGGTTTCATTTCATAATAGTTGTCGAACAAACATGAGTTAGTACAATTAATTTATGGACATGAGACATGAGTTTGAGTTGTATACAATGAATTTAGAATTAATCTGCCTGTTATAATTTGTTTCCAGGTGTTGGACAGCTGCATTTGCTTATACAGTGGTTTTTAGGGTAGACTTTATGTGGGCACGTCGTTTTAGCCGTGGGATTTAGTGATTATGTGAGCAAGCCCTTTGCTTGCACCGTGGAGGCAAGTTTTGGGTGTTTATGTTTATGATTCTGTGGTAGCAAAGTGACTCTGAGCTTCATATTAATTTTCAAATGGCTCGGGGCAGGATAAGGGCAAGGATCCGAAGGAGCCATCTTTATACATTTGGTTGTTTCAGGCCACAAACTTCTGAAGAAGAGGAGCCACATGACTTCCACGGACCTGGTTACTCGCGAATGGTTCACTGTAACCAGCCTCAAATCCACGAGCACAAGCCTCTGAAATATTGCTCGAATTACATCTCCACCACTAAGTACAATGTTGTTACATTCCTCCCAAAGGCCATATTTGAACAATTCAGACGTGTTGCCAACCTATACTTTCTTCTTGCTGCGGTCTTGTCGTTGACTCCTATATCACCATTCTCTGCTTTAAGTATGATTGCACCTTTGGCTTTTGTGGTTGGACTGAGTATGGCTAAAGAAGCTATGGAAGATTGGCGTCGGTTTATACAGGATATGAAGGTCAATTTGCGAAAAGCTCGTGTACATAAAAAAGACGGTGTATTTGGTCTTAAACCCTGGATGAAGCTTAGAGTTGGAGATGTAGTGAAGGTAGAGAAGGATAAATTCTTTCCTGCAGATTTACTTCTTTTATCTTCCAGTTACGAAGATGGAATTTGTTATGTTGAAACTATGAACTTAGATGGGGAGACTAATTTGAAGGTGAAACGATCTTTAGAGGTAACGCTTCCCCTGGATGAGGATCAAACTTTCAATGAGTTCAGGGCAACCATAAAATGTGAGGATCCCAATCCCAACCTTTATACTTTTGTGGGTAATTTCGAGTATGATCGCCAGATATATCCTCTTGATCCAAGTCAAATTCTCCTCCGAGATTCAAAGCTTCGAAATACTGCCTACATTTATGGAGTGGTAATATTCACTGGTCATGATAGTAAAGTTATGCAAAACTCTACGAAATCACCTTCTAAAAGAAGTAGGGTCGAGAAACAAATGGACAGAATAATATACATCCTTTTCAGCTTCCTCCTGTTCATCTCAATCATTAGCTCCATAGGTTTCATTGTGAAGACTAAATACGACCTGCCAAAAAAGTGGTATTTACAGGTTCCAGATAGTGCGGAGCTATACGATCCGGGAAACCCTATGAGATCAGGATTCTATCATCTGATTACTGCTCTGATATTATATGGATATTTGATACCGATATCCCTATACGTGTCAATTGAGGTTGTGAAAGTCCTCCAAGCATTATTCATCAACCGGGACATTGAGATGTTTGATGAAGAGACTGGAACTCCTGCTCAAGCCCGAACGTCAAACTTGAATGAGGAACTGGGACAAGTTGATACAATTCTTTCAGATAAAACCGGCACCTTGACCTGCAACCAAATGGATTTCCTTAAATGCTCCATTGCTGGTACGGCATATGGCATGTGCTCGAGTGATGTAGAACTTGCTGCAGCCAAACAGATCGCCATGGACTTGGATGGCCATAGTCAAGCCAGTACACCTCATTCTTGGAGAAAAAGTGGGTGTAGCTTCGGAGAACCGGAAATTGAATTAGAGTCTGTTGTTTCTTCGAAAAATGAAAATGATCGCAGACATCCTATAAAGGGGTTCAGCTTTGAGGATGGTCGCCTCATGAATGGGAATTGGTGTAGAGAACCAAATGCAGAAGTTATCCTATTATTTTTCAGGATACTGTCAGTTTGTCACACTGCCATTCCAGAGCAAAATGAAGAGAGCGGCACCTTCACCTATGAAGCAGAATCACCAGATGAAGGTGCGTTTCTTGTTGCTGCAAGAGAATTTGGTTTCGAGTTCTGTAGACGGACACAGTCAAGCATATTTGTTCGTGAGAGATATTCTTCCTTTGAAGAGCCTGTAGAAAGGTGAGAACATGAATTGCTTTTTCCATTTGCTGCTTCGGCGAATTCTCTGATCTTTAGATAGATGTCTTGACATATAACATGTTTTTGTAAGTTCAGGGAGTACAAAGTTCTAAACCTGTTGGATTTCACTAGCAAAAGGAAGAGAATGTCTGTCATTGTTAGGGACGAGAATGGACAGATCTTTGTCTTCTGCAAAGGCGCTGACAGGTGTGCTACTAATTGTGTGTTTGAGTTTCTCCCCACCCCACCCCAATGCATGCTCATATAATGCGCGCGCGCGCACACACACACAAGAACACGAAGAACCAGAAAAAGGAAAAACAAAAAAAGGAATTATTATTACAAAGATCTAGAGAAAAGGATAAAGTAATATAAATTAGTTCTATCTGCATCTCCTTCTATACATGCATGTTCTTGAGCTCTTCTGATTTGCTATTAATTTCAATGTATACTCTGCTTTTCAGCATCATCTTTGACAGGCTAGCAAGGAGCGGTAGAATGTATGAGGAAGTAACCACCAAGCATTTGAACGAATATGGGGAAGTTGGTTTGAGAACACTAGCCCTTGCTTACAAGAAACTTGAGGAAGAAAAATATGCTGCTTGGAATGAAGAGTTTATTAGAGCAAAAACTGCAATAGGTGGTGATAGGGAAGCAATGCTCGAGCGGGTTGCTGATATGATGGAAAAGGACTTCATACTTGTCGGTGCAACTGCTGTAGAGGACAAATTACAGAACGGAGTACGGCTTACATTTTATCAATGCTTTGTGTCTATTGAATCTCTCTCTCTGCCCGTCTCATTTTCTCTTTGTTAATTTGTGTAGGTGCCTCAGTGCATAGACAAATTGGCACAAGCTGGTATGAAGATCTGGGTTCTGACAGGTGATAAGATGGAAACTGCAATTAATATAGGGTCTGTTTCTTGCCAGCACTATATGGCTCCTAACTTTTTAATTATTATATGGAAACCTTATTATGTACGCTTTCCAGATGCTAATAAAAAACTCGTCATTATACAGATTCTCTTGTAGTTTGCTTCGACTGGGCATGAAGCAGATATGTATTACCACAATGAACACGGATGCATTAGTCCAAGATCCCAAGCAGGTATCTATCTTTTGGCCAGAATGTGTTACAATATGGGGTGTAATTATTTAGTTATCTATGGAAGCCTTAATTTTCTTCTTTTGCTCGTAGGCTGTAAAAGAGAATATATTAATGCAAATTACCAATGCCACCCAAATGATCAAGCTGGAAAAGGATCCCCACGCTGCATTTGCTTTGATCATTGATGGAAAAACTCTAACTCATGCCTTGGAGGATGACATGAAAAGTCCGTTCTTAAATTTGGCAATTTGTTGTGCTTCTGTCATTTGCTGCCGCGTCTCACCTAAGCAGAAAGCTCTGGTAGGATTTCTATTCTTGTCCTCTGAAAGAAGTTCATAATCTGTCGCATTGCTAATTCCTTTGGATATATTATTGTTCAAATTGGGTTGTTTTTCCTCCCCCAAAATCTCACACATGGTTATGTGGTCATTAGGTAACAAGATTAGTTAAAGAAGGAACCGGGAAAATTACATTAGCTATTGGTGATGGTGCTAATGATGTTGGCATGATTCAAGAAGCAGATATTGGTGTTGGCATCAGTGGGTGTGAAGGAATGCAGGTTGGTCAAAAATCTCTGTTACATCTACAGCTTTATACGTGTACGAAATTGCTGTCTTAGCACTATGATGTTTCATGCTTTGATACGCTATTGTAGTGTTTAAAAAGCAGAAACCATTTCTACCAGTACATTTAATATTATTTTTTATCATAAAGTGAAAATTTCATCCTATTTACATATATTAGGACAAAGTCCTACTCTGCAAATTCCCTCGTTTTTTAAAAGAAACATAAGATAATTATAAATTCACGATTGCACTGGGATCTCAATATAGTAGTTCATGTAAAGGGCTTCTGTAGGTGCTTGTAGACTTTATCACTATGGCCTGCTTCTGGCTTAATATAGCTTATTTAATTGAGATAAAAAGGCTAGATATGTTAAAGATATGATTAAGCACCTCTTCTGTATTTACTTCTTTCTGGCTTCCTCTTTCCAGTTGATACATCCGATCTTTTGATTTGTATAACTTTCCCATTGATAGGATGAACTGTACAGTAAAATATGATTATCAGTCATAGAGTTCAGCGCCTTCATTTATTCTAAGGAAGCTCATAAGTTTTGTGTTGTTGGTGAAGTTTAAATATTACACCTAGTACTTATAAAGGCCAGGAAACTTATTGTTTTTATAAACATGTATTGGATTTTTACGTTCCAAAACAGGCTTACTCATCAGCTATTTGCAGGCTGTGATGGCTAGCGACTTTGCAATTGCACAATTCCGGTTTCTGGAGAAGCTTCTGGTTGTACACGGTCATTGGTGTTACAAAAGAATTGCTCAGATGGTAATTCATTATGGTCTGAACTCATAGAACCACCATACTGCAAAATCCCAATAAACGTGCATTAATCTTAAATTGGGATTCAATTTCTCAATGCAGATTTGTTATTTCTTCTACAAAAACATTGCTTTCGGCCTCACAATCTTCTACTTTGAGGCATTTGCTGGCTTTTCTGGGCAATCTGTGTATGTCGACTGGTACATGATCCTATTCAACGTCGTTCTTACTTCATTGCCTGTCATTTCGCTTGGGGTGTTTGAACAGGATGTAGATTCTGAAGTATGCTTACAGGTTTGCTCTCTCTCTCTCTCTCTCGCTCCCCCCCCCCCCCCATTTACCCTTTGCTTGTACTGATGAAAACTGTTCATGCAACTGCAGTTTCCAGCTCTATACCAACAAGGCCCGAAAAACCTGTTCTTCGACTGGTACAGGATATTCGGGTGGATGGCAAACGGGCTATACACATCCCTCATCGTGTTTTTCCTCAACATCATCATCTTCTACGACCAAGCCTTCCGATCTTCAGGCCAGACAGCGGACATGACTGCTCTCGGAACTGCTATGTTCACCAGCATCATATGGGCTGTCAACTGCCAAATTGCTCTAACAATGAGCCACTTCACATGGATCCAACACCTTTTCGTGTGGGGCAGCGTAGCCTTCTGGTACATTTTCCTCTTCATCTATGGGGAGCTGAACTACGCCCTCGACGTCAACGCCTTCAGGATCCTCACCGAAGTTCTTGGCCCGGCCCCGATTTATTGGAGCACCACATTGCTCGTGACAGTCGCCTGCAACCTACCTTACCTCGCGCACATCTCCTTCCAGAGGCTGGTGAATCCGCTCGACCACCACGTTATCCAGGAGATCAAGTACTACAAGAAGCACATTCGAGATCACCGGATGTGGAAGGCAGAAAAGAGCAAGGCCCGACATTCGACCAAGATCGGGTTCACGGCAAGAGTCGACGCGAAGATCAGGCAGTTGAAAGGGAGACTAAACAAGAAATATTCGATCTCGGGTAATAATGCTGTACCACAACAAACTTGATTCTATGCATATAGATTAGTTTTTCTTGATGGTTTAGTGGTTTTTTTTTTTTCGTTCTTTTTATTGATATGATTTAGTGGTTTTGGTTTGGTCGAAATCTTGTATTATTTCTGTTGATTCTTTCTTGATGGAGTGTTAATTGTAGTGAGAGAGTGAGAGAGAGAGCTCCAGTGAGGTTGTCTGTATGTAGAATTAGTTTGTAAGATCATCTATTCAACAAGCTTAAATGGTAGGTACATATTCACTTCATTCTTGAGTATCATTGACTTGTTTTTGGATGACGACTGAGACCCATAGGGCCGGACTCATAAAAATCTCTGGTGGGCTTTAAATTCGAGAAGACAATTCTTATGCGATACAGTAGTTTGGTGATAAAAAAATTTTGTACAACGATTTGCACATAATATTGATAACAATAATACTTTTTGGACATATATGTCTGGACATAAAAGGGTATATTAATAATTTTAACTTAAGATTTATCTAATAAAATCATTTTAATCAATCATTTTATATAATATTTTCATAAATACCTTTTATCATCAATCATTTTACCTAATATTTTCATAAATACCTTTTTATCATCAATCATTTTACATTATTGCCGCTTCGTTTTCTACTCAAAGTATGCAACTTTTTACCTTATTTCACGATTAATTTTTTTTAATATTATTAATTCTAACAAAATTCTCTAATATGCATCTACCCAATTTTCTTTTTCATATTACTTATTATTATTTTCTTTTTCATATTTTCTTTTAATTACAAAATTTATGTCCGGACATTTATGTCCGAATAGCATCACTCGATTGATAATTTGATGATTTTATAAAAAAAGTTATTGAGGCTGAAGCCCTCGTCTCTTATCTGAGGATCCCTCTCACTCCTTTAGATCATGCGGAAGAGTTGAACCATTTTGGAAAAATTCGGAACCATAGACTTGATCTTGAATTTGAAGTGGTGATTTTTGGCATAAGCTTATCTATTACTCCTTTCGTCCCAAAGTAGTGTAGTACAACTAATATTTTATATCTCGTAATAATTCAAAAGTACACCATACTTTTGAAGGACGGAGAGAGTAATATATAAAAATATACTAATAAATATGAATATAAATTAATAGTAATATTTCAGAATAAATTGGTTAAATCAGTGGGCCTTTTTCATTTAAATGGTTTGGATTTTGGCGCTCTTTTTTCTTGATTTTTTGTACTTTGGGTCTTTGTCATGACAGTCACAATTATACAAAAATTATTAAAGACAATCAATTAAACGATTTGAGAGGGAATCATGGATAGCAAAATCGAGTTTTATTTTAAAATAGAATGCATTTTTTCAACAAAAAAGAAGTTTTGACGTTTATAACATTGTTTTTTTTTTTTGAGAGACGTTTATAACATTGTTAATGGACATTATATAAAGCCATATTAAACACGTTTGAAAAAAGAATATATTTCCTTATTTTCAGAAGTAAAAAAAAATTGATTATCGATTGAAAAAGGATGAGTTTGTAACTAAAAAGAGTATTAAGTCGAATTTCTCAATCTCTCAAAAAAAGAGTAAGTTATTCCACAAACGTTCTTCATATTAGAATACTTTATAAAACCATTTTAATATGATAAACTCAATTTTAAATATGTTTTCTTGGAATCATTTAAGCCCCAAGTACAAAAAAGGGAAAATTAAATAAAATCCAGAAAAAAACTGAAAAATGAAACAAAGACCAAGAGAGAGAAAATAAAACAAAAAAAGAACTTATATAAATCCAGTAAAAAAAGAAATAATAATATGAATAAATTAATAGTATTATTTGCTATTTCTTGGTGCTAACCTAGTTTTGGTGTGAGGCGAAAAAAAAAATTGTGTGTTCATTGATCAAATCGAATCAAAGTGATGAATTCTAGGTGTTTCCTATTGAAATGCCGATTCTTGGTTCTTCTTCCCTCTCTACGTCGTTTTCTCTCTCTAGAATCCTGCCATTTTCAGCTTCATTAGGTTTAATTTCGCGAGTAAATTTGATATGATTGTGGAATTTTAATGGAGCCGCGTGTGGGGAATAGGTTTCGATTGGGGCGAAAAATTGGGAATGGCTCATTCGGAGAAATTTACTTAGGCATGTTTTTTCGTGATTTTTTTTCATTTATTGTTTGAATTCGAGACTTTTATTCAATCAATTGGTTATTTTGTGTTGTTTGCAGGCACTAATATTCAGACAAACGAGGATGTTGCTATCAAGCTCGTACGTAATTTGAAGTTTTTTTTTTTATCTGTTCTTACATATATATGTGTTTTGTGTAATTGTGTGTGTTTGTGCGTGTATGTGTGTGTTTTCTTTCTCACAACATAAAATCTGATAAGGTTTATCTATGGTTCATTGATTATTGATGAATAAATAATTGCTTCCTGTAAAAAAAAAAATCAGTATTGAAAAAATTGAGTTTCTCTTTCTCAGAGGCATGCACTACTTCAATGGATTAAGAAAAATTTAAGAAAAATGTAAGGGCTAATGTAAATGTTTCTTGTGAGCTTAAAGATTAGTTTTCTTCTCTTGCTCCATTGTTAGTGCTTTTAGAAGTCGTAATCATCATCATCGTAATGCTAGCTCTGGGGTGAGCTACACGATATTCATTATCCGAATCATCAGGTCTTCCTACATACCATCAATACTAGGAGTCGTAAAAATGATATAAATATAAATAGTTGAAACATTATTTATCTAGTGAGTTGGTTTTCTTGTTTAAACACAAGCTGCATAAAAAAGGTTCATAGTTGTATATTTCTCCCAAAATGTTCATCGGATATTTCCCATGCTTTTGGATGTGTATCTTAATGCTTTATGCACTTTCTTCGGAAAATTCTTCAACAGTGTCTTTTATATGGTCTATAAGTACTTTAATAAGAATGCAATTCATTTGTGTTCAGGAAAATGTGAGGACAAGACATCCCCAATTGCTTTACGAGTCAAAGTTGTACAGATTACTTCAAGGAGGAAGTAATAACCGTCTTTTGTTGTTTCAGTTGCTTGACGTCTGTTTCCTTTTTTACGCGGTTAATTTTATCAGTATCCTCATTATTGGCAATTTTTCGATTTTGGCAGCTGGAATCCCAAATATTAAATGGTTTGGGGTTGAAGGGGACTATAATGTTCTCGTGATGGACTTGCTGGGGCCGAGTCTTGAGGACTTATTTACCTTTTGTAGTAGGAAGTTGTCGTTAAAGACTGTTCTCATGCTTGCAGATCAGATGGTAATGCCATTCTGTTTGATCCTGTTTGGTTAGGATTTTTCTACAATTTAAAGGTTTCAACTCGTCTTGGAAATATCTGTTTCTCTTTCAGCTTAATCGGCTTGAGTATGTTCATTCTAAGTGTTTTCTGCATCGAGATCTTAAGCCTGACAACTTTCTTATGGGTTTGGGAAGGCGTGCAAATCAGGTGTTCTGTCTTCCTTATTTTGAAGTTTTCCTCAATTTTGTTTAATGGTTTGCTTCTTAAGTATCTCGCATGATAACTCTATTTATTCACCTGTAGGTTTATGCCATTGACTTTGGGCTTGCCAAGAAATATAGAGATTCTAGTCATCAACATATTCCATATAGGTATGCTGTCTTCTGAATAGGTATCTTTTGAACTTAGGGATCTTACATAGTAATTCGAGTTTCTAATTTTTTAGTTCAAAATATTCTCTTGCATATTATCCTCGTACCTGATCAATGTAGTTCAGCAATATTTTACTGTATCATGCAGAGAAAATAAGAATTTGACCGGAACAGCCAGATTCGCTAGCATAAATACACATCTTGGCATTGGTACGCATGTGGTACATGCCATATTTTTACTCATATGACCTTTCAGATGTAGTAGAATGCTGATTTGTAGTTGCTTTCATGTTTGATTCTGCTCCACTGCATTAACGTATGGATAGAACAAAGCCGGAGGGATGACCTAGAATCACTTGGATATGTTCTTATGTACTTCTTAAGAGGAAGGTTGTTCTTGAATCTTGTCTTGTTTCTTCACTCTACTTTTAGTTCTTGTGGTATATTGACTCATATCTAGAAAAACATGTAGCCTTCCCTGGCAGGGACTGCAAGCTGGAAACAAGAAACAGAAGTACGATAAAATTAGCGAGAAAAAGGTTTCAACTTCCATAGAGGTGATTAAGCTATTTGTAGCTCTGGATTGAAGTGTATTCCCTGCTGTCTTTAACACTGTCTTTGTGTTGCAGTCTTTATGCCGTGGCTATCCAACTGAATTTGCTTCTTACTTCCATTATTGCCGTTCACTTAGATTCGAGGACAAACCAGATTATTCTTATTTGAAAAGAATTTTCCGTGACCTTTTTATTCGCGAAGGTGATGACATCTACCTTACCCTCCCAACATCTCCTGCTGTTTATATTAAGGTTCTATCATACTCATTGTTTGCTTGTAATTCTCATTCCCTGGCAGGTTTTCAATTTGATTACGTATTTGATTGGACTATTTTGAAGTATCAGCAGTCACAGCTTGCTAATCCTCCGTCTCGTGCCCTAGTAAGTAACTTCAATTTAGGCTTACCTGCTCTAGCCTCTAGCCCCCAAGTTACAACGTAATGCATTTTGGGACAGGGTGCTGCTGGAACAAGTTCAATGGTGCCGCATGCTAATAATGACAGAGAATCAGGTGATTCTAAAGCATTTATAAGTATCATACTGCATACAATTATTGCTTCCATATATGCCCCTGTTATTTATATATATACAAACTATTTCGTTTTTTAGTCATCTTTCACTTTTCGGCTACAGTGTTTCTGAAAGCTTGATGTCATTGTAAATGCTCGGAATTTAATATATTTCTACAAATTTATGCAGGTGGGGAAGAAGGCAGGCCACCTGTTCGTGGGAGAAATGTTCTGAATTCTGGAAATTTGGGTAAAATGAAAGATCCCGTTGCAAATGATACTGCTGCACCAAGAGAGGTAAGACTACCACCTCTTCTCTAACCCTCAAATTTCAATATATTGGTTGCATTTTCCTCCTCAATATCTTTCCCTGTAGCCTTTATGCACCAATGGAGTGACATGTGGTTTGGTGAACAAAATAATTTCTACATTATTTGAATAATTATGGATGTGAAATGAAGGAGAGAGAAAAATGGAGGATTATCTCATTATTTGTTTATTTTCTTCTTTGTATCTTCATGTTGCTTTGTCTAATGGTTTCTGCAGTTATCTACTTCAAATGAACCGAAAGTCGGAACATCAAAGCAACCTGCAATTTCTAGTCATTGGGATCCAGAGATTCCTAGGAATGATGGTGACCCTTCACCTGCACTAAATGGAGATCCCGGTGCTGCTCAAAAAACTCCGCCAGCAATTTCACCCAATAATAACCCCTCAAACACAAAAACCATCGAATCTACCCTCAAGGGAATGGAGAGAATGAACATTGGCAACGACTAGAGAATTGATGCATTATTATCAGAACTTCTAGCTACAATTTTTCCCTTATTCCCTCTGTACATATATGCTATACCTATTAACACTTGGGGGAATCTGTTGTTTCTCCCTCGAGGAAAGCTGCTCAAGGAAATCCTAACCAGTAAACGGTGCATGCAGATAACGAGATATCAGTTAGCTTCCGAGTGAAGTGAGAGATCAGTAAACATGACGTGATGAAAGTGAGATAGGTCGTCTACCAGCAAGTTCAAGGGCCTTAGGCCGAGGTGCAGTACCACCTCAGGTAACACGATTCATTCTTCCATCTTACCTATCTAATGTTGTACTACCCATTCTTTTGATTTGCCATTTTCCATGGCCTGTAGTTATGAAAATTTCGAGCAAAAATGCCTACTATCGATATTTGAATAAGTTCACGTGTGATGTTTATGCCAAATGTGGCAATATACGCCCTATTATCGTGTTTTTAGGTGGAATTATTCACATTTTTTAGATCTTTTGCCTCTCCTTTTTATCTTGATAGTAGGTATGATGTTTTAATGTGTGTGCAACAATCTTTATCTTGATTGAAATACAAACTGTGCTATTAATTGCATTGGTTGTTGCAATGGGCCATTGTCAATCAAAAGTTGTTTCTAAGGTAGGTTTCACATGTTGCTTTATTGTTTGATGTTTGTTTTTCTTATTTAAGATGTAAGATTACATAAGGTTACGAGTTCGATTCATATCAACACTTACTAGGTCGAGCTTCTTGCTCGAGTCTTGTCAGTGTGGTTTATCTTTGTTATGTGGTTTTGGTTTGATTACTACCTATAGTCTGCTTCTGGGTAGCGTTTGGGGATTGTGTCTTCATCACAATATATATATATATATATATATATATAGGAAGAGAATCAAATAAAAACTACAGTTCATTTGAAATTGAAAATAAATTCTAAAAATTTGAAGGAAAAAAGAAAGTACATATGTTGCATGTGCAGTGCCTTAAATTTGTATCATTCCATCAGATGTGCAGCAGTAACAGAATTATACACATGCATTATATGTACACAAGCTATTAGAATATACTCCCTCCGTCCCATTTATATAGGCTTGTTTTCCTTTTTGGATGTCCCAAATATATAGGCTTGTTTCCATAAAAAGTAATGTTTTTTAGCTCATTTACTATTATATTCCTATTTAATTCTTTGATTAACTCATAAAAAATACATAGTCAAATAATAAATAGGGGCATATTAAGAAATTTACTACATAATTTATTTTTCCAATAATTTTTCTTAATCTTTGTGAAAATTTCAATCCGCCTATATAAATGGCCTATATAAATGGGATGGAGGGAGTATCAATTTTCCTATGCAAGTTGATGTGGTATGTGACAGGAGGAAGTCATGAACATTAAAAGAAAAATATACTTTTGGGCCACAAACTACCTACCCTAACTATATAAGTAATTTAACATATTATATATCATAAAAATTTGTGACAGCAAAATATGTGGTGGGTCAAGATCCGTAAGACGATATCCATATTCGGATTCAAGATTCATATGTTGTGGTATATTTATAATTTTTGATGTTTGGATCATTGTATGAGTAACCAGGAAACGGGTTTCGGTCCATAAGACATTCTAGCACAAGATTCCCTATATTGTATTATGTATTTATGACAACGAAGAGATGCACACAAAGGAATTTTGGAAGCTCCTAAATGTGTGTTTATTCTCTTGTAAATGTTTGTGTTTGTGTTTTGATTGTTTTACTGTAAGAAGCAGGGGAGGATAATCGTGGAAGAAAAGAAAAGGCATTTTGGAAGCACCAAAAAAGGCAATCTTAATATATCCGATGATACATTGAACTTGTCTAGTTTCTGACAAAAATTATTCCATTAATAATTAAATCAATTGTAATAATTAGGAAATATGATTAACAAATAATTATCATGCTTTCTTGAAAAGATGCATCTTTTATGAACTAGACAAACCTTGTATAATTTGACAGAATTTTCAGGATTCTTGATCATCTTCGAGAACTTCAAAATAAGCTGAAAATAGAGCTAAATAGAATTTTAAATAAACAATATATTCAACTTTGAAAATAATTTTGTTTTTTGCGATTTTCGGTGATAATTTCATGATCGCTCTTAAATTAACCTAATCCATGAAATCTGTATAAAATAAATTAAACGTGATTAATGGCAACCAAATTTGATCATCACGAACTTCATAAACCCTTGATCAAGAAATGAATATAAATAAATAAATTATTTAATTAATGCCAATTATCAACAAATAAAAATCTATTTCACAAAACAATTTATCCCTAACACTTCCAAATATTTAAGCCTTTAAATCATCATCCAATACACCCTCAAGACGCTACATCAATGCTATATGCATAATCACAAAAGAAAAGTAGCTCGTGAAATACATTATGATTATGTGCAGAACCCGTCATCCATGTCCATGAATAACGAGAAGTGCACTTTTATTTCACCAAGCGTAGCATCGACAAATAAATTAACAACGAACACCAAAAATAAAATAAAATAATGAATTAATGTATCACCGGAAGCCATTAACAACATTGGTGCAAGCATCTTTAATCCATCTAAAACTCTTCCTAAATGAGGTCTTCATTTTGCCCTCAACTCCATAAGCTTTGTAGCCTGCAATTCTCTTCTTCCTCAGCAGCTCAGGATCCATGTTGAAGCTCCAGCTCTTTGAATCTGCATTTATTCTGCTTTTCTTGATCTTCACCTCTTTGAAATTATTATTATTGTAATGATCAAGATTATTTTGAGGTGGATTGTAATCTGAAGTGCTGTAGCTTCTCAGATCATTCATGCTTCTTGGCTGCATAAAGCCTTCCCTAGTAGACTTGGATCTTGAGAACTTCTCCATCGCGAGAGAGAGAGAGAGAAGGGTTTTTGGCTCTGGATGAATATGGGAAAAACACACACAACACACAGTGAAAATAAGAGAGAAGAGAAGGGTTTTTTGACTCTGGATGAATATGGGGAAAAAGAAACATACAACACAGTGGAAATTAAGGAAGAGAGATGAGAAGGGTTTCTTGGGATTGGGTTGTAAATTGTAACTTTGTTATTTTTGTGGGGAATTTTTAGGAGGTGGGTGTTAGTTGCTTGTTTTTCATCTTTAATTAGAGGAGAAATAAATTAAATAATTGTTTAATTTTTGGGTTGATTTTTTTATTTCATTGCATGTTGTTGCATGAGGCTGGTGGTGGGCTTGCCACGTGGCATGGTTGGACGTTGATTTCAAATATATGTCTTTATTTTTTTGTGAAAGCTCCATGTGATAAGGAATTATTAGGTACAGATCTACATTTCTTATGTCCCACATAGCAAATCATTGTTCATTATTGACTTGATTTATTTAGAGAAAATAATTGAAATATTATGATGATTATGTGCATATGGCTACGAATAGAGTTTGAGTAATTTGAGTTCAAATTGTCTTTTCGGTTTTTAGTTTTTTCTTATTGGTACTAAAATAGTTTTCGTTCCGATATTTTTAATATATATCAATGTTATTATTAAAATTGTTCATTCGACATCAAAAATTCCAAATTGATTGAAGATTCGTGAAGTTCTGGTGTAGACTGTTTGCTGTATTTTCTTTTGATGAAATGGCTATGAATGGAGTTTGAGTAATTTGAGTTCATTGTCATTTTGATTTTTAATTTTTAATTTCTTATTTGGTATAAAATAGTATTTGTTCCGACATTTTCAATATGTGTCAATTTTATTATTAAAATTGCCCATTTGACATCAAAACTCAAAATTGATTGAGAAATTTTAAGTTCATGATCTAGACTCAAGAATGCTTGTCCATATTTTCAATTATATTGTTGGACGTCCGGTGGTAAAGAAATTGAGTAGGAAAAAGTAGATGCAACTCAATTATTTTTTGGAATTACTTATGTGTGTTAGATTTTTCTTGTTCTCTTATATGTTCTTGCTTAAGGTACTATTCCCTCAATCCACAATAAGCGTGGTCTTTTTTATTTTTTCGTCCATCCATAATAAGTGTGACATTTTTTTAAATGAAAATGACTCAACTTACAATAAATATGGGTCACACTCTTGACTCACAATACATCTATCTAACCGACTCTCTCACTCTTAAAACCCGTGCAACTCCCTCTGGACCATATTTATCGTGGACGGAGGGAGTATGAAATTAAGAGTTTAATTTCCTTTTGAAGCAAATAAGAAAGAAGGATCTTTCTCGTTAAACAAAATAAAGAAAAAGAAAGATTTTTCATTTGGGAAAATAAATAATACTATAAAATTACTCCATTTGTCCCGTTATTTGTGACTCATATTTTTTGAACCCTAGAATTAAGAAGAATGTGTAAAAGATAGAAAAGTGATAGGGTCATACTTTTAAAGAGTTAATTTTTGCTATTTTGGATCCGGACCAACTCAAAAATGAAAATGAGCCACTAATAATGGGACTGGGGAGTATATTTCATACCTTTTCTATTTTATAAAATTGTAACAATAAAATTGAGAATTACGAGGTTCCAGCTAGTAGGTTGTTAGTAAGTTTATAATCATCAGCGGTGCAAAATTAATTTAAATTGTCAGGCTGGATTTTGACTAAGTCAACTTCTCACAAATAATTGACTTGCATTTAATTTCTTATCTTTTTATACTGACATGTGACAGAAATAGTATTGCTCTATACAAGTAGGGATGTCAATTGAGCCCGAACCCGACGGGTCGATCCGAATAAACCAGAAAAAATAAAGGGTTAGGGTCGAAATTTGGTAACCCGAATACATAACCGGGCTATTCGGGTTAACCTGCTCGGGTTGGCGGGTTAATTGGGCTAGTCCGACTGGGGCTCGGGTCAGCCCGATGGGCTGAAGTATTTAATAAAAACTTATATTTATAAATCCTTACAAAACATAATACTCTCTCTCTCTCATTCATTTCTGCCCTAGCCACTCCCGCTAGCCCAGTAGAAAAAAAATCCATGTTCGGCGTTCTTCATTTTCTCTCATCTATCTCATTCCTCGACATGATTTTAGTGATTTCACCGGCGCCTGAACCCACCAACGACGTGAACTCCTCACGGCGTTAATTCTTCGGCGACAACTGGTACGAAATTTATTTCTTTTTAGGATTAGAGCATAGGTTTTTATTTTTTGTTGCATATTTGCAGCTAGTGATGCATATCCAAAGAAAATTTTCGAGTATATTTAGTTTATGATTTTTGCATATGTTTCTTCCTCAGATTTAATAAAATACTATATATTTTTTTTGCAGCCAAACACGTTAAAATTTGAAAAATTTACTTTTTCAAATTTCTGTTGCAGAAATTTTAGGTCTGAAAGATTGGTTTTCTACTTGGAACATTAAATAATAAACATATAATTGACATACTGCAATTTGGAATATTGCGAGAAGAAGAGTGGTCTAAGACTGTTTTTAGATAAGATGAACTGATGAACGAAGTTAGGATTGGAAATGGGAGAGAGAATCTAAATTGTGGCGATATTTATAATTATAATATTTGTGTCAAGCTTTCTTCTATTTATCTAATTTTTAAAGCATTAAGAACTAATTTTTAATTTGCAGCACGATGGAAGAAGCCGCGCCTTCAAAACCTACTGGAAAAACTGGTGATAATGATGAAGATGTGAAGATTTTAGGATCTTCTAAGAGTAAGAAGCAAAAAACATCTGATGCATGGAATCATTTTTCGATTGGTGAACCTGACAAAGATGGAAACGGACATGTCCGGTGCAACCATTGTAGTCAAGACTATGTATATAAAGGTACTAACTACAGAACTTCAACTCTAAATCGTCATTTACTGGTGTGTAAGAAGAAACCAAAGTTTGGAGATGTAAGTTCTATGATAATTGATGCTCAAGGAAAGTTCAAGGGTAAGAATAAAGTAATAGACCAGAAGATATGTCGAAATTGGATGACTAAGATTTCAGTTGCACATGATTTTCCATTGATTTGGGTTGAATATGATATGGTGAGAGGTTTTTTGAAGTATTTAAACTCGGATATAAGATTTATCACTAGAAATACTCATGCCTCTGATGTTGTGAATATGTATGAATCTGAAAAAGAGAAACTGAAGCTCTCATTGAAAAATCTTCGTGGTATGTTGTGCTTGACTTCTGATATTTGGACTGCTTGTACGAATATGGGTTATATTTGCTTGACTGCACATTATGTGGATGAAAAATGGAGATTGAACAACAAGATACTTGTATTTTGTGCTATGCCTCCTCCACATTCTGGGCCCGAGTTAGCTCAAAAGATTTATGATTGTTTGGTAGATTGGGGAATAGATAGGAAAGTCTTTTCTTTGACTTTGGATAATGCTTCCGCCAACAATGCTATGGTGAGGATGTTAAAGACAAGGCTTGATTTACAGAACTCTTTACTGTGCAACGGTGATTATTTTCACGTGAGATGTTGTGCACATATCTTGAATCTTATAGTTCAAGATGGGTTGAAAGTTGCTAGTGATGCATTGGATAAGATTAGAGGAAGCATCAAATATATAAAAGGATCAGAAGCAAGAGCGATTAAGTTTAGAGAATGTGCTCAAAAAATGGCATTAAAATTACATCTTCACTTTCCATGGATGTGTCTACACGTTGGAATTCTACCTATTTGATGCTTGTTTCTGCAATTAAATATCGTCGTGTTTTTTGCATGCTTGCATTTGATGATCTAGCTTATAACCAATGTCCGACAGAAGAAGAGTGGGAAAGAGGGGAAAGAATGTGTGAATTTTTGCGTCCCTTTTTTGAGATGACGACCTTGATCTCTGGTTCATCTTATCCAACTTCCAATTTGTACTTTATGGAAGTTTGGAAGATTGCACGGTTGTTGGAAAGAAATTTGACTAGTCAAGATGAAGTTGTGAAATCTATGACTATTTTGATGAAAAATAAATTTGAAAAATATTGGGAAGAGTATAGTGAAATACTTTCAATGGGAGCAGTCTTTGATCCAAGAATGAAGCTGAAGCTTGTGGAATTTTGTTATTTCAAAGTTGATCTTTCTTCTAGTAGGGAAAAAGCTAACAAGTTGAAGTAAAAGTTGTACTTACTATACGATGAGTATAAGAAAAGGGGAGTCAATGCATCTTCTAAAGCTCCTAGTTCTAGTTCTAGTTCTCAAGTTAGAGAATTTGAGATTTTGGAAGGAGGAGGATGAGAAACAATAGGAAAATGATTGAATTTGGAGGCAAAAGAGCTTGCTGTAAGTTATATTTTTTAGTTCAAATTTTCGCATTGAATTATATTTTTAGTTATGTTTATTTATTGCTTAACTTGTATATTAATATCTTGTGGTGTCTGATTGTAGGAACTTAGGAATTACAAAGGTGGAATTGAGGATACAAAGTCACACTTGGATGTTTATTTGGAAGAAGATGTGTTGGGTGAAGAGGTAAAAATTGATGTACTTAAATATTGGAAAACTCACGCATCCCGCTTTGGAGAACTTGCTAGGATGGCATGTGATGTGCTTAGCATTCCTATCACGTAGCTTCTGAATCTTCCTTTAGCATTGGAGCACATGTTTTGAACTAATATAGAAATAGACTTCTTCCTGAAAAAGTACAAGCTCTTATTTGCACGCGTAATTGGTTGCATGGATATCCAGATGGTAATATTTATTTTTCTATCAAGATTTAAATTATGTAATTTTACTGTATTTTAATACTATCTATATTTTTTAGATGATGAAGATTTTGAACTCGAAGTCAGTGATCAAGTTGAAGAAGCTCCAAAAGTTATTCGAGTAGAAGAAGAATGTCATTCAAGTGTTTAGTTTCATTTATGAGATAACAAACTATTGATGAATATTTTTGTGATGCTAGACTTGTTTTGTTGGAAGTTGTTATATTTTGGATTTAATTATGTTCTCTATTTGTCATGTGATTCGTATACTCGAATCGTTATTTTTCATTTTTTTATGTGTATTGTTTTGCAATAAACATAGAATAATCAAGAAAGTGTATACAAGTTAAAAAAAATATTACAAACTTTGTGACCCGATGGGCTAACCCGAGACCCGGATGTTTAGGGTTAGGGTTGAGATTTTTCAACCCGAAAAAAAATCAACCCGATTTGACCCGGATCGAATAGCCCGACAGCCCGATAGGGCTGACCCGAAACCGAAAGGGTTGGCCCGATTGACATCCCTATATACAAGTATTAAAATTAAATTAATCCACATACTCGAAGAAAAATCATGAGTTGCTATATACTCCCTCAATCCCATGATAAGTGTCTACTTTCTTTTGGGCACGGGTATTTAGGAGAGAAGTGTTTAAAGGGTAAAAAGATAAAAAGTGGTGGAGCCCACATCTTTTGTGTGAGAGAGGGTGTTTCCATATTAGGAAAGTAGACACTTATGATGGGACAACCCAATAAGGAAATGTAGACACTTATGACGGGACGGAGGGAGTAAATGGTTTTACACATTCGTTGTATTTCTTGTGTTTCATTTTATTAATTAATATTATATCAATGTATATATTTGTGATGCTAAAATATATCAATGTATGAGAGGTAATATGCTAGTCACTTTTGGTGATCACCTTTTGTGGGCATCATTTTCGTTTTGTTCAAAGCTCGATTTGTTTATGTATTCATTTCTTTGAAGTTAAAGGAGAATACAACAAATCGAGCTTTAATTTTTATGTAATTTTTGAATTTAATTATTTCTATAACAATTTCTAAGGTATTATATTAAAACACAATATCAAAAATTAAATAAAGTTATATAATATGGACAAAACGAGAATAGTGCCCACGAAAGGTGACGAGAGGTGACTAGGATATCACCTCTCATCAATGTGTATAAACTAATACTCCCTCCTATCTTTTTTATTTGACGTTTTGGGTTTTCAAATTTTTCATTTTTTGATTGACGTTTTGTAAAATTTGGTCTAACTTACCCTTAATTCATTATTCATTAATTACTAAAAAAATGACTCTTCTTATTTCCTCTTCCTTTTCTAATGGGTCGGTTATTCTCATCCTCTAAAAAAATTGATTTGATATAGAAGATGAAGAGTGTTTCTTTTGTCATCACTTTTTTATTTCCATTAAATAAGGTTATGTTGGGGTATAATTTTTTTTTATTAATAAGTGTGCTTGAGCTTAGGAAGACAAAAAAAAAATAAAATTAGGAGGGAGTACTTTTTAAATACGGAGATAATCCCATCCCAGGTTGGATCCAAGAACAAGAATATATAGATTTGCTTTGTAACAAAATTGCAACACATTTCAAACAATACTAGGAAAGAAAAGTAGATGCCTAAAATAAAAGTTAAAAAGCTTCACTAAATTAAACAAAATTTGGGGCAAAAATTTAGATTCAAATTCGTTACAAAAAAAAAAAAAAAAAAAAAAAACACCCTCCACTACCTAAAGAAAAACTGCAATGGTCTAGATATCCTATGCAAAATGAATTACTTCCAAAAGGAGAAATAAAACAAGAAAAGGAAAGTCATTACTTGCGATAGCGGCTGCAAATTACTCTCGTAACAATAAATTACGTGCCCCGACACCTCAGAGAAGATCGGCCACGTTCGAGGGAAGTTCTTCGATGACAACGTTGTAGAACTTCTGAATGTCGCTGAGCATCTTCTCATCATCCGTTGTCAAGAAGTTGATCGAGACTCCTTTCCTTCCGAACCTTCCACTCCTTCCAATCCGATGCAGATAATTCTCCGGCTGCGTAGGGAGGTCGTAGTTTATGACGAGGGAAACCTGTTGGACGTCAATGCCACGAGCCAAGAGGTCCGTGGTGATGAGGACACGAGACGAGCCCGACCGGAACTCGCGCATGATGATGTCTCTGGTGTTCTGGTCCATGTCTCCGTGGGTGGCCGACACGGTATGGTCGCGGCTGCGCATTTTGTCAGTCAGCCAGTCAACCTTCCGTCGGGTGTTCACGAAGATGACGCTCTGAGTGATGGCTAGGGTTTCGTAGAGATCACAGAGAGTCTCCAGCTTCCACTCTTCTTTGTCGACGTTCACGTAGAACTGCTTGATGCCTTCTAGGGTGAGCTCGTCCCGTTTCACCAAGATCCTCACCGGCTTGTTCATGAATTTCCGAGTAATTTCTAGAGCCTCGGGTGGCATTGTGGCGGAGAACACCCCTACTTGAACTCGGGGAGGGAGCAACTGGAAAATGTCGTATATCTGGCAACATGAATGTAGATTATAAGTAGATGCTATGGAAATCGAAGACAAGCATAAAATCAAATACGGGGTGTTTACTTTGGGTGATAGCATCAATAGATAAAAGATTGAACAATTTTTAACTCATTTAATCCTTCAAATACTTAATCATATGTATTGCCAATCTAATTCATCACCCATAGTAAATGCCTCTTATGTAGATGCTATGGAGATTGAAGACGATTAAGTTTGTTAATGGTAGAAAAAGAGCTCAACTTGCAGTAACGCGTATACAATCAAATACAAATGCCTATCACAAGTAGATGCTAGGGAGATTGAAACGAGCAGGTTCGTGAATGGTAGCAATAAAAGCTCAATTTGCAACGACATTACAGTTTTATCCAAGACACATTTACAAGCAAACAGATAATACGAGCAAGCAGAGAAAGAGACGTACTTGATCCTTAAAACCACGAGACAACATTTCATCAGCCTCATCCAACACAAACATTTTGATGTTATCAGAACGGAGTGACTGTCTTCGTAGCATGTCAAACACACGGCCAGGGGTACCAACAACGACATGAACACCAGCTGCAAGAATCCGCTGATCCTCACGCACACTAGTTCCGCCTACGCAAGCATGCACCTTAACACCAAGGTAATCACCAAGAGCTCGCATAACCTTCTCAATCTGTTGAGCAAGTTCTCTAGTAGGTGCCAAGACAAGCGCTTGGCACTGTGTCAAACCATAATCGAGCTGCTGCAGGATTCCAGAGCAGAAGGTAGCAGTTTTCCCTGTTCCAGATTGAGCCTGTTGGATAACATCGAGGCCCTTGCAGAATGGAACAATGCCTCTTTGCTGGATGGCAGATGGCTTCTCAAAACCTTAATTTCAGAGAAAATGATCCAAGATGTTACAAATGAGGCAGAAAAATTAACTGAATCATCGTTATTATAAACTGCCAATCGTAATGCTAAGTTTCTGAAAACGAAAAGAAGGTTGGAATCGTACCATAGGCGTAAATGCCTCTAAGCAGATTCTCTTGAAGACCCATAGCATCAAAACTGTCGAAAACCTCATCATAAGAAGTGAAGAATTCTTGTCCATCAGCTTGAAGCCTGCCCCACAAGATTGAACAGGCTTAAAATCAAACCTCTACACACCACTGCTAATGTTCCAGCCAAATGTTCAACAACTTAAGATACTTACAACTCAGTCATCTTCGAGTCATACTGACGAGCATCAAATTGTGATCCTTCTGTTGCCAACCCTGCCATAGCTGCAGTTTGATTTGCATAATATCGGTGTATGTTAACACACAAACTCAAAACACTCGAGACGATTGACAGTTAACGTGATATAGTATATACGAAGGAAACATCAAACATATCAAACTAAAGAACACCACTAGACAAATAAACCAAAATTATTCAGCCAGCGGGACCCATAATTCTTCCCTTACGTAGCAGAAGATCCAAACATGTAACCCCGAGAGCACGAATTACGAGCATCAACTACCATTTATGAAATATCTCTCCAAAAATAGTTGATCCAACTACTAATATTATAGCAGTCCCCAATTTCAAACACAGAACTATAAAAACACACACCAAAACTGGGGGGAAAGGCACTATTCCTAATAAAAACCATTCTTTAAACTCAGAACTAATAATCAAACAGCAAAAATTTAAACAAAGTCCATGGAATTCTGCTTCTAAATTATTAACCAATAGCCTATGGCATTGAAAATTTAAGCTTAAAAACAGATTCTAAATCACATAACTTCTAAAGTGAGAGTGTTCATGGGCTATTGCACAACACTAAAAAATGAATACTAAAACATGCTAATTTCAAGATCACAGAAAAAAGAAAAAAAAAATCGTGCAAACCCTAACCCACTACAAAAGAAGGAATTAAAAACAGAATTATCATCACAAAGGCGCCAGAACAAACACAAATATGCTAGAAAAAAGTGGCATACATTGGCAGAAATCATGAACATGGAAAATGGGAATGTTGAAAAAGATCAAACCTTTGAATCAATACGAAGAGAAGAGAAGAATGAAAAATGCTTGGTCAAATTTGCAGAACTACTCCTCGGATCTGCGCCGTGGAGTGAGAGAGAAAATGTTTTGCAGAAAGGCTTTATATAGGGTCTGTTTACGTACAATATTATGTGTATCGCCTATACATATTTTGTCACAATCAGTATCTTCTTTAAATTCAATTCTTGATTTTCCTAAATCAACACCAAATTTAGAAATAGGGTTCAGGTTTATGTGTTGTAGTCCAGATGCTACATTTGGTAAATATTTTATATTGTTTTTATTTGATTTTGGGCCACCTTTATATTTGGTTCTTGAAATTTTAATTTTTATGGTAACCATTTTTGGCCTGATTATTGAATTCAATTACGATTTCTCATATTTTCTCCTACTTATAGATGTACAAATTTTAACATAGTAAAAATCAAATTTATAATATTTCTATTGTAGATTATCACTCTACCAACTAAAATATTTCATGAATCAAACCCACGTTATAAACATGAAATGAAAATGAAATTTAAACATTACATACCAACACAATGCAACACTGCCAAATTAGGAATGATAAATGTGTCCGCATATGCAAAATAATGACAAGTTTGAGCTCAATTAAAAAAAATTTGATGCCAAAAATTGGTCACATATTCAATTCAAATTCGGTGGGGTTGAAAATTCGAGAAGCTCGACTTAAAATGTTCAAACTCAATACTAATTGAAAAAGCTCGAGTTCGGCTCCATTAATTTGAAATTGATATTTTGAATATTTTTTAAATTGATTCACGAGTTAACTCAACTCATTTAAACTCCCAGTCATACACGAATTATTGATTGATTAGATATATGTAATTATTATGAAATGACAAAAATACCCTTGGATGAAGGGTTAATGGACAAAATGGCCTCTCTCTCTCCTCCTTTTTTTTTTTTTATATTTATTTAAACGCGAACATCAAATATTCTTATTCCAGTGCTTTAGTTTTCAACTCTTCTGTTTCCATCTCGTCGTTCCCGATGCCCGTAACCCACTCTTCTCTCTCTAAATTCTCACTCCACATTTAAATCTCTCTCGATCTTCCAGGCAAGCTCGCAAAGCATCCGGGGTCTAACTTGAGGTAGCAGCTCTCTATTTCTCACGTTTCGATTATTTGATAAGTTGTGTTCTGGTTTAAGCTGATTCAGATCTTACAATTGGTTTTCTACCTCCTTCAATTGCTTATTTATGCAGTTTATTCGGTTTTAAATTTGTGTTTAGGTAAATTCGAGAATTAAGTGAATTATGCTGTGAATAGTCGGTGATTCTGGATCACTTATGTACAATTCTTCAATTTATGTGAATTTGTGATGTGGTTTGCTTGAAAATTGTGAAATATAGCTCAAACAGATGTTTTCTTGCATAATTTTTTGGACGTAATTCAGTGATTCGGATGTTTTTGAAGTAGACGAAGTTGTGGATTCAACGCCTCGATATTTTTTTTTGTGAGTTAATATAGAATGTTGTCTTGAAATGGAAGATTTGTGTGTTTGTGAACATTCGTTCTGAATTTTTTGCTGTCTTATATTTATATATATGGATGAGGTTCATACACATTAGAGTCGATAAAATGGAAGTTGATAGTAGTTAATGCAGATGGGGATATGAGTTTTTCTTTGGAATTAAATCTAGGACCTCTTTTGTTGTCTAAATTTTCAAATAAGTTTATAAAACCTGCTAGAGTTTAGCTATAAATCTGTTTCAATAATCTGTCTTGCTTTAGATTTTCTTACTTGTGTTGGTCTTGATGAATGCCAGAGAATCTTTGACAATGGCTGATAACAATGAACCACTTGAGAATCATGAACCGAACGAGGGTGAAATACAGATTGATGCGTTGGCAAGGCAGGTGCAAGAATCTCTGTCACTTGCAAAGCGGCACAAGTTTTGGGAAACTCAGCCTGTAGGCCAGTTCAAAGAACTTGGTGATACGAGCCTACCTGAAGGTCCGATTGAACAGCCAATGCCAATCTCTGAGGTTAAGCAAGAGCCTTACAACCTCCCATCTCTTTATGAGTGGATTACATGTGATATAGACTCGGAAGAGGTTTGTGCTGAGGTATATAATTTGTTGACCCACAATTATGTTGAGGATGACGAGAACATGTTCAGGTTCAATTACTCGAAAGAGTTTCTCCGGTGGGCACTCCGTCCTCCTGGTTACTTTAGGAGTTGGCACATTGGAGTCAGGGTGAAGAGTTCTAAAAAGCTGGTTGCATTCATTACTGGTGTCCCTGCAAGAATCCGGGTTCGTGATACTGTTGTATTGATGGCAGAAGTGAACTTTCTGTGTGTTCACAAGAAGCTTCGATCAAAAAGGCTTGCTCCGGTGATGATCAAAGAGGTTACTCGGAGGGTCCATTTGGAGAATATCTGGCAAGCAGCTTATACAGCCGGTGTTGTCCTACCTACGCCTGTTACAACTTGTCAGTACTGGCACAGATCTTTGAATCCCAAGAAGCTGATTGATGTTGGGTTTTCTAGGCTTGGTGCAAGGATGACAATGAGTCGTACAATCAAGCTGTACAAGTTACCTGATCAGACGGCCACACCCGGATTCAGAAAGATGGAGCCTCACGACGTGCCTGCTGTCACTCGTTTGCTCAGGAATTACTTGAAGCAATTTGCTGTCGCGCCAGACTTTGATGTGGATGATGTTGAACACTGGCTGCTTCCGAAGGAAGATGTTGTCGAAAGTTTTCTTGTCGAAAGTCCTGAAACTCATGAAATCACCGACTTCTGCAGTTTTTACAGCCTTCCCTCTTCTATACTAGGCAGCCAAAGCCACTCTGTTTTGAAGGCTGCTTATTCTTATTACAACGTGTCAACCAAGACTCCGTTGCTCCAGCTGATGAATGACGCCCTCATTGTTGCCAAGAAGAAGGACTTCGATGTTTTCAACGCGTTGGATGTTATGCACAACGAGACTTTCTTGAAAGAACTGAAGTTCGGACCAGGAGATGGCAAGCTTCACTACTACCTCTACAACTATCGGCTTAAGCATGTCTTGAGATCATCAGAGCTCGGGCTCGTGCTCTTATAGAGGTTCGACAGTTCTTGATTCGATAGATTTCCTGTCCTGGCCTGGCCATTTTTTGTAACTTGATTAAACTCTCTTCTTGTTTCATGGCTGAAACAAATGTTCTTGATGAGAACCCAAAATATGGATGACCTGTCGAGGCTTAACATTTGTGCTGAATTTTGAATTTCATTCATGTTTGAAGTTTTTTGCCTTATGTTGCAGTATTTTGTGTAAAGTTTTTTGCTATTTCTGAACGCTATGGTATACAGGGGGGTTATTCATGTTCGAGCAAGTTTTAGTAATACCACTGTCATGGTCACAAATTTTACGAACTACTCCTTCCGTGCCTGAATAAGTGCCATTAGCTATTACAATTTGCATACCAATAGAGTATATCAATTTGCTCCTATTATAATTAATTATTGCATGAAAAACGGATGAACTAAATAATATGTATTGAGGAAAAGGGCAAATTGAGAAGTTTGAAAAGAGAAAGTTCGTGAACAATTTTTATTTCTAAAAGGGCATTTATTCAGGGACGGAATGAATATTTTTTTTAGCAACTTAAATTTAAATTAAATAAACCCATCCTAACTTCGTGAGAAGGAAGAATGGGATCAAAAATTGGAAAAAAGAATTACCATCAAACAACCAACAATGCACAGGAACATGAGAGAGAGAGAGAGAGTGAATGTACATCTTTTGACTAACAACTTTCCTATCAACATCCTACGAAATAATGTGCATTCCTCAACTTCTTATCACCCACTAGATTCAAGAATACATAAGGCTCAGGCCAGTCGCGATGAACACAGTTTTGCTCCATCGCGTGCAGAAAAACTGGAGCACGTCTTCCTCAATAGATGATACAGTAGAATGATCAGATTTTTACATCAAATAAAGTAACTAAACTACGAGGATAGCTTCAGCTCGAGAACCTGCAGAAAGAAAAATTTGTGTTGCCTCCTTTGTCTTTCCCTGATCATGATAAATAAAGAAGCGAATCAGCCACAGATCATGACTGAGATCGATGGTAGGTTGTTGTGTTTGAAGAAATTACTTACATTGTTCGAATATCTGTTTTAAGTGCAGCAACACTGCATCTGCTTCTTCAGCCAGCTGTGAGAGCCTTTCAGACTCTTTAACTGCTTCAGCAGCTAAAAATGCTTTATTTTCTGCCTCGGCAATCTTGTGTGCAGCTATTTTAGCTGCATCCTCAATTTCAGTTGAAATGCTCGGTCTAGAATCTTGTCTTGGCTTTGACCTGACCACCTTTTGTTTCGGCAAAGGTGTTTTGGTACCCAATGAAGCATGTTTGATCTTGTAGCGTTTTTGAACCTGTCGAATATTGCATAGACATCACAAAATCTAGATTTACAATCCTAAACTGCATGTTACTCAATTCTACTTATAATTTGGGGCATGCAGAAAAGAATGAAGCAGCAGCAAAGGGAAATCACTATTCAGCATCAAACAGTAGTCTAACTGCTGAAATCAAGTGGGAGTGTATATAATCTTGTCAAACAAGATGATTACGTTACAGAAATGCTACCGAGTGATTCATTTTAATATGAAGGTACAGTTCAAAACTGAAACACAAAAGCAACTAATCAAGTTTCCTCAACATAATAACATACAGTGGGTAATTCATATACCTTCTCAACTGTGCCTTGTATAACAAGTTTCCTCAGCTTTGAACTCAGTAACCTTCTGAAGTTTTGTGGCACCTCGTACTTTTTCTGTCAAGCACAAATTTTTCCAAAAGTTGATATATAGTTTTATATAGATATTTGTTTCCTAAATAGGAATTCTGGAATACAATAAACTACAAGTCAAACAATGTGAACACGATTTATTTGTTCAAGATTTTCTGATGTTCTTTTCAAAGCTCAGTTCAAGTAAAAGGCATCTATTGTTCACGATCATCTGTTGTTGCTAAAATCATTTATCTCCGCATAAGTGTAAATCACAGAAAAAAAAAAACACACACAGTTTATGGACTTAATACTTGGTAAAATATCCATGTCCAAAACACGAACACAGGAAAAATTGCAATGGATTCCCAGATCCAAGGCACTTAAAAAGGCTCTGTTAAAGTCGGTGCATCACTTGACTAACATCCTTCTTGAGATTAACTTTGGCAGGGCTGACTTATAATGAACAAGATAGTTACACTCAAACTGTAATTACCAAGAAAAAAAAATTGATTTGCGAGCTCCCATTACTCTCATATATTCTAATGCGGATCGTTAATATTAACCAAAGATATTATACTTAGAGCAGAAAATAGAATTTTTATCTGACCTCAATAAACCTCAAAATTGAAACAAATTCAGATCCATTGCGTTCCTTGAAGGATGAAAGTGCTTCAAGTATCATTTCATTGTACCTGAAATATGTGAGAGTCAATCTATGCAACGCAGAAGCATAATCATATGCAACTCTAACCAAGAAATATAAAGATAGAAGAGATGTGGTTCATGGTACGCCTCCTATAATTGTATGTCATATCTAAAAGTAAATAATAGAAAGAAAATGAGATTGACAAGCAGTTTTCAAGAAAACTCCATTTTTGAGAAAATGAAATGGTCTTTCCAGCCTGAGCACCAACTAAGAAAGATATAAATTAAAATCTAAAATCTGGATGACAACCAGAGTTTACGAATAACATACAAGATATTTTTTAAATCAAATAGTCATAACCAAATAGTAATTGTTTAGTAAAGAGTATAATGCTGCATGAAAATTACTGAAATAAGAGGCCGAAACATACTTTGGGGAATTTTTAACACCCTCAGGGCTTTGAGGAGGTTTGTCATTAATATCATCTTTAGGAACCAAAATCAAAGCTGGACTCTGAGTTTTGGGTGTCAGAGCACCATTTGTGATCGACTTAGCTCTGGGAGTCGCAGCAATAATAGCTCCCGAGCCTTGTCCACCCATATTCCGCCATTTGTCCTGATTAGAACAACAGAAAGAGGCCAAAGGATTCATCAAGAAATAATAATAGAAAAACTTTACACTTTCCAAACAGCACCAAAGATCTCTAGTTGGTCTATTTATATTAAGCAATGCCAATTGGCAATGACAATACGCCAAAATAGGTTATTTTAACAACCAACACTCACACCGGAATAGCATCAAATAGATCAAATGGCTTTGAAAGATACGTCTAGATAGGTCTAACATTCAATCAAAAACTCATATCTCCACCATGTCAAATTGCTTGATATTTACAATTGGAAATTACTCAGTGACAACTTGTACTTGATAAAATATTTAGTGTGGAATTCCCTGAAATATACATTCACATAGTTTACATTTCATAGATCAAAAGCCTCTATTTATTGCCAATTTATTACTTGTACAAAAATAATCCATCTTCAACTAGCTACATAACATATATGCATCATGATGCCAATGTAAAAAACAAGCAATGGCACTGCATCATCTTCACCATCAATGAAACACACACTCTCTCACACACACAAAACAATCAACAATCACTTATGTAGCACGCTTAACATAAAGATCACAAAAACCACATATAATCTATAAGTTGCTCAAACAGCATATAATGTTTACATGCTTTCAGGAAGAAAAATTAAAAAATCCACGAACACTGTCAATTTCACTCTCTAAATTAGTCTTATTTCATAAAACTAACACTAAATAAACGGCAGAACAAGGTAATTCACAAAATCCACAAAAACTTGCAGAAGCAGACGCACAATTAATCTCACCAACACAACAAAGTGAACCTCCAAAAAACCAGACCAAAATTCAAAACAATTAAAAAAATTTAAAACAGCCGACATTGCAAAAAATCGAAAACCTTGAGGTCAACATTCGATCGGTTGGAGAGTTTGTGTTGGAATTCGGAGTCTACGAGAATGTTCTTCCACTTCCCCGGGCCGTACTTCACCACCCCCGCCTTCAGCGCCTCCTCTTCCTCCGTCGTCCACTTAAGCTTCTGATTCCCCATTCCGGAACTCCTGACCACGCAGATTTACGGCGGCGACCGGCGGAGCGCCACCACAGTCTCAGAGTATCTGAGGCTCCCGCTTCGTGGACCTCTATACTGAGCCCATTTTATAAACTGCACAGACACGTGGCAGCTGATGCTGTTTCATATCTGTCATTTTTTGTAATTTTTTAAAATAAATTCCTCCTCCTCCTCCTCCTCCTCCTCCTCCTTTTTTTTTCTTTCATATTTCATGTTATAGAGTTTATCTATAGCCCAAAATTTTGATTTATCTTTATATTGAGAATCTGAAAAATGAAAAATTATCAAGTTAACACTCTAATTATTAAAATTGTCAATTAAACACTCAAAAATTCATTTGTTTTTATTCTATTTTTTCTTTAAAATGAGTAATAATACTGAGAATATTAGGATTACTTTAAATGATCTAATTTTTCACCCTGTAATTACTTTATAACTTGAACTTTCAAAAATACAAATATGATCTGAGCCCTGCTATGACACTTAGAGCACCCGTATCGGGCAGCTCGATAGCTGGCTCGAGTCGCCCTATGTATGAGCCACCCTGATAACGAGGCGGAGAGAACGAGCCTCGACGCGACAAGATGAGTCGGGCTCATTCGGTAAAATGAATGGCGTGTGCAAGCGAAAATGGAAAAAAAAAATTGAGCCTCAATTATGTAGTTTTATTTTAGACTAATAGTAATAATTAATTTTGGCCTTAACTGATTTATTTCATTTTTTATTTTTAATTAATGTAATTTTCAATTTTCAATTAATGTGATGTTTTTTTAAATTATGTAATTTATTTCAATTGATGTAATTTTCAGTTTTTATTTAAATTAATGTAATTTTCGTATTTAAAATTAAATGAAAATTCAATAACTCAAAGCTAATTAGAACGAGCCAGCGAATGAGCCAACCCAATGTCGTACCTGGAGAACGAGTCAACACATACATGTCACTATCGAGTCAGCTTGAGGCTCAACTACTACAGATGCTCTTATAGTTGGGAGCACAGCTAAAGCTATATTTGTATTTTTTTGTGACCTTTGCCCCAGCATCACACTTATGACTGGGAGCAAAGATTAGGCCACATTTGTATTTTTCGAAAGGTCGGGACATAAAATAATGAGAGGAAAATAAAACTATCCAGTATGAAGATAGTGTGTATCACTCATACCCAGTTTTGGTGGCATGTATAAGCCATACCCACTGACATCTTTTTTGCACTTTTCAGAGATAAAAAAAAATAAAAAAACCTGATTTGACTGTCATGAATCTAGCAAAAGGAATTTTTTTTACTGCCTTGATCACTCAACCGCCGCCTCTGCCGTTCCACTCATGCGAAAGGAATCTGAGGACGAACGGCAACATGAAAATGAACGACGTTTGGAAGAGGTTAGTAATTCGTACCGATTTGAATATGGACGAAAGAAAAAACTGTACCGACCGTCATAATAGTGTACCGATAGGTTTTTTACCTGTCGGTACCGTTTTGCAACCGGTTGGTATACTTTTTTTTTGTACAGTGTGTTTCTGTCCTTATTTCGGACGTTGTGTTATGTTTATTATATTTTTTAGGCACGCTTAATAGTTAATTTAACAAATAAGATCATTTGGTGTAACGTTTTCAATTATATATAACTCATTTATAAATTTAAAAATCATGATCAGTTGACTTATATTACTACAATGTGTGGTAATTTTGAAAAAATTGTACCGCTCGCAGTAAAATCATGAGTTGATTTTACTGCGAGCGGTACAATATTTTTTCCGATCGGTACAATTTTTTTTTATACAGTGTGTTTCTGTTCTTATTTCGGACGTTGTGTTATGTTTATTATATTTTTTAGGCACTCTTAATAGTTAATTTAATAAATAAGATTATTTGGTGTTACGTTTTTAATTATATATAACTCATTTATAAATTTAAAAATCATGATCAGTTGACATATATTACGACGATGTGTGGTAATTTTGAAAATAATGTACCGACCGGGGAAAATATTGTACCGCTTGCAGTAAAATTATGAGTTGATTTTACTGCGAGCGGTACAATATATTTTCTTGTCGGTACAATTTTTTTTTTCTCCAGTGTGTTTGTGTTCTTATTTTTGAATCGTATTGTGTTTGTATCAGTTTGGTTGGATATGGATTCGTGAAGATGCGCAACGCTATTCTCCGAGGATTAACACGTACTACAAAGTTTCGATTATAACAGATATTAGGCAGAGACAATGATGCACACGGAAAACAATACATGAATTTGACAATTAAGCTATTTTAAAATAGCCGAAAAGTACAAAAAAAATCCCAAAAAGTTGTCAGTGGTTATGGCTTATATGTGCCACCAAAAGTGGGTATGGATGGTACACACTATCTTCATACTGGATAGTTGTGTGCATTCTCACTAAAATAATTATAGAGTGAGAGATCAAGTCATAAAGTATGATTAATGTTGGGAAAATTCTAGAGTTTTGATTCGATTCCAAAACCCAACTGTTCTCCAACCTAGTAGATGAATGTACAAACCTAAGTTAAGCTTTCCAGCTCGCTTGTTTGAGCCTTAGATTTTCTAAGTTTACAGGTAAGGAAGCTGAAGACGAAAGAAGACCCACATGTAAACAAACTGACCCAAAGTCAGCTGAAAGGTTTCTTAACTGAACTTAGTTCAAAAACTGAGCTGAGTCAGACTGACTCTCAAGACAAGAAGAATGGATCCAGCCAAGGAGATCCAACGGAGCTGAATATATTGAGCCGACTCAAGTCTGAAAGAGTCAGCTGAGCAGACAAAAAATGAACTAACTTAGAAGTCGTCACTTCAAGTCAGTTTACCCAATCCAGCTCTAAATTCAAAAACCAGCTCGAAAGACAGAAATCCCGGTGTCAGAGAAAGTCAATATACCTCGACCAATGAGGGATCGACATCTCAGCATCCTAGAAAGGCGAACCTAGGATCTGACACAATGATGAAGACAGGTGAAGATACACTCAACGGCAGATCGACAGATCAGAGAGTCGGTAAGATTCAAACGGCTCCTTCAACGGCTAGATTTGAATCTCTACCTATAAATACCAGTCTTCAACCTCAGAATCAGTTACGAAAAACTCTCTACAAGCTTTCAACCTCTCTGAATCTCTCAAGTTTTAAAAAGCTCTCCAGCAGTTATCTAACTCTTTGAAGAACACTTAAATTGTTAAGTGTTTACTTTCAGAAACTGCTTTAGTTTTTCGTCTGATCAATAGGCAGAAATCATAGTAAATCCAAAGCCTAGATCTGAACGAGTTCATCTTCCAAAGTTCTTCATTGTAAGAACTCGTTCAAAGTTAGAAATCAAAACCTTCCTTTACACAGAAAAGGTTAGGTCAAGATTACGCCCTCTCGAAGTGCGAAATTCGAGTGTAAGGTAGTTCAGTACCCGAAAACTGAAAAGAGATAGGCTTCTACAGTGCCCGTAAACTGTTAGAACACAGCTCGAGGTAGAGCTGCGAAGTTGCTTGGTACTCGTAAACCAAGTGGTTATCCTTAGTGGATTTACCAGCTAAAACCTGGTCGTGGACGTAGGAGTTCTCTCTCCGAACCACGTTAAAATTCCGTGTTCTTTATTGCTTTATTCAGTCTTTGCATTCTATATTTAAAGAACTAACCGCATTTGCACAGCACAAGTTTTCAAAGCTTAAGTTCTCTGGCTGTGTGACCCAGCCAGCTGCATTTGTTTCAAACCTGCTTAACTGAAAACTGAAACTAAGTTTTTCTGAGATTTTGTAAAGGGAACGAGCTAAGTTTTTCTTTCCACCACTTTCCGCACTTCTAGCTGAGTTATCAGTCCAGCTGATCACCTTCTTTAGAAGTCAGCTGAACTCATAACTGAGCTCTCACTTAACTCTGTTTTAATTTGTCAATCGTTTTCAAAAATCCCTCTTCGGTGTATTCACCCCCCTCTACACCGAAGACCTCGTTCCGGGACCATCAATTGGTATCAGAGCAGTGGTTCAAACGACCTCTGTTTCTGAATCAAGAGATTTGTCTTGAAACTCTGTATCAGTGGTCAACTGAACAGATCCGTTTTTCATAAAAACTCATACTAGTGCATCTTGTACATCTCTTCATGGATTCTTATCTTAACAGGAATCTTCCCACCTTCTCAGTTGATGATTATGCAATCTGGAAATTCAGATTGAAAAGCTTCCTGTGTGCGCACCATGACATGATGTGGGACGTCATTACAGACGGACCCATCCTCATTTATAAGCAAGGAAATGAACTCGTACCGGCTCATGATGGAGGACAACCAGCATACCAGCCAATTCTCAAACCAAAGAAGGAATACTCTACAGAAGAGCGAAAGCAAGCTGGATTGGACAGCTTCGCAAGGAACACCATCTCATCAACAGTCTCAAACGCCTACCTGAGTAAAATTATCAAGTGCGAGACAGCCAAAGAGATGTGAGAAACACTTGCCAAGCTATGTGAAGGGTCAGAAGAGATCAAAGAAAACAAATTCACAATAGCTTGCCAAAAATTCTACAACTTTAAGCAGCTAGCCAACGAGTCCATCGAAGTGATGGAGCTAAGGTTCTCAAACATAGTCGTCGAGATAGAGACAATCAGAACTGAGAAATACACCCAGCGGGAAAAGAATTTAAAGGTTCTTTCAGCTCTTTCAGCTGAATGGAACACTTACAAAGTAGTTCACCAAAGTCGAAGTGACTTGGGTGATCTATCTACAGAAAGGTTGTTCTCACTCTTAAAAGCTAACGAATACAACTTGAAGATCACCCAAGAAGAGTCTTCAAGTAGACAGAATGAAGGAGAACTCACCCCAGCTCCAAAAGAAATAGCGTTCAGAGCCAACTCTGAAAAGTCAGCTCATGTCAAGTCAGCTGAGTCCTCCAAGAAGAAGGACAAAAAGGATATGAGCAAAGAGGAGCTACTCGAAGAAATTGCCATGTTGGTGAAAAATTACAATGACTCAATACCAAGAAAAACAAATACAAAAATTCGCCAAGACGTACAGACAAGTACGCCGCAATTCGATGAAAAGCCACCGACTCCTCAAAACGGACAGAGGAAGGTCGTTTCAATTGCAAAGAGCCAGACACTACAAGCAAGGATCGTCCCAAACTGTCAAAGAAGGAAAAAGATTTTCTGAAAGCTAAGGCAGCTGACAGAAGAAGAGCATATATAGCTGATGAAGAGTCCGAGTGTAACAAAATAGATGATGACATGCCTTTCTCAGATTCAGAGAAAGATGCACTCATGGCCCGTGATGATCAAGACTGGGATACTTGCTTCATGGGACAGACAGACGGACTCGACTATGATGAGGTAACTTCTAAAACTCAGGACGTATCTAACCCATCACCATCACACGAACACTCTACGCAGGTCTCTGAATCAGAAGGACAACCTGATTGAAATCAAAGCGAGAAAGTCATGAATGACTTCAAGGATTTACAAGAAATTCTTGATGTCATAATGTGTGAAAATGCTGAGCTGAAGGTAGAACTGAAAAAGAAAGAAGCATCAGAAGCAGCTGATGCCACACAGCTCAAAGAGGAAATAGTGTCGCTCAACGAAAAGATAGTCAAACATGATCAGCTGATGAAGGAATTCTACTATGAGAAAAAGCAGTTGGTGGACAACTTGGAAAAATCCACAGCTGAGTCAGACAGAAAGTCAGCTGAGATCTTGGAACTAAAAAGGTCAGAAGAAACACTAACCACAAAGCTGGTAGCACTTATCAAAGCTACATCAACGATGGATGAAATAATTAGTGTGCAACGACCAGCATCATTAAAGACGGGATTGGGTTATGATGGGTCTAAGGATTTAACAAATGTTGCAACTACAAGTGGAACCAAGGTAACTTTTATGAAAGCAAAAGAGAATCCAACTCCAACTGCACAACAGACTGAGAAAAAGAAGACACAGCAAGGTCGTAGAAGACCAAAATTGTAAGCGCAACCCTGTGCACAAATTAAACATCATTGGATTCAACCACAACGAAGGAATGACGCTGGACAACATCGACACCAGCATCATCAGCAGCAAGTGGCAAGATATCAACCGAGATATCAGAAAAGATATCCAGCTGGATATCAGTCATATGATTACCAGCTGGATTATCAAGTCCAGCCGAGATACCAAGTTAGACAGCAGAGACAGAGACAAAGAAATGTCTCAACTGTACACTCAGCTGGAAACCAAAGAAGAACTGAACGATCAAGAAATCAAGATGGGAGACGACAGAGATCAAGACCCAGCCAACAGAGTCAAACAAAGAACACAAAGAACGTGTTCATAGACACAGCTGGGAGAATTATCAGAACAAATGATCCAATCAGAGTCATCAAACAAATCTGGATCGTAAAGGGATCTCTAACTAACCAATAAGGACCCAATCACAACTGGAGACCTAAATTTTGATTTCTGTGACAGGCTACAAGAGAAAGACGCATCATAGAGGAATCAATGAGAACACTGTGGTACATGGACAGCGGATGCTGAAAGCACATGACTCATCTGAAGCATCTACTCCAAGAATACAAAGAGCGTCCAGGCTCTCAAGTAACGTTTGGTGACAACTCCAAAGGTTTAACCAAAGGTTACGGTACATTTGAAACCAATAATGTTAAAATATCTAACGTTTCATATGTACAAGGATTAAAACATAACTTGCTTTCCATTAGTCAATTCTGCGACAATGGTTTTTCTGTCAAGTTTGATGCACAAGGATGTACAGTGAAAAACAGGGAAACCAAGCAGGTATTACTGAGAGGGAAAAGAGAAGCAAACATATACTTTGCTGACTGGAATAGCAGCCCTCCAGACACTTGTCTTGTATCAAAAAGTAGCAATGAAGTCAGCTGGCTGTGGCACAGACGGCTGAATCATCTCAACTTCAAGACAATCAACAAGCTGGCCAGAAATCAGCTCGCTAATGGAATTCCAGATAAAGTTTATGACAAGAGTCATATCTGCAGTGCTTGTCAACAAGGAAAACAAACAAAGATTTCTTTTTCTCTCAAGCCGACGCCGTCAACTGATCGAGTTCTTCAACTCCTTCACATGGATCTTTTTGGTCCAGTAACACCAGCGAGTTTCAACGGCAGGAAATACACTCTGGTCGTAGTGGATGACTTCTCCAGGTTCACATGGGTTTCATTCCTGTACCAGAAAAGCGAAACAAGATCCAAGCTGCCGGCCCTGCTGGAAAGGTTGACGACTCAAAAGGAATGCAAAATTATCTCGATTAGATCAGACCGAGGAACTGAGTTTCTGAATGAAACTATATATGAATATTGTGAGAAGAACGGAGTACAACATCAAACCTCAGCTGCACGTACACCTCAGCAGAATGGTGTAGCTGAAAGGAGGAACAGAACACTCAAAGAAGCAGCTACCTCAATGTTAGCAAGCTCAACCATTCCAAAGAAATTCTGGGCTGAAGCAATCAACACAGCTTGCTTCACTCAGAATAGATCGCTACTCACATCCAGACAAGGAAAGACTCCATACGAACTATGGAATAACAGGAAACCCTTCATCGGGTACTTCAAGGTTTTCGGTTCAAAATGCCATATCCTAAATAATGGAAAAACCCAGCTGAAGACGTTCGACGCCAAAACTGACCGATGAGTATTCCTTGGCTACTCAGCAGTAAGTAAAGCTTACAGAGTCTTCAACAGGAGAACACAAACAGTCGAAGTGACCCCTCATGTCACCTTTGATGAAATTTCTTTCGAATTCAGAGAGTTGATCAAACAAAGAAACACAGCTGGAACATCAAACACCTATCCAGCTCAAACAAGATCGCAAGAAATTCGAATCCGGAATCTAGCCGAACCATTGATTTGGGATGATGAACCAGGAGAACCTCAAATCAATTCAGCAGAGGCAAATCAACCAGCTGAAAATCCAGAGGGATCCCCGCATCGACCAAGGGAATGCCGCCACTGAAATCAAGACCAGACTCTCCAAATCTCCTCTCCAGCTGAATTCACTCAGTCTACGCCTCAAGTTCAATCTAATTCTAATCCAAATCAGAACGAGTCTCAGGATATGACTCCAGAACATCTCCAAGCAAGACGTGACTTAGCAACAACAAGCATCAATGAGCTAGAAGAAGAAATTAGAAGAAGACGAAGATGGATCGAAGATCATCCAGCTTCAGCAATCATTGGAGAACCATCAGACAGAGTTAGAACAAGAAATTCATTTGCTCAGAACCCGTCATCAAATCCTCAAGAAGCAACTAATGAAGCTCAAGTCTTAGTAGAGCTAGAACTGACCGTCTTCGACGAAGACACAGCTCTCATGGCATGTTATGTAGCTCAAGTTCCAGAGCCTCAAACGATACTTGAAGCCTTAAAGAGTAAGCGTGCCCTGGACAAATGCAATGCAAGAAGAGCTTAATGAATTTCTCAGAAACTGCGTCTGGGAACTGGTCGATAGACCAGAAGGAGTCAAAATAATAGGACTTAAATGGATATTCAAAAACAAGTTGGATACTCTTGGAGTAATAATCAGAAATAAGGCTAGATTAGTCGCCAAGGGTTATACACAGCAAGAAGGAATAGACTTTGAAGAGTCATTTGCTCCAGTAGCAAGATTGGAAGCCATCAGATTATTCCTTGCATACGCTGCACATCACAAATTCAAAGTATACCAAATGGACGTGAAGTGTGCATTTCTGAATGGGGAAATCAAAGAAGATGTCTACGTAGAACAACCTCCAGGATTTGAAGCAGAAGAAAACAAAGTCTACAAGCTAAAGAAGGCGCTTTATGGTCTGAAGCAAGCACATCGAGCTTGGTATGACACTCTATCAGGATTTCTTGTATCCAAATGATTCAAGAAAGGTTCAGTCGACAGAACCCTCTTCACCATCAAACTGGGTGAAGATATATTAGTTGTCCAAATTTATGTGGACGACATCATCTTCGGCTCAAGATCAACTGTCTTATGTGAAAAATTCGGAGAGTTGATGTCAAAACAATTCCAAATGTCAATGATGGAAGAAATGAGTTTCTTCCTAGGACTTCAAGTCAAGCAATCAGCAGAAGGAATATTCATAAATCAATCCAAGTACGTGAAAGACTTGATCGCCAAATACGGAATTCAATCCAACAAAACGGTGAAGATCCCTATGAATACCAACTGGAAGATTGAACCTGGAACCGAAGGAAAACCAGTGGATCCCAGCAAATACAGAGGGATGATTGGTTCCCTGCTGTATCTCACAGCTAGCCGCCCAGATATATCATTTGCAGTCGGAGTATGTGCCAGATTTCAAGTTGATCCTAAGGAGGCACATATGCAAGCAGTCAAGAATATTCTCAAATATCTAAAGGGTACTCAGAGTGTTGGGCTGTGGTATCCAGCTGAAGATAATTTGCAGCTGACTGGATACTCAGACTCAGATTTTACTGGAGATCGATTAGACAAAAAATCAACTTCAGGAACATGTCAGTTCCTAGGAAGCAAGTTGATATCATGGTTTTCAAAGAAACAGACATGTGTCGCTACATCTACAACTGAAGCGGAGTATATGGCAGCTGGAAGCTGCTGCTCTCAAATTCTCTGGCTGAAGCATCAACTGGATGACTATGAAGTAAAAACTGGTCAAGTTCCAATCTTCTGTGATAGCTCAAGTGCCATTGCAATATCTGAAAATCCAGTCCTTCACACAAGGTGTAAACATGTTGACGTTCGACATCACTTCATCAGAGATCACGTGGAAAAGAAAGATGTCATTGTTGAGAAAATTCACACAGATATCCATCGAGCTGACATTTTAACAAAGCCTCTGATAGAAGCAAGATTCAAAATGTTGTGTGGATTGCTTAGATTGCTTAATCCAGATGAAGGAACTTCTTTCAGCTGAGGGGGAATAAGACTCAGCTGGATACCTTTGGGTTATCAAGTTGGAAGAATCCAGCCCTAGTCGGCTCGTGAACTCATTTCAAGAAGGGAAACCAGCTGAGGGGGAATCTAGCTCAGCTGGATAATAAAACTGAAGGAGAAACTCAACATAAAGAAACACAGCCGAGGTATCAGCTGACTACAAAGATCAGCTGACAGGTTTGCAGTCTTTCATTTATTTCCCTGAGGAATATGCTATTTAAGGATAAAATTATTTGAATTTAATTCAAATGCCCGGACATTCCTTAGATGAATTAGTCAATAAGCTATCCATCCAATCGGATCCCATCGCATTTAATGAAAAGCATGCAGGGTACTGTAGCTCGGGAAAGTTGAGGCAGAAGTCAGAACGTTTTGACTACCTCACGCGCGCGTGACCTACCCTCTATTTACGCACGTCACTTAACGTGTAGCGCAAATCTCTCCCAGCCGCAGATCTTAAAGTCGGATCTCACGATCTCAACCGTTCATCAAAATAAGCGGTTGATATATATATATATATATATATATATATATATCAAAGATATGCAAATCGTCGCCATATTTTCTTCATATCTCTGAAATTATTGATAACAAGTTCTTGCTTATCTTTCTGCAAAACTCCTTTCCTTTGTATCTTCTAACTCTTCAACACAGAAAAAGATCATGGCACCAAAGAAGATAACACCAGGAGCAAACCAGTCTGAGAATCTCATGTCAAAGCTTCACTTTGAGAGTTGCTTAACTCTCAAGAATTACAAGAACTCAGAGTTCCAGGAGGTGCTGGATCTCATCGAGAAAGCCGGCCTACTGCAATGGGCGACTGCTCGACCGAAGAACATCTTCCGCCGGGAAGTGGCAGAGTTCTTCATGGAGATGACAAACAGAGATGAACGTCTCCGCTCCAACATCACTCTACATCTCAAGGAAAAGACAGGGCATACAACTCCTTGAGATGTCGACATCAATATCAACCGGATGTTGAGCAAGCTGTTCGGACTAAAGACTCTTGGGGACCGCTCCCGTACAACTACACCGTAGAAGAGATCCGTGCCGAACCGGACCCGGATGCCGTTCAAACCGGAACCCTACGGGCGAGCATGTCCAAGCTTCGCTCAAGCCCAAATTCGTACTACTTCGGATGTCACCCAGAAGTGCATCCTCGGTATCGCTGGATCTCAAGGAGAGATCAGCATACCCAAGCTGAAGCCAATGATAGCCATCCTCAGGAATGATCCTGTGGATTGGTTCTCCTTCTTCATGGGAAAGTTGGAGAAAGAGTCGAAGAAGATTCATTTTGAAGATGACAGCTTTACCCGGTACAGCTGTAAGGAGACAATCTATCTATGCACCAAGGTGGCGTGCATAATAGAACACTACTCCACTGGACGACAAATCAAGTAGCACGACACAGAAGAGTTTCTTATGTCCAAAATTCTTTTTAAAAAACAGAGTCAGCTCTCTGACTTGGTGAAGAAAGCAGCCCCCGAAGGGAAGAAGAAGATGCAGGAGACAAAACAGCAGACTGTCTCTCCTTCTCAAGCCGGGAAAAGGAAGCAGCCGAAGGAATCTCAGCCAGCTGTATCTCCTCCTGCCAAAAAGAAGCTCAAATTCAAGGCAGCCAGCAAGCTAGCTGAGGAGACAGCAGAGAAGCAAGCTGATAAGCCAGCTGGATCTGAATCCACTCCCACAGCCTCTCATGTCCCCCCCGTTGACCCGGAGGATGCTATTCCCATTCGCCAAATTCTTCAAGCATCCTCACAACCCGCTCCAGCTGATCTCACATCAGCTGGAACTCCTCAACAACACTATCTTCTCCTTCCTCCTCAACAACACTCTCTTCTCCTTCCTCTTCATCCTCAGGTACCCCACCCAGCACCCTCTCCTACTTCTTCAGTACCTGAAACCATCCAATTCTCACCCAAGACCTACCACCTAAAGAGCCCCATCCAGCTGACGATCCTTTGCGTACTCGGATGATGAAAACCAAACTGAACCATCTAGCCCCTCTTCCTCTGAGGAAATCGAAATCCTCAGTCCCAGAGCCGTTGCACGTGCTGCCACTATCATGAGGTTCGAGGACCTCAGGCTTCAAGGAATAAAGAGCGCACTGCAACAATTTCCTTCTCTTGTTTCTCTACCCGCCGCATTAGTCGCCGTCAGCGACTTCAAATTTTATCTAGCTACCAAGATGGCTACTTGGTATGCAAATGAAGAACTTGTGGAGTTCTACACTTTTGATAAGCTCAAAACCGAAGAACTAGCTCTACAAGAAATATTTGGATTTGGAAGTCTTCAGGATGCTTTTGAGCATCAGGACGAGCTGATCCAAATCCTCATCCAAAAGGTTGAACAGGATGAAGTACCACCTTCTGAGGAGGTCATCTCAAGAGCCACCTCCTACCTACACAATCTCAGCTGGATTGTTCCAGTTGAGACTGCCAAGGAAGTTGTCCCTGCCGACACAGCTGAGGCAATAATGATTGACGAAGGGCCAACTAATGCAACAGTTGAGCCTACCGAAGCTGCCCCACAAAGTCCAGATGCCGATGACACTCGCTCACTGGTCGAGATCGAGGCAGTAAAACCCAGTCAAGTCGAATCTAGGACCCAGACGGATCCTAATGTGCTTTCTGATGCAATGAAGGATGAGATCGCCAAACAAGTTGAGGAAATCCTATTCCAGGATAGACTCAAATCAAATGTTGACAACCTTCTGCGCATCACAGCTGTAGAATGGCAAGTTCATTGCAATGGACAGTCCATTGATGAAGTTCACAGATTTGCCCAGAATCTACAGGAAAGCACCAGTCAAGATCTCAGGCAATCTCTCGTTTCTCAACAAATTGATCAGTCAAATCATCTCGAGAAGAGAGTCCCTGAGATCATCTCAAACCTCCAAGCTCCACTGGAAAGAAGCTTCAACGACTTATCCGGCCAGCTGGAAGCTCTCCAACAGCAAACTCTCTCCAACAGAACTGACATTCACCAGCTGTTCAATCTCTACAAGGAGCTGGACCATCAGTTCAAAGCTGGAAGCAACAGCACATCACAACTCAATCTCGTCACAGCAGACAACTCAGCTAAGATTGCTGATATTGACAAAGCCCTGGCCCAGCTGAATGAGACAGTTGTCAACCTCTCCTCCGCTCTTGTTGATAATGCCAAAAAGGGGGAAGGTAATGACAAGAGAAAAATATCAAGGACGGGCAAAGGGAAAGTTGTAGCTGAAGACGAAATCCAAGTGATACAGTCTGAGATTGATGAAGTTGTTGCTGAGCTGGATGCAGAGGAACCAGCTGGACGGAAAGGAAAATGGAGCAAAATGATCATCCCTCTTGCCAAAGCTAGTGGAGCCACGCCAGAACAGTTCAATGATACTCAATGGCTCTGCAACTTTGTGAATCAACAAAAGTAAGAGATGAAAAGCTTTCAAGAGCAGCAAAAGAAGAAAGAAAGTTTGCTCAATGCCGAAGAAAAGAAGCAGAAGAAGAGAAGAGCAAGCTTAAGAGCAGCAAAGAAAAAGTCTCAGATGCCGATGAACTGGAGAAGAACAGATGAATGGATCCCAGAAGAGTTAAACGACGACTGGGAACATACAAAATTTGAGTTCATTGAATATTACTACTATCTGGGAGCTTACCCTAATACGCCCCCAGATGTTGCTTTCAAGATGCATCTCAATGAGCTTTTTCATCAAGACAGGATGACTGCGAAAGCATTCTTCAATGCTGCAAGTACGGCAAAGATCCAATTCACTGCTCCCCAGCTATATCATCTCCAGCCTCCGCTGATACCTGGAACTCATCTTCCTGACAAATCGAAAATCATCGCAGAAATAAATAGATGGGCAATCAGGAGAAAAATTTCCAAGGTAAACAACGAAGAAGAATACAGGAAGCTGGAACAGATGATATTCAACCTAAGACAGTTAAGAATCGATGAGCAATTTGGAAGAAGATAGATTGAAGAATCAGCAGCAGCAGAAATCAAGACCCAGTCAACTGGGATTTAATTTTGTTTTTTTTTTTGTCAGTTTGTTAATCCTGTAATTCTTATAATCATCTTTGTGGATTAATAAAACTAAAATGTTTATGCTCTCAAGCTCACCCTGATGACAATAACACTTTGTCCAGGCACTGAACTCTGAATTTAATCTTATAAAATATTCTTATCATTTTGAAACCCACTTTCTCATTTAGGGGGAAGTAGGTTGTTTTTCTCAGTTAGGTTTTGGCATCATCAAAAAGGGGGAAATTGTTGGGAAAATTCTAGAGTTTTGATTCGATTCCAAAACCCAACTGTTCTCCAATCTAGTAGATGAATGTACAAACCTAAGTTAAGCTTTCCAGCTCGCTTGTTTGAGCCTTAGATTTTCTAAGTTTACAGGTAAGGAAGCTGAAGACGAAAGAAGACCCAGCTGTGTAAACAGCTGGACCCAAAGTCAGCTGAAAGGTTTCTTAACTGAACTTAGTTCAAAAACTGAGCTGAGTCAGACTGACTCTCAAGACAAGAAGAATGGATCCAGCCAAGGAGATCCAACGGAGTTGAATATATTGAGTCGACTCAAGTCTGAAAGAGTCAGCTGAGCAGACAAAAAGGGAACTAACTTAGAAGTCGTCACTTCAAGTCAGTTTACCCAATCCAGCTCTAAATTCAAAAACCAGCTCGAAAGACAGAAATCCCGGTGTTAGAGGAAGTCAATATACCTCGACCAATGAGGGATCGACATCTCAGCATCCTAGAAAGGCGAACCTAGGATCTGACACAATGATGAAGACAGGTGAAGATACACTCAACGGCAGATCGACAGATCAGAGAGTAGGTAAGATTCAAACGGCTCCTCCAACGGCTAGATTTGAATCTCTACCTATAAATACCAGTCTTCAACCTCAGAATCAGTTACGAAAAACTCTCTACAAGCTTTCAACCTCTCTGAATCTCTCAAGTTTTAAAAAGCTCTCCAGCAGTTATCTAACTCTTTGAAGAACACTTAAATTCTTAAGTGTTTACTTTCAGAAACTGCTTTAGTTTTTCGTCTGATCAATAGGCAGAAATCATAGTAAATCCAAAGCCTAGATCTGAACGAGTTCATCTTCCAAAGTTCTTCATTGTAAGAACTCGTTCAAAGTTGGAAATCAAAACCCTCCTTTACCCATAAAAGGTTAGGTCAAGGTTACGCCCTCTCGAAGTGCGAAATTCGAGTGTAAGGTAGTTTAGTACCCGAAAACTGAAAAGAGATAGGCTTCTACAGTGCCCGTAAACTGTTAGAACACAGCTCGAGGTAGAGCTGCGAAGTTGCTTGGTACTCGTAAACCAAGTGGTTATCCTTAGTGGATTTACCAGCTAAAACCTGGTCGTGGACGTAGGAGTTCTCTCTCCGAACCACGTTACCGTGTTCTTTATTGCTTTATTCAGTCTTTGCATTCTATATTTAAAGAACTAACCGCATTTGCACAACACAAGTTTTCAAAGCTTAAGTTCTCTGGTTGTGTGACCCAGCCAGCTGCATTTGTTTCAAACCTGCTTAACTGAAAACTGAAACTAAGTTTTTCAGAGATTTTGTAAAGGGAACGAGCTAAGTTTTTCTTTCCACCACTTTCCGCACTTCTAGCTGAGTTATCAGTCCAGCTGATCACCTTCTTTAGAAGTCAGCTGAACTCATAACTGAGCTCTCACTTAACTCTGTTTTAATTTGTCAATCGTTTTCAAAAATCCCTCTTCGGTGTATTCACCCCCCCTCTACACCGAAGACCTCGTTCCGGGACCATCAATTAACCTCATAAATTATATGTATGATATTTTTCATCTTTTGAGTCCTAGATTAATACATAAACATAACCTATCATTCGGTCCCAAATTGGTAAAATTCATAATTTTTTGTAGTTCAGACACATGTAAATTCAACTCTTTCGCAAATTAAATTTCATTTATTCAATGACTTGTATTGTAAAATCTGTATAAATTTATAGTTTGGGATTGTGAAATTTTATTTACTCGTTGATCAGATAAATTGGTTGAATCTAATTATTTAAATGTCGTTATATTTGTTAATGCATGCATCATATTCTTTGAACTAGCTAGTACACAAGTAATTCATTATAAACATATACTTACGAAGAAAAAAAAACTGTCAGTAATACATGATATAATAAATACAATAGTGCTCTTTGCGTGTGCTTGTGTTGATCTAGCTGTTATATAGTTAATGTCTGAGGTAATATTTATTACTATATTAAAGCAAAATAATCTGCATGCATTTTCCCGCCCAAACTACCATTTATCCCGCCTAAAATGCATGCATGTTTCAGCCTATTAATAAATTCATGCGTCTGTATAAATTTTAACACATCGACTATTGGACTACTGGCATTGCTATCAATTAAGCTTTTTTCTTTTTATTGGTAATTGTACATATTTTTATATTTCAAACTTAAAGCAACATAATATATATTTAATTTTCACCGATTATTTACAAATATGCGTCCATGTTGATTTATTCAATTATAGGATTTCACGAGTTCAAATATATGTATATTTACATAAAAAAAATGAACTTTCATATCCACGTTAAGTATGTCATTCTAAATTTCTGATTAACAGTTTTTTATTTTAGATATTTTAAAATTATAATTCTTGAGTACTATTGTACAGAAACTTAATTAAATAATTGAATACTTGCAATGTATACATATTTTAACACGAACTAAAACCATTTAACTTTTTTTTTTCAAAAAGATCATTTATCTGTTTTGAATTACATATAAGTTGAAGGAAATATCCAATTATATATAAAACAAAATATCAAATTCAATTCGCGTTGGTCTAAAATTTTTTAATTATTCAATATAAATAATAACATATAAATTTTCTATATATGTAAATTTGAGACACTTCAAAACAACACATTAATTATTCGTCATTGTGCAGCGCAAATCGCGCGGGTTAATCTAGTTTAAATTTAATGTTACAATAGGTCTCTTTTTTCGTCTAATGCATTCTTAATCCTTAGTAAAAAATGATACGATTGACTTGAATATTTTTACAATATAATTTGATTTAAAATGAAAAGATAAAATTATAAAAATCAAATAAAAATAAATCTCGTTTTAAACTATTTAACCCATCGGATTGAAAGTGTAAACTTAAATAACCAAAAATCAAACGAACAAAATTAATCGATTGGATTAATTTTTCGATTTGGTTCGATTTTGCAGGCAAAATCTTTAAATAGAAAAGAAACGGTTGCTGCAATGTTGGAAGCATTTGCCAAAATATATTCTACTTACTTCAAAATTTTGCTATGTGTAATATGCCCCCATTTTTACACACACACACAACACACAGTTCCATAACTGCAATTTCTTCGCATTCAAAAGCCATAAACAACCAAATCTAACCCACTCGAGCATTAATCTGCTGGAGATTAGGCGTTCTCAGCTTCTCGTCATGATTTATGCATCGAGAATCCTTCATCATTCTAGAAAGGCAATCTACTTTTTTTTTTCATGATTAACTGGTTTCTTTCTCTGTAATCGATGCATGCATTTGCTTTTTCATTTTCTTCCGATTCAATTTCGTGCTCCGATTCTTCGTTTTCGTGTATGATTCATCTCGATTCGATTTGCGTATCTGCATGTGTTTAACGAGACACTGGTGAGCTAAATGTGAAATGATTTGGTATGTGGTTTGGGGATTTTCTGCTGATTCGATCAATTTGAGCTTTACAATGTTCAGCAAATTTTCTAGAATTATGAATTGTGGAAATGTTGTGTAACAGCAAGTCTGTTGAAATTTGTTTGTTTATTTTACTTTAGGATTGAATTTCATGATAATTTGAGGCATCTGCTTCCATTTTTCATGTGTATGCCTTTTGTCTTCACGTTTGAGCCACTGTTAATGGAGATGCTAAAGTTGGTAGTGATATAAGTTTAATTTTCGATTAATATGTCGAGTTTATAGATCCGTTTTTCAGTTCATTCTGGAATAATTTTCGAGCTGTTTTAGATTTGCTAGCACATTGTGAAGGTGAAGATTTGTTGAATGTGAATTTGTGGCAGCAAAATTCATACACTTGAGTAAGAAATGCTTGGCGTTACACATCATGCTTCACGTTCCAGTTAAAATTTATACTTGAAACTTGTTTTGCCAAGAATTTCAAGTAATTTCGTCCTTTTCATATTTTTAGTTATCTCAAGGGCTTAAGAGTATGTTGTCCTCCTTTCTTTTCCTGCTGCCTCATTATTTCTTGCCAACTTTGTTTGTGAATGTGCCTTAAAAGTAGAGAGTGGGGTTGTGACGGTGGTCCATGCTGTGACTGAGGAGTTAGGGGCCACATCATGTGAAGGATTATGTATGTTCAAATGAAATAATCATTCTTCGTTCTCACTCTACAGCTCAGACACACACATCCTGCCATGCAAAAAGACCATACGATTCTTGTACGCTGGTTTATCCATCATGCCAGGACATCAGTCAATCATATAGATGGTAAGTTGCCAAGCAATCTTTCTGTCTTCTTTGTTAGCACAAGGTTTTCTTTTCTCTCCTTTTCGTCTGCATGTAATATGAATGCGAAGAGATGCTTTCTTCATACTAGTAGTAATTGTTTGCTTTATAGTTTGTTTTATGGCATCAGTTTTTCAGCATAATTCAGTCTTGCTTCATTACGATTAAGATTCAGTATGTACTTCGCAGAGTTGATGGATAGAACTCTGCATGTTTGTATATGTGTAGTGTCTTCGAGTTTCAGTACGTTTCTGTTTCTATGCATGCATATATGTGTGTATGGGTTTTCAATTTGCATTTTAAATCTGTTGGCAACAGACATTCAGAGGTCCAGCCAACTTGGTCCTGGACCTGGAGACAAGCATGGCACTTCAAGGTTTCTCATCAGAGGCTCTTATAGTTCGAGTAGCCAATCAATCAATCGGACAACGGTGAAAATAAAAATCAAATTTCCTCTATTATTTTACTGCCCGTTTCAATGATTTATGCATAACATGGGAAAAATTGTAATGAAGACATCAACTGTTAGAATGGAAAAGGGGAATATGTTATGGACGGCAAGAAAGGAGCACTCTGCAGCAATAAGACTAGTGAAGAAAAGGTTGTCATAATCTATTTATTATATTTTTATTATCTTACTGTTTTATGGGAAAATGTGTTGATTGATCTCTGAGGTCTGCATAATGCCTGTTTCAGCCAACAACGAAACTTCATCAGATGTTTTTCTACAGATTCAGGTTCGTTAAGTATTATAGTCTTCCCAGTAAATCTTCTTCATGGACATACTAAATTGTTTGCTATAGGATGTTTATGATTGAGTCTGGTTTTCCATTTTTATAGTTTGCATATATTCATACTTACGAACATGTATATGATTTGCATACATCATACTTAAGCATATGTCACACCCCTATAGTTTTTGTTTTGAGGCATATCGATCTTCCTCTAATGCTTTACTATGATTCAGGTCTTCCTACACACCAAGAGATTGGAATGCCTTCTCTATCACCTACAATGACCGAGGCATGAGTTATTCATTTCTAGTAATCTCTTTGTCATGTGTCTGCTACTTTATACATTATTTTTCTTGTTGTGTGCTATATAGGGAAATGTTGCAAGGTGGTTGAAGAAAGAAGGCGAAAAACTCTCTCCCGGAGATGTACTGTGTGAAGTGGAAACTGTGGGTCCCCATTTTTATCTCTGTAGCCTTCTGTTAATGGAATTTTTTCTCCACATTAAGGTGAAATTTGATATTGTACTTCCACAACTGCTTGATGTTTCAAGGATAAAGCAACAGTTGAAATGGAATGCATGGAGGAAGGATATCTAGCAAAAATTGTGCTCGGAGATGGATCAACTGGTATTAAAGTTGGCGAGGTATCAACTGTTCACACCAATTTTACATGTCCATAATAACTACGTTTTTTTTTTACTTCCTTCTTTTTCTTTCTTTTTTTAAAAATAGATTAATGTAAAGTAACCATTGGATATACTATCTTGTTTCTCTGCTTGTTTTAATCCCTTGTTCGATATTGATGAAAATTAAACTAATGTGGTATCATCACACTTATTGATGACTAATGACAGTATCATATGATCTTAGATAATTGCTATAACTGTGGAAGAAGAAGAGGATGTTGCCAAATTTAAAGACTACTCTCCTTCAACTTCAGGCGCTGCAGCTTCGTCCAAAGAACTCTCGCCTCCAACTCCACCACAAGAAGAAATTTCTGAAGTGGTCGCGTCCAAGCCCAGCGAGCCATCTTCAGCAGGGGACCGAATTTTCACCGGTCCTCTCACCAGTTTGCTTGCAGAAGATGAAAATGTAAATTAAATAATAAGATTTTTACAACTATTCCACCCAGATATAAAGATTTTTCTTATTTCCCTGAAGGTTTCTGCTTCATACATTTTCATGAAAACAGGTACCTCTTTCAAATACAAGAGGAACCAATCCTGATGGACAAGCTGTGAAGGCTGATATAAAAGATCATCGTGGTACTTCTCGTCTGCCCTTTATTTGTGTCTAGTTTTTTCACTGACGGGCTTTCATTAGTGCTATCTAAATCATTTCTAGTCATGCCAAATTTGTTGGCTTCGATGATCGTTGTTTTGCCTTCTCCATTTTCACAGCTTCAAGTGGCAAAGAAGTTTCTCCTGCCCTTGATTACACAGACATTCCACAGACTCAGATTAGAAAGGTATATCTACAATATATGTAGATATATATGAGTGTGTGTCTGTGTGTGTGTGTATTCCATCTTGGTATCAACAGAATTAGAATATTGTGGGTGAGTTTTGCTAACGTGGATCAAAGTGAATATATTTGAGACAAGTTACAAACAAGAAAATTACCATATTCTGCTAACATATGTCATGATCTATGGCAGGTGACAGCATCACGTCTATTGCAATCGAAACAGACCATCCCGCACTATTACCTAACTGTAGATACATGTGTTGACAGGCTTATGGAGTGAGTTTCGCGCCTTCTTCATTGAATACTTACCCTGACAAAAGTTTTTTGCGTTGTTTAATTTCTGAAGCGTCTATGCAGACTGCGTAGCCATCTGAATTCGTTGCAAGAAGCTTCAGGTGGGAAAAAGATATCCATCAATGATCTTGTGATTAAGGTACAAAAAACATTTTATATAACCACGTACCATCTTTCCTTCTCCTTGCGCGTGTGATTTTTGGCTGTGTGGTGAGAAATCGAGCATGTCTCGACTCATGATAACCAGATCAAACATCTTTGTACTGCAGGCTGCTGCATTGGCTCTTAGAGAAGTTCCTCAGTGCAATAGTTCATGGACCGATGATTATATTCGCCAGTAAGAACGCTTATGAATCTATTTAGTCTTTTATTTAACAAGAGAGAGTACTACTAAACTGCACCATCTCACCATACAGGTTTCATAATGTGAATATTAATGTTGCTGTGCAAACAGATAATGGATTGTGTGTGCCTATAATTAAGGTGAGGTTACCAGAAATTCTAATCATATCATGTAATTTTCACCTCAAACTGCATCATTACACCTCGTTTTCCGCTAACTTTTCCAGGACGCCGACAAGAAAGGCTTATCAAGAATCGCGGAGGAAGTTAAGCATTTAGCTCAGAAAGCAAGAGAGAACAGCTTAAAACCCGAAGATTATGAGGTAAACCTTTATTAACGAGCTCCCTAGTCGACTTAGTTGCTCGAGAATAGAGAAATTTTGTCACAATCTTGCAGAATTTTAGATACAAAAAGGATTCTTATCTTACTATCAGAATTTGTAAGAATGCCTACTTTTGTAATAGCAGATTCTTACACACTCTTTGTAGGGGGGTACATTCACTGTATCAAACTTGGGAGGGCCTTTTGACGTGGACCAATTCTGTGCAATAGTCAATCCACCCCAATCGGGAATCCTAGCCGTTGGATCTGGTAAGACTAACTCTTTGTCTCTCGTTTCTATCTCAAACTTGGCGTCACAAAGATCTTCACCGTATTAACAGCAGAAAAGAGGGTGGTACCTGGCTCTGGCCCTAACCAGTACGAGTTTGCTTCGTTCATGGCTGCAACGTTAAGCTGTGATCATCGCGTTGTTGATGGTAAGCTACCGCATTTACTACTCATTCACCAATCACGCAACCTATTATAAACATTAGTATAGTGACGTTGTGTTGATGGCGCGTGTGCCACTTGCAGGCGCAGTCGGAGCGGAGTGGCTGAAGGCCTTCAAAGGCTACATCGAAAATCCACAGTCTATGTTGATTTGAACTTGTTTTCCACGGTGTATGAAGATGATTTGGTAGTAAAGTTTTCGCGTCTTAGTAGTATTATCGAATAATGATTCATGAGCATTGTTACACCAATTTGCTCATGTAGAGCGCCAAAAATTGGCGCAACAAGGATTTTCTCTATTCGAAATTAATAAGATGTTGATCATTCTAAACTTCACCACGTGAATAATGTTTACATGTGAAAAATAATAAAATCGAGTGCCCTAACAACAGTGGCGGACCCAGGATTTTAAATATGGGGGTACGAAATTGATTGGGGGGGTTGCAGGGGGCTGACCTCCATGCTTGGGGGTTCGGGGGCGAAGCCCCCGAATTTTTTTTTGAGCTATCCAATAATAAAATGATTTAAAATGCAAAAAATGAGATAAAATATATATAAAGAGATATTCATAGAGTTCAAAAACAATATTATTCAATAATTACAACTGAAGACTCGAGTCCGAGCCGACGAGTCTTCATTATCAGGAATAGATCCATGACATTTTCAAAAGAGAAAGAAGAAGAAATTCGATTATTTAAAAGAACAAGGCAACCGTAAATTAATGATAGAAAAAGATAGTGGGGCCTTGTGAATTGAGAATTAAATTATTAAAATATTATGTTAAACTATTGAATTATATTAATTGTGGGTGGGGTTACTAGAATGAAAGTTTAATTAATACTAATAATATTAAATTATTATATATATATATATAGTAAAAAAAAAAAAAAAATTGGGAGGTGTCCCCTCTTGTCCCCAGCTGCATCCGCCCTAGCCTAACAACTTGTATGATCGCTTAATCTTGCAGTAGGACATCCTACCTTATTACTACTAATTAATTTTGTAATTATGATCGAGAAGAAGGATCGCTAGAAACGTAATTTTTAATTCAAAAATCCAAGATGAGTTGAACATTCTAGGAGATTTAAAAAAAAAATACCATCGTTGAGACTATAAACATCAAATTTAAGCTAAAATAGTGCTCGGGAAATTAGAATGAAATGATCATTAATTAGTATTCATTCTCATTCGTAAGATTAATTATTTTAAAATTAAGAATAATAATTTTTCATGGCATTCGTAAATTCTCATTTTCTCCATCTACATGAATTTATATCATGGTATGAGCAGTCGTATGACTTTTTCCGTCATACGTACGACACTACGACTTTTGATACTTTACGCGAGTTGTTTCTATATTTTCAAATAGCAAAATAACAGATAATAAATATTGGAAAAACAATTTTGACATTTCACCGAATTGACGATATTAATGCTAGTCTAGTGTCTATAATCTTTTCTATTAGAAAATTAGTGATACAAACTTTATTCAATTAATCAAGGATAAAAATGTTTTCAAAAAAAAAAAATCAAGGATAAAAATAAAAGTATACCGTCTCAGACTCTCAATATCTCATCATGTTCTTATTTACGAACAAACGAATCATGCATGGGAAATATCATTTTTATATAATTTAATTCAATCATCATTTATTAATCTAATTAGGTAACTTCATATCAATCTTTGTCACTAATTTTATCGATTCTTCTATCAATCTCCCTTTTCATTTCGGGTGAATTTTAATAATAGCCTTTTCAAGATCACAAAAATAAATTCTAGCACCCAACATTTAAAAGATAAATTCTAGCTTTTCTTGACTTTTTTGCCCTTCTTTTTAATTTTCCAGATTTTTCATTTTTTATTTTTCAAAAAACAAAATACTTATTTCTTATTACTAAATTTAATAGGAAAAAATGTGTGAGTTCACATAATAAAATGTGTGAATTCGTAAAAAAATATTTGAATTCATAACAAAATATGTGTTATGAATTCACGTAATAAAATATGTGAATTCGTGAAATTAAATATGTGAATTCACATAATAATGTGTGAATTCATGAATTCGTAATTAAATTAAATTTGTGAATTCACATAATAAAATGTGTGAATCCGTTAAAAAAAATATTTGCATTCACAACAAAATGTGTGAATTCACTAATAAATGTGTGGATTCATGAATTTGTAAATTAAATGTGTAAATTCACATTATAAAATGTGTGGATCCGTAAAAAAAAATTTGAATTAATAAAAAATGATAATTAAGAAAATAAGTATCAAGGGTAAATAAGTCCAAAAAAATTGAAAAATGCTAGAATTTATCTTTTTAAAATGAAGTGCTATAATTTATCTTTACAATGTTCAAAGGGCTAAAATCATTAAATATCTCTTTCATTTATTTCATTTATTCTCTCCGCCTCTCTCTCTCATACCGGATGAGATCCTCTGTCCCCAACTTGTGTTCCACTCTCCGTGTCCCGCTATTAATTTCACTATTTTAAAAAGATTTATTTAAAAATAAAAATTTAGTAATATATAATTAACCTTAATGAACATTTATTATGAAAAATTAGAATTTAAAAAAATTATATATCCTAATTTTGGAATAATGAACCCTAATAATCAATTAAAAATTAAAAAAAATGCAAATTAAATATAAAATATATATATAAACCTTATTATGATGGATGAACCCTAATTAATAATTGTAAAATTATACTAAAACATTATAGATTGAAATTGAAGAAAAAAAATGACAAAAACATAATTAAATATGAATTGTGGGACAAAGTGGAACACCAAAGTTGGGGACAGAGGATCCTAAGTGCTCTCATACACACACACATCTCTGCAAAGAAGGATGAAGCAACACTTTTTTTCTCTGTCCCATAATATACAAGAAAAATTGTTTTACAATATCCTCTATACATCCAGCATGATAATCTAAGGAATAGTTTTAGAGTGAGAAGCTTGCAAAAATTAACTCATAAACTTCAAAATTCACATGCAATATTCACATAATTCCCATGCATCATCATCAACTCTCTCCAAAATCCCGATTCCCTACATACGTAAAATAATACGATCTTCTGCTTCTTGCATCCTTCCTCAACAACGCCACATCTCTCAACCTCATCAGCTCCGGCAACACAACCGAGTCAAGACTCGGGCGATCCCTCCTCCTCAACTCACTGCATCTCAACCCGAGCTTCGCCATCGCCAGCGCCTCCTGCACCGGCCAGTCCCCGCCCCTCTCATCAAGTATCTCCCTAAACCGCCCCGCCTCGATCGCCGTCTCAACCAGATGCGTCAGCCCCATCGGCGGTCTAGCCGTGATGATCTGCAGCAATATGATCCCCAGCGAGTACACGTCGGATTTCGTCCCGAGCAATCCGGTCTGCTGATACTCGGGATCGATGTAGCAGAACGTTCCGGCATCCGCCGTCATTCTGTAGTGGTTGATGTTATCATCGTCGTCGTCGGCCGTGGCGGGAGGGACGAGGCGCGAGAGGCCGACGTCGCTGATCTTGCTGACGTAGTTCCGGTCGAGGAGGATGTTGGCCGGCTTGAGGTCGCGGTGGACGAGCGGCTGCGGGCGCGTCTGGTGGAGGAAGTTGAGGCCGGTGGCGATCTGGGCGGCAATGGAGAAGCGGACGGGCCAGGGGAGGGGCGGGGTGCAGTCTTTGCAGAAGAGGCGGTCCTCGAGGCTGCCATTGTCCATGTATTCGTAGACGAGGCAGCCGTACTCCGGGCAGGCTCCCAACAGGATCACCATGTTGGGATGCCGCATCCGGCTCAGCACCTCCACCTGTCACTCACTTTTCGTCAATTCAAATCTTCTATTGTCTATTTGTGTGACATTCTTCTATTAAATCTACTTTTTTTTGTCAATTGTATAATATATATATATATATTTTTTTTTAATTCAGTTTCGGTTTCGATTTGGTCAAAATATAATTAAGATAAAAAAAAATGGTCCATTGATTTAATTTGATAATTCGATTTAACCGAGCGTATGCTCACCCCTAAATCTAATGTTAATATCGGAAAATGATAGTAGGTAGGATAAGAAAGTAGGTACCTGGAACTGCTTTAGGCCATCTGGTATGTCCGATTTTAGAAGCTTGATTGCAACCGGCGTGTGATCTATATTTGCTGTATAAACTGGTCCATAACTTCCTTCACCGATCTTATCCAACTTGAAATTGTTGGTTGCAGATTCGATTTCATCCTTCTGCATGGAGCTAAGTTTTGTGCTAATGCATCCAGTAGTTGCTGCTTCTGTTGGGACTCAATCTTGAACTTCTTCTCCGCGTGTTCCCTCTTCTCCGACTCCATATCTGCTAGCATTCGCGCCTTGTGTACTATCTCCATGGCAGCCTTAGAGTTGTGCTTCTCGTGTTCCACTATCGCCAGTGCTATCTCTTCTGTGGTGGATGCATTACTTCTCCGGTGAGTGCCCGCTTTTCCCTGTGAGGCATATATATATATATCAAGAAACGCGATTACAATGATTTGGAATCGAGTTTTCTGTTTACCTTTCGTCGAGTAGTTGTGGCTTCTTGGCACGCTGCATTGTACTTATCTGTGATTTGTTTGAGCTCTAGTTGGAGTTCCTGTGTAACGAGAGTCGACGAGTGAGAAAAGGGTTGTTTGGTGTTGGAAATGAAGAGAGTAGTGTGTGAAGTTACTGCTGCGAGAGAAATGGGCAGGCGATGAGCCTTGGTGTGTGGTGGCCTATTATCGAGTGAGTCGTAGCTAATGTTTGTTGATTCTGGAGGAGTCGTTGCTGCTGTATGCCGGTGAAGGTGCACTGCTGGCTATAGAGCCTTCGGAGGGGCTACTTCTGTAGTTTTATTCGGATATATGAGATGTAACACGAAGGTGTGTTAATTACCGATGAGGTGGCAATGCACTGGAAGACTTGATTCTGTGTGCTTTTCCCCTAGAGACAGAGTATACCGAGCAGAAATCGGGTGCCAATTTCCCTACAAAAGTTGCAACGTCTCCATTCCTGAATGCCCTGCATCCAAAATTAATACGTCAGGCGCGGAACGACTGAAAGATGATGAGTTTGAATCTCTCGTTATAGCGCCTCTGCTCGTACCACCGACGACGATCTTCTTAATTGGACAATGCCACCGCAATATCAACCTCCTGGAGGATCACCTCCTTGGTCCGGACCTCAACTCGTTATTAGTACAATATTTTATTGTTAAATATACATCACAGTGTAATTAAATTGTGCAATTTTTAAGTTACCCCTTTTCGAGCACAAAAACCGCGATAAGGAAGGAACAATTGTTGCATTTCGGACTGACTTGAAATTCTTTCACTATCCTCTGCACCAAAATATAATTACTATATATGTAACACAGAATTAAACTTTCCATAAATAAAATAATTCAAAATGCTCGTTCAGCCATGCATAAATTTAATCTTGCCCAATTTCATACTTGTTTAGGGGAAATATTTTAAACTCCTAACCAATTCATACTATGATATAGGTCTAGTAGTAGGCTTTCAAATGTATTATCAATGAACGCACGTAAAAAATATATTGAGAATTGTACTGTTATATTCAGATTTGTACTAAGTCGTTTCAAGTTCGTCGTACCAAATTTTCCGACAAGTCGGTGTCCTATAGTGACAAAAAATAAACCTTACTTGGGGGCTTCCACCCAAATTTTCCGACGAGTCAACTACCTATACTAGATTTACATCAAAAGACAATCATGAAAAATAATTCAAGATATATGATAAATCTATTCTTACTGTTTAATCATACATTGGTTCATTATATAATGCAAGTGAAACTTTAATTTCCTCTCATATTAAACTATAATTACTAATTTAAAAATAAATAAATAAATAAATAAGATTGACCCGACATGGAATCATCTCCTATGTATATATAAAAATCAATTAACCCTAATTAAATGAATCCAAACAATCATATATATATATATGATTCTAAACAAATTAAAACAAGAATACCTACGGGGATGCAAATTTTGTTGATTGGTGGCAACATGTACGAGGATTATAATCTTTTCCTTCAATCTCAAATTCTCGATGGCCCATCGGACGGCGTGTTGGCTGTTCTTGTCTCGGTCGACCGCCACCACCGTCGAAGCCTCTACGCCGAACGTGTCGAGATTTGCCATGTCAGCGGCCGAGGACGGCCGGGCAGCGTTGGGCAGCGGCACCACCGCGAATGGTGGTTGCTGCTTTTCGCTACCGTGGCCGCTACGTCAACCCAAAATTGCATGCATGCAATGACGTTTTTAGTGTGGTGGGCGAAATTTGTGAAGATTGACCATTTATTTCCTTGGTCTACGATTTTTCACACATCTCTTTTATTTTTATTTAATTTTATCATGCTTTAATGTTGTACGTACTTTGTATTATTTGTATAATTGTATGAAAAATAATTAATAGAGTCAAATTTATTTGTATATGTGTACTACTAGCTAGCTATGATATCAAGCAACCGATGGTAATTGGCAAAGCAAAATCAAAATTAATTTAATTTGCTAGCTACTTTCATTTTGGATTATAACTATTGAAAAGGGTAGAGTTATGAAATAGGCCAAGTCAGTCCCACCGGGTCAAAGGGAAAAGTCAAGTCGGAATTTTCGGGGATGCAGTTCTACCAATGGAGCTTAGTTTGAAAAATATACTATTATGCACAAAAATATGTGCCCAGTCGATCCAAAATTGGACTTTCTTTGTCGGGCATAGCAATTTTTGACAGATCTAATATACAGTACATTCATGTAGATGAAGAATTCTCTCAAGATATATATAGCACTTCCTATATCTATTAAATTATATATTTAATGTGCAAGAAAATTTAAAGTTACTTATTTTTCTGATTACTACTATTATTATGTTTATAAATGATAAATGGTTAATTACGGTCAATGGTGATACTATAAATTTTTTGTTGGGAGACTACAACCGCCACATTAAGAGTGAGTTTTTCTCATGCAATCAAATAAAATATTCACATATCAGAATGACATTAACATATGCGATTTTAGACCAATCTTAATTGGCTGACTTTATCTCACAAAATAATTACATTTGAAACGAATTATTCACATGGTTACCTTTGACTTTCGAGGCAAAATCGAAGTTAAAATTGTTAGCAAGCCCGAGTCTTCATCAATAAGATAATACTATGATAAAAAAAATTAATAAAAAAAATACTAGCTGTGATTTATTGAATAGAATTTTATTCTTTTTAGGGAAAAAAAATGGTAAATGACACGAACCCCTCTTTAAAAAAAATACTAACCTCATGTCAAAAAAAATAAAATAAAAAATACTAACCTAGCTGGCTCAACTCAACTAGCTTTAAGGATTTAATAAAAATCGAACCATTCTATTCAAACAGTCCAGGTCCAACTCTCTCTCTCTCTCTCTCTCAATCAAAACCCAGCCCATTCTTTTTAAACCGCCTCGGCCCAACTCTCTCTCTCTCTCTCATAAAAGCTACACCAAGTTCAATTATATATGTATATATATATATATACATATATATATATATTTTGATAGACTAAGTTCAATTATATATTAAGTTGCGATGTTTTATTAAGAGTTGTAAATAGCTGTCATGCACAATTTATAATGATTTTTTTGGGCTATTTTCTTTATTTGACTCCTACCATATGTTCTTTTTAGTATGTTCAACTACGAAACTTTTTCTTTTTTTGAAAGAACTACTACGAAACTTATGTAAGTTGAATGCTCAATAATGTTAAATATTCATCTTCGTTCATTAATATATTATTGATTTGGTATCATTTAAGTGACTGAAACGTTTAAAATGTGTTTAAACTTCTTCATTAAATATACCACCCTGTAAGTAACTTAAATAATTAAAATATTAATAAATGTGTGTGTGTGTGTTATGTTACATCAATAAAAGTGTACACATGAAGAATTAATTAATAATAATATATATACTCATCCAAGTCAATTACTAGTGCTCGGTGGGACAACTATTTAAATTGTAACTCAAGAAAATAAATGCCTCCATACATACTATAAGAAAAATGGTCCAATAAAGAGATTATAAAGTAATTTTCTCTCTCACATGTCCATGTTTGACGCCCCCGAGAAAAATACATCCTAATTTTCTTGGAGAAGAGGCTAATACTAGTATATAGACACGCTTTTAATATTTTTCACAAAAAAAAAAAAAAGAACAAAATGGTGTGGTGAAACATTTGCATTTATTGCTTGAACTATAGGACCTTTTATTATCATTAGTTATTGCCAAAAAAAAATTGATATTGTTTCATAAAAATTTAGGTTAATACAATAGTTGAAACTTAAATCTGTTCAATGGAGGGTGATTTTCAAATTCCTCGATGCTTTCTAGATGGATATACTTTGTGTGGGTTGACTTAATAGTGTCTTCTTTAAAATTTTAAAATATTATTGGGATCTAGATGTTATTTCTGATAAAATAGGGGGTCGAATGCAATTTTTATCCCTTGTAAATTGTAATGGATGGTCCAAGAAAGTGGGGGAGATTGCCCAATAATTATTTAATTATAGTGGGAATCTTCAGCTGGTCCAATTTTGATATCATACAGTACTGTATATTAACTAGGTTCGAAAATATTTATTATATTGTTCAAATAGAATTAACATAGAATTATTATTTAATTCTTCAAATCTCTTCATAGTCCATAGAGGATCTATACTCTTCAATTCGGAACTCATTATATAGCAGAAGATTTTTTTTTGTTTTGTTTTGTTTTGTTCAAAAGAAATCAAATTTTCATAGAATAGAAGAAATAAGGAAAGTCTTCAATCAATGTCACTGGTAATAAAATCGTTAAAATTTGAGTCTTCCTAGTTATATTAGATTTTATTATTTTTAAGGGAGTTTTCTAGATTAACAGTTTCCAAAACTTCTTCTCTTAGGTTTATTTCGACATTTTAAATTGACTTATTCTCTTAAATACGTATTCTTCAAGACTGCCTTTAAATTTAATATAGTAATATAATATTATGCATTTTTATTTTCTAAATTTTTAATTTAATATTTATTAAAATGCTAAATATTGTGGTAATGTAGATGGAGTGTATGCCTATTCGGCCATTTCTTGTTTCTTTGTGACATTCCTTTGGCAGTGAGGGTGATCCACTAAAATAATAACTCTTGTCAAATTCTTATTGGTTCAAGTAACTTTCAAGCCCATGTCCCTACATTAATTTTTTTTTTCCTATGAATTGACTTGCCCAAATTTTTTGATTGCAATGTGTAGCATGCCAATATAAATTTTGAAGTGTGAAGCCAATACTATTGGGACACCTAAATAGTTTTATCCACACCCTACCCACCCACAATACCTCTTCCCAGAAAACATATATAAAGGTCATCGGTTACGTGATGGCTACATATTAAATAAAATATAAAATGAACGACGGTAATATTACGTAATAAATATTAAATAAAGGAAGTCGATAATTATAGCGTAACAGAAAGTAAAATATCTTAATGTGGTTTACTTTTCTGTAGAATTCGACGACTATTGCACAAAAATATAACTTTCAAATAACTATTTCTATTTTCGTAATGAATAATAGATTGGCATGTGATTGCATGTGTACATGATATATAGCGTATCAAATGTAATAATATATTTAATTATACATTATGAAAGATAATATAAATGTGTAATAAACAATAGGTCTACCCTCTATATATTTTAAGCGCTTGAAATATCATTGTTGTATGACTACTATATCATTTACAAGAATATATATATATATATATATATATGCATTTAAGTCTATATATATTTACATATATATATACATGATATCAAACTTAATAGTAGATATTATAAATTTATCATTGTAAACACTACTAGATAAATCATCTTTAGAGCAATCCCAGTAGAATTATCAAAATTTTGCTGTTAAATTTACTCCTAAAGTTTCTCTTATACTATTTTTATCCACTATTTTACAAGTGCATACAACAGTTCTCCTATTTTCTACAATTATACAATAAAAATTGTGGGTCCAACTCAATTTGTGAGATTAAATAGTTTTAGGGAGGTGTAAATTTGAGAGAAGATTTATGGAGGTGTAAATATTTTTGTGGGCCCTACCTAATTTAAGAGATCTGATGGATGACTTTTTTATTTCATTTTTTATTATTTTAGCCTAAATTTAGAGTTAATGATGATTTTGAGAGAACTGTTGGGAGTGCTTTTAAAACTTTCAAAGATAAATCAATTTTCCCTTCCAAATCTTTATCTATTTTGGTCATAGGTTATCCTTTTGTGTGTGTCCCTTTTCTACTAGTTTTTTTTTTTAAAGGGCCTTTTTCTACTAGTTGTTTCTTGGTTTTGGGTTTCCCCAACCATGAAATTTGATCTTATTTAACTCATAGGATATGATTAACTAGTTTGTTGCAAATCTACTCTTTCTATCTCTAATTATTGCATTCAAATAGAATAACTAAAGAATTTGCATGAAAAATAAGAGCAAAATGAGAAGTTTGGCATAATTTTTCTATAGAATTTCGACATGTGACACTTTATACGGTGATAAGTTTATTTCAAAATACCAAAATACAACACTTATTTGGGGCTCCAATTGTACTCCTCTGTCTTCGAATAAGTTTCTCATGCTGTCAAAATTCACATACCAAGATAAATGACATAGTTACTTGTTTTATCCATAATTATTTCATAGAAAATCGAACAATTAAATTTTTTGCATTGAGAATAGTTTTACATTATTTTGATTTTTCATAAAATTTTAAAACAAGATACTTTTTTAAAACTAAATTTTATTTTAAAATAAAATATTTATTCAAGAACGGAATGGAATAGTATATATTGAATGATTATTTATTTTTTATTTTTTGTGATATATATATATATATATAAGGAATACATGATTATTTTTTTGAGATATACTTATGTCTTAATACACATAACTATCAAGTATGAAGATAGTGTGTACCACCCATACCCACTTTTGGTAGCATGTATAAGCCATAACCACTGACAACTTTTTGGGATTCTTTTTGTGCTTTTCGGCTGTTTTAAAATAGCTTAATTGTCAAATTCATGCATTAATTTCCGTGTCCGATCATTGTTCAAATAATTGTTGACTTGCTTTATAAATGAGGACAAAAATGATTTCCAATGTACAAATTCAGCGTTCTGAATATTTTCATGCATCATTCACGTCAAGACTTTAATATAAAGCTTGCCATGCATGCCAATGTACGAAATTAAATAGTGTCAATGCACGCGTAAAATCTTATCGGTACATCTATTTAGTTTCATTGATTCTTCTGTCTATATATATATCACACACAGAAGCACATGAAATTACACTTCAGAAAAAAAATGAAAGAGATAGAATCACAATACCATAAAAACAAGTAAATATCACTCACGTTTGCTAGAGAAATCACATAGCAGAAGACATTTATTTTTCAAAATTATTATAGGTGAGTTTAATTTTATTTTTAATGATGGTATCGAAGAGAAATATATTGTACCGATCGTGTTTTTATTGTACCGACCGTACACATCACCTATCGGTACAACTAAAATAACGACCGGTACAATGTTTTTTTTCTCCACACACTATTTCATTCAACTCTCTTTCATTCTATGCTCTTTTTTTAACCATCCCATCGTTGTTTTGTAGAAACGAAGTCACACACGTACATACATTTTTACTTGGGGTTAATCGAGAAGGAATTTTCATTCGGAGATTGAATAGGTCAGTTGAAATAAAATTTTAAATGAGTACCGGCACGATAAAAAACTGTACCGATCGGTAATATATTTGTACCGATCGGTACAGACAAATTTTCTCAAATACTCTATCGGTATAATATTTTTACCGAGCGGTACAATTTTTTTTTAATAATCTTATTTTTTCTAATAATATTGTATTTGTGCAGATAGAGTGTAGGAGATTCATCGTTAGATACAACGGGACATAGGACGATTGTGTGTATAATGGTGGGGAAGAACGAACTTTCTATCTTTCGGTGGATACGATAAGTTTCTCTAGCATTAAGGAATATATTGATTTCATAATGATGTCGAAATCGTTAAGTCTTGAGTATGAAATATTCTATTTATTGACTTCTAGAACTGGCCGAAGTGTTAAACATAGTTTGAGTAACGATGAACAACTTCATCGGTTGTATGTTATCGAGCCTGAGCCTACATTGTATGTCGTGCATATTGATGCTGTGTACAGGCCGTCATTTGATTTGAATGAATCTTCGTCGTATGTCTATGACGATCAAATCCCTCAGTACTCGCAGTACGACGAGTCGCTCGCATATTTAGCTTCATCTGATTGGCTTGGTGATACTCAATGGGGTGCTAGTGGTGATACTCAATGGGGTGCTAGTAGTGGCGCGAACATTCCTATGCGAGGGGAACGGCAGTCGCAGGTACCCGAGGAGGCTAAATTTACCGCCGATTCCGACGAAGATGATGATGAGGAATCAGAGTCTGATGAGGAGGACGAACTGTCACAGTCTATGCATTTGACCCTTGGTACTTTTGCAGACTTCGTTACGTGGGTGCATACTCAAGGCGGCGTGAACAAGCTCTTGTCAATGCTGATGCAGAGTAGTTGTATGCCCCTTATTGAAGACACAGACTGCGCCACTGAAGCGGAGGCACTGCAAAATTGGTTAGTTCCAATGATTCCACTAGCTGTTACTGCTTCGCTCGTTGTTAGTGATCTTGATAGGCTGCCAGACGGTCCATTGAATAAAGGCGAGATATTTTACAGCAAAGACGATTTGAAAGTTGCTGTTGGATTGTGGCACATGGAACAACGGGCTGAGTTTAGTGTTCCACGTTTAGATACTGAACGGGTTCACTTCAAATGCAAGTACGGAAGTAACTGTTCTTTTGATTTGCGTGCTCGGAAACAGGGCAACTTTTGGTATATTCACAAGTTCATTGGGAGACATACATGCAATCTTAATATGGACCGTTCAGCTGTCAGGAAGGTCAGTGCTAAGGTTATTGCAGCTCATTTTGCGGGTAGAATGATCAATGAAGGTGAAATCACTAAACCGAAGTCAATTCGGGCATATTTTCGTCGAGAATATGGCTGCGATGCAAGTTACAGTGTATGTATGCGACCACGGAATCGAGCCCTCGAGATGATATATGATGGATATACAGACTCGTAGAAGATGCTTCCCGGCTATCTCCACATGTTGCAGAGAAAAAATCCGGGCTCGACAATTGACTACAGTGTTAGCCCGAATGATGATCGGTTCGAACAAGCTTTTGTGGCGTTGTCAGCTTGTATCGTGGCATTTCAGTGGTGTCTTCGACCGGTGATTGTGGTGGATGGAACACACTTGAAGGGAAAAAATAATGGCATATTATTCGTTGCGGTCGCAAAGGATGGAAACGAGCAACTGCTACCACTGGCATGGGGGATCGGTCCAATTGAAAATGATGTCTCATGGACATGGTTTCTCACTCGTTTGAAGGAGGCATACGGTTGTCGTTCGGATATGGTCATCATCTCAGACGCCCACTTAAGTATCGCGAATGCAGTTAAGGCAGTCTATCCTGGCGTAGCACACGGTCTGTGCTACTATCACATCCTCAAGAGCATGGTTAGTTTTGGAAAACCTATCACCAAGTTGTTTCAAAAAGCAGCATATGCATATAGAAAGTCGGCTTATGAGAAAACAATGAATAACATTCTTGCTGGGAAGCCCGAAGCGTATAATAAGCTCATGAACATTGGTCCAGAGAAGTGGGCTCGATCAGTGTGCCCTGTTCGACGATATAGTTCCCTGACATCCAATGCTGCAGAACAATTCAATAATGTATTGGTGTTTGCTAGACGCTTACCAATTTGCTCATGCTTGGAGACAAATATACTCACCGTCGAGAAATGGTTTGATGAAAGACGTCAATTGTATTCATCGTCTACTGATTTTCTCACGAAGGAGGCAGAGCGAAAGCGCTGTACAGAGGTGGAACTCTCAAGATCTTACACTGCCACGCCCGTCAGAGACTTGATCTTCAAAGTGAATGACGGAAAATAGAATCTAAATGTCGATCTGCGTGCGAGGACTTGCCCTTGTCGTGTGTTTGATTTTGATTTGATACCGTGATCATCAAGATCCACCTGCAACGCTGCTGCCATTACCCATCTCAAACAGCGAGGAATGACAGTGTCTAATACGGGAGTAGAAACCAAACGAGCTAAACTAGGAATAGCCTCGAACATCCAATACTTGGGTACTTGGGCATCATTTTCGACCCCTTCGTTTTCAGATTCTTGGTGTAGTTCCTCAAGTTTTGAAATGTATACCCGCCCCACGGGAATCTGTTCCACGCGTCGAGATCATCCACCAATACCCAAAGCCAGGGCACCACATTTCTCCGATCATCGCCACCTATCCCGAAATAATAAGCGATGATAACATTTGCTACCCGAAGGTGGAGCTCGCCTTCAGGATCAACTATCCCATACCCTGTAACAAACCGGTCTCGCAATTTTTTGGCAGTTATTAGCTTTCCGTCACAAAATCTCTGATAAGCCTCCACATTATCCGGTGTGTGATCCGCATGTGGATCAAATGAAGCAGCTCCAAAACACAATCCCGAAATTAGGGCGTACTCCTGAGCCGAGAATCAGATATTTTTGTCGCCGATACGATACCATGTATCGTACGACAATTCACCGTACACCTCTACCTCTCTTGATACGAGCATGTATAGCGCTTTGCCGCACGCTTTGCCCAATGGCCATCTCATAAGATGCCCGAAACAGCCGGCCATGAATCTATCCAATAGTGCTCGACCCCCAACAACAAGAAGTCTCTGCCTAATATCTGTTATAATCGAAACTTTGTAGTACGTGTTAATCCTCGGAGAACAGTGTTGAGCATCTTCTCGGATCTAGATCCAACCATATTGAAACAAACACAATACGATTCAAAAATAAGAACACAAACACACTGGAGAAAAAAAAATTGTACCGACCGAGAAAAAATTTGTACCGCTCGCAGTAAAATCAACACATGATTTTACTGCGAGCGGTACATAATTTTTCCCGATCGTTACAATTTATTCAAAATTATCACACATCTACGTAATATATGTCAATTGATCATGATTTTCAAATTTATAAATGAGTTATAAATAAGTGAAAACGTAATACCAAATGATCTTATTTGTTAAATTAACTATTAAGCGTGCCAAAAAAATAAATAATAAACATAACAAAATATCCAGAATAAGAACATAAACACCTTGTATTAAAAAAACATTGTACCGATGGGAATAAAACGTGTACCGATAGGGTTTATATTATTATCTATCGGTACAATATTCTACACGGTCGGTACACAATTTATGAAACATATAAGGCATCGTCATAATTATCCTAATTAGCACGAAAATTAACATAATTAGCACATAAGCATAGCCACCGAAAATGTCTTAATTAGCACGAAATTTAAATAATTACCACGAAATTAACATAATTTGCACTAAATTAACATAATTTGCACGAAATTATCCTAATTAACCATCATATTTTTAACAAAATATCAATAATATGTTCTGAAAACTGTACCGGCAGTCTGAAAAATCTGTACCCACCGGTTCAAAAAAGGTACCGACCGGTTCATAACCTATCGGTACAATATCATGCCGGTCGGTACAGTTTTTTCAGCCGTCCCTCTTCACATCGGTACTAAGAACTAACCTCTTCCAGACGTCGTTGATTTTCACGTTGTCGTTCATCCTCAGATTGATGTCTTGAACTTGATGACGCCATGGATTGATGAGAGAAGAAGGGGTGATTTTTTTTTATTTTAGGTGTACCGGTGGTGTGAGCCTTGGGAAATTTTTTTGGGTGCCTTTGGAAATTTTTTTTACTGCATCGATATGGAGATTAAAAGGATATTTATTGTGAGCTTTCTACCGCTCAATTCAATTGAGAATTGAATACCGCAACAGGCGGTGGTTGGGTAGGTGGGGTCGTGGGGAAGTGGGAGAGAGAAAACACAAAATAAAATCCTAAAATCTATGCAATTAAGTTTTCGGTCAAAGTGTCGGAGAATCTCGGTTCACTCTCACTTTCTATCAACCTCAACACCTGAAAAGTAAAGAAAAGGTGGGCCAATGATATGTGTTATACATATATTTAAAAGTGGATATATACGGTACACACTATCTATATAGTGGGTGTATTGAATTTCCCCTCTATACTTATATAATGAAACCAAACATGAGTATTTAAATTGAGTAACTTTATGAGTTGGTTTACCTTCCGGTGACAAGCAAGGACACGTGGTGTTCTTGAAGTCTGTATCATGAAAAGTCCATGACTCCTTTTTCCTATATTCTAATTAATTCAATTATTTCTTTCTTTATTAGTTTTTGGTTTTGCCTAATTTCTCTTTTGTTCTTTTTCTACACAAGCATTGATTGGAGTTAGATAATTGAATCTACACGTGTCCTATGAGGATGAAACGCAATTAGTAAATGCTTTCTTTTCCAGACCTATTCTCTCTCTCTCTCTCCTCTCCTCTCTCTTTCTCTCTCACACCAGCTCAAATGAAATGCAAAATTGAAAAATCAGCCCAGGAGCATTATTGTTGAGCTTACTTTCAGCCCTTTTGAGTTATTGATTTGTTTTTTGGCGTTTCAATTCATATGGAAAGCTAGAACCCTCCACTCAAATCTTTAAATCCATTTTAAAGAGAGAAAAAAAATTGGTTCTTTGTTGCGGTAGCATCGATCCCTTTTCTAGTTTTGCTGTAGAATTTGTTGGGATTCGGTGTTGAGGGAATGAATCTTGATTGTGTTTGGTGAGAGCTGTTGAGGGAAAGGGGAACTTAATAAAGAAAAAAATGCATATTTTCAAGAGGCTGAGATGGATTGCCTTAGATCCATGAAATCCATATTTCCATGTGTCAAAAAAGGTGGCATCTTTGAGGGTTTCCTTGTGAATCTTGTGGGGGGTCGGTCGGTTTTCCTTTTTCCTAGGTTTGTTTCATGACTTTCCCCTTCTTGCAATTATGGATAAGGGTTTGAGTTTTGTCCTTTTCTTGATTCTTGTGAGTATATAAGGGTTGGTGTTTGCAGATGGGATCTTGTTATCTTGGTTTTTAAGGAGGTTGTTATTCTTATTCTGTGTTCTTGATTCCAATCCTTAAAATTTTCTGTTTGTGGAATTATGTTTGATGCACCCTATGTTTGACTCTTAGATCCCTATTACCTCTTTCAGATGTTGTCTTTACTTTCAGTTATGATAGGAAAGTAGTTGCTTTCGAATCCTGATTTTCGCCTTCTGTTTAGTTCTTCAGGCAATTTAGCTTTGTTGTGATTAAATTGATAGATTTTTGCTTCCACTGAGGTTAAGTTTGTTGCCTGAGAAAGCTCATTAACTGAACAAAAGATCGATTTGAGGATTTTGAGTATCTTTATAGGTTTATAGAGCCCTTATTTTTTTTATTTTTTTTTGAAATCGAGTTGGGATTGCGATGATGGAAGAGATATCCCCTGCAGCAGTCGCGGTTACATTGAGTTTAGGCAATCCCGTGTGTGAGAATCCCGCAATTTCTAACCATATGGAGATTGCGCGTCTCAAATTAGTGACGGAGACAGCAACCTTGCTGTCCGATCCAGCATTTAGCTGGGATGCTGGTTTCGGTTGTGTACAAAGTGAAACCAACGAGGATGCTTCTCCGTTGTTAGGAGGGAGTGAAGCTTTCGATGACGTGCTAGGCACATCTCGGATGAATGAGAGCAGTCAGTCTGGTAGTAACGTTCACGATAGTGAAGAGGATGAGCTTATCTTGTTAGGGGAAGACCCCGCCTTGATAAGTAGTGTAGAGTTGCTACCCCTAGATCCTACCTCGGATATAGCTGTACCGCTTGTTGCTGCTTCAGAGACGAGCGTGCCTATTGCTGTTGAGATTGAGGGCATGGAAAATGGCGAACTAGTTGCAAAAGTGATAAGTGTGGAGGAGAATAGCATACTTCGGAGAACATCTAACGATGCCATGGCTATTTATGCTAAGCCAACAGAAGAATGTTCGAATGGACCTTTGATAAAAGAATCCGTCGTTTCTGTTAAGCTGCCCTGTGAGAAAAACCCTGGGAAAGGTGGCGTTAAGAGTGTTTTTGAGTTGGACTGTGTGCCGCTGTGGGGTTCAGTGTCGATATGTGGACATAGGCCAGAGATGGAAGATTCTATTATGGTTGCACCTTATTTCATGAAAATTCCGGTTAAATTATTCATTGGTGACCATGGAAACGACGGACTAAGTCAGACTTTGAACCAATTGACTTCCCATTTTTTCGCGGTGTATGATGGTCATGGTGGATCTCAGGTGCGTGCCATCTCTATATATTGATATTTCGTTTCTCGTCTATGAGTAACATTACTCCGTATATAATTGTGATTAATTGTTCATCAGCATGAACCTTAATTTTTTCTACTATGGATATGTGGTGTGAAAATATTTGGTTAGGAGTATGATAAAGTTTTTAAACTCGACGAAGATATTGTCAGCTAGTTAGCTTATTACTATTAGAACTCAATTTTGTAGGTTGCAAATTACTGTCGTGATCGTATTCATTGGGCTTTGGTGGAGGAATTGAATGACTGTAAAGTGGTGGAAGGGAGCACGAGGGACACTAGGCAAGTGCAATGGGAGAAGATTTTCACCGATTGCTTTCTAAAAGTCGATGATGAAGTTGGGGGCAAATCTAATGAGTGCAGCCCTCAACGAGATATGGAAGAGGGTTGCATTGTCGAACCTCTTGCCCCAGAAACCGTTGGATCAACTGCTGTCGTTGCAGTTCTGTCATCATCCCATATTATTGTTGCCAATTGTGGAGATTCAAGGGCTGTACTCTATCGTGGTAAAGAAGCAATCCCATTATCAGTTGATCATAAAGTAAGCTTGCATCTTATTACTTTTGCTTCATTGCTCGTTCTTGAAGTCCATTGGCGACACATTCTCATTTTTCCTTCTAATTTACCTGTCAGCCAAGTCGAGAGGATGAATATGCTAGGATTGAGGCATCCGGAGGCAAGGTCATATCGTGGAATGGCCACCGTGTTTTTGGTGTTCTTGCAATGTCAAGGTCAATCGGTAGGTCTATTTTATTCCGCTCGTATCTTTTCCGGCATTTATCTGCAAAAAAGTTGTTTATCTTACTTGAATTCCTATCTTAAAATTATGGATTTATGATGCAATTTTTGGTTGTAAGAACGAGTCAAGATCCTTTGGTCCCCACAATCTGTGTTTGAAAACTTTTACATGTATATTTATTATTCAATAGTTTCTGAACATGGATTGAGATACCAATTGTGAACCAGAGGATATCGACTCTGAAAGACGTGATGTAGCACAAATATTTCCGTTCCCACCTCGAGGCTCGATTTCAATGTTGTTAAAGTTATACTAATTCATGACACGTCCTTCGTTTTCTTGAGCTCGTTTTTGTACGAACTAGGAAATTTTAGGCAACTATTGGTAGTTCACTAAAATATTTACTTCTCTCGAGATTTTCGATGTTTGAGTTGTCTCTCGCTCTTTCTCCTGCATTATTCATGTTGTTATGCAACTCAACCTTGACTTGCTCCTACTCGCTTCTCAGGCGATAGATACTTGAAGCCGTGGATCATACCCGAGCCGGAGGTAATGTTCGTCCCTCGGAGCAGAGAAGACGATTGCCTTGTTTTGGCCAGCGACGGGTTGTGGGATGTGATGTCGAACGAGGAAGTGTGTGAAGTGGCAAGGAAGCGCATTCTGATCTGGCACAAGAAGAACGGGACGGACCCGTTAGCAGATCGAGGACAAGGCGTTGACCCGGCCGCCCAATCCGCGGCGGAGTACCTCTGCAACCTCGCCCTGCAGTCAGGGAGCAAAGATAATATATCTGTAATTGTGATAGACTTGAAAGCTAAGAGGAAGATCAAGACCAAATCTTGATCGTCCATTTTACTGTTTCTTCTGTAGTTTTTACAGAGTAATATTTTCTCATTTTTACATAATCGGTCCATATGCTTTTTTTTTTCTTCATGGGCTTGAAAAGTGTGTATGAGAATGTTTTTTAGTATGTAATATAGAAAAAGGAGAGGAGATTACTTATTTAGAAATTTTGCAATCGTCGAGTGTTGCATGCGACGGTTTAACTTAACGAGAGTAATAGATGCTATATCAAGTGAAATATAACGAGAAAATGAGAGCATAATAGATGCTATATGAAAAATAAATAAATAAATAGATGCTATATGAGGTCAAATAAATTATGCGAAACATGAATTTTTCAGAATTATTAGTTGGTTGTTTTGTGGATAGCCATAAGACAAATCGACCTTTTTTTTTCCATCTCAGAATATCATTAATTTAGCCACTATTTTCTTAGTTGATGAAATTATGGTCAATTTGCGATTATCAAGCATATATTCATAGAATAAATATAAAAATATATTGTTCGTAGAATTTATGGAATCTATTGTTTGTGTTTGAAAAGAAATTATGGTCAATGTGCCTTTTTTCTCTTTTAATATTTTAGGCCATAATAATTGTAGCAATTGGTCATAAATTATTTAAATTCCGTAAAAAACGAGTCACATTCTGGTATTTGTAAAGAGCAAAAGCATATTTCAATATATTAAAGGACAAAAAAAAAAATACACAATTGTCTCCACCATAACGGAAAAGAACATTAACACAGACAGACTAAATCTTTTTGGCTATTCGCAACCGCTACTATTTATATCTCGATCTAAAATTGGGTAATATTTATACCTATAACCTTTCAGTCATGAGATCGCCTAAGAATCGGATACAAGCAAAGCAAAAACCAGTGGCTTATATCTCATGAAGGAAACAAGTCAAAATTGAGCACAAAAACTTGCATCATCAAAGAAAGAACCACTCAACAAGAACGGATAGTGTAGATCGTGATGAGAGATCTACTTTCGCCTTCTCCTCTTGATCATCTGGAATTCTAGTGGGACGGGGAGAGTAGCGACCACCATTAGATTTTCGCGCACAAACTTGCAGCCTAAGTACTCGTAGTGAGTTCTCAGAGTGAGAGGGTTCATTCGGAGATCCTTGGCGATGTCTGAAGGGTCAGAGCGAAAATCGTCAACAAAGAGGGAAAGCACCAGAACATAGCTTATCAGCAGATTCAGCTTGTCAACAGGAATCCGTTTATCCTTGGTAGAAGCAAACATGGTGGAAAACTTCTGGGATAAAATGCCGGGCAGTTTGTGATGCTTTGCAGATGACACACCATCCATAGAGTGTCGGTCCTTGAAACGGATGAGATGAGTGATGTATGATAATATGCCGGCTATCCTTCTACTACTGAACTCATCCTACAAATTTAAACGATAACAAAATAGCTCAGACTCAACGTAAGGAAATCCATGAGGAAATGTTATGATATATTATAAGCACAAAAAAGTGATTGTGATCATTCTCAATTAACTAAATAGAACCAGCAGTCGAACTCATGGTATGTTTGCCAACAGATAAAAAAAAGAGCAGAACCCTGGTGTTATTTTTATCAAATCTGATTCAAATAATTGGGATAGTCCTAAATTTTGAGTACGAAAAGATATTTCAAATTATTCAAGTTATTTTAAAGTAATAGAATGGTTCATAGCAAATATTTTTACACAAAAATAGAACAAATTGAATTCACAAGGAACTAATCACGAAACCAAATGCATTTATATAAGTATAGTGATACGACCTAATCTACTTGTGAGATTTTCTGCCAAAATTCACCAGTTCAATGGGAACCATGTTTGTGGCTTGATTTATTTGTGTTCAATAAACAGAGTTTTTTTATATAATAGACATTTCGTTCACGTTTATAGAGAATGCCAGCAGTTATTTAACAAATTTGTTGAAAGATTAAATGCAGCACCGCCAAACAATAATATTTAGGGACTTCAATAATCTTATGAACTCTCACCTTGGCATTTTGCAGTTTTTGAACTCGGTTGCACACAAAACATGGGTAAACATCGGGGGACAATTCTGATCCACCGTGCACAATCCCAAAAATGTCTTGAAGGTAATCCCACTCCCCGTTTAGAATTATCTTGTCGAGTGGATAGGCCATCTCTGCCTCACAAGCTTCAATATCATATGGTGGGATATTGCGCTCATTAGTAGTTGAAGCAATTCCATCAAGTGCCTCCATTTTCACCTTGACCCCCTTCAATTTATCTTCAATGCCTTTTAGCGCTTCTGGATCTTCTGTCTGACGCAGGGTTTCACGTTTCTCATCCTGAAATTAAAAAAGTACTACTGATTAGCAGTGAAACATAAATAGAAACAGTTACTTAATTAAGACTGGACTCCCTCTTTCACTATTCGTTTTCCAGTTGTCGTTTAATATCTTCAGGGGAAAGAATATTTAGAAACATAGTTCTCAAGTTATGTCGTCATTCAAAAGCTTTTCCCGATGAATTTGGAAAACAGAATGCTTATGAACTATAAAAATACAGAGGTTGATACAGATATATAAGTAGAAATGCACATAATCAAATTTCCACCCAGAAAACGACATACCTTTCTTATATTTTTCTTCGTTGAAAACAATTGCGTGGTCAACCTGCGTTTTTCAGCCATCACCTCAGCGGTATTATCCGCATCTGGTGTTTCATTTTCAGGCTGCTCCAGCCCAAGAAATTTTGGTTCCAACCTGAATATCTGCAGTATAAAATGCTTGAATGTATTGATTCCAGAAACAAATATTCGTAAACCACTCTCCAAAATCCACAGCTTAAGACAAAATCAATACCTAAAAAACTAACAATCTTCAATATGGAATCATAAATTACAATACAAAAGAGCAATCAAAATAGTGAAAAGTTCAATCTTTCACCGAAAATTCACAAGCTGAAAAACACCAAATTCAATAAAGAATCATATATCCCACTACAAACAGCAATCAAAATCGCGAAAAAAAAAATAATCTTTCGCCTAAAACCCAGAATCTGAAAAACACAAAATTGGAAATTCCAATAACAAAAGCAACCAAAACTGCATTAATTTCAATCTTTCACCTAAAACCCTAGCAACCACACACAAACATAATACCTTATTAGCAGCAATAGGAACCATCTTCAGAACTCCTGTCGCCTTATCCAACACCCCAAGAGCATAATTACAGAGCTGCGGCGCCCTCGCCTCGCCGGAATAGTTCGTCCCTACGAAATTGACGGCGGAACCCTCCACCCCCACCACCACCTCCATTCTAGGGTTTTTGGGATTCCTAGAATTCGGATTTTTATAAACCTTCACGCTAGAGCTAGCTCCGGATTTCGAGTCCGAATTCTTCAACGGGTCAAATCCGGACGGAAAATATCCGATTATTGGTGAGGTTTTCTTATCTGGGATTTCGCTAATAGCCTTGATATGCACGTTTAGGGTTTCCGATTGCTTCCCCATTTTCGCACTCTCCTCTTCTCCTTCCAATGATTGTTTCTTCTTTTCTTTTGATTTCCCCATGATTCGTGGTTGGTTGCAGAGGGAGAGAGAGTTTTTCAGGGCTTTTGTGCTAAACCCTAAAACGGAAAATGTTATTTTTAATTCGACCCCTTAACTTTATGGAAATATGAGTAAAGTCCTTTATGTCTGGAAATGCAATTTATCCTAGCCTTCCTAGGTACAATATGACCCAAATTTGGGTACAACCAAATAAAGTTGATTGTAATTAGGGATAATTAAAGAAATTAGGAGTAATTAAGAGGACTTTGAGGTAATTAAACTGAATTAGGTGTAATTAAGGTATATTTTAACATTATTAATTTATATAGATCATAATTAAACGCAATTAAATAGTATTAGACTAAAATTTGTTTGTAATATAGATGAATCCGGTTCCGCTCCCCTACCCACCGTGGGAACAAAATTAACGTGCTCACCGCTGATGTGGCAGTGCCATATAGGCGGGAGAGTCAACATATTTGACTATGATTTGTTTTACTATTTTTCATTCCTTATTTAACTCTTAATTAGTGTTTTTAAACTTACTGCCTTAATTACCATATAAACAATCCACTTTAAATTATTCATAATTACGTCTCCACCAATATTTTTTCTAGGCTGCATTTCTTTCCTAATTTTATTTCGAATCTTTACATTTAATTACTATTTTAATTATTTTTAATTTTATGTTGAGAGACAATGTCCTAAATTTTTCAATTGGTGTTTGTTGAACAAGAAATAATTATTTTGACATTGACAGTTATCTTTCTATCTAATATCGACCATTAATAAATATTAAAGGAGTGATTGTATTTGGGTGTGTTCATTTGATTTTCATTATGAAACAATTAGTGCCAGTCTGATGGGCATAATCTGTTTCACATAAATATAAATATATATATAAATATATATATATATAATATCAATAATATTTTTAATTTATTAAAATTTTAAGAATTTTAAGTTATAAACAAGATTAAGAAATTTGTTTGTTCGCATAAAAACTTAAAATATTTCAAACAAAATTAAAAAGAATATTGCAATTATGTTGGTAGAGACTAGAGACGTAAAAATAATAATTAAGAGTTAAATAAGGAATGAAAAATAGTAAAACAAATCATAGTCAAATATGTTGATTCTCCTACCTACATGGCATCGCCACATCAGCGGTGACCACATTAATTTGTGCCCAGTGTGGGTAGGGGAGCGAAACCGTCAATCCATATGCATCTTTAGGTCAAGAAAAAGTTAAAGAAGTCTCTCCAAATAGCGCAATATTATATTCAAGATCACGCATTGAGCATGTTACATAACAACACTTCTTGACAGTTATTACAGCACCTTAATTACTCTCTCTCTCTCTCTCTCTCTTTCTCTCTCTCTAGCAATGAGATGGATGAGGGAGCTTGCACTTATGAGGAAGTTGCATGGCAATTGGTTAGGGTATATTCCAAGCTAGGGATGGCAGCAGCTTGGAGTTAGTGTTAGTGTAGGAGAAAAGGCACCTGATCTTATCAGCATGAGAGAGGGCGGAGCAGCACTTCGCAGACGGCTTACACGCCATCAGATCCAGCCCTGACATATTGCATATAGTCTGCCCACATGCACGACATGTGTATATTTATTTCTATGTGCACTCTTGTTTTCATACAAGAGTATTTGCATTTTTTTTTGGGTGATTTACTGATTTCAGTGCTCTGTTTTTGTATAATTGATGTATTATTGGTTATGGTTATATATAGGCCTGCATTCATGGCCGCCCTATTAGACTTGTGAAATTATTTGAAAGGTGATAATTTTTCTTTTTAATATATATGTTGTTGGGTTGGTTAATTTTTTTTCCCCCTTCACAAGTACTATTTTGGTTCTTGTAGAATTTATCTTGAAAATTACTCTCTCACAAATTCAAGTTGACTGAAGTCTTCGTGATTAAATGAGTGGTTCTCATATCATTCAATGTATATATATGTAATTTGTAAAAATAATACGGAAATAAGAGATGAAAATAGGAAGCGAAAAGGAACTGAGTCTTCAATGAACACGTATGAGCAAATTTAATACATTTGTAGGAGGTCGTCTCATGAAATTTATGGAACACAAGACAAAATTGTTTCATAGACTCGGACTTTGGAGTTAGGACTATGGACTTAAATCCAACACGTGCTTGGTGGTTGTCTTGGATAATTAAATCTTTATTATTGACAAACAATTTGTAGTAAAAATAAATAAATAAATATTTTTTTTATATAAAATAAATCAATTTTGCTATAATTCAAGAGATGTACTAATTGATTGCATGTGAGATTTGTAGGTATAGGTCTCTATCTTTGTTGACTTCAAGTCTTCCACGGTAGGGTTATAACTTATATATATTGCAGATGGAGACTCTCCAACCATCAAACACCATACATACATACATACATACATACATACATACATCTAATCTAATCTGATCGAATTACGTATTATTAAGCCAAAGTTCGACCCGTTTATGCTAACATACCATGTACTTCCCTCCGTTCCCTGATAAATATCCTGACTTAGAAAAAAATCTTGTTCTAAAAAGAGTATTCCATTTTAGAATTCAAGAAGAAAATAGCATCAAACTTCATATTTTACCCATGTCATCAATGCAATTCTTTAGTTTTAAGTTCTCTTTGCAATGATTAGATATAATAGAGAGTAAATTTATCAATTATCAAATTTTGAATATGGATGACACTCATTAAGAGACAGACACAGACGGTTGAGGACTCTGATTAGGACACTTAAAACAGTACCAATCGTTTATTTACACAGAGTATCACATTTGTGTGTGTGAGGGAGAGAGAAATTTCAAGTGTAGATGTTACTACCCACTCATGTTCATGTAGAGAAAATTATAGGTCTACATAAACTTATTGACATTTATAATTACTTATTTTCAGTGCAAACATTTAAAATTCATGTCAAGCCTAAGGAATAATAAAAAATCCCATTATGAGAGAGAAGTATGATAATCCAACAAAATCTGGGGACTATTGCTGAAGCTAACAACAGATAAAAATGCTATACCAAGATAAATCCAGCAACCAGAAGCGTGCATTCACATCCACAGGTTAAAGCACTAAATGTAACACTTGAACAAGAGAGGAGGAGACTAATCGCACCGAGGCGGTACTCGGATTCTTGGGAGTCGAGTCGAGTTGGGTAGAGAGATCGGTATTTCCATCTCAAGGGCGAGGTCTCTTGTTGCTGCACGACGGACACTTGTACTGCTTGATTTGCTCGGCTTTGGCTGGAGTAATCTTGACACACTTTCCGTGAAACCACTTCTCACATATGTCGCAGCATATCCAGAACTCGTCCGATGCATAGTTATCCCCACAGGCACCGCACAATGTCTCTCCATGTTCGTCATCTTCTTCCTCATCCAGTTCCTCTTCCTCGTCTTTTGGCTGCGGCTTTGAAACTTTAACCTGAGAGTTGGATGGTTTTTGTTACAAAAAGAGCAAATTGATACTGTCAAGAGCACAGTCTAGAAATGTTGCTCATGCCAGCAGATAAGGAATGTATAAAATTCGATGCACAAAGGAAAAAACAATAGGAGCGATCAGGTTACGATGAATTTTCGATCGATTACTATTAAGTTTAAGTTAAAAAGGTTTTTTTTTGTTCTTTCCCTCTCTGGTGGGTGAGTGGGGGAGAAAGGGGGAAAAAGAAGAGAAGTAGAAAACTGGGAATCGTAGACAGTACCGGCTTAGAATTTGACTTGGATTTGCTGCTGCTGTTTGAGACTGGAGATTTCTCTTTCTGTAGTTTCTTGGCTGCCCCCGTCACAACTTCAAATACAGTAGGAAGTTCATTGATCATGCTGAATAGCCGCTTCCTGCACAAACGACACAAGCATTATATAAGAATAAGCTCTTATGGAAGCTTAAGCAAGCTATATGAAAAAAACTACAGAACATCAAACAGAACAGACGAATGATATACCAGCTGCACTGTTGCTTTCTATAAAGATTATGTGCTAATTCCTAAACATAACCAAAAGCAAAGCCAGAAAATGCAAAGGGGAATCAGTTACTCCCAGCGATCAAAGTTTTGCATAAACTGACTCGTAATGATCATGTAAAGGCACTTCATTAAGCAAGAGCAAGACATTACAAGCCAATACGAACTTGGAAAGATCACACCATCATTGCCGTTTGTCTTAAGATTAGGTGTTGCTAAGCACTGGTTAACAGTGTTAAGCAAGAAATGAATGAAAAAGGAGCATTAGGCATACCTGTCAGCTTTATCAATACTAAATCTAGCACCAAAATAGAAGGAAACCGAAAGCAGCCAAGAATCGCTGTGGACAGCAATTAGAGCTAGCCAGTCCTTTTCTTGCATCCCATCTCTAGCAAAGTTGATGCCTAGTGCAGGCTCGGGGAGTTCTGGAGGCACTTCTTCAACAGGCAAATTGACCTCCCATTCCCCATGAGGATGTCCGTATAGGCATAAATTCTCCCTCTCTGTAACGCAAACCACGGCCAAAATTAATACCCAGCAGTAGGCGCGTACCAGGGAAAAACAAAAATAAAATAAGAGACCAGTAAAAGAACATTCTAAGATGGGCTTATTTGGCATTTGAATGTCTCCTATAAACAGAAACAACCTAAAGTTTGGCATGTAACAAGCAAACATTTGTTAAAAAAATTAAAAGAGACATTTCAAGAGGCCCATACAGTAATCCATGAAATACAAATACTTTCACTGAGGAAACATTTTATCTGATTGCTCAACAAGGTAGACTCGTAATAAATATTAACTTCCAATTGTGCTCAAGGAATCAGAGATATACAGAAGAAGTACAAAAGTCGTAGTCAAATAGAAGCAAATCCTGAGAAAAAGAATCGTGAGACACTAAAGCAATTTCTTAACATGATGCAGTATACTACCATATCATACCAAAATCCAGAAGAATCGAACAAGACATTTTAGAAAGTCATTTTTTATTCAATCCAGCAATAGGGTACTGAGGGGCAACACGAGGAATTTCTGGAACAAAGTAATCAAGTACATAAACCAGTACAAGACTTGTGTCTAGCCAAGGTTGGTGCCACTAATTTACATAAGGTTCATGTAGAAAATAACCGTCTTGCTCGACTAATGGCATACAAACACAATCGCATTACATCAAACACATTAGATAACAGATCGAAGCGATTCTAACAAAGTTTTCTATCCCATACATCGAACAAATTGCAAATAGAAACTCCAAAAAGTATACGGCAGCATATCTTCCTTAGCATAAAATTTTTTCAAAAAATTGACCTGCGATTGTAGCCATGATGACATAGAAACTTCCAAATGCTAATAATGACTTTCGATCTCAACCGATTATAAGCACAACAAGCCACTGAAAACTAACATCCTAGCCACACAAGCAATTCCCAAATTTCCGTAAGACCATAAACACAAGATCACATTAATGCTAGGTATCTACAAAGTTAAAAAAAAAAATATATATATATATATATATATAATAATAATAATAATAATAATAATAATAATAATAATAATAAAAACAGAATTTTAAACTAAAAAAATCTAGGAAACAAGAGAACCGGAGAAGCACTAAAAATTCAAGAAGAAATATCGAAACTACCAGGATCACACTGCTGATAAAATTCTTCAACATCTGCAAACAACGAGACAACCCACATTAGCAAACAGGGCAAAATCAAAACCCAGAAATCAGAAAGCCAAATTCGTACGAAAAAAAAAATTAAACAAATTTTAATCGCAGACCTGTAGTAAGGGCTTTAATAAGTGCCGCTCTTCGACCCTTAAAATCCTTGAAAACTTCCTCAACAGATCGAGGATACAACCTCGCCGCCATTTATCACCTTTTTAGTTTAAGTGAGCTCAAATTATCGGAGAGAAACTCCGACAATGGTAGTTGATAAAATCTACCGGATCGAAAATTGGAAGCTCTAATTTTACGTAGAGAGGGAGGAGAGATCTTTTTTGTTTTCTTGAGTTCCAATTCACGAGGAGAAATTCAAGATGATTGCAGTTGCAGGTTTCAGTCTACTGGATCGAAAATTCGAAGCTTCAATTTTTTAGAGAGAGAGAGAGAGACGGACTTGAATCTAACGAAGAGGATGGGTTTAACTATATTTGAGGATTGGCTGATGTGTCCGACAAACCCCGATTATATTATTTATTTTTTTTTTAGTATATTTTCATTTTGTAAATTTCGAGAAATAATTATTATATTCCCTTTTCAGTTGATTTATTTATATCACATTTTAATTGACTTACCTAGGGCTGTCTAAACGGGTCGGGTAGGGTACTCTACCCGAAAATGTCGGGTACCCGATCCCGATTTTTATAAATTTATAATACCCGATTCCGATTCTATATTAAAAATTGGGTATCCAAATACCCGAAGCGGGTATCCCAATCGGGTATTAGGGTACCCGAATTACCCGATATTATTTAATTTGTATTTTATATTATGCCTAAAATAAATTATTCAATATTATTCAATTTATGTCTTACACTATATATACACAATGTGTATAGGCTAATATATATAGAAATAGAATACAACAACATGATATATTCACATTATATCAAATCTAAATTATAAACTATTAAACTCGTAGCAATGACCATAACAATTTGTAACCAAAAGAAACAAAAAATGTATAACAATTTAAAATTAAAAAATATCACTAACATCATTAATCTATAAACTAAAACCATAAACAACCTAACCAAACGAAACAAAATATGTATAGCAATTTAATATAAAGTAATATAATGTAGCATCAAATATATCTCATAAATTTGTTTGTATCCTAATTCCTAAAATAATATAGTATAAAGTAATATAATATAATATAATATAAATTAAAAATTCGGGTATACTCGGGTACCCGAATCGGGTGTCGGGTATACCCGATACCCGAAATTTCTAAAAATCTCAACCCGCATCCCGACCCGTTTACCCGAATATGCGGGTATCGGGTATCCAATACCCGTCGGGTATCGGGTCGGTACAATACTATCCGATTGTCCGCCACCCATTTAGACAGCCCTAGACTTACCTTTACTAATTACTTCTATATTGAGACTATTTTGAACGTTTTGACCTCGATTTTTTAACAATAATACTTTTTGGACATATATGTCCGGACATAAAAGGGTATATTAATAATTTTAACTTAAGATTTATCTAATAAAATCATTTTAATCAACCATTTTATCTAATATTTTCATAAATACCTTTTATCATCAATCATTTTACATTATTGCCGCTTCGTTTTCTACTCAAAAGTATGCAACTTTTTACCTTATTTCACGATTAATCTTTTTTAATATTATTAATTTATTACCACTGACAAAATTCTCTAATATGCATCTACCCAATTTTCTTTTTCATATTACTTATTATTATTATTATTATTATTATTATTATTATTATTATTATTTTCTTTTTCATATTTTCTTTTAATTACAAAATTTATGTCCGGACATTTATGTCCGAATAGCATAACTAATTTTTTAATACTACATTTATTGCATGATTAAATAGAAATTTAGTTTTGTTACGAAGCTTTAGAAAACCTTATTTTTCGAGCATATACGAAAACTACAGCTCGAAAAATAATATTTTACTTAAATTTAGTCTTGCATGTATGCTTCTAAATTACTTTTAGAATATTTTTGAAGTTTTAACCCATGGTAAAAAAACCTCTAAATCAAGATTTAAAGCAAAGAATCTTTTATAGATATGAAGCAACACTCCATGGTAAAAGAAGTTTAGCCTAGAAAAAATTATGATATTAAATTAAATATTAAACAAAAAGAATAATTACCGTGAAATACACAAATTTTGAATCATTTTCTGAATTCTCATTTGACTTTTGATGGTCATCAAATACATATTTTACTTTTTTGAAATTATAAGAACATATATTCATATTTTCTACCAATTAAGAATCTTATCATTCATATTTTTAACCAATTAAGAATTAAGAAATCAAACGAATCTTATAATTCATATTTTCAGCAAATTACGAATTGAGGGTATTAGTATGAAGGAATGAAATTAAGCAGAAATGGAACAGAGTTGAGAAAAGAAACGATGGTAGAAATTGAATGACTAAACTCATGCAGGTTGGAATAAATTGATATTCCCACTCCTTTAGGAATGAGCCATTTCCTCGCCCTTTCCATAGTACCAATCACCTTCTAAGAGATGTCCATACAAATATCTTGTATTGTCCGTGTAAATGTACATGTATATTTGATCTTGCACCATATTTATTTCAATTGATCAGTGATACCTAGCAAGTGTGGGTTAATAAAGATAAAAGAACAATGTTTTGCTCTCAATAAAAAAAATTACTTATCCATTTTCTTTGAAATTTCCAAACGCGAAAGAGACAGATTGGAATTAATTGTGAACAAAAAAAAAATTCATTTCATTAACAAATAATTATTTGAGAAAATGACCAAAAACTACTCCAAGTGAGCCCAATATGTCATGGCTCCCAGACACAACACAACACGACATGAAAGTACGTGCTACACGAGCACGTTAACACGCACAAGAAACTGAACAAAGATATTTTTCTGCTACTCAATAGCAAACATAAAGGCAAAACCAAATAAAAACTGGGGGAGGGGTAAATGAAGAGATGGAGAGTGTTATATTTACAAACAACAATTAAAAAAAACTTGATAATCACAATAGTTCAACAAAGGAAGACTAAAATCACAACAGAATGAAGAGGAAAAGGGATGGAAAAATAAAAATAAGAAAAAGGAAAAGAGAGGGAAAAAAAAGAACAAGAGAAGAAAAGGTGTAGTACTCCATGATAGAACATTAAGATTCTCAGTATGAATAATGTACTGACTTGTAAATTTATGTTAACATATCCTAAGAGCACAGATCTCCAGAGCTGAGCAACGTTTCTTCAGCTGCTGGGCCTTATCGGAAAAATCATGTCGGAGTGGTCTGTCATTGCAAGTTTAGACATTCACCGAACAAAATCAGAACCGCGGGATGTGGTCAGCTACCATTGATCAATATTCCCTCCCCTTGTAAGGCATTTCCTGCACAAATAATTTAAAGGAACAAAAAGAGCAACCTAAAAGTCAGGCACCGGCTTACAATTGACTTTGAAAAACGAAAAGGAATGAACAACACACTTCCACAACGATACCACACACACACACACACACACACAAGGTTTCACAGGATGGAGATGGTTGAAATATATTGTTGATAGTTGCTTTGATTAGAAAAATCTAATGGTACACCAACTTAGTCCAAGATGATACTTGCAATTTGGACAAGTGGAATGCAGAGAGTATGCTATAAAAGTGAAATGAGTCCAACAGCCTCGACAAACAACCATTTCCTTTTTTTTCTTACTGCTGCAAAATTCCAGTAATATGATGTGAAATACAATATTTTTACTAGGGGCAACACCTAGGGATGGCAATGGGTCGGGTTTTTACGGGTACCCGGCTCTACCAAACCCTAATGGGACGGGTTTGGGAATTATTAAATGGATTTGGGACGGGTTTGGGTAGAAACATTCAAACCCGTGACGGGTTTGGGTCGGGTTTGGGAAATTACCTACGGGTACCCGCTACCCAAACCCATTTATATATGTGTAAGATGACAAAATATTATATATATAATTTATAATATAATTATATATATTAGTATAAATATTAATAATTTTAGGATTTTATATTATTCTTTTTAACCCGCATACAAAGAATTAATAATTTTAGTATTAAATATTTATTATATATATAATTTATATTAGTATAAATATTAGGATTTTATATTATTCTTTTAACTCACATATAATTTAATTTAATAAAATTTTCTATTTATACTTATGTTAAAATTATGTTTATAATATTTTATTATTTCTACTATTTAATATCGATGTTCATGTTCTAGTACAATCGGGTTTTTAGCGGGTTTTTAATGGGTATTACCCAACGGGTTTGGATCGGGTACGGGTTTTAAAATAATTTTTTAATCGGGTTTGGGACGGGTATGGGTTGAGAAAATTTTAATGGGTTTGTTGGGAAATGGCTAATGGGTGGGTACCCGACCCATTGACATTCCTAGCAACACCACACAGATAAAAGAGCAATGGAAGAACAGAAAAAAGATGTAAGAATCTTACTGTTGGATAAGTTGGCATGTACAAGACTGGCCGATGTTGTCCAATCATCATCTGTTGCCCATACTGCATTAGATTCAAGTTAGACTTCCACAGTACCAAAAAAGAATGCAGATTATTATAGGCAGTCACCGGGACAGCAGAAACATAACAAACCTGAGGTCCGTTTGGGTGATAGTATGGCTGTGGCACGTGTTGGGCCTGTGGATTGAATATAACAGGCTGGTGCGTAGCAAAAGAAGGTCCAATCTGCAAAAGCACAGACACCATAAAAATAAACCCAGCATTAGAGAAATCAAAAAAATAATCATTTTAGCAATATTAATCATGGAGTACGAGCAAGGTAATTGATGTATTAAGCTGTCTTCCTTGTTTTTTTAGTTAATTGCTATCTAAGCAAAGAAGCAAAATGGTATAAATGCATTTGTCACAACTCCACTAGCATGCTTTCCTTTTCTCTATTTCTGTACTATTCCTTTGTATGGCGGATTTCTAAGGAGAATTGCAACTGTATATGATGAAAACTAACCAGCAATAGAAATTTTGTACTCACCCCAATATTAACAGGCATCCCATGCATCTGAGCCATAGGTGCCACATTAGCTGGATAGTAGAAGGGACCATCAGCAACTGGAGAAGAAGGCCGTATAGATGTCTGAGATGGGATGAAACTCTTTGCATTTGGGTTCAACTTAAATTCCTACCAAAAAAAAGTGGACCGAGAAGAGAATTAGCATATTTGCAAAACACAACTATCTATGGAAGTCACTAAATTTAACGAAAGGAGATCTCCACTGTCATTCATCCCACCTTAGCATATGGATTCAGAGATGACTTCTCTGAGGACAATGAACCAACAGATGAACTAGATGACAATCCTCGGCTGGCAGAAGTTGAAGCAGGACCTCCACGATCAGAAGTAGATGATGCAGAACTATTGGGCCGGGCATGAGAATTTGCTGCCCCTTGAGTTTTGGAAGGTACGGCACCCTCTGATAGCTCATTAGCAGAGCTCACCTTTGCCTCTCCTTTGGATGATACATGTGATGGATCCAAAGCTGTAGCATTTGGAGACACGGCAGCCTTATCAGAGCTATTTTTCTTTAATCATAGCAATGAATTTGAGTCTGCCAACATAACTATTGAAGTTGAAGCTGAATGTAACCTATGAGATTACTACAGCATAACAAAGGAAAATAGATTCTATAGTGCCATAAATCAAGGGGAGAAAATACTGAGGGAAAAATAAAACCACATTTCAATAATCTAGAGGAACTCTAAAGGATCTTATCCTGTTCGATTCCACTAATCCATGATGATCAACTAGATCAGTGTAGCATGTGGGCATGGTAAGGATTTTTCTTCATTAGAAATTTAGAACACAAGGATAGTGCTATGTGAAACGTGTATTAAGACAAGGTAACACTCTCAGAACAAGCCCAAAAAAAGGACAGACAAAACAGAACAATCTTCCCAACCAAGGAAAAGAAAAGAAAACAGAACATTACTTTATTGGCCCCTTACTTTCAAACAAGTAGAGAGAACTGAGTAAAAGATAACCTTCAGAAAATTATCTTGATAAACAACAAAATAAGACAGAACAAATATAATTATTAGTAAGACAATTTACTCACTCTCAGCCTTTGATGCTCCACCCTGATCAACCAACTGCATGAAACAGAACTGGTAGTAAGTAAATACTCACTCTCAACAGTCATGAATAGGAGACAACTACAGAGAGTAAATAAGCACTAACCACTCGCTTATCTTTATCCTCCTGAGAACTACTACTTTCAGCATGTCCAGTGAACTGGTTGTCAAGAACCCTGAATGAAAAATAATCCTACTTATCCACTTAGAAGGATTCTTGTATGCAATAGGTAACTTATCATGTCAGAGTCAATAACAGAGTCTATATGAATCAGTTTATGCAATAAGCTCAACCTGATTATACAATTACACCACAACACATGAGTATCAAAAGTAAGAAAAAAACCTGCTTGTATAAATCACCGAGGATTCTTTAGGAAGCTGTTCAGTCAATTTCTGTCGGCCATGATCCTTGGAACCTGAAGGGTAAATATCCCTGCTAGCGGGCACAGAAGATTGCACTTCTCCCTACAGCCACAACAGGAAATAGTGACTGAAACATGTACTTTTCAGTTTAAATAAGCCATTAACAAATTCATAAGATCCACTGATGCAAGCAAAAGACAAAAGACGCAATATAGCTAAATTAATTTTTTTTTTTAAAACAGACGAGAGAGCAAGAGGAAAGACAACTGGAAGAAAGCCTGAACTATACTAAAAAAATCACATAATAAAATACCTTACCACAAGTTATAACTGTTTTTTTAGGACACAGATTCCTTTTAATGCACACACTTAACGAACCAAACCACTATAGTCCAAGAAATGCAAAAAATAGTCGGTGGATAATTTTGAAACGAACCAGTTGTCACTTCTTTTTCACCCAGCAAACATTCCGAAGAACTGAGAAAAGAAGCAACGCAAGGTTCTGGAAGTAACACAAAACATCCAAACAAATAAAATTTTCTAACTAGTTGGCATGAAAATGTAGAAAAACTATTTCCTAATAGGAAAAGCGATTACCAATGATGAAGTTTTTGATGGCCTTTGAGTCCCATCACTAGTTTTCCCAGGAAACATGTCCATCGGAGGTTTGCCAATAACAGGTCTCAAGGTATCACCAAATGTGTCATCATTTCGAGAATCATCTAATATGTCCTCAATCTCATCATATCCACTGTCATCGACTGGCCGGTAGACTGAGGAGAATCGTGTTTCTTCATCAATTTCCACATTTCCGCCGGCAAGTTGAATACCTCTTTCCTATTGAAATGATAATGATTTAGGATGAAGGAAACAGAAAACCAACTAAGAAAACAGAAAACAAAAAAATCGGCAATCAAAGCTTAAGCTAACCTCTGCTAAATGAAGATCAAGGGTATCCTCACCCTCAATCTCTCTAGCTATCCGCATAGCTTCTTTTTCCAATTCTCTCATTTGAGGACCTTTCTCAAGCTTTGTCGTGTAAAGTTCCTCATTGAAGGTGCTCTTCACTCCAAATAAAGTTGCATTTGCCTCAAATTGATCCCAGCCCCTGATAGGCAAAGAAAGGTATTGAAACATCAAAACAGCAGCAAATTTCATAGATGTAAGTACTAACTCGAGGATCTTTGTAATTGAAAAATGATTCTTCCAAACAGTTAGAGAGTGTTAGATATTCTTGTGCCAACTAATTCATAGCTTACTCTGAGAAACTATGTGAAGACAAAATCATATGCGACTTTAGAAAAGCAAAGGGAAATGAATTTTACAAGCACTATCATAACTAGTCATATATGCTAACTACATCAAAATTTCTGAGAAGAAATGTGATTCTCCAACCTTTTCCAAGGGCTGTCAAATATGTTCTCAAGATCAGGGCAACATGGATCACTTTCATCAGGGATCCAGCGCTCCAATTCTCTCCCCACCTCAACATGCTGGGACTGTGATATGCAGGAATCTGTTAATAGCTCTTGCTGCCTTTCATACTGCAGCTCATTTGATAGCCCATCCCTTGTTACAGGCACTCCCTGTTCCAGTTCAATAGAACAGCCACTTAATCAAAATAATTTTGAAGTTACACTTCTCAATCCAATCAACAGATGCTGCTAAAAACCATGTCATGCAATAGCATTTTCATGTTGGTGGTGTAAAAAAGAAAATCGGCATCAATATTATACGCAAATCGCAATGATAAATCTATGACAGGGAACATTATCATACCTTTGCTATCACTTGTATGAGATCATTAGCTGGTATAATCAGTGTCCTAGAAGAAGGTTTGTCAAGAGAATCTGAAATATTTTTCTGTCCTTGAGAACCATCTTTAATCAAGTGAGCCATCTTCAGAACAATTCCTGCACCAGAAGAGGGCATCTAGTTATTAGAAAGTGCATTCTAAAGACTATGCACAGTTCAAAATAAAGGTTCATTAAGTAAAAGTATTTTCTACACACACATTTTTTTAACATACCAAAATCCTCTGCATTTGTTGCATGAAATATTCCAGAAAACACGGATCCATCCATCACCTGGACTTCCACTTGATGTCCAATGAGGCATGCAGTTAAATATATAAGTCGATCACGTGAAGGTGATTCAAGTACCCCTCCTTTACCTAAAATCAAATAAGTTAGTATATCATAGTAAAAATATATATTTTTGGACATCAAAAGGATAGAACGACTACCAAAATTAGTCCTGCTATAATTTGCTTTCCCGGTCTGAAACTTACTGTCAGACCTAGCTGCAGGATCTTTTTCAACTTTTCGGCGACCATATCCATTAGAAGAAGATCTGGGCTGCACAACTTGCTGCATATTCATCTTTAAAGATGAGCTCAAGAATAGGCAGATGACTCAATCCCTGGTTCAGAAAATAACTGAAAAGGTAAAAAGTTGTACAAATAGAAAGTCTTTGACAAGGAACAAGTTAAAAGGAGAATAAAATAAAACTGAGTGCATGAGGTCAGCCCACAATTTCCTATAAGGCAAACTTCTCATGGAGATGCGAAAGATGACAAAAAATTTTAGCAACTGAATCTAGCTAAATTTCAGATGCCCAGAGGCAGAGAGCATATACCACATTCATTTCCTCTAGAGCAGCTACACTACAAAAACACTTTTTGGTATCTATATCCATCAGCTATGTTTAAAAAAATGAAACAAAGATTATGTGGTTATCGATCTACTATAGGTTCCAAGCAAGGGAAGCCTGTGCACTCCTATAGGCTATAGGGTCTCAGAAGTACGAGTTCAGAAAAAGGTCTCAAATATAATCGAATCTAGCCCGTGGAATAAAGATGATACTCAGTCTTTTCAAATACTTGGAGAAATGAGAATGACTACATGTCAATTAAAGATAGAAATCTTATACATACTGCACAAGATCGACAAATCAGCAATCACTAAGAAAATACACCCAAACTAGGATATCAATCAGAACTCACCTCAAGTGTTTCCTCAAACAGATTTGATAGGGGATACAAATTCCTATTTACTTGCTGCTGATATAGTATATCATAATTTAAAGGGGAAGCATTTTTCATCATACAAAAAGCTCTACCTCAATATTTATAAAATTATTGTACTACCCAATTTTAGGGAAGGACATACCCTACAGTGACGTACAAAAATTTCTGATAGAAGATCCAATTAATAACATTGTCAGCAAAAAGATAAACAGCGTCCGAGTAAGGAGAAAAGAAGTGAGCATGCGATGGCAACAAGCATGTGCTTCTTGGGACTGATTCGCCTTACTTGTACCCTAATTTAGCCTAATGCTTCTACACAATGCAATCCTTAAACTATTGTTCATGACCCATAATTTCTAGGAACTCACATCATTTAGGAAATTTAAGAGTGTTGAACATAAGCACCCAACAAGGCATTCAAATTGAAACTGAAGAGACAAATAAAAACTAATTTTATAGAACCAAAATTGAGCTCATGAATTACACAAATGCCAAGGTCCGGAAACTTTTTGTCATAAAAAAAGTCTAGAAAGAGAAAGACAACAATATCCATGTACTGCAATTGTCATAAACATAACGGATCGCATAGACGGTATCATATATGATATATCCATGTAACCTGAATCATAAAACTTCTACACTAATACCATTTATGTGGTAACCACAAGAAAGTCGAAAAACAATCTAAAATTGATTTTGGGATGCCCGTTTCCCCAGAGAGTACAATAAATCTAACTACTAACCAATCAGTTGGACATTCCTAAAGTCCGTTCTAGCATGACATACGCATAAAAACACGCAATCACAGAATATTCGATCAAAATTTACAAGAGCTTTAACTGTTCGAGGAGACCCCAGATCATCCAAAAAAAATCCCTCTAGAAAGACATGCACCAAACGATTAATGATGAGTAAGCACCAATCTGCTGCACCACGAACTTGAATTAAGTTACTTCAACTCGCTAACAACAATCAAATCAGAAGAAAGCCAGTAGATAAACAGCTTCTGGAGCTCCGAAAGCCAATGATAAAAACGAGCAAAAGTCATGAACAAAGCACACGAGCTACCCAAGTTCAGCACTTGGAACAAACACACACAAAATACATTACAAATTCACCGCAATTATACTCACTTACGCCACTTAATCAAGGTTCGACAACAAAAAAGGCAACAATCAACTAAGCAAAACTTCCAAAACAGGAAAAGGGGCCAAAAGTGCAAAAGCCCTAGAAAATCCTACTCGAAAAGCCTATGATCCGAACAATTAAATCAATGCATAAAACCTGCAATACTGCATGCAGGTGGCCAGGAAAGATGCTCACCGGGAAGAGATAGAGAGGGAGAGAGAAGATGCGATCTGGGTCTAGATCGGTGAAGGCACGGCGTCGTTTCCGAGTTGAGAATTGGGGATTACTTCGCCGGATCCGAATCAGATATGAAGAGCTAAATTCAAAATAATGATCGCAAATTATGTTTGTGCGGGTTTTTATTTGAAGCTTATTGACCCGACCCGATTATATTGGCTTTGTTATTAGGGCTGGCAATTTTCGACACGACACGATAATCCGACACGAACCGACACGAAATTAATGGGTTTGGGTTAAGCCTTATTGGGTTCGGGTCCTTATCGGGTTGACCCGATAAGGACCTGAAATTTCGGGTCGTGTTCGGGTCGTCCGGCATTCGATAAGCGAATTATATTTTTTAATATTATATTTATTTAATTCAAATCGCTTTTAAATTCGATGACATATTTATTTTTCCTTCCAAGTCATCAAAAGATATTAAATTTTTGAATATTTATTTATTTTTCACTATTAAGTTTTATTTTAAAATATTTTTTCTTTTATTAAATCTTATTTTAAAATATTTTTTCTCTTATTAAATTATTTAAATTGACGTAAATAAAAAAATTCATAACAATACGTATTCTCAATTATAATTCTCGGATTTGATATATATATATATACGTAGGATAATTCCCTGAAATTTGCACAACCAATATGTGACGAGATGATCAGACGTACACAACAATTAACATCGTATATAATGAAATCTTTGACAAATTGCAAGGTAAAAATAAAAATAAAAAAAATAGTTTGAATTCTATTGATTTCTTACAACTAAAGAAAGTGAAATAAAATCAAAGAAACACTCGTTTTGATAAATTATCGAAATATTATCACTTTGAAATAATATTAAATTATTTTTAATGTTCATGCTTATATATTGCAAAATAATAATAAAAATAAAAATATTTGTTAAAGAAAGTACAATAAAATTGAAGAAACAACCTTATTGATGTAATTTATTATAATTTCATCACTTTTGTAAGATTTCTTATAGTGAATTGTTGAAATAATATTACTCTCTTCTGTATAATATTGTATTAATTTTATGGTTACATAATTATAATTACAACATAATAATCGACGGGATACACACTAGTTTGAATATATTTGACATAAATAAAACTAGATTTTTTTGGGTTGGTGATTTATTTTTATTTTTATATTTATTTTGCTTCTCCTTGCGATTAACACTGTAATTTCCTTCGTCACCTGAAAAAATTAATAAAACTATCATAATAAGAGTTTGAAATAATTGGTTAGAATTTTACGTATCCAAGTCTGAGTAGTGAGTAGGACTGTTGTTAGTTGGCAAAGTCGAGCCGGGGTGGGATATCAACCTTGTTGCTCGACCCGTTCCAATTCCTAAATTACCTCAAGTCCGATAGACTCGAATAACCCTATCATTTTTACACTATAAATGTTCTTACTTCTTTTCAATCTAGGCTTGCATCTTTTCCTTCACCCCGACCATTTAGCCAGCTCTAATTGTGGTTACGACTAAACGAGTACAATGTACATTAGGTTTGGCATTAATCCTACTATTCGATGTGAATAGATGTGACTCGTATTTGATGACAATTATAAATTTATACATGATGTTTATACACAATTTCTGCAATTCAAATCAAGTATCGCATAAACAGCGTCAATCAAGCAAGAATGGAGATCAACCATCTCTCTTAAACTTACAGATCCAACTTAATCTTATCGCACCACTCGAATACATCCGAATACACACGATCGCCTCCGAGCCCGTCTCCGGAGGCGCCGGCAGCAACCCTCATGATGTCCTCAATCAAGGCAAAGTTCCCCATGATATCGACATGGGCGCCGCTCTGTGTCCCCCGGCCCTCGAGAAAGTTGGCCGGAGGGGCGTGTTCGTACTCCCTGACGAAGTTCTTGATCCCCGACGGATTAAACCTCGTCATCCCACGCCAACCCTTTGCACTCATGAAGCCTGCGCTCAGCACAGGCACGGTCTCATCCCCGTCCACGGTGAAAACACCGTCTTTCAAGCACATATCTTCTTCTTCTTCGCTTGCGGATGTGTCGATTCGGAAGGGAATGTGGCATTCCGCCGAAGGAGCCTCCCTGTAAACGTAGGCTCGTTCAGTCGGAACGCCAACTCCGTACATGGAGAAGATCTCCATTTCTGGAGCATTTGGCAGCCTGCAAAAAAACAGCATTTTAGAACAAGTTTACCTCAATTGTCTCAAAACAAATCCGACCATCATACATCCTTACTTCGTCTCCAAAGGATTCGACCAGTACTTGTAATGCAGATACTTCGGATCATCGAGATCGTCAGCTATTCCGTACGAGAAGTGAGCGCTGCCACGAGCCATCATTTTTGGCGCGATGAAACTGAAGAGATCCACCAAATCTCCAGCAGTATAAGCCTTGTATTCACTAACAGCTTTGATGCCTCCAAATCCCATGTCATGGTACTCTGTCCACACGTCAAGACACGTGCTGTTTGCGACGTTTTTCCCCTTGACAGCGTCCTGCACGGAGAAACAAGATGTTCGTAATCTTGGCAACACGAGTTTTTTCTGCAGAATGCGCCCAGAAAGTATGACCACACAAAAGAAATATATGTAGGAATCACTCAGCTTTATCAGATGAATTTTCCATTATTCGATTGTCATTAGCTTATTCAAACAATGTCTAGTCGGAAGTTTATTTCACGAGACTATTTCCGACTAGACTAGAGACGATTTCACAAGTCAAAATTTTATTTCATCAGTAACAAGATCACCTAGAGTAGCACTCCATTTTTTGCTGTCATTGCTACATTTTCAACATGATTGATTATAGTGATTCCCAGAACTCAAAATACATAAACAACGATGTCAAACAACGCAAAGGCGTGGATTTTGTCGAGCAATTATCAAGGGAAGATCAGAAATGTTACCCGAAAATCAACTCTGTCAATCTCAGACGAATCTGCCTCAGCAATGTCTTTTCCAAATGATATGATTCTTCCATAATGCAGGCGTTGCGGTTTTGGTTTTGGCTTTGGTTCTGTACTTCCATCTTCAGCAAGTATTTGCTCGTCACTTGCATTTCGCCTTCTTCTGCTAGGGACGTAGCCATCTTCAGGTGAGCAGTCAAGATCGCCCCAAATGGTGTCTCCACCTTTAGGTAACATCGACATGGTTGAGTCCCAAGTCCTGGTCATCCTCATTAGATGCTGTAGAGTTTGAATATGAAACAAATCGTGATCCAAAACACCTGGTGCTATAGCCCTAGCATACAATAGCTTCATTCTCAATATTTTCAATCTACAAACAAAAAATTCAAGAACTTTACGTTTAATTATCAAAACACGTATGAACATACCTAGCAACAGCAATGTCCTTTGCTTCGGAAGAGAAAAGGCCAGAAACGGCTTTTGGAACGCCTAAAAATGGTCCGGCTATGTTCATCACGGCCTTGATATGCTTAGCACACCAATCCGGCCCACCCCCTCCCCCCATCGGAGCAGGAGCCTCAACCCATTTCATAAAGTGTAAAAAGTACAGCACTCCCATTGAATGAGGAATGATCACAGCTTTGTTGCCACCATTGGTAGAAACCATCAATTCTATGTTACTCTTTATTCTACTAAGTGTCTGGTCTCGTACCTGAAATATGCAGCTCGTGCTAAAAATGAAGGTCGTGTAGCAACAGTTGGGAGGTGAAGAAGGTGGGAAGCACGTACCTCTGTGTTCTGAAACGAAAGTCTCCAATCATACGAAGCCATGTACATAGTTTTCTCCTCGTATCCAATCTGAGCAAGATTTGCAATCAGAACTGCCCACACAAAGTATCCCGGTAAAAAGTAATCTGCAGCTACAAGGCCAGTTACCGGTCTGACCCTTATACCAGGTGGATCCAGACCAGTTTCATTTTCCAACGACATGTGCTCCACCCAACACAAAGGTCTGCAGACGAGAACCACGTTCCAAATTATGCCATCAATATATGTGTCCTGATCTTGCACAAGTGAAATGAATGGAAATTGCAGAAGTCGTTTTAAGGAAACAACATTACATTTTCAGAGATATGGCATTGTAAGAACTAAGAACACATCAAGATCCGACTATTTTAGCAGCTCAGTTACAGGAACTTACTTATGTTCAAGATGTCAGCGTAAAAGAAGTTCCAAAATAATACTCCCTCCGTCCCAATAGCAAGATCTCACTTGCTTTGGGCACGGTTATTAAGAAACAAGAGTAAAAGGAGAAAAAGTGGGAAAAAAGTGGTAGGTCCTACAGCTTTTGAAGAGTTAATTATTTCCATTTTTGGAATGAGACCTTGCTATTGGGACAGACAAAAAAAGGAAAGCGAGACCTTGCTATTGGGACGGAGGGTGTAGCATTTTGATGTACAAAGTTTCTCTTACGACATACAAAGTTCCAATGTAACAGATGCATTTCCTTTTCAAAATTCTCAAGAATTTCTATGAAAACATCACCAAATCTAACGACAGTATGATCAACCTCAAACGTAGACAACACAGTCTCATAAAAATACACCAACAGAAAGAACCAAGAAACACACACACTAAAACCACCAAAAACACAATCCTTCCGACCTCCTCCAATCCACCCTATCAACCTCAAATGAGGACAACAGTCTCATGAACCAACAAGTTTCAATCCATAGAAAGCACCAAAAACTTCAAGAATTACTTCCAACAAAATCTTTAAAACACCAACAGAAAGAACCAAGAAACACACACACACACATTAAAACCACCAAAAAAACACATCTTCTCACCTCCTCCAACCCACCCTATCCACCTCAAATCAATCACGTAACACCATAGCAAAACTTCACTCCCAAAAACACAGCTATACAACAAACAAACTCGAAATCCACCTCAAGTTCCAATTACCCAGACAAATCAACAAACACTAAATCTATCAAATTTATTCAAGAAATACCACATCAAAACTTCACAAAGAAACTCAAATACCCTGCACATTTCAACCACCTACACAATTCAACAAACATCAAATCTGCAAAAAAAAAAAAAAAATCCCATCTTTTTATACCTCTTGTAAACTTCTCCAAATGTGCCTCCCCACAATCTCTTCCTAAACAATCCCTCTGCACATTGATGCCCCTCCCACAGCTCCAATCCTCCGGTCACAATCCCGGGCACGAAAACCACAGGGTGCTTCGCCCTCAGCCCCTCCTTCTTCAGCTTCAACCCGGGCGGGTCGGGCAGCGGGCCCGTTATCGCCTCCCTGAAGTACTGTGGAAGAGAAGAAGGCATCAATCTATACAAGAACAACATCCCCCACCACGTAACGCATACGCACCCAATAAACCAGCAGCAGTTATCCAAGCAAGACCACTTCTTCTTCCGCTTCTCGGGTTTCCGGTGCTCCGGCTTCGTCTCCTCCGGGTCGGGCTCTCCTCCGGGGTCATTCTGCCCGGCCCTCCTTCTCCTCAGCAGCGACATCCTCAATTCTTGAAGGAAAAGAGTTATCAGATACTCGTTGATAGTTGATCGATGCTTGCATTAATTAATTGGAGGTTGTGTGATGGTGAGCAGTAGCTCACACGGCGGGGCTGCGGCGGAGGAGGTGGCGGGAATGTGGTTCTGGAAGGAGCTGAGGATTGGGTGGTTGAGGAGAGAGAGTGGGGATGGGAGTGAGAGAAAGTAGTGAAATGTGGAATGTGTTTAACGATTGAATTTTTTCTGTCTGCAGTTATGAACACATTTCTTCTTTCTTTTTTCCTTTTTTTCCTTTTTGCTTTTTCAATCTTTTTACTCCTACTATCTTTTAATTAATGTGGGTGGAATTGCTTCGCAGTTTGGACAAATGTATTAATTATTTTATTTTATTGCACGTGAAATTGTGGTCGGGGACTCATTTGTTTTTATTTTATTTTCATTCGAAACTAATATTCGCATCCCGTGCGATGCACGGACATAAGATATGTTATTGCCGGCGAACTACCGTCTTTCTCTCTATCCTTAATAAAGATTATAAAGCATAAAAACAGTAAATACACGATGGGGAAAAGAAAGGAAAAAATCATTTCTCCAAATACATATACAAACGTACATACATACATACCTTAAAGAGCCACTATGAAGCGAAATTAGTTATGAAATGTTGATTTGAAGCAAGATTATATAGTAAGGGTGCGTTTATTTTGAGTGATAGGATAGATAGATAAAATAGTGTAGGTTATCCACCGTTTAATTTAATGGATTGATTACTTTTGAGCTTGTTTGATCATCTAATCCTTCATATAGTCAACCCTATGTTTTATTAATTTATCCTATCACGCAAAGTAAACGCCCCCTAAAAGTAATAAAAACAGAGTTTATATTTTAGTACGTGCTTCCTCACATTGCATTTACTCATACATGAAATGTTACAGAAGATCTATCAGTGATAGGAAAAGATGAACTTTCTGCCAATTTTTGCGCCAATTGTATATCCATCAATCATCATTGAGGATTGAGGATTGAGGATTGGAGTACCTCATCAATCTAGCTGCCTACTAATCTAATCTCTACAGCATAAGTTTCGATTCTCCTACAAAAACCAACCTAGGTAAAGATAAGCATTGAGTTGTTATGCATGTAATAAATTAAAACAGAAAAAGTAATTAAAACCATTATAACCTAATGATAATACATTGCCATGTAATGTATAGTGCATGATTATCATCTAATTCATCATTTGAGATAGTAGAAGATCTGCATATATACGTGGTAATTTTTAGCCTACAAATCATTAATTAGTATGTTCCATTGCCGTATTCTTAGCTCTGTAATGTAGAGGGAATTGCCCAGTTTCCAACCTCCTACAATATTTCCAAGAAACAGAGTAACTACATCTAGAAAAAATGACGTGGAATTTGCATGCGCCATCTAGAAAAAATGAGTTGGTCTTTAAATAAATAAACTAGTGTGTAGCCGTTGAAAATCGATGGGATTTAATACTCCCTCTGTTTCCACCATAACGAATTATTGTGAGGTTTAAAATAAGGGTAGTGGGTGGGGTCATTTGTAACAACCCGGCTTCCGAACTGACGGTTGGCCCCACAAACCAATACAAATCCTTTAGCATGCTTTGTCCTCACTCGCACATTTCCTAGGAAAATTTCGTGGGGTCATTTGTAACATCCCGACTTCTGGACTGACGGCTGGCCCTAGGGGTGAGCAAAATATCCGAAATCCGAAAATCCAAACCGAACCAAACCGAAATATGAAATTCGGTTCGGATTTTTTCGGATTTCGGATCGGATCGGATCGCCTCATCTCAAAATTTCGGATTTTTGGATCGGATCGGAGCTTTAAAAAACCGAACAATTCCGAAATCCGAATTTTATATATATATATATATATATATATTATTTTTATTAATATCTATTTTATTTCTAAAACCCTAAAACTAAGTCTCGGGAATCAAGTGAAGAAGTTCCTCGCCTCCTCACACCCGCCGGCGCCGCACACTCAAACTCAATCTCACATCCATCCCTGCATTCCACAACACACCTCCAACCCTACCCTCCAATCTCCAATCTCCATCTCAAATCTGCTCGTCTGCTCCCGCCTCCTCTGCCTCGCCTCGCGTGTCGCCGCCGTCACCAGCCCTTGCCGCCCGCCGGATGCCATCGTCTTCCTTGACTGTCTCTCCACCGCTGGTCCGCTGCCGCATTTCGTTCCATCTCCATCTCTCCAATCTCCATCTCAAATCTGCTCGGCTGCTCCCGCCTCCTCTGCCTCGCCTCGCGTGTCGCCGCCGTCACCAGCCCTTGCCGCCCGCCGGATGCCATTGTCTTCCTTGACTGTCTCTCCACCGCTGGTCCGCTACCGCATTTCGTTCCATTTCCGTCTCTCCAATCTCCATCTCAACCGCCGGCCGCTCCCGCTCCTCTGCCTCGCCTCGCGTGTCACCGCCGTCGCCAGCCCCTGCCGCCCGCCGGATGCCATCGTCTTCCTTGACTGTCTCTCCACCGCTGCCGCATTTCGTTCCATCTCCGTCTCTCCAATCTCCATCTCAATCTCAAATCTGCTCGGCTGCTCCTGCCTCCTCTGTCTCGCCTCGCGTGTCGCCGCCGTCGCCAGCCCCTGCCGCCTCTTGGTAAGTTTTTCTGATTTTTCTCTATTTTGTACGTAAAAGTCTCAGAGGGATCCCTTACAGTTTTGTTACCTTCCTGCTTGGCTGCTTATATCTAGCCTTCTTAGAAAACAAGCATCGAACTAGTATACCAATCAATAAGACAAATCCAGCTGTAAACTGGATTAAGTTTCGCTGCTATTTTGTAATTTGATTCATTTGATTTCGCTACAGATCATTTGATTCAGTTTCGCTGCTATTTTGTAATTTTGTTAGCTTCAATCGGTTTCATTTTATCTTGAAGTGTGAAATTAAAGTTCTATATTTGAATGATGTTTGTCTTGCTACTGCTATTCATTTGATTCAGTTTAGCTGCCATGTTTATCTTTATATTTTTTTTTTCTTTTTATAGTGTAAACACCTAAAGGGAGAAGAGAAGGAAGATTTCATCTCAAATTTCCATCATAGATTCTTCGGCAGCAAGTTGTAATGTAAGTTCGTATATAACTTTTGATGATTTTGTGTTGCAAATTATCTAACTTCGAATAATTTTTTTTTTCTTTTGTAGATGTCTCATAATGAAACTGAAACAATTGGAGATGCAACTGGAGATACACCGGGAGATGCAACTGGAGATACACAACCCTCGCAATCTAAGAAGCGAAAAATGATGGACAAAAGGTCAGATGCGTGGCAACATTATATTCCCTTTGTAGATAAAGATGGGAAAAATAGAGCTAAGTGTAGATATTGTGGGAATGATTTTGGGGCTGAATCTAAGAATGGAACCACTACACTTACAAAACATTTTGGTAAATGCAAGAATGCTCCTAAAAGCAATGATCTTAAGCAATCACAATTGATTTTACCATCCGGACAAAATTCCTCTCTTAGTGCTTGGTCTTTTGACCAAGAAGAGGTTAGGAAGGCCTTAGCTTATATGATTATTGTTGATGAACAACCCTTTAAGTGTGTTGAAAGGGAGGGATTTAGATACTTTGTTTCTAAGGCTTGCCCAAAATTTAAGATTCCATCTAGATGGACAATTTCACGTGATTGCTTTAAGTTGTATGAGGAGGAAAGGAACTTGCTCATGGGAATATTAAAATCCACTAACCAAAGAGTTTGTCTTACCACATATACATGGACTTCTATTCAAAGAGTGAATTACATGTGTTTAATGAAATTTCACTATATTGATAATGATTGGAAATTATACAAAAAAATTATCAGTTTTTGTCCAATTACAAGTCATAGGGGTAGAGACATTGGTTGGGAAATTGAAAAATGTTTGCATGATTGGGGAATTGAGAGGGTGTTCACTGTCACTGTTGATAATGCTTCCTCAAATGATGTTGCAATAAGTTATTTGAAAGTTAAGCTATTAGTCAATGGGGAAAATATTAGAAGTTGTAACCATATGCATATGAGATGTATGGCTCATATATTTAATTTAGTAGTGCAAGATGGTTTGAAAGAGATTGGGTCTTCTGTGAAAAAGATTAGAAATGCTGTTCGATTTGTCAGACATTCACCTCTTAGGTTGCAGAAGTTTAAGGATTGTTGTGAGCTAGAAAAATCTCAAGTAAGAGTTTGTTGTGTTTAGATGTTCCTACTCGATGGAACTCTACATACTTGATGTTGGATGCTGCAATAACATTTGAGAAAGCATTTTTTAGGTATGATTTGCTAGAACCTGCTTTTGGGATTGATCTTGATATTGATGATGGGGTGCCTAGTAAGGTTGATTGGGCGAAAGCAAGAAGGATGTTGAGCTTTTTAAAGATCTTTCATGAGGTAACTTGTAAGATTTCTGGATCTTCGTATGTCACATCCAACTTGTTTCTTCATGAGATTTATAAGGTCCAAGTTTTATTGAAAGCTTTTATACAAGGTAAAGATGAGGAATTAAGTAAGATGGCAAAGGGTATGAAAGAAAATTTTGATAAGTATTGGGGAGATCCGAAGAAGATGAATAAATTGATATTCATGGCTGTTGTTGTTGATCCTCGATATAAATTAAAATGGGTGAAGCTTGCATTGTCGAATATGTATGGTGATAAGATGGGTAACTTGATAGGAAAAGAAGTTGAAGATGAATTGATTGCCATGCGGTGATTACAAGCAACCAATTGTTACGGAAAATGTTGATAAGCATGGAGAAATGGAGTTGCCAAGTGTTGGAGTTGAGGATGATGATGCATTAAAGAGTGCTTTGAGGATGTTAGGTGATATGTATGAAACTTTTCATCATAAGGATGGTAATGATGTTCTTCGCCTCAAGGAAGACATCGAGAGTGGTGGGCCTAAATTTGACATTTTGGCATGGTGGAAAGTGAATGAATGTAAATATCCCGTTCTCTCCCAAGTGGCCCGTGATATCTTGGCGTTCCTGTTTCAACCGTAGCATCCGAGTCGGCATTTAGCACTGGAGGACGAGTACTCGATCCATTTAGGAGCTCATTAAGTCCTAAAGTTGTGGAGTTTCTTGTTTGTGGTCAAGATTGGCTTCGCAAGTCCTCTACTTCAATAGTTGTTGAGGAAATGCTTAAAGATGTCGAGAAAATAGAAGCAGGTATGCATTTAAGTTCATTATTTTCAATTAAATTAGTTTAACTTTGTTTTAAATAACTCCATTTTTCTATTGTAGGTTTAAAAAATTTAGCATTGCAAGATTCAACAGGTTAATCAATCTCAATTATCTGTTGGAACTTGTAAGCTATTGGAGACTAGAGAGGCATTGATTTGAGAGATTGTAATTGATTTGGTGGATATTTTGAAACTCATTTTTATTTTCAATTTTTATTTAAGAATGTTCTATGTTTTGAATTGTGATTGGTTGATTGTAATTTTTATTTAAGAATGTTCTATGTTTTGAATTGTGATTGGTTGATTGTAGATTGGATTGTGTTTGCTATATTATTTTCGAATTCTTTGCTACCAATTACCAAATGGGATGAAAATAAATGAATAATTAGATTAATTTCGAATTTATGGATATTTTGGAATTTGTTTGGAGAATTTCGGATTTTTCGGATCGGATCGGATTTAGGGTTAAAATTTCGGATTTTTTCGGTTCGGATTTTCGGATCATTCGGATCGGATCGGATTAATTATTTTTAGAATTTCGGATTTCGGATTCGGATCGGATTTGGCAGAAATCCGATCCGTAATCCGAATACTCACCCCTAGCTGGCCCCACAAACCAACACAAATCATTTCTAGTATGCTTTGTGGGGTCATTTGTAACATCTCGGTTTCCGAACTGACGGCTGACCCCATAAACCAACACAAATCATTTCTAGTATGTTTTGTCCTCCTTCGCACATTTCCTAGGAAAACTTTCTAGGAGGTCACCATCATAGAATTGCTCCAGAATGCTTTGTCCTCACTCGCACATTTTCTAGGAAAACTTCCCAGGAGGTCACCCATCATAGAATTGCTTCAGGTCAAACACGCTTAACCTTGAAGTTCTTCCACAATGAATACTGGTATGAGTAGCCATATCAATTCCTTTAAGCTCTCCTTGAATATGTCGTCCCATTCCGACATATTCTTGGAATCTCTCTCATCCAGGTGTGTTTTGGTTCATTCATGTCCCCCTCCGCTTTGAAGTCCTATAGGAGCCATTCCTGGTCCGTGCCTCTACACCGGCGATCACTCTGTTGCTCCACACTATTAAATTTATATTTTTACACCTTCATGCCTAAATAGTAAAATTATAATCCCTCCGTCCCACTCATCTTGACATGTTTTCTTTTTTGGACAAAATATATGGCTCAATTAGTACATTAATTATGCCCAAAAGTCAATAAAAAAAACTTCATGATTGAAAAGTCAATAAAAACACTACAGGATTGAAAAGTCAATAAAAACACTATAAGTCAATAAAATAATATATACAAACTACACTAAACATAATTTTTACACTTAATACCTTTCTTCTTAATACCCGTGCCGAAAAGAACTAGGCCAAGATCAACGGAACGGATGGAGTACTATATTTAATCTGGTGAATTTGAAGTGAAAATATTTAGAATTGCAAAATACTATTCTATATTTTATTATATTTATGCCAATTTAATAATTTGTCAAGTTAAAGAAATTAATATTGATAGCCTAATAATTTGGCTAACTTAAAACTTTCAACTAATAAAATTATTTATTTAGCCAAATTAAATTGATTGTGCAAAATAATTGCGAGATGAAAAAATACACATTAATTTTGAGTATTTACATAGGTTTTCCAAGAATAGAGTTTTATTGAAAAGCGATGTGGGATAAGGCCATATTTTATCTACGAGAAAAATACCAAAGTAATAAATATTATATTATTTTATTGGGTTATTTGCAAAATAATGCACAACCTTTCACTAAATTTGTAATTTTAACACGACCTTTGAATTGTTACAATTTAACCCCACCTTTACATTTAATTGCAATTTAAACACCCCCAATTTTTCTGATCACTAGAATCCTATGTGGCAATTACCGTTTAATGACGTGGATATATTTTCACGCATAGATATGCCACATCATTTTTATAAGTTAAATGAATTCAAATATTAATGCACAATCTTTCAACTAAAATGCAATTTAAACATGACTTTTGAAATATTTAATAATTGAAATTCGATTATATCGATGTAATGAACGTGACAAGACTTTTTAATTGTGATTGTGACAACACCTAAAATTTCATTACATGTGAATCCAAAAATTAGTTCAAGAAAATACATCGAGCAATAATTGATACTAAAACATATTATTGTTTAGGGTTATTTGCAATTTGGTTGTGATGTTATAGATAACAACATGGCCGGGACATTCAATGGTTGGATTGTGGATGCAAGGTGCAAATCAATTATTTCCATGTTAGAACAGATAAGAACTCAAGTGATGAGAAGATTATACACCAGAAGGAGATACATTAAAAATTGGATATCTGACCTATGCAGAAATTAAAGAAGAACAAGGAAGTCTCTTTTAAGTGGGAAGTACTGTTCTAGAATGTGGATGACGGATATGAAATTTGTAATGTATATGACCGTGATAATAGGCATGCAGTTAATTTGAAGTCGTCAACTTGTACCTGTAGAGAATGGGATCTAACTGGCATTCCTTGCCAACATGCGATTTGCGCCTTACATACATAAAATTCCATTGCTCATTTGTATAGAGAAGCAACTTATTTGAAGGCTTATCAGTTTATGATGCAACCAGTAAGAGGAAAAATCTTATGGGATGAATCTGGTAAAGAAGAAATTGCACCGCCAGAAAAAAGAAATTAAGCTACCTGGTAGACCTAGAGTGAATCGAAGGAAAGACAAAAATAAGGTTAGTTAATTATCCAGAAAATGAAGAGTTATGACTTGTAAAAGGTGTAATCAACCGGGATATAACCGAAGAAGATGCACTATGAAGACAAACATGGTATTATTACTAAATATTATTTTATTGTATATATTTGTATTTGTCTTGACCAAGATTAGTGGAATCATGTTAATCATTGTTTTGTTAATATTATTAATGCAGGTTGTTGAAGTTCATGGCAGAAGTGTCAAGAGAAAGAATCCTTCATCAGCATGCATTAACAAATTATTTTCTCTTTTTTCTCTTAAGTTTCATAACTATTGTATGCATGCTAATTGGGTGGCATTTGTTATATACTTAACTAGCTAAGAAAAATAAGATCATGGACGTGTGACACACCTTTCTCGTCTAAGCATGAAAACTCTATTTTAGACTTTATCATGTTGTTTAGATAATTTGGGAGCTAAAGCTGACATTTGATAATGCAAAATTTGTTAATTTTTTTTACAGGATACGGAAGAGGTTCTCTTTCCTTAGCTTCCGGGAAGTTAATCGATGAAAGTTGAAGAGAAATAATGCAGAGATAAATGACTTAAACAAGACAAATTCTTCAACACAACTTGTAAGAGACTTTATGATGAGGATTCACTTCTCAAGTGCTAGATAGAGCATCTAGTCAAGTGCATCATGCATCGGATTGATCATCCTTTCAAATATGCAACGACCTATAAGTGAAATGAGAGATAATATTTCACGTCGGGGACAGGAAGGAAGAAAAAGAATAACTACCAAAGAAAGACCAATGAAGCCGCCAATTGGTTGTTAATGATATTATTGGTCAAACAATTTTAAATGTAAATATTATTTCTTTTTATCTTTTTTCCTTAAGTTATATTTTTTGTGTTAGTATAATCATTAATATGGTGTTGATATTTTTATTTTTCAGTCTGGAACAAGGTCTAAGGAATCATTACATGGAGAGTCGATGGTTAAGAAAGCACATCAAGGATTGTTTTCTTTTTCACAACCACAACCAAGTAAAGATGTACATGTAACATGAGAACCAGGCTACTTCAAGCACTAGAAAAAAACCAAGATTTACCATCCGAATTACTGACAGATTCAAAATCCCTCAGTAAATACCGATGAATTAGTGACGGAAAAAAGTGGGTCGGCTAAAAAATATTTACCGACGGGTTAGTATTAATTATTTATAATTACTTAGCTGATTTATTATAATTTATTAAATGTTAATTGCTTTTATCCACAGGGAATTACTGGATGATGGCAACATTGCCCACACGTGCACTGCAATTTTTAAGAGGGTCAAGAATTGCACATGCTTCAATTAGAAATTGACACCAAAAGATGAAATACTTTGATGAATTTAAGGTAAGTAACAATTCATATTTCATATTTATTGATTAATTAACTTTTGTTTTTATCTAAGTATTGAATTTTCTAAATGTTGTTAAACAGATTACTCGTGGGAATCTGAGTGGGATACTCAGGAGTACAAGCGATGGGAGTCCAAGGCACGTCAAAGATACATCGGCTGGATTAATTATTTGAAGGGAGAGCGCCCAGATAAGCCGACATATATCAATCAAGAGATGTGGGATGGTTTGTGTGAGTATTGGGATCGTCCTGAGGTTGTTGAGAAGAGTCAAAAAGCTAATCGAAACCGATTGTCGGAGCCAGATGGGTCAGGACCAGTATTAGCAAACACAAGAGAGGTTCGAGGCTCGTTCGTTGACTTCTTGACCAGATGGTTAGTAAATTACTCCATCCGTCCCTAATAAGTGTAGTCCACTTTTCTTTTTCGTCCGTCCCCCATAAGTGTGGTCCTTCCTAAAAATGGATATGACCCCACTTAAAATTTTACCATTTTAACTTTAAAAGTAACTATCACTACAACAAAGTGGGTCTCATTCTCCACTCACTACACATCTACCTAACATTCTTCTTAAAACCCGTGCACCTCCCTCCGGACCACACTTATCAGAGACGGAGAAAGTATATTTAATTATTAATTTATTACTTATATATATTTGTTAACTAAACATCTATTTTGTTTATCTTACATGAATAGTCTCAAACTCGAGGGGTCCCACCAAGCCAGTGTCTGTATGACGTTTTCCTACATCAGCAAATGAAAGCTGATGGAACTCCATTGACTAAAAATGATGAAAAGATTGATGTAAGTATTCTCAAATATTTTCTAATTATTACATCTTATTAACTAAGTTATATATTCATAATACTTATAAATTTTCAAATGTATCTTGCAGAAAAGGATTAAAGATGCTGCTGAACAAGGAGAGTGGGCAGATTTGAACGAGATCTACAAGACTGTGGTGCAGGAGTATGAACTAGCTCAAAAGCAGAGTGTGTACTCCTTTGGAACACACGGGTCGAGCATCTTAAGTGACGGCTCGAGTGGTAGTGGGTGTAGTTCTTAGCAGCTCCTCACATAGGAGTTTGTTCAGACCCACATTGGGTCTTTAGAGCAGCAGTTGGAGGAGGAGCACCAGAGGAGGTTTGCACACGAGGAAGAGGAGCGCCAGAGGAGGTTGCCGATTGAGGAGGAGCTGCGTTGGGAAAGAGAGGGCAGAGAGCTTCCTCAAGCACAATTTTTCTGGCTCAACAAGTGCAGTTTGAGGCTACACAGAAGATGATGCAAGACTTCATGGCTCGTTGCAACCGCCCTCCTAGTCCGTGACTTTTAGTTAGTATAGAACAAAAACTCTTTCCCTTTATTGTTTCTCTCATATTTGTACTTTGTTACCAAACATATCAGATTCTTATTACTATATTATCTACCGACTTTTATATTATGTTTGATATTATAAATTGCTTGTTTGATATGTTAAAAATCGGGCTAAAATATTAATAAATTAAATATTCCAAAAATATCAGAATATTAACGACGGATTACCGACGACTATACTTAAAACGAAAAAAAGAATATCTATCGGTAAATACTGACGGAAATTCCGTCACAAAACCGTCACAAAATTTCAAACTTGACGAAATTGAGGGCGTCAAAATTTACCAACGGATTTAAATCCGTCACAAAATTCCAAACTTGACTAAATCGAGGGATTCAAAATTTACCAACGGATTTAAATCCGTCACTAATTACTGATAGAAATTTCGTCACAAATCCGTCATTAAAGTCTAAAAATTGACGAAAAATAAGTCGTCAATAATTAGCGACGGATTCCACTCCGTTGGTATTTACCAACGGATTTTCCGTCAATAATCCTTCAGAAATACGTTTGGGGAATGATTTCGTCAACCATAAATTACTGAAGGAAATTCCGTCATAAAATTCGTCGGTAATCTTGCTGAAGGACAGAGTTTCCGTTGGTAAATTCTTTACCTACGAATCGAATCACAAGGGAGCATTTTCCGTCGGTAAATTCATTACCGATGGATTTCAATGACTTTACCGACGGAATTTTTCATCGGTAAATGACGAGTTTTTTGTAGTGAAGTTTGAAATGGAAAGGAAAGGCCGTAATGACAACCAGACAACTGCAAGTTGAGGCGCAACGAAAAAGAACTGCAATTACAACTCGAGCAAATGAAAGAAAATGATACTTCCTCCGTTCTTTTTTAAATGTCCTATTTAGCTTAATTTTTTTGTTTTCATATAAGTGTCATATTTCAAAATTTGAGAGTAAATTAATGACATTTTTCCAATTTTATCTTTATTTAATGCTTCTAGTAATTTGTTAATTAGTTGTATGTATACATTAATGATAGTAATTAATAAGGTTATATGGGTAAATTTCTTTATTTTCTTGGTATGTGTAATTTGACGCTGGGGGACACTTATAAAAGAACGGAGGAAGTATGTAGCTTGCAATAAGTTCTGCACACGTGTTTTAAAACTAAAGTTTGGTTGTTGGATTTTACATTCAAGAACCTCTAAGGTCAAATTTAAATTTTCAGTGAGATGACTAAAACTTTTGGAATTTTGGTTAATTCAAAAACCTTGATTGATTTTTTATGGTTCTTAATATATCTATAGGAACATGGTGCTCTTTTTTTATTTGGTTGTCCCATTTCTTATATGCACTTGTGACTATGATGATTACTCTGAATAGGAAATCATGTTCTGCACTGGAATTGTTTCTAACAAATTAATTGAAGCTTTAAATCCTTCTCGTCGTTTTAGATTACTATGGAGATCTTTAAGAGTGAAAGTTCCATGTCTTTGATTTGAAATATGCAATTTTCTCCATGATGATTTAATTTTGTGTATTAATGCCACAATGTCTGTGCAAATATTTGTATAAATGTATAAATGACTCATAATTGGTTACAAGTGATATGTTGCTCAATCTTTTCTTTTCCCGTTAAATTTCTATTTTGATTAACATTTTCAAGTTCTTTGTGCTTCCTTCTTATAAAGTCAGCTATAAATGCTAGAAAGACAATAGAAAGACAGTAAAGGAAGAATCATTTGATGTGTGCTTGTTTTGATATTTTACTACTATTTTGCTTATTTGCTCCCAGAATTTGATGACAAACAAGAAGATACATAATGTGCCCATTATCTCCAAGGCTCTTTGCATCATCATTATCTAATGAATGAAACAAATATATTCAAGGCTCTTTACATATTGAAAATAAGGACTACCACACTTGTGAGTTGACAAAAAAGAGAAATAATCAAATATAAACAACAACCATAAAGCTAGCAATTCTCAGAAATATATGGCGAATTATTGAAGATTTTTATCAATTTTCAGAAAACCATATTCTCCTAGGCATTTCATTGAGCAGTTGAAGCACTTTTTAGTTAGATAAGATGAATTTGATTCTCACGACCCTATCAAGCTTCATAGTCGTATAAACCATAATATTGCCAAGATTTATAAGAAAAGGAGACAACATCTACTTTGAATACCATCTTGGTAATCATCAGTTAAGAAGACAAAAAAATAATTGAATCTCATAACCATTCTTCTTGAACACAAGTCGTGCTCCTTCAATTCTTCCATGGGTTCTTCTTCACTCACACTAAGGCTTTAATTTTCTGGTATCACGTCCATCTCTGAAATCTCGTTAGCCTTTTCAATTCTTCTATAAACCCTTTAATCTTCTGGCCGGTGGCAGCTCAGCAATTCTCTTAATTCACGACTCGCATTTTTTTTTGTTTTTCATTTTCAAATATTAATAATTACAGCTAGGAGTTTAGAGAAAAACAAAAAATAATACACGTGGAAAATAATAAATTAATTAAATGCAAACGTGTAAAATAGTTAACGGAAAAATTAGCTTTCTATTAAAAAAGAATCATTAAAATCAAACCGAAAGCAGAAGTACTTAGTAAAATGAAAATATTGTACGAGGACCTATTGAAATAAAATGGCAATAATGTATTATGATGATATGATGATAACAAACAATTTATTAATTTCTAATTAAATAAATTAATTAAAATATAATTGTGTCCATTATATTATTATATATTAAAGGATTGAAGTAGGGGTGAGCAAAAATAATCGAAAACCGAAAACCAAATCGAAAATAGAATTTGGTTTGGTTTGTTCGGTTTGTTTGGTTTTATTTTTTTAAAATTTAATTTGTTTGGTTTGGTTTGGTTTGATGCTTTGACAACCAAACCAAACCGAAAACCGAATTTTTATATTTATATATATATTGATTTTTTATATAATATATTTAGATTAATTATATTTATATATAATTTTTCTCAATAATGAAAAATAATTTGAAAGAATTTAGCGCAAGAGTTTGTTGGACCCAATAGAACTTGAAATAAAGCACGGATATCAACATCATGCAATGGACCGATCTTTTTGTTGCTCGTTTAACATATTTGACTTTTCCTATAATATGTGTGTGTATATATATATGTTATGTTAATTTTTTAAATTAAAATACTATTATTGTCTTATCGTATTAAATATATTTTCGTTGATTTTAAATGATATATTTAGAACATACATGACCGTTCGGTTTGTTTGGTTTGGTTTTAACTTTTAAAAATTTGATTTATTCGGTTTGGTTATTCGGTTAGTTTAGTTTGGTTTGGTTTGGTTTTGATTTTTAAAAATTTAATTTATTCAGTTTGATTTGGTTTAGATTAAAACCAAACCGAATAATCGAATGTTTACTCGTGGACTGAAGATGTATTTTTTTGTAGTAACTAGCGTTGAAAATTTAGCACCGCCGCCGACGTTGATTGCTGAACAACATGGCTTCTTCCGCCATCCTCCGCCGGTGGAGTAGAGCCGTCAGAATTTTAGGTCTCTGATTCCAGGTTGTGGGCGTGAATCACATGTCTCTGAGTCCATAGTGGTTGGATGTGGACGTGGGTGGGTAGCTGTGTTCAACAAGCGCAGTAACCATCTGTTCCTCTCCGATCCTATCTCTCATCGTATCACAGATCTTCCGCCGATCCTGGTATCAACAGGAGCGTATCGAAGGTGGTACCCTCCTCGTCACCCAAAGACGACGAGTGCCGCGCCATGATGATGTTCGGCCCGACTAACAGACTAGCTTTCTGCTTACCCGGCCATAGCTCCGCGTGGACTCCCATCGGCGATCACTTCTTCGAATCCGACTATTCTGACCCCTTCGACTTCGAGAGGTATGCTAGGGTTCGCGAGGATTTGGTGTATTGCACCAGACGTAAAGTCTTCACCACTATAACAGCTGGCAATCTCAATCCACGCCATTTCTTTTTTAATCACGTCATTTCCAAGTTTGCAGCAGAGAGATGCGATTTGGATATTCAGGATCCTAATTCTCCCAAAATTGTTAGAACAGATACGTCTCTTGCTACAAAAGGCCTAGAAGGAAAAACGGTGATTTGGGCGGAGGAAAATCATGAGTTGCTGAAAAATGAATGCATTCAGATAGCGCACCTTGTATATGCGGAGCACTCGGATCAACTTTTTCTTGTGATGAGGTTCGTGCGGCTGGACCTCTGGGTTTTGTCCCAAGGCGTGAGAATGACGGGGGGCTCAACGGTCTACTTCTGGGCAGAACTTATGGTTTTATTGTGATGGAATTGATGAATTGTGCTGAGAATGATAAGAGGCAGAGTAGGTGGTGCAATAGTGATTGTAAGATGTCTGAATCGGATGGCCATGTTTGTTGGGGTTAGCAACCACTCCTTTGCAATACCAATCCATCATCAACTATTCAACCACAACTCTATCTATTTCACTAAATGATACTGGCGTTTTCGATTATGCAACCAAAACTATTTCCCCTATCTCTCCCTCTCTCTACCATCCTCTCTCTCACGATGATGATGCTCCAACCCAGAGTGCCTTATGGCACCACATTAATATGTAGTCTTGTTTAGTTTTTGTTTGACTATTTTTTAATAAATTAAACAAATCTTTCTTGTGCCAATTCTGGCCATAGGTGTTTGTAGTTAAATTCATGGCTATATAGCCTGCTTAATCATATCGTTGAATAACTTTTTAATACACACATTTAACTACCTTTTAAGAATTCGCCGTTAAAATCCGTTTCTCTCTCTTAAAATTTCTGTCCTGCGATGATTGTCTGTCTCTGTCTTCCAAAATTTGCAGCTTAATTGGCCCACGGTTTTGGTTCGTTTATCCCAGACTTGCTATACTAATAGCTTCAGTCACACATTTATTTTGTCTGAAAATAGATGCTTATGCGCATGGCTTACCAATTATGTTAAAATTGATATATACTTTACCTCCCCCAACAAAAAAAAAAGCAAAACAAAGAAGGAATGGAAAACAAAGAAGGAAGAAGTAATAGAAAGGAAAAATGTATTGTTCTTTTTTTTTTTTTGAGGGTAAAATGTATTGTTCTGGGAAATAAAGGTTTAGTTTTTCATTTTTATTTAGTTTTCTTCATGATTCTTATTCTTATTTGACTTTGATGTGATTTGTTGTGCACCTATACATATTACTTGACCAGGTCTTATTTTTCATTGCTTGTATATTGCAAGAACCAACATATTTTTCATTTTCTAGACTACCCAGGGAGTCTTGGTAAGATTTTTGTCTGAACGATTTCACCAGGGAGAGTTCAACTCGGGAAAGTCGAGTGTCATGAATGCTCTTCTTGGGCAAAGATACTTGAAGGATGGGGTTGTTCCTAAAACTAATGAGATTATGTGAAAGGGGTGTGAAAGGCATCCTGATGGTCATTACATATGCTATATACCTGCTCCAATTCTGAAAGAAGGGAGGTTTTTTGGCCCAGGAGTGTCTCAGGAAAATTTCTGTCATATAGAAGAATGATACATGCAGTGTTGAGGGATTCAATTCAAAATTTCATGTATCACAAGATATATGCCCTCAATTTTCTCTCTATGAGCTTTTACTGTCCATTTGAAATGGTGTTCTGATAGTAAATATATTCTTTGCAGAGCAATAGTATTCGGGTCGAATAATTGGTGTTTTGAATATTGTATCAGCTGCAGTATCCAGTAATTCTTATGATCTTGAGTCCAAGTGTCCTTAATTTTGCTACTATCTCAATTGCTGCATCAGTCCTAATTGTCAGCCTCGTGTGCAAACCTAAACCACCAAGACAACTTTGTCCAAAATTATTTCAATTGGGACTCAATGTTTTGGGTAACTAATAGTTTTTGTCCTATTATTGCTTTCTCCTTCTGGAGATGTGACCTGGTCTGGTTTTCGTCTATAAAAATTGTAAGTCTTTTAAACCTGCCTCAACTATCTTGCTTGATATTCCTTCTTGTTCACCTCCATGCAGATGATAATCGTCGATACTCCTGGAACAAATGCGATTCTTCAAAGGCAACAATGGCTCACTGAGAAAATTGTACCTCATGCAGATTTACTTATTTTTCTCATGTCAGCTGACCGACCATTGACTGAGATTGAGGTATGAACTATTTGCTGCTGTTAGTGTAATCATCCTACATTTTAGTATTATCTTTTACTGTTTTACACTCTTTATTTCCATAATTTCTTCACAAGTACAAAATTTCTGCCACAACCATTAGGCTATGTTTGTATGCTGTTGCTACCTCAACTCAGACATCACAGTATTATTATATGCTCATTTTACTTGCCCCCCTAGAAATACTCCACAGTGATCATGTGGCACAAATGGGTTCCTCAGCCATTTGATCGGCCTAATATTGTTCTGTTTTTCTTTTTCATTCAAAATGGATTTCATGCAACTTTTGGTGCCTTTTGTGAAATAGTAGTAGCTTTCATTTATTTTGTAATTTTGGCAAGTCGTTGTCCATCTCTCCATGTTTTAATAAATTCTGCACGAAAAATCCATCCGAAAATGTTCTATTTTCAATAATAATATGGGTGTTTTGTGCAGATTTTTAAAAATATAGGGATGTTTTGTGCAAGTATAAAAAACACAAGGGTGTTTTCGCAAGTTTTAAGAAATATAGGGGTGTTTTGTGCAAATTATAAAAAACACAGTATTGTTTAAAGCACAAGGTTTTTTCGTGCAGAGTTTGTTAAAACACCCTCTGCTAATTCAAAAACATAGGAGTGATTTTTGTAGATTTTATTAATACAAGGGTGTTTTATGTGATTTACTCTAACAAATTTGGCAATTTGGGAAACCGGGATTCTGAAAACATTGCAGCAGCTCGGGAAAATGAAACACTCATCTCAAATCTCAATGAGCATTAGTTGATCAGTTGAATCGAAGTGGTGGTGTCGAATACAGGGTTACAGATTCCACAAAATCAGAAAATGGGTTGGTCTTACCCTGAAATATCAATGAAGATTTAATAAAATTGATCAAGAATTACATTGATATGTTGATTTTGGCTTCTGGGTATCAATCAACCGGCCGTCTCGCGAATTGGGACTCCGACAACATCAAGAGATCCTTCCAGTGGGAGCTCTTTCTAGAGAATGTGAGTGATGCATTCCTCGGGTGGGTTCATATATAATTTACGAGAATCTGTTTTAAAGAAAAAAATTCGTCTGCGGGCCTCGGTTTTACAGACAACTGTGATAGCTGAAATTATGTATTGATTCAATGTTGGAAAATAATTTTAGATATAAAATTTTAGAGAGAGAATGTGCGAGAAAAATTTTGGAGATAGAAAATTCTAGAGAGAGAATTTCTAGAGCGTGAAAGTTTTAGAGAGTGAAAAATTTCTAAAGAGAAACTATTACGTAGAGAAAGTTCAAGTGAGAGAAAATTTCTATAGAGACAACTTATTAGGTAGAGCAAGTTCTAGAGAGAGAAAATTCTAGAGAGTGAGTTTAAGAGAGAGGAAATTTTAGAGAGAGTTACTATTAGGTAGAACAAAATCTAGAGTAAAAATTTTTGGAGAGAAAAAATTATAGAGAGAGAAAAATTCTAGAGAGAGTGTTAGAGAAAGAAATTTCTAGAGAGAGAAAAATTCTGGAGAGAGAGAGAGTTCTAGAGAGAGGAAAATTCTAGAGAGAAAAATTTAAGAGAGAGAAAATATTTAGAGAGGAAAATTTTAGAAAGAGAAAATTCTAGATAGAGATAATATTTAGAGAGAGAAAATTTCTTGAGAGAAAAATTCTAGAGAGAGAGAGTTTTAAATAGAAAATTCTAGAGAAGAGTTTAAAGAGAGAAAATTCTAGAGAGAGAGTTCTAGAGAGAGAAAAATTTAAGAAAGGAAAATTTTAGAGAGAGAAAATTCTAGATAGAGAAAATATTTAGAGAGAGAAAATTCTAGATAGAGAAACAACTAGAGAGAGAAAAATTTTAGAGAGAGAAATTCTTGAGAGAGAAAAATTCTAGAGAGAGAATGTGCTATCGAGAGAAAATTATTAATTTTCTCTCTGATATTTTCTTTTTTTAGATTTTTCTTTTTCTAAAATTTTCTCTCTCAAGAATTTGCTCTAACTAAAAATCCTCCTTCTAAAAATTTTCTCTCTAGAAGTTTCTTTCTCTAAAATTTTATCTCTCTAAAAATTTACCCTCCAAAAAATTTACCTTCTCTAACATTTTTCATCTAATATTATTTTCATATAGAAGAAAGGATATAAAATGCTAAACAAATAATGATTCTATTCATTTCCTTAATTTTTATGCATATTAACCAAAAAAATCAACCAAAGTTTATCATTCCATTCCTATCTTATTTCATTCCATCATACCAATCACCTCATTAACAATTTGAGGTGACGACTCATTTATATGTCGAGTAGTGTGGCGTGGAGAATGAATTTGATCGTGATGACTCATTAATATATGTATAATTAGGTTGTCCAAAAGATTTCAACGATTGCAATTAATATTGCTTGCAATGGAGAGAGTGTGTGGATTATAACATGAAATTCACACGTGTAGTTCCATTCCACGTGGACATACACATGTAATCCGTTAATTGGTTGGTACTTTTATAATTATACATAAATGGTTCATTAATTACCAATAAAAATAAAAAAGAGTTACCAATCATAATCTCAAGAAATTTTGCCCCAAAGAAATTATAAGGATTCTTTACATGGAAACAACCTTGGTTAATTATATAAATGTCAATGATCCTGATTGCTCCGCATTTCTCACAAAATTGGAATGGATCTTATAAAAACACATCTTATATAAGAAAAATAAAAACAATGCATTTTTATTACATCGGATCTAGACCGTAGATCAACAAAGATCAATGATTCAGATTTATTCTTATTTCTCACCTAAAAGTGTTCTTATATGATCCATGCTCTCTCTCTCTATATATATATATATATATATATATAATTTTGAAGAACAGCATTCTTGAGCACATTCCCGCGCAAGAAGATTGCTTGAATTCCTCCTTGCATTATGACTGAAATGAAACAACTATCATAATTTGATTCAGTGAAATACAGCTTTTATCCAAAACACAGAGTTCCCAGACAGATTATTCATTTAAGAACAAGTTTCAAGAAAATAAACTCAACACACACAAGATCAAACAAGTTGTGATCATGCCATAGTCCTAAGAATTATTACACTTTTAAGGTATAGGATTCCACACAAAACCAACCATTAATTCTTCGAAAAGATTATTGATACAGAGCATCAACAGGCAAAAATATTTCAAAGGATGACAAACAAGGCAAGATCTAAAACCTTACGCCACAGGCACAAGTTGCTGGAGAGAGAGAATTCAACACAACCATTATCACCTTCACAACCCACAAGAATATCTTCACAGAAAGCAAAACTGCAAATATTTTACCGATTCTTAGTCATTTATTTGTCCATGAACCTAATATATACATACACGTATATTATGCATCTCTCATATTTATCATTTTTTAATCATTTAAGCACCTCTAAGTCCAATCTACAAGATATCCTTTTTGCGTCAAAATCTACAAGATATTCTTACACAAACTATAAACCCAAACAAACACAAATCCCACAAAAAAAAATCCTACCTTTTACATTGAAGAAAAGATAAAAATCTTCACCCCAATACACAAACATAGTTCACAGAGTACACACAAAAGAATGACTAATAGCACCTAAAGAATCCCTTCTTAAACACAAACACTTTGACACACACACACACAAAGAGATAAGTTTTGTTGAAGATGAGATTGAGGATGGTTACCTGAAGTGAGATATTTTTGGAAGTGGGAGTTCATTAGAGAAGAAGACAATTAGCTTGTGCCTTGAATATTTATATATATTCATAGTATCCATCTCCTTCCAAACACAGACTATATGCAAATTTAGGATTTTTAAAAATAAAAAACTATTCATGAAAACTAAAAAATGAATCATGTATTTTGGGGGAACACGGAGTTAGGTTCCAATACCATCGCCAATGCTCAATTAATGTAGTCATTTTAGTAAATTGTTGGTTTGCTATTTTAGTAGAACGATATCCGAAATTAAAAAAATAAATAAAAAATAATTGTTCTAAGATAAAGGAAAGGAATCGAGGAAGTGGATCTTAAACTGAATCGGTAAAATAGGTATAGATATAAAAGTTGAAATTGAATCTAATAAACAAAGTGCAGAAATTGAATTGAATGGGAACCGATTTTTCCTCATCTAATGATTCTAATATAGACATGGAACGTCGTCGCTAAGTGAAGTGGTTGGTGGTGGGGGTGAACCACAGCGGCAGCGGCAGAATCCTCGTAATTTTCTCATATTCAACGGGATAGAAATCGCAGCACTTGTAGAAATCCTTATTCTGGTAATCGAAAATACCATTATCGTGGCCGCCGTAGCCGGTCGGTTCGAGCAGATCGTTTTCGTCGGTGAAGTAGACAGAATCCGGCAACCTCCGCCGCCGGAATCGCAAAGGGATGGTTAATTCCGACGAACATAGCCAGACCTTGCAAGGAATCCTCCGTATGCATCACCCGCACCGCTCCTCCCTCGACATCAATCTTGTACACGTCGAAGTCAATGGTTTTGTAGGGATTCCTGGTAAGAAGACAACCCCTGTCCTTGCATAAGATGACTTTGTCGACCATGGAGCCGTAGGGGCCCGCTCGAAGGTTGACGTGGCGAACCACCAGAAAAAGATCACCGGTATCCTCAGCGCATACGAGGTTATTCATCTGAGAGCACTGCGCCTTGAAAGCACTCATCGCCGGCCACCGGAATCTCCAATTACCGAAATTGAGCTCCTCACAGTCATGAATCATCCAATCACGTTGTCGGCCGACTACATCCCAACACTCCAAACTTATACTTCCGGTGTAATCTCGTCGGCGTATGCAGAAGAGGCGCTTGTGTTTGCTCGAGTATACCAAATTCTGATACGTCCATCGCCATCGCCATCGCCGTCCCCGCCCAGGAGAGTCCATTCATTGCGGCGGCGCGGCGAGCAGAAAGCGAGTTTGGACTGTGACTTACAATTCATCTTCTTCTTCTTCTTCTTGTAATCGAACTCCTCCTTGTTTGCGAGGCAGAGGAATTTGTAAGAAATGTTGCCGCTTCCGTCAACCGCTGGAGGCAGCATGAGCCACGGTGCACTAACGCCGCCGCTCGTGGCCGCCGTTCTAATCATCCGATTTGCATTAAAATAGTTGACAGAAATTCTGCGAATGCTAGAGCTGCAACGGCGGAGGATGGCCGAGGATGAACCCATGTTTGTTGTTCAGACGCCGCCGAGTTAGGTTTTCTCTACCACATGACTTATGTATATCACAGGCCCAATTCAATCAGACCGTAGACTTCTTGAATTGATTTTCCTGGGTGATTTTAAAAAGAGAACAACTCCTACACCTAGTATTTCACTTTACCGCCTCTTATTTAAAAATACATACGATACGGAGCAGTAATTTTTTTTTCTGGAATTTTAAAGTAATAATAGTAATGCTAGGACTAATAGTATAAAATAATACTCTTATATAGGGGTGAACATTCAGTTGTTCGATTTGATTTTGGCTTCGAACCAAATAAATCGAATTTTTAAAAGTTAAAATCAAACCCAACGGTCAAATAAATATGACCAAAATTTAAAAAAAAAAAAAATATTGATCGTGTGGGTATTTTACTCCCAAAATATATGTGCTGGCATGACATGAATTAAATACGAAGAAATATTAGAGGAGAGAAATCATGGTGGATTTAAATGGGGTAAAACCGATTCTAAATGTGATTTACTACTGCTTGTAATGTTCAAACAAGAAATTTTAGTTTGATTTTCATGTTATTGATTGATTATAGTTTATTGTTTTACAGTTATTGTTATAGAGATTTCGTGCGTTGGAGTTGGAGGAAATGTCAATTTCGTACCAGAGTCGTTGTTGATCTATCGTAAGACTGACGAATGTTGAGATAATTAATAGATGGGTAATTAACTCACAAGCGAGGGGTAGAATTATCATGGTTAGTAAAAATTTTAAACATATCGTTAGGGACGTTTACTTTGTGTGATAGGATATATTGATAAAACATAGGATTGACTAGATGATCAAACAAATTCAAAAGTAATCAATGAATTAACCTATGCTATTTTTATCTATCTATCATATCACCCAAAGTAAACACCTTCTTAGTGTTTAAATTAGTTGACATAAATTACATAATATTAAAATTAAATAATATTATGAACTATTTCTTTTTAGCTGTATTTTTGCGTAAACCAAAGATACATTAATTATTGATTTTGCTATATTTTTGTGCTGAAAAATGTTACTCCCTCCCTCCCCCAAAAGTGTGATTCATATTTAATTTGTTGTGAGGTATAAAATATTAATTGAACCACACTAATCTGGGACGGAGGGAGTATATTTTTATTGTAAACCATTGGAGATGGTTAATAATATAGTAACTATGTGAAATAGCCACTTAAGTTAATAAAAACAAAATACTAGCCACAAACTTAATGTTATATAAATACTACCCACTATTTGTTTGAAAATATTTTTTTACCCTTTAACTTATATTTCTACCATTTTAATTGTGAAGTTGCAATGTTGCCGCCACGCAAACGGAGGTCTACTCGCTCCAGTCGCACCTTCGTTCGCCCGGTACGCTTTGGGTGTCGAACATGGAGTGGTGCGAGCGGCCCTCGCTCGCCCCGTTCGCACCTCATCCTGACTCCGGTGGACATGCGAGTGGTGTGAGCGAGGCGCGAGCGGGGCGAACAGCCCTCGCTCGCCCCGTTCGCGCCTTGTCCTGACTCTGGTGGACATGCAAGTGGGTGGTGCGAGTAGCTCGAACAAGTGATGTGAGTGGTGATAGTGGTGCGAGTGAGGCGCAGGTGGGGCGAGCGGCCCTCGCTCGCCCTGTTCGCGCCTCGTCCTGACTCTGGTGGACATGCAAGTGGGTGGTGCGAGTGACTCAAACAAGTGGTGTGAGCGAGGCGCGAGCAGGGCGAGCGGCTCTCGCTCGCCCCGTTCGCGCCTCGTCTGGACTCTAGTGGACATGCAAGTGGGTGGTGCGAGTGGCTCGAACAAGTGGTGCGAGTGGTGATAGTGGTGCGAGTGAGGCACGAGTGGGGCGAGCGGCCCTCGCTCGCCGCGTTCGCGCCTCGTCCTGACTATGATGGACAAGCGCGAGCAGCGCGCACGAGCCTCTCACCCACGTACAAGCAAGGCGCGAGTAGATCCATTCGCATCCTACGTGGTGCGAGTCGATCTACTCGGAGTTGTTCAACATTTGGACGGCGGAGATACGACGAAGATGCGACGAAGGCCGAGGCGGTGTAGCAGGGTAGCCCGAGGAGGTGGAGGTGGAGGATGAGATGTGAGGTTGGAGCGGCAAAGATAAATTCGCAGAGGTGGAGATGTGAGGTTGGAGATGGATTCATGATGGTTGGAGACGGTGAGCGGCGGAGACGGTGGACCGGCAAGACGAATGAAACGGTGGAGAGGTGGAGGAGAGGCGACAGAAGTGCGACGGAGGTAGAGGAAAAACGGCGGAGACAGCGGCAGAGTCGGTGGAGGATGAGCGGTGGAGACGGGGTGGTGCGAAATTAATTATGAAGGAGTATTTTTGTAAGAGTAGCCAGTATTTATATAATATTAACTTAGTGGCTACTATTTTGTTTTCATTAACTTAAGTGGCTATTATAATATTTCCCTCTTCATAATATCTACTCTATTCATGAAGATGGTGTATGGATATGATCCTCGTTGTGTAACTTGATTAATTGGATCGTTTCTTTGTGAATTCCTATAAGAAACTTTTGTAGATATGTCTCCGAGAATTACTTGATCATTTCTTCCAAGAAGAGGGTTTCATCTAATTCTATGAACTTTTCTAGAATACTTTTTTCTTGAATATCATTCAAAAAAAATTCGAATTGGCCGATATGCACCCAATTAATAACCCAAGATTCCATACTTTTAGGAAATGAGAGAGAAATCCACCAGGGCAGAAATACTACGATATGAACTTCTCGACAAATATAATTTGTTTTGTTATTCTAAGTGGTTATTCGATTTTAGATAATGAAGAACTTGTTATTCTTAACTCTTGGGCTCAGGCATTCCTATATAACAGTGATACAGTAAAAGCCTTTTTGATTCTTTTATTAACCGATTTATGTATCGAATTTCATTCGCCCCACACGGCTGGAAACTAATGATTAGTTCTATGTACAAAGATACTTCATAAATCACATTATTTTTCTATAGTGCATTATAAATTGTACTACAGTGCATTATAATGTAAAATTAAATGCATCATAAAATTGCATGCATATCTGGGAAAAAAAATCCATAAATGCCAAAACCACCTTTTTTTTCTTAACTTTGTTATTAAAATGTGATTCAAATAATTTCTCAATATAAATATCAATAAAGATTTTTAGACACTAGGTGGTTGGGCCACCTATGACATTCCTGTAAATATTTTGACTTCAAATTAATTTAGATAATTCCGTTAATTATGCTATATTATTGATTGTCTAATATACCCTTTACCGCCTAAATAGAGGCTAATCTTGAAAATTAATTCAAATTTCAAATTTCAAATTTCAAATTTCAAATTTCAAATTTCAAATTTCAAATTTCAAATTTCAAAATTCGAATTTAAGTTTATTTTCAGAATTATTTTGTGATCCATAATTAATTATTGATTTTGTTTCCATTATTATACCTAATTTTCACTAATTTAGGAATTCTTCAAAATTAATTAATTTTCGGAATTATTTTGTGATTGATTTTTATCCATAATTAATTATTAATTTTGTTTCCATTATTATACCTAATTTCCACTAATTTAGGGATTCTTCAAAATTAATTCATATTTCGAATTTTAGTTTATTTTCGTATTTCGCATAACTTCTTTCAAAGCATTCTTAATGCTGTCACACTGATCGGTTAGTATCATTCTAGGCTCCACCCCTCCCATTGCTTGCAACCAATTACTGAAAAACCACTTGACTGATGGTGTTGATTGACGCCAACCACAGCTGCAAACGACATTTGGTATCGGTTAACAAGATACGTCGTGTCGAAGCTGATAACGTCATGAAAATTTTCATACGCAGCTCTACTTCGTGGATGAATCCACATGACATTGTGAAGCCTGCAATCATCATCAATATCCATCAAGTGAAAGAAGTTTGGATCTTTCTGTTCCAGTCTCAAGAAAAGATTGTGGATTGCAGCTGCATCTCCATCACTGAGTCTCAATATTCTCTTCACATAGACGAAATTTCTGCAATCTCTGCTCGAGCAGCCTAAATTTCCAGGCCCGCCAGCTTCAACTTGTAGCCATTGGATATTTTTCACACTGGTACGCCAGAAATGTCAATGTTCTCTAATCGTCTCTTCTGTCCGATTGTGATTGTTCGATGACCAACCATGAACTATGACATATCAAGATCCAACTCGTGATTGTGCGCAAGCTCTAGTTTATTCACAATCCAAAACCATTGTCTTCTCTTTTGCCAATAATTTTAGCTTGACAATCCACTCTTTTTGTTGACTTCTTTTTTTTTCGTCACCCTTTCGACCACGATCGCATGCAATGATTATGTAGTTACGCCTACAATTTCGAATGCTCACACCAAAATCCTTAATCTTACCAAATGCTTTATAAGCTTGTTTAAGATGCTCTTTACTCTCATAAATCATGCTGACTTCAGGGCCTTCATCAACCAACTCATCGTACTCTTGATCGGGATTTGTTGGTTCAGTTTCGATGGTTCCTTCTTCGGTCTCTTCACTACTGAGGTGTGTTTCCACTAGATCATCATCGTTTAGGTATTGTTCCGACGTCGGATTACTGTTGTTCGAAATATTATAGTCGTCGGGATTGTAATCCGGTGGGATTTTATCGAAGATTGAAGCCACCACCTCTTTGGTGAAATCTTGAGAAGCCATCGAGTGGGAAAAAATTTCAAATAATTAGCTACGTAAATTTTGAATAATTAACTAGGTAATATAATCGTATATAACCGAAGGATATAGATTTGAAAATATAATCGAAATATAATTATTCAAATAAATTTTTGTGTGGAGGAAATATAATCCTTAAATAATCAAATCGAGTATATCTTCTCACTAATTTAAGATAGTATCGTGATTTGTGGAAAATATAATCCTAAAATAATAATCAAATCGTGTATTATCCCACTAATTTAGGATAGGATCGTAATTTGTGAGGGGAAATATAATCCTAAAATAATCAAATCGTATATATCTTGGCCGAACATCACTACACTATAAATATATGGTTGCAAATTACGTGAGTAGAGGTTGGTTCAATTTTGGAATATTGTTTCCCAAATCTCACTATTTCCGCTATTCCCAAATCTCAATAAATGAAAAAAAAAAAAATTACTTCCTTATCCTTTTGCAATTTAAAAATCGGCAGTGTAAAAAAAATGTAACAAAATATGTTTATTCACATTAAATATGAGCGGTTAAATTAGGAGTAATCAATGGTTCATGATGCTTCTTATTTCTTACACTAAGAAGACTTCACACATATATATATATATATATTATATATATATATATTATATTGTCTAATAACTGTGATACCCTAATATCTAATTGTTTAAAATAAAAATTAACTTCAAAACGCAAATCCCTTTATAAAGCTATGACCTGTTATGTAAAAAAATAAAAAATATAGTGTGTCAGGCTCCTTAAATTGAAGCCCAACTTAAATTGAAGCCCAACTCAGCCCACCGGACCAAACCCGTCTAAGCCATTGTCCGTGTTTACTATGTCCTCATTTAAAAAGTTGGACAGTATGGTTGTGTTAGGTTTGAAGGATATGATAGATAGGATTGGATTGTAGTATTTGGATTATTTATCTTAGGTTTGAATTGATTGATTGAATTTTAGTTATCCTATGATAAGTTATCAATATTATATTTGAATTGAAGGATTATGATTAAAATATGACAAAATTCCAAAATTACTCTTTTTAATAAAATTTATGGTTAATAGCCTATAAATTCCCAAAATTTTACAGAATTCTGGTTTTGCTCATCACAAAAAAATTCTGTCTCTAAATTACCCAACTTTTGATTCCTTCTGATTTTGCTTTCGACCCACACTTCCGGTCAAATTGAATTTGAGGTGTCATCTACGTAGCAACTAAAAAACTGAGGTGATTTCTCTTAAGAACAAAACGACGAAGTTTCGATAATATTTAGATTAAAAAATAAAACAAAATGAAACAAAATTCCATGTCATCCCACCCCTCACTCTCGTTCTCTCCCCTCTTCCGATGCGGCAAAAGAGTTAGACCCTACCACCACTTCCTTCTCCGGTTGGCACTTCCGGCTAAGCCACCTCTTCATCTATGTATGTAGTTCTATAGCTTCATTTCCTCCAATTTGATGTCGAGAATAGGCATGTCAATGGGTGGGTAATGCCTGGACCGACCCGGAACCGTTCATAATCCGTTGCCTTATAAAGTTATGGTTCCGGTTCCGGTTCCCGCTCAAATCCGGAACCGTACCACTCTAGACACGGACCGACCCGCTCGTCCCGATTCCAATCCGACCCGGCCTTTTTTAAAAATTTAAATGCAACGCCCAAATAGAGCCCTAATGGCGTGAGCGGGAAGAGAAAAACTTGGAAATCTGAGAATTTTGATGGTAGCCCAGTAAAGATTGCGCCTCTCAGATCTGAATTGAGAGATGGGATCAGGAAAAGCCCGGTTTCGATTAAGAAATCCAGTTCGAGAAAGGTGAAATCTGAGTGTGTTGATGAGAGAGTGAAAAAGGTGTGATGGTGATGAGAAGAAGGTGGTTGATGATGAGAGAGAGAGGAAATCGAGATATGATGAGAGAGAGAGAGGCAATCGAGATCTGATGAGGATTGTGAAGAGATTAAAGTTGAAGTTTCGAGCAGTGTGGCCGGAATCAATGGAGAAGATGAATCGGATTGCAATGGAGATTCAGCGGTATCGATGTCGGCGAGGGGCGGCAGCGACCGGCGACGGCGAGCAGCTGTGGTTGAGATTTGGGTTTGGAGAAGAAGGTTTGTTGCAGTTCTAGTACATCCCGTCATTGAAATTGCTTGGTTTATTATTGAAATAAAGTAAAAACCCCATTACCCGGTAATACCCATGGGTAAAGAACCGATCCCACCTATTTCCTATTTTTAATTTACGGTCTGGTCCGGGTCCAATCAGTAACGGTCCGGTTCTGGAACCAAACTCAAAACATATTTAACGGTTCTGGGCCGGGTAAAACCCGCCCATTGACATGCCTAGTCGAGAAGCAGTAGTCATAGCCAAGATTTGTGGTTGTCTTTCAAGACATCTCACCTCCCACTAATCCACCACTATCCGTCCGAACTTTGACAATAGGAGCGAAGCCTTCCCTCTCCGCCAGTACTTTTCTCTCGGGGGAACCCCTCTCTATTTCTCTCTCTTTCACGTCACCACCAATAGCCATAGCCAAGATTTGGTGAGGGATTGAAGAATGATGGGCAAATTTGGACAAATCTGGGCAACGTCTCTTTCACCTATATCAAATCTTGGCAAAGCAATGACGGCTCTCAATTGATCTGCCGTCGCAACCAAGGAATCGACGAGCAATGGTTGCTCTCTGTCGGTCTGCCATAGAGGTAGTGACGACGACGATAGTCTACGAAGCGGCAGCAGCGACGATCTTTGAGAGGGGCGAAGCTTGGTGGCATCGATTCATTGTATGATGTTGAGATGTTGAAGATCTACAAGGTAATCCTAGACGGGATAAAGGGAGAGAGAGTTGAAATTTTACTTTATTTTATTTTTAAATTTTTTTAATTATGTATAAATTCTAAAATGATGTTGTTTAACATATTGCGAAACGACGTCATTTTGTTCGTTATCCAAGTTGGCCACCTTGAATTTTCCGGCAGCCATGTCAATAATAATTTGGGGGAATCCGACTTAGGTAGCAAAATTAGAAACAATCAAAAGTTGGATAATTTATAAGCAGAATCTTTTTGTGATTAGCAAAACCAAAAATTAGCTAATGTTTAGGAATTTACAGGCTATTAATCCTAAAATTTAGATACGGCTATCTTTGTTCCTCCACTTCCTTTACTTTTGCAATTCCCTTTACTTTTTGCAATTCCCTCTCAAACCAAATTACTTTCAACCTTTTTAATAATTTCAAGCACCACATATCATCAAACATATATAATACGAATAAATCGACTATAAATAAATATGAAATATAATACTCCTTCCGTCCCCCAAAAGTATGATATACTTTTGATTTATTTGTAAGGTATAAAATATTAATTTAACTACACTAACCTGAGACGGAGTGAGTAACATTTTGCACACCAAATATCACATCATCATCTATCCCTTAAAACCTAGCAAACAGAAAAACATGAAGTGAAGTTACAAAATATCTGAAAATCAGCATAAGAAGTTAAAATCAATTTGTAAGCCATCTACAATTTGCAAAAAAAAATCGGCATTTTTCAACATCCAAACACAATTGAGCAAAACATTAGCTAAATCTTGTTCACATACACTAATATTCAGAATTAAGAAATCAAGACATATACAAATAAAAACTCCTACTCATGGAATGATCATCAGATTGCAAGTATTTTAGCTATGCGGCAGCAGTAAACCAATTTTCAAATTGAAATTCCAGCTAGAAATCAAAATTCCCAAATCAAACATCAAACTAAATCTTTCCACTAAGGATCATTCTAACCATAACAACCTTTTTATCATCTGGAAGCGAAAAGAAAAGGTCGAGATCTTTACTGTTATTCCATAAGTTCTTGGCCACAGAAATCTGTTTTTCATCACTTAGATAGGGGATGTTGCCTAGAGCTTCAAACACTTTCTTTCTCGACACAGATGCATCATGCTCAATTCCAATCTTTTGCACAAGTTCTTTCCACTGCAATTTCTGAACAAAAAAATAAATAAAACAAGGGCTTCTTGACGCACTTCATTCAGATAAGTATACTTTGCTTACCTGTTAATGATGGAATCTTTTAACTATACGATGGTTAAGTAACAGATTGGCAAGTCTGCCACTCTAATCTGTACAAATTCTTGAGCTCGTGCTTCTAAGTTCTACATTGGATAAGAATAACATGTTTTGGAAGAAAAGTAAAGATCAATCAGACAAGAGTCCAATTTAAACCATAAACAGGCAAATATAAACGATCCATCAAGAAAATAAAGGCTCTTAGATCTTGAACAACTTCTTGTATGACAACAAAATGTTGTTGTTGATCCATGATTGGGTCCCTGATAGATTTGAAAATACCATGGAAAAGGGGTGGAGCAATATAAGGCACATGCCAGACAAATATAACATAATCTTATACAAATACATGTGAAAACTGATTATTAATTCCCCCAACAAGAAATCATATGCACCCAAAAACAGCCATCTCAAACAGGTTACCCAGAAAAGAAAAAATTGTATAAATAAGATATTCATGCAACAATCCCCAGAAGGAAAAAGGAACACATAAGAAAAATCTAATACTGACTACTAAAATTACACTCTTCAAACAAGTGAAATCAGTTCCTTCAACACAACTACTAAGCAAAATCAAGTATGCAGGAACAACTTATCCAACATGCTCTCGGAACTTGAAAAAATGAGAATTTGAAACAGGAGAAATTGGATACTACAACTAATCTGTCTCCATCTCTATCTCAACAAAAAAACTTCTCATTCTAAACTCTCTCTCTCTCCCTCTTTTTTTTACTTCATTTATGTGCCGAAACTTCTCAGCATACAGAATCGAACATCACCTTCCTTTCTCAGAGCAAAATGACAAGAAATATTGGCTTTATAGGGGGAACTGTGCAATATTTTGGTAGTTTTATACAAACATAGATATATATAATTTGACATTGTTTAGACGAGGTTGATATTGTATGATTAATGTGGTTTCAATTCATATGTCTGCATTAAAAAACATGGTCGCCATTTCATCTAAAAACAGACCCAAAATTGAACAACATCCAAAAATCACACTAGAAAACAGACCCAATATCAAGAAAAGAAAAAAAAGTGGAGGTGAATCACAACACTCACAATTGATAGATAGAAACATTTCCTCCATCTCATCGAGACCATCTTAAAGCAACAAAAACACCATCTTCAAGCAGCAGTCAAAATCAACAAACCAAAATTTATGAGGTAGTTTAACCTCAATAATCAAACAGGGAAAGCCAAATCCTAAAACGGTGCAGAAAATTTGGAGCTAGCTAATCAAATCAGAAAATAGTTGGTTTGGTATAAAAAATTTGACATTCTCGATCCCAAAAGACAAATGGCTACAATTTAATTCGATCTGAATCTCCCTCTCTCTATATATATATATATGTGTGTGTGTGTGTGTGTGTGTGTGAGTGAGGATTACAAGAAATGGGAAATTCTATTAGGGGTGTACATGTAGTACACTCACCTCTCACATAACAATATTTTATTAATATAAATTATATTAATATAATATTATCATATGAGTAGTGTGATATTAATATAATATTGTTATGTGAGAGGGATGTACTACATGTACACCCCTAATAGAATTTCCCGAAGAACCACATAGAAAGATATCGGAAATCCATAAAAAAATAAACGTAAGAACTAACCTTCACTGACGAACGAAGACGAGAGCTCAGAATCTGCTCAGCTTCTCACCAACGCTTGCAATCGATTCAATATCTGCAACAATGAAGTAGAGTGTGATTCAATTCGTGGAAAATGCTCAAAAAATCAAATTCAAAATATACTAACTCAGAATAGTGGAAGAAGAAGTGTGTGAAATTGATAGAAATGTTTCTGAAGAAATGTTAGAAATTGGGGGAAAATCGAGGGTAAAATTGGAAACTTGCATTATGGATAGGATGAATGATTAATAATCAGCTCAAAATAGGAATGATAACTTATCACTCATTTGGTGGATATGAGCACGGGACGAGTTATCCATCCCGGGCCGAGTCATTCAAACCAAACGCAAGATTATGCTGGATTATTTAACGTGCCCTATGTAAAGAAGAGATACGTCATCGAATATCAATTATCAAACTGAAAACTAAAACTTTGAAAAGAAAAAAAAATATTAAAAAAAGAAGAAAAGAATAAGAAGATGACGAGCCAAGGCATCACCTGTTCTCTTCACTTTATCCATCAATTGTCGCCGCTGGCAACGGAAATTTGAAACGGCTAGCAGGCTACATGAAAGATGTTAGACTGAGTCATCAAATAAACCCCATTTTCGGATTTCCCCTTGCATGAAACCAGATTAGTTAACCAACATGCTTAAAACTTCCATTTATCTGAATTTTTTTCAATTTCATCATGCAAATAATCATATCATATCCAATTAAAAAGACAACTGTCTCAACAAAATAAAACTAGATAGCAGATGGTGAAAAATGCAGAGCAGCCCAAAGTAATAGAATGAAAAGCAGTTTTATTGCCAGAATGTGCTGCTAAATCTGAAAGGTGAAACTTAATGAACCTCCAGAAATTGCCATAGGTTTTGCTTATTGATTTCAAATGAAAACACAATTTACTCGACGGAAACATTTGAGCAAAAAATTATCATGTAATGATTTCTTTATGTGGAATGTAACTTGTGACCTAGACATTGAGAATCGGTTGATGCCGTAAGATGACTAGACTAATGCTCCCATCTCTAACATACTTCACACAAAAATTAATATTGTAACTGAAAAAGGGCATAGTCATTTCGACTCTTCCAACCTTGAAGCATCCCATAAAGGAAAAATAGGACTTGATCAAACTAGTTGTAGAGGTAATAGTAAATTAGTAATAACTAATAAGTACGAGTTGGGCTCTAAGGATTCGTAATATATATAAATTCTTAAGGAATATGATGTGCTTTTTCTTAATTCTTAGCACCAAAATGAGAGTCGAGCTTACAGTCTGAAGCATCTCAAGAACTTACCACTTAACAAATCTCTTGTTCAAACAGTTTAGAAGCAGCTGCTGCACTAAAATCTCTGATACTTGCTCCACCTAGGTCATGCTTTGTCCTTAGCAGATCACTGGCCTCCAGCTGGGATTGGATAGACGGCACAGCTGAAGGCCAATGTTTCTCAAATGATTCTTTGTACAGATTTCCTTTGCCAGCATTGCTCGACTCCAACCACATAGCATACTCATCAAGCAGTTTCTGAAAGTCAACAACTTTTTCAGAACAAAGATGTATATAAATGTCTTATATATTGCTACCACGTAGCAAAAGAATAGAATGAAAAATTATAAATAAGAACAGAATCATAGATTCGTAGGGCACGCGTCACATAGAAACCATCATAAATTTATTCATAAATTCATAAAAAAGAAATCCATTTGGGTCCCCAGAAAGACATTCTACTAGGCAGCAGGACTAACAGAGATATAGGTTATTTAAGGCACGAGCCTGCATCATCCTATGATTTAAGTAGGATCAGCCGCGGCTGACACCAACCTGGTACTAGACGCCACCGCTTAATTTCATTACTAACCAGGAACCATTTCAAGTCATACCATGAGGACCATGACTTAAGTAAAACAAACTTATAGATAAAACTTATAATAAAGATCCACAACAGAGAATTTTAATTTACAAACAGAACTATGCGCTCACTTTAGCACCTGAGGCAGCAGGGTCAATTATTTCATTCCGAAGATTAAAGGTCACTTCTCAAATGAAGCAACAAGGTCAAGATTTGATAATGCATAGTAGACTCTGCAAGTTTGATTGCACGTGCTTGTGCATTATCAATCAGCATATGTTTTGTCCACCAACAATATCATATGCATGTGAAAGATTATAACCATGAAAAAGAGATATATAGTTCACATAATTATACCAGAGATAAAAGAAAATAATATTGGAGAAAGTTGTCTTGGAGGTTTAGGTTTGCACACGAGGCTGACAATTAGGACTGATGCAGCAATGAAAATAGTAGCAAAATTAAGGACTCAAGATCACAAGAATTACTGGATACTGCGGATGATACAATATTCAAAACAAAAATTATTCAATCCCAGTACTATTGCTCTGCAAAGAATATTTACAATCTGGAACACCATTTCAATGGACAGTAATAGCTCATAGAGAGAACATTGAGGGCTTATATAAATTCTGATTCAGTATAGCGTAGAAAAGTAATCTAAATAGTTGTAGGAACAACCCCATCCTTCAAGTTGAACTCTCCGGTATTGTTGCGGCGGCGCGGGGTGAACCAGAGTGGATAACCAAGGGGATAGGAGGAAGCCGGGGAGAGAGGAGAGATAATTAGGCCCTTTCGGTAATCGAAAATACCATTATCTCTGGCGTCAATTTGGGTAACACGTCTGTCATATGCAAAGTAGATGGAATTGGGTTTCACTCCCATATTATTATTATTATTATAATCATCATCATCTTTGATTTTGATTGCAATGGGATGGTTGCATCCCACAAAAATCGCCAGCCCTCCCAACGAATCCACCATCTTCATCAGCCGCCCTCGCTCCCGATCAATCTTGTACACCTCGAAATCAACCGTAGGACCCACGTACCCCCCCCCCCCCAATCCTCCACCCAGGTACTGACGCCTTGCTTGACGTGGCGCACCACCACATATAGCTCGCCGCTCTCCTCCTCGCATACTAGATATTTCAGCAACACACACTCCCCCTCCTCAGACTCAGGTACCGATACCGATCTAGGATCAACCTCGGTCACCCAATCATTATCAAGCCTTGGAGAGTCTCCTCCTACATCCCAGGCATCCATCTTTAAGGTAGATGTGATGCCAAAGAGGCGGCTGTGTGTGCTCGAATACACAACACTCTCGTACGCCGCCGTCTCATCACCGAAGAGAGTCCATCCACGGCGCAGAGAGCAGAAAGCCAGCCTGTAGCCTGAACCGAAAATCATGAACATCTTTCCTTTCGCTCTCATCGGATGAGGAGAGAATGACGCTGTGCGCTTGCTCCCCCAACATGGTCTCAATTAGGGGTGGAAGCGGTCCTATGTCTCGATGAGTGGTGGGATCTACCAGATACAGATCATGTTTCAGATCATCGTACAGAGCTAGCCACCCGTGCGATGATCCCACCAAATTCATCTTCCAACCCGCTGCGTCCATAAACTCCAAACTTGCTCCGCCTCCGCTCTTATGATCGTTCCGGAAAAAGCTGTAAATATCGTCCTTTGCACAACACCAGAACTTGAAAACCGGTTCGTCCTTCGAAAAAACCGGATGTATCATCAGCCACGGCGATTCACCTGAACTGATTATCTTCCGATTTGCCGCTAATTCAGCGCGTGATCTGAAAATTCCAGAGATCCAACGGCGGAGGAGCGCCAAAGAACTCATGTTGTGCGACTGTCAAGGGTCCAAAGGAAGGATTAGGCTTATAAGTTTTCAAATGGACAAAATAGGGATTAGGGAATAATACTAGTATAGTTGAGTTCAGTAAATTGCAAAATACACCCTCATGTTCTCTATAATCTGCACAAAACACCCAATATTTTTGAAATTGCATAAAATATCCTTATGTTTCAATAAACTTTCGCACTCGCCCCTCCGCCCTCCGGTCACATATCTTCCTTCTTTGACACTTATTTCACAATTAGATTTTACTAGTAAGTAGTAATTTACGTGTATATATTTTAAAAATAATTTTATATCTTATTTAAAAGTTGTGATATTGTTCGTGTTAATTATTAATCAAACTTAAAAAATTAATGATTTCATGTATCTAAAAATTTATTAATAGGAATGACAATGGATCGGGTATACTCATTCATTATGTATTTTCTAAATTTAAATTTGTTTAGAATTTTTCTATATGTTCGTCCTAATCTCGGTTAAAATAGTGAATTTGTTGTACATACTCGTCTCAAGTCCGTTGAGGAATACTCAATAAAAATATGAACACTCCAAATAAAATTAATTAAAATTAGTAAAAATCCTTATTTCTATGTTATTTGAACCGTCTCGTTGGTTTATGCTAAATTACCCGATAAAAATCTAAACAAAGTTAATATTAATTAAAATTTGTAAAAAATCTTCTTTTTTAAGTATATTTGAACTGTCTCGTTAGTTCATGCTAAATCAATATTTGCCAAAATGCGAAAAAAAAATATTTACATCTTCAAAGTAATATTAATTAAAATTAGTAAAAATCATTCTTTCCGGTTTATGCTAAATTACTCGATAAAAATCTAAATAAATTTAATATTAATTAAAATTAGTAAAAATCCTTATTTTTAAGTATATTTGAACCGTCTCGTTATTTCATGTTAAATCGATATCTCTAATCTTTACCAAAATGCGGAAAAAAAATATGTTTACATCTTCAAGTTTTTTTTTTTCTTTAGCTACCTATCCCACATTTGATTCAATGTATATATTTTTTAGAAAGCACTAATCGAAGTTTTTACAAAAACATGAATGAAAAATGAAAAGAATTCTATATAGACATATTGATTAAATATATTAATTTAGTCTTCATATGAATTTTCATTTACAAATTTTCTATGGAGTATGAATTAAGAATGTATAAAATAAGGATTTATAAGAATGCATTCCGAAATTGTTATTATTTTTAATATGCATAATAGAAGAAATTAATTAAATAGAGGGAAACATAAATATGAGATGTGATTAATAGATAAACATGTGATATTTCAAGAATATGAAATTAATAAAATTTTAATTAATAAAAATAAAAATTAGAATATATATGAATTAAAATTAGACAAATTACCAGAATAAAGAAAAAATAATCTGGTGATTAGACAAATTACCAGAATAAAGGACAAATTACTCGGTTTTTACTGTCTAAGTGGAATGAAAAAAAAACAAGGCACACTAATTAAAATTACTAATAATCATAAATACATTATAATTTTTTTTATCTTATAAACATATAAACGGATTTGGATACGGAAATTCATAGACAATCATCCATGATCTCAATCCCATCAATTTTTTATTTATTTATACTTTTTTATAAGTGTTTATCTATTAATATAGAATGAATAATCTCTTTCATTGTAATTAATCTTACATTAAGAAATAATTAATCAATATTTATTGGTGATTTATATAAAAGTGGTTTTTATTCAATTATTAATGAGTCTAATGTTTATTTTCTAGGAGACTTTTTGTGACAACCCGATTTTTCATGTCTTGTAGTGGACTATTATCATGTCAATTATCATGTTATATACAGAGATTAGTATTGAATGTGAATCGACAGAGATAGACTTTTTATTCTTGGGGAGCCACCGATTCATAATTCACCATGAACAACAATTAAATAATTATTTATGCTTACAATATAGGTAACTCAATATATTTCTCAACCCAACCTAACCCAACTCAACTCAGATAGATGGTGTTGTTTGATAACTCTAAAAAAATTGTATCTTCAATTAATTTAATATATTATGTACGATAAGATAAATTGCAAAATCTAAAAAGAAAATTATGGGCCTCCTAAATCAACACTTAAATTATTAGGAATGGACGATGAAGTAAATTGCAAAAATTAATATAAAAATATGTCTCATAATTAATAATATTTCTTAGTCCAAGTATTAAAAGCCAGAACATCTTATAATTCAAATATATTTGTGTTTTAAGTCATGTATAATCATTTTCAGAAATAAAATATTAAAAAGAATAGAAGTTACTATCCACGACAATTCATGGTAAGTGAAAATCACAATAACAAAACCCTATCCCTACTCTTACAATATATAGAGAAATCAAACTGCTCATACACTAAAATATACATTTTCAAATCCATCACTTAATATATCCATCTCCCACATCTTTAATAGTAATGGTCTATTTCAAAATGGATATCTAAACCCAAAAAACAAAATCCACCATCACCGCACACGTTGCCATTGCTCGGAAGCCTCAACCAACTCAGTCTCTTGCAGCACAGCAAGTTTCTCATGTTGAAGAAACACGGCCCGCTCGTGCTCCTACACTTCAACCGCGTACATCCTCGTCGTCTCCTCCGCTAATTCAGGAGCATGAGCTAACCACGACCTTCCTTTTGCAGATGGCCTTATATAAGCTCACAAGAAGATAATCTACAACAGCAGAGGAGTAGTATATAATGTTAGAAAGTTTGTTACAGTGTGCGTAAACTCATGACATTGTAGTCGTCCTCTTTCGTATAGCAAAATGATCATCCGAATGCAACAAAACCACAAAACAACAGTATTACTCCTCATTGTTTATTGCCAAGAAACACGAAAAAACAAAAAACAAAAAACAAAAAAAAATGCATAAAAATTAATCACCCTAAATTCTTGCAGAGCTTGTTGATTATCATGGAGATACTTGCTTGACAGCCATCATTGGGGTTTTGGACACTATTTCATATCCTGATTTCCGATAAGTAAAGTATTGTGATTATTTGATCAATAATTTCTTTATCATTGAGGGCATCTTTCACTCCTCACCCCACATGAATCGTTCTAGCATATCATTATAACTTTGTGCGGAAGCCCTTCTCTTCTCTTATACTTGTCTCATAATCTTGAATATATTTGTGCTGCCTTGAACACAAAAACCTCAATCTTTACAAAAACAAAGTATATTTCCAAACTCATACTTAAATCTATTATAGATTGAACTCAACTCATCTTCAGAAACAATATGTACGAAGCCTATCAAGAATGTCATTAGTAAGCCTTTTATATATGTCATATTGAAGTCTAAAATTCTGAATAAATAATGAAATTTTTCTCTTAATTAACTTGATTTTAACAGCAATCCTAAAAGCCCACATTCCACAACACCAAATTCGTTCAGTAATTATCCAAAAAATTAAGGTGTATAATCTGAAATGATAGGCCATAATTATGCATTTATGAATTCAAACCAAAAAATCGATGAGAGAAATTAAGTTGTACCTCAGTTGCGGAGGCCAATTAGTATGGGATGTATCTCGTTGATAATTGCTTTCACTTACCTGTTTAACTTAGTTGACATGTATCTGCAATATAAAATCATCGCAAGAATCAGCCATGGGTATTTATCGACCAAGAGAACAAACGCGGGAACAAATAAATGAGAGCAATATCAATATATGTTGTATGCCTGGACATTTTACAACGTCAATAATCTTGATTGTAGGGAGATTTAAGAAAGAATGCGTAGTATATATATAATTATCAATGTGCAATTATCAAGATTACGGAAATGTGATTAGTGCATATTGATTTATATGAGGAATTTTAAATCATCAATAATATAGTATACATTTATGGAAATTGATTGGCATTTAGATCCGCTAATCAATTAAATTAACACATAACAGATTCAATGATTCAAATCAATCTAATCAATATATAAAATCATAAAGTCCCCACATACATCATAAATTATGTCAATCACCTATATATATAGTAATTGGTGAGATGGTCTCTAACGGCATATTCGTTTCTTGAATTAAAGAAAAACTCATACCAGAATTTGAACTCAAAGTTTGTGGGAGACGACAATTCCATAAATAATGAGATTATATAACTTACCTGAATTGGGAGAGAAGACCAACGGATCTATATCGGGGACTAATAATTGAGATCGTGAAGAAATTAGATAAATCACGTTATGAGAAGACAAACAATATTTCATTAAGATTTCTAATAGGAATTTCATCAAACGGGTTATGTACAATAAAAAATTGGTTGAATTATTTCATTTTGTGAACAATGTAATTTCGCTCACCAGAATCATGACTGAATATGCATTGGGTTGACGACGGCTAATAGTGTGGGATACTTTTCCGTGAGTATGAGAAAAGGTATGAAGACTGAAGAATATGAAAAGATTTAAAGCTCGTATAATTTTCTTCATAATAATTGATAATTGATTGTCATTCCAAATATAAATTGTAGACTAATTTTTACTTTCTTTAATTGTGTTCCCTGATTTAAGTTCTCCTTAATCAGACGTGAAAGTAGGCGGTTGATTTTAAATTCATATGAATTGGATTGTATTTGTATGTATATTAGAGATTTTAGATAAATATAAAGCAAAAAAATTTTAAATGCCACATAGGCATGAAGATAATTGTGGTGTTTAGGATGTGTTTTGCTATTAATAAACTTTCACACTTCGGCTCACATATTTCATAATTAGATTTAACCTTAAAATAATCGTTTTGTGCAAAACTTTGACATTTGTCCCTTTGTTCTTTGCGGATTTATACGCTTGGAAGCTTCATACGTGAACTCATTCCATATATATATAGAGAGAGCGGGTCGGATAAGAATACATCTTATCTGCTAAGAACACATCTTATATGAGAACGTAAGAACAATGCATTTTTATTACATCGGAGATGCATAAAATGCAGAAACTAAATGGATAAATATTTTAATGCATAAACTACAATAACTTAATACACTAGCATTTAAATGCATATATTAGAGTAATTAAATGCACGGTTAAATCTGGACCTTTGATCAACAAGGATCAATGGTCCAGATTTGTTTTTATTTCTCACCTAAGAAAGTGTTCTTATTCGATCCGCGCTATATATATATAGGAAAAGGATCATATAAGAATGGATCTTAACCTAAGAAATAGGAATAGATCTCCACCATACATCTACAAGGGATGGAGGGTCAGATCTGACCCAGATCAAAACGGGTCGGATTCGGGTCAAACCGGGTCGGACCCGGTCAACCCGTTGACTTTTGGTTTTTTTTTTTTAATTTTCAAATTTTTTTTAAGAGTCAGATGATATGCACCACACTGTGCAATGAGATGCACCAAACTATGCAATGAGATGCACCACTAAGTGTATTGGGATGCACCATTTTTAATTTTTATTTTTGATTTTTTTTCAAGAGTCGAGCGAGGGGAGCCGAAGGCCTCGGAGCGAGCTAAAAAATATATAATGTTTCCACAATCATTATCTATAAATTAAAATCGGAGCCGAAGGCGGAGACAAAAAAAAATCCCAAACACTTGCTTATTGATATGGTATGAATACAATGATTTGAAAAGTAGTTTGATTTCATCATACCAAATCACCCCAAGATTTTCCCTCGTTTTGATATAGTTATACACACACACATAGTGTATGAGATAAATCTCCATGTATTATGAGATGCACCACAATGCATTTTGAGATGCAACACTATGTGTAATGAGATGCACCACCATGTATAATGAGATGCATCACAATGTGTAGATGCAACACACTGTGTAATGAGATGCACCACAACATGAAATGAGATGCACCACATAGTGTATTGAGATGCACCACACTTTATTAAAAAAAAAGGAAAAAAAAAATTCGAATTTTTTTTTTCGAAACATAAAAAAAATAATAAATAAATAAATTAAAAAGTCAACGGGTGACCCGGGTCCGACCCGTTGACCCGGATCCGACCCGGTTTGACCCGGATCCGACCCGCTTCAAATCTAGCCATCCATCTATTGTGGATCAAGGGGTGGGATTTATTCCTATTTCTTAGTTTAAGGGCTCTTTTCACTAGAACCACTATATATATATATATATATATATATATATATATATATATGTATGAGGTGGTTATAGTTAAAAAAAATTTTAAAATAAAAAATGAGAATGAATCTGTACCACTCATTTGCAAGGAATATATGGTCAAGATTAAATCTTAGAAATTGAACTAGATTATAATAAATAAGGGCGGAAGGGTAATCAGGTAAAATCAATCAATTCTCCCCTCCAGAATGAAGCACGTTCGCACCTCTTTCTCTCATGCCTGAATCTCTCTCTCTCTCTCTCTCTTCGATCTCATATCAAAATCTCTCTCCGCCAATCACTCACCGGTGCTGCAATCCGTCGACCACTCGTCAGTGCTGCCGTCCTCCATTTGCCGACGCTGCCGTCTTTCACCCATAGCTCTCAAACCCCAACCTTCAATTCAACCACCAAAAAACTCGCATCTCTACAAGATCAATCGGTTACAAAAAAATGCCAAAATCGAAGGAAAATCGAGCTTTCGTGTGGTTTTGGACCATCAAATCAAGCTAGGGCTTGAAATTTTTATGTGCGCGGTTGAATATTACTTTGTATTATTATAGAACGTGGATCATATATCCGCCGCCACTGCCGTAATTCTCTCTGATTACCACCAGAGTTCTGGTTCTCTGGTAAGATTTCATTCGACAGCTTTGAGCCGTGTTTTAACATTTCTTTTCATGAATTTGCTCTTTGTACTTATTGCTTGCTTATTTACCCATTTCTCATTTGTTCTGGTTGTTAGAACAGAAGGAGAGATTGAATTAATTGATGCAGTTTCTTACTTATTTTTATCCAAAATTCGATTTTTATTTCCTACACGGATTAGGTTTAAGCCTAAAATATAGTAGGTTTTTGGTTAAGTGAACTTTTGAATCAATGTCTGAATCGTCATTTTTGGGGTTAAATTTCTCAGATTGAAACTCTAAACTTTACTATTTACTACCTCTTTCAAATTTAAATGTTTATACCTCTTAATAGTTACGCTTATTTTGTTTTTGGATTTTGTAGTTGTTTCTCATAATTTATTCATTCGCATCTGTGCAAGCCCATGTTGAATTAGTTGTTGTGCTCGTCTTGGCTCTTGTGCACGGATTTATAATTTCACTATTAATTGTTTTCGTCATGTTAAATATGAGTAGTTTAGAGTTGTATGTGTTTTGTCATTGATGGAGTTTGTCTATTAGAGATAAGAATTTGATTACCGTATACATATGAAAATGCCTTGTGGTGCATCTGACTAGTGGTCATGGTGCATCTGACTATTCATTATGATGCATCTGACTAATACATGTATTTGTTTTGTGATATGTTATAATCCCTATCAGAGACACATGGAGACATTCATCGTAGACAGGACCCTTCAAATTGTACTTTTATCCCACTCACAACAACTCCAACAATTTTCTTAATCTCCGTATCCATCACACAATGAAACTTTATATCGTGGACGGAGGGAGTACTACTCATCACTTTTAATTTTAATATGAAATTTGAATGTGTTGGACCCAAGACGGATACCTTGGTGTAGAGGAGGGTGAATACACCAAGGTTTAAAACTTTTCCAAGTTAAAACTCTTTTCAGAGAGTCTGCTGTGTCCGATTCAGCTGGATGGCAGCTTGATTGACACAGCTGGCTGAGTGAGTGTGTGTGCGGAAGTTGGTGGGTTTGGAAAGTCCGTCTGTTGCTTCAAATCATATTGCAAAGCTCTGTTTCACTTTTCAGTTAGTCAGTTTATGCAGCTTGAAATGTATGCTTGAGAGGTTAGCTAAATGCATAAAACAAAACGATAAAGAACAGAGCAATTTTAACGTGGTTCGTAGTAACACCTCCTACGTCCACGACCAGATTCACTGGTAATTTACTACCACTTGGTTTCCAAGTACCAAGCAACTTCACAACTCTAACCCGAGCTGTGTTCCAACAGTTTGAGCGCACTGTCAAGCCTACACCTTCAGTTTCCGGGTACTGAAGAACCTAACCACTCGAATTACACGCTTCGAGCAAGCGTACCTTTACCTAACCTTTATGGGTTTGGGTTTGGGTATGGGTTTTCCAACTATGAACGAGTTTTTACAATGAAGAACAAAGGATATGATGAACTCGTTCAAACTAGGCTTAAGATGTTTCTTTTCTGATCTATTCTGCCTATGACTGAACATGTGAACAACTAAGAACACAGCTGACTGGCTGGGTGTTCTTGAAAGATTTGGCTATGAAGATTGTTGTTCATTTTTCTGTTTGCTCTTTTTATTTCATCAGTCGTCTCGTCGGTTCCCCTCTTTCTTCAATGGTGAGGAGATATATATAGGTGGAGATTCAAACTAGCCGTTGGAAGAGAGTCGTTTGAATCTTACATACTCTTATTGACTTCTGGCCTTTAACCTACGAAGTAGGTCTGCATCTGCAGAAGCTATTTCTTCTCTGATTTGACTGCGTCAGACAAGATCTTCTGACATCGGGATCTTGTCTTAAGAAGGTCTTCATCTTCGAGCTGCTAAGCGTCTTTGCTGTGTCTTCAGCGTCTTGGACTCTGCTGTGTTTTGACTCTGAGCTGTGTCTTAGACCTGAGCTGTATCATTATCCTGAGCTGTGGCTTCAACCTGAGCTGTGTCATTAACCTGAGCTGTCTTAGACCTGAGCTGTGTCATTGACACTAAGCTGAGTCCTTTACACTGAGCTGGGTTTTTGACACTGAGCTGGGTTTCCGTCACTGAGCTGGGTCTTGATACTGCTGGGTCTTTGACTCTGCTTGGTCTTGCTTTGCTGAGTCTGTTCTGCTGAATACCTAGGCTGGGTCCAGCTTAGCTGTGTCTTCTGCTTTGGCTTCTGCTGTCTTTCGCTGCTCTACCTGTAAACTAAGAAACTCTATAAGCTCAAACAGGTGAGCTGAAAAACGCTTTAGGCTTTGTGCAATCATCTACTCGGTTGGGGTCAGCTGGGTTTTGGTATCAAATCAAAACTCTATTAATTTTCCCAACAGAATGAACTTGGTAGAAATTTTATTCAATTTATCGACTCGATTTAATACATTACTCACTCCGTCCACGATAAGTATGATCCGGAGGGAGTGACACGGGTTTTAAGAGTGAGAGAGTGAGCTAGATAGATATATTATGAATAGAGAATGAGATCGATGTTTATTGTGAGTGGAAACATATCTATTTAAGAAAGACTACACTTATTATGTATAGACGGAGAAAAAAAAAGAATACACTCATCGTGGAGGAATGGAGTATCATATTTTGAAATAAATTTTATGAAAACTAGTGTATGACCCGACGAAATTCGACGGTAATTAAATGTTATTATAAATTTATGAATTTTTTTTGCGTCATTTTTCATTCATCAAATACATCAAATTAAAGATATATATATATATATATATATATATATATATATTATACTATTTGTCATTTCACAAGCTCATTGTGTAGTATACTTGTAGTTATTTTTTAGTGCTCCATTCACCTTATGTAAATATTTATATATGACATGTTGGACCCCTGAAGCGATTTGATAGTATCCTAAAACGGGATCTTTTTTGCAACAAACAAAGATATATGGAATATGTAAAAAATTGATCAATAAGGACGGTGTTTCTTGGATTGTTATTTTCTATTATAATCGTCAATTGTTCGAATGATGGTGGGATCTTACGAAGAGATTCATAGAATAGGTCAATGAGAGGTAACGTTTCTATGATGGTTGTACCTATTACATATTTCAACCACCCGTTATTTGGATTATCTCGTCCATTCTATTAAAATAATCATATTCTTACTTTTATTTGAGAAAAATAATGAATTAATTAATTTTATAAATTTTCCCACTTTAAGGTATGATGATTTTTTTTTCATCATCTCTTTTATTTGGTATGGAATGTATCAATTTGTTACAATTAACAAAGATTTTTCTTTTACGAAAATTTCATCGATTATTTTAAATGACGACAATAAAAAAAATTATAAAATAACTGCAAAAAATAATTACGGTATGTGAAAATATACATTAATTGATCTTGAATATTTATATAGGTTCCCCAATAATGGAATTTTATTTGAAAAACGACGCGTGATATAAATTTTTTATATTAAATAGATAAACATACATTTTTATTAATAATATATAAATAAATATTTTTTTTATTATACATGCCAAAATGTATAAATTACAATTACATATTTTTTTGTACCCCTCAATAACCCATTTTACAAAGCAAAACGATTGGTTCATTTTTAGAAAGAACCAATAAAATCTTTGACAGAGGTAAAAAAAAAATAGTTTGATTTCTTGCAACTAAAGAAAGTAAAATAAAATAAAAGAAAAATTCTTTTTGATCAATTATCAAAATATTATCACTCTTAAATAATATTAAATTATTTTTAATGTTCATGCTTATATATTGCAAAATAATAATTAAAATTAAAATATTTGTTAAAAGAATTACAATAAAATCGAAGAAACAACCTAATTAATGTATTTTATTTAATTTTTAACAAATTAAGATTGACAAATTTAATAATTGGTCAAATTAAAATTTTCAATAAAAAATTATTTATTTGGCTAACTAATTAATAGACCAAATTAAAATGGTTGCAATTTGCAAACCAATTGCATGATGGAAAAAATACAAATTGATTTAAAGTATTTATATAAATTCTCAAACAATGGAGTCTTATTAAAAAAACAATGTGGGATACAATTTTGTATACTAACTATAATAAGATGATACAAATTAAAGATATAAGATGATACAAATTAAAGATTTTAGAAAAATATAAATATTATATATATATATATCACACACTATAATTTATATAATAAATTTATACAAAGATGGATATTCTAGGAAAATATATACATGTTTTGCAATTTTCTTGATATATTGAAATGTACGAAAATGGCTATTCTAGGAAAAAAATATATATATGCACATTCTATAATTTTCGGAAGATTTTTAATGCCATATATATTTATGGATGTTTTAAGTATATGGAATACTAAATAATATATGAATAAAAAATATTTAAAATGAGGATTTAAGATAAATAGGAATAGTGAATGGAGAGAGCGCCACGTAAGACCCCGAATTAAGGGGAGACCGAATCCGTCGTTTTAATAATATATATATGGATGGATGGATTAAAAATGAATATTTGTTCGGCTCGATTTAATTTTTATTACAGTTTCCAAGATCACAACACCTCCACACTGCCGCCGTCTCTCCCTCATTCCCCTCCATTTCTGGTTTACAACTTGAGAGAGAGAGAGAAGAGAGAGAGAAGGGTTCTTGCTGCACTCATTCGGCCACTCCCTCACTTTTGAGCTGTGGTTTAAAGAGAGGGCATAGAAATAGAATAATCCCATGCTGCATACTAAAATCGTCAGAAACTATGATTGCACTTCGCCATTAACGAAATCTCCATCACTCCTAAATCGCTTATTTTTCTTGCATTCTGTTTCTCTCACTATTTTCTCGAAATTGTAACGATTGCAATCGGATTTTTTTATCCGCTAATAAAAACTCATTTGTTTATTTCTTATAATTTTTTCTTCGAGATAGAGAGTAATTCGTATTTTTTCTTTCGATTACTGATATACTCGGCTGTTGCATTTTCGGTTTCGGTTTCTTCTAGTTTTTGCGATACAATGTTGACTTGCATAGCTTGCTCGAAGCAGTTGAACGCCACCGGATCTCTCCCGGAGCCGCCGAAGGACGACGGAAGCGCCGCCGCTCCTTCCACCAAGCATTCTATCAAAACCCTCACTGCCCAAGTAAACACTAATTTCCCTCCATTTTCACCCTTTCTTATGTTGTTTTTCTCCCTTTGCCTCATTATTTGTTCAGCAATACATGTGAAATACATAGAGCGTAGTATTATCCACCGTATATTTGCACGTAGAATCGAGACGATCACCGCAGCCCGAACAAATTGAGCCCACCATATTTCTGTTTTATTTTATATTATATATATATATATATTGATTTATTTGAATATTTTTTTACAACTGGTTTGTTTGCTTAATGGTGGAGGTCTCTCGATTTATTTGAAGTGATTTAGTATTAAATTCACACAACATTAGGACATGTTTTGTTTGTTCTTATTTTAGTTTTTTTTTTGTGTTTTTTCTTATCTTAATCTGTGTAGCATTTGTTTGTTTATGCATAGTTGATAGTCTGCCGGTTACATTTCACCATCTGGTGCAGTGCAGCATCAAGAAAACTGCAAATTTGAATTTGTTCTAATCTTCTTTTGATGTATTTCTTTACGATTGTACGATTGCTTTAGATCAAGGACATGGCTGTAAAGGCATCGGGTGCGTACAAGAACTGCAAGCCATATGCTGGCTCATCAGGGCACGGCAAGGGGCGGGACTACTTGGACTCAGATGCTGGCTCAGAGAGGTTCTATGGCTCGTACAGAAGAGCTGGCAGTTCAGAGTCCACGCCACGGCTTTGGGGAAAGGAAATGGATGTGAAGTTGAAGGCCCTTTCGAGTGGCTATGCCACACCAGCTTCAGTTAGCAGTAGAAGTGAGGCGTTTGTTTTTATGGAGGAAGATGAGCCGAAAGAATGGGTTGCACAGGTTGAGCCGGGGGTGTTGATTACTTTTGTTTCAATGCCACAGTGTGGGAATGATATCAAGAGGATCAGATTCAGGTAATGATTCTTGATTTGGCTATTATTTGTGTACTCAATTATATATACTTGCGTTAGGGTGCAAAACTAAATGATGGGCTGGTTTATGGAAATAAGTATTTGGAATATTGTTATGAAATTCAGTTATTAAATTATGCCTTACTTGGCTGTTCACGAATGGTAATAGTTAAGTGTGTTAAGTATCAGTTTGTGATTTTGATGGTGCTTTCGTTACTGGTTTACAAACAGTTCTTTTGCAAAATCTGATTTGATATGATATTTGAAACATGTGGTTTCCTCGTGAGTGATGAAAAGTTTAATGTGGTATCCATGATGTTGATCTTAGTTGGTGGTTATCTACTTGTCTTGATTTATTTGGAGAATTTGGGATTTCTAAGTGTGGAGTACTGTGGTTGAATTGAATTGAGGCACGTGAAGCCACTATAAAGTGCACTAACCTCCAATAATGGTGGTGGCCCTTGAAAAAGTGGTGGGATATGAAAAAAATTGGCTTCTCACTGAGGGCTAAATCACTAATACATATTTTTATTTTTTACATCTTATTCACTGTCAACATGAGAAGATACTGAATAACTGAAGATACTTTCCTAGGGATGATTTGTCTAGTTTCTTTTGGTATTTGAGCAACTGAAAAGAAAAAAAAGTCAACTATAACTTTCGAATATAAATAAATGAAAAAAATGAGTCAAAGCCGGATAGTCCTTTTCGGTATTTTTTTCTGTTACTGCTTCTATTTGTGGAGTTACTAGCATTTAACATTCAATTGCTAGCCATATTAATAAATATTCAAAAGTTTTCTATAAGATGACAATTGTCAGTTGTGGCTTACTGGGCATGATTTGTTACTGCTATCACTGCTGTATGATCAAACCAAAAAACTGTACAGAATTCTAACATATTATATGTTCCCAAGAACGACTCGATTTCATCTGTTTCTTCCACATTGAGGGATTTAAAGACTAGTTGGTTAAGAATTAAGATGTTATCATTTTTCACTTCTCTTGGATTGTTTTTACAGCCGAGAGATATTTAACAAGTGGCAAGCTCAACGATGGTGGGCTGAGAACCAGGATAAAGTGATAGAATTGTACAACGTCAAAAGGTTCAGTCGTGATGCAGTACCACTGCCAACTCCTCCTCGATCAGAAGATGAGGTACACTTTTCTGAGATTTCATACTTCTTATGTAATGAATGGTGGAAATCGTGATCATTTTTTGAACCTGCCGTTTTGTTGAACATTTATCTTCTTCAGTTCAATTGTTTGTGTGCTTGTCAATGTGTGCTGTGTACTAATTGTTAGCGATTATCTTGTGGGATTCACCTTACAACATACTTTATTTTGAATGGATTTTTGCAATCAGTAAGAATTGATTAAGTAATCCTTTTCCTTAGATTTCGAAAGTTGAATCCATGGAGGATAGCCCTGAGACACCTCGACTGAGCAAGGAGTGTCTACCCAACCACTTCCGTCAGAACTTGCCCGAACAGAACCCAATGCAATCTCATCAGTTCTATGGTTCTGGTGTTCTTAATTCAACACCAAAAGTCTCCAGCGCCAGTACTGCTAAAATTGAGACATCGTCTATTGATGCTTCTGCATGTTCAAGTTCTTCAAGGGAGATTGATCACTCCGGAGAGCTTTCAGTCAGCAATGCTAGTGATTTAGAGACTGAGTGGGTTGAACAAGATGATCCTGGAGTCTACATTACCATCAGAGCACTTCCAAATGGTGCTCGAGAGCTTAGAAGAGTGCGGTTCAGGTGAGCGGTCCTTTTCTAAAGCCGTAACTAAAGTTTGGAGTACCCTTAAATTCTTTGATTCTTATTAAGTAGAAGTGTAGAACCATTTAATAGTATCTAGGTCATGAAATACTGAAGCTACGAATGATTTGACTTTCACAAGAGGAAAACTCGACACGTATATTATCTTTATGTACCCTTTCTTGGTACCAAACATAATGGTGACAAACATTCGTCAATCTCAGAAACTAGGGGGATTATTTGAGAACTAATTAATCACACTTTGTATCATTTGTTTCTGCATGAAATGCACTATCATAATTTTGCTTCCCATTATCCTTGTTGTGAATGGAATATATAACTTAGATCCATTTTATCCACTGTAATTAAACCAGACACTCACATGGAAACAAGAATTCAGAGCCACTTTACCACAGTAAATTTCTATTCTTACATATCATTGCTTGTGTCTGACTTTGTAAACAATAAATGCAGCCGAGAAAGATTTGGAGAATCTCAAGCAAGAGTATGGTGGGAAGAGAACAGATTGAGGATTCAACAGCAATACTTGTGACTCTGGCAAAATCAGTAGGAGACACTGACCATTTTCTTGAATTCTTTAACCAATAGGCTACTAAATTATCGATGTGGTGCTGCATTCTTCTAGTTCTTGTGGGTTGAAATTTTCTTAAAATCGACCTTTTCTTGAGAAAGAACAATTATCAAGGCACAGATGATTATAATGTCAGTTGAAGCTATACATTACAACACCATGAAAAATGTGGTCATTTATGTGACTTCTACCTCTAGTTAGTGCCAATTTAGCAACGCACGTCATTTTTTTTTCCAAAGTCTTGAACCCGTAGTTACCATTGTGTATGAATCTCATGTTTCAATTCATCAATGCATGTTACGGGTACATGCATTTATAATATGATAGTATTAGTATCTCTGTAAATGTTCTGTTCATTGACTCGAGGAACAGATAAACAAGGGATAGGGTGGGAACGAGAAAGGAGCGCCAGCTTTAGAAAAAGGAAAACTGGCGACGGTTGGGCCTCGGATCACTTCCACTTGGTTAGTTTTCTTTGGGAATCTTGAATTATGATTTTCACTGATCATTTTTTTTTTAAACTTTGTTGGTTGTGCATAAAGTAGTAGAGATGGGCCTCCTTGTCTGATTTCCCTTTTGTCTGAGTAGGAAAGCTAAAGAGGGTGTCTTTTGATCGTTGTAGTACTAATTTGGATTGATCAATGTCTGCTCCTTTCTTTCACTCAGAGATGTGTGTAGTTTTTGTTTTCTTGGGATTGCCGTTGCGCCTCTTTTGGTGATGGTACGTGATTCCCATCCCCTTTTGCATCCAGCATCCCCATGTCTCTTTAATCTCAACTAAAGCTAGTTCTCTCTCTCTCTCTCTCTCTCTCTCTCTCTCTCACAATTATGGTCCCTTTTGGAATTTTAAGTTTATGAAGGATTATCTTGATGTTCTTAGCTCTGTTACATTGTGCCCACCAGACAAGCTTGTAATCTCTCTCTCTCTCTCTCTCTCTCTCTCTCTCTCTCTCTCTCTCAATTATGGTCCCTTTTGGAATCTTAAGTTTATGAAAGATTATCTTGATGTTCTTAACCCTGTTACATTATGCCCACCAGACAAGCTAGTAATCTCTCTCTCTCCCTCTCACAATTATGGTACCTTTGGAATCTTAAAGGATTATCTTGATGTCTTATGCCTTGTTAACATACTGCCCACTAGGCAAAGCTACTAATCTCTGGCTCTCGCTCTCTCCTATATAAAACACTGTTAGATCATCTGTAGTGGTAGAGCCTCAAGTTGCTCTCTCCTATATAAAACACTGTTAGAGCATCTGTAGTGGTTGAGCCTCAAATTGGTTCGATAGTGACATTTGTTAACTCGTTCTCCAGGTGTTGTAGTGGGTTGACTCATTTGCTGACTTGTTATAATTAGTTTTGAGTTATTGAATTTTCATTTTAATTTTAAATACGAAAATTACATTAAACATGAATACGAACATTACATTAAATTAAGACTAACATTAATTAAAGAAATAAAAAAAATTATATCAAATTCGAAAATTGAGAAAATTGAAGATGGAGAGAGCTAGGAATGTATTTAAATATAATACAACTAATATATATTATACATCCTAATATTTTGTTTGGTACAAAGTATGGGGCCCTTTATAAAATTCGGGCCCGTTGAATTATACCTATTGTTGTTATTATCTAATACCACCTATGAGGTGGTATAAATAATACTGCAACTAAATATAAGAATAAATTACTATAATTTCACCATTTTACCATAATTAATATGTTTTGCAGAGAATTTAATACATCATATCAAACACAATATTAATTCTTTATACGTATTAAGATATCCCAGCTAATCATATCAAGCCTTATCCTATACTTTGTAGCAAACGAGCCCTTATAGTCTAGTGGTATGACTTTCATGCTTGAGGTCTAAGGTTCAAAACTTCAAACTCTCCTCCCACAACATTTTTCAATTTTTTATGAAAATCCTAAAAAATAAATCTCATACTTCGTAGCAAACGAGCCCTTATAGTCTAGTGGTATGACTTTCATGCTTGAGGTCTAAGGTTCAAAACTTCAAACTCTCCTCCCACAACATTTTTCAATTTTTTATGAAAATCCTAAAAAATAAATCTCATACTTCGTAGCAAACGAGCCCTTATAGTCTAGTGGTATGACTTTCATGCTTGAGGTCTAAGGTTCAAAACTTCAAACTCTCCTCGTACAACATTTTTCAATTTTTTATGAAAATCCAAAAAAAATAAAAATAAAAAAAAAATTAGAGAGAGTTCACTTCACGTGCCATGTGTTTTCCCTTGATGAGTCCGGCTCAATAGAATGAGCCGCAACTTGTTCTGCTTGGCTTGTTCTTCAGTTGACTCGAGCCGGAGAATTGCCTTCCACTCTTAACCCCCAATTTTATGTATGATTGGAAATCGATTCCTCAAAATTTTCATGTATTGCATGGGGAAATTCAGACAAAATCTTTAAAAGTATATGAGTTAATTTACTTAAAATACACGAACTTTACATTTGCGCTCATTTCCCCATCCATGGTGCAGTCAGGTGAAACTCACGCAAAAAAGAAGTGATCCCAGGAAATTTTTTGGAGCACAGAAACACTATGGTTGTTTGTAATTGTGTGCCCGATTTCAACACTAACATTTTTGTGTATATAGACTATTTTAATGAAGTTTTTAAGAAAAAGGGTGTAAAGTGGAGTAGTATTTAATTACGATGCAGTCTTGCTTTAATTCGATATTCCTTATGGATTAATTTTCTACTGGATTATAAATGCTATACAGTTATCATCGTTGAGCATATTCAAGTCACAATCTCATAACTTTATATATCACAATATCTTATATTTTATAGATTATTGAATATTATTAAGATTTTATCACTAGATTAAATGATGGTTTTTTATACTCTCTCTCACACGCACACACAAGTATGTGTAGGCTATAATTTCTTGATCTAATCAATAATTACCTTCCATACATTCTCTCTCGTGCACAAGTACGCGCACGTGCAAAAGGAAACGTTGCCTTTTTCTTTTGAAAATAATAATAATAATAATAATAATAATAATAATAATAATAATAATAATAATAATAATAATAATAAATGAACTCCTTTTTAGGTTCATGATAAGAAAACTCTTTTTCTTTTTTTTTTCCTTTTTGTTTCTTTGAGAGTATTATGTGTTTTTGTTTTTCAAATATCAATGGATTTGAAAGTATAAATATTAATGAATATTTTTCAAAAAAAATATTAATGAATAAGTATTGAATAAAATATGCTGTAGTAAGTAAGAAAAAGTGGTTAACATACATGGTATTAAAAGTGCCAATCCTTTATTAGCTAAATATATTTTGAAATAAGAAAAAATAATAATAAACAAAATGTTTTTTTTAGTTTATTTTGAAAGTAATGTGTATTGCTTTAAATGAAAAATAATTCATGAAAATATCTCTGATAATATCTGATAATTGTTATACTCATAATGCTGAAAGGGTGCAAAGTACAAAATGCCAATCATATATAATTTTGAATTTGGCGGTAGTATATGTCAATTACGCAAAGAAGATAAAGTATATAGCTAGATTGCCGATGAGGCCTAGTTCAATTGGCTAGCTGAGGCACCACAAGACTTTCCTTAGCAAGAGGTCTTGGGTTCAATCCCGCCTGCGTGCGGTGTAGTATATTTCCCACCTTGTTTGGTAGTGTAGTGGTCGCACCCTGCGTGGTGGTGTTGTGGTCCCACATTTATGTATTGTAGAGGTCCCGCCTATATGGTGGTGTAGTGCTTGATTAGATTATATATATATATATATCTTGTAATTCTCTTAAAAAAAAAAGTATATAGCTAGATTGTATACACTTTTTTTCTATGAATATTTATATTCTCTAACAATAAAGTAATCGCGGTATATATGTACACATGGAAGTCCAATCAAACACGAATAATATAATAAATTCCAATAACTAGAATTTAATTTAAAAAATTTAACCATTCAATTTTGAAATATGCATATCAATATGACAATATTTATGGGCAATGAATGTTGGAACAAATTTACCTCCATAATTCCCCACCTTGCTCAAAATTACCATTTCCATCCAATATAAAAGGCACTTCCACGCATGGAACATCCATCTCTCTCTCTCTCTCTCTCTAAGCGTGCTCTCCTGCTCTCATTACACACTGCCACCTTCTCTGTAGCAAACCCTCCCCATCCCACATCGCATGAGTACTCTTGTCTCAAATGCTTTCTCTCTCTCTCTCTCTCTCGCAGCTTTCTTGATTCTGTCTAAGCCGACATTAAAGATTTCTTGAAATCATTCCTTGTCTTCCGATCCCCCACTTCTCCTTTTTCTGCTTTTCTGATTTCCTGCACCTATATAACCCTAACAATGGCCGATCGCTTTAGTTACAGTTGCAGAAGAAATCACAATTCCGACAATCTCTCCTTCTCCTCTACGCTGCTCGACGAAATTTGTCGATCCATTGATATAGGAGGAGACGTCGACGGAGAATCTATGAGGAAGAAGAGAGACGACGCCACCACGCGCTTTCTCTTCCAGACCGAGGAAGAAATGGCCAACTACCAACGCGCTTGCATGATTGAGCGATGGATGGAGAAGAAGGCCGTCGCCCGAGGAAGATGCACGGCCGAGTTACAGGTTAGGACCGTAAATGAGTCGGAGTCGAATTCAATTATACTATAATTAATACTCCAAAATATTATTTTTTTGACTTGTTTGGTTATTAATTAATAAATTGTTTGTTTACCTTTTTCGTACTTATTATTAATATATATGATTGAGTATTTGAACAATTTAAATCAAATAAGTTTAGAATGTTTTTGAATCGATAAATATAATCGAATATTTGAAGGATTAGATGATCAAATATCCATATACATCGATAACTTACTAAGATATTTAGCAGGAGAAGATGTCGGGGAAAGATCGGCAGTATTCGAGCTCCAGTTCATCCGATTCCAGCTGCGGAGGCGATGGCGGCGGCCGTGGCGGCGGTTTCTTCTCCTCTTCCGAAGCAGAATCCTTCCCGGTTCATCCGCCGAAGCCGGTTCGAACCGGAAAGTTAGGGGTGGAGAAGGAGAAGGTGATAAACAGCGATGATTCCGGAATTAATCGCCGCAACCGGCGAGGTTTCAGCGACGGATCGGAGCAGAAGCCGAAGAGTGAGAGCAAATTCGTGAAGACGAAATCGAAAGCGCTGAAACTCTACGGCGATTTGAAGAAAGTGAACCAGCCGACTTCTCCCGGCGGTAAAGTCGCCGCCTTCTTAAACTCGCTATTCGCCGCCGGGAACTTGAAGAAATCAAAAATCTCTGCCGCTGCATGCGGCGACGACTCGCCGTCGCTGAAATCGACCGCCGCCACCTGCTCGTCGGCATCGTCGTTCTCGCGGTCCTGCCTCAGTAGAACGGCGGCGTCTTCGGCGGTGAAGTCCACCGCCGCGGGGAAGCGGTCAGTGAGGTTTTTCCCGGCGAGCGCGATTTTGGACGAAGATTGCCGCCGCAAATCGTTACGCCAAAACAACGGCGACGCCGACGTGGATTTGATCTTAACCGCCATTGATGAAGAGCTCGCCATGCATGTGCGGAAGAAGGATAAAATTGGATGTGAATTTGAGCATTCTTTCGATATTTTAAGCAAAATTCGAGATCAAAACGGAGGTTTTGTTCGAGAATTTGACGAAGAAGATGATGAATTTGATAGAACGAGCTGTGCGAGTTCGGATTTGTTTGAATTGGAAAATCTATCGGCCATTGGGATGGAAGAACTACCAGTTTATGAAACTACGCATCTTGAGAAAATTCTGCAAATGGATTGATTTTGTAATTCCAAAAAAAAAAAAAGATTTGTGAGGTTTTGTAATTTTATTTGTATGTTAATTGGTTTGGGATTTTGAATAAGAAGGAAATAAATGTTAATATTTTCGATCTTATTACTTACTCAAGTTGCATTTTAGGTACTTTTTATTACTCCATCCGTTCTTTTATAAGTGTCCCCCACCGTCAAATTACACATACCAAGGAAATAAAGAAATTTACTTATGTAACCTTATTAATTACCATCATTAATGTATACATATAACTAATTAACAAATTACGATAAGCATTAAATAAGGATAAAATAGGAAGAATGTCATTATTTTACTCTCAAATTTTGAAATAGAATACTTATTTGAAAACAAAAAATTAAGCTAAATGAGACACTTAAAAAAGAATCGGAGGGAGGGAGTATATGTAAATGAAAAAAAACGAAATAAGAGAGCAATTGCTGAATTTGTAACAGATTATAAAAATATCGAATATTGTAACACATTATGAGTAAACGAAATAAGAGAGCAATTGCTGAATTTGTAAAAGATTATAAAAATATCGAATATTGTAACACATTATTTGTATCTTTTACTTTTGTGACAAGTGTCTCTTATTTATCTTTGCAAAATTAATTACAGTTGAGGTAAAGCAATATAGGGAAAAACTGAAAAAAGAAGATTGATGATGATAATTAGTGAAAGCAAAGCAAAAGGAAAATCTCTCTCCAGTCTCAACCTAATCAATCATATACTCCTTTCATCCCAAATAACTTCAATCTACCGTCAAAATTCGTATAACAAAGAAGTTGACAAATTTATTTTTTTATTCATAATTACTTCATGAAAAATTATACTCTCTCTGTCCCACTGAAATTGTCTTCCTTTCCTTTTTGGATTGTCCATTTAAATTGTCTTGTTTCCTAAAAAGAAACTAATTATCCCTTCAAAAGTGATGAGACTTATCTATTTCCTCTCTTTTTATTCTTCTCCTTACTAACCGTGACGAACAGTAACAGAATAAAATGAGTGAAACGGAGCGAGTAGTATAACTAAAAATTGCATTGAGAACAAGGGAAATGAGAAGTTTGATATTAATTTTCTATAAAATTCTAAAATATGACATTTCTTCGAAGACTGAGGGAGTAACTTATTTTAGTGTATTTTTCCCTCTTCAGTCATGCCCTTTTTAAAATGAAAGGCATGTACTTTATTTTCATATATCCAATAGGTAATGTTAATGTTTTAATATAATTTTCATAAATTTTTATAGATCAATATATGTATTGGTGGTACATTGCCAAATAATATAGTTGAATTAGGACACTTTTTAATTCTCAATCGAGGCGGAAAATTATATATATATATATATATTTAATTTCTATAATGTTGTACAAAAAAAAGCAATTTATTTCGTTATGCAATCATATCTCATAGTATATGTGAGAAAAGAAAAATTGTTAGTATAGTACCATATCAATAGGAATAACATAGAATAATATGTTATAAAAACTTACCGTGGCAAATGGTTTTTTGCGATAAGTATTTAGCTTTATTTTTTTAGGGAATTAATTATGAAGTTAATAATTGGAGATTCTTCAATTTTATAGATAAAATAATTAAAGATAGCAATATAAAAGAATTTTTCATGTCTCCTAAATTTTATAAGAAGATATATTATTAAAGTGGTACGATTATCAATTATTTTGTGATTTTCTCCCATAATTCTTATTTTTCTTTATAAAATTTATTAGTTTGTGTTTTACACGAATATATTTAACTTGATTCGCCCGTATGAAATTAATTAAAATATATGTTAATAATAGACGGGTAAAGTTAATGCGTCAAACCTTCCATCTATTTTTTTTAGGGAATATATATAGGGGAGAGATCATATAAGAATAAGATCTTAACTTAAGAAATAAGAATGAAATTCAGCCACATATTTAGTTAACAAGTCAAACCCGTCTTTTTGTAACGAAATGCATTAAATAGTGTAACAAGATTTACCCGCGCTTGTTGCGCTGCTCCATACAATTGTATTTCAATTTTTACATTTTTAGATGTCAATAATATTTATATATTCAATTAAATATTTCAAACTAAAAAAATTTATCTTTGTGAATCTTCTTAAACAAAATAATACATTTAGCAAACACAAAAATTAATGAACGTGACAAACAATAAAATAATTTTATATCATTTTATATACAAAGAACTAAATTTATTAGGCTCCAAAGCCTAATATTTGAATTTGAAAAATTTAGATGAAATGAGAAAATATATGGTCATTATTTTGGATCGGAAAGTGTACAATTATTTGCATGTAACATGCAGGGATGGCAATGGGTCGGGTTTTTACGGGTACCCGACTCTCCCAAACCCTGATGGGACGGGTTTGGAAATCATTAAATGGTTTTGGGACGGGTTTGGGTAGAAACATTCAAACCTGTTACGGGTTTGGGTCGGATTTGGGAAATTACCTACAGGTACCCGCTATCCAAACTCATTTATATATATATATATATATATATATATATGTAGGACAACAAAATATTATATATATAATTTATAATATAATCATATATATTAGTGTAAATATTATTAATTTTAGGATTTTATATTATTCTTTTTAAACCGCATGCAAAGAACTAATAATTTTAGCAAACACAAAAATTAATTAACGTGACAAACAATAAAATAATTTTATATCATTTTATATACAAATAACTAAATTTATTAGGCTCCAAAGCCTAATATTTGAATTTGAAAAATTTAGATGAAATGAGAAAATATATAGTCATTATTTTGGATCGGAAAGTGTACAATTATTTGCATGTGACATGCTGGGATGACAATGGGTCGGGTTTTTACGGGTACCCGGCTCTCCCAAACCCTGATGGGACGGGTTTGGAAATCATTAAATGGTTTTGGGACGGATTTGGGTAGAAACATTCAAACCTGTTACGGGTTTGGGTCTGATTTGGGAAATTACCTACGGTACCCGCTATCCAAACTCATTTATATATATATATATATATATATATATATGTAGGACAACAAAATATTATATATATAATTTATAATATAATCATAGATATTAGTGTAAATATTATTAATTTTAGGATTTTATATTATTCTTTTTAAACCGCATGCAAAGAACTAATAATTTTAGTAATTAAATATTTATTTTATATATAATTTATATTAGTATAAATATTAATAATTTTAGGATTTTATATTATTCTTTTAACCCACATATATTTTAACTTAATGAAATTTTCTATTTATACTTATGTTAAAATTATGTTTATAATATTTTGTTATTTCTACTAAATTTAATATTGATATTTATATTCTAGTACATATGAGTTTTTAGCGGATTTTTAGTGGGTATTACCCAACGGGGTTTGGGTCGGGTACAGATTTTGAAATGATTTTTTAATCGGATTTGGGACGGGTATGGGTTGAGGAAATTTTAATGGGCTTGAGTTTGAGAAATGCTTAATGGGTGGGTACCTGACCCATTGTCATTCCTAGACATGCAAAATGAGCGGAAAAAATATATTGCAAATTATTTTGCTTTATTACCGCATATATATATTAGAAACTTAAAATATCGTATACTTAAACTCATGATTCCTATTCGAATAAATCAATATCAATATATTAAGAGATTAAAATAGATTATTTTTATTGTTGAATTAAGAGATATTTTTTAGTCTACCATCAAGAGATTTTAAAGAACACAATAAACAACTATTATTATATATTATAAAAGTATCGGTGGAGTGCATAACTTTTGTTTATTAGAAACCGTGTTGAAAAAAAAAATTGAGTAAAGTGCTATAATACCGATATTGTAAAAAAGAAAATGAGTATAGTATTTGCTAGAATACCAAGAAGTAAAGCTTATCGTTAATAGCAGCAACCCAACAGTCACTCATGCATTTAGGCGGGATAACAACAGTTTGGACGAGAATTTTTCATGTAGAAGGTTTTGCTTTAATATAGTATAGATGAGATGCACCACCACACAGTGTAAGTGCATCAATGGTGGAGGAGAAGAGTAGAATGTGGTGATGGCGGTATGCGACGGTGGTGGAGGTGACGACAGTGTCTGGCATCGATGAGGCGACGACGGTGATGGTGTTTCAATTTATAGTTTGTATTTAAAATATTAATTTAATCAACTAAGTCCTTAAATAACAAGATATAAAATATTAAACGATTCTTTTTTTCCATCTAATTAATAACTTGCCTTCAATAACTAACACATTAAAATATAGACGCTCTAAATCATATTATTGTATGTTGTTGATGGAGGAAATGGGTAAAGATAGATCGAATGTGAGGTTAGATGCATCAGACAAGTACTAAGAGCTAACACATTAGAATATAGATGCTCTAAATCATATTATTGTATGTCGTTGATGGAGGAAATGGGTAAAGATAGATCGAATGTGAGGTTAGATGCATCAGACAAGTACTAAGATGCACCACACATTGTAATCAGATACATTACAATGTGGTACGAAATGCATCACACTGTGTAATGAGTAGGGCTGTCAAATTACCGGGCCGGCCCGAGCCCGTCGGGCTTTTTGGGATAATCTGGCCGGGCCAAAAAAAATTGTGAGAAAAGTCGGGCCGGGCCGGGCCGGCCCGGAATTTTTTCGGGCCTGAAAATGTGCGGCCCAGCCTGGCCTGGCCCGAAAATTCATTTGTAGTGTAATTTGTCCGGGCCGGGTCGGGCCAAATTTGACACCCCTAATGAGATGCATCAGTGGTTATGTCCGATGGTGATTGAGGAAGAAAATAAAATAGCAGCGGTGACGACGGAATCCGGCGAAGGTGATGACGAGAGAGAGAGAGAGAGAGAGAGGAAGAAGAAGAAGAATAAGAAAAAGAAGTAGCAACAACGGTTAATGGTGGTGGCGGCGGTGATTTTTCGACGGCGGCTGTAATGGTGGCGGTAATGGTGGGTAGTGGTGGTGGTGATTGTAGAGAGAGAGATATCAAAGAGAAGAAGAAGAAGAAGAAGAAGAAGAAGAAGAAGAAGAAGAAGAAGAACCTCCCCTATAAAGGTGTGGTCCAGATTCATTCTTATTTCTTAGTTTAATTTAGGGTTTTTTCCACTAGAACCACTATATATATATATATATATATATATATATATATATATTCACTTAAATCGATACGTGCAATTAATTAGATGGAAAGACACCAGAAGTTTCTCCTTAGTGAGAGATCTTGGATTCAATCACTTTTGTGTGCAGTGTAGTTTATTTTCCACCTTGTATGGTGGTGTAGATGTCTCACCTATATGGGGTGTAGTGGTATAAACCACTATAAGGAGAAACTTCTGGTGTCTTTCCATCTAATTAATTGCACGTACCGATTTAAGTGAAGAAGAAAATTAGTGTATATATAATTATGTCTTACAAATATGAAAGAGGTTGAAAATGAGGACCACATTGAGAATAATAACATGGTTGACATGCTTATAAATTTAGTTTCAAAGTTATAACAACTATATGTATATAGGAATGACAATGGGTCAGGTACCCACCAATTAAGCATTTCTCAAACTCAAATCCATTAAAATTTCTTCAACCCATATCCGTCTCAAACCCGATTAAAAAATCATTTTAAAACCAGTACCCGACCCAAATCCGTTGGGTAATACCCACCAAAAACCCGCTAAAACCCCGAATGTACTAGAACATAAATATTAATATTAGTAGTTAAATAACAAAATATTATAAACATAATTTTAACATAAGTATAAATAGAAAATTTTATTAAATTAAATTATATGTGGGTTAAAAGAATAATAAGAAATCCTAAAATTATTAATATTTATACTAATATAAATTATATATAAAACAAATATTTAATTATTGAAATTATTAATTCTTTGTATGCGGGTTAAAGAGAATAATATAAAATTCTAAAATTAATAATATTTACACTAATATCTATAATTATATTATAAATTATATATACATATATATAATATTTTGTTATCTTACATATATATATAAATGGGTTTGGGTAGCGGGTACCCGTAGGTAATTTCCCAAACCCGATCCAAACCCGTCACGGGTTTGAATGTTTCTACTCAAACCCGTTCTAAAACCATTTAATAATTCCCAAACCCGTCCCATTAGGGTTTGGGAGAGCCAGGTACCCGTAAAAATCCGACCCATTGCCATCCCTATATGTATATATAATTTAGATGCAAAATTTGGAATAGTCAAATTAGATAGTAGAAACTAATAGTTGGCCACCAACTTTATTTTCATAAATTATGTCAAACTTTGAGGATTTTAGACAAAATTGCCCCTAGAAATTGATGGTGCGCTGCGCGTGGTACACTTGGAAAGAATGAGATCCGTTCGTACATGTCGTACCAAGTTATGGCGTTGCAACGTGGTACACTTAGGACGAATGAGATCCGTTCGTACCAAGTTATGGTGTTGCACAACTAGTACACTTGGAATGAATGCGTATCAGTTGTGCCACACTTGGCAAACTTTGTACTAGTTATGCCAAGTTAAAGTAAGGGTATTTAAGTCTATTCAGCTTAAAGTTGGCCACAATTTATTAGAATAAAGTTAGTGACCAACATTTATTTTTCACTAACTTGATTTGCTATTTCGCACCATTACCACTATAATATATATATGGTTTAATTGTTATAAAAAGGTTGTACTAACTAGTCTTGAACTAAAAGAAAAGGAAAGGCTATCTATCCTATGTTCAAAAAGTGTCATAGACTTAATGAGAATGAAGTTGGATAGTTGTAGGTGCACTCAATGGGGGTGTTTAGGTTATGATTAATAATAATAATAATAATAATAATAATAAATCTTTATTTATTTATTGTTTTTCGTCAACGAGGAGAAATCCACCATTACTATATGTGAGTATTGCACTGTAGTTATATATGTCGATACACAATAATTTACTAATTATGTAGGAGATACAATTAAACTTCACCGAATAATTAATATTAATTAATCTTTTGCAACTAGCATGATGTAGATCTAGTCTTGGTGGGATCTCGATTAATGACCTTCACTAACTCAACCCACACAAGTGACACAACAACCCTTAGGCCTTAGGGACTATGATTTTACTTAATTTCTTAATAAAAACAAAGTTGGTAATATTTTTTGTTCAAACCAATTGATATCAATCGTGTTGCTGTTTATTTTATGGTTAAGTTATCGATTTTTTATTGTCATATTGATACATATGAATTAAAGTACTAATATAATATACAATTTGAAATATGAATAATTTATCACTTGTCAGTAGTATAATCTGCTTTAGTTTATTTCAAATACTACCCCGTCCCATTATTCTTGTCTCATTTCTTTTGGGCACGGGTATTAAGGAGAATGATGTTTAAAGGGTAAAAAGATAGAAAGTGATGGAGCCCAAAACTTTTTGTGAGAGAAGCATATTTCCTTTTATGGAAACATGACAAAAATAACGGGACAACCCAAAAAGGAATACAAAGACAAGAATAATAGGACGGAGGGACTAAATGATTAATGCTATATTTGGTAAATTAATGAGGTGTAAAAGCAACTGCTTTCTGTGAAAAAAGAAATTTAGTCATAAACTAATTTTTTCAATTTAATACTCGTAAGAATACGAGTGGGTCATTTGCATGCTGAGCTAGTGAACTAGTTTGCACGTTCAAATTATGCTTACATCTTGTTCTTTCCATTCATTTATTATATTTTAAATCAATTACCTTTTTTACTTTACTTTTTATGCTTTAGACTATAACTTTCAATTTTCTCTAAATAATTATAACATCAATAATTTATTTCATTCTACTTTAAAGTGAAAATCTACAAATGTTAAATGAGATAAACTGCATATTATAGCCATTAACCCCTTATTTTAATTATTTGGTATGAATATTCATTATCACATACATTAAGATTTCTTTTATGATGATAAAAAAAAAGAGTTAATAGTATGGAATGTCATTTCAAGTTAGTGAATAATAATAGTTATCCACCAACTTTATTTTGATAAATTCTGTCAAACTTTGAGGTAAAGAGACCAAAATACCCTTAATTTCACCTCTCTCTCTCTCTTGTCTAACATTCATATCTAGATCTAGATCTATGTATTCTCTCTCTCTGTGTCTTTGAGTTCCACGATTCTCTCTCGCAACGTCCAGATCTATGTATTATCTCTCTCTCCGGCCTGGGCAGCTTTCTGCGGTCATCTTCTCCGATAGATCTGTGTATTCTCGACTCTCTTCTTTCTCTCTCTTCTATCAGTCATGGCTCGACAGATCTGTAGAAATTCAGCATGGCCAATCTCTCCGGCGCCGATGCAACTTTCCTCTATTTTGCGGCTTTCTTCTCCGGTCATCATATCATCTCCATCTAAAAATTTGTTCTTTGATGGTGTATTGTAGGTTGTTGGTTTTATGGTTGTAATGTAGCTTTGATCATAATAATGTGTCTTGTGTTTTGGAAATTTGCTTGTTTGATGGTTGTATTGTAGGTTGATGATTTTTAATCTAAGATATCAACTTTGAATTTAATGTATGAATTTTAATTGAGTTTTCTAGATCTAGTATGTCATGTTCTTGTCGCATTTTCCAGATCTTGCCGTCATTTTCGTGCATATGTGTTTTTCCTGCATTTTCCACGTCATTGCGCGTCGCGACTTGAAACACCTGGTACGAATACACACCGTTCGTACCAAGTGTGCCAAGTCTAGGCGCGACATGCCTTGGCACACTTGAATGCAACCAGGTGTGCCAAGGCATACCGCGCCTAGACTTGGCACATCTAGTACGGATACACACCATTTGTACCAGGTGTGCCAAGTCTAAACGCGGTATGTCTTGGCACACCTGGTACGAATACGTTGCATTCGAACCAAGTGTGCCAAGGCATACCAGGATGTTGTTGACCAAAGACGAACACCATGGATTTCGGAGAGAAAGCTGTGAATATGGCCGGATCTGGTGCGGCGGCAGATCTGGAATATGGCCGGCAGAATGTGAAAGTTCAAGGCGGCACGGCGGACTGGACTGGAAGTACGAAGGCGGTGCGGCGGAAGGGAATGAAAGTACGACGACGCAGCGGCGGAATGAAAGTACGACGGCGGCGACGACAAAATGAAAGTACTACGGTGGCGATGGAAGAAATGGAGAAAAATAGGATTTCTAGAGAGAGAATATTTTGCAGAAACAGAGTATCTGAAATTTGAAAAATGAAAAATGAAATGGATGGATGGATGGTTAATAGTGTTTCCAAGGGCAAATTGGTCCAAATTTCCAAAAATTGGCCAGAATTTCTACAAATAAAGTTTGTGGCCAACTATTAATTTCCACTGTCTATATTGGTTATCCCAAATTTTGCCTAAAAAAAAACCCCTTTTTAGAAGATTCTGAGATTCTTAATCCCGGTTAGTTATATAGCATAATTTTAAGAGGAAATGTGGTGATACGGCATGATCACTTTAAAAAATACAAATATTGTCACAAAGTTTGAAAAAACACAAAATATGACACTTTTGACATTTTTTTGACCATTTTACCCTTACTTTTCACTCTCAGCCGCAACTTTTGACTTTTCTCTCTCTTCTTTATTTCATACCAAGTAACATGCCCCGATACGAAATGTTAGTTATTTCGTACCAAGTTACAACTTCATAACCATGTCGCGGTACGAAATGTTAGTTATTTCGTACCAAGTAACATATCCCGGTACGAAATGTTAGTTATTTCGTACCAAGTTACAACTTCATAACATGCCACTTGGTACGAAATAACTAACATTTCGTACCAGTCCGGTACGAAATGTTAGTTATTTCGTATCAAGTTACAACTTCATAACCACCCCCCTGTACGAAATATTAGTTATTTCACGTAGCTGGTACGAACTAACTAACATTTCGTACCGGGGCATGTTACTTGGTACAAAATAACTAACATTTTGTACCTAGCTGGTACGAAATAACTAACATTTCGTACCGGGGCATGTTACTTAATACGAAATAACTAACATTTTGTACCGGGACATGTTATGAAGTTGTAACTTGGTACGAAATAAATAACATTTAGTACCGGGACATGTTACTTGGTATGAAATAACTAATTTTTCGTACCGGTGGATGGTTATGAAGTTGTAACTTGATACAAAATAACTAACATTTCGCACCGGACATGTTATGAAGTTGTAAATTGGTACGAAATAACTAACATTTCGAGTCCGGGGGCATGTTATGGAGTTGTTACTTGGTACGAAATAACTAACATTTCATATCGGGGCATGTTACTTGGTACGAAATAACTAACATTTCATATCGGGGCATTACTTGGTACGAAATAACTAACATTTCGTACCAGTCCGGTACGAAATGATAGTAATTTCGTATCAAGTTACAACTTCATAACCATTTTCCGGTACAAAATATTAGTTACTTGGTACCAAGTTACAACTTCATAACATGCCGCCGGCTCGAAATATTATTTCGTATCAATTTACAACTTCATAACATGTCCCGGTACGAAATATTATTTATTTCGTACCAAGTTACAACTTCATAACATGCCCCGGCACGAAATGTTAGTTATTTCGTACTAAGTAACATGCCCAGGTATGAAATGTTAGTTATTTCGTACCAGCTAAGGTACGAAATGTTAGTTATTTCATACCAAGTAACATGCCCCGGTACGAAATGTTAATTATTTCGTACCACCTACGCGAAAAGAAATGAAGAAAAAAATATGCCAGCTAAGTGAGGGAGGAGAGAGAAAGGAGAAGAAAGAGAGAAGAAAGGAGTGAGGAGAGAGAAAAAAGTGACAGAAAAAATTTATTGCGCATGAGGTGGGTGGGAGGAGAGAGTGGAGAGAAAAAGTGTCATATTTTATGTTTTTTAAACTTTGTAAGGGTAAAAGGGTCCAAAAAATGTCAAAAGTGCCATATTTTATGTTTTTTAAACTTTTGACAACATTTATGTTTTTTAAAGTAGGGGTGAGTATTCGGATTACGGATCGGATTTCTGCCAAATCAGATCCGAATCCGAAATCCGAAATTCTGAAAATAATTAATCCGATCCGATCCGAATAATCCGAACCGAAAAAATCCAAAATTTTAACCCTAAATTCGATCCGATCCGAAAAATCCGAAATTCTCCAAACAAATTCCAAAATATCCATATTCGAAATTAATATAATTATTCATTTATTTTCATCTCATTTGGTAATTGGTAGCAAAGAATTCGAAAATAATATAGCAAACACAATCCAATCAACAATCAACCAATCACAATTCAAAACATAGAACATTCTTAAATACCTAAGTTTACCAATCATTCATTCATTACAATCAAACAAAATAAAAATTGAAAATAAAAATGAGCTTCAAAATATCCACCAAATTAACTACAAAGTGTATGCGGGACTGAGTGTCTGCGGGTGAGGGAGACTGGGACTTAGTTTTAGGGTTTTAGAAATAAAATGGACATTAATAAAAATAATATAATATATATATATAATATATATATATAAAATTCGGATTTCGGATTTGTTCGGTTTTTTAAAGCTCCGATCCGATCCGATCCGAAAATCCGAAATTTTGAGATGAGAAGATCCGATCCGATCCGAAATCCGAAAAAATCCGAACCGAATTTCATAATTCGGTTTGGTTCGGTTTGGATTTTCGGATTTCGAATATTTTGCTCACCCCTATTTTAAAGTGATTGTGTCATTCCATGAGTTGCCTCTAATTTTAACTACATATGACTGTAAATTGTTAGGAAATGGCAGCCATTATTTTTTGAAAAATTATTAAAATCATCCAATATTTTATTCACCTAAATTTCTCAACTGCCACTATCAATAACATATTGAATGTCCATGTCTCCGAAATAAGTTGTTAAAAACTTACAATCACTGCTACCAATTTTTTGGGCAATCAGACCCTGCCTGTGATTGTTGCATACCACACTTTATATATATATGTTTCTATTTAATAATGGGTTTTCATTAATTCTTGTCTTTTTATAAGGGTGCAAGAAGGGGTCAATATTCAGGCAATAGTCCATTAATTGATACTTTGTATTCTGTCATTCACTAATTTGAGATAGAATTAAGCACATCCACAATATATTTTTATTTAGCATTTTACAATCTTATCTTTGATTTGCTTAATCTTTCTCTCTTGTCCTTGTCCACTCTAAAACATTGCACAAATTATTGTTTTGGACAATTTTTTGTGTGATATATTTGTCCAACAAGTATCATCCAAATACGTAAGTCATAAAAGAAGAATAACAATTTAAATGCTAAATAATCTATTTTGTCATCTATTTCTTATTTAGGGAACAATTTTATGATGATATTTTGGTGGCATTTCATCCTGGCCACTAGTGGAATGAGTGCATGAGAGTTATTGCTTTTCCAAATTCATTTAAAATTATGACCTGAAATATGTATTTCAACAATGATTATTTTTTTTTAATTATGGAATTATATGCACTACATGATTGAATTGTTCTTTAAAATAAATAAATAAATAGTGCTCACTATGTATAGGTGTACTAGATCTGATATTTGAAAGATCTAGGTAAAATTCAGTCATAATATCAGCTACTCGATTGACCTTGCAAATACTATATCTGAATCAATATACCGAATTTATTAATTATTTTGAAAAATATTCTAATTTATTTAATTGTTATATGTGTTGAGACATGTCTACCTCTCACCACCACAATCATATATCTATAAATATTTATATATTGAAAATGAACTGGCAATCTCAACTAAAATACTATTGGAGGCCCATATACCTCTGGGTGCACATGATGGGCTGGCCTATATTGTCCACACGTGTGCCATCTTGGAGGCCCAATGGGCCCTACTCTTTAATTGTATCAATCTACCCAAGAATTTGCATGTGTACTCGCCACACACGTGCAAACACAGATCCTTTATTATAGGGTTGTATATAGAGATGTCAATTAAGCCCGAACCTGACGGGTCGACTCGAATAAACCGAACAAAATAAAGGGTTATGGTTGATTTTTTACAATCCGAATACATAACCGGGCTATTTGGGCTGGCCCGCTAGGGTTGAAGGGTTATCCGGGCTAGCCCGATCAGGGTTAGGGTCAACCCGAATAACCCTGATGTATTTTTAAAAAAATAAAATGAATAATACATAATACTAATTACCTGTGTGTAGTTTTTTTGCGACAAATATTGAATAGTCAAGAAAATATATACATTTAATTTTTATTTACAAACTTTGTGACCCGACGGGCCAGCCCGAAAACCGAAGGGTTAGGGTTAGGGTTGAGTTTTTTCAACCCGAAAAAAAAATCAACCCGATTTAACTCGGACCGAATAGCCCGATAACCTGATAGGGTTGACCCGAAACCGAAAGGGTTGGCCTGATTGACATCCCTAGTTGTATATCTCACACACTGTATTTATAACAATCAACACACATCAATAAAATTTAAAAATTTGATAAATTTTACTTTTGAAAATTCATGAAAATGGTAAGAATTTGCATGTATAGAAAATTAATGAAGAATCTTCATAAATAAAATTTGATATATTTTTGAATTTCATTACATGTGCTCGATATACAACATAAGATGTTATACGATTTGTAATAGAGAATATGTGCGGCAGCACAATATACAGTAAAACCTCCCTATAGTAATATCCTTGGGACTAGAAGAAAATATTCTTATAGGGAGGTTATTCTTATGTAGAATTTGACTTATATTTTTTTTAATAAGTTATTTAAGATTCATTGGTTCTATAATAATAAATTCACGTATATACATCATGCATGTGGTACATTATGTATATATTTAAAACATTCACTTAAGTATGTATTTAAAATATCAAATTGGAAATGTTTTGGATTCAAGCATGTTGGACAAATTGGAAATATTTTGGATTCAACAAGAAGGTGATTGTATTGACGAGGTACTACGAACTGATGGTCCCTGAGCTGGGTATTTGGTGTAGAGGGGGGGTGAATACACCAAATAGATTTTTCGAAACTTTTTCAAGTTAAATCACAGAGTTGGTGAGCTCAGTTATCGATCCAGCTGGGGAGGGTCAGCTGGGTATATAACTCAGCTGGCGGTGCGGAAAGTGGTGGTTTGAAAACTTAGCTCGGTTACTTAGAAAAACTCAGTTTGAAAAGATTAACTTTAGGTTTTCAGTTTAGTCAAGTTGTGCGACTTTTAAAGAGACACAGCTGTCTTTGGAGAACATATGCTTATGCAGTTTTGAACAAATATGCAATGATATGAAAGAGTTAGTACAAAACTGAATGTAAAGAGAGAGAGTAAGAAGCACGCGAGTTTTTACGTGGTTCGGAGTAACACCTCATACGTCCACGATCAGGTTCACTGGTAATCCACTACCACTTGGTTTCCAAGTACCAAGCAACTTCACAACTCTAACCCGAGCTGTGTTCCAACAGTTTGCGGGCACTGTCAAGCCTACACCTTCAGTTTCCGGGTACTGAAGAACCTAACCACTCGAATTACACGCTTCGAGCAAGCGTACCTTTACCTAACCTTTCTGGGTTTGGGTTTGGGTATGGTTTTCCAACTATGAACGAGTTCTTACAATTAAGAACTTTAGAGTATGATGAACTCGTTCGAAATCTAGGCTTAAGATATACAAAGAGTTTGGCCTAGGGAACAGACGAAAAACAAAGCAGTTTCTTAACTAGAAATACTTTAAGATAAAGTGTTCTTTGATCTATGTAGAACTGCTTGAGAGCTTTTGAAAGAATGATGACTTCAGATAATGAAAGCTTGTAGAGAGTTTTTCGTGTCTGATCCTGAGGTTGAAGACGGGTTTATATAGGTAGAGATTCAAGACTAGCTGTTGGAGGAGCCGTTTGAATCTTACCTACTCTTCTTAAATACAAGATCTGCCGTTGGGCGAATCTGCACCTGTCTTCATTTGTGTCACATCCTAGGTCCTGAAGTCTAGGATGCTGATCTGGCAATCCCTCATTGGTCGAGGTAGGTTGACTTCCTCTGATTCCGGGATCTTCTGCCTTTAGAGCTGGCTTTTGAATTCAGAGCTGGACTGTCTTGAAGTGAAGTCTTCAGAGATAGTTCCATTTGTTCTGTACAGCTGGACCAGCTGTGTTTTGAACTCAGTTCGAATTCTCTTCAGCTTGATCAGGCTCTGCTGGATCACTTAGCTGAAGATTTACGCCTGCTGTCTTTTGCTAGCTGACTCATTAAAACAATTGGGTCGACTCTTGTCTTCCGCTTCCTTAACCTGTAAGCCTAGAAAATCTAAAGCTGAAACAGGCGAGCTGGAAAACACTATTTAGGTTGATGCGATCATCTATTTGGTTGGAGAATCAGTTGGGTTTTGGTATCAAATCGAAACCTTATAATTTTCCCAACAATTTCCCCCTTTTTGATGATGCCAAAACCTAACTGAGACAACTTATGACGCAGAAAAACTTGTGTTTTATTAATGTAAGAAAATACATTATAACACAGGAAAAAGAAAGAAGAAAAAAAAATCTTCAAATCTTCAGTCTTCAATCCTTCAGTCTTGATCCCGGTTGGTAGGTCTTCTCTTCTGCATCCGTTGCTTCTTTCTTTTGACTCGTCTCTTGGTGGTCCCGATCCAATTTGTTCCTCTAGCTCAACAGTTTGCCTCTTCTTTGACTTGTCTCTCTTCTTCCTTACTTCCCCCTTTTTGGCATGATCAAAACAGGGAGGGAGAGATACACCATCGGCTGTTGCGATGTTTTAGTTTGGCGAAACTGTGGTTTTCAGCTCTGAGCAGCGAGGTTTGGAGTCTAAGTGGCTTAGCTGTTGTATTAGCTGGCTCTTCTTTAGTTGCATTAACCTCAGCTGTGATTGCAGACACAGCGTCCTTGGCCTGATTCAGCTGGGGCAGTCCAGCTGAGTGCTTGGAGGGATGAGTTGGCACGGGAGATAGCATCTTCTGAGTCGGGCACAACTTCATTCCTTGTAACTTTTGCTTCTTCAGACTTCTTAGATTGAATGAGAAAGTCTGATTCAGCACTTTGAGGAACTTGTATTCAGCTCATATCATCATCATCCAGCTGCAGGTGATCATTGGCTGGGTGATGTTTCTCATTTAAGCTTGGTGCAGGGACTTGAGCATCTTTCATCGGAAGATCTCGAAGCTGGTGTCCCTGTGGAGCTGAAGGAAACTGAGGAGAAGGCGGTTGAAGTATCACATCTGTCTTGGGGTTTAAGCTTGGTTGTTCAGCTGGAATACTCCGTTGCGGTGTTGGTGACGATGATGTTCACGCAGGGGCGTGAACTTCTCCTCCACCGTAAGAAACGACCGCTTGTGGGCCTTCTGCTCCTCGGAGAGTGATTACGAATTCTCTCATAATGTCAGCTGGCTTCTCTGTGGACCGTGCACCTTTGACTTGAGTCTTCCGTTTGAAGACGGTCTTCAAAGATATTTTGTCTCCTCAAGTTGTCTCCGATTCCCAGCTGGGACGGAGATAGATGCATGCTGCTTTGTCTCCTGCATCTTTTTCTGTGCCTCATGTGGTGGAGCAAGAGCTTTGTCATGACTGCTCTTAAATACTCCGGCTTTATCAACATCTGGTCCAGGTCTGTTGACGTTGATTTTTGCATCCCAGGGAGTTGTATGTCCCGTTCTCTCTTTCATGATGAGAGAAACAGTGGGGCTGAGGAGGTCTTTTTCCTTTGACATTCCCAGAAAGTTTTCTGCACCTTCCTGGTGAATGACGTTCTTGAGCTTTGCAGTCTCCCACTGCACTGGCCTGGATCTGTCGATGTGCTTCACCTTCTTCTAGACTTCCGTCTTCTTTGAGGTTCCTGAGAGTTAAGCAACTCTTATCTTGAAGCTTTGACAGATTCTTCAAGTTTGATCGGCTTCGGGACATATCTTTCTAGATTCCATGTTCTTCTTCTGCATCTTTTGTTAGTAGAAACACATAATACTAATTGATGGAAATAAGAAAGAATGCCGAAAAACTTTCTAGGGTTGATGCGTATATCTTCTAGCATATTTAAAGAGTTTTCTTGATGAATGGACGATCAAGATTTGTCTATTGATAAGAAGATCTACGACTGGGAGCGATTCTCGCGACATATTAATTTCTTAATTAGAATATGTGAGTTAATGCGCGAGAGAGAACGGTTGAGGCATTTTGACTTTTGCCTCGAAACTCCCATTATTCAATTCTTTGCAGACTTTTAATTAAGATTGATTAGATATGACAAGATGTGAGTTGACAGAAAAACAGATTGAGTAGGTGTAATTAATGTTGTTGCAAACCTCTCAGCTGATCATAGTCAGCTGATACCTCTGTTGAGTGGGTGAGCTGGGTCATTGTGGTTCCAGCTGATTCCCCCTCAGCTGAATAATCCTTCACTTTCAGCATCTGGTTTAGCTGAATTCTTTCTCAGCTGATATCAGTGACGTTGATTCTGAATTTCAGATGTCTGCTTGTATTCAGCTGGGTCTGCTTCCATTCAGCTGGGTCTGCTTCTATTCAGCTGGGTGAAGCATCGTCTGGGTTGAGAAGTCCAAGTAATCCGCACAGCATTTTGAATCTTGCTTCTATCAGCGGTTTTGTGAGAATATCGGCCATTTGTATGTACGTGTGAATTTTCTCAACAATCACATCCTTCTTTTCTACGTGATCTACGATGAAATGATGTCGTACGTCTACATGCTTGCATCTTGTGTGAAATCTTGGATTCTCCGATATGGCAATCGCACTTGAGCTATCACGGAAAATTGGAACTGTCCGGTTTTACTTCATAGTCATCCGGTGATGTTTCGACGGAGAATTTGCGACGGCGGCTTCCAGCGGCCATATATTCTGCTTCTGTTGTGGAAGTTGCGACGTACGTTTGCTTCTTTGAAAACTATGAAATTAACTTACTTCCTAAGAACTGACAAGTTCCTGAAGTTGATTTTCTGTCCAATCGATCTCCAGCGAAGTCGAATGCGAGTATCCGGTCACCGTAGATTGTCTTGTTGGGTACCACAACCCAACATTCTGAGTTCCTTTGAGATATTTGAGAATGTTCTTGGCTGCTTGCATGTGTGCTTCCCTTGGATCAACTTGAAATCTGGCACACACTCCGACTGCGAAAGAGATGTCTGGACGACTTGCTGTTAGATACATCAGGGATCCTATTATCCCTCTGTATTTGCTGGAATCAACTGACTTCCTTCGATTCTGGTTCAATCTTCCAGTTGGTGTTCATTGGAATCTTTACAATTCTGCTGGATTGAACTCCATACTTGGCGATCAAGTCTTTCACGTATTTGGATTGATTTATGAAAATCCCTTCTGATGATTGCTTGACTTGAAGTCCTAGGAAGAAACTCATTTCTCCCATCATGGACATTTGGAACTTCTCTGACATCATCTCTCCAAATCTTTGGCATAAGAAGCTTGATCTTGATCCAAAGATGATGTCGTCTACGTAGATTTGAACAACCAGGATGTCTTCTCCTGACTTGATGGTGAAGAGAGTTCTGTCTACTGAGCCCTTCTTGAATCCTTTGGATACGAGAAAATTTGACAAAGTGTCATACCATGCTCGAGGTGCTTGCTTCAATCCATAAAGAGCCTTCTTTAGCTTGTAGACTTTATTTCCTTCTACTTCGAATCCTGGAGGTTGTTCAACGTAGACGTCTTCTTTGATTTCTCCATTTAAGAATGCACACTTCACATCCATTTGATAGACCTTGAATTTGTGATGTGCTGCATAGGTGAGAAATAGTCTGATTGCTTCCAATCGTGCTACTGGAGCAAATGATTCTTCGAAGTCAATTCCTTCCTGCTGAGTGTAGCCCTTGGCAACCAGTCGAGCTTTGTTTCTGATGACGACTCCCAGGGTATCCAATTTGTTCTTAAATATCCATTTGAGTCCTATGATTTTGACTTCTTGAGGTCTGTTGACCAATTCCCAGACATAATTTCTGAGGAATTCGTTCAGCTCTTCTTGCATGGCGTTGGTCCAAGACACACTCTTCAAAGCTTCGAGAATTGATTGAGGCTCTGGCACTTGAGCTACGTAACACGCCATTAGAGCTGTGTCTTCATCATAGACCGTCAGTCCTAGCTCTACTGAGAGTTGAGCTGTGTCAGCTGCTTCTTGATGATCCGATAAAGCTTGAGCAGCTGAGCTTCTGGTTTTGACTTGGTCAGATGGTTCTCCGATAATTGCTGATGATTGATGATCTTCAATCTATCTTCTCCTCTTACGAATTTCTTCTTCCAATTGATTGATGCTTGTCGTGGCTAAATTTCGTCTGACTTGGAGTTGCTCAGGAGTTAAATCTTGAGAAATAGGTTCTCTTTGATTTCTATTTTGAGGAGACTTCTGTAGAGGCTCAGCTGGAGATGGAGCTGGGGACTCAGCTGTGTTTGGATTCCCAGCTGATGATGTTCCCCCTTGATTTGGCGTTGAAGATTCTTCTCGATTTCCAGTTGGTGGAGCTTCTTGGTTGATTTGAGGTTCCTCCTCTGGCTCATTGTCCCAAATTATTGGTTCGGCTAGATTCCTGATTCTATTCTCTTGAGCTCTTGTCTGAATCAATCTTGAAGATTCTCCTTCGCTTCTTCGTTTGATAGAATCTCTATATTCGAAGGAGGATTCGTCAAAGGTAACATGTGGAGTTACTTCGACTATTTGAGTTCTTCTGTTGAAGACTCTGTATGCTTTACTCACAGTGGAGTAACCAAGGAATACTCCTCGGTCTGTCTTCTCATCGAACGTCTTGAGCTGTGTCTTCCCATTGTTGAGAATGTGACATTTGGATCCGAATACCTTGAAATATCCAATGTATGGTATTCTGTTATTCCATAGCTCATACGGTGTCTTTCCTTGCCTTGATGTGAGTAGGGAGCGATTCTGAGTGAAGCAAGCTGTGTTGATTGCTTCAGCCCAGAACTTCTTTGGAATGACAGAGCTAGCTAGCATTGAGGTAGCTGCTTCCTTGAGAGTTCTGTTTCTTCTTTCTGCTACACCATTCTGCTGAGGTGTACGAGCTGCAGATGTTTGGTGTTGAACTCCGTTCTTCTCACAGTAATCATAAATAGTTTCATTTAGAAACTCCGTTCCACGATCTGATTTTATTGACATTATCTTGCACTCCTTCTGTGTTGATAATCTTTCCAGCAGGATAGGCATCTTAGTTCTGGTTTCGCTCTTCTGGTACAAGAATGATACCCATGTGAATCTTGAGAAATCATCCACAACGACCAGAGTATATTTTCTGCCATTGAAGCTTGCTGGAGTAACTGGACCAAAAAGATCCATGTGAAGAAGTTGAAGTACTCGATCAGTTGACTGAACTGGCTTGAGAGAGAATGAAATTCTTGTCTGCTTTTCTTGTTGACACGCGCTGCACATATGACTTTTGTCATATACTTGATCTGGAATTCCATTAGCGAGCTGGTTCCTAGCCAGTTTGTTGATTATCTTGAAGTTGAGATGATTCAGCCGTCTGTGCCACAGCCAGCTGACTTCATTGCTGCTTTTTGATACAAGACAAGTCTCCGGAGGGCTGCTGTTCCAGTCAGCAAAGTACATATTTCCTTCTCTTTTCCCTCTTAGAAGTATCTGCTTGGTTTCCCTGTGCTTCACTGTGCATCCATGTGCATCAAACTTGACAGAAAAACCGTTGTCGCAGAATTGGCTAATGGAAAGCAAGTTATGTTGCAATCCTTGTACATAAGAAACATTTGGGATTATAACATTTCTAGTTTTAAATGTACCATAACCTTTGGTTAGGCCTTTGGAGTTGTCACCAAATGTTACTTGTGGACCTGTACGCTCGATATACTCCTGGAGTAGATGCTTTAGGTGCGTCATGTGCTTGGAACATCCACTGTCCAAGTACCATAGCGTTCTCATCGACTCCTCAGAGATGCGTCGATTCCTTGCAACCTAAACAAAAAATTAAAATTCAGGTACCCAGTTTTAATTGGGTCCTTGTGGATTAGACAGAGATCCTTTGATGACCCAGATCTGCTTGATGACTCGAATTAGGTCATTTGATCTGATAATTCTCCCAGCTGAGTCGATATACACATTCTTTGTGTTCTTCGGTTGTTGCTGGCGGGGTCTTGATCTCCATGTCTTCCCGTTTTGATGTCTTGATTTCTTTTGATTTCCAGCTGTGTGCCTAGCTGAGACGTTCTTTTGTCTCTGCTGTCTCATGTGATGCTGTGGCTGGAAATGATTATCCAGCTGATACTCATATGAGTGGTATCCAGCTGGGTATCTCTGATATCTTGGTTGATATCGATCAACGTCTTGGTCTTTATTCTTGGTATCTATAAAATCCAGCCTGTTGTCTTCGTTGAGGTTGAGCACGTTGCTGTCTGAGTTGGGCTTGAGGTTGTCGCACAGCTGACCTTCTTGATGCCTGCCGTGTTCACGACGGAGCTTGAGAATGTTTCACAGCTGGTCTTCCCGACGCCTGCTGTGTCCTCAACTGTTGATCTTGAAATTTCTTTGGGATTGAAGGTTCATTTGCACGTACAAACATAACCTTTGTTCCACTTGTGGAGGCAATGTTTGAGGCATCCTTTGATTCGTTGTATCCCAGTCCCGCTTTGAGTGCTGCTGGACGCTGAGCACTAATGATCTCGTCCATTGTTGACGTGGCTTTGATGAGAGCTACTATCTTCTTAGATAGTACCTCTTCGGTGCTTTTCAGCTCAATGATCTCAGCTGACTTCTTTTCCGATTCAGCTGTGACCTTTTCCACATCTTCTATCAGCTGTTTCTTCTCATAGTAGAATTCCTTCATCAGCTGATCTTGTTTCACTATTTTGTCTTTTAGTGAAACGACTTCCTGTTGGAGCTGAGTTGTATCAGCTGCGTCTGATACTTTTGTCTTTTCCAGTTCCGCCTTCAGCTCGGCATTCTCACACATAATGACGTCAAGGATCTCTTGAAGCTCCTTGGAATCGTTCATTACTTTCTCTACTAGACTCCAATCAGGTAGTCCAGATTCTGAGACCTGTGTAGAGTGTTCGTGTGATGGTGAGATGTTAGATAAATTTTGAGTTCGAGACATTACCTCATCTTCATCGATGCCGTCTGTTTGTCCCATGAAGCATGTATCCCAATCAGGTTCATCATGGGCCATCAGGGCTTCTTCTTCCGAGTCTGAAAATGGCATGTCATCCATTTTGTTGCACTCTGATTCTTCATCGGCGATATAAGCTCTCCTTCTGTCAGCTGCCTTAGCTTTCAGTTGGTCTTTATCTTTCTTGGACAACTTTGGACAATCTTGCCGGTAGTGTCCTGGTTCCTTGCAGTTGAAGCAACCTTCTTCTATACGTTTGTCAGCTGACTTCTCATCAGCTGCTGCGTACTTGTCTCTGTAGGTTCTTGCGAACTTCTTGTATTTGCCCTTGCTGGTGTTGAGTCTGTTGTAGTTTTTGACCAGCATGGCTATTTCTTCAAGTAGCTCTTCCTTGCTCATGTCCTTCTTATCCTTCTTCGATGACTCAGCTGACTGTATGTATGCGGATTTTTCAGAGTTGGCTCTGAACGCAATCTCCTTTGTTGCAGGTGTCAGCTCTCCATCATTTTGATTGCTTGAAGATTCTTTCATTGTAATCTTCAAGTTGTACTCGTTGGCTTTGAGCAGGGAGTATAATCTTTCAGTTGAAAGATCACCTAAGTCACTTCGACTTTCGTGTACCACCTTTTATGTGTTCCATTCAGCTGTGAGTGCTGAAAGAACTTTTAGATTCTTTTCTCGCTGGGTGTATTTCCAGATGGTTTCTATCTCGACGACTATGTTTGAGAACCTTAGCTCCATCGCTTCGATGGACTCGTTGGCTAGCTGCTTGAAGTTGTCGAATTTTTGGCAAGCTATTGTGAATTTGTTTTCGTTGATTTCTTCAGATCCTTCACATAGCTTGGCAAGTATTTCCCACATCTCTTTGGCTGTCTCGCACTTGATGATCTTACTCAAGTAGGCGTTTGAGACTGTTGATGAGATGGTGTTTCTTGCGAAGTTGTCCAGTCCAGCTTGCTTTCGTTCTTCTGACGAGTAATCCTTCTTTGGCTTGAGAATTGGCCGGTATTCTGGTTGTCCTCCATCATGAGCAGGTACGAGTTCATTTCCTTGTTTATAAATAAGAATGGGTCCGTCTGAGATGACGTCCCACATCATGTCGTGATGCGCACATAGGAAGCTTTTTAATCTGAATTTCCAGATTGCATAGTCGTCTACCAAGAAGGTGGGAAGATTCTTGTTAAGATAAGAATCCATAGAAATATGCAGTATGTAATAATATGAGTTTTCTGAAAAACGGATCTGTTCAGTTGACCACTGACACAGAGTTTCAAGACAAATCTCTTGATTCAGAAACAGCGGTCGTTTGAACCACTGCTCTGATACCAATTGATGATCCCTGAGCTGGGTATTTGGTGTAGAGGGGGGGTGAATACACCAAATAGATTTTTCGAAACTTTTTCAAGTTAAATCACAGAGTTGGTGAGCTCAGTTATAGATCCAGCTGGGGAGGGTCAGCTGGGTATATAACTCAGCTGGCGGTGCGGAAAGTGGTGGTTTGAAAACTTAGCTCGGTTACTTAGAAAAACTCAGTTTGAAAAGATTAACTTTAGGTTTTCAGTTTAGTCAAGTTGTGCGCGACTTTTAAAGAGACACAGCTGTCTTTGGAGAACAGCTGCTTATGCAGTTTTGAACAAATATGCAATGATATGAAAGAGTTAGTACAAAACTGAATGTAAAGAGAGAGAGTAAGAAGCACGCGAGTTTTTACGTGGTTCGGAGTAACACCTCCTACGTTCACGACCAGGTTTACTGGTAATCCACTACCACTTGGTTTCCAAGTACCAAGCAACTTCACAACTCTAACCCGAGCTGTGTTCCAACAGTTTGCGGGCACTGTCAAGCCTACACCTTCAGTTTCCGGGTACTGAAGAACCTAACCACTCGAATTACACGCTTCGAGCAAGCGTACCTTTACCTAACCTTTCTGGGTTTGGGTTTGGGTATGGTTTTCCAACTATGAACGAGTTCTTACAATTAAGAACTTTAGAGTATGATGAACTCGTTCGAAATCTAGGCTTAAGATATACAAAGAGTTTGGCCTAGGGAACAGACGAAAAACAAAACAGTTTCTTAACTAGAAACACTTTAAGATAAAGTGTTCTTTGATCTATGTAGAACTGCTTGAGAGCTTTTGAAAGAATGATGACTTCAGATAATGAAAGCTTGTAGAGAGTTTTTCGTGTCTGATCCTGAGGTTGAAGACGGGTTTATATAGGTAGAGATTCAAGACTAGCCGTTGGAGGAGCCGTTTGAATCTTACCTACTCTTCTTAAATACAAGATCTGCCGTTGGGCGAATCTGCACCTGTCTTCATTTGTGTCACATCCTAGGTCCTGAAGTCTAGGATGCTGATCTAAAGCTCAAACAGGCGAGCTGAAAAACACTATTTAGGTTGACGCGATCATCTATTTGGTTGGAGAATCAGTTGGGTTTTGGTATCAAATCGAAACCTTATAATTTTCCCAACACGAACACGCAAGTTAAAAGATGGTGTAGTAACCCAAAAAATTAAATCATTGTCACAAGTAACTTTAGATAAATACTTCATGTCATCTTAAATTTGCTGTAAACAATTCTCTTGATTGATATTTATATATAAATATATTTTAAAATTACATTATTGTCATTTTGTTATTATATAGGGGCAATTTTATACATACGGGACCTTAAAAAAACTAGGAATATTACAATGTAGGGGTTATTCCTATTTAAAACTGGTCCCGAGTTGGGACCGAAACTTTTTCTCACTATAGGGGGTTATTCTTATATAGAATATAATTATAGAGAGGTTCTACTGTATAGAATATGAAATAATGATATAAACTACAGCAAGTATGGATAATTTCATTAATTTGTGATTCATGTGTAGTGATTGCGCTTGTTTATAGATTACATGAAATTTTATTTTTCTCATATTATTTGATGTACTATTAGTACAAAACATATAAAAGATCGCAAACGATAATAAGCATTTATATAACCGGAATTAATTTCTTTTTTTTACATACTTCCGGTCAATTCTTAAGAACTTCAAATAATATTTAAATGTAAATGATAATTGTAGGTTGCTTATTAGAAAATCACAAAAAATCATGTAGGACTGTAAGACCATATTGTAATAAATAAAAGTGTTAGTCTTAATACAACAAAGTATCAGTCTTAATGAATGAAAATGACAGTTACAAGTGAATTGTAATCAGTAAAAGTGTCAGTTTTAATGAATCAAAGTATCAATCTTAATGGTTGAAAGTGACAAATAACATAAATCAAAGTATAGTTATAATCAGTAAAAGTGTTAGTCTTAATGAATCAAAGTGTCAATCTTAGATATGGTCGCACATGTAAGACCTTACGAGAGCGCATCCCTTAGAAAATAAATAAACCACTACCGTTGCCTAAAGATAATGAGAGAGAGAGAGAGAGAGAGTGATTTACTTCGACATAGCATTTCACATTACACATCATCTATCCATGCAATGAGCTCAATATGTATCTATAACACGAAAATGGGACATAGTGAATCTAAATAAAAAAGAAAACTGCAGCAATAAAATTTCAAAACTTGTACAACATAAACCAAATTTTGTGACCTTAACTCTTCTTCTACATTAGACATTAACACAAAAATCACAACCATCAACGTATGTAACTGATGAATGCCTATATTCAATCACATGGGAGGATAAACCAATCTAGATTCGACTTCAGCACGGGATTGCACGAAATTCTTTGGCTATTCCCTCCTAATCGTCTGCACCAGCATACAAGTGAACAAGTTCCCGAGAGATTACTCACCAGTAACAATCTTCATGTCTTCAACGGAGCCTTCTTTTCTCGATCAGAAATTCGAGCAGGACCCGTTGTGTGTGATTTGAATCGCCCTTTACCTCCCTCTTCTTTCTCCTGCATAAGGCAGTCAGTGTTTCATTTGTCAGGTTTTTAACTCCATTTGTTGGTTTAGAAATGGAGTGTATCTTATACTCCCTCCGTCCCGCTATTAATGGCTCAAACCCAAAATGGAAATAAAAATAAAAATTAACCCTTCAAAAAGTGTGGACCCTACCACTTTTCTATCTTTTACACCTTAATTCTCATGCCCAGCAGTAACGAGCCATTAATAGCAGGACGAAGGGAGTACTAGATAGGCAAGATATGATAAAATACAGATTAATACCCGAACATCGAGAAAAATCAACAGTCCATCGTTCAAGATACAAGCTCATTGTCCTAATTTAGCTCCCTACTAGATATACATGCTTCCATGTTTTTAAGCTTTAATCAAGTTTTGATGGAAAAAGTTATTTTAATCGTGCAACCAATATTCGGCTTCCATCTATTATCATATCGATTATTGGGGATACTATATAATCATCGTGTTTATCAAGCGCACAGAGAAGAGGCAAGATTGGAAAAACACCAGTACCTTTTTCTTAACAACTTGTACTACATCTTCATCATTAAGAATATGACTAAGGCCACAATGCTGAGGGTAGTGCCTTGCGCTTACTCCCCACACGAGCACATACTTAACTTCCTTTATCAAGCTCCGATGAAGGTAATTACAAAAATCTTCAACAGTGCAGCCACCTCTACCCTGAAATTATAAATCCAATCATTATAGCGAAACACGAACAGAAATCAACCACCATAAACTCACATGCATGTATCATAAGTGTATTAGATTACTAGGAAACATACAGCAGAAAGGACACATGGGTCTGTGAAATCGGGTTGCTGGCCCTGAGGCTTTGTATATATTCTAACAAGACCCATCTCTTCCCACATTCTTCCAAGCAGTCTATCCAGATTCAGCTGTTTGAGTAACATAGCCACACAACATTAAGCAAATGAAGTGAATGTTGTTTGAGGCCCATGCCAGTGCCAATCGTCTCACTTTAAATATTTGCGAAATAATAAAAATGATAGACGAGAGGGTATATAGGAACAAACAAATACCTTCATATTGCAACTAATGACAATTGAATTAGGCTGTCGAGCTAATCTGTCCACATCATCAATACCAATCACATCTATCTTGTTGTAGACATATACACACTTTATGTACTTGCGGTTGCCCTCAATAACATCTATCAAGTCATCCACGGTTGCATCTTCACGAAACAAAACCTTGTGAAAATTAATGTGGAAAAGAACTGTTAACAAGATTCTCATCCCTAGTACATATCAACCACTACCAGTCACCATTTCATATTTCATTGCACAAGCACCGATATAGTCTCAGAAATATCAGACAACTGGAACATAAAAATGAGAATCTCAAAGTTGAGAAAATTCTAGCTCTGGGTCTACACAAAATGAAGTTAAGAAATCGCATATCTCCATTTAAGAAATACTAAGTCATTTAATGTGAAAGGATAACCGAAACAAAGTTGTTTCTTAAATTCAGCTATGTATAAAGAAACTTTTCAATTTGTTAGAGAGGGGGGGGGGGGGGGAGAGAGAAACTAGTGCGTGTTTGTTTTGGTTTGGGGGTGAGTAGTTACCTCAGCATTGTGGATCTTGTACTCATGTAATATTTGATAGCAGAGCTTCTCATCCACATGAGTCAACGGTAGTGTGCTATTGAAAGAAATTCCCCCAGTTTTCTTCTTTTTGAAGTATATCTGCCATCAATAAGTATCCACAGACATCAATTATGACACAAGCTCAAGTCAAAAATTTGAGGAAATGCCTCATTCTCCTTCCCAAAAAGATTAAATTAATAACAATTCTTGTCTTGAGTGGAACTAGTCATTTAGCATGAGCGGTCTGGGAATCAAGGCTATGAATTCAGAATATTCAAGATTTATCCCTACCAGCAGGATCAAGGGACAAGGCAAATAAATGCTAGAGCCAGAGATGCAATGGAGAAAGTTCAAAAATACATTACTTGAGGTGGAACTTTGTTCAAACGCAAGCCAACTGCTTCCAATTCCTTTGTTAAGATTTGTCGATGCCCTTCACTCTAGAATTTTTCACGACAGAGGAAGAAATTAGATTCAGAGATAGCTAAATGAAAGATTTCATACAATACTAATTACTTATAAGTTATAACAAAATCAAGGTACAGATAAAAACCAAAATATCAGATATTATTAAATATCTATAATTTCACCAAACTAGAAATGCTAAGCAAAACACGAGCCAGCCATGTAAATTCAGAAGATCAATGATCAGGTGCCAGAAAAATTGTCCAAGCTACTAGCAATGCTGGAAACAAAAAAATTTCTCTGATTGGAACAAATATCAAATCTTCTTTTACATCAAGGAAATAGTAGGATACACAATGTATTAAGCTCCAAATGAGAGAGGGTTCAAATAATGTCGGCAAAACCAAACAAACAAGAAATTATGCCAATAACTTACTTTGTTGAATGACATATAACGCAGCAACCCAAAAGGCCATAATAGCAGTCATGTAATATTAGCATTGAATTAATACTGCTTTCATGACATTTTTTCTGAAGCATATACTCAGAAGTGTTTTGTGTCGAATTAATTATCAGGATATGCCATGTGTTCTAAATATATATAAGAGATTGCAATAATGACCAGTTGTAGGAAAACAGAATATTTTTCCTTGTTAATAAGTGCAAGCAAACAAATATTAGAGTGAAAGCATCACATAAAATTATTAATACAGACATGTGCTGTTCAAAAATATGAAAGAAAAATTATAACTATCCGGGAACAGTTGATATCTACCACTTACTTTGGAGGCATCCAAAACCATCAATACAAGATCTGATGATTTGGCAACCGCAATAACCTGAAAAACAAGAAGTTTATGTCAGGGTGTACCCCAGACCTCACCCTTTGAGTTGGAACAGGGGGAGAAGCGGGGATTGAACCCCAGATCTCACCCTTTTCTGTCTTACCCTCACTAGGCATCAAGTTTCAATAGCATCAACTGTAAATATAATTACCTGCCTACCACGACCCTTTCCTTCAGATGCACCTTCTATAATTCCAGGAAGATCGAGCAGCTGAATTTTTGTATCGTTATAGTGGATAATACCAGGGATACAGGTAAGCGTGGTGAACTCATATGATGCGGCTTCCGAATGTGTCCCCGTCAACATAGTCAAAAGTGTTGATTTTCCAACACTAGAGGGAAAAAAAAAATATCTTTAAAAGTAAAAATAGGCATCGAGATAAAAAAAAAAAAAAAAAAAGGATAAATTTAGATAACCTAAACAGGACAATCTCATGAACAAACAAAGAATGCTATGGTAGTCAATGAATGACCCCACTGTACAAAATGAGAAAATAACTACAATACTAAAAGTTATGTGCTTAATTAGTCATTATGTTCATCTAATTTCTTCGACACGTATGTCCTAACATATTCACATGACTAACCTGGGAAAACCTATCAGTGCGACACGGCCATGCCCATATTTTGAAACTTCGAAGCCCTCACCACCTCCACTAGCTCCCTGATCCACCATCAAAGAATTATCAGAATATAAGATCAACTTGCACATGGGGGATAGTAATACTTAGAAAAATGCATTCAGAATACAAATCCATGCAAATGAAAGATATTATTCTTATTAACTTTTTCACTCCAGGGAAAAAAAATAAAAGCAAAAAAAGTTGCATACTTTGGGAGGCTCCAACAGTTGTGTCCTCAGCTTTGCTATTTTAGCCTTGAGCTGACCCAAATGATATTCTGAGCAAGTAAATTAAACATGAAATGTCAGCATCAAAATCAAATTCACAACAAAACCAACTCCAATTCCAGTCATCCTGCACGCAAAGTTCATACAACACAGCTTCTTGCACTAAGCATAGTTCAAAAAAATTAAAAATTAAAATTGAAAAACAAGCTTTAAGCCGTACGGATACATGTTAGACATATAGATTCATATTCAGAGAAGAAGAATAAATCCGTAGAGAATGGAATTCACCTGTGGCTTTATTTTTCTGAGTCCGAGCCATCTCGGCTTCAATTTCTTTAATCTTTTCCACGATCCCCATTTTTCCTTAATTATTATTCACCTGAAAGAAAATAACAACAACATTTTCTCAATCGGTTGATTATTGCTTCATCCATAGAAGTACTGACTAATCGAAGAAGTTTAAGTAAACAGTTATAGCAGAGCACAAATACTTTCCGCAATGCTTTAGCTCAAATTAGTTGTTCGATTCACACACACACACAGATAATACTGAATCAAAATGTTACCTAGAGAGAGAGGTCGCAGAGAGAGGGGAGAGAGCAATTCGTAATCTGTAGGGCTTTACAGAAACGAGTTCGAATTGATAAGTTAAAGCGTGTCCAAAGAAACTCTTTTTCAATTCTTAAAGTCGTGGTTTCGGATTTTCATTGGGCCCTTAAAGGCCCATATTTTCGGCCCAAGTTTGACTGTCCCAGTTGCAATACGACGTCGTTTGCTCGTTGCATTTAACTTCATATGATAGAAGGTGCAAAAATTATTATTTTTTTTTTATCGAGAGTAATTTGCAGCCGCTATCTGAAGTACGCACTGTACAAACCACACATGAGAGGCTAACTGCATTCAAAAAATTAGATACGACAAGCTCAACTTATATTATTAAATTGAGCGGTGTATATTTCGTTTTGTTATTTATTATTTAAGTGTAAAGCATCTTAAATATCTTCTTACTAAAACATTGTTATTTACTCACTTGTATATTGTGTATTTGCAGTTAAAATATTAAAATACAATCATAAATTATTACAAGCTGTTATTCATTTAAACATACAAAATATTATACACCAACAAAAGATTTGTGTTTAATGTTCTTCCTCCAACAACTGAAAATGAGGGTTGGTAGATCCACTCGTTGAACTAAATGATATATGAATTTAATAGTTCTAAAAATTCATGAAGATGATTTTATTCCGATAGAATCTTATCACTAGATATGAATTTGAATCCTAATCTTTGTTGTCTCATACGATTTTTTGTGTTTTTATTCAGTGGTAAAATTTGCACAACCATAATTCAATACAAATGCAAGCCAGCTCTCATCTTTGACAATGCCATCCAATAAAATCCAATTCAAACGTTTATAATTCAAAAATTCAAGTGTATCTAGTAAATTTCATTTCTTAGTTGGCGCATTGCAACAAATAAAAAATGAAAACATAAGGCAAATAAGTAACTCTCATTTTGCACATTAACTATAGGGTTGATTACCTAATAAACAATCATATTCTCAACACCACTTTCAAAACGTTTCAACGATGACCATTTTGATTTATAGCAATTTCGACACCCCTAGTTATTTCAGCAAATTTGTCACTGAAATGAGCTCTTTCCACTGTTGAAATGTTGTTTCAACACTGCAAAAACTGAGGATGTGGAAAATTAGTACAAATCTAAAGGTGAAATCATCATTGAAATGTTCTAAAGGTGGTGATTTATTTGGCAATTAACGATTAACTAAACATCTATTCCAAAGGAATTTGAAGCAGAACCTCATGACCGGTGGCACCCGAGCAACTGCTTGTGTTCCACAACAAAAACTCGAGTCTCTGATCCCATTGATGCTTTCTTAGTCAAAAACAAGAGTTCCCAACAATCAACAAACATCGATATATTAACACAAACTAATGCTTACGCAACAATCCTAGGATCCACCACCCTAAAAGGCATGACAATTTATTCTAAACTGCATCAGAATCTAAGTATTTTTATTCAAAACACCTAACATGTACAGGATTATTGGGGTCGTCACGTCTGATTAATTTGCTAGAGTTGAGGCATGGAGGAACCTGTGTTTGTATATCAGCAAGTTCTCTAACTCTTGACAGAATTTGAGCAGGAATCGGAACTGAAGCTTGTTTCCGAGAATTCTGCATCTGTACATATCCACCTAACGATGTCAGCCTACTCCGTGAAAAAATGATGCACGTAAAATTATAAAATACTGTAGAACATGAATACATTGTGATATGATGTTTGTTTGAACCCAGTGTCGATACAATCCACAAAGAAACAAATGAATGGACCAAGGGAAAGTTCAGCAAAATTAATCAAAAGAATATTAAGAAGATAATTAGAGTCGACATATTTGCAGGCTAAAAGGCAGTTGACACTTGGCAGACTCCCTAAAATTTTCACAGCTATCATGTTAGGATAACTTAAATGCTTTGCTCTCGCATTAAGCTTAGTAATACATTTATTTTAAAATTAGGTCCTTGGGGACTGTCTCCACCAGGATAACAGGCAGATAATATAAAAGGGAAATAAGACAACATAAAGGATAAATAAAGATCATCTTAATTGCACTGTAAATGCATGGCAATGCAAATCATCTCTCAGATCAACTATATAATTGACTAGTGAAGTGGAAATTGCCTACAAAGAGGGAATATGTGGCTCACCCCATTTCCTGTAGGGGATTCAGCCATGCTAGCTCTCAGGAGATTCCTCCATTTGTCCTGAAATGATTGCACCTTTTTCAATCTAATAGTGAAAGAAAAAAGACAGATTGTATAGAGTATGAGAATTGACCTTCTAACCACTTACCTTTAGGTCAACTGAAGTCCGGTAAGAATATGAAGCAAAAGCAAGGCGTTTGATCTCTGACCATCGACCAGCTCCATATTTTGCAACCCCTTCAACCAGTTTAACAACTTCCCCAAGCGTCCAAGGTCGATGATGCTTCCTCCTCATTCCTCCGTTTGCAGTGGGTACAGTAACAACCTCATCATCTGAATTAGCGTTCAACAATTCTGTCTTTTTCAGTCTCACTTCCTTCTCCAACTGAATTGTTCTCTTTTCTGTTTCTAGTGTGCATTTCTCCCCATAAGCAACAGGCTAAACACATAAAGAGGTTCCATAAAGAATGAGTTATGAATTCAACAATTTGGTGTGACATGAAAAAAAAAAACAAAAAAAAGACATGTACATGAAAGAAAGAAGCCAAAACAATATGAGATGTGCATTATGGAATGAGGGAAAGAATCATAATCCAACGACAAGAGATGGGTTCCATAGCAAATCCTAAGGACAATTTTCACCATGTAATCAACACATCCCGATGGGGTCTTTGTTTATATTTTTATGCTTAAATTCTCAGTAATAACAACAACAATGCATCCAGCAAACAACTCCACTAGTCTGTTTGTGAGGGCTATATATGCTGAATTCATCAGAACAACTTGAACAAGAGAACTGAATCAAACACAATCAGTGTCAGACATCTGACATCAGGATTTACTGGAAGTAACTTACAGGCTCTTGAGACCATCTGGGAGAGGAGTTGTTTTTTTTATTATTCCTGCTATCACTGTAAAACTGTTTGCTGGAGGCAAGATAATTATTTTCCGATCTGATTGAGATGTCCGTTCCATTTGGCTGAAATTAAACATCACAATTATAGCAATTATACCAACTAACAAGCTTAAACTAATTATGCTTTATTCAAAAAAAAAAAAAAGAACACTTTATAAAAGTTGATCCATATTTTCCTTTATGAGGCCATCCTCCATTGGAAAGGCGATATATTTAGCATAGCTAAAAATTAACTCGAATTGATCCACCACCTGATGTACTCCTTCAACTCACCACTAACCAAGTTGACAGAAACGCAGAGAGAGAAAGGGTGCAAGGGCCATCAGGTAACCACAGAAATTGTTCGCATAGATGCAGTAAGATCATGGAAATAATAATTCAGATTATCAAACATAAAAAACACAAGTACCATTCTTACCATGAGAGTCATAAAATTTTCCCTTGGACGGCTCCGGCGAATGCGGGAAACATATGGAACCTGAATTCCACAACCTCCAAGAGAATCTTTTCTTGTGAGATATCTCCTATCTAGTCCAAAATTCTGAATAGGTCTTACACAAACTTCTGCGGATGGCTGGTCACATGCAGGGTGTTCAACTGAGGAGGCAATTTGGGCACCAGAATCTCTGGATTCTCCTTCAGAAATTTCTTCAATATACCGTCTTGTGGGCTTGCGAACTCTTTTTACTGGTCTTTGTTCAGTATCAATGCCATTGCTTTCACAATTATCTTGACTGATAGAACTTTGTATTGCCATTGCATTATCAATTGGGTGGATTTCAATTTGTTTATCATCAAAAGCGGTTGGACTTTCATCAGTCTCCATATCAGATGTAACTAGACAATCAACCAAAACAGAACCATCCATACTTTGAGTGGTTTCATCTTTACCTTTCTTTACCACTCTGTTATCAATAATTACAAGACTTGCGGTTGAGAAATCACAAGAATTAGTCAATCCCATAATTAACCTCCTTTTGAGCCATTGTTTATCTTTCACAGAAGTTTTTCTTCCAAAAGTTGCATGAAAAGTCTCCTGAAGATCTTTAACTGACAGGTTGTCAAGGTGTATTTCCCCATTCAACAGTGCAAAATCAGGTCCGAAATCAGTACCAACAGGAGAGTTGGAGGTTTTAGCCTTGTTTGATCCATCTATATGCTTTGAGCATCCATCTAGACTCCCAGATTGGCATACACTGGCATCAATTGCATTTGGAACTAATTTAGAAATCTCATCCTGCATGGTAAAATTGAACATACATAATCTATTAAATTCTATAACAAACAAATCTTTAATATGCATAAAATATTGAAGAAACATGCATATGTTGGAATAAATGAATAGTATTGTTTGCAATTATTCAGGAACTGAATGGGATAGCAGAGACTCCACTGAAAAATATTACAGCGACAATTTGACAAAAAATGACCCTTTCCCCCTCTTTTGACATCCAGCCTAGTATGACCATAACAAACAAATATCGTTGACACGCACTAGCTATCAGCATCGCTGAGTTGGACAAAGAAAAGGATGTCTAAGGAAACACAAATTATTTACCTCATGCTTAACATCAATTTCTATATAACCCATTTCAGAGTTGGGTGACATAATTTGCTTTTCTGTACAAACTTCTAGGACCTTGTGCTGCGGCTGGCCTGCATAGAAACAGGAAAATTTAATCCAGATATCAGAAATGTATAAAAAAGAACAAATAAGTAAATGAATAAGCATACAACAGTAAATTAGAGAAATGTGAAAGCTGATCTTCCCAGAAGCGGTAAGTACATTTACTTATAAGTTGTAAGTCAACAGTAGAGGAGTATTACAAAACTGCTATGCCTCAATTGTTCGAAATTTTGAGCAACTTTCTTACTCCATGTTCAAATTTGCCTGTAAGTATATTGGCTTATCATTTAGAGACTGATATAGAGTAAAAAATCAGGTAATCCTGATAACAAAGTGCTTTGCAAAGGGGGCAAATGCCACACCTCATGCACATAGTGGAAGCCAACTCTAGAACCATAATAACAGCATCTCAAATCCCTAGTAAGGCTCTAGGCTGCATTCACTGCCCTAATGAAGATCCAACTATGGATACAAAGTTTTCATAGACACTGATAGAAAACCTCCAAGACATTCTGCGTTGGGAAGAAAATATCGAACTAGTTCAAACACTGTTCTTAGAACCCATCAGTAGTATAAGCTTGAATAAGATATCTTTACTTAAGTTTATAGTCATGCGCTAATGCTGATCCACTCCAAAACCCCAGGATCCAAGTCCAGCAATAATCAGCTCTATTTTTGTTTTCAAGGCATGAAAAAACGGGAAAAGTCTAGCAAGCTAAGCATAAAACCTGGGAGAAGGGTTTTGCTACTTCAACAATATACACCTGAATTAAATTAGAAATTTGCCGTGCATGAATGCATGATTTATTGCAATGGCCAATACAACGGTAACATGCATCTAGAATACAGAGACAATGAAGGAAAAATAAATAAAGAAATTTTGGTACTGGACCTGAACCTTCGCAGTCAGCTGTTTTTGAACCACATGGTTCACTCCCATTATCTATACTGCATCCTAGAGTCTGATCAGCATCTGTACTACTTACTTTACAATTATCATCTTCAAGCAAATCTTCAACTGCTATAACTTCATCATCTGTTGCAGGCACTAATCTCCCATTGCCGTCAACCTTAAATTTTGCATGATAGACCAGTTTAATTTAATCAGGGACTAATAAGATCGCCACCAACTTCCTGCCTCAAAATGAACCACATTGCATGGGATATGAAACATGTTGCTTTGGTTAAAATGGTTTTCACTGACTCATCCTTATGAATATAATATTGGATTCCCAAAGATGGACTGTAGTTGGCATTTACATCAGCACACTTTAAAATTGGCATTGTAAATCCAATAGAGGTTCTTCCATGGAAGAACGAAAAAGAAAAAAAAAAAGATCATCCATCGAGTCAAAATCCCAAAAGCACTCATTATGCAAATAATCATTAGATCACATCTCAAACTCAACTAAATGCTCGATGATCATGTTTAAGCATTATCCAAAATCATATTTCATTCCTCTCAAGACGTGAACAAAATACAGGAGTATATAACCTTACACAAAAGAACAGGGTCAATAAGCATGTAGTAAGTTGGTTATATGGTTACTAGAGAAACAAGGTGATGTTTTTAAGCTTTCCCTGAAATGATAACGTCCCTACCTAATGTGCAAGCTAGTGAATACATTATCCCAATATACGAGAGAATTGAAAATGCAAAGCAAGCCTATAGCATAATAAAAATACTTTTTCCATATAGCCACTTCAATAACAAATTTGTGCAAAATATTCATCAACAACGCGTAGAGCTGTACCCGAACAAGCTGGTAAACAACAGGATCAGCAGTATCTTGCGGCGGAAACTCTTCATCTCTAGCCTCCACAATTCCCACCATATCAACCAGTGTTTCCATTAATAACTAAGCATACGCCACAATAGACAAGGACTACCAACAATTAAAAATAAATAAATAAATAATAAAAACAAACATTTTCCATAACAGCGTTAATTGCTCACCAATAAAGTCAAAATCTTGAATAATTGCAAATACATTCACCGCATGCATGATATATCATACATGCTCATCAAATTAAACCATTTCGCTTCTCCTACATCAAATTCACAGTAAATTCCATCAGCATTATCATCTTCGCGTGTAAATTACAGACCAACAGACATATAAATTAATATGCATCTACACTGTAATTCTGTAAAATTAATCAGCTAAAAATGGCAATTACAAAACACACACACACACACACACAATAATAAATTGAAATTGAAGAAGTAAATTAACATACCAAAAAATTCTAGTCGAACTCCGATCAACTGAAATAGAATATTCCGGCGGCGAATGGCGAAGTTTTTTTTTTTTAGTTAATTATTTAGCGTTTGGGGATTTCGAATTTTTGAGTTTGAGTGAGGTCTTCTGTTTTTTGCTTCGCGAGCACGCTGGGTGTACTACCAAAAGAGCCCGGAATCCAAAATATCGAATTAACTGGATCCGAAAGTAGATGTGGGTTCCGGATATGTTTTGATCATATTTTGAATTGACAAAATTGACCCCCTTCTCGGACTTGTTTCCTTTTTGTAATATATATAGTAGGAATAATGATTTCGTTTTATATTTTTGGGTGGTTTTTGAAAAATAAAAATAAAAAATGAATGATTATCGCATTTTTAGTTGTGCATCGACTTTGGTATGTAAAAGCATTTCCTACTTCCTAGTTTCATTTATATGTAGCATTCAGTTGCTAATCTAATTTGTAAAAAAATATACGGAGTATAATTGTTTTTTTTAACAGAAAAAAATACATATGCTTCATCTACAACAATAAGGGGTGTTTGGTAGCCTAGATGAGGCCAAGATTGACTACACAACTCCCCTTATACCAGTGTTTGGTAGCCAAGTAATCTATCTCTCAAGCCCTGTATTAATTCACAGTCCTCTCTTATTTTACTCTTCCTCTTCATGTAATGTATCTCTCCCCCACCCTCAGATACCTATGTCTCACTCAACAGTTCATCCGATTAATGTGATTTAGACAAAATTGCCCTCTCCTTATTCATCTTCTCCTTTCTCTTCTCTCTCTTCTCCTCGTCTGCAAACCACCAGAAACCCATGTTGGATTAGCATCTATTCGGTGACCTTCACCCTCAGTCCCCCCGCCACCGTCGTCATCGTCGCCGCTGCGGAGGTCTTCCACCAAGTGGCTTGGACAGGAGATTGGATAGACATGGATAGAAGATAGCCTGGTTCGAATGTTTTTGTTCAATATTTTTCATCGATTGAATAGTAGAAATATGGTTAACCCAATTGGAGGGGATGAAGGAGTTTTATGATCTAAATTGATGAGAAAGAGAGATGAGATGATAGAGAAAGATATGAGCGGTGGCGGTGGCTGTGGCGGTGTTGGTGATCGGTCGTGGCGGTGGTGGATGGTGGTGGTGTTAGGCCATGGCGGTGGTGGATGGCTGCGTGAGGAGAGAGAGAGATAGATAAAGGGAGTGGGTGGGGGTCCTGGGGGAGATGACTAAAGAGAGAGAGAGAGAGATAGTGATGTGTCTATTATCAAACAGAGAGCTATTCTAGTTGCTCTTCAGGACCCTCGTCCCGCAGAGACCTCCGAATCCTTGATAGAAGAAGGACAGGCAGACGAGGGGGACCTCAGCAGGTCTCCCGTATCCAGCAGCAGGTGTCCAGACTGGCGTTGACCCCTTAACGCCCGACACTTATACTTTTTAGCAGAATAACGCGCAGGAAAGGACAATGACTCGGGCCAATTATCGCACGACAGCTGGCTGCGCATTCATTAAAACCCAGGCGCTGTCTCTCTCACCTCGAGGAACATGGCCACATTATAAATACTCTCACCCATTCTCTCAAGCGGACGACTTCACTCTTATTTTCTTTCCTTCACTCTCGCATTTCCTTACTGTTCCATCACTAAAATTTATACATTAACTATCTTGAACGTCGGAGGTGGTTCACCCGAATCACACTCCCGTCAACCACTTATTTCAGGACATAATCGAAGATCACACTGGAGCGAGGCGCAGACCACCCTCCTGTGGTCCAGGTCCCCGAATCAATCCGAGCAGGTAAAAATACCTTTGAGCTGGGGTTTTTCTTCCATAATCAGCTACTGGGACGTTTTTAGTCGCATCAAATTGGCGCCATCTGTGGGAAAATCTGGGTTATGACGTGATTTTCCTATTTCCATGCTTAAAACCTCGCGGAACTCCTGTGGAGGACACAAGGGTGCGAGTTGGGTAGTTGGCTTGTTTTTTTTTTTCCTTTTATTTCTTCCGAAAAACATCTTCATCTGTTGGCGAGTGAAATATTCTTGCTTATTTTTTCTTTCTCTCTCTTTCCTAATATAGATATTTAGTAAGAAGAGCATTTTATGGTGGTTATGGAAAAATGTTTTCTGAAAAAGTGACGAGGGTTGATCTTTTGAAAAAAAAGAGGCCAAAGTTTTCCTCGCGTCTGGGTAAAGTCGGTGATACAGCTCTTTTCAAGAAAATTGCGTTGTTCTGTGTTTATTTTCCTTTTTTCCCGGTAACGTGTATAGAATCTCACCTTATGGTAACCAGGGTGTTGAATCCCGAGAAGGGGAGGCACACCTTGCCATCGAGGCAGAAAGGGGGTTCCAGAGAGCAGGCGTATTAGCACGAAGTGCTAAACGCCCCTGGATCCTTCAATAATTGACACTGAAGTGTTGTCATCTCCCGTTCTGAGAAAAGGAAAAAACGGGAAAGTGAACGTGTTAGACCCAGAGTAGAGTCACGTTACCCCCTGAACATGGATAGTAGAGACGGAACTACTGAGGAGTCGGGAAGCACCCTCAGAGTCCTCCTACATGAGGTGTCCATCATCTGCCCAAGTGGCACGATATAGAGATCCCTTAAGTATTCAAAGGGTCATCTCAGTTTAAATATAAGTATACCTCCTGGGAATGGAGAATGAAACTGATATTTTGCCGATGGAAATGGCAGGTATGGAAGATTCCACAGCAAGAGACCTCAGGGGCCCCTTTGATGAGGTGGCAGGGGCAGAAAAACCACACCCGATTCCCAGAGACAGAGCTCTCTTAGGATCGGCGAAAGACAGAACGATGAGCCAGTTTCAGGAAAATACTACGCCGTCCCGACAGAATGTTACATATACTCTTACTGCTGATCAACTCAGTGTCATGGTTGACAAAGCTGTTTTTAGAGCAATCACCTCTTCCGAGAGCTCAGGAAGACGTCCTGTGAATAATGACAAGGGAAAGGATAAGGTCCCTCCGGAACCCGAGGAATCCTCAGAAGAGAAAGACGAAGCTGAGGATTCGGAAAGGGAACTTGATAGAGAAGAATCTCCGAATAGATCTAAGGAGCAAATGGAGGCCGAACTATTTGCTTTGAAGCGGGAGCTGAAAGATTTGAAGAGGAACGGGGGCTCTCAGATCCCCACGGTTTTGAGGAATTGCTGCGCAGAGCAGACAAGTATGTTAATCTCGAGGAAGCCCAAGAATCCAGGAGAGTGGAAGACAAAATCGATGTCCCTCGGAGAGACGCGGAAAGAAAATCTGCTCCTCCAGCACGCCAAGAAAAGGCAAGAGAGCATGAAAATAGAGGTCTCTCCCGGACACCTCGATCGTCTCAGGACATATTTGAGCAATATACGCCTCTCACGGCCCCCTTAGCTGAAGTCATGGAAGCTGCTATCAAGGTTCCGCAGTTCAAGTATCCCAATACCTACAGGGATACACCCCGAAATCCTAAATCTGACCTCTTTTGCAAGTATCACAACGACTATGGCCATGATACCAATTCGTGCAGGCATTTAAAAGATCTCATTGAGAAAATGATTAAGGATAATAGCTTGCTGCACTTTGTAAAGAAGGAAAGAGATCGGAACCCTAAGAGAAAGGAGCCTGAAGGTAGAAGACGAGACCAGGGAGAGAAAAGGTCTCCTAGAAAAGAGGTCTCCCATCAGAAAAGAGGCAACATTAATATGATCACCGGCGGAACGGCCGATGGAGACTCCAACAGGTCTCGGAAAGCTATGTTAAGAGCTGTCTATCCTAAAGTAAAAGATGAAGTCCGAAAGCTAGCAGAAGAAATGGATATCGAAATTGATATCCTATCGGAGGCTCCTGAAGGGAGAACCCCGACCATCAATATACATTTTGGCCCGGAGGATGAGGTCCACATGATGAGACCTCAGAATGATGCTTTGGTTATCAATGCCGAGGTAGCAGGGTGGGATGTGGCCAGAGTGTTTGTAGACATAGGCAGTGCGGCCAATGTACTCTTCTGGGATTGCTTTCAAAAGATGAAAATTAATGCCGATATGCACCCAGTCGAGACCTCCCTGTACGGTTTCGTAGGGGGAGAGGTACAATCCAAGGGAGAGGTCTCACTCCAAGTCACCTTGGGGGAAGGAGGAAAATCAAGTACCAAGATGGTAAAGTTTTTGGTGGTAGACCTCCACTCCGCTTATAATATCATATTGGAAAGGCCAGCGTTGAATTTATTCCAAGCTATGGTGTCAACCTACCACATGAAAATGAAGTTTCTATGTAGGGAAGAGAAGTCAGTAGGAGAGGTAACCTGTGATCAGTACACCTCAAAGAAGTGTTATGTGAAAACCATACAACAAGCTAAGTCCGTGTCGAAGAGACCTTTAGCTGAAGGAACGCAACCTCAGGATAAGAGAGGTAGAATTGAAGACGAGATCGAGGAAGGAGAGGATCCTCACATACTTCCTGGAGAGGAGGAGCTAATGGTCATAGAGTTATTCCCAGAAAAGACGGGTTTCACCACGAGGATGGGAAAACAGATGACTGACGAGGAAAAAGAGGCTATCATAGCCTGCTTAAGGGATAACGCAGACCTGTTCGCGTTTAGCCCTGTGGATATGGTGGGGATAGACGCCCACCTCATGACCCACCAACTTAACATGGATCCAAAGGCTAGGCCAGTGAGGCAGAAGATGAGATCATTTGGGCTCGAAAAAGAGAAAGTAATAAGGGACGAGGTAAGGAGGCTTCTGGAAGCAGGCCACATAGTTCGGATTCAGTACTCCGTATGGTTGTCTAACGTCATGATGGTTTCTAAAGGAGCTGATAGCTGGCGGATGTGTGTTGATTTTAGAGATCTCAACAAGGCCTGTCCGAAGGATCACTACCCGTTGCCCAGAATAGACCAACTGGTGGATTCCACCTCAGGATGCGAGTTGTTGTCCATGCTGGACGCGTACCAAGGTTACCACCAGATACAAATGTGGCCAGAGGATGTGGCAAAAACGGCATTCGTGACCGTATGTGGGACGTTTGTCTACATAAGGATGCCATTTGGCCTAAAGAATGCAAAAGCTACCTATCAAAGGCTAATGGATATGATTTTCGAAGGCCCAATCGGAAGGATCATGGATGTCTACGTGGATGACATGTTAGTAAAAAACTTGAAAGCCTGTGACCATGCCAGAGACCTGGCCGAGGTCATGAAGGTGATACGAAAGCACAACGTCCGACTGAACCCAGCAAAGTGTGTCTTCGGAGTTAAATCTGGAAAATTCTTAGGATACATGGTTATACCCAAGGGTATTGAGGTGAACCAAGCGAAGGTCAAGGCGATACAAGAAATGACTGCTCCAAGAAGTGTCCAAGAAGTGCAAAAGCTGAACGGAAAGGTCACGGCCCTAGGCCGATTTATCTCTGATCTGGTGAAAGCTCCTTACCTATAGCAGCGACACCTGGACGCTTAGAAGAGGTAGGGTGTGAGGGAGGTCTCGTCGCTGGAGGAGCTGCTGCTGGCGCCGAGAGTTGAGGGCTCGGGGTGGAAGAGGAGGACTGGTGCGTCGTTTTTCACCAAAAATAAATCTGACACTCGGTCAGTATGCCCACACTGCGCAGACAGTGGTAAGCAAGATCGTCTCCCAAAGGATCGGCGAGAATTTTCCTAATTTCCAATCTGCAAAATACTTATAAACGAAAATTAAATAACAGATTTTAGAGTTTAAGAGCAAAGAAACTAAATTAACTAATTAACAAGAAATTTGTATTTAACAAATATTAAAAGCATTCCGGTTTCCAATTAATTTCACCCTAGCTTGATTATCCGATCATCGACGCAATTATAACTTTAATTCATACAAACAAACCGGTTATAACTACCGAAGACGCTTCTGACGCGATCTTATCTCTCCTTAGCTTCTCGGTAATCAGGAAGACGCTTCACCAATTACTTCTCTAATCGACTGACAACCCTAGAGACGCTCTATTGATTTAATGAGCCGGCAGCATTAACAACTAGAGAGACCCGATTCAAAATCAATAAACTCTGACGCAGGATTATTAAATTAAGACTGCTCTTCCCTTGATTCTGAAGAATCAATTTACCACAAATCAAATCTAAACCACAATTACGGATGGCCGATTTAATTGGCTACTAATTAATTACGATCCACTAAATATTTGCAACTATCTAGCAGAATCAAAATAATTAACAACATTAAACACAGAGAATCACAGATGCTTGCATAAGAATTAAAGGAGAAAAATCAAATTAGATCTCACAGAATAAATCACACTAGGGCTTCCTTAATCTTCACCGGAATAAAAGTGTTTAGCTTGAATTCATAGACAAATTCAAGCTAGAAGTCATGGAGAAAACAGAAAAAAAATATCGCTATGGAGAAGAAGAGAGAAAACGTAAAAAAAATAAATCTAAAGTATGTGTCTGCTTTTCTGCTCCTTCAGGGAGTCTTTTAAATATCTAGTAAAAATTATAATAATAAGGAAATAAAATCCCTAATCCTAATCTAACTAGGAAAATAATAAAATAAAGATAAAACCCTACAACTAAGAGTCCATGGCCCAAAATTATGAAATAATCTCGTGCACAGCCCATAATCACGTCCAAATCAGCTTCCAAAACTTTCCTAACGCAGAGAACTTCCAGCTGTAGTACGCAGCAGGCGGTATGCCCATACTGTCCGATATTCGCACATGCCAAAACTTCCTCTCAACAACTTCAAGGTTTCAAATATCCTCTAAAATCATGCTTATTCCTCCAAATTAAGATCAAAACCTACAATAGACCAAGAAGCATGCAATTAATTCCATAAACGTGATTAAATAAACATTAAGAACAAAAATGATGCAAAATTACTCCAAAATATATAATCAAAATACGCCCAATCAAACTCCCCCACACTTAGACAATGCTCGCCCTCGAGCATAATTTATTCAAAAACAAGAAAATAAACTGATACTAAAAATGACTCAAAACAAAAAATTGGCAACAATTCAATGGACAACAATCTTAGTCAAGATCAAGATACAATCTTCATCAATCCACCAACCATTCTCTTGTTTCAAAAATTGTGTAAATGCTCTTCATTCAAGTCAAAATCATGCAAAATGAATCATGCCTCACCAAGTTTCGCTCTCATTCTCTCAAAAGAATATAAGGACAGAATTATTTCACACAAATCGCAACTTGACACTCTCAAGCATAGGTTTGCCCATATGTCACTATATCCACCACAAAATAAAACTCATGCATATATCAAAAGGACATTGATGGGTTGTAACGGGGCTATGGTGCATAGGTAGGATAAAAAGAATGGATAAAATAGGCTAAAAAAACCGAAAATATGCAAGTGAGTCCATCCATGCATCAACCATCATTCCATACAAACTATGCTCAACTTCCATCATGCAGAGCAACAAACAAATTCCAACAATTAACAACAGCCCTTTAATTCATTTTTTTCTTTTTTTTTCAGAGCTTTTCTGATTTTTTTCTTTTTCTCTTCTTTTTTTTTCCTTTTCTTTTAATTTCTGCTAAGGACCTTTCACTTTTTTTTCTCAGCATATAACACTCCCACCATACATGAAGCACTTATCACAATAAACTTTCAACATAACTTGCATATTTTCAGTGGGACAAAAGAAAACTAAAAAGGCTGAGGCTCATTATTTAGTGGTTATAATATCAAGAAAAATGGATTAAAGCAGAAACGAGCTCACTAGGGGAAAATTAAGAGTATGGATAATGTATTCGGGCCAAAACAAAGGTGAATCCTATATGCCTAAATCATCTCGATGCATGATATTCATGAATACGGCTTCAACTATGGCAACCGGGCAAACCAGAAATCAAGTGATCAAATTCGATATAACACTCAACAAAGAAAAATATTGGAGCATTTTCAAATTATACTCATAAGGCTCAAATCTCACAATATCAGTACGTTTCAAAAATTTTGATCAATTTTGCACTTTTTCCTCATCCAAAAACACATACGAGCACATGCACAACTCAATCACAAGAGAAAACAACCATTCATACCAAGACAATATCTTAATCCTTACTATTCAAATTATCCATCTTCAAGTTGCCAATTACTCAAAAAGACAATCAAAATATTTTTTGTTTTTTTTTTGAAACACAAGAAACTTAAACAAATAACCAACTTCTCTCCCCTCCCCCACACTTAAACGACACAGTGTCCTAACTGTGTAAAGGAAAAGAAAGCAAACAAACACAAGAAACAATAAAACACATAAAAAAATAAAAAAAATAGAGAAAAAATAGAGAAAAAATTAGGAAAAACAAAATAAAAAAAATAAAAATGAAAGCAAACTAAAACTTCCCTGAAACTGCATCAACTGTCTGGTGGCTTCAATTTCCGCTTTGGGAGTTTCACAATAGACGGCATAAACTGTTCAGGGTTGGTCGGTATGGGCATACTACTCGACAGACGTTGATTAAGAACCTCATTGATGGAGTACAACTGCATGATAGATTCGCTGACTTCTTTATCCTGCTCAGCTGCTGCATCTCGACCAATCAATTTGCTGAATACGACATGCTCAACCTTATGATGATTCTCAACCTTCTTGAATATTTCTATGATTTTCGTTTCATCATCTTCTTTCTCGTTTTGAATCAACCTGGAAGGAAAATATGGTGGAACTAGTGGGTTATAATTAAAAACTTCGGATTCAACACTTACCTTGAAAGAATGCAACTTTTCATATTGTTGGGCCCCTTTGGTGACCTCATTTTGAATCTTTGTTTGCTCTTCTTTTTCCACCTCATATTCCTTAGGATTTTGCTCAACCAACTCCTCCTCATTCGTTAAAGTCACAACATAGACGTGCGCTATGCAATTTACTTCCGTTTGAGATGGAAGTTTTCCTTGATTGACTTGCAATTTATTCATCTGAGTGGTCAATTGGTTGATCTGTGTGCCCATACTACCCAAGGCAGCTTGTGTCTCTTGCTGGAAAGCTTGCTGACTTTGCACCAGATTCATAACAATCTCGTTGCTCTGCACCAGACTCTTCATAATATCGCTCATGCTCGGTTCTGAACAGTCAGTATGGGCATACTGCCCAACCTGCGGCTGATTCTGAACATACATTCCATGCCCATCCTGCTGACTCCAGCTGAAATTTGTGTTCGAGAATGGGTCATATCGCCTCTGCCTCAGAGAAGTTAGAGCTTCAATCTTGTCGTTCACACTCGAACCATATGCTCCTTCTACTCCGTTAACTAACATGTATCTCTCATCGTCCTCGTCCTCATATTGTTGGCCATTAAAAACCATATCCATGATGAGCTGTCTTGCTTCATCCAATGTCTTGTTGGTCAAAGATCCTCCACAAGCAGCATCAATAATTCTCCTATCAAAAGAAGACATACCACGATAAAAAAAATTAGTGAACAATTGAAATTCAGAAAATCCGTGGTCGGAACATTGACGACATAATTGTTGAAATCTCTCCCAATAATCTGATAAACTCTCTCTTTGCTTCTGCTTAATGCTACTAATTGCCATTCTTAGATTAGCAGCCTTCGATTCAGGAAAGAATTTGTGCAAGAACTGCTCCTCTAAGTCGTTCCAAGTTCGAATCGAAGCGGAGGGAAGAACAAACAACCAATCTCTAGCTTTGCCCTGCAATGTATGAGAAAAAGTCAACAATCTCAAATTATCATAAGAAAATCCTTGAGGGCGTAAAGTGGAGCAAACTAAATCAAATTCAGCGAGATGTTTATGTGCACTCTCTCCTGGCGAATCACTGAATTTGGGAAGAACTTGAATGAACTCAGGCTTGATTTCAGCATTTTGATCAATCGTGGACAGCACGATGCATAACGGACGATTGCTTCTATGACGACCCAACTCACTTATCAAGGCCATGTCGGCTTCAGCTATGGAATCAATATGAAAAAAATAAAAAATAAAAATAAAAATTACAGATCGAAAAATAAGAAAATTACTGCTTAAAAACCGATCCCCGGCAACGGTCAAGGCGATACAAGAAATGACTGCTCCAAGAAGTGTCCAAGAAGTGCAAAAGCTGAACGGAAAGGTCACGGCCCTAGGCCGATTTATCTCCGATCTGGTGAAAGCTCCTTACCTATAGCAGCGACACCTGGACGCTTAGAAGAGGTAGGATGTGAGGGAGGTCTCGTCGCTGGAGGAGCTGCTGCTGGTGCCGAGAGTTGAGGGCTCGGGGTGGAAGAGGAGGACTGGTGCGTCGTTTTTCACCAAAAATAAATCTGACACTCGGTCAGTATGCCCACACTGCGCAGACAGTGGTAAGCAAGATCGTCTCCCAAAGGATCGGCGAGAATTTTCCTAATTTCCAATCTGCAAAATACTTATAAACGAAAATTAAATAACAGATTTTAGAGTTTAAGAGCAAAGAAACTAAATTAACTAATTAACAAGAAATTTGTATTTAACAAATATTAAAAGCATTCCGGTTTCCAATTAATTTCACCCTAGCTTGATTATCCGATCATCGATGCAATTATAACTTTAATTCATACAAACAAACCGGTTATAACCACCGAAGACGCTTCTGACGCGATCTTATCTCTCCTTAGCTTCTCGGTAATCAGGAAGACGCTTCACCAATTACTTCTCTAATCGACTGACAACCCTAGAGACGCTCTATTGATTTAATGAGCCGGCAGCATTAACAACTAGAGAGACCCGATTCAAAATCAATAAACTCTGACGCAGGATTATTAAATTAAGACTGCTCTTCCCTTGATTCTGAAGAATCAATTTACCACAAATCAAATCTAAACCACAATTACGGATGGCCGATTTAATTGGCTACTAATTAATTACGATCCACTAAATATTTGCAACTATCTAGCAGAATCGAAATAATTAACAACATTAAACACAGAGAATCACAGATGCTTGCATAAGAATTAAAGGAGAAAAATCAAATTAGATCTCACAGAATAAATCACACTAGGGCTTCCTTAATCTTCACCGGAATAAAAGTGTTTAGCTTGAATTCATAGACAAATTCAAGCTAGAAGTCATGGAGAAAACAGAAAAAAAATATCGCTATGGAGAAGAAGAGAGAAAACGTAAAAAAAATAAATCTAAAGTATGTGTCTGCTTTTCTGCTCCTTCAGGGAGTCTTTTAAATATCTAGTAAAAATTATAATAATAAGGAAATAAAATCCCTAATCCTAATCTAACTAGGAAAATAATAAAATAAAGATAAAACCCTACAACTAAGAGTCCATGGCCCAAAATTATGAAATAATCTCGTGCACATCCCATAATCAAGTCCAAATCAGCTTCCAAAACTTTCCAAACGCAGAGAACTTCCAGCTGTAGTATGCAGCAGACGGTATGCCCATACTGCCCGATATTCGCACATGCCAAAACTTCCTCTCAACAACTTCAAGGCTTCAAATATCCTCTAAAATCATGCTTATTCCTCCAAATTAAGATCAAAACCTACAATAGACCAAGAAGCATGCAATTAATTCCATAAACGTGATTAAATAAACATTAAGAACAAAAATGACGCAAAATTACTCCAAAATATATAATCAAAATACGCCCAATCAAGGACAACAAGATAGCAGGAGCGTGGTCCTTCTCCCTCTCCTCTTGCTCTCGCAGTAAAGCCTCGAAATCAAACTCGTCATCGTCAGGGAGTTTGACATCCTTGATCCAACTCATCTCTAAAAAAAAGAGGGAGAACATGTAACAGCCAGGTATATACAACAAGAACGACTAGTTATAGCAAAAGAAGAGCTAGAAGAAATCAGAGACCCACCATTCTTATTAAAAGAGCAGCCACCGGAAAGTACCAAGCCGAAAAAAGAAAGAACGGAGGAATTGGAAACCAGGGTTTTCACTTTAAAGGGATCTCGTCGAGCCCTGTCAGAGAGAACAGATAACACACGACTGTCCCTAGAGCTAATGGTGCTAATATCGGGACGAGGGTTTCTGAGAGCTAGGCCTTGCCAACGACAGTTACCGAAAGGCCAGCCTCCTTCTAGGGGAGTGATCACAAAGTACTTATCTTTTCATTCCTTGCCTTGACTACGAAATTTAAGTAAAAACTGAGCAGGACCCTTCGCTCGGGCACTAGCATAAAAAAACCTCTCAACAGGTTTGAGATCATATACAGTTTGAAATATGGAAGGGATGGGATTACCCCAATTTCCTTTCAGCAAAATGAAGAACGATAATATTATCCCTATAGCAGAGGGTAATAACTGATTCGGACACAAGCCATGAACATCACAAACGCCAAGTAAAAAAGAACATAAAGGAAAACGTAATCCCGCCTCCACCTGAGGGCCCCAGAAAGCCATAGAGGGATACTCGAGTAGATGGGGCCTCTCTTCGGATGAAGGAAGGCGGATGTCATATTTATGATCACATGCAAGAAGAGACCTTATATTACTAAGTTCGGTTGAGGTCATGAGAGATTCACCTGCCACCCAGTCCGCAGGAACAACAGGAGTAGCAGATCCTTCCTGAGGGAAGGAGGCAGAACCCGGAGCGGAAGGCGGAACAACTGGTACTGGAACGGAGGCGTCTGGCGAAGGAGAAGGCGCATTCTCCAGGTCCACCACCTCTGTAGGCTCCGACGAGGAAGGCCGCTGGTAGGCTTTCTTCGTAGCTAGTCGGATAGAAAGGCTGCGGGGGCGGCGACCGGTGTCGGTCTGAATAGAAGTAGCCGAACTCTCGTGAGAATGAGAGTCTGACGGCGAGTGGCCAGCGGGGACGTCACCCAGGCCGGAGAAAGTCCCACCACCCGAATGAGGAGGTGATCCAGACATGATGTCAAGGAAGGAATAATGGTTTCTTCGAGTAAAAATTAAAGGAAGATGGAGAATAGTAGCGAGAAGTCAGAAACAATGGGGAGAAACTGCAGATTTGGAAGAAATGCGAGTAAAAGAAGTTAAAAATGGGAGGAGAAAAGTTAAAAAAGATAAGGACGAAATGGATGGTCAAGATTAAAAGGAAGACAAATCGTTTCCTATCTAAGGGTGGCTAGGAACTCGCGCCTGACGTGATGACGTGACCCTAGCTCGTAGGCGCGGTAACTAGTCCGCCCTATGATGAAAAATTTTAAATTCAAATAGAAGGGGCCCACCGATACGTGCAGCAGAGAGGGTGAGGAGCGCTCTTAAGGACGAGAAGAAAAGCGGGAGACCTGCACCAATCAGTCATCTCTTGCTACCGCACCTCTCCCGTTAATTCAGGAACCCAAAATACTCCAAGCAGACAGCTCGCTTCAACTTGGAGTAGGGGGGAGTGGATGATGTGTCTATTATCAAACAGAGAGCTATTCTAGTTGCTTTTCAGGACCCTCGTCCCGCAGAGACCTCCGAATCCTTGATAGAAGCAGGATAGGCAAACGAGGGGGACCTCAGCAGGTCTCTCGTATCCAGCAGCAGGTGTCCAGACGGGCGTTGACCCCTTAACGCCCGACACTTATACTTTTTAGCAGAATAACGCACAGGAAAGGACGATGACTCGGGCCAATTATCGCATGACAGCTGGTTGCGCATTCATTAAAACCCAGGCGATGTCTCTCTCACCTCAAGGAACATGGCCACAGTATAAATACTCTCACCCATTCTCTCAAGCGGACGACTTCACTCTCATTTTCTTTCCTTCACTCTCGCATTTCCTTACTGTTCCATCACTAAAATTTATACATTAACTAACTTGACCGTCGGAGGTGGTTCACCGGAATCACACTCCGGCCAACCACTTATTTCAGGACATAATTGAAGATCATACTGGAGCGAGGCGCAGACCACCCTCCTGTGGTCCAGGTCCCTGAATCAATCCGAGCAGGTAAAAACACCTCTGAGTTGGGGTTTTTCTTCCATAATCAGCTACTGAGACGTTTTTAGTCGCAACAGAGAGGAAATTTTATTTTATTTTAATTATACATTAATGAAAGGGATAGAATTGTAAATTCTCACATAATCTTGACTTTAAACTAGACTACCAAACAACTAATTCATTATATCTAACATTTCATATCTTATCTACCAAACACAATGATACGATACCAATCATCATTTATCTACAATACCTATCTTAATTTAAACTATCATGTCATATCTTGACATACCTATCAAATGAGTCATAAGTAAATTTTCACCCTACATTTTATCTTTTACAAAATGACAGCACTAAGACATAAATACACAATTTTTCCAATATTATAATTACGAAAGGCGTCGAACCTAACAGTGTCCGTTCAATACCATGAAGATTTTACTTGGATAACGTCGTCCAATATCACAAAATTCATGTTTTATATATATATATGGATTGGTTCATATAGAAATTATTCCTAGGGAACTAGGAACCAATCTGAACCGTTGATCTTTGTATGATCTATGGTTGTCATTATTCGAAGCATGAATATATATAGATTTAAGCATGATTTTATATAAGCACAATTGTTTACACAAAAAAGCATGAATCTCATTAAGCATGATTATATATTAATTTAAGCATGAATATATATAGATTTAAGCATGTTCTCACGTTCTCACGGGAGGAATAATTTTTATAGTAACCCATCCCTATATATATATATGGTGTGGATCTTATGAGAACTCATTATTATATGAGAAATAGGAACCATATATCTACAACCATTGATTGCCCATCCACCATCGGCTAGATTAGAACCTGCATTAAACACTAAACTTTGCAACTAATACGCAAGTTTTTAAGAAATCAACAAGTTAAGGGTAAAATAGTCAAAAAAAATTAAAAGCTACCGAATCAAAGATCTTTCGTCAGAAATTTTGAGGAGAATTCAATCATTCTTCTTCGCTATTTCAATCCTTTCTTCTTCTTATTCATCGTCTTCTTCTTCTTCGCTACTTCTCGTCCTTTCTTTTGTGGGTTTTTGAATTTTTTTTAAATTTCATAAACTCTTGGTAATTTTGTACACATCGATCGGTCCTTTTTTTGATTGATTTGTCTGCGAAATAATTTCATGTGAAAACAAGAAGAACAACGATTAAAATGCTGAAAGTATGTGTATTTCGTGCATTATTCCAACATTATTTTTTCCAATAACACTAGTGTGAATGATCGTTCGATGCATCTCCAGATTTTAGGTTATTTTAGATAATAAGTCTTCTGTTTAGCGCTGAAATTTCTAATTAAACTGTTAATGCATTAGAGTAAGTTTGTTTGTGCATTATATAAATTGGAATTGTGCATCTAAACCTTAATATAATAACCATGATTTTAGATGTACCCAATTTTTTAATTACACATCAATCTTCACATATTTTGTCATGTTCACCAATTATTGGACGTATGGCTTTAAGCTAATTATGATTCGGTTTTATCTGTTAATAAATACTTTGATGTCAATTCTGTTAACAAGTTAGTACTAATACTAGCTGATAATGCATTTATCTAAGGTTTTTTGTGCATTTAGTAAAGTATAACTGTGCATTGAATCCTACTTATACATTACACCCTTATTGATTAATAATTTATTTTAATTTTATCACACCTTCCAATATATGATGCTATGATCGACTATGAAAGGATGATAAGGTTATTTATTGCAGTTTTCCCATATTCTTGGTGTTGTACTTGTGCATTGCATGTACATGTTATCAAAGAAAATTATGTCTGAATAGTTATATTAAGATCATTTTCTGATTATTTATGCATTTGTTTAACTGGTGCATTATTAGGCAGAAATCATTCGTTTGACTATTAATGCATTACGTTGTTGCATTTTGTGCATTATATAATTAAATAGCCATTGTGCATTGAATCCTACATGATATTACTGGTATTTTTTAGCTTAACATAATGTAATGCATAATTAATTGTAATATCATATACAAATACGATATACGTATTGTACAAATGAATGATCATGCATGACAAAAAAATATACAATGTAATATATAAATATAAATAATATATAATGCAAAAGAACGATATAATGAATAATACTACATGTAAAAAAAATACATAATGTAATGCATAAAGTTAAACAATGTAATGCATAAATATCATTTATGCAATGCATTAATTGAGGTAATGAGTGTTTCCCTATTATTTGCATTTAAAGTTTCCTATTACGTGAATCATGTTCATGTATCAAAAAATTATGTCCGGAACATCAAGTAAAAAATACGAATACGATATACATAATGTTTTAATTGTATAAGTAACTCAACAAATTTTTTTTTATTCTTTATAAACCGTGTAAAAATATTATTTGTTCCTCATTAATAAAAAATAATTGATGCATCAGAAATGTGATATTGATGCATCAGTTTACAATAATTAATGCATTCCTTTACACTATTTTATGAATTTTGTTTTTGCACCGGAAAAAATTGTGAAAATTACCATACTAACCTTACTTAAGTAAAAAAATATGGGGTTGACCAAAAAAAGCGGGTTTGACCGGTTGACTATGAAATTAAATTATATCCATATATCTTGTAGGACGGATGGTTTGAATTGATTCCTAGTTCTCATATAACTAGGAGTTATATATATATATATATATATATATATATATATGGTGTGGATCTGGTGAGAACTCCTGCTTATATGAGAAATATGAACTAATCATGACCACATATTTGCAAAAAATATGTGGTTGTAATTAAATGTACAAATTTGACATGGATTAAAAAATAAGGGATGAGGGCTATTTTTGGAAAAAGGAAAAAACCTCTCCATTCTCTTCTTCACGTTGCAGATCCCCCCCTCTCTCTCTCTCTCTCTCTCTTCTCACCACCATCTTCCACCACTATTGCAGTAGCCGCGCCACTACAACCACTGCCGGACATCATCGTCACCACCATCACTATCGATGCACATTGTCACAACCACCGTAGCCCTCTCTCCACACTAATTCTCGTCCTTTCTTGGAGGACTTTTTTTATTTAGATTTTGTTACAGAATATAGATTAGGGATTTGATAGCGTCGACTTTTGTTATGACGCTCGTTGTTCAATCGTGGAGGGAAAGCTTGTTTATAGGGTCAGAATTGAAGATAGTGTAAATTGTTTCAAATTGTTTAAAGGTTCAAAGATAAATTGTTTTACTTTTGGATTTTTTTGGAAATTTTTGTGGGTAAAATTATCCTTCATCACTTGTGAAGAACTTTAGATCACTTGATAATGGATCGAGAAGATTGACGAAATTGTGGAGTCCTTTTGCGTAGAATTGTGTGAAATGTAGTCTTTCATCATTTTGATTTTTGTATTGGAAAGACATTTTCTATTTGATTCTTTAAACAAAATTATGAAATTATCGTTCATCTATATATCTTATCTCTCTCTCTCTCCTCACACCACCACCACCTACCATCACTGCCGTCGTCAACACTACCATCTGATACCGTCTCGCCACCATTACTATCGGACATAATGTAATGCATAAATATACACTATGTAATGCACAAATACTATATATGTAATGCATTAATTGTGATTATGCATTTTATGTGTATTTAACAGTTTTATATTGATGCATCACATAAATCATGTTAATGCATTATAAAATTATATCCAGAACATCAAGTAACAAATACATATATGATATACGTACTGCATAATTTAATTGTGATATCATATATCAATGCGAATACGATATACATATTGCATAAATGAATGATAATGCATGACAAAAAAATACACAATTTAATGCATAAATCTAAACAATGAAATGATAAATAATAATATAATGAATGATACATGTTAAAAAAAATACACAAAGTAATGCATAAATTTAAACAATGTAATGCACAAATACCATATACATAATGCATTGGTTGTGGTAATGAATCATTTCTCTTTATGTGCATTTAAAATTTCATATTGATTCATCGTGTAAATAGTATTAATGCATCATAAAATTGTGCACAGATTAGTAATTAGTAACAAATACGAGTATAATATACATAAGATTTTAATTGTATAAATACACACTTTACAAAATTTATTTGTTCTTTATAAACTGTGTAGAAAAATATTATTTGCACCACATTAATAAAAAAATAATTGATGCATCAGAAAAGTTATATTAATGCATCACTTTACACTATTTTTTGCATCTCGTTTTTGCACTATATAAAACAACGAAAATTACCATAGTAACATTTACTTAAGTGAAAAGATGCGGGTTTGACCAATTAATTATGATATTAAATCATATTCATAGATCTTAGAGGATAGATGGCTTGGATTGGTTCCTAGTTCTCATATAAATAGGAGTTCATATTTGATACTCTATATATATATATATATATATATATATATATATCCACAATTACCGGCTTTATCTTCATTTGTAGTCTTTTCCTATTTCATAGCTTGTAAGACTTTGTAGCCTAGTCTAGCTTAGTTTTTCTTTGTAGAATAGTTTTCTTTGTCGGCCAATTTTGGCTATAAAAAGAGCTTTGCTCTTTCATCGTAACTACACCGAAGAGAAATACAACCCTCTTTTTATTCTACATACAAAAATGAGTTTCTAAACTCTCCTCTTCTTAGTTTTTAGCAGATAGTTATTCATTTCTTGTTCATATAATATATCCCAATATATAAAAAAAAAGCTCCGCTGTGTATACTTCTCCTCCATCTCAAAGATCAACCTGGAGTGCTGCCCTTTTCTGGAAAGCTCCTCCATCTCGTAAGATCTTCTTCTTTTTATTTCTTGTGGATTAATGTGTATCCCTAAAAAACACACCATACCCTCCCTTTTGGTATCAGAGCTTTTAAGATTTTGAGGCCTAAAAGGTCTGGACAGGCTTAGTCAAGGTTGCTATGTGTAGCATAAATCCTGCTTATACTAAGAACCCGCCAGAATGAAGGATTATTCTTCTTTAAAAGCACTAATATTAACTGGAAAAGTTAGTGTGTTCTTTAGTTTTTATTCTTTATCTTTTGATGTTTTGTTTTGTTTATACTTATAATTTTAATTATTGGGATATGTTTTATCTTTAGAAAAGGAAGGTAACTAAAAGCTAAAAACTAAGAAACTCTCATCATTGATCTAAATCCGCTTAAACGTCTCGAATTTCTTGATCTTGAATATTCGATAAAAGAGAATCATTGTGTTTCTGTAGAAAATTTTAAGTTTAGTTGTAAATTAAAAAAGGGCTTTAATCATATTTTACACAGTGAAAATAATCATTTAAATAGTATTACAGATCTTGTTTTAAATTTAGGCTTTGGCCTAGAAAAAGAAAATAATAAAATTATTAAAATTTTAACAGAATTAAAACAAAAAAGTCTTGAGAGAGAGACTTATATTAATAAAATTAAAGAAAATTTAGATTTTATAAAAGATCAAAATTGTTATATTATTGCAGAATTAAAAAATCGCAAAAAAGAAACTAAAGAAACATAAATGTTGGTCCCAAGACGGATACCTTGGTGTAGAGGGGGGGTGAATACATCAAGGTTTAAAAACTTTTCCAAGTTAAAACTCTTTTCAGAGAGTTGGCTGTGTTCGATCCAGCTGGATGGCAGCTTGATCGACACAGCTGGCTGTGTGTGTGTGTGCGGAATGTGGTGGATTTGGAAAGTCCATCTGTTGCTTCAAATATATTGCAAAGCTCTGTTTCACTTTTCAGTTAGCCCGTTTATGCAGTTTGAAATGTATGCTTATGAGGGTTAGTAGCATGCATAAAACAAAGCGATAAATAACAGAGCATTTTTAACGTGATTCGGAGTAACACCTCCTACGTCCACGACCAGATTCACTGGTAATCCACTACCACTTGGTTTCCAAGTACCAAGCAACTTCACAACTCTAACCCGAGCTGTGTTCCAACAGTTTGCGGGCACTGTCAAGCCTACACCTTCAGTTTCCGGGTACTGAAGAACCTAACCACTCGAATTACACGCTTCGAGCAAGCGTACCTTTACCTAACCTTTCTGGGTTTGGGTTTGGGTATGGTTTTCCAACTATGAACGAGTTCTTACAATGAAGAACAATGAGTATGATGAACTCGTTCAAACTAGGCTTAAGATATTTATTCTGATCTATTCCGCCTATGACTGAATATGTGAACAACTAAGAACACAGCTGACTGGCTGGGTGTTCTAGAAAGGTTTGGCTTTGTAGATCGTTGTTCATTTTTCTGTTTTCTTCTATTTCTTCAGTCGTCTTGCCAGCTTCCTCTTCAATGGTGGAGGAGAGATATATATAGGTGGAGATTCAAACTAGCCGTTGGAAGAGAGCCGTTTGAATCTTACCTACTCTTGTTAATTTCTGGCCTTTACCTACGAAGTAGGTCTGCATCTGCAGAAGTTAGTTCTTCTCTGATTTGACTGCGTCAGATAAGATCTTCTGACATCGGGATCTTGTTTTTGAGAAGGTCTTCGTCTTCGAGCTGCTAAGCGTTTCAGCTGTATCTTCAGTGGCTTGGACTCTGCTGAGTCTTGATTCTGAGCTGTCTTTAGACCTGTGCTGTATCATCAACCTGAGCTGTGTCTTCAACCTGAGCTGTGTCACTCACCTGAGCTATGTTTTAGACCTGAGCTGTGTCAACGACACTAAGCTGGGTCTTTTACACTGAGCTGGGTCTTTGACACTAAGCTAGGTTTCTGTCACTGAGCTGGGTTTTGATACTGCAAGATCTTTGACTCTTCTTAGTCTTGCTCTGCTGAGTCCTTTAAGCTGTCTGCTTAGCTGTGTCTTCTGCTGTCTTCAGCGAATCTACCTGTAAACTAAGAAACTCTATAAGCTCAAAACAGGTGAGCTGAAAAACGCTTAGGCTTGTGCGATCATCTACTCGGTTGGGGTCAGCTGGGTTTTGGTATCCAATCAAAACTCTATTAATTTTCCCAACAATAAAGTTCAGAATCTTTTGATTTTACTAAAGAATTAGATAAATTAACTAAAACCATAAAAGATTTAGAATTAGGTCCAATTGAAAGACCTAAAAAAGATATTACTCCACCTATTTATAAACATTGGAAAGCTAGAAAATAAATAGCTTTATAGGAAGATTTAGAACAATACAAGAAGGAAGAAGTAGTACGTCAAACATTAATGACATAGTTTCTAATACATTTTTAAATAGAAAAACTACAAGAGGATCAGGAAGTAATTCTTCCGAAAATATTGTTCAAATTGAAGATGAAATTAATATAGACAAAAATTTAGAATTATACAATAATCATCAAATTGATATTTGAAACCCAAGAATTTTATATCAAACAGGCATGATGAATATTAACACAGTATTAATAAAAAGTAGTAGGGAAGAAAGTCTAAGAATAGTTGAAAATACTCAAATTATAGACTTAATCTCACCAGAAACAATAATAAAAATTAAAAATTCCAGAAAACGATTTGTCCATATTGGATTAGTTGTTATAGGAATAAAAGGATTAGGAAGAAAAGAGTTAGGAACTAAAGTTTTAACAATATTAATGGATAAATCTTGGAGTACAAATATGAAAAAAGCAACTATTTCCGGAATGGAAGTAGATATGAGTCAAAACAGTGCAATATTTTATTGTCTACCAGCAATACTAAAAGATATAAATGATTTAAAAAATTTAAAAATAGGATTACAGACAAAAGGATATGACGGTTATATAGGAAATAATCTAATTGTAAGTGTAGGAATTTTAAGAAAAGCCAACAATAGATCTGGTATGAATTTTAAAGTAAACATAGATGGAATTGTAAAAAATATTAATAGTAAAGGAATAAAAATGATAGACCCCATAAAAATCAATCCAAAAGATCTTGATGGATTAGATTGGTCATTAGAAAATTTTAGTATTAATGAAGATACCACAGAAAAGTCTTATGTATGAAACAAGTACTGGAACATTTAATTTAAGATTTACAAATTATATTAAAAAAGATAATGAAAAAAGTGATGATGAAAAAACAGAAACAAATCATACATTAATGGTAAATATAGAAGAAGATTCTATTTATAATTCAGAACCTATTTATGATACAAAACCTGAATCAGAAACTGAAGATTATGACCAAATTGATTTAATTAGATACAGTCAATTTAATGAATTAAATGACTATTCAGATAATGAATCAGAAATTGAAATTGAAACAGATTTTAAAATAGAAGAAATAAAAACTTCTATTGAACAAATAATAAATAAAAAATTTACTGAACTAAATATACAGGAACAAGTTGATGATATGATAATTGAATGTATGACAGAATTAAGTATGAATTATGAAGAGTCATATGTTGAATTAGAAAAATACTTTAATTTACCATTAGTAAGTGATATAATGAATGGTAAGAGTACTCACATACAGGACAAGGTTCAATAGATAATATAGGCAGAGAAAATTGGGCTCCCTCTAGTTTAAAATATGAAGGAGAATCTCAATATAAAGGAAAAGGAAGTAGAATGCCTATTGGAAAATTATACAGTAAAGAAATGTTATTATTAGAACAACAAAGTCCTCAATTATGGCCAGATGAAATATTAATATGGGAACAAAATGTAGTTAGAAATTGGGAAACAAATAAAAGAACATATATAGATATGTTTGCTTATTTAGAAACAACGCTAGGACCAATTGCTCTAGGGTTGTGGCAAAGTAAAAAGAATCAAGCTCCTGAACAAATTAATTAAATTAAATCTTTAGGAGAAAATCCCTATAATTTCACAAGTCAAATTAGAATATTATTGTTAGGAGTTGATCCTACAAAAGAAAATACATTTATTCAAGATACTGCAATTAGAAATCTTGAACAATTAAGTATTTCACATTTTAAATATATTAGAGAATTTAGTACAGATTTTACTAGAATAATATCACAAACCGGAAGGGCTATGGAAGATGAGTTATGTGATAAATACTTTATAAAATTACCGGGAGATTTAGGAAAAGGTCTCCATGAAGAATGGAAAAAACTTGATCCAAAACCTATAAATTTAGGAATTGGGCCAAAAGTGTCTTTTGTTTTTCATAAATTAGAAGAAAAGTGAAAAGAAGTTGTCATGCAAGAACAAATTAAAAGTCAAGCATGGGCTTTTTGTAAAACATCAATTTATACACCACATGCATATGGATATTATGAAAAACCTAAAAAATATAAACATATTAGAAAAAAGTACTAGTTTTGATAAAAATAAAAATTATGATAAAAATAAATATGTTAGAAAACCACAAAATAGAACTTGTAGATGTTTTATTTGTGGAGATCCAAAACATTTAGCAAATAAATGTCTGGATAAGAATAAAGATAATAGAAGTAGAGAAAGAAACAATCTAGTTGAACAAATAGGAGATTTTGAAATAGAAGAGATTAAAACTGACTCAGAAAATGATTCTGTATATAGTATATATAGTGAAGAAGAAAAATCACAAATAACTTACACATATATGAATACAGAAAAAGAATGTCAACATGATTGGATAAGATTTAAAGGGAACAATCATATTAGTTGTTTCATTTGTAAATTATTCCCAGCTATTGATAAAAGATATCAATGTAATAAATGTTTTAAAGAAATATGCTTCTTATGTATACATGAAATATTTAAAATTAACACTGAATTAGAAGGAAGAACATCAAATATACTAGAACATGATGAAAAATTAAATTTTTATAAAGAAATAATAAATAAACATGAATTGGCTATTGAACTCATAAATCAAAAAAATACAACTATTAGAATTTAAGAATAAATTATTAGAAGAAAAAATTGATAAAAGAAAAAATATACTTATAACAGATGACGAAACCGAGTGTAGTAAAATGTCACAACAGATTGAAGAAAAACAGGAAGTTATTTCAATAAATAATAAAAGTTTTGAAAGTATTAATAAAGGAATTTCCAATTTAATAACTCTACATTGCAGAGTTTGGCTAGATCAAAATACTTATATACCATTAGCAGCCACACTTGATACTGGAAGTACAAAAAGTTTAATAGGATATAGTCTAATCCCAAAACAGTATCATACAAAATTAACTTATAATATAGAAATAAGAACTGTTGAAAATAGAATTATTACAATAACACACCAAGTTGAAACATTAGGAATTCAATTCCTAGACTTTGCAGGAAATTTTAGTTCTAAATATGAATTACCACAGGTTATTATTAATCCAGAATCTGTAAAATCAGAAGATTTTCTGTTAGGATTAAACTTTGTTACAAGTTTAAATGGATCAATTACAATAGCAAAAAAACATATTACTCTTAGTAAACAAGTTTATAGTTTTCCTACAAATATATATAGTCAGACATCAGAGTTTGCTCGAAAGCGTGGTGGAACTGGTGAATTAGACTTTTTCAAAAAATCTAAAAATAAAGAAAGTCACAGAATAAATAAAATAGAAAATGAAACAATGTTTTATTTAGGAAATTTTTTGGGTCAAGAATTAGAAAAGGGACCAAATATTACAAAGAGCATAAATTACCCTATAATTCAAAGACTTGAAAAAAATAGGATTAATAGGTGAAGACATCACCAAGACAAAAATAAACTATTTAATAAAACAAAAAATTAAAAATACTGATATAAGGATTATTACAACAAATATAGAATATTCTTCTCTTGATAGAGAAGAATTTAAAAAATAAATTCCAGAAATGTTAGAACAAAAACTAATTAGAAGATCAGAAAGTCCACACAGAACATCAGCTTTTATAGTTAGAAATCATTCATAAATAAAAAGAGGAAAAACAAGAATTGTTTATAATTATAAAAGATTAAATGATAACACCATAGATGATGGTTACAATATTCCGAATAAGGATGGATTAATTAGTTTAATCCAAAATAAAAAGATTTTTAGCAAATTTGACCTTAAATCAGGATATAATCAATTACAATTAGAGAATGGTTTAAACCATGGACAACTTTTACCTGTCCAGGGGGACATTTTGAATGGAATGTTTTGAGCTTTGGCTTAAAAAACGCTCCATCAGTTTCTCAAAGATTTATGGACTCTATATTTCTAAAATATGAGTTATGCCTAGTTTATATAGATGATATACTCGTAGCAAGCAATAATATTAAAGAACATGAATACCATTTAGAAATTATTTTTTAAATAAATAGAAAAATAAGGTATTGTAATTAGTAAAAGAAAATGGAATTATTTAAAAGAAAAATATCATTTTTAGGATTAGAAATTGGAAATGGAAAGATTGAATTACAACCACACATTACAGAAAAACTATTAAATTTTCCAGATAAACTAGAAGGTTTAAAGCAAATTCAAGCATTCTTAGAATTGCTCAATTATGCTAGAAAATTTATACCAAACCTTGGTAAGCTTGCAGGACCATTATATAGCAAAACTACTAAGAATGAGCAAAAAAAATTTAATAGAGAAGATATTCTTTTAGTTAAGAAAATAAAAGAAGCAGTTAAAATAATTAACCCACTAGAATTACCTCTAGTAACAGATTATATTATTATAGAATGTGATGGCTCCAAAGAAGGATGTGGAGCTGTTATGTTATGCAAGAAAAATAAATATTGCCCAAAAAATGAAGAAAGAATTGCTGCATATAGCAGTGGAAATTTTGGAAAAATTGGAAGTAATTGGACTTCTTTAGATTTCGAAATACAGGCATTAATAAATTCATTAGAAAAATTCAAAATTTATTTAAATAATGAATTTACAGTAAGAACAGACTGTGAAGCAATAGTAAAATTTTTAAAAAATGATAATAGTAGAAAAGTAAACAGAACCAGATGGGTAAATTTACAAAACCTAATTCAATGAAAAGGTTACACAATAAACTTTGAACATATCAAAGGAAAAGATAATAATCTAGCTGATTTACTTTCTCGTAACATTTTTAAATATTTAAATATAGGTCATGAATTACAAAAAGGTCATCAGACCTAAAGGCAAGGAGAAAGTTGCTACAGAAAAAGTTTCTACAGACAATTCTCCAATGATAACATCTAGTGCAGAAAGTAGCCCTAAATTTCTAAAATTGGGACATACTTCTACTAGTTCTCCCAGTTCAAAATTTACACAGAAGGGAAGTGATTCTCAGATTTCTTCTAGTTCAAAATTCTTACAGATGGGAAATTTTTCTCAAACTTCTCCTATTTCCAAAATTTCAAAAAAGGGAGAAAAGAATTTAAAAACACATTTTCAATTTGGGTCTGTTATGCTTTCTACCCACACAGATCAAAATAAAAAATTCAAACCACACACTGGAATCGAGGTTAATCCTCAACAATAGTGTTTGTTAGATCATTTGTGGCATATTTAAACTCTTCCAAACGCCACCTCTTTCAAAGTTCAAATTCTTAATGCCCTTAGTTTTTATTTTTTCAGATTTAAAGGCATAAAAGAATGTTATCCCAAAAATAAAATTTTCTCATTATGTTATTTACAGAGGTACAAAAGTAGGTTTTTTTCATAATTTTGATACAGTTAGAAAACATATTACTTGTCAAAACCCTATTTTTATAGAATATTATACCTTTAAAGAAGCTTTAGATAATGCTAGAGATTCTTTAGGGTTAAACTTTTTCATTGAACCCGAAGAAGTTAAAAGTTTTGCACAAATTGTAGAAGAAAACCCAAGTTGGGTCATTTCAGCTCAATCCGAGCTAATTCAAAAATTTGAAAAACAAATTTTTGATTTACAAAGTCAACTTTCTCTAGCTAATTCAAAAATTCAAGAGAATGTTGAGGCCCTAAATTTTTAGGACCAAACAATTTTTACAATGGAAAAAGGGATCTCAAACCTTAATTCAAATTTTTTTTCCCTGAACACTGAGATCAAAGATTTTGAAATAAAAAGGGATTCTATTCCCCAAAGAAAATTCGAAAATTTCAAGGCAAGAGTGTTTGATCTCCCTTACCAAGAGGTCTTAAAACCACTTTTAGACAGAGTTCCTGAATTGGAACAAATAATTTCAACAAAGGCCTTGGAAGAAATATTAAAGGATTTTGAAAATCTCCAAAAGAAATTGGTAAAAATTATTTTTGGAGAAATTCATTTCGAATGAGTAAAAGTAGTACAAAAATCAACATACTACTTTGATTCTCAAGAATTTCCAGATGGAGTCCCTGGACTTTTCAAACTCCAAGTTGACCTAAATTCAACAGATATGAATTGTGAAAACATTTTAAAATTTTATTACAATGGCATGGTCGATTTTATTGAGTTTCGTCTTGAAGAAGAAGGCTAAAAAATTGAAGACATTTTGGAAAAATTTGGAGAAAAATTCTTGCATATAGGAGGGAATATTGCATCAAAATTCCTAAAAGGCAAGGTATTCTGTAAAATTATATCCTCTCTTCCACAAGTTATAAATGGCTCTTATGTGCCAAGCAGAAAGAAGATTTTTATGGAAGAAAAAGACATATTAAGAAATCATGATTCAACATCATTTGATTTCAAGGGAATTGAAAATTCCAAGGTGTACGAATACTATCAAGAAAATATGGGTTTCGAACTAATTTTCTGGAACCAGTACAAACTCCTTGGAGAATGACATTTCACCCAGATCTTTGGGACAGAAAATTGGAAAATGCTTTTACCATTTAGCGGTGAAGGCGAAAAATTAGAAGAAGACGAACACATCATCAATACTGAAGAAGTGTTTGCTCATCATCAAGAAAGTGATACAGAAAATGACGAAGAAATTCCAGAGACTCACAGGGATTTCTAGAAAGAATATGACGAATGCAATGACGAAAATTTATTAATTGTCACTGACATTTGTTTAAAATTGTCAAAAAGTTTTTAACTTTTTGAATTTTTTGGCCACGATTATTGTTATTTGGTCACAATTACCGGCTTTATCTTCATTTGTAGTCTTTTCCTATTTCATAGCTTGTAAGACTTTGTAGCCTAGTCTAGCTTAGCTTTTCTTTGTAGAATAGTTTTCTTTGTCGGCCAATTTTGGCTATAAAAAGAGCTTTGCTCTTTCATTGTAACTACACCGAAGAGAAATACAACCCCCTTTTTATTCTACATACAAGAATGAGTTTCTAAACTCTCATCTTCTTAGTTTTTAGCAGATAGTTATTCCTTCCTAGTTCATATAATATATCCCAATATATATAAAATATATATATATATCTCTATATAGAAGATGCGTATTGAATTCATTATATTTCCTTCCATTGTGTATTTTTTATTTTAAGGATTAACTAGTATACCTTCCCGCGCGATACGTGGTGATTATTACATTACACCCATATCATGCTTATGTATATATATTTTAGATCATTAAATATTACTCCCCCCGTCCCATGATAAGTGGCTACTTTCTTTTGGGCACGAGTATTTAGGAGAAGAGTGTTTAAAGAGTAAAAAGATAAAAAGTGGTGGAGCCCACATCTTTTGTGTGAGAGAGGGTGTTTCCATATTAGGAAAGTGGCCACTTATGATGGGACAACTCAATAAGGAAATGTGGCCACTTATGGCGAGACGGAAGGAGTATTACTTTTTTGAAACTACATTACAACATAAGGCTTACATGAAAAACCATGATAGTTTAAAGTAAATTTAAAAAAAAAATCTTGAAAATTTATAAACAAAATAAAATAAATCTAAGAACTATGCACGAATGCTAATTTGTACATATATTGCTATTACATTAATAAAAAAAATAAAAAATAATAAAGAGAAGAATATTCATTTTTCTACAATAATTTGTGATAATATAAATTTATGTATAAAGCAATTTCACATTTTTGCAATTTAAATACCTTAAAAACCTTAGTAAATATGAGTCATTGTCACTATTATACAATCGATTTTAAAAGTTAAACGATCCATTATTTTCTCAAATAACTGACCCATGAATTTCTTAAATGTAACCGACTTTTGATAATGATGCAAAAAAAAAAAATTGTTCAAGAAATTGGTCAAAATTGATCAAAAGAGTCAAAATTGATTTCAAAACAGTTTGGTCAAAATTGATTTCAAAACAGTTTTACTATTCTGTTTTAATATATACAAAATAGTCAAAATTGATTTCAAAACAGTTTGATCAAAATTGATTTCAAAACATCAATTTCACATTTTTCCAATTTAAATACCTAAAAAACTTAGTAAATATGAGTCCTTGTCACTATTATATAATCGATTTTAAAAGTTAAACGATCCATTATTTTCTCAAATAATTGACCCATAAATTTACCGACTTTTGATAATGATGCAAAAAAAAAATTGTTCAAGAAATTGGTCAAAATTGATCAAAAGAGTCAAAATTGATTTCAAAACAGTTTGATCAAAATTGATTAAAAGAGTCAAAATTGATTTCAAAACAGTTTTACTATTTTGTTTTAATATATATATAGATAGATTGGTATTGAGAACAATGCACCTTCCTTTTTTTTATTGAATCCCAAATATTTGTGCGTAAATACTAAGTAATTTTATTTTATTAAAATTAAGTAATTTTTTTATATAGCAGAAAAGACATAATATTAATAAATAACAAATATCGAGGCCTCATTTATGTACAAATATGATTTTATCTATATATATTATTAAAACGATTGCGGATTCGAGCCCTCTCCTTAATTTGAGGTATACGTGGCGCTCTCTCCTTTCAATATTCTTATTTATCTTTAATCCTCATTTTGAGCATTTTTATTCATTTACTCATGTATATTTAATATAAATTTTCCATCCCACATTGATTATTAATAAAACTTCACTCTTGGAGAGCCTATATAAATACTCACAATCCATGTGTATTTTTCTATTCCGCAATTATTTTGCACAACCAATATAATTTGATAAATTAATTTGTTGGCCAAATAAATAGTTTTATTTTTATTGACAATTTTAATTTGATCAATTATTAAGTTGTCAATATTAATTTGTTTAATTTAACAAATTTTTAAATTGACGCAAATAAAAGAAAAATCTAAAAAATGCGTATTCTCAATTATAAATTTGGGATTTGTATATATATATATACGTAGGGATAATTCTCGAAATTTGACGTACACAACAATTAACATCGTATATAATAACAAAAAATAGTTTGATTTCTTGCAACTAAAAAAAGTGAAATAAAATCAAAGAAACACTCTTTTTGATCAATTATCGAAATATTATCACTCTGAAATAATATTAAATTATTTTTAATGTTCATGCTTATATATTACAAAATAATAATAAAAATAAAAATATTTGTCAAAGAAAGTACAATAAAATCGAAAAAACAACCTTATTAATATATTTTATTTTAATAATGTAATTCATCGTCGATTTTCGACTGGAAGCAACAGCTCAATTTTAACTAGCTGATTGAAAAATACATAAATATGTATTTTATCCTATTTTCATTTTGAAATATTACTATAAAATCCTTTAAGCGGGTCCCACTCTCAACTCCAAAATCAAACGACTGGACGAGAGACGAAACGCAGATAAGAGCAAATTGGTGGGAAAAAAAAACGAAACAATCAAACAGCTGAATTCCTTTCCATCAATGGCGGGTTCAGCTTCCGCTCTCTCTCTCTCCAAATCTCTCTCCTCCCTCTACTGCAACCGCGGTTTTGAGAACGCCAAAGCGTTTCCCTCTTTCGAAAAGAGGTTCTCATTTACATGCTTCTCGTCCAAGAAGAAAAAGCTCGGCTTCATGGACCAGATTCTCGATTATATTGAAGGTCGCTCTTCCATTTTACATTTTGCCTTGCAAAATTTACATTACAGTAATTTGACTAGGATTCGTTAGATTTCAAAATTTTCTGAACTGATTTTATGTTAAAAATGTTATTATTTATTGGGTGGTTAAGGGTTTCGTTTTGAGCTTGATTTGATTGATAATGAAACAAGTTCCAGACACAGTTTGAAAGCCGTGATGAACATTCAATCAAGCTTGGAATGATATCCTTTAATTCTTCTAAGTTCTGTAAATAATAATTCAAGCTTAAACATGATTATTTGAGATTGATGAAAGTTGAGCTTGAAAATTGAAATGGTAATGTGCTTACTAGATTTGACTCATTTACAATCCTACCTGCACATAGTTAGATATGCGTGTTGTTCCCACTAGATTTGTCTCATTTACAATCAAACATGATTATTAAAGATCGATAAAAGTTCTTGAAATGGTGATGTGCCCACTAGATTTGGTTTGTTTGCAACCCTACTTGCGAGTAGTTAGATATGTGTGTTTGTTTCGCGTATAGGTGGTCCGAAGTTGAGGAAATGGTACGGGGCACCTGATCCTTTGGAGAAAAATGGAAATGAATTGGATGAAGATGAGGCTCCAGGTCTTACATTATAACAGATTTCTTGATATTGTTAATCTTTTTGTTGCTGATGATCGCGTTAATCATTTACTTATCCCAAACAGAGGAAGATGAAGTTAGAGATGCAGTGTTAGTAACTGATGGGGACAATGAGATTGGCCAGGTCATCATCTGTCTTGATTGGATTTATCTATAGTGCATCAATGGTTCAAATTTTTTTGATTGTTTTGTGTGATTTGGAAGAGGATTCGGAACACGAAAAATGGTGTTATACTGTCATGGTTTAAAGGTTCAGTCTCACTTCTGCAGATGATTATACTTCAGCTGATTGTCAGAAGGCTTAGAGTAAAAGCTCTTGTCAAGGATAAGCGTGTTGCCATGGAAGCATTTGGTGCTTATGTTGAGGTTGGTTGCGTATTTTCATTACAGATTGCTCGTTGGTTGTTGTTTTACTTTTCTGTCTAAATCTGGTATATGGCGCTTGTTTGAAGTCCTTGGCTGGAGATACGAAGGAGAAGACTTTCTTGAAGAAGGCCTTTAAAGGTGTTCGTGCAATTATATGCCCAGTTGTATGTATGCAAGTCTCTACCCTATTCCCTTAAACGTCGTATAAATTCATTTTTGAGATTGAAATACGATAGAAAGTAGAGGATTCCATCTACTTTTTCACTGCACTGCAGAGTTGAAGAATCCCATTGATCTATATACTTCTTCAAACATGTATAGGAAGGAAGCTTGTACAACATTGAAGGCTGGAAAGGTGTACAGCATGTGATCTTATTGTCTCAGGTATCTCAAATTTCAGACACAATCTAGCTTTCCAACCTCAATAACAAATGTTTGATGTTGTGAGTGTATGAAGTCTTCAGTTGTCTGTTTATAGGGATTCGAGCGGCATTCGAGCCGTCATGAACAGCAATGCAAGAAAACTAGCAGAGCAAGATGAAAATGTGGTGAAGGCCTCTGGAGTCCCTTATACTATCATCAGAACTGGGATCCTGAAAAACACCCCTGGAGGCCAACAAAGTTTCTGCTTTGATGAGGTATCTCGAATTCTGCAATGCTATGCTTGTTAAGAGATTTCCGACAATTCCTGTACGAATTCATTGGAATTTTCCGATTTGGGAACTTCGGCCCACCCTAGCCCCGGCCTCTTGCTCCTTTCCTTGGATATACATGCGTGTAAAAGGGCGGATCTAGGGGGTCGGAGGGCTCTTCACTGATCCCTAAAAATGCCGGTTTCTTGATCAGCACAAGAAAACTATGTCGTGAAGATTGCAGAATATCTTCTCAAGTTTGATTCTCATATATAAAGTTTCAATATTCAAGTTTATGAGAAAATGTCGATGACAGGGTTGTGCAGCAAAGGGAAGTCTTAGCAAAGAAGATGCTGCTTTTATTTGTGTAGAGGCACTAGGCAATGCCCCTCAGAATGGATTGCTATTTGAGGTTGGGAATGCAGTCTCTCTCTCTCTCTCATGATTTTTTTTTCCTTACATCCTATTTTACTGTTACATGTCGTGAATCAGAGTTCGTTTGCTCATCCAACAGGTGGTTAATGGTGGCGAGAAGGTTTCCGATTGGAAAAAGCGTTTTGCTGCATTGATGGAAGGATCAACGTAGAAAGATTTGACCAAGTTCAGAATCCAAATCCACATCCAAACTTAACGGGTCCAACCCGGTTTAAATCCGGATGATTATTGAAGGGAAATCTGTGTTTGTAATATTATATTTTGAAAGACGAAATTGCCCTCTCCAATTGATGCAAAGTATATCATTTGATGATGATCATCATCTATCAATCAAGAATCTAATGAATTGAGACAAACCCTTTAAATCTAATCAAGATTAGCTTTTGTCCGAGATTCTTTTTCGAATGATTCTGTCTGCAAAGCAACAAATACAAGAGGCAACCTCAACTGGGACAAAACACTAGTCAATAATTTAATTTTTCTTCAAATCAGAATCTAGTTTTTTGTGGCTGCAAACATCACAAGTTATTGTCAATAATTCTAGTCCACCAAAATCAAATCCAAATTAGTGTTTCAAAACTTCATTACAATATATTTTTACATGGTTCCTAATATACTTCTAAACTTATTAATGAGTCGATAAGCTGGTTGGAGCTTGAGTTCAAGCTCGATATTTACTCGAGCCTTATGTTTTCTCTCAATAACACGGGGTGGAGGAAATGGCGAACGAGTAAACTAAGAATATATATTGGCAACTATGGGAATATGTTAAGGAGGAGTCTTGTGTGAGACGGGTCAAAAATCTGGTCCATTGAAAGTTCCCATCAAGAACAATAATGCAAGACAACTACATTAACTTGGATCAAGTAATTATTCTTTTACTATAAAAAATCCTTCCTTCAATGGAGGAATCAAACTTGGGACTGTAGGAAGAACAACTACTCTTATCACCTGACAATGTATTCTATAATAAGCTCGAGTTATAACATGACTAACCTAATATGAGTCCAACATTCTAAGTGAAGATAGATCGAAACATTCATTGTTAAGAAGTAGGTTTCATGAACACATTGCACTAACACATTTTAGCGCAACAAAACTACACTGATCCAATCAGAACAGTTACATGAGCTACTCGACTATTCTAATACAAGAATGCTCAATATGAAGATTAAGGTTAAGGAAATGTTACAAGAAATCGTGCCACAATAATTTAATTTTGTACCTTGCCAAGGATCAAACAACCCCAGATGCGATCAATAGCCAGACCTAACTGTCTTTTGTCCGCCTCTTCCATTGGATTCAGTGAAGTAAACTACATTGATTCAATCAAAATGGTTACATAAGCTACAATGTCAGGTGTCTCGACTATCCCTACATGCAAGAAAAACTCATTGTCAAGATTAAGACCAAGAAAATGTCACATAATGAAGCTACAAGATTGAAATTTTGTACCTTTCAACAGATCATTCATTAGAACAATTACATAAGCTACAAAGTGAGGTGTATAGACTATTAGACTATTGTTAATGCAAGAAAAGCTCATTATCAAGATTAAGGACAAGAATATCTATAAAAAAAGATTAAGACCAAGAAAATGTCACAGAATGAAATTGAATTTTGCAATTTTCAATAGATAATTGATTAATAGAACAGTTACATAAGCTATAATGTGAGGTGTATCGACTACTCTTAATGCAAGAAAAGCTCGTTTCCAAGATTAAGGCCAAGAAAATGTCACATAATGAAGCCACAATACCCTGATTTTGAACTTTTCAACAGATAATTGGTTCAAAAAACATTTAAATAAGCTACAAAGTGAGGTGTATCAACTATTCTTAATGCAAGAAAAACTCGTTATCAAGATTAAGACCAATAAATGGCAAATAATGAAGCCACAAGACTGGATCTTTGTACCTTCAACAGATCAAACAACCCTAGATATGATCAATTGCCAGACCTAACTCTCTTTAGTCCACCTCTTCCATCGGATTTAGTTGTCCCAGCTGACTCCCCTTCAGACAAGGCGTCCATTGATCTGGCAGAGTCGGAGAGATGGCCATAAAGGTCAACCACCCTTCTAATGTTGTTGTTGAGCTCCCGGATTAATCCCACATTACGCGACAACTTATCCGGGATCTTGGACTCGTGGTTCTGGTTGATCTCATTTATCAACAGCCTGTTCTGGTCCAAAATGTTTTGGACCAGCACAAAGTTTTTCTGAAATCTCTGTTGAAACTTAGGCTCAATCTGTCCATTAGTTGCAATGCTCGAAAATATATCGTCTTCCATCACTCTTTCTTTGCTCAATTCCACTGCAACATAAGCTAAAGAAGATATAAAAATCAAGAGACTTTTTTTATACCTTCATTTTATTCTTCAAGAAAATTAATGCAACACAAGAACAAATTGAATCAGAGTACTTATAAACTATAGCTTCTACTTCTACAAATCATATGGAAACTTAAACTAAATTTAAGACTTCACTCCCAATAATTTGTCGGACGAAGTTTGAATACTCGAAATATTTTATGAATAAAAAAAGGAAAAAGAAAAGGTGGCTTCTTTATTCCTTCATTATGTTCTTCAAGAAAATGAATATATGATAACAATCTATAAAGTAGTGAACTTCGACTTCTTCAAATCATATAGCAAATGAAACTAAATTTAAGTGCTCTTGAAATAATAAATAAATAAAAGAAAAAAAAACTCACACACATATAAAGCAAAGATTATTGCTTTTTAATATACAAAGGCTTCTTTTCCTTTAATCTCCTCTCAAGACTGAGCTAAGATAATTAAATTATATGCTAATGATTGAATCATAAAAATTCCCAAAACTTGCATCGGATAAATCTCCATTCTCCATAGTCGGAACAAAAAAAAGAGCTAAAATTTGAATAAAATTCAAGAAAACAAACATCTTTAATCCAAAAGCTTACATTCTTGAAAAGAAGGGGTCAGATAATGCAAAAAGGAAAGTTCAAATTTTTATGACAACTGAGTACAAAAAGCTTTGTTTCTTTTAAGAAGCAGATACCTAGATTGCAATAAAACCCACATGAAAATTGCCACACACACAAATAAAGAAATCTAACGAGGAACAAACAACACAACACAAAAGAAAAAAAAAAGTTCATGAATTTAGAAAACCCACATGCATTAAAGAATGATAAAGCAAAACCATCAAGAAACAGAGTCAGAGAGAAAATAAAAAATAATAAATCAAGCCAACAAACTTTTTTTTTTCCTTCAAAAGTTTACCTTTTAATTCAGCACAATAGTTCTTCTTCTTCTCTCTTTTTATCTTCAAATGTTAAGAGTAGAATGATTTACGGGTTTGAGCTAAGGCCCTGAAATCATGAAGAGAGAGAGAGAGAGAGCAGATGGGAGAATTGTTTTATCCGGGATTTGACAATACATAGAGAGTCACAGAGGATCCTCGTCCTCTGGTAGTTTTCTACTTTTTTGTGGGATTTTTATTTCTCTGTCTAGAAATTGTAGAGAGAGATAGAGAGAGGGGTTTTTGACAGATGGATAGATACTTTCTCTCTCCGCTTACTTACTTCACTTGCGGGATTCGCCCTTCATTCATTGCTGGCCTTTTTCGATGATTATGGAAAACTATTCTCCAATCTCTAGCTCCCATGTTAGCTTCCACTTGCTTTGAATAATTAATGCTATAATTCCTTTTTCTTTGAAAAAAAAAAGAATAACCAATTTATTATTAAAAGCTACTACTAGATAATATAACGAACTTACAATGTTGGAAAAAAGGATATATATGATAGGTTAATTAAAAGATATGTACTCTTTTTTTTTCTCAAAAATAATAAAAAACAGATATGTACTTGTGAAGAAGTTTCCAACTAATATATCTTCTTGATTGGGACCACTTGGGAGTTGGGAATAATAATTTATGCCCATTGGATTTGGAGGTCATAATTTTAATTTTAATATCATTATAATTTGATTTGATTGGTAATTTTTCAATAAAATACCGAGTTGAGTGAAAATTTTATGTGATTTGCATGTTATTGTACAGGGATGTAGGTTTACCCACTATGCAATACACACTAAAGATAACGGCTGCGGGTTCTCACGACATAAATAAAATAAAATAACGGCTGCTGGTTCTCACGACATAAAAAAAAATAAGAGTGATATCTTTTAAAAATGAAGTAGTATTTGAAATGGCAAATAATATGATAAATATGATAGTGTTATATATACTACAATTCACATGCGGCGGCACCACCACCACCACCAACAACAACAACAACAACAACAACTATAATAATAATAATAATAATATTAATAATAATAATAATAATGGATTCTCTTATTGGTGGAAAATTTATGGACCTTAATCAAACTATTAATACTCCTAGGGGCGTTTGGTTTGATGGATGTGATAGATAATGTTTGATAGGATAATGTAGGATATGATTATTTAGATTATTAGTCTTGTGTTTGGATTGCTTGATTGTGGTGTAGGATAATTGAAGGACTATGTGAGTGTGTGTGCTACTGTGTGTTGTGTGTGTGAGTGTGTGTGCTACTGTGTGCAGTGTGTGTGTATTTTGTGTGTGTGTGTGTGTTTATGTGTGATTATTTTGAAATTTTGCATCATGGATTAGAAAAGGATTAATAATCAACTCAAATTTGGAATGATAAGTTATCATCCATTTGAATGATTGGCTCACGGGCCTAGTTATTCATCACGGTTTTCATCATTCAAACCAAACATGTGATTAAGTGGGATTATATTATCAATCACTCCTTATCAAGCAAACCAAACGCCCCCTAGTAACTTTGAGATAATTCATTGATAATTTTTAACTTAGTTTGATAAAAAGATATACAACGAGTGATATTTAAATTTGCTCGTTTAAAAAAAAATTAATTCGCAAAACACAAATATATATGTTATCATACGAATGCATAACTAATTCTATAAATGCCCTTCCTCCTCTTATATGATTGCCAAATATCTATAAATAAATTAGTAGAAAAAGGAAAAATTGTGATTCTAGGTTACATAAAAATATTTGCCTTAGTTGTAAACTAATATTAAAAGAAAAGTTAAAATCCACATAATTATAGATGCAATTTAGGAATCGTTGAAGGAAACAAAGCTTTTATGCCAAAAGGTATAAAAATTGCAAGCAATATCGGCTTATGCAGCTTTTCTACAACATGGCTTCGGAAACTCGAAAAGGTCAGCTTCAAAGACTCGGAATTCTTTAATTTTTTTTATTAATTTATGATATTACGAATGATTTTCCAGTTAACTACGAATGTGATAAACTAAGTTTTAATATCTGATATGTATAATTTGATATCGATTTGTCAATCTTGATTTTGATGGCAGTCGTAATTCATCTGAGAGCCACCGGCGACGCTCCGATTCTCAAACAAGCCAAATTCAAGGTTATCTTTCCTTTTTTTATTTAAAAAAAAAAATCGATTTCTGGATATTTCGTGTGTTTAATTTTTCAATTGCGTTTGGTTTTGGTTTTAATAGAAGTGGTTTAAGTCAGTCTTGGAGTTACAATGGAAATTGGGATTAATTTGGGAATGGAGTAGCCCTATAATTAAAGTTATGGCCCCAAAAATTCAAAAATAAGATAATTGATTGGTCAAGAAATATGTTTACTTGGGAATTCTTTCCCTCTGCTTTTCGTACTGAAAGGATTATTCTGGTTGGCACCATTTTAGCAGAAACTGATTTGGCCTACTCAAGAATTTGGTTATGATGATCGATAATTTGATATCGTTTCAATGAATCTCGTTCTATCCACGGAGTGCATGTTTTGTTTTTTTGTTGCTTTTTTTCAAGAATAAATATTGCTTGCATAAAAATGTTGGCACTTTTTTAGTTATGATGCTTTCTTTTGCTTTCTAATGCAGGTGGCTGGGACTGATAAGTTTGTTAATGTAATAGATTTTCTCCGTCGCCAGCTTCACCGGGAGACTTTGGTGAGTTCTTTTGTACGTTCCTATTTTGGACCTAGAAACTGCAAGTTTGTGATTTTTTTTTTCTCTCCAGTTTGTGTATGTAAACAGTGCCTTTTCTCCAAATCCTGATGAGCTGGTCTCGGACCTGTGTAATGTAAGCTGTTGTCTTCTTGAATGTCTGAAAATGAAAATTTTGTTTTTAGGCAGATGGTATTAGTTATTGGTCATACGACATAAATAATTTTTCTTTCTGGTGTCCTCGGAGAGGAAAATCTCGTTTTTTTCTGTAATGGATATATTAGTGTTGGAAGTGTGCTGTTTAATATGCCTAGTAGATTCAGTTCCCCAATTGCATAAGGTATCGAGTGATTTCAATGGCATCTGTCAAAAAGTTTGTTGTCTTTTGTTGGTCGCCCTAATATTATTTTGATAATCATGGTATTGAAAAGCGTTTTTAAAATAATATCCGACAAGTATGTTCATAGAGACGAAGTTGAGCTTATTTAGTGTGAGTTTGCTCTATCATATGTTCGTTGCATTGCAGAACTTTGGCATTGATGGAAAATTGGTGGTCAATTATGCATGTTCAATGGCGTGGGGCTGACTACTACCAGCATTTGGTTCCGTACATTCATAGAAGATAAGACAGGGTATATCAATACCACCTTCATTTCTTTCCTTTCTTTTGCATATTCTTTACTTCAAGAAACTAATTTTGATCTTTCTCTTCCGCTGGTAGTTTGATTTGTACCTTGATGATCTCTGCATGTTTTAGTATATTCGAGCTAAATCCACTCTGTTTGCTGCTGGTTTGATCAAAGATACTACGAACAGACAGAAATTATCTCGACTTTTCTAGCTCATTGGCTAAATGCTTCTAGTTGCATTAGTAAATAGTTTTAGCCGTCCATGTCTGAAATGTATTTGTCGAACTTCTTATGAGCAATGAGCTCCAGAACGTCATGGCAGCGCTGTATTCTTAATTATAGTCGCCATTAAATGTCGACTGGAAATTTAAAAAATGGCTTCACTGCATTTGCATGTTATTATGACTACTTTTTTTCATTCTTTCTGTATTTATTTATTTATCTTCTGTTATTTTCAATATTAATCTCGTGCCATTTTATTTTTAATCTTCAGATTCTGGTATAGGTTGACAGGGACTGTTTGAAGATGCTGTTGATAAAAATTGTTACTTTACAGAATCGTATGCAACTATTTTCTTCTACAAACATCTTTTCTTGTGGATTGAAACTTTTGCTACGAATAAAATTGAATTCTGTTATTTGCTTCTCTTAAGTTGTTTCTTTGCTAATGATTGGATATCGTTGCAAGTACACTTGTTCGGTCTTATAGATGCCTCACCTGATGAACTGTTCGTTTACATACTTGGGATTGTGCAGATAGTTCGTCGAAATTCAAGAAAAGCGACTAGAATTTCCACCATTAACACGAACTGTTACTGAACTCAAGAAATTTGGTGACCCATTCCAAAGTTGAAGGATTCTCATTAGAGAAATCAAAGAAATCATCAAACTTGGCTTCTGATTCTTCTGAATTCTCCCCAGCTTTGCTACTAACAACATTTGTTGTTTCCTTCACTTCTGCAGTTTGTTGATCACTCCTTGAGCCCATTTCTTCGCCCGAAATCCCCGCAACCAATACCTTCTTCGCCAGTCTCTTCTTGCTAAGATGATAGTTCCAATAGTTCTTGATCTCATTGTCTGTTCGACCCGGTAACCTAGCCGCTATCAACGACCACCTGCAACACGATCCGTTGAGATTCAACTCTTTTTTTTATTTCAATTGTTCTTTTAACCTATATATTATGTTGAGATTCAACTCTCTGTCGCTTCGATTATTCTTTACCTGTTTCCCAGGAGTTTATGCAGCCTGATGATCAAGTCCTCTTCTTGATCAGACATGTTGCCTCTCTTGATGTTTGGCCTCAGATAATTCATCCATCTCAGCCTGCAGCTCTTAGCACAACGCGATAATCCTGATTTGAGCAACAGAAATCTAGAATTTAAAACTTGTGAAAATTTTCAAGATTTTTTTTTTTAATTTCAATTTTTTTATGATGATGATGATGATGATGAAGGTGGTGGTGACCTGATTTAGCAGCAATGGTGGTCCACTGCTTGGCGCCGTGGACGGCAACGGCGGCGGCGATTTTCCGATCCTCCTCCGCCGTCCACGGCCCTCTGTTGAGTCCCTTCTTGGACGGCCGCTGCTTCTCTTTGATTGAGGTTGTGGCAGCCATGGAAGTTTTCTTGCTTTAAATGTGGAGGGATTTGTTGTAGAAACTCCCTTTTTATTGTTGGAATTTTTTTACGACCTATTTGGAAATTAAATAATAATAGACTTGGAAGGTTCACATGCTTTATTATGTACGAAAAGGGTTAGTTATTAGATTTTAGTGGGGGGAAAAAAAATCCAAGTGGTGAATACTTAGTAGTCTACTATTCCAAATAATTGAAGTTTATACATTGTTTCTATAGTTGAATATTTAGACTACTCATGTTTCACGGAGGATGCATGTACTAGATTTGAATAGCATGTTGTGGATATTGCTTTATATTTAAGAGTAAACAACAGAAAAAAAAAATCATTTTAGTCATGTCTAAATTATAATTTGATCTAAATTTACATCGTAAAAACTTAGGTAATTCCGGACTCTGGGCGAGGTCTTACCTAATCGAATAATTAGATAATAATTAGAATTTATTAATTTTAATTAGGAAGGAATCTTACCGTACGCCTCATGTCACAGAAGACTATCCCAATTTACATTAACCAAAATACTAGAGGGGACCATCTTGAGATGTAGATCTATTCATGTAGGATTAGGATATGACTAAAATATAAATGTACTGTTGTGTATGATGATTGAAGATTAAATACTATTTTGACAGCTAAAAAGAAGTAAAAATAAAAATTAGATAAATGATTTACAAAATAGCCATCTTTTTTGTACGGTGACAGGTGACAGGTGACAGCCGCCCTAAGGGCTGCTGGAGAATTTTTAAAAAATTGCTCGATGCATTTGCACCTAAGCTTTAAGACAAAAAAAGTAAAACCAAAACATGAATAAAAGGTTAATTGGGACACTATTATTATTATTATTTTTTTTGTAGTAAATTAGTAATCTATAATTATGATTTTGGTCCACCTTGCTTTTGTCATTGAGTTAATTTAGTTGAAATGATGTCACTATTATTATTTTTTTCTTTTCAATGTAATAAAATGAGATTGTAGTTAATGTGTCGCCATCAAAATATGGTCTTTACATTGTTGTAATGTTTATAGAATTGATGTTTTTGACGCAGTAAATGCTAAAGTAAAATTTGAAATACATAACACATGCAATATCTATTACTCCTATATTAAAGCAGAATAACTGCAATGTATTTTCCCACCTAAATAATATTTGTTCCCGTTCAATATTACATGCGCCATGTAAAATCTTCTCACTGCCTCATCACGCATGACTAATATTTTTTCTCGAGAAGCCGCTTGACTTTCTGTTTTCTCAAAGACAACTATACAATGTAACTCCTCATTTGTTTTTTTATGAACTTTCCGCCTTCCCTAAAACCTTCTGTTATTTCCAATGTATATTTACTTTTTTAATAATCATCCACACACAAATTGGATAAACATTATATTTCTTCTCTATTTTATTTTTCTTCGTAATAATTAAGAAAGCTTAAGAAAGCAAATTCACATTTCACCAGCAATTTCGAGACTTGCAAATTCGAGAGTTCTGTGATAGACTGAGCTTCAAAACATTGGGTAAACATTAGATTTCTTGAGTGCCAATATATAAATATCAAATCAAGAATCTTAGTAATTATATAAGTGTCAATTTATTGTATATATTATCTCGCTGGTACAACCTAAAATATTTTTATAAATATTAAATCAATAATCTTAGTAACTACAAATTAAAATTAACATAGAGAGATTTTTTTCACAAAGAAAAAAAGAAAAACTCTCCCCATGCATCGCACGGGTGACACTCTTGTAACAACACTCTAGTTGTTACAAAACGAAAAAAGAAAAAAAAAAGAAAAGAAAAGAAAAAGAAATGTCTTGGTTTGTATCGGTAATGTTTTCAGCCAACTATTTGTTGTTGACATTGATGATCTCATATTCTTCAAGTGGTCCGCCATCCTTTTTCGTGCAAATTATTGGAGAACCTCGCCTGAGTTTTGATAGTTGTGAGCTAGGGTTCGAAACAAATTTTATCCTAATTTGAATTTTTAGCACCAATTAATTCTTGGAAATTGTAAGGGTCCACAAGAATAAAAATGAATCAAAAATATTTTTTTTGCCAACGAAAGTGTAGTTTCCGTCACCGCGAGGGGGTAATTGCACCCGAAAACTTTAGGGAATGGTGAATTTGCACCTAAACAAAGTTTAGGGGGATATTTGCCGGCGCTGCCAACATGAGAAGGATATTTGCACCTTTTCTCTTTAAAATATGTAATGATTCAACGATTACTTGAAATTTGACTGAATATTTTAAATTACTTGTTTGCATTTTTTTCCCAGCATAATGAGTCAAATTAATACATGAAACATAATGGCAAAAACTTGGGTATGACCCATCGTAATTAGGTCCTAATTAAATATTAGAATTTATTAATTTCATTTATGGTTTATTCATTTCAATTAAGGTTTGTTAATCCTAATCTATTACTATATTAAAGCAAAATAATCTGCATGCATTTTCCCGCCCAAACTACCATTTATCTCGCCTAAAATGCATGCATGTTCAGCCTATTAATAAATTCATGCGCCTCTATAAATGAGAATGACAATTCTTCTAACACGTAATTTAGTGTCATAATATGATACATAAAAGTCTATTAGAATTCAATAACAACATGGATAGATCGATACTACAACATTTAATAGTTTATTAAAAGTTAATGACATTATAGTTTATACACGGAAAGATAAATACAAATAGATTATAAATATTAATTAAATACATATATAATGAATATAATAATAATAATGAATATAATAATAATAATAATAATCATAATGATAGATTGTAATTAGAATATATGAATATGAATTAATATTGTACAAATTACCAGAATAAAGAAAAATCGGAATGAAGCACTGAGGAATGAGCACCATTATTTTTATATTATTAATTGACTAGTAAGTAGCCCGTCGAAATTCGACGAGAAATAACTTTATGTTTTAATTTATATGTATATATTTTAAAAAGGGCAAAAAGCATATAAATTCCCGACCTTTTTTGAAATTCTGTTTTATTTCCCGACCTTTTAATTTTTCGTCTAAAATCTCCACCTTTCAATTTGTCTGATTTTTCTCCCCAAAATAAATTGGGGAAAAAATCGAAGATGACATGTCCAATTTACAATGATGTGGCGTTCGAAACGACGTCGTTTTGACTAAAACGACGTCGTTTTGATTTAGAGAAATAAAAAATAAAACAAATTAAATTACATCTCAATAATTATCTCCACATCATCATCTTCTTCCCCTTTTTCTTTTTCTCTCTCTCTCTCTCTCTCTCCTGCAGCCCTCAATCTCTCTCTCATCTTCTTCCCCACAACTTCGACGCCTACTCCTCTCTCACCGCCGACCCTCAATCCGACTTCGCTTTTTCCTTCAACGACAGCAATTTCTCCGATCATCTGCTCCGAATAGAGATTTGCGGATCCCTCCGACGTCCAACCCAAATTCGACCAGAAGCTGATTGGGCGGCGGTGCACCGCCACGACCTCCGCCGCAGTGACGTTGTGGACCAGAAGCTCGGTGAGCAAGTCAAATCTTAGTCTACCCGCTGTGATGCCTGGTTTACATGATTCATGGTTTTGGAATACACAAGTATTTCATCAACGTGAAATGCATATATGACGGGCGGAGATGAAGATAGAGGCCGGTGCAGGAACCGCGATGGTGGGCGCGGCTGTGGATGGGGTGCGATGGTGGTGGGTCTGGAGCGATGGTGAGAGAGAAGGTCGGCGGTGATGTTGGGCGGAGGTCACGACGGCGTTCGGAGATGTGGCTATGGCCGGAGATGATGCGATGGTTGTGGATCTAAAGCAGCGTGGCACTAATTGTTGATTGAGCGCCCGACAGGAGAGATGGAGAAGAGAGAGAAATTGTCGGCAGGGAGACAGAGATAGATGAGAGAGAGAGACAAAGGGGAAGAAGATGATGATGTGGTGATAATTAATGACATGTAATCTATTTTATTTTATTTTTTAATTCTCTAAATCAAAACGACGTCGTTTTAGTCAAAACAACGTCGTTTCGAATGCCACATCATTGTAAATTGGACATGTCATCTTCGATTTTTTCCCCAATTTGTTTTGGGGAGAAAAATCAGACAAATTGAAAGGTGGAGATTTTAAACGAAAAATTAAAAGGTCGGGAAATAAAACAGAATTTCTAAAAAGGTCAGGAATTTATATGCTTTTTGCCCTTTTAAAAATAATTTTATATCTTGTTTAAAAGTTGTGATATTGTTCGCGTTAATTATTAATCAAACTTAGAAAATTAATTATTTTATGTATCTAAATTTATAATTAGAAATGACAATGGATCGGGTATACTCATTCACTATGTATTTTTTTTAAATCTAAATTTGTTTAGAATTTTTCTACATGTTTATTCTAATATCGGTTAAAATAGTGACTTTACTGTACTTACTCGTCTCAAATCCGTCGAGTAATACTCAATAAAAATATAAACACTCCAAGTAAAATTAATTAAAATCAGTAAAAATTATTCTTTTTATGTTATTTGAACCGTCTTGTTGGTTTATGCTAAATTACTCGATAAAAATCTAAACAAAGTTAATATTAATTAAAATTAGTAAAAATCCTTCTTTTTAAGTATATTTGAACCGTCTCGTTAGTTCATGTTAAATCGATATCTCTAATCTTTGCCAAAATGTGAAAAAAATATGTTTACATCTACAAGTTTTTTTGTTCTTTTCTTTAGCTACATATCCCACATTTGATTCAATGTATATATTTTCTAGAAAGCACTAATCGAAGTTTTTAGAAAAACATGAATAAAAAAATAAAAAGATTCCATGTAGACATGTTGATTAAATATATTTATTTAGTCTTCATAGAAAAATTTTCATTTTACAAATTTTCTATAGATTATTATATATGAATTAAGAATGTATAAAATAAGGATTTATAAGAATGCATTCCAAAATTGTTATTATTTTAATATGTATAATAGAAGAAATTAATTAAATAGAGGGATAGATAAATATGAGATGTGATTAATAGATAAACATGTGATATTTCGAGAATATGAAATTAATAAAATTTTAATTAATAAAAATAAAAATCTATTACTAATACCAAAATAAAGTTGCCCCTCCACGGTGCTCCGTTCAAATTTTTCTTTTATTCTGGTAATTTGTCTAATTTTAATTCATATATATTCTAATTTTTATTTTTATTAATTAAAAATTTATTAATTTTATATTCTTGAAATATCACATGTTTATCTATTAATCACATCTCATATTTATCATTCCCTCTATTTAATTAATTTCTTCTATTATGTATATTAAAATAATAACAATTTCGGAATGCATTCTTATAAATCATTATTTTATACATTCTTAATTTATATATAATAATCTATAGAAAATTTGTAAATGAAAATCCTATGAAGACTAAATAAATATATTTAATCAATAAGTCTATATGGAATCCTTTTCATTTTTCATTCATGTTTTTCTAAAAACTTCGATTAGTGCTTTCTAGATTATATATACATTGAATCAAATGTGGGATAGGTAGCTAAAGAAAAAAACAAAAAAAACTTGAAGATGTAAACATATTTTTTTCTGCATTTTGGCAAAGATTATAGATATCGATTTAATATGAACTAAGAAGATGGTTCAAATATACATAAAAAGAAGGATTTTTACTAATTTTAATTAATATTAACTTTGTTTATATTTTTATCGGGTAATTTAGCACCAACGAGACGGTTCACATAACATTGAAAGAAGGATTTTTACTAATTTTAATTAATTTTACTTGGAGTGTTCATATTTTTATCGAGTATTACTCAACGAATTTGAGACGAGTATGTACAGTAAAGTCACTATTTTAACTGAGATTAGAACGAACATGTAGAAAAATTCTAAACAAATTTAGATTTAAAAAAAATACATAATGAATGAGTATACCCAATCCATTATCATTCCTAATTATAAATTTAGATACGTGAAATAATTAATTTTCTAAGTTTGAATAATAATTAACGCGAACAATATCACAACTTTTAAATAAGATATAAACTTATTTTTAAAATCTATACATATAAATTAAAACATAAAAGTTATTTTTCGTCGAATTTACTAATTTAAATTAATATTACTTTGAAGATGTAAATATTTTTTTCCGCATTTTGGCAAAGATTAAAGATATCGATTTAGCATGAACCAACGAGATGGTTCAAATATACTTAAAAAGGAGAATTTTTACAAATTTTAATTAATATTAACTTTATTTAGATTTTTATCGAATAATTTAGCATAAACCAGCGAGACGGTTCAAACAACATAGAAAGAAGGATTTTTACTAATTTTAATTAATTTTACTTGGAGTGTTCATATTTTTTTGGAGTATTACTCAACGGATTTGAGACGCGTATGTACAGTAAATTCACTATTTTAACCGAGATTAGGGCGAACATGTAGAAAAATTGTAAACAAATTTAGATTTAGAAAATACATAATGAATGAGTATACCCGATCCATTGTCATTCCTAATGATAAATTTATACGTGAAATAAAATTAATTTTCTAAGTTTGATTAATAATTAATGCGAACACTATCACAACTTTTAAATAAGATATAAAATTATTTTTAAAATGCATACACGTAAATTAAAACATAAAGTTATTTCCCGTCGAATCTCGACGGGCTACTTACTAGTTAGAATATATATGAATTAAAATTAGACAAATTACCAGAATAAAGGAAAATCTAAACGGAGCACAGTGAATGGGGTAACTTTATTTTCCTATTAGTTATAGATAATATAATATTACAACAAGTCCAACACGTTAACATAAATTACAAAAGAGTTAATAGCCTCTAAATTTCTGCAACTTTTGATTGTTTCTGATTTTATAACCTAAGTCGGAGTCACACAAATTATTGCCGACATGGCTGCCGGAAAATTCAAAGTGGCCAAATCGGACAACAAACAAAATGACGTTGTTTCGCAGTATGTTAAACAACATCATTTTAGAATTTATACATAATTAAAAAAAATTTAAAAATAAAATAAAGTAAAATTTCAACTCTCTCCCTTCATCCCGTCGAGAATTACCTTGCAGATCTTCAACATCATACAATGAACCGATGCCACCAAGCTTCGCCCCTCTCAAAGATCGTCGCTGCTGCCGCTTCGAAGACTATCGTCGCCGCCACCACCTCTACGGCAGACCGACAGAGAACAACCATTGCTCGTCGATTCCAGCAGATCAATTGAGAGCCGTCATTGCTTTGCCAAGATTTGATATAGGTGAAAAAGACGTTGCCCAGATTTATCCAAATTTGCCCATCATTCTTCAATCCCTCACCAAATCTTGGCTATGGCTATTGGTAGTGACGTGAAAGAGAGAGAAATAGAGAGAGAGGTGAGATGTCTTGAAAGACAGCCACAAATCTTGGCTATGACTACTGCTTCTCGACATCAAATTGGAGGAAGTGAAGCTATAGAACTGCATACATAGATGAAGAGGTGACTTCGCCGAAAGTGCCGACCGGAGAAGGAAGTGGGGGTAGGGTCTGACTCTTTCGCCGCAGCGGAAGAGGGGAGAGAACGAGAGTCAGGGGTGGGATGACATGGAATTTTGTTTCATTTTGTTTTATATTTTAATCTAAATATTATCAACACTACGTCTTGTTCTAAGAGAAACCACCTCAGTTTTTTAATTGCCACGTAGATGACAACTTAAATTCAATTTCACCGGAAGTGTGGGCTGCTGGTATCAAAATAAGAAGGAATTAAAAGTTGGGTAATTTAGAGGTAGAATCTTTTTGTGATGAGCAAACCAGAATTCTGTAAAAGTTTGTGAATTTATAGGCTATTAACCCATTATAAAAATACATAGATATTTTATGTATAAGTGTATGATTCTTAAGAAGTAGGCTTGCTCAATTATGTAACCTATTTTTCTACTATTATATTGTAGGGGTAATGGCCTGTAAATTCTTCAACTTTCAACAATTTCTGGTTTTGCTATCCAACTAAAGATTTTGCCTGTAAATTCCTCAACTTTCAATTGTTTCTGATTTTGCTTCCAGCGATGGGATCCGGCAAGAATAGTTTTGGAAATTTATAGACGTGACTTAAATTAATCTGTGTGGCACTCTCGTGACATATATGTAAATTAAAAAAATAAAAAAATATTTCATGTCATCATCCCCACCCCTCTCTCAGTCTCGTTCTCCCTTACTTTCTTTCATTCTTGCAGAGATAATTCAATCGAGAAAATACAGATCATGCGCTAGAAGACATCCATAAACTCACAAGAATTTTAAATCCTACTCACACCCATACAATCTTGCGCATGATCTGTATTTTCTCGGTTGAATTATCTCTGCGAGAATGGAAGAAAGCAGGAGAGAACGAGACTGAGAGACGGGTGGAGATGATGATATGAAATATTTTTTAATTTTTTTAATTTACATATATGCCACGAGAGTACCACATAGATTAATTTAAGTCACGTCAATAAATTTCCAAAACTATTCTTGCCGGATCCCATCGCTGGAAGCAAAACCAGAAACAATTGAAAGTTGAGGAATTTACAGGTAACATCTTTAGATGGAGAGCAAAACTAGAAATTACTGAAAGTTGAGGAATTTACAGGCAGAATCTTTAGGTGGAGAGCAAAATCAGAAATTATTGAAAGTTGAGGAATTTACAGGCCATTAACCCTATATTGTATATAGGTAACGTTAAGCTTATAATGTTTATTGCCGGCCATATTATAAAAATAATAAAACATAAAATCTTTTATTATTTTTTAGAATATATATATATATATATATATATATTTTACGACGCGATGAGTATATATTTTTTTTTGAAACAATATTTTAGTGGGAGAATTATAATAATAGCCTTTTGAATATTGTAAAGATAAATTATAGCACTCCATATTTTTTAGATAAATTCTAGCACTTTCTTACTTTTTTGCCCTTTTTCTTATTTCTCCAGATTTTTTTTTAAAAACCAAAACAATAATTTATTATTTATATATTATACAACATTTAAGTGCAATTAATAGTTTTACCTAATTGACTTTTCACTTTCCACATTTTCATCTTCTCGGTTATTTCAAAGTTCCACACGCCGCCACTCTCTTTTGTGTGAAAATTTTCGCCGTCACTTGGTTTACCGGCGTTTTAGTTCGTGATTTCCGGCGGAGTTCTATGTATTCGTGATTTGTGAAGCACTTCTCAGTTTCCGTATTCGCTATAATTTTTACGTGAAATCATGGAACACAGAATTGACATGGATGAAGATGATTTTGATATTCAACCACCTGCTCGAAGCATGAGTAGATTGCAGGATGTATCGCAGCGATATAGTAGGCGACGAAGAACAAGCACGAACGAGGTTTAATTTACTGTGTTTTCCTATTTTTTTCAATATTTCGTGTTTCTCTTGGCGTTGTTTTTTGATCTGTCGAATATGTCGACTTTTTTTCCAAATTTTTACGAATGATCTGAGTATCACAAATGTTTTTTTGGGTAAATCAATTTTAGATACACGAAATATTGAAAAATTCACGAAATATTGCAAGAACTAATATTAAATCGTGAATTCACAAAAATTAATTCATGAAAGCACGGATAAAGGTTTATGAAATCACTAAGATAAAATCGTGAATGCACGTACAAAAAGTCGTGCAATTGGCGTGAGTTCACCATCTTCAATCAAGTTGAATACAGTACTCGAAAATCATGCATGTATGAAACAACCTAAAATTTGATGCTCGATACAATTCATATATTGTTGGTCCCAAGACGGATACCTTGGTGTAGAGGGGGGGTGAATACACCAAGGTTTAAAACTTTTCCAAGTTAAAACTCTTTTCAGAGAGCCTGCTGTGTCCGATCCAGCTGGATGGCAGCTTGATTGACACAGCTGGCTGAGTGAGTGTGTGTGCGGAAGTTGATGGGTTTGGAAAGTCCGTCTGTTGCTTCAAATCATATTGCAAAGCTCTGTTTCACTTTTCAGTTAGTCAGTTTATGCAGCTTGAAATGTATGCTTGAGAGGTTAGCTAAATGCATAAAACAAAGCGATAAAGAACAGAGCAATTTTAATGTGGTTCGGAGTAACACCTCCTACGTCCACGACCAGGTTCACTGGTAATTCACTACCACTTGATTTCCAAGTACCAAGCAACTTCACAACTCTAACCCGAGCTGTGTTCCAACAGTTTGCGGGCACTGTCAAGCCTACACCTTCAGTTTCCGGGTACTGAAGAACCTAACCACTCGAATTACACGGTTTGAACAAGCGTACCTTTACCTAACCTTTATGGGTTTGGGTTTGGGTTTGGGTATGGGTTTTCCAACTATGAACGAGTTCTTACAATGAAGAACAAAGGATATGATGAACTCGTTCAAACTAGGCTTAAGATGTTTCTTTTCTGATCTATTCTGCCTATGACTGAACATGTGAACAACTAAGAACACAGTTGACTGGCTGGGTGTTCTTGAAAGATTTAGCTATGAAGATTGTTGTTCATTTTTCTGTTTGCTCTTTTTATTTCATCAGTCGTCTCGTAGGTTCCCCTCTTTCTTCAATGGTGAGGAGATATATATAGGTGGAGATTCAAACTAGCCGTTGGAAGAGAGCCGTTTGAATCTTACCTACTCTTATTGACTTCTGGCCTTTAACCTACGAAGTAGGTCTGCATCTGCAGAAGCTATTTCTTCTCTGATTTGACCGCGTCAGACAAGATCTTCTGACATCGGGATCTTGTCTTAAGAAGGTCTTCATCTTCGAGCTGCTAAGTGTCTTTGCTGTGTCTTCAGCGTCTTGGACTCTGCTGTGTTTTGACTCTGAGCTGTGTCTTAGACCTGAGCTGTATCATTATCCTGAGTTGTGGCTTCAACCTGAGCTGTGTCATTAACCTGAGCTGTGTCATTGACACTAAGCTGGGCCTCCGTTCGCCGTCCGCCTCTGCCCTGCCGTCTCCGTCTCCATCTCAGTCTCCACCATTGCGAGCTCCAGCTCGAACGCCTCTGCTGCAGAGGCTCCATTGCAGCTTCAGCTCGACGCCGATGACTCGACGCTGCACCGGCCACCGCCGCCGTCGACTCGTGCTGCAGCTGCTGCTGATGAAGATGAACCCTCTTATCGTTCTCCTCCCTACGCCGATTGGGGACATGTAATTCTATAGTAGAAGCCTGGTGCGGTATACTTGGGATTCAGATATGATGCAGAAAGTGTATCGAGATATCAAGCTTGTTAACAAACCAAAAATATTTAGAGATGAAATAAATTTGGTCTAAATTAATATGATTATTAAATTAATAGTTATTAGATATTCACACACTGATATCTTTTTATGATAGTATATTGGTGCCAAATGTTCAATGGAAAAGGATGTGGAATCCACACCACATCACATCAACATGTTCCAAAGAAAATATTTAGTATTTAATCTGACAAAAATATTCAGAAACGCCGCATTTGTAGTGTAAGCAAGTAATGTTATAGTCATAACCTTGTATACAAATCTTCTGTTGATTTTGTTGAAAGCTGAATCATTCATATTAGTATATAGGACACTTGAATTTAAAAAAACTAGGAAGCTCACAGGTTAGATCGAAAAATATCTGCCCCATGAGATGCTTTATGTATGCTATTACAGCACCAAATTTAAAAGGAAATGATAGCAGATCCTAAGTGCCTCATGCAATATGGATTTCAACATCTGAGAAAAAATTCACTACAACATCCATGCGCAAATGCATTATGTGCTCTATACTAATAGCATAAACTCCAAGGTAATAGTACTGGAGCATGGGGCAATGTACTTGGCAATGTACTTGAATCCCAAGTATACCGCACCAGGTTTCTAATATAAATTTGTTTGGTAGTTTATAGTTATATTATTTGTTTTGTTGGTATGTTTTGTTGGTATGTTTTGGGTTGAAATTGATTGTTTGTCATTATTCTTTTTAGATGGACGCAGATGGCGAAGAAGATAGAAATGAGGATGCTCAAATGGGGGCGGGGGCATCTACAAGAAAGCCACCCTTACATCCAAAGAAAAAAAGAGCGAAAACAGCCCCAAAAGAGCAGTCAAGAAGGGCACCAAAAGAAAGAACATCAGAATGGTGGAAATACTATGATGAGATCACCGTTTTGGTTGGAGAACCTCCAGTACTAAAGACAAAAGGACAATGCAAAGTATGTGGTCAGCACATTGCAGCTGGTACGGCTAAAAATGGCACTTCGGGCTTGAAGAGCCATCATAGAGTGTGTTCTAAAAGACAAGAAGAAAAGAAGAAGAACAACCAAAGTCAAACAGTACTTAGCTTTCAAGAAAGTGCCGATGGAGAAGTACGAGGGGTCTTGACAACTTGGAGATTCGACCAGACTGCTTGTAGGATGGCATTGGTAGAGATGATCATACTTGACGAGCTTCCTTTCCGGTTTGTCGAACGAGAAGGATTCAAGAAATTCTGTGAACGAATGCAACCTCAGTTCAAGATCCCTAGCAGATACACCATCCGAGCGGACTGTGTGAAGTTGTTCATGGAGCATAAGATGACTTTGAAGTCTTTCTTTCAGCGAAAAGGCATGGGAAGGGTGTCGATCACCACAGATTGTTGGACCGCTATAAATAACACAAGTTTCATTTGTGTTACAGCGCATTTCATCGACAAAGATTGGACATTGCACAAGAAGATCATAAATTTTCTCAAGATTTGCAGCCACAAGGGTGACGATCTAGGTGCTTCGATCATCTCTTCGTTGGAGGATTGGGGGTTACAAAAAGTGTTGTGTTGCACGATGGATAATGCATCGGCAAATGACGGGTGCATTAAGTACGTGAAGCCTATCCTAGAGCAGTGGAATACAAGCATAGCTGGTGGCAAGTTTCTTCATGTGCGTTGTGTTGCACATATTTTGAATCTGGTGGTGAATGACGGCTTAGAGAAGATAGACATATCTGTTAGACGAGTTAGAGAAGCTGTGAAGTGGATAAGGGGCTCACCAGCTAGAGAAGAAGCATTCATGAACACTGTGAATTTTCTCAACATTGATTCCTCCAAATCTTTGGTTCAGGATGTCCCGACAAGGTGGTATTCGACATATCTGATGTTAGAGACAGCCATACCCTATGAGAATGCCTTCAAGTTCTTCGGTGGGGTGAAGGCTAACTTTGTTTCAGATATGAATCATAAGAACTACAAAGACCAGCCTCTTGGGATTCCTGAAGAGCGAGATTGGGTTCACGTGAAGAGAATGATGGAGTACCTGGAGAAGTTTTATGATCTAACTCTTCTCGTCTCCGGCACTACTTATGTGACCTCGCACCAATTCTTCATGCAAATGTGTGACATCTTTCAGCTTATTTTTCACTTGGAGCTGGAAAAAGATGATGAGGTTAGTGCAATGGCAAAGAAGATGAAGATCAAGCTTGGGAAGTACTGGTTGGAGACAAATGAATTGAATCCGAGGATGAACAAGATTCTATACATTGCTTCAATGTTGGATCCAAGGCAGAAGTTGAAGCATGTTGAGAAGTGTTTGAAGGCTGTGTACGGGGAAAAAAGAGGAGCCGAATTGGTGGAGGAGGTGAAGAACTCAGTGCATGAGTTGTTTGAGATTTACAAGAAAGAAAGGGCTCCTATTCCGGTACCAAGAGCCAATATCACGGGTTGCTGTAGAGCGACGAGATCGTCATGGAAGTAAAGGTTTTAGTTCGTTAAGCTTAAGTACTTTGTTGGTTGCTAATGAACATGAACCTGAAGCTTCTGATAACTCAGACCTCACTCATTATTTTACTGAAAACCAATATGTGATGACACAAGACGAAATTAACAATTGGGATATCCTTGACTGGTGGATGAAGAATGGACCACGCTTCCCCGTGCTATCTGAGATGGCCAGAGATATCTTGGCAATTCCCATTTCCAGCGTTGCTTCAGAGTCGGCCTTTAGTACTGGAGGTTGCGTTTTATCCCAGTTTAGAAGCTCTTTGACTCCCAATATGGTTGAGGCTCTTATATGCGCCGAAGATTGGTTGAGATCCACTTCAGTTAGCCCCTTGCTTAAGGATGAAGAAGATTTCCCCGAAACCGAATTGGAAAAAGAATTTGAAGCAGGTAAGTGAAATAAATATTCTATTTTAAATATTAAATATCAAGTATATAAATTGTTGTTTGTTACTGACCTTTACTACTTTACTTGTTGATTATTTGTATAGTGTTGGTCGGTCTTGGAATTGGAGCTTACTTGAAGACGACGACAGAGGAGAGTCAGGAGACTACTCCGACGAGTCAGAGTGTTGTTTGATATTTGTGTTTGTATTTGAATATTTGTTGTTGTCATGGACTTTTGTTGACTTGTTGTTTTCTATTTGCTTTAGACTTGTTTGTTTGAGTTTGAGACTTGAGAATTGAGATTGATGAATGTTGTTGTTTTTTCAAATTTATTGTCAGTTTTTGAGAGTTTGAAACTTGTATTAATCGTATGATAATTTATTATTTGTTGTTACATGTAAATAAGGTAGGCAGAAGCAAAAAAATAGAAAATTAGAAACTGATTTTTTTTTAAATTTGTCGGTTTTTTGCGGTTTTCCTATTTACCGCTACCGAAACCGGTCGGTTTTCGGTTTACCGAATACCGACTCGGTACGGTTTCGGTAAATGGATTTCTTGATTTTCGGTATCGGTTAACCGAAAATTCGGTAATGGTTTACCGCAGTTAACCGAATCCCCACCCCTACTAAGCTGGATCCTTTACACTGAGCTGAGTTTTTGACACTGAGCTGGGTTTCCATCACTGAGTTGGGTCTTGATACTGCTGGGTCTTTGACTCTACTTGGTCTTGCTTTGTTGAGTACGATTCTGTGAATACCTAAGTGAGTCCGGCTTTGTGTCTTCTGCTTTGAAAACCTGTTGTCTTCGAGTACTCTACCTGTAAACTAAGAAACTCTATAAGCTCAAACATGTGAGCTGAAAAACGATTTAGGCTTTGTGCAATCATCTACTCGGTTGGGGTCAGCTGGGTTTTGGTATCAAATCAAAACTCTATTAATTCTCCCAACACATATATACAAAGAAAAATAATATGAATGACACTATCAATACCTGAAATCAAATAACACAAATATCCAGTTCACGAAATCGGTAATTTTCACAAACGGTGATGCAAATTGCCGGAAAAAAATTCTGCCGCAAGTCGCCGGAGTGTTCTTACAAGATCGCCGCCGTTGTCGTTGAAATATGGATGTCCGTCGCCGCCGTAGAAAGGATGATATATGACCTACACCAAAATTTGTAGCCGCAGGAAAAAACTTACTCATAAACTGTATAGGGCTACGTGAAATAGATCTGCAAAATATGGTAAATGGATAAACATTCAAAATATATTAAGAGATTCTAAATCATTGATTTAATTAAAATAAAGAGTAATTTTCGGAATAATTAAAAATGATAATTAGGAAAATAAAAAATAAGGGCAAATAAGTCCAAATAATTTAAAAAGTGCTATAATTTATCTAAAAAATATGGAGTGCTATAATTTATCTTTACAATCTTGAAAAGGCTAAAATCATCAAATATCTCTAAAAATATACTACTAAAATAGAGATATTTGATGATTTTAGCATTTTCAAGATTGTAAAGATAAATTATAGCACTCCATATTTTTTAGATAAATTATAGCACTTTTTAAATTATTTGGACTTATGTGCCTTTATTTTTTATTTTCCTAATTATCATTTTTAATTATTCCGAAAATTACTCTTTATTTTAATTAAATCAATGATTTAGAATCTCTTAATATATTTTGAATGTTTATCCATATACCATATTTTGCAGATCTATTTCACGTAGCCCTGTATAGTTTATGAGTAAGTTTTTTCCTGCGGCTGCAAATTTTGGTGTAGGTCATATATCATCATTTTTACGGCGGCGACGGACATCCATATTTCAACGACAACGGCGGCGATCTTGTAAGAACACTCCGGCGACTTGCGACAGAATTTTTTTCCGGCAATTTGCAACACCGTTTGTGAAAATTACCGATTTCGTGAACTGGATATTTGTGTTATTTGATTTCAGGTATTGATAGTGTCATTCATATTATTTTTCTTTGTATATATGTGTTGGAAAAATTAATAGAGTTTTGATTTGATACCAAAACCCAGCTGACCCCAACCGAGTAAATGATTGCACAAAGCCTAAAGCGTTTTTCAGCTCACCTGTTTGAGCTTATAGAGTTTCTTAGTTTACGAGAGAGTACCAAGACACAGGCTTAAAGACACAGCGCCTGTTGACCTTTAGGTATTCAAGCGCACGTACTCAACAAAGCAAGACCAAGCAGAGTCAAGGACCCAGCAGTATCAAGACCCAGCTCAGTGACGGAAACCCAGCTCAGTGTCAAAAACCCAGCTTAGTGTAAAGGACCCAGCTTTGTAGGGGTGGGGATTCGGTTAACCGCGCTAAACCGTTACCGAATTTTCGGTTAACCGATACCGAAAATCAAGAAATCCGGTATTTGGTAAACCAAAAACCGACCAGGTTTCGGTAAACCAAAAACCGACCGGTTTCGATAGCGCTAAACCGGAAAACCGCAAAAAACCGACAAATTTAAAAAAAAAAATCAGTTTCTAATTTTCTATTTTTTTGCTTCTGCCTACCTTATTTACATGTAACAACAAATAATAAATTATCATACGATTAATACAAGTTTCAAACTCTCAAAAACTGACAATAAATTTGAAAAAACAACAACATTCATCAATCTCAATTCTCAAGTCTCAAACTCAAACAAACAAGTCTAAAGCAAATAGAAAACAACAAGTCAACAAAAGTCCAAGACAACAACAAATATTCAAATACACACACAAATATCAAACAACACTCTGACTCGTCTGAGTAGTCTCCTGACTCTCCTCTGTCGTCGTCTTCAAGTAAGCTCCAATTCCAAGACCGACCAACACTATACAAATAATCAATAAGTAAAGTAGTAAAGGTCAGTAACAAACAATAATTTATATACTTGATATTTAATATTTAAAATAGAATATTTATTTCACTTACCTGCTTCAAATTCTTTTTCCAATTCGGTTTCGGGGACATCTTCTTCATCCTTAAGCAAGGGGCTAACTGAAGTGGATCTCAACCAATCTTCGGCGCATATAAGAGCCTCAACCATATTGGGAGTCAAAGAGCTTCTAAACTGGGATAAAACGCGACCTCCAGTGCTAAAGGCCGACTTTGAAGCAACGCTGGAAATGGGAATTGCCAAGATATCTCTGGCCATCTCAGATAGCACGGGGAAGCGTGGTCCATTCTTCATCCACCAGTCAAGGATATCCCAATTGTTAATTTCGTCTTGTGTCATCACATATTGGTTTTCAGTAAAATAAAGAGTGAGGTCTGAGTTATCAGAAGCTTCAGGTACATGTTCATTAGCAACCAACAAAGTACTTAAGCTTAACGAACTAAAACCTTTACTTCCATGACGATCTCGTCGCTCCATAGCAACCCGTGATATTGGCTCTTGGTGTCGGAATAGGAGCCATTTCTTTCTTGTAAATCTCAAACAACTCATGCACTGAGTTCTTCACTTCCTTCACCAATTCGGCTCCTCTTTTTTCCCCGTACACAGCCTTCAAACACTTCTCAACATGCTTCAACTTCTGCCTTGGATCCAACATTGAAGCAATGTATAGAATCTTGTTCATCCTCGGATTCAATTCATTTGTCTCCAACCAGTACTTCCCAAGCTTGATCTTCATCTTCTTTGCCATTGCACTAACCTCATCATCTTTTTCCAGCTCCAAGTGAGAAATAAGCTGAAAGATGTCACACATTTGCATGAAGAATTGGTGCGAGGTCACATAAGTAGTGCCGGAGACGAGAAGAGTTAGATCATAAAACTTCTCCAGGTACTCCATCATTCTCTTCACGTGAACCCAATCTCGCTCTTCAGGAATCCCAAGAGGCTGGTCTTTGTAGTTCTTATGATTCATATCTGAAACAAAGTTAGCCTTCACCTCACCGAAGAACTTGAAGGCATTCTCATAGGGTATGGCTGTCTCTAACATCAGATATGTCGAATTCCACCTTGTCGGGACATCCTGAACCAAAGATTTGGAGGAATCAATGTTGAGAAAATTCACAGTGTTCATGAATGCTTCTTCTCTAGCTGGTGAGCCCCTTATCCACTTCACAGCTTCTCTAACTCGTCTAACAGATATGCCTATCTTCTCTAAGCCGTCATTCACCACCAGATTCAAAATATGTGCAACACAACGCACATGAAGAAACTTGCCACCAGCTATGCTTGTATTCCACTGCTCTAGGATAGGCTTCACGTACTTAATGCACCCGTCATTTGCCAATGCATTATCCATCGTGCAACACAACACTTTTTGTAACCCCCAATCCTCCAACGAAGAGATGATCGAAGCACCTAGATCGTCACCCTTGTGGCTGCAAATCTTGAGAAAATTTATGATCTTCTTGTGCAATGTCCTATCTTTGTCGATGAAATGCGCTGTAACACAAATGAAACTTGTGTTATTTATAGCGGTCCAACAATCTGTGGTGATCGACACCCTTCCCATGCCTTTTCGCTGAAAGAAAGACTTCAAAGTCATCTTATGCTCCATGAACAACTTCACACAGTCCGCTCGGATGGTGTATCTGCTAGGGATCTTGAACTGAGGTTGCATTCGTTCACAGAATTTCTTGAATCCTTCTCGTTCGACAAACCGGAAAGGAAGTTCGTCAAGTATGATCATCTCTACCAATGCCATCCTACAATCAGTCTGGTCGAATCTCCAAGTTGTCAAGACCCCTCGTACTTCTCCATCGACACTTTCTTGAAAGCTAAGTACTGTTTGACTTTGGTTGTTCTTCTTCTTTTTTTCTTGTCTTTTAGAACACACTCTATGATGGCTCTTCAAGCCCGAAGTGCCATTTTTAGCCGTACCAGCTGCAATGTGCTGACCACATACTTTGCATTGTCCTTTTGTCTTTAGTACTGGAGGTTCTCCAACCAAAACGGTGATCTCATCATAGTATTTCCACCATTCTAATGTTCTTTCTTTTGGTGCCCTTCTTGACTGCTCTTTTGGGGCTGTTTTCGCTCTTTTTTTCTTTGGATGTAAGGGTGGCTTTCTTGTAGATGCCCCCGCCCCCATTTGAGCATCCTCATTTCTATCTTATTCGCCATCTGCGTCCATCTAAAAAGAATAATGACAAACAATCAATTTCTACCCAAAACATACCAACAAAACATACCAACAAAACAAATAATATAACTATAAACTACCAAACAAATTTATATTAGAAACCTGGTGCGGTATACTTGGGATTCAAGTACATTGCCAAGTACATTGCCCCATGCTCCAGTACTATTACCTTGGAGTTTATGCTATTAGTATAGAGCACATAATGCATTTGCGCATGGATGTTGTAGTGAATTTTTTCTCAGATGTTGAAATCTATATTGCATGAGGCACTTAGGATCTGCTATCATTTCCTTTTAAATTTGGTGCTGTAATAGCATACATAAAGCATCTCATGGGGCAGATATTTTTCGATCTAACCTGTGAGATTCCTAGTTTTTAAAATTCAAGTGTCCTATATACTAATATGAATGATTCAGCTTTCAACAAAATCAACAGAAGATTTGTATACAAGGTTATGACTATAACATTACTTGCTTACACTACAAATGCGGCGTTTCTGAATATTTTTGTCAGATTAGATACTAAATATTTTCTTTGGAACATGTTGATGTGATGTGGTGTGGATTCCACATCCTTTTCCATTGAAGATTTGGCACCAATATACTATCATAAAAAGATATGTGTGTGAATATCTAATAACTATTAATTTAATAATCATATTAATTTAGACCATATTTATTTCATCTCTAAATATTTTTGGTTTGTTAACAAGCTTGATATCTCGATACACTTTCTGCATCATATCTGAATCCCAAGTATACCGCACCAGGTTTCTACTATAGAATTACCTGTCCCCAATCGGCGTAGGGAGGAGAACGATGAGAGTGTTCATCTTCATCAGCACCAGCTGCAGCACGAGTCGACGGTGGCGGCGGCCGGTGCAGCGTCGAGTTATCGGCATCGAGCTGAAGCTGCAATGGAGCCTCTGCAGCAGAGGCGTTCGAGCTGGAGCTCGCAATGGTGGAGACTGAGATGGAGACGGAGACGGCCCGACGACAGGGCAGAAGCGGACGGCGGACGGAGGCCCAACTTAGTGTCAATGACACAGCTCAGGTCTAAGACAGCTCAGGTTAATGACACAGCTCAGGTTGAAGCCACAACTCAGGATAATGATACAGCTCAGGTCTAAGACACAACTCAGAGTCAAAACACAGCAGAGTCCAAGACGCTGAAGACACAGCAAAGACGCTTAGCAGCTCGAAGATGAAGACCTTCTTAAGACAAGATCCCGATGTCAGAAGATCTTGTCTGACGTGGTCAAATCAGAGAAGAAATAGCTTCTGCAGATACAGACCTACTTCGTAGGTTAAAGGCCAGAAGTCAATAAGAGTAGGTAAGATTCAAACGGCTCTCTTCCAACGGCTAGTTTGAATCTCCACTATATATATCTCCTCACCATTGAAGAAAGAGGGGAACCGACGAGACGACTGATGAAAAAAAGAGCAAACAGAAAAATGAACAACAATCTTCATAGCCAAATCTTTCAAGAACACCCAGCCAGTCAGCTGTGTTCTTAGTTGTTCACATGTTCAGTCATAGGCAGAATAGATCAGAAAAGAAACATCTTAAGCCTAGTTTGAACAAGTTCACCATATCCTTTGTTCTTCATTGTAAGAAATCGTTCATAGTTGGAAAATCCATACCCAAACCCAAACCCAGAAAGGTTAGGAAAAGGTACGCTTGCTCGAAGGGTGTAATTCGAGTGGTTAGGTTCTTCAGTACCCGGAAACTGAAGGTGTAGGCTTGACAGTGCCCGCAAACTGTTGGAACACAGCTCGGGTTAGAGTTGTGAAGTTGCTTGGTACTTGGAAACCAAGTGGTAGTGAATTACCAGTGAACCTGGTCGTGGACGTAGGAGGTGTTACTCCGAACCACGTTAAAATTGCTCTGTTCTTTATCGCTTTATTTTATGCATTTAGCTAACCTCTCAAGCATACATTTCAAGCTGCATAAATTGACTAACTGAAAAGTGAAACAGAGCTTTGCAATATGATTTGAAGCAACAGACGGACTTTCCAAACCCACCAACTTCCGCACACACACTCACTCAGCCAGCTGTGTCAATCAAGCTGCCATCCAGCTGGATCGGACACAGCAGGCTCTCTGAAAAGAGTTTTAACTTGGAAAAGTTTTAAACCTTGGTGTATTCACCCACCCCTCTACACCAAGGTATCCGTCTTGGGACCAACAATTGGTATCAGAGCAGTGGTTCAAAAGATCACTGTATCTGTGTCAAGTCAGCATTTCCTTGCTGATAGTGGTCACCTGAACAGATCCTTCAAAGTTTCAAAATATTTTTCAAAATCATTATATTGCATACTGTCGTGGAATCTTCTTTGTGCAGGAATTTTCCGACACTCTCTGTCGATGACTATCAGATCTGGAAGATCCAACTCAAAAGCTTTCTGAGCGAGAGTCACGACATGATGTGGGATGTTATCACTAACGCACCCATCATCATAAACTCAGAAAATCAAGCAGAAGACTGAATGTTCAAGAGCTTGAAGATTGTCAAAGCTGAATCAGATCAAAGAATGACTCCAGCCAATGCAAACCCAGCTGGATCCAAGCCAAAGATGTACCAAAGAGGTCGTACATTTTCAAGCCATCATTCCAAGCTCAAGTCCCTTCAAAGAAAAAAACTTCTCAGCATCTCCCAGCTGATCACAGAGCTAAAAGGCAGCAGATAAATCCAGCTGACTGGAATCAAAATCAAAGACAGAATGTCATCCAACTCAGACATCAAGGTCAACTAAAAAGACAGCTGAGAAGGATCTCAGCTGGTTATAAAGCTGAAAATCAACTGAGCTTCACATCAAGATTCCAGCAGACGGGATATCAAGCTAGAGATCAAGCTGACGGACTCCAGCTATGAATTGAACCTCATCAAAGAAAATGGAGTCAACAAGGTCCAAAGAAGAAGTGGACACATTCAAGGACCAACCAGAAGTATCACTCACAAAAGATAAGGACCAATCCGAGTTATCAATGGAACCCTCATCAACAAAGCCGGACCCACTCACAACTGGGTGTCGAAGGAGTGATAACAGGTCGAGGGACAGACGCAATTGAGGATGTCATCAAGCTTACTGTAAAGACAACTGATGATCAAAGCTCATGACTCTCCTCAAAGCTCTTCAAAGAATACATCAAGCGTACTGATTCCAGCCAATTGTTGTGAACGGTTTTCCTGGTGAGTTCAATGCGTATGAATGCAATGCAAAGAACAGGAAATCGAAGATTCTACCCCGAAAAAGCAGCAGTGAACTCAGCTGATCATGGAACAGCTGACTGTCCTCTCAAAGATCAGAGATCAAGTTGACAGATGAACGTAACTGTTGAGAAAATCACGCTCAAGTAGGAGACATCTAAGAAAAGACAACCACCTACTATCAAATTCAGGGGAGACTTCACCAAGCTGGAAATCGACACAACTATGATATCAGCTGAGGGCAAATTCATTCCAGCAGAATATTCAAGTGAAGAAAGTTCATCCAGCTGAGGGGGAACAAACCCAGCTGGATCCCAAAAGCAGAAGAATCATCCAACTGAAGAGGAATCAAGCTCATCTAGACAAGACAGAACTCTAAAGGGAACTCAACTGAAGAAGAATCAAGCTAATCTCCAGATACTCAGCTGAGAAGATATTTCAATCAAGCAAAAGAGAAGACCACCGTGATATCAGCTGGATACTCTGTCCAAGCTGACCGGTCTGCGTCTCATGAATTTATTTCTCTAAGGAATATACTATTTAAGTCCAATTATTTTGAATTCCTAATTTAAGCGGACATATGTTCCTTAGTTAAATTGCTTGATAAGTTTCCTTTCCCATCGCATTAATTATAAGTAAGAGTTCTGTAGTACGGCAGTATCGAGGAAGAATGTCAAGAGTTTAAACTGCCTCACGCGCGGTTGTAATACACTCGCTGTAAACACGCCAGAACGTGATGAGTGAATATCTCCCAGCCGTCGATCAGAATATCAACTGTCTCAATCACATCCGTTAATTCATTATGACAGTTGATATACATGGAAAAGATACGCAAAATTCTTCCATCTTTATCTCTGCGAATTTCAAATCTTCAAATCATCCATCTATTTTCTGCAAGTTCTTCGCTCGATCAAAATCAACAGACTGCAGAAATGGCACCCAAGAAATCAACCGCAGGGATGAACCAGTTCAAAGTTCTTATGACAAAGTTGTCATTTGAAAGTTGCCTTTCCACCGTCAACCTTCAAGTCTCAGAACTCAAAGAGATGGTGGATCTCGTCGTAGACTCCGATCTCTTGCTGTGGGCAACCGCCATGCCCAAGCTTATGCTGAAGAGAGATGCTGCTCTATTCTATCTCAACATCATTGACGAAGAAGGCTTCTACTCATCTTCATTCGATGTAATTGTCAAGGGCGATGACGGAAAATTTGACTAAGCAACCGTCAACATCAAACTCAACAAAATGCTACGAAAGGTGTTCACACTACAAGAAATCCGCTCATAGACTACGGGTATTATCCGTAGTCTATGTGATATGAAAACCGTAGAGATTGATGGTGTAGTCTATGCTTCTGGGCATAGACTACGGGTTGAAAACCGTAGTCTATAATGTACTAAACACTACGGTTATTACTCGTAGTCCATTCATTTCAAACCGTAGTGTTAGGTTATTCAAGACTACAGTTTATGACTAAAAACCGTAGTCTTTGGTACACAATAGACTACGGTGTCAACATGTAGTTAAATCTTGAAGCCACTGTTGTCTGTAGTTTTCTTAGACTATGGTCTTTTCAAGAAACCGTAGTCTTAGATATTTTATAGACTACTGTTCTTTTCAATAGCTGTAGTTATTTTGTTATCAAGATCACAGTTTTCGTTTTGCAACCGTAGTTAATTTACAGTTTAATTCTAAAATCTCTAAATTTGAAATCAATTTTAAACCAAAATTTCATATATTTAAAATTGAAATTTTCCAATACAAATTACAAACATCCAAAATCATAACAATTTCATAACGGGAATCCGAAATATAAGTATGTAACATCGCAATATCGTTCAAAAAAATATTAAAACTTGTTTGTTTCATATTCCCTTACATCTTTGATCAAAAACCTATTTGAAATAATCTCACCAACACAGCATGTCCAACATTGATCAATAGCTCAAAACGGATCACCAACATCTTCCTCACGCCAACATAACACACCTACAATATATTCCAATACGTCTCAATTAATTCACTTTCCACAAAGATTACCAACACTTCATGAAAGGTTGTGACACAACCTTAAAAAACAACCTATCATCAATAAACCACTTAAAAAATAAAGTTACAGCCTAAATTTCAGAAAAATAAATATTGAATTAGACTATTAGTTGATGCTTATTAATCTACCTCCCCAGGTGTAATAAGACCTTTGGCTTCAGCATCTATAATCATACTATATCCAATCCTGTATTGAAGAAAGCATAGATAATGAAAACACTCCCATGGCAAAAACTCAGGATTGAATCACAACTGTAACAAAATCAGCTCAGCAACAACATATATATATAGCTTAATGAAATGAATGAAATACCTATCCAACGTTTTCTCATGCATGCAATCTACCAAACACAAATTTTAACAATCCAAATATTCAACATAAAATAATTAAGGCAAAGAAAGGCCTAAAAGAACAAGATGAAATCTAGCCCCTAATGTATAATATTTTACCCTGTTTCTTTAATTCCCAGAAACAGACAAACACTCCTACAAATATTTCTAAAACGCAATCATAAAACATAGAAAAAGATTCGTGCATAGTGATTAAATAGGTAACACTCAACACTAGCTCTTGATGTATACTAACAGTACATCAAAATTCAGCATACAAGAAAACAATCCACGAACATACATTTAATGCAAGTGCAAATTTTGCAACAAGAAAACTAAATGCATTTGAAAATCTAACCTTTGGAGCAGCAGGAGGAACAGTAGAAGGCAGATCCCATGCCAAACGAGGTCGTTTTCGAGGTCTTTTATCCATGCTCCTATGAGGAAAATCCACCACTCTCTGTGTCTCCATTCATACAAAACAAATCGAAGAAATTCACATCGGCGGAGAAATATACGAGAAAATCACACTCAGAAAAATACGAGAAAATCACATCGTGTAAATTGAGAAAGAAAATAAAATATTAGGAATTTTGTGTAAATTGAATAAATAAAAATAAATAAATAAAAAAGGGAGAAGCAGGAAGAACATACGCTGGAATTAATGACGGCGGCGGTGGCTCTTCGAACCTTAACGGCACTGGTGGTGACGGAGGTGACGAAGGAGGCCCGAGATGGTTTCGATTGAACATCAGTGGCGCTGGAGAAAGCTGCAGTAGCGCGGCGGCAATGCTACTGGCGGACCGACAACGATGACGACGACACTACCGCTGCTGTTATTTCCAAGACGAAGGAGGGCGAGCGACCGACGGAATTTCGCCGGAATTCGAGAGGAGAAAAGAGGGGAAAATTTTCAGATTCGATTTGGGGATCTAGGGTTTGGAAATTTGGGGATTTTAGATAGATCGAAGAAAGAAATGGAAAGTGGCGACGGCGGTGCTAGCAGAGACGCATCTCGTCGAAAAGGAGAAGAAGGGAGGCGAAATTGCAGCCGATGAGATTTGGAAGAAAATGAGAGTCGATAGAAAGAGGGACGATAGGAAATTGAGTGACAGAAGGACGACTCGAGACGAGATGGTTGATGGGTGGTCGGACGGCGGCGAAGATTCATCTAAGAAGAAAGGAACAGCTGCACAAGATTGTTGTCGGTGAGTTGAGAGAGAGAGATGATTGAGAGATAGTGGAGTAGCAGACGAGATATAAGAGTGGAGATTATAAACTTGTGCTACCTCTACACATGTCACTACGGTGGACAAACCGTAGATAAGTTACGAGAACATAGACTACGCAGTAGACTACAGTTATTTTACAAACGTAGTCTTTGGACAGTTAAAACACGCTCATAGACTACGGTTATGTAACGACGGTAGTGTTTGATAATCATAGACTACGGTCAAGACTACGGTTTTGATGCAACCGTAGTCCCTAGAAAAAAAAATACGCTCATACACTACGGTTCGTCGTAAAAACCGTAGTCTGTAGAAAAACACTACGGTTTTTTGAAAAACCCGTAGTCTATGAACGGATTTCTTGTAGTGTCAATCTACCCAGCGAAGGAGGATTCATCCCAGACGATTACAGCCGTGAGGAAGTGGATGAATTTCTCAGTCAAGAGATGCTTATCTCTCCAGAGCCGTACAGAGCGAGCATGTCAAAGCTCCTACTTAAGCCAAAGTATAGGTTGCTGCTGGATATCACGCAGAAGTGCATTCTGGAGATAGCTGGTTCTCCAGGAGAGATCAGTATTCCAAAGCTCAAGCCGATGATTGCCTTGATCAAAGGCATAAACGTCAACTGGTTTGATTTCTTACTCAACCGACTGGTCAAGGAGTCAGAGAAGATCAAGTTCGACTCCACCAGGACGACGTATTCAACCTCAGAGCCCCTATATTTATGCTCTAAGATTTCGTTCTTAATAGAACAAGCTGTGAAAAGATACACAGTAAAGTGGGCTGATTCAGAACCGTTTCCAGAAACTAAGATTCTCTTCCAGAGAATTAGTCAAATCAATGATTTACTGAGGAAACAGCCTGCTGTGAGCAAAGGCAAGAAGCAGCTAGAAGAAACAGAGACAGAAGTTCCAGCTGAGAAGAAACAGAGAAAAAGGAAGACAGCTGACCCCAAAACAGCTGGAGGTCCAGCTGAAAAGAAAAAGAAAACAGCTGTCATTCCACCAACTGAGGTGAGTTCTTCCTCAGAAGAAACTCCAAGTCAAGCAATGGTGATTCTCTCCCCACAGCCAGTATCAACCTTCAATCAGTTCGGATCAAACATCCTGGCTGATATGGAATTGAATGATGAATCATCCAGTTCAGAGGACGAGCTGGATAATCCAAAGAGTTAGACAACTCTTCCCAGCTCACCCCAGCCCTCACCGCCTCACAGCTCTCCGCCCAAACAGCCTTCTCCTCCACCCTTTTCTCCAACCAAAGAACCATCTCCTGTAAACACACAAGAAGATATTCAACTGGCTGAAGCTCCTTCACAGCCAGCTATCAACCAAGCTGAACCCTCTTCCACAAATCAGAGCTTACCCCCAAAACAGCCATCACCCAAAGCTCAAATCTCCACAGAATCAGAGGAGAGTGACTCTACTGCTTCTCCATCACTCATCTCCTCTGGCTCAACCTTCATGGAAGTCATGTACGAGGATCTACGCATTGCAGGGATCAAGAGTGTTCTATCTCAGTATCCTATCTTGGCTCACCTACTAATCGCCCTCGTCAAAGTTGGAGATCTCAAATTCTATCTGGCCACCAAGATGACAACTTGGTACCAGAATGAGCAGCTGATCGAGACCTTCTCCTACGAGAAATTGAAAACGGATGAAGCATGCCTCCAGCACACTTTTGGTTTTGGAAGTCTAGAGGATGCTTACTTGCATCAAGATGACCTCATCAGAGGTATTATCAAAGTATCTCAGCAGTACCCCAAGTCGCACCCAGCAGACGTCTGGGAGTGAGCCAACAAGCTTCTAACAGCAGCGGGATGAGAAACACCTTCTGGAGATGTCACATCCAAAGAAGTCTCAGCTGAGATTACCAAGGAAGCTGTACCAGTTAACACAGCTGAGGTAATAATCATTAAAGAACCTGCTGACGAATCAGCTGAACCAGAGACAGCAGCCCCATCAAGTCCAATTGCCGATGACACTCGCTCGCAGGTCAAGTTCGAGGCAAAAAAACCCTGTCATGTTGATTCTGCAACTCAAACGGACTCAGCTGTCGAGCTCTCAACCGCCATAAAAGAAGCAATATCTAAAGAAGTTGAAGAAATTCTTTTTCAGGACAGACTGAAGTCTCAAGTGGATATCATCATGCAGTTCACAGCTCTAGACTGTCAAGTTAGAGAGCAACAACGGACAATTGATGAAGTCCATAAATTTGCTCAAGGTTTACAAGAAAGTACAAGTCTAGATCTCAAGCAATCTCTTGTCTCTCAAAGCATTGATCAGTCGCACCTTATAGAGAAGAGAGTTCCTGAGATTGTAACAAGACATCAAGCTCCACTGGTCGACGACATAGCAAATCTGTCAAGCCAGCTGGAAGCCCTCAAAAAGTCCACTCTCTCCAACAGCTCTGACATCCGCCAACTCTTCAACTTGTACAAAGATCTGGATGTTCAGTTCAAAGCTGGAAGCAGCAGCAATGCCCAGCTGAACATCACCACAACTGAAAACTCAGCCAAGATTGCTGATGTTGAAACCGCTCTCACCAAGCTCAACGCAACAGTCATTAACCTCTTCGCCTCCCTTGTTGATAATGCCAAAAAGAGGGAAGATAAGAATAAAGCTGGAAAAATAATGGAGAGGGAAGCTGCAGCTCAGGGGGAACCTGTGCAACCAATTCAATCGGAAATCGACGACTTCGCCAAGGAGCTGGATGAGGAAGAGACAGAGCCAACTGCAGCAGCCAAAGCAGTCAAAGAGACATGGAGAGAGAAGATGATTGCTCTTGCCAAAGCTTGTGGACATAAGCCAGAAGAATACAAGGACTATCACTGGCTGTGTAACTTCCACAACGAGCAAAGAAGAGAAATGCAAGAGCTGGACAAAATCATCAAGAAGAAAGCAGAATCGCTCCAGCCTGCTGAGAAAAAGCAGAGGAAGAAAAGGCTAAGCTACAGGCAAGATAGGAAGAAACAAGCAGCTTCAAGCATTCCAAGATCCGACAAGAGGAACCCAGATAAAATCAATGAAAACTGGGAACAATGCAAAACAAAATTCATCAAAGAATTCTAGTACCTGAATCAATACAAAGGTATAGATCATAAAACTGCATTCAAAGAATACTTGCTCGAACTTCATGAAGAAGATCCAATGATGGCATGATCATTAGCCCTAGCTGCCAAGAGAAACGACATCCAGCTCAAAGCTCCAAAAGTCAAGCAGTTGAAGCCTCCCACTATAGCTGGAACGAACCTTCCCGACAAGGCCCAGATTATCAAAGAAGTTCATCACTGGGCTGGCGAAAGAGGAATTTCCAAAACAAAGAATCAAGCAGAATGGAAGGAATTGGAAGAGTTCATCTTCAACAGATATGGTCTCAAGACTGACCATCAGATTGATGAACAGAGGAAGCAGAATTGAAGACCCAGCCATCTAGGAATTTTGTCTTTTGAATTTCTGTAATTGTAAAGTTGTAAAATTTCCTTTTATTAATGAAAAGTTCGATTTTGCTCTCAAGCTCACCCTGATGACAATAACTCTTTGTCCAGGCACTGAATTCTGAATTTGTTTACCTGCTGTGAATGTTTAAACTCTTGAAACCCCGTTTCTTGTTAAGGGGAAAGTAAATTGTTTTTCTCAGTTAGGTTTTGGCATCATCAAAAAGGGGGAAATTGTTGGGAAAATTAATAGAGTTTTGATTTGATACCAAAACCCAACTGACCCCAACCGAGAAGATGATTGCACAAAGCCTAAAGTATTTTTCAGCTCACCTGTTTGAGCTTATAGAGTTTCTTAGTTTACAGGTAGAGCAGCTGAAGACAGCAGAAGCCAAAGCAGAAGACACAGCTAAGCTGGACCCAGCCTAGGTATTCACACAGAATCGTACTCAAAGAAAGCAAGACCAAGCAGAGTCAAAGACCCAACAGTATCAAGACCCAGCTCAGTGACGGAAACCTAGCTCAGTGTCAAAAACCCAGCTCAGTGTAAAGGACCCAGCTTAGTGTCAATGACACAGCTCATGTCTAAGACAGCTCAGGTTAATGACACAGTTCAGGTTGAAGCCACAACTCATGATAATGATACAGCTCAGGTCTAAGACACAGCTCAGAGTCAAAACACAGCAGAGTCCAAGACGCTGAAGACACAGCAAAGACGCTTAGCAGCTCGAAGATGAAGACCTTCTTAAGACAAGATCCCGATGTCAGAAGATCTTGTCTGACGTGGTCAAATCAGAGAAGAAATAGCTTCTGCAGATGCAGACCTACTTCGTAGGTTAAAGGCCAGAAGTCAATAAGAGTAGGTAAGATTCAAACGGCTCTCTTCCAACGGCTAGTTTGAATCTCCACCTATATATATCTCCTCACCATTGAAGAAAGAGGGAAACCGACGAGACGACTGATGAAATAAAAAGAGCAAACAGAAAAATGAACAACAATCTTCATAGCCAAATCTTTCAAGAACACCCAGCCAGTCAGCTGTGTTCTTAGTTGTTCACATGTTCAGTCATAGGCAGAATAGATCAGAAAAGAAACATCTTAAGCCTAGTTTGAACGAGTTCATCATATCATTTTTTCTTCATTGTAAGAACTCGTTCATAGTTGGAAAATCCATACCCAAACTCAAACCCAGAAAGGTTAGGAAAAGGTACGCTTGCTCGAAGCGTGTAATTCGAGTGGTTAGGTTCTTCAGTTCCCGGAAACTGAAGGTGTAGGCTTGACAGTGCCCGCAAACTGTTGGAACACAGCTCGGGTTAGAGTTGTGAAGTTGCTTGGTACTTGGAAACCAAGTGGTAGTGAATTACCAGTGAACCTGGTCGTGGACGTAGGAGGTGTTACTCCAAACCACGTTAAAATTGCTCTGTTCTTTATCGCTTTGTTTTATGCATTTAGCTAACCTCTCAAGCATACATTTGAAGCTGCATAAACTGACTAACTGAAAAGTGAAACAGAGCTTTGCAATATGATTTGAAGCAACAGACGGACTTTCCAAACCCACCAATTTCCGCACACACACTCACTCAGCCAGCTGTGTCAATCAAGCTGCCATCCAGCTGGATCGGACACATCAGTCTCTCTGAAAAGAGTTTTAACTTGGAAAAGTTTTAAACCTTGGTGTATTCACCCCCCCTCTACACCAAGGTATCCGTCTTGGGACCAACAATATATGAATTGTATCGAGCATCAAATTTTAGGCTGTTTCATACATGCATGATTTTCGAGTACTGTATTCAACTTGATTGAAGATGGTGAACTCACGCCAATTGCACGACTTTTTGTACGTGCATTCACGATTTTATCTTAGTGATTTCATAAACCTTTATCCGTGCTTTCATGAATTAATTTTCGTGAATTTACGATTTAATATTAGTTCTTGCAATATTTCATGAATTTTTCAATATTTCGTGTATCTAAAATCGATTTACCCAAAAAAACATTCATGATACTCAGATCATTCGTAAAAATTTGGAAAAAAAGTCGACATATTCGACAGATCAAAAAACAACGCCAAGAGAAACACGAAATATTGAAAAAAAATAGGAAAACACTGTAAATTAAACCTCGTTCGTGCTTGTTCTTCGTCGCCTACTATATCGCTGCGATACATCCTGCAATCTACTCATGCTTCGAGCAGGTGGTTGAACATCGAAATCATCTTCATCCATGTCAATTATGTGTTCCATGATTTCACGAAAAAATTATAGCGAATACGGAAACTGAGAAGTGCTTCACAAATCACGAATACATAGAACTCCGCCGGAAATCACGAACTAAAACGCCGGTAAACCAAGTGACGGCGAAAATTTTCACACAAGAGAGAGTGGTGGCGTGTGGAACTTTAAAATAGCCGAGAAGAAGAAAATGTGGAAAGTGAAAAGTCAATTAGGTAAAACTATTAATTGCACTTAAATGTTGTATAATATATAAATAATAAATTATTATTTTGGTTTTTAAAAAAAATCTGGAGAAATAAGAAAAAGGGCAAAAAAGTAAGAAAGTACTAGAATTTATCTAAAAAATATAGAGTGCTATAATTTATCTTTACAATATTCATAAGGCTATTATTATAATTCTCCCATATTTTTATGTGTTATATTTTGTAAACATGAGTTGGAAGATCGAACCTGTCAGTAAGATGCTCATGCGTGTCATTGTAATAATTTATTTGCTTATATTATTTTGTCTGAGGTTGATAATAGTGGAATTCCAGTTAAAGATGTCAAGTAATTTACACTATTTTTATTATTATTTTATACTAATGACAATTATGGAAGGTAAAACTTTCGGCTACTCATTTACCCCTATAATTTGATTAGCTTGATTATATTAATTAGAGAAATGTTAATGTTTATTTCATCTAACATGAACCTACTCCACTATATAAAAAAAATATATAAACATTTTCTTGAAGTAAAATATATACAAACTAATCTCCATGTAAAAACTACAAACTCATCTTAGCCCTCCATTTTCATAGATCTATGGATATAAATTAAGGATGGATTTTAAATTGATAACCGTCAATTTTAAGGGTGTAGGGTTATTTTTTAAAATAAATAAATAAATTGTACTCAATCTCACGTCCCTATAATTATGGGATCTATTAGAATAGAATTGGCTATTATTTTTGACAGATTAAAATTCTATTTGATGCTTCTTAATTTTAATATTATTTTATTAGTTGATGCTTATCATCTCCATTAACCTTGTGAAGAATATAAATTCGCCAGACATAATTCATTACTTGTAGCATTATTTATCAAAGCATATTTGAAATGAATAAAAAGCATGCATGAAATGCTAATAGTAAAAGCATAAGAAAAATTAGAACAAAAATTATGCATACTAATAATATTTACATAAGCATGTTTGATACGAATAAAAAGCAAGACATGCTAATAAATAATAATAAAAGCATACAAAACTTATGTGTCTGGTACAAACATTTTATAGAAGCATGTTTTAAACAAATAAAAAGCATGAAATGTTGATAGTAAAAACATACAAAAAAATTAAACGATAATAAAATGTGCTAATTATAATAAAAGCATACAAACAAATTAGAATAAAAATTATTTGTGGTAAAAACATATTTTTTAGAAGCATGTCTTAAACAAATAAAAAGCATGAAATGTGGATAGTAAAAGCATATAAAAATAATTTAAACGATACTAAAATGTTCGAATATGAACTAGAACTAAAATATAATTTTCTTCCTTTCAAATAGAAAAAAAAAAAACATTTCTTGAGATTTTAATACGAATTTAAAGAAATATCAAATTCCATATTTGGAATAAGATAATTGACTAAATTTGCGGCAATAGTGCTAGTGGGGTGAAAAGATTTATTAATTATTAAGCATCTCAATTATACCCTTCATGCTTCAAATGAATAAGTATCCGTCCATAAGTGATTGATTCAATAAATCTCAACCACACATTAGAGATAGATGGATGGTTAGGACGAGTTTGTAGTTTTTACATGGGAATTAATTTTTATACTAATCCATAATATAAACAAATCTTAATTGTTAACTTTAATTTTTTTTAACGTAATAGTAGTATTATTATTAATAGCAAATGCATGGTAAATTGAGAATATCCTTCACAATAACTGGAGGTGCATAAATCTTAATTTTTAACTTAAAATAGGCGGTAAATACAAATACATTTGTTGAGACAACAATATCTATATTGGCTTAATTCGGATCTTTTCAATTATTTAACATTCTTGGTCTTCTTTTATGTAGAATTATAACTAAAGTAACTAGAGAATTCCAATAAACTACTCACTAATGTGGCCATGTCAGTGATGTGAGACACCGTATGCTAATATATATAAACTATTAAATATTAATTTAAATTTGATACAAACTAAATATGCAATTCTTACATGAATATACATTTTTAGAAATTAATTAATTTATAAAACAAGATATCCGATTTAAACAAAGAATCAGAGCAACCACTTATGACATACCTATGTTATGCAATTATGAGGCTAAAAGTTATATTCATGTGATGATGCACTCATATCATTATTATCAATGAAAATAAGTAGCTGACAATAGTATTTCAAATTATTGTTATTATTACAACATAAAGGTGTCTTATCTGAAATGAAAGGTAAAATATAAAATATTAACCCCCTATAATCAATCAAGATTTTTACGATTTATAATAGTTTTATTTATAATACAAAAGAGATAAATGAATAAACAAATGTATGCGTGATGGATTCAACTCGAAAAGTTTTCTGTAAGATTCGAAAAAATCTGTATTTTTAATGCACATATAATTTACTTTATAATATCGAATATATTTTTTAAAAAAAAAGTAGTAATAGCAAAAAATTTGGCTTATATTATAGATACCATGGAGTAACAATAAATATAGTTTGATATTACTGATTCATATAGCTATTTAAAACTAGCGTTATATTCAATATTATATAAAAATAATAGAGTTAATCATGTTGACTAGCAAATTAAGTTAGTGGAAATTAATAGTTGGCCACCAACTTTATTCTAATAAATTGTGGCCAACTTTGGGTTGAAGTGTTTTAAATGCCCTCCACATCACTTTACAACTACTTTCACTTTCTCTCTCCCCCGTACTCTCTCTTTCACCCACTCCACTCTCACTTTCTCTCTCCTCTCATGTCTCTTTCTCCCTGTACTCTCTTCCTCCACCGCCACTCCCTCTCGTCTGCCGCTACCGCCGCCGCGTCTTCTTCCTTGATCGTCTTTTCGATTTGATTTATTTGTACACTTTTTCGAACAGTTTATTATTTCTCTTATAGTCTTTTTCCGGTCATCTTCTCCGGCGTAGCTTTCATCTCCATAGTGATTTATTTGAGCTGTATTAGTTTTAATTGAGTTTTCTAGATCTAGTCTGTCATGTTTTAGATCTAGTATGTCATGTTCTTGTCATATTTTTCAAATCTTGTTGTCCTCTTCGTGCATATGTGTTCTTCCTGCATTTTTCACATCACTGCGCGTCGCGACTTGGCACACCTGGTACGAATACAACATATTCGTACCAGGTGTGCCAAGGCATACCGCGCATAGACTTGGAACACTTGGTACGAATACACACCATTCGTACCAGGTGTGCTAAGTCTAAGTGCGGTATGCCTTGTCACACCTGGTACGAATACGTTTTCGTACCAGGTGTGCCAAGGCATACCGCGCCTAGACTTGGCACACCTGGTACGGATACAGACCATTCGTACCAGGTGTGCTAAGTCTAAGTGCGGTATGCCTTGTCACACCTGGTACGAATACGTTGCATTCGTACCAGGTGTGCCAAGGCATATCGGGATGCGGTTGACCAAAGACGAACACCATCCAGGACATTAGATCTGGAATGTGATGCCATGGATTCCGGAGAGAAAGCTGTGAAATAAGGCAACGGGATCTGGAAGAATCTGGTGCGGCGGCATATCTAGAAGAATCTGGTGCGACGGCAGATCTGGAATATGGCCGGCAGAATGTGAAAGTTCAAGGCGGCGCGGCGGACTGGACTGGAAGTACGAAGGCGGTGCGGCGGAAGGGATGGAAGTACGACGATGCAACGGCGGAATGAAAGTACGACGGCGGCGACGGAAGAAATGGAGAAAAATAGGATTTTTAGAGAGAGAATATTTTGCAGAAACAAAGAATTTGAAATTTGAAAACTGAAAAATGAAATGGGTGGATGGATGGTTAATAGTGGTTCCAAGGGCAAATTGGTCCAAATTTCCAAAAGTTGGCCAGAATTTCTACAAATAAAGTTTGTGGGCAACTATTAATTTCCACTATCTATATTGGTTATCCCAAATTTTGCCTCAAAATAATATACTATTTTTATTGGTATATTTATCATGCTCTATTATTTACATTGCATATATAATAAAGTAACTTTATATTTTAACTGTATATTTATTACGCTTTATTGAAATGCATTACATAATTCACTTAAACCATTAATGCATGGATAATTAATTTACAGCTGTTTTTATAGTACTACTTATATACCAATAATTCATAAAAAACCATTAAAATAAATATTTTCCTCCGTAAAAAAGCCAAAATTAGATTAACCGTTATATCCCGCCTTCTCTCTCTCTCTCTCTCCACCCCCGTTTTCCGCTGTCCCTCATCTTTCTCCCTCTTCCATCCCCCCCCCCCCCACCCCATCTCTCTGTCTATCCTCTTCCATTGCTGATAATTGGGGGATCGGGGAAAAAATCAAATCAAGTCAATAGATACAGGCAAATGGAAAGAGAAAAGAATTTCGCTTTCCAAATTTCATGATTATTATCACTTGAAATGTTTGCTTGTTTGTCTGCATTTGTTGACTTGCCTTCGAGAATCCAATGTGGTGCCCTAACCCTAATGTAATTGTGAAATTCCTGCCTCGGTTTTGAAGAATCAATCGACGTTGGGACCAAATCGCTGGGTCCCTTCCCCGTTGATTCGTAAAATTATCGAGGCTCTGTTGGATTTCAATCCCTAATTGTCAAACTAGGATTCTTTGATTGCCCCCAATTTCTCCCTCATTTCAGATTTGAAAATTTTCCTTTTTTTCTTCTTCTTTTTTTTCTGATTGATTTTTGGTGTTCGAAGTGAATCCGAATGCAAGGAGAGCGTGAAGGAGCTGCATTTGAAGAAATTGTGAATTTGTATGGATTCGCCATTGTTGACTTTGGTCGTTGCTATTTTCTTCGGATTTTTCAGTCTCATAGTTGAATCTCAAGGAAATGTGAGTCCTCCACTGCCAGCATTTTCTCCTCCTCCTCCATCGCCGCCTCCCCCATCACCGCCTCCGCCTCCGCCACCAAATTCACCTCCGCCTCCGCTTCGACCACCACCACCTCCGCGTCGATCACCGCCACCACCATCCCCTTCACATCCACCTCCACCGCCACGAAAACGCCTCCACCGGCCCCCGCCACCTCGGCGCCGCGATCATGAGCACCGCAGGCGCCCAAGCCCTCCACCGAAGAGAGAGACGCTCAACACGGGGAAGAAAGTTGGGCTGATGTTCATTGGAGTTGCCGCGATCTTGCAAGTTTGCGTCGTCTCGTTCTTGTTGATCAGTAGAAGGCAACTTCTGAAGTCTGAAAGTGTTTAACTGAACGAATCAGATGCAATAGCGAAATTTTTTTGTTCAATAGTGAAATTTTTTGTTCAAGATTTCATTTTTTTTCTTCATGGAGCGCTACTGATCTGGATAGATTGAGATTCTTTACTCACGGCTTGAGAGAGAATGGGACTGAGTATCGATGGAACTTTGGTGTCTGCATCTTGTAAATGGGTAACTCTTTTTTTGGCATTCGATTTCTTACTCCTTGTTATTCATATTTTGCGAGAATTGGTATAGTTGATCTAATTAGAACTTAACTGATCCATTGTTCCATTGTTCATTTTTTACCCTATTTTTCTTGACATTATACGGTATATATATTGTAAGTTTATGATCGTCAAGTGCCAGTCATACGATTCTATCTGTCTGATTTGAGTTGAGAACATAGTTGCATCCTGTCTCTAGCTCTGCCTAGGCTACCTGGCCTTGGCATTCATTTTCTTACTCGTATCTTGCAAGAATTGGTATTGTTTATCGATTGAAGCTTAATTAATCTGTCGTTCAATTGTTCATCCTTGACATTGTATGGTATGTATTGGCTTCATGTTATGGACACGGACTAACTTGTACTACCTCCGTCCCATGATAAGTGGCTACTTTCTTTTGGGCACGAATATTTAGGAGAAGAGTGTTTAAAGGGTAAAAAGATAAAAGGTGGTGGAGCCCACATCTTTTGTGTGAGAGAGGGTATTTCCATATTAGGAAAGTGGCCACTTATGATGGGACAGCCCAATAAGGAAATGTGGCCACTTATGACGGGACGGAGGGAGTATCAATCTTTTGATATAAGTTGAGAATATTGCTGCAATATAAGTTTATGATCATGTACCGTATCTTCTCATCTTTCTGACTTGAGTTCAGAATATTGTTGCATCCTGTCACTAGCTCAGCCTTGGACTGCAGTCCTAAGGCTGCCTCGCCTTGCAATCTGTGTAATTTCTATGTTGATATTTGATAAGACAATTGTAATTGCAGGAATATAAGTTTATGATTTTGCAGTCATATAGTGTCGCTAGCTCCACCTCGCCTTGACATTCCTTTTCAATACTCTTCTATTCATTTCTTGTAAGACCTGATATAGTTTATTGATTAGAACTAAACTGATCCATCGTTCCATTATTCAGTTATCTTCCTCTTTTCCTTGACATTGAACAATACATATTTGCTTGGTCTTCTTGATATGGACTAACTTGTAATTTGAGTTCAGAACATAGTTGCATCCTGTCACTAGCTCCCCCTTTGGCACTAGGCAGTACTAGTTCGCCTCGCCTTTCCCCCAAATCATCACTTCCTTTTAGGACATTGCCTTCATCTGTGGGAAAGTTGTGTTAGAAGGTGATTATTGGGAATTTGAGCACATAAAGTTAACTTGATGCATATCATAATCCTGACCGAACCATTTGATTTGGATGTGGTTACAACCTGTTGTTGGTGAGTGGGACTATAAATGTGATATGTACTGGGCCAATGCAATATATACTAATGGGATACTGTTACTTAAAGAAACTGCTTCAAGATACTTTTTGTATCTGTTTTTCATATTTTATTTTGCTGGATTTATTTTATGACATAAAAATTTGTTCTTGCTGGAAGATTTATTCACTTTGCTGTTGATGTTATGTGTATGATCAGAAGAATAACTTCTCTAATAATTTTGAATTGGGACTGAAATTTTAGCTCCATTTTTTGGCTATTATGTGTTATTTGTCTTGAAATGCTAACTCTTTGGAACGATTTCTTTGTAGGGCGATATAGAAGAGGATCTAACCGTGCCTGCTGACAAACTTATAGATCAAGATTCGAGGAAAATATGTAAAGTTGAAAGTCACAATTGAAAATCACCACGTTTGTATAATTGTTTTCTGTTTATAGGTCTCATTAAAATCTAACTATTATGGTGCTTGTATGATCTGAATGAACTACATGAACTAGAGATATTCAGTTACCATTTGTTGTTTCTGATGATGACTATGAATAACAGATGGGAAATATTATATATATATATATATATATATATATATATTTATATTGGTATATGGATGAATTCCAATATTTCGTTTGTGTATATTACCTTTCTCTTGTGGTTTTGGACATCTTTGTTTCCTGCAGCCGCATCTCGTGTTTCATTTCATTAACGGTATTGACATCTTCGATGATTGTACTAAGGATGATGAGACGAAACATGAGATGATCTCATATCTCATTTTATCAATAGTAATACACCAATATGAAAGATTATTGGCTGAAATAAAGTTATACATTTCGAATAATATTAGCTCGTTTGCTATGTGTGTATAATGCATCTATGACACTCATTTTTGGTTCAAAATAGAGCCTTTTCTAAATCAAGGACTTGATATGTATTATACTCATTTTTGTTGTTACGTCTAAGCAAACGAGCCCAAAGTGTTATACATTTAGTCCATGTTTGGTTCGATATTTTTTGGGCATGGAAATAGATTCAATTAATTGAATTCATTACTTCTTGTTTGGTTTGGGTATTGGGTTAACCATTACCCTTACTTGAGGGTAGGGCTGTCAAATTCCCGGGCTGGGCCGGCCCGGCCCGAGCCCGTCGGGCTTTTTGGGATAATCGGGCCGGGCCAAAAAAATTGCAAGTGAGAGTCGGGCCGGGCCGGGCCGGCCCGGAAATTTTTCGGGCCTGAAAATGTGCGGCCCAGCCCGGCCCGAAAATATATTTATAGTGCAATTTGTTCGGGCCGGGCCGGGCCGGGCTGGCCCGGGCCCAGCGGGCTTTTACCCATTTCGGGCCGGGCCGGGCCGGGCCGAAAAAATTTCGGGCCTAACATTGTGTGGCCCGGCCCGGCCTGAAAATGCTTGAATTGGCAGCCTCGTTTCGGGCCGGGCCGGGCCAATTTTGACACCCCTACTTGAGGGTAATCCAATCCCCAAAAATGTTACCCTCCAAACTAGAGCGATAACAAAATTATTTTCTCTCCGGAATAATTTCACAAGGTGATTCTTTTTCATTGTTGAACCAAACACCCAATAAAAGTAACACTTGGGGATGGCTGGTATGCTGGAATGGAATGGTCATTGCTGTCTCCATTCCTAATCCCACAGTTGGTGTAATTTTTTCATTAGGAATGCTCATTCCTTAAGGAATGACTAATCTCATGAGTATGGGTTTAACCATTCCTTCACTTCCTCCTGGTATTAGCTAATCCTCATCTTCAGGAATGAACTTTATTATTATTATTATTATTATTATTATTATTAGTATAATAATAATTATTATTCTAATTATCAATAGTTTCAATATTATTATAATAATTATTATAAAAATAATTATAATAATAACAGTAATATTAAAAAATAAGAAATAATTATAATAATCACAATAATAATTACTATTAATATTATAATAATTTATATTAAAATAATAATATTAAAATAATAATAAATAATCATTTTTATTATTAGTATTCATAATAATAATATTTTTATTATTACTATTGTTATTAAGCTTAATAATTATTAATAGTATTAATATTATAATTATTAGTATTAATAATATTATTATTAAGCTAATTATAATAATTAAATAAAAAATAATTATTATTAAAACAATAATAAATAATTATTCTTATTATTATTAATCTAATTATAATAAGCATAATAAAAACAATAAGACTAAAATAATATATATTATTAGTATTAGTATTAGTATTAGTATTAGTATTAGTATTAGTATTAATTATATTAAAATTATTAGTATTAGTATTAATATTAATATTATTAAAATTATTAATAATAAACCAATTATAATAAGTACTCCCTCAGTCCACCAAAATTGGCATCAAGAATTGCGACACGAGTTTTATTATCAATCGTAAGAATAAAATCAGTTAAGGAATTACCATTCAATTCCTGATGTATACCAGCCATAAAATTATTATTCGCTGATTCATTCATTTTCTAGCTTCATTCCATTACAAGGGTCTTAATTCCCACTAAATTTCATTCATGTCTACCAGCCACCCATTATTACCATTCATTCCCTCTACCTGATTCAATTCCCTTTTGATTCCTCTACTCGAACCAAACGAGCACTCAGTCTCTCGATCGTAGCTCATATATGTTTCTTTAGAAATATATTATATAAAGGAAAACGGATTTGAGGCTCTCTCTCCTATGTGGCACCCCTCTAATTCCTCCATTCCTATTTTTCTAAATTCTCCAATTTTCTGAATTAAAACCAATATATTTATCATATTTTATATTCTATATATATGGTATAGAGTTCCATAAAATTAAAGTCTACGATTAAATCTTCAAATTATTCTTAAATTTCTATCCTTAAATTTTATTAACATATATTGATAATCATTATGGACCAAATTACATAGGATTTTCCTTTCTTTTTATTTAGAGCAATATTATAGAGAAGTTCCAATCTTTTATTATTTATATTATTCATTATTAATATTTACTTTATTGTGTTTGTATTTTAATTGAGACAAATAACCTATTATTTTTATAGTTTATTATTTTGACATTTTATATTTGTTGGATATAATGGTTTTATATCATTATATATGGTGGTTAATTATTTAATTGAGAATTAAATAATCGAAATATATTCATGTTCTCAAAACCATTAATTGGTGAGTGAGAAATGGTATTTGAGTTGTGTGTTGGAGATGAATTTGTTGTAGGCAAATTTGTCGTTGTGGTTATTCCACGTTGAAGGAACGAGATCGGGCTTGGACCGTGTGCCTTGAATTTAGATTGGGCTTGAAGTTTGGGCTCGGCCCAAAGTGCAAACATGCTTATACGTAGGCCTTAGCCTATTAATTGGTGGCTTTTGCCATGTTTGTACGTGGCTTTCATTTCAATTAATTGCCAACACATGAATTAATCAAACAACTCATTTGTTTGATTGTTTGGAATGTCAGCGGCCAACCTTTCATTTCCAAATTGAATTAGCCATGCCTCTTAGCTTTTCGGATGTGAGAAAACCGCCGTGAATTGATTGTTTAGCAATCAATTGTGTGACTGCCGACCTTTCCCCATGGTGGCTATTTATAGTCGAGCATTTGGAAGTTTGAAATACGATTTGTGCTCTCAAACTTTTGTCAAAACATTTGCATTTCATACTAGCTGCAATATAGTGTCAAAACTCGGTTTTCAAACTTCGTTTCGTTCGCTGGAGCTCTTTTCTATTTCGGTGCTGATTACGAAAGAGACGTCGTCGTTTTATCTTTGAAAGACGATACGCTGTACCGTGAGCACTAGCCGGGGCGTATCTCGTCTTGCGGAAAAGGTCTTCCTCGACTCGACGAATCCAAGTTTGTTAGTTCGTTATTTCTATTTATTTCTTTTATAATCTAATTAAGTTCAATTTTGTGTAGCTCTTTTCTTCTTCAATTACGTCATGTTGTAATTATTTTCCAACAATCGCCAGACGAGATAATACGTTTTCTACGTACGTTGGAGGAGTTTGGACTGTAATTGAACTTAACACTTTCGAAACTTAATCCTTTTCTTTGGAGATGTCGACCTCAAACAACACCAACAGCTCCAATGGTTCATCCTCGATGGCTCCGCTAGCTGCAATCTCAAGGCCGCCGCCTTATGCCGAACATCCTGACAAGTTCACTGGCGTTGACTTCAAGCGTTGGCAACAAAAGATGATTTTCTACCTAACTACGTTGGGTGTGACGAATTTCCTGAAGGAAGACGCTCCCGTTGTTCCTGAAGAAGAGACGGATGCTAATGTCCGCACTGTCTTCGACCTGTAGGGTCAAGGCGACTTCTTGTGCAAGGGGTATGTGCTGAACGGATTGGGGGACAACCTCTTATCCATTTATTCAAACATCAAGACGGCGAAAGAACTGTGGGATGCACTTGACAAGAAGTATCGTGCTGATGATGCCGGAACTAAAAAGTTTGTAGTGGCCAAGTTTTTGGACTACAAAATGGTGGATACCCGTTTGGTGGTTGAACAAGTGCAAGAGCTGTAACTCATATTGCACGATGTCGTAGCCGAAGGTATGACTCTTCATGTTGCTTTCATTGTCGCAGCAGTGATTGAGAAGCTTCCTCCTTGTTGGAAGGACTTCAAAAGTGATCTCAAGCACAAATGCAAGGAGATCACTCTTGAAGATTTGGTGATCCGTCTCCAAATTGAGGAAGATAATAAGAAGCAAGATCATAAGTCAGGGAATGTGGTCGATGCTAATGCTAATATGATGGAGCGAGGTGAATCCTCTAACTCCAAAAAGTGTGATCGTCCCAATGCCAATGACAAAGGCAAAGGAAAGGTGCACAACAATAAGTTTGAAGGCAATTGCTATAATTGCGACAAATCGGGCCATATGGCGAGGGATTGCCGCAATCCCAAGAAGAAGAAAAACAAGCCGAGTGCTCACAATGTCGAGAAGGACGTTGACGATTGAGATCAAGATGATCTGACTGCTGTGATTTCTGAAGTGAATCACGTGCATAGCCCTAAGGCTTGGTTTATTGATACTGGCACTTCTGTCCATATCTGCTCGGAACGAAGCCAGTTTTCTAAGTACAAGGAAGTGAAAGAAGGAAAGAAGGTCCATATGGGAAACGCCGATACTTATAAAGTTATCGGTAAGGGTGATGTTGTGATCACGATGACTTCGGGTCAGGATCTGAAGCTTGAGGATGTGTTGCATGTCCCAGACATTTGGAAGAATTTGATTTCTGGTTATTTACTTGTTAGTAAAGGTTTTAAGTTTGTATTTGAGAATGACAAGTTTATGTTGACTAAGTTCGGAAAGTTTATTGGAAAGGGCTACCTCTCCAATGGATTTTCTAAGGTCTCAATGTAATGGCTGTGCGCCGTATTCCAGTTATCAATAATAATAATGGATCTACTTCTGTTTACTTGCTTGAATGCTCTGATTTATCGCATTGTAGATTGGAACATGTTAATCTAAATGTGATAAAAGATTAGTAAATATAAATTTGCTAAATATAAGTGAATTTAATTCACAAAGACAAATGTGAAATTTGCGTTGAAGCTAAAATGATTAAATTGCTAAAGTGGATGAGATTGAAATCCACATGATAAGGATGATTGTAGTGGTAACCCAACCATGATGACTGGAGGATCCCAAGAACTTGGTTCAATGGGAAAATTAAGCTACAAAAATCCGAGTTGAGACACTCACAAAGACTTTTGTCTTTTCTCATTACCCTAGAGAGCAAAAGAGTGTAGTTACCTGCATTTGTGGTAGAGGTTAAGTCTATGACTTTTAATGATTCTTACATATCTCAGGGAGGTAGAGTATGACAGGATATTCGAGAAGAATTACCTATATAAGTGAGAAGTGATGCCGCTTCAAATGAGTGAGACACTTATGAAAATTCAAAGATGTTGTCCATGGCCGAAACGGACACGAACGTGAGAATAAATGGAGTTGATATGATATTGTGTTAATACTATTGACTCGGTATACGCAAAGGAGGAATAGTTCAAGGCATCGCGTCCACTAGTCCGCCAGTATATCCGATAGTGTTAACTATGGAAGGTTCAAAACCACAAGTTACATTTCCAAATGTAATATTATATCGTGAGGACTGAGCTAGTGTCTGCATACATGCATACGACATTTTCACTCATGGGGGGATTGTTGGATATAAAATAGTTTTATATCATTATATATGGTGGTTAATTATTTAATTGAGAATTAAATAATCGGAATATATTTATGTTCTCAAAACCATTAATTGGTGAGTGAGAAATGGTATTTGAGTTTTGTGTTGGAGATGAATTTGTTTTAGGCAAATTTGTCGTTGTGGTTATTCCACGTTGAAGGAACGAGATCGGGCTCAGACCGTAGGCCTTGAATTTGAGTTGGGCTTGAAGTTTGGGCTTGGCCCAAAGTGCAAACATGCTTATACGTAGGCTTTAGCCTATTAATTGGTGGCTTTTGCCATGTTTGTACGTGGCTTTCATTTCAATTAATTGCCAACACATGAATTAATCAAACAACTCATTTGTTTGATTGTTTGGAATGTCAGCGGCCAACCTTTCATTTCCAAATTGAATTAGCCATGCCACTTAGCTTTTTGGATGTGAGAAAACCGCCGTGAATTGATTGTTTAGCAATCAATTGTGTGACTGCTGACCTTTCCCCATCGTGGCTATTTATAGTCGAGCATTTGGAGTTTGAAATACGATTTGTGCTCTCAAACTTTTGTCAAAACATTTGCATTTCATACTAGCTGCATTATAGTGTCAAAACTCGGTTCTCAAACTTTGTTTCGTTCGCTGGAGCTCTTTCCTATTTCGGTGCTGATTACGAAAGAGACGTCGTTTTATCTTTGAAAGACGATACGCCGTACCGTGAGAACTAGCCGGGGCGTATCTCGTCTTGCGGAAAGAGGCCTTCCTCGACTCGACGAATCCAAGTTTGTTAGTTCGTTATTTCTATTTATTTCTTTTGTAATCTAATTAAGTTCAATTTTGTGTAGCTCTTTTCTTCTTCAATTACGTCCCGTTGTAATTCTTTTCCAACAATATTTAAATAGGTTTGATTAATTACGAATATTACTGTAGGGGACGAAACGGGTAGAATAATTACTTATTAATCGGATTTAAAATTTGCACGATTATATATTCTAAACTGGTCTAGGTAGCTGAATCCTAGCCTCATCATCTTGGTTCATCGATATCCTCTACCACAACCAACGACTTAGAGTGATTGGATGCTACTTTCGGTTAAATAACAAAAGAAACCAACGATTTTTTTTGAATTTAATTAGAAACTAAAGATATTGATCTTGAAAAAAATTTCTATTTGTCAATCTTATTGCATCTAATAATTTAGTTATATAATGAATCCTCATCGATTTTCGACGGGCTAGACGCTAGTAAATAAATAGAGGATTAGGCTGAATAAATGTGGCCTATTACGTATAGTCATTTATTATTCACAAATGTTTTTGGTTCATCGGAAAAAAATAGGCCTTTCAAAGTTTATGGGCTTGGCTTTGGGCGATATCTATAATTGAGACACATGTACATTCTAAATAAAATTTGTCCCTACAAATTTGAAATAACACTTTATAGATCATAATTATTTTAAAAAGTAAGCAGTCGAAAAATCGATGCCCTTTCGGAGTTTATCTTCTAAAAGTTGCACTTATGAAAATTTGGGCCCATGAATCTTTCAAAGATTTAAACTTATCATCTGACATAGCATTGACTATTAATCTCAATTTAATTTGATGTTTTTGAAACTTTTAGATCTTACTATTAAGACTTAATTAAGAGTAGTTAAAGCGAATTAAATTTATTATTTTCTAAGGTGCCATATCTCTTTGTGGTATTGATGATAGTAAAACAATAACAGTGAAATCGAAGCATATTACTATCATTGATTAAGTCGGAATCAATATTACCATTAACACCCATCGTAAATTCCTTTTAATTTCCCAATCACACATGAAAACACGAACAAATTAAACTCAAACGTACATTTTTACATGACTTATTGACTTATAGAAAATTTTCCCAAATACGCATGAAAAGCCGAACGTATCAAACTGTGTCGATCCGCGACCCGAGCCTATGCGGATCCATCTGAGCCGCCACGGCAGGGTGTGGGGTGAAACCATAAAGATCATAACATGAATGAGGACAAAACATAATCATAGGAATAACCAAATGATAACTGTTGAGATAAAAGAGTTGAGACGTAAAACATAAAGATAACATTTGCCCTAGCATAACATAACTGGGGTCGATGTATGAGGACACCGGCCCCGCACTGCGGAAGCGTCTTAAAAGACAACCATCTAAGAGGTAGATGGTTAGAACATAGTGAGGTAACTTGAGTTCAAAGTCTTAAGCCTTATTTAGAATAACAGCAAGGGTCGTAAGGACCAACAGAACGTAGAAAGGAAAATGGGATGACGCTAAGTGAGACCGTCACCCGAGAGTTATTGGACAACATCGACACCCCCTCCTCCATCTCCACATCGTTCATCCTGCATTAGGGAAAACAATGCAGGGGCTGAGTACAAAAGCACTCAGTGGATTCCGTGCCTCTCTTTGAAAAATATTTTCGTAAAGATATGGCATGCTTCAATTCTTATGGGAGGACCACTTTATTAAGAACAACACCCTTCACATAAGTAAATCAATTTAAAGTAAACACGTGTGCTAGCATCAAAACTTCTCACATTCTTGGATTACCGACCCGGTTCAATTAGAGGGGAGCCACTCCCTCTAATCGAACCGGCATAACTTCTTGTGTACACTACCTTGGCTTTTACAGAGCCCAAGGCCGATCGTAATTAAGAGATAACATTCCAACTTGGTAAACCACAAACAATTAAGCATAAAATCATTTAAGCATGCATATCACATTTTCAAAGCATTGGGTTTAATAACCCTAAAGTTACCTCCGTGGAAATTTGTAATCCCACAGTTAAAAATAGGAAACCTACCTAGAATCCGGAAGCTTTGTTTCTCTTTTCAGTTAGTCAGTTTATGCAGCTTGAAATAATGCTTATGATGGGTTAGCTGGATGCATAAATAAACAGGAAAGAACAAAGCAACTTAATGTGGTTCGGAGAAACTACTCCTATGTCCACGACCAGAAACCTCTGGTAATCCACTAAGGATACCACTGACTTTTCGCGTAGTCAGCAAGCATTGCAGCTTAGTTCCTCAAGCTGGATACAAGTTTACGCGTACTGTATCGAAACGTAACCAGACTGTTTACAGGCACAGCTGAAGCCTACATTTAGTTTACGGGTACTGAAGAACCTAACCTGTAGTTTACGGGTACTACAGAACCATAACCTTAACCTAACCTTTTTCTGAGTTTGAGTTTGGGGTTTCCAACTATGAACGAGTTCTTATAATTAAGAACAATGAGTATGATGAACTCGTTCAAACTAGGCTTAAGATGAGAAGCATTATATGCCTAGATACTAATGGGAGAGAGCTTCAGCAGCCTGAGAATGAATAATATCTCATAAGAATGAAGGCTGCTGGATCTTGAAGCTTTTCAGAGAGATCTTGGTCTTTTGGTTAGACTTCTTTCAATGAAGTATGTTGATCTCTCTTGTGTATATTCTCTCTCGTTGCTTCTTTCTTTCTGATGATGAAGAAGACTTCTATTTATAGGGAGAGATTAGAACTAGCCGTTGGAAAGAGCCGTTCTGAATCTCTACCTAACTTCTTACAGGATTGACTTGTCTTCTTCCTTGATTTCCTCGTAAAGCAATCCTAGGTCTGACTTCTAGGTGCTGAGGTGTCGAGTTCCTGGTGGTCCAAATCAGATCTGATTTTATCTCAAGTTGACTTCGACTCTGCTGTGCTGGTGACTCTGAGCTGTCTTGAACTCTGCTGGATCTTTGACGCTGAGTTGTCTTGAACTCTGCTGGGTCTTGACGTAGAGCTGAGTTGTCACACGAGCTGGGTCTTTCCTACAGCTGTGTCTGGAAGAACTTGATCGTCTTGAATCTGGATAACGTTGCTGATCACTCGACTTGGCTTACCCTGCTGTGTACTCAGCTGGGTCTTCTGCGACCACCTGTAAGCTTAGAAACTCTATAAGCTCAAACAGGTGAGCTGGAAAAACACTTGGGCTTATGCAAACATCTACTCGGTTGGGGTCAGCTGGGTTTTGGTATCACTTCAAAACTCTATTAATTTTCCCAACAATTTCCCCCTTTTTGATGATGCCAAAACCCCAAGTTGGAAAAACAAATTGCTTCCCCCTTGACAGGAAACGGGATTTTATAAGAATAAACATTCACAGCAGGTTAACATATTCAGAGCCTGGACAAAGAGAGATTGTCTTCAGGTTGATTTTGATAAAACGAACTTTTCATTAATAGAAAGAATTTTTACAACTTTCTAATTACAAAAGATCAAAAAGAACATTCCCAGTTGGCTGGGTCTTCAGCTTTGCTGCTTCCTTTGTTCATCAATTTGATGGTCAGTCTTGAGACCATATCTGTTGAAGATGAACTCTTCCAGCTCCTTCCATTCTGCTTGATTTTTTTATTTTGAAATTCCTCTTTCGCCAGCCCAGTGATGAACTTCTTTGATAATCTGGGCTTTGTCAGGAAGGTTCGTTCCAGCTAGAGATGGAGGCTTTAATTGTTTGACTTTTGGAGCCTTCAGCTGGATGTTGTTACTCTTGGCATATAGGGAAATTGATCTTGCCATCATTGGATCTGTCTCATGAAGTTCGAGGAAATAATCCTGGAAAGCAGTTTCTGGATCCATGCCTTTGAATTGATTCAAGTAGTAGAATTCTTTGATGAATTCTGATTTGCAACTTTCCCAGTTTTCACAAATCGTCTGGGTTCTTCTTGTCGGCTGAGGCTGGTTGGATTTGTTTCTTTTTAGCTTGTCTGTAGCTCTGCCTTTTCTTCTTCTGCTTTTTCTCAGCAGGCTTGAGCGATTCAGCTTTCTTTTTGATAATTTTATCCAGCTCTTGCATTTCTTTTCTTTGCTCGTTGTGGAAGTTACACAGCCAGTGATAGTCTTTGTATTCTTCAGGCTTGTGTCCACAGGCTTTGGCAAGAGCAACCATCTTCTCTCTCCATGTCTCTTTGACTGCTTTGGCTGGAGCAGATGGCTCTGTCTCTTCTTCATCCAGCTCTTTTGCAAAATCGTCGATTTCCCTCTGAATTTGCTGCACAGGTTCTCCCTTAGCTACAACTTCTCTCTCACTTGTTTTTCCAACTTCATTCTGATCTTCCCCCTTTTTGGCATTATCAACAAGGGAGGCAGAGAGGTTGGCGACTGTTGTGTTGATCTTGGCGAGAGCAGCTTCAACTTCAGCGATCTTGGCTGAGTTGTCAGCTGTGGTAAGGTTCAGCTGAGCATTGCTGCTGCTTCCAGCTTTGAACTGAGCATCCAGATCTTTATATAAGTTGAATAGTTGGCGGATGTCAGCGCTGTTGGAGAGAGTGGTATTTCTGAGAGCTTCCAGCTGGCTTGAGAAACTTGCAATGTTGTCAACCAGTGCAGCTTGGAGGTTTGATATGATCTCAGGGACTCTTTTCTCTAGATGATTTGAAAGATCAATTCGTTGAGAAACGAGAGACTGTTTGAGATCTTTACTGGTGCTTTCCTGCAGATTCTGGGCAAATCTGTGAACGTCATCAATGGACTGTCCATTGCAATGGACTTGCGACTCTATAGCTGTGATGCGCAGAAGGGTGTCAACATTTGATTTGAGTCTATCTTGATAAAGGATTTCCTCAACTTGTTTGGCGATTTCGTCCTTCATTGCATCAGAAAGCACAACAGGATCCGTCTGGGTCCCGGATTCGGCTTGGCTAGGTTTTACTGCCTCGATCTCGACCAGTGAGCGAGTGTCATCGGCAATTGGACTTTGTGGGGCAGCTTCAGTAGGCTCAACTGTTGCATTAGTTGGCTCTTCTTCAATTATCATTGCCTCAGCTGTGTTGGCAGGGACAGCTTCCTTGGCAAGTTCAAATTTCCTTCTTTGGATTTGTGACTCAGGAAGATGTCTCCCATCCTGCTGCTGTAAGGAGCTTGTTGGCAAATTCCCAGATTTCAGCTGGGTGCGGCTTGGGGTATTGCTGAGACACTTCTATAATTCCTCTGATGAGATCATTCTGGTGTAAGTATGCATCCTCCAGGCTTCCAAAGCCAAATGTGTGATGGAGGCGTGCTTCATCCGTCTTCAATTTCTCATAAGAGAAAGTCTCTATCAGCTGCTCATTCTGGTACCAAGTTGCCATCTTGGTAGCCAGATAAAACTTGAGTTCTCCAACTTTGACGAGGGCGATGGGCAGGTGCGCTAGTATCGGATACTGAGTTAGAACACTCTTGATCCCTGCAATGCACAATTCCTCGTACATGGCTTCCATAAAGGCTGAGCCAGTGGAGTTGAGTGATGGAGAGGCAGAAGAATCACTCTCCTCTGATTCTGAGGAGATTTGAGGAACAGGTTCAAATGGGTTCACAATTGGCTGTGAAGAAGTATCAGCCAACTGCGTGGGAGATTGAACTTTGGGTGATGGCTGTTTTGGGGGTGAGCTGGGATTAGTGGGAGAGGGTTCAGCTTGGGTGTCAGCTGGCTGTGAAGAAGCTTCAGCCAGTTGAATATCTGATTGCTGTTTTACAGGAGATGGCTCTTTGGATGGAGAGCTGGGTGGAGGGGAAGGCTGTTTCGTCGGAGAGCTGTGAGGTGGTGAGGGCTGGGGTGAGCTCCTTAGATTATCCAGCTCGTCATCTGAGCTGGATGACAATCTATCATTCAATCCCATCTCGGCCAGGATGTTTGATCCGTATTGATTGAAGGCCGACACTGGCTGTGGGGAGAGAATCACCATTGCTTGACTTGGAATGACAGCTGTTTTCTTTTTCTTCTCAGCTGGACCTCCAGCTGGTTTGGGGTCAGCTGCCTTCCTCTTTCTTTGTTTCTTCTCAGCTGGAACTTCTGCCTCTGTTCCTTCCAGCTGTTCAAATGAAGATGAGTAGAAGCCGTCTTCATCAATGATGTTGAGGTAGAAGAGGGCAACATCTCTCTTCAGCATAAGCTTCGACATGGAGGTTGCCCAAAGCAAGAGACCGGAGTCTGCAACTAGATCCACCATCTCGTTTAATTCTGAAACATGGAGGTTGGAGGTGGACAGAATATTCTCAAATGATAGCTTTGTCATTAGAGCTTCAAACTGGTTTATCCCTGCGGTTGATTTCTTGGGCGCCATTTCTGCAACTTGTTGAATTTGATCGTGCGAAGAACTTGCAGAGAATAGATGGAGATTTTGAATCTTTGAAATTTGCAGAGATAAAGATGGAGGAGGAAAGAATCCACGTATCTTTTCCATATATATCAACTGCCATAAAGGATCAACGGTTGAGATTGAATCAGTTGATATTCTGATCAACGACTGGGAGAGATTCACTCATCACGTTTTGCTGACGTGCTTTCGGCGAGTGTGTTACAAACGCGCGTGAGGCAGTTCAAACGTTTGACGTTCTGCCTCGAAACTGCCGTGCTACAGTACTATGCAGACTTTATAATTAATGCGACGGGAAAGGAAACTTATCAAACAATTCAACTAAGGAATATATGTCCGCTTAATATCAGAATTCAAATTGATTGAACTTTAAATATTATATTCCTCAGAGCAATAAATGCATGAGACGCAAACCGGTCAGCTTGGACAAAGAATCCAGCTGATATCACAGCGGTCTTCTCTTCTGCTTGATTGACAGTTCTCCTCAGCTGAGTATTTGAAGATTTTGCTTTGAATTTTCGTCAGCTGAGTTCCCATTTGCTCTTCGACTGATGTCCAGCTGAGCTTGATTCCCTTTTTGGCTGGGAAATTCTTCTGAACTGAGCTTTTGGGATCCAGCTGATTTTGTTCCCCCTCAGCTGGATGAACTTTTCTTTGTCCGGTTTGAGCAGTCCAAATAATTCACACATTAGCTCATTTCTTTGATGAGGTCTCAGTTTGTATAGCAAGTAGACAGCTGTCCCAAATCCAGCTGGTTCATGTACTGTTTCTCTATTCTTCGCTTGAGACCAATGTACTCAGCTGAATAACTGGCTGAATCTTCAGTTTTGTATCCAGCTGTCTTTATTTCACAGCTGGTCCCAGTCAGCTAGCTGGGTTTCTTTATTTTCTTCGTTGGTTGAATCAATAAGATGTTTCAGACATCTTAATCAGAGCAATCATCCTCATCTGAGTCGGAGAAGGAGATTTGATCATCATCCATTTCGCTCGATTCGAACCTTTTATCCTCTCTCTGGGAGGATGACTTAGCTGGGTTTCTCTTTGGGTAAAGTTGCTTGTCGTGATGAACCTTCACGATATTCTTGTACCTTTCCTTGCTTTGTTCCAGCTGATTAAAGCTCCGTACAAGCATGGCAACTTCTTCGTTCAAATCTTCTTTGCTCATAAATCTGAGCTCTTTGTTGGTCCTTCCAAGCTGAGCTGATTGAGCTTCTTTTCTTGGCTTGATCTTCAGCTCTGCTTCATTCATTCGGCTGGATGAATCTCTGCTTGTGATCCCCAGATCAAATTCGTTGGCCTTCAAGATGGAGAACAATTTTTCAGTCTCCATGCTGCCAAGATCAGTTCTGCTTTGGTGAACCACTTTGTGTGTACACCATTCTGAGGAGAGAGCTGAAAGAACTTTCAAGTTCTTGTCTCGAACTGTATATTTTCCAGTTCGGATCGTCTCGATCTCGATGACGAGGTTGGAGAATCTGAGCTCCATTTGATCAATGGACTCATAGGGGAGTTGCTTGAAATTGTCGAATTTCTGGCATGCAACTGAGAATTTGTTCTCTTGAATTTTCTCTGAGCATTCACACAGCTTGGCTAGAGTGTTCCACATCCCCTTAGCTGTCTCGCAGTTGATGATCTTGCTGAGATAAGCGTCCGTCACTGTTGAGGAGATGACGTTGCGAGCGTAGCTGTCCAAACCAGCTTGTCTTCTTTCTTCTGGAGAGTACTCCCTTTTGGGCTTCACAACTTGCCGGAGTACTGGTTCAGCTCCAGGTAAGGTTTCTGCTTGTCTTTCTGATTTCATGATGATGATGGGTCCGTCAGTGATAACCTCCCACATCATATCGTGATGCGCGCTCAGAAAGCTTTTGAGTCGGAACTTCCAGATCTGATAATCATCGACAGAGAATGTCGGAAGATTCCTGCACAGGGAAGATTCCATAACAGTATGCAATATAATGATTTTTTTTAAAAAATTTTGAAACTTTGAAGGATCTGTTCAGGTGACCACTATCAACAAAGAGGCTGACTTGACACAGAAAAAGTGATCTTTTGAACCACTGCTCTGATACCAATTGATGGTCCCAAGACGGATACCTTGGTGTAGAGGGGGGGGTGAATACACCAAGGTTAAAAACTTTTCCAATTAAAACTCTTTTGAGTGAGCTGGCTGTGTTCGATCCAGCTGGAAGGCAGCTTGATCAACACAGCTGGCTGTGTGCGGAATGTGGTGGGATTTTGGAAAGTCCGTCTGTTGCTTCAAATATATTGCAAAGCTTTGTTTCTCTTTTCAGTTAGTCAGTTTATGCAGCTTGAAATAATGCTTATCATGGGTTAGCTGGATGCATAAATAAACAGGAAAGAACAAAGCAACTTAACGTGGTTCGGTGAAACTACTCCTACATCCACAACCAGAAACCTCTGGTAATCCACTAAGGATACCACTGACTTTTCGCGCAGTCAGCAAGCGTTGCGGCTTAGTTCCTCAAGCTGGATACAAGTTTACGCGTACTGTATCGAAACGTAACCAGACTGTTTACGGGCACAGCTGAAGCCTACATTCAGTTTACGGGTACTGAAGAACCTAACCTGTAGTTTACGGGTACTACAGAACCATAACCTTAACCTAACCTTTTTCTGGGTTTGAGTTTGGGGTTTCCAACTATGAACGAGTTCTTATAATTAAGAACAATGAGTATGATGAACTCGTTCAAACTAGGCTTAAGATGAGAAGCATTATATGCCTAGATACTAGTGGGAGAGAGCTTCAGCAGCCTGAGAATGAATAATATCTCATAAGAATGAAGGCTGCTGGATCTTGAAGCTTTTTAGAGAGATCTTGGTCTTTTGGTTAGACTTCTTTCAATGAAGTATGTTGATCTCTCTTGTGTATATTCTCTCTCGTTGCTTCTTTCTTTCTGATGATGAAGAAGACTTCTATTTATAGGGAGAGATTAGAACTAGCCGTTGGAAAGAGCCATTCTGAATCTCTACCTAACTTCTGACAGGATTGACTTGTCTTCTTCCTTGATTTCCTCGTAAAGCAATCCTAGGTCTGACTTCTAGGTGCTGAGGTGTCGAGTTCCTGGTGGTCCAGATTAGATCTGATTTGATCTCAAGTTGACTTCGACTCTGCTGTGCTGGTGACTCTGAGCTGTCTTGAACTCTGCTGGATCTTTGACGCTGAGCTGTCTTGAACTCTGCTGGGTCTTGACGTAGAGCTGAGTTGTCACACGAGCTGGGTCTTTCCTACAGCTGTGTCTGGAAGAACTTGATCGTCTTGAATCTGGATAACGTTACTGATCACTCGACTTGGCTTACCCTGCTGTGTACTCAGCTGGGTCTTCTGCGACCACCTGTAAGCTTAGAAACTCTATAAGCTCAAACAGGTGAGCTGGAAAAACACTTGGGCTTGTGCAAACATCTACTCGGTTGGGGTCAGCTAGGTTTTGGTATCACTTCAAAACTCTATTAATTTTCCCAACACTCTCCTCTCTCGATCTCCTCTCTCTCGCCTCCTAGTTGCTGCCCGTCGCCGTTCTCCGTCCTCTTGGAGCTTAGATGGTCGTCATGGTGGTGGAAAGTGGCGGTGGTGGTTTTTGTGTTTTAGAGAGAATAGAGATGAAGATGATGAAGAATGAATTACGGTGAGTATGTAGTGTGGCTTCAAAATTAGAGTATAAGGGTGGTGTGATGATGGTTGCTTGTATGGGTAAGTGTGTGTGTAAGAAGAGGAATGACATGCATTGGCCAAAATGAAAAGGTGAGGATTTGGTGCAATGATGAAGATTCTTGCTAATGGAATCAAATCCCTATCTCTCCCATCCTCATTCTCTCCATCGCCTCTCTCACTCTCTCTCATATGATTTCTCTTGTCCTATTCATTTCATCTAGGTAGAATAAAACCTACTCCCCCCGTCCTCCAAAAGTGTGGTCCAAATTTGATTATATGTGAGGTATAAAATATTAATTGGGCCACACTTTTGGAAGACGGAGGGAGTATTATACTAGTGTTGGTTTAATTATGAGGCATACACTCTCATTTTTTTTTATTCCCACTTGCATCCAAATACTACTAACAATATTTTATTTAATTTTAGCTAGTCATGTAGGCAATCTGATACGGCCAATGAATATGCGAAAGCAAGACTCGAACACACGTCAACTGAAAGGTTAATTCAATCCCAATACAAACTGAACTAATAGAGAGTAAAACACTTAAAATACAAAACACAAAACGAAGCCAAAACTAGCGACTAAACCCTAGAAAAAGACTCGACTGAAAACTATAGAAAATCAACTCCGATTAAGCTCAAATTTTACAAAAAATTATAAATTGAAGACAGGAACAACATATCCAAAATTAAGTCAATTCGCACGAGCGGTTTAGGATTTGGCATGGGAAGGACTTTCGGGACGATATTGGTTAAGGCTTGGAAACGACGGCTTATTTGGTTGAAATCTGGACTGGGCGTGGATTTGGGATGGATAAAAGAGTGGAATGGGTGGTATATGATGAACGGGAAGGAGGTCAGAGATGGTTGGAAACAAAGAGAACGAAGAGAGATTGAAGAACTTACCCGAAACGAATCCCGGATCTACTTGAATTCGAAACGCGCCTATGGAGCAATCTTCGTGGCTTGTCTAACCTGGATACGACTGGGTATCACGAACGAGATAGTTGATTTCAAGTTCTAAAGATGCCAACTCGAGAACTCTACCAAGAACACCGATAGAAAACGTGAACCGAAGCACGAACGTGAGACAAAATTATCAACTAGATTTCTGATTCAAAATTATCTGCTGTGAATACTGTTCTTCAAAGACTTAAATACTACTAGGGTTAGAAAATAATTAAGGGCCAAGCCTTGAATATTTCGAACTAGGCCTACTAAAGTCTTGGGCCAATTTATCACCAAACATGTTGTGACAATTGGGCTACTAATTTAACTGAATAAATACTAACTATTGGGCTTACTATAGAGGTGTTCACGGGCCGGTTCCGATTCGGAACCGGGCCCGAAACTGCCGGTTCCGATTTAGAGAAATTGGAATCGGAACCGGCCCGCCACATACCACGGTTCCAGGTTGGAACCGGCCCGTATTGGACGGTTCTGGTTCCGGGTCGGAACCGCTGGTTTAGGGCCCGAACCGTATAATTTTTTTTACATTGTTATTGAAATGAAATACACAAATCATCAATGTAATGTATTAGATCGAAATAGAATAATATATATCTTCATTTATAACAATGTGTAATCAATTACAAATGGAAATATATTATTATTTAAAACTCGAAATCCTAAAACCCTTGGAATTCACAAAGTTTGAAAACTCAAGGGCCGAGCCTCGTTAAAACCTTCTTGGCGAAAACCCAATGGGAAAAACACCAAGTAAGGAAAAAGAGTACTCGTCTAAAATTATTTAGGACTACCCGTTGATGTCGGCGTCAAAGTCCCAATCATCTTCAAATTCATCAGTTTCAGTAGTGGCTATAGAGTCGGTGTCTGTGCTTTCAGCCTCGGTTGTGCTTATGGGATACTCCGCAAATATTGCATCCCAATTATTTTCTTGTTCACTCATTTCGGCAAATGTATAATATTTGAGTAAAACTTGAGCTTCTAGGTTTCTTGGCGTCATCACCGATCTTCTTTCATCGAGCATGTAGCCTCCAACACTGAAAGCTTGTTCCACCGAGACTGTTGATGCCGGAACGGCTAAGATCTCCCTCGCCATCATTGCTAAAATCGGGTATTAGTTTTGCCTCCTCGACCACCATTACAAAACATCAACATCATTTGGCCCTTCACCTGCTAAATCTGTACTTTTGGGTTCGCTAATATAAATATCAAGTTCACTGCTTATATTACTACCCGTGCCCTGATTTTGAAAGAAACTTTGAAGTCTTTGTGCAGCTACAGAACTAGAATCTATTCCTAGATTAAAAGAGCTTCTTGGTCTTTGACTAGGCCTAGATGATGACCCTCTATCCGAATACTTAGATTCATATTCTTGAAAAAGACCCCTCAATGTCGTATCTAGAGAAGTTTTAACAGATGCAATATTAGGCAATTCAAAAGAGTCTTCACCACGCTCACCCCCCCTCCAAATGTCATTTCACGAAGATAACTGTAATACAAGTCTAATAAACCACAAATCCCTTCCAATTTCATAGATGGATCTAAACATTTTGCAATCAAAAAGACATCGAGAATATAAGTAAAATATTTCAACCATTTAATGACCATCATAGTTATAGAATCCTGCAACCTTGGGTTAGTACTGCATATTAAGAATTGAAGAACGATAACAACACAATGATATAGTACACGACATGAAGTAGGATAATAAACTCCAGATAAATCTTTAGTTGCAGTTTCAAAAACTTTTAAGAGTGCAATCAGGCCTGAGCATTCATCCCAATAAGAAGGCAATAAGAACATGTTGCTAACCTCAGTTGAAAAGAAATCACATAATAAATCCTTATATTCAGAAGTTGCTGCCAACATTTCATAAGTAGAGTTCCATCTAGTGCATACATCAATGTTAAAACTCTTACTTTTTCCAGTTTTTTGCTTACAAAATTTTAACCAATTTCTGTGTAGCTTAGCTTTATTCCTTAACATGGCAACACATTTTCTAATAGGCGTAATTGAACCTTCTAATTGCTTTAATCCATCTTGCACACATAAATTTAGTATGTGACATATGCATCTAGTATGAAAATATTTTCCTCCTAGAGTTGGATTACATGCAGCAATTAGAGCAGACACACTTGCAGTATTAACAAATGCATTATCAAAACCGATTGAAAAAAATCTTAGAGGTTAATCTAAATTGATTCAACACTTTTATAATGCAAAGAGCAATGTTTGCAGCATTATGAGTACAATTAAACTTCCTAAAACAAAGTACGCGTTTGTTCATACACCAATTCGGATCAATCCAATGCACAGTCATTCCAAGATATGAATTTTGTTGCCAAGCACATGATCAAATATCAGAACAAACAGAGACTCTATATGGCAGCTTAGCAAGCACATGTCTCTTAATGCTTTTTTATATCTAATAGATAATTTAGCAATTGTCCTAGTCATGATACTTCGTGAGATTTTTTTAGCTTGCGGATTATATGCTTTTTTCATAGAATTTTCAAAACGCATGCTATCGACAAATTGGAAAGCAAGAGATTCAGTAGCAACAAACTTAGCCATCACTTCTCTAGCTACTATATCATTATACTTAAATAAAGTGAGTTCATTACCTTGCGTGAAGTTTAGTTGAGTTTGAGTTTGTTGTTGTGTACCTTTTTCTTGATCCTTCGGCTTGTGTTTGAGTATATGTGATGCGTATGTTTTTGGTTGTTCAGAAGTTGGGGTTTTATATCGTTTTATGCAAGTATAATGCACGTTTTAGTGTGTCTTGTGTAGGATTTTTTTGGAGTTTGTGAGTGCAAAGGTTTGGACGAGATGGATCGAGAATGGAGTATATTTTGAACTATTTTGTTGTTGATTAAGGATGCAAGGAAGATGGGTTGTAATTACTTTCAGAATAGTTATTTTGTTATTATTGGGTTAATTAAAAGTGTCTTAATTAAGCTCAAACCTTTATTTTTGGTGGAGCAGTGTTACCTATTTGGTATAGGTTTAGGAGTTAGGAAATATATATATGTTTTTACCTTCTTTCCAGCGGCCAACTTTTTTTGATATATACTTATTATTGTTTTCAGCCGCAACAGGGAACTTTGGGAGAAGCAGTGAATACTTTGGCATAGTGTAGTTTTATTTTCTTTCATCGCATCGCTGGACGAGAATTGGAATTCAAGGGCAGAAGGTTTCAATTCAATTATATATTTTAACTTTGTCTTGGCATCGCAATTGAGGATTAATATTGGTGATTGTTCTTGCTTTTGTTTAGTTTAATATATTATTTTATGCTCACTTTAATTTATTTGATTGTGTTTAGTTCTAATATTATGAGTAGCTAATTCTTTAATTCGGCGAGAATATTGAAGCACTAGTCTAATAATCTGTGAGATCTAATTGTTCTTATAATTAATTTCCTAGGGTTTCGATTTATTTCTTGTGTTTAAAGTTAATTCCGATTTTATTTAAGCCTGATCAACTTAGATTTAATTGGATTATATTCAATTAGTTCCCCCAATCCGTAATTGTTGGAATAGGGCTAATTAGTGATAAAGCTACCATGTTCTAGTAGGAATAAATTGGTAGACGGGTTATTACTTGTGTTCTTGGGTAATTCGTCTAAATTGGATTCCTTCAGATCTAAAAGCTATTAGAGCATTAAATCTAGGTCTGGCGTCTCCATCTAGGTTATATTTTAATAAGGGAAATAGTTAGGTCTGGCGTCTACAGCTAACTATCGATAAAGCACGTAGGAATTGGGGTATGTCCGCTGCATTCACGGTACTCTATACTTGGTTGGTTCTTGAGAATTAATTAATCTTTGCGTCAATGATCAGAGCCCTAGACTAGTGTGGATTTATTCGTAGCGAATACTTTTCTTCTGATTAAATTCCTATTTGCTATTTCGTTAATTTATTGCTTTCTTAGTGTTTAATTAATTTCTCTCAATTTAAGGCGTGGTGGCTACACCAAAACTAGATTTATAGGAAAAATAGGTGAATTCCCGTTCTCTGTGGTTCGACCCTGCTTGTTGTTATACTAATTTAATTCTGAGCGAATTGCAGGAATTATTTGGTGGTATACGATGTCCACCAAATTGGCGCCGTTGCCGGGGAACGGTGTTTATTAATTTATTTTTCCTATTGATCTTTGGTTACTTTTCTGTTTTTTATGAGCAGGGCCTCTAACCCGGACCTTCTATATCATCCTGAAATTGAGAAGTTCGCGAAACGGTTGAGGAAGAAGGCCAAGCTTAAGAAGCAGCAGAATCTGTTGGAACCGCAAGGTGATCCGTCTGCCTAGACGGAAGCTGTTTACGAGTCTGACAGTAGTGTTCCAGAAGCTGAAAGTGTTCCGTTTGCATAAACGGAAGGTATTTCTGAGGCAGAAACAGAAACCGAGGGAGAAGTAGAGTCGACTTTCGTCGCGATTACTGAAGGCGACATGGCAGATGAAGATTCGAGATTGAGTGAACTTTCGAGCCATCTAGAAGATGATCCTCCAACATCGATATATATACCAGACTTGGAGGAGTCGATTGAGATCAAGTTGGGGTTGCTGAATGTTTTACCTAAATTCTATGGTAAAAAATGAGAGGATCCGTACAACTTCCTGAGTGAGTTCGTCAAGATATGCAAGGTGCAGAAACGACCAGCTGGAGTTACTGAGGAACAATTCAAGTTAACGGCGTTTTTTTCACTCAGACGGCAGAGATAAACGCCTGGTTCACAAGCCTCCCGCCAAACTCCATATCTACATGGGCTAACATGAAGAGGTTGTTTTTGGAGCATTTCTTTCTCCAACGAAGACTAATGCGTTGAAGAAGGAAATTAGTGGAGTAAAACAAGACTATGATGAGTCATTGAGTACTTACTGGTCCAGATTCAAGAGATTGGTGGATAGCTGTCCAAATCATAAGTACACTGATGGAGACTTGTTGCAGTATTTCTACCAAGGAATGACCGTTGAAACGAAGAATTTAGTTAACTCATCAAGTGGAGGCGGATTTTCGCATTGCAGGGTGAGTGAAGCTAAGAAACTGATTCAACACTTAGTAGAAGCAACAAGGGAGTACGAGGAGCCTCGTTTGCTTAAGAGAGCTGCACAAGCAAATTCCTCCAATTTTGAAGAGAAGCTCGAAGCGAGAATGGGATGAATAGAAAAGATGCTGAATACTATGGTCAAAAAGTCTGCAAGTGCGGACCAGTGGAGAAACCATGTGGCGCATATGGTAATTTTGGCCACTCAAGCTTGCAATGCGATGGGAACGACGAAGATCTCCATGCTCAAGTAAACTCGTCGCATAACTTTTATGGCTGCAAAGATCCACCACCAAAGAGAGATCCCAACTCGAGCACTTATAATCCTGGTTTGAGGGATCATCCTAATTTCTGTTGGCGAGATCAAGGGCAGAAGCAGCCTCAACAGCCGCAACAGCAACAAAACTACCGACCACCTCATCAAAGAGGATTTCAGCAAGCATCACCTACTCCACCTCCACAAGAAAAATAAGGGAAGTCTCTTGAGGAGATGATGGCGGATTTGATAGGTTCTCAGCAATTTTTGCAAAACAATGTGCAGCAACTCCAACAAACTCAAAATGAGCAAAAGGTGTGCATCGATGGATTAGCTCGTCAAATGTCTCAACTCTCGACTTCCATAAATGAGCTTAAAGGGAATCAAGGCCGCTTGCCATCACAAGTTCAGGCTAATCCAAGGGAGAATGTGAACAAAATCACTTTGAGGAATGGCAAGGAGTTGAGTGAACCCACAGTCAAGAAGTCACGAAGGGTCCAGTCTGCCCAAACTAGACGATTCTGACGGAATAGCAGTTTCTGCTGAACAAAGTGAAAATACTTCCCGTTTTTCCAAACCGGACACTGATCCGGCAGTTGTACTGAATAAGAAGGAAAAGGAAAATGAGATTGCATCGGAGGAGCCGACTAAGGTACATAAACCTTTGAGTTTATATGATCCTAACATTGTGATACCTACTCATTTTCCCAGAAGATTAGCGAAGAAGAAGCCGGAGGAAGATCCTATGGACTACATGTCGATATTTGGAAAGTTAGAGATTAATCTTCCATTCCTTCAAGCGATCAAGCTTCCTCCGTTGAGCAAATTTGTGAAGGACTTCATTGCTGGTAAGGCTAAGGATTCTGGAAAGATTGAGATAGGTGAAAATGTGTCAGCTGTGATATATAAAAAGTTGCCACCCAAATGCAAGGATCCAGGTATGTTTTCTTTATCTTGTTACATTGGAGATACGAAAATTGAGCATGCTATGTGTGATCTAGGAGCTTCTATTAATGTCATGCCTTTAGCTGTTTATGATAGCTTATCTGGTGGTGAGTTAGTAGATACTAGGTTTGTGATTCAGTTAGCCGATAGATCATGCGTTCATCCCGAGGGCTTGTTGGAAAATGTTCTAATGAAAGTGCATGATTTTGTTTATCCTGCTGATTTTTATGTGGTGAGAATGAGTGACATGCAATCTAAGGATTCGTCCGGTGTTCTTTTAGGTCGTCCTTTCTTAAGAACGGCTAAGTCCATCATTGATGTTTGCAATGACACTATATGTTTGGATTATCATGGAGAGAAGTTTACTTTTAGTATTGATGATGCCATGAAAAATCCCATTGATGCTGAATATGCTTATGCTATTGATGTCGTTGACCCTCTTGTCCAAGAATATCTTGAGACTGAATTCATGCAGGATAAGTTGGAGCTCACCTTGATGCAAGACTGGACTGATTTTGATACCCAGGAGATGAGTGATGAAGAGATCAAAGAGGCTATTATGTCTCTTTACGCGCAACCGGAAGTTGCAGGTTCTGGAAATACATTCCGTTTGCTTAAACAGGACCCCTCGGACAGACCACTGCCATCCGATGAGAAGCCGCCGGTGTTGGAGCTTAAGCCTTTACCTGCGAATCTGAAGTACGTGTTTCTTGGGAAAAATGAAACTCTACCAGTATTATCAGCGGGGAGTTACCATGAGCCAAGAGGAGCAATTAATCATTGTGTTGAAGAAGCACAAGAAGGCAATTGGATGGACTTTAGCGGATATCACTGGAATTAGTCCCGATGTGTGTATGCACTATATTTTTTTGGAGCCTGATGCTAAACCTTGTCGAGATCCACAACGGAAATTAAATCCGAACATGAGGGAAATAGTGCTCAAGGAAATATTAAAGCTTCTCGCATTGGGGATCATTTACCCAATCTCTGACAACAAGTGGGTGAGTCCGGTTCATATGGTCTCGAAGAAATCTGGATTGCAAGTGGTAGAGAACGAGCAGAATGAGTTGGTACCGATGCGTCTTGTCACTGGATGGCGCATGTGTATCGATTACCGCAAGCTAAATGCAGCAACTCGCAAGGACCATTTTCCTTTACCGTTCATTGATCAGATGTTAGAGCGGTTAGCTGGGAAAATGTACTTTTGTTTTTTGGATGGTTATAGTGGTTATTTCCAGATTTATGTCAACCAAGAAGATCAAGAGAAAACCATATTTACGTGTCCTTTTGGCATGAACGCATGCAGGAGGATGTCGTTTGGATTGTGTAATGCACCAGGGACTTTTCAGAGGTGATGAGCATCTTTTCGGATATGATCGAGAAATTCATAGAGATCTTCATGGACGACTTTACAGTTTATGGAGATTCGTTTGATGATTGTCTCGACAATTTGGATAAAGTCTTAACTCGTTGTGTGGAGAAAAAATTGGTATTGAATTACGAGAAGTGTCATTTTATGGTAAGGAAAGGAATTGTCTTGGGCCATGTCGTTTTGGAAAGAGGAATTCAAGTTGATAAGGCGAAGGTGGATCTGATTGCACGGCTACCCTATCCCACGAATGTGAAGGAGATATGAGGTTTTCTTGGGCATGCCGGATTTTACAGAAGATTTATCAAAGATTTCGCCAAAATTGCACAGCCTTTGACTCGACTGCTCCAGAATGACGTTCCGTTTGCCGTAACGGATGACTGTAAAACAGCTTTTGATTTGTTGAAGACCAAGCTGACCACTGCTCCTATTATCCAACCACCCAATTGGGATCGTCCTATAGAGCTTATGTGTGATGCCAACGACTATGCGGTGGGTGCCGTTCTTGGACAAAGGATAGGGAAAGAAAGCCACGTGATTTATTATGCTTTGAAGACGTTAAATCCGGCTCAATGCAATTATGCTACCACCGAGAGGGAGATGTTGGCCATTGTTGCTTTTGAGAAGTTCAGGTCCTATCTCTTGGGTTCTAAGATAATTGTTTACACGGATCATTCGGCGTTAAAGTTTTTGCTATCCAAAAAAGAGTCGAAACCGCGATTGATCAGGTGGATACTATTATTGCAAGAGTTCGATTGAGAGGTTCGAGACAAGAAAAGAGCAGAAAATAATGTTGTTGATCACTTAAGTCGTTTGGTTCAAGATTATGATGCTATGCCTATCAAGAAAACATTCCCGGAGGAGCATTTATATGCTGTCAGGAACAGAAATACCACTTGTTTGTCCAAACGAAGCCTATTTCCAGAATCAGAATTCTGTACAGCAACAAGTAAGTTTCCTAAGGACCCTTGGTTTACGGATATTGTTAATTATTTGACCATCGGGAAGCTCCCGCCCACTTTCACACGAGCTCAAGGACTTCAGTTGAAGAGTGATTGCAAGTATTATTTCTGGGATGAGCCTTATTTGTAGAAGGTTGGAGCGGATCAAATCATTCGAAGGTGCATTCCTGAGGAGGAACAAGGTGAGATTCTCTTGCACTGCCATTCTCTTGCTTGTGGTGGGCATTTTGGTCCAAAACGTACTGCTCGGAAGGTGTTAGATTCTGGTTTCTTTTGGACTACATTGAATAGAGATGCATATTTTTTTTGTAAGAGTTGCGAACGGTGTCAATTGACAGGAAATATTTCCAAGAGAGATGAAATGCCCCAAGTTCCGATGATTTTTTGTGAAATATTTGATGTGTGAGGGATGGATTTTATGGGACCATAGCTCGTGTGGAAATTTATACATCCTGCTTGCCGTTGATTATGTTTCGAAGTGGGTGGAAGCGAAAGCCACACGCACGAATGATTCTAAGGTAGTTGCAGCATTCTTGAAGTCTCACATCTTTACAAGGTTTGGAGTACCGCGAGCAGTGATAAGTGATCAGGAAACCCACTTCTGCAATCGCACCATTGAGGCATTAATGAGGAAGTATGGTGTTTATCATCGGTTGGCTACTCCTTATCATCCACAAACGAATGGCCAAGCTGAGGTTTCAAATCGAGAGATTAAGCAGATCTTGGAGAAAACCGTCAATCCCTCACGAAAAGATTGCAGCTTAAGGTTAGATGATGCCCTATGGGCCTATCGAACAACTTATAAAACTCCTATCGGCATGTCGCCTTATAGGTTGATTTTTGGGAAGATGTGTCATTTGCCGGTCGAATTAGAGCACAAGGCCTATTGGGCGGTGAAACAAATGAACATGCAATCACTCAAGTGTGAGGAGGAAAGGAAGTTTCAACTTCAAGAGTTAGAGGAGCTTCGTCTCGAAGCTTATGATGCTGCCATGTGGTACAAGGATCGAACAAAAATGTGGCACGACAAAAATCTATGTGGAAAAACATTCCAAGTCGGCCAAAAGTTGATTTTGTATCAATCGAAGCTGCATTTGATGCCCGGAAAGTTGAAGACGAAATGGATTGGTCCTTTCAAAATACTGACGGTTTGCCGAAGCGGAGCAGTTGAAATCATGAGTTTGGAAACGGGGAAAACTTTTATGGTCAACGGGCACCGATTGAAGCCATACTATGATAAGTCTCTCGTTACGACAGTGGAAGCAATTTCACTGTTACCCCGACGTGGTCTTAGTTGCATCGGAGAGTCTAGCCGAAGACTTAAAATAAAGGTGCTTGTGGGAGGCAACTCATATTTTTCATTTTTGCTTTATTATTCAGTTTAAAAAAAATAAAAAATAAAAAATAAAAAACAAAAAACAAAAAAATGGCGTTTCAGTTGATAAAAAATGGCGTTTCAATTTTCCCCCCCAATTTAGTCGTTCCATTTTTTCGGCCCTAATTCAATTTTCCTTCTTCATTCTACAGCAGCAGCACAAGCCAACTTCTCTCTATTCTCTCATACTGCATCCCGCCGGCAATTTCCGCCTACTGCTGTTCCTCCTCCAGCCGGCGAGACCACCACCATACCTCCCAAGTTGAAGCAAAGAACCGTTGCTGCCAAGCGGCTGAAAACCGTCGCCGCCAAATGCCAGGAAACTGCCAAGGATACGCCGCCGTCAGCTGCTCCACCACCGGAGACGCCGGTGACAACAGTTGCTCAAGTTGCCGGACGACGACCCTCTGCTCGTCGTCCTCGTTCTCCAATTCCAGCGGCTGCTCCATCTTCCTCTTCTAAAATTCCGACTACTACCCCCATTACAGTCGCCGGGAAATGCAAAGTTGCCGTTCCTTCCATGCCGGAACCTTCCTCATCTTCACCTGCTGAGATTCCGGCGACTACCTCCACTAAAGTCGCCGGCAAACGCAAGGCTGCCACAGCCCCTGTATCGTTGCCGGAGTCCTATTTTCCTTCTAGCCGGCAGCGCATGTCCCATTCTGCCACTGAGTCCGAGTCTTCCGACTCCGATTATGAGCTCGAATCAGTCCCCGCTTCTTCGGAGGAGTCTGTTGTCGATTCTGCCGCCTCATCAGCACAACTCGATGATGCTTTAAGTACCGGTCTGATGCCGGTTGAGTTTAATGATCCTGTCGAAGTTGAGCAGCTCCTCGTTTTTGAGAAAGCGGCGTTGACAGCATCTTTACTTGCTCGGAAGAACAAGAAGTTCATCTCTGGTAAAATTCTCCATGTTTCTTCTTTAGAGAAATTGGGTATTTATGACAGATTTATGGATTATTTTGCACGCATTGGGTGGTCTTGGTTGCTTTCCATTCCGAGAGTTGATGTCTATAGTAAAGTTGCTCTTGAGTTCTTTACCACATTTCATTTTGTTGATACAGATGATGTAGATGTCAAGTGCATTTCGTTTAGATTGTTTAATATGCATCATCTTCTTTCGTTAACTGAATGAAATGTGAAATTAGGTATTCGTACGATTGAGGATGCATTGAGTGATGCACATAGGCAGGCTGCTTGTGGTTTAATTTTGATTCGAAATTCTGTGGGTAGTTCTGAGCAGTCCTGGATTTTACTAGCTAGTAGTGCTGCCAAGCCTTTTGAAGCTTCTTGTTCTGTGGTGTCTGATATTCTTGATCCTGTTTTGCGCATTTGTCACTTGTTCATTTGTTATAATTTGACTGGACGAACTACTAGTTTCACTAAACTTGGTTGTCATGATTTGTTTTTCTTACGGTGTATGCATAGCGGTGTTAAGGTTAATTTAGGGTATTGGATTACTGCTGCTATGCATTTGATCAGTACACATCCTGTTCGTCATATCACATTGTGTCATATTTTGGGTGTTTTTGTGGCACGTAATTTTGATTTGAGTGTGTCTTATTGTCTGACTCTTTGTAAGCCTCTTGCCCAGTTTGATTATGCTACACTTGCCGATTCTAGGATGTTTGTCCTTAACTCTGAGGGCAAGCCTCGATTTCTTGAGCCGGGAGAATGCCTCCCGAGCTGTTCTCTTAGTGCAGGTACGCCGACTCTGGATACCTTAGCTAGCTACGGATGTGCAGAATCTCAAGGAGCAGGTCACGCAGTTGAAGGATGACGTTGCTTCCGTGAAGCAGGACTTGGCTGCTATGGGTGCATCTATACTTGCTGAGCTTCGGCAGCAACGACCCCGGTGACATCTTACCCCCTTCTATATCTTTTGTTTTGTCCGTTTTATGTGTGTATTTGTTTCCCTGTCTTACGCTTTTTCTTTATTTGCTTGAGGGCAAGCAAAGTTTTAAGTGTGAGGAGGGTGTTTAGTTGTTTAGTGTTAGTTATTAGGTTTATTTTTGCTAGAGTTGTATCAAGTGAGCCAAGTATTGCCGATTTGTTTGACTTTGTAGACGCATTCTGCATGTTTGAGTTGTGTGATGAACTTGTGATTCAATATGCTGTTAAATGGTGAGATGTGATTTAATTTTGAGGAATTATTAAATGATACTTGGGATGACGAAAGAGGGCGACAATTGAATTTTTTAACCCACACTTATATAAGATTTGAGCCTGAAATAGTAGAGCACTCTCTACTTTGTTTCTTTCTGAGAGTTTAATTCACAAGGTTGCAATATCGAGTGTGCCATTTTATAATGCATGATAGAAGGCATTAGGGTGAACCACTTTTGGCCTGAGTTTCATTGCCCAACCTTACATTAACCCCTAGTGAGCCATTTTGAAGCCTTGACCATTTCTTTGACTTGAGCTACTAAATATTTAACCAAGGCCTATTTTTGACTTTCTCTTGGCCCTATTGTGCATGTTTCAAACTCCGAAAATTCATCCATGTGTGATTTTAGTGAAAAAGGCAATTTTTGTACGTTCAGTCTGCCCAGACAGAACCCTATGCTGAAGTTTCTGTTATGAAAAAGTTGATATTTGGTTTTGTTTGGCCTAACGGAGACAACTGCTGTAACTCATGTTTTGTGTTGCTTATCATTGGGATGTATTATGAAGTTGTCAATTGTATGTTTGTTCGAAATTTGAGAAAAAAAAAGGTGCTGAAAAAAAAAAGAAAAGAAAAAAAAGAGAAAAAAAGAGAAAAAATAAAGAAATGCACCGAGTTGAGTTGACATACAGTTTGATGGTTAGTTTGTTGAGATGAGTTAGTTTGTTCTCCTTATGATGCCTATTTTGCATGGATGATGATTTGGTTTGGATATGCATAATACTTGTTCTTATTTTCTGAAGCCTAGGAATTCTGTTAGATCCTTTCAAATTTTGAATGGTCCCTAGCCCCGTTACGCCAAATGAGAAAAGTCCTTCTTGAGTTACATGTTGGCCGTTTTATATCGCGATCGAGTGAAATTTGTTTATGAGTGGCTGTCCTGGAGTAGTGTAGGGAGTGAATGAGTGAATCCGTGAGATATGTTTCATTGTTGCCCGATTTTGACTAAGTTGATGATAATGAGGCATACTTGAGATTACATTTTGTTTATTTGAAGGTTGAGAATCTCTTGTTTGTTGCTTGATTCTTGCTTGCAGAAGTAGTTTGCAGTCGGACATGTTGGTATTTACTTGGCTGTTTTGTGTGTTTAGTTAGTTCGTTCGTGTCTCATTTCTTACCTTCTATTCTTCTTTCTCTTTTTATTGAGTTGTTGTTTTGAGTCTTGGGGAATTTGATGTTTCTGAACAACTATGTTTGATGATTTGGTTTTATCTTCTCTTCATACTTGAGGGCAAGCATGATTCAAGTGTGAAGAGATTTGATGCGTATGTTTTTGATTGTTCAGAAGTTGGGGTTTTATATCGTTTTATGCAAGTATAATGCACGTTTTAGTGTGTCTTGTGCAAGATTTTTTGGAGTTTGTGAGTGCAAAGGTTTGGACGAGATGGATCGAGAATGGAGTATATTTTGCACTATTTTGTTGTGGATTAAGGATGCAAGGAAGATGGGCTGTAATTACTTTCAGAATAGTTATTTTGTTATTATTAGGTTAATTAAAAGTGTCTTAATTAAGCCCAAATCTTTATTTTTGGTGGAGCAGTTGTTACCTATTTGGTATAGGTTTAGGAGTTAGGAAATATATATATGTTTTTACCTTTTTTCCATCGGCCAACTTTTTTTAGATATACTTATTATTGTTTTCAGCCGCAACAGGGAACTTTGGGAGAAGCAGTGAATACTTTGGCATAGTGTAGTTTTATTTTCTTTCATCGCATCGCTGGACGAGAATTGGAATTCAAGGGCAGAAGGTTTCAATTCAATTATATATTTTAACTTTGTCTTGGCATCGCAATTGAGGATTAATATTGGTGATTGTTCTTGCTTTTGTTTAGTTTAATATATTATTTTATGCTCACTTTAATTTATTTGACTGTGTTTAGTTCTAATATTATGAGTAGCTAATTCTTTAATTCGGCGAGAATATTGAAGCACTAGTCTAATAATCTGTGAGATCTAATTGTTCTTATAATTAATTTCCTAGGGTTTCGATTTATTCCTTGTGTTTAAAGTTAATTCTGATTTTATTTAAGCCTGATCAACTTAGATTTAATTGGATTATAGTCAATTAGTTCCCCCAATCTGTAATTGTTGGAATAGGGCTAATTAGTGATAAAGCTATCATGTTCGTAGTAGGAATAAATTGGTAGATGGGTTATTACTTGCGTTCTTGGGTAATTCGTCTAAATTGGGTTTCTTCAGATCTAAAAGCTATTAGAGCATTAAATCTAGGTCTGGCGTCTCCAGCTAGGTTGTGTTTTAATAAGGAAAATAGTTAGGTCTGGCGTCTACAACTAACTATCGATAAAGCACGTAGGAATTGGGGTATGTCCGCTGCATTCACGGTACCCTATAACTGGTTGGTTCTTGAGAATTAATTAATCTTTGCGTCAATGATCAGAGCCCTAGACTAGTGTGAATTTATTCGAAGCCGAATACTTTTCTTCTGATTTAATTCTTGTTTGCTATTTCGTTAATTTATTGCTTTCTTAGTGTTTAATTAATTTCTCTCAATTTAAGGCGTGGTGGCTACACCAAAACTAGATTTATAGGAAAAATAGGTGAATTCCCGTTCTCTATGGTTATACCCTGCTTGTTGCTATACTAATTTAATTCTGAGCGAATTGCAGGAATTATTGGTATACGACGTCCACCAAATTGGCGCCGTTGCCGGGGAACGGAGTTTATTAATTTATTTTTTCTATTGATCTTTGGTTACTTTTCTGTTTTTTATGAGCAGGGCCTCTAACCAGGACCTTCTAGACGGAAGCTGTTTACGAGTCTGACAGTAGTGTTCCAGAAGCTGAAAGTGTTCCGTTTGCCTAAACGGAAGGTATTTCTGAAGCAGAAACAGAAACCGAGGGAGAAGTATAGTCGACTTTCGTTGCGATTACTGAAGGCGACATGGCAGATAAAGATCCGAGATTGAGTGAACTTTCGAGCCATCTAGAAGATGATCCTCCAACACCGATATATATACCAGACTTAGAGGCGTCGATTGAGATCAAGTTGGGGTTGCTGAATGTTTTACCTAAATTCTATGGTAAAAAAGGAGAGGATCTGTACAACTTCCTGAGTGAGTTCGTCAAGATATGCAAGGTGCAGAAACGACCAGCTGGAGTTACTGAGGAACAATTCAAGTTAGCGGTGTTTCCTTTCACTCAGACGGCAGAGGTGAACGCCTGGTTCACAAGCCTCCCGCCAAAGGTAGTGTTACCTTTTGAACCATATTGAGAATACTTCGGATCTTTCCTTCTTTCCTTTGGCCTGCAGCTTCGCCTTTCTGGTACGACGGCCCTTGTCGGCAGCCATTCCACCGTCCTCTTGCTCGTCCATTTCGTCATCCTCATCCAAGTTGATGGCCTCTTCGTGAAAGGGGGACGACTGCATAGTGTGGGGAGGATGCATTTGGTGGGGCGGATTCATCTCCACTTCGAGGTCGGCAACATACAGGCTTTCAGCAAGTAGCCTATCTGCTTCAATCTGGTGGGCAGCAAAGGCAGCAACATCTTCGGCCATCTGTTGGTTCTCCATTTTTTCACGTTGGCGGTGAGTGGGGACCCTCCGGTATTGAGGATTCTGGCTTGTGGGAGTGGGAGTGGAAGAAGTATCATCATCTTCGTAGTAGTCATCCTGGAACGCTTCTCGTTCTCGAATGACAACACCACGAGTACGACGAGGAGGGTTACCACTACCACGAGTACCACGAACATTTTTTACTGCCTTTTCCTTACCCTTACGAGGGTTGGAGGAAGACATTTTTGCTAGAACTACTAAGAGACTAAGAGAGTAAGAGGTAGAAAATAGAACAATGAAAACTGAAAAGAATGAATAACTTAGAGAGTAAGAGAAGAGAAGAGAAGAGAGTAATTGGTGTGAAGAAATGGTTGTGGGTAGGGTGGGTATTTATAGTTGAAAATGGGAGAAAATGGGGGGGGGGAAAAAACTTTGAATCATAGCCATTGGATCATAAGATGAAATCATAGTCATCCATTTTGAATTTCAAATGGGTGCCAAATCCTAGGCGGTTGAACCGGCGGTTCATACGGTTCGGCGGTTCCGAACCGGAACCGCCAGTTCAACCTCGAACCTTTTTTTTTTTGACATTTTTTCGTTCCATTTAGCATTCTAATTGTCATTATTGCTTGTTTTAGGATATAATTAACATGGATAACACAAAATATATTTAAAAAAAAAGTGGAACCGCCGGTTCACGGTTCCTAGCCCTTGGAACCGGAACCGGCCCGTCCCAAACACGGTTCCGGGTCGGAACCGGCCCGTTGACCGCAGTTCCGGGCCGAAAACCGTTGACCACGGTTCTGGTTCTGGGCCGGAACCGGCAGTTCCGGATCGGGTGAACATCTCTAGCTTACTACTTAACTTAAAATAATTAAATTAAGTAATACAAAGTCTGAATCCAATTAAAATAAAACAAAAACAACTAAATAAATAGAAGCCCAATTTTCGAACGAAAATGACTTGTTCGAAACTAGACGCATCATAATCATCAATCCTGGGCACTGGTCAAGTTCACGAGCTTGGACTGCTTAATCCCAACATCTTCATCTTCCAGTTTCTTCCGGACAATGCACTGGAAATAGTCTTGCAACTTCTTGGCTCTCAATCTTGTAACTGGACCTCTCAGCTGCAACTTCGGATTTGATTCATCAGTGTTGGACCTTGGCTCATCACAATCACCTACACATATACATGTGCACATACCATTTATCTGGGTATTCTTCTTCTTGGTCGTTACGTAATTTAATTATCAATAAATCGAGCTAAGAAATTAATTAGCAAAAATATGTTATGCTCGAATTATATAAACATGTAACATATGAATTTCACATTTAGACATATAACGTGTTATGCTCATGCTCGTGCAAAAAGTGATGATCAAAATGAATTAAAATCCTTGTCTTAATCTCGAGATCATTTTCTTTTAAATCTTATGAGTAAAGTCTTCATATTCTCTAAAGAGAGACGTTCCATGTTAAACTCCGGGAATAATTCAGTGACCGTTCTAATTTTCATATTAATTCTCATTCGATTCTATTTTACTTAGAACGAAATTTTTAGGCCCGAAATTTTTGGGGTTCTACACAAACTCAATTAAATGCACATATTTACACGACTTCTTTACTTATAGACTAATGTCCCAAACACACATGAAACAATGAACAAATCAAACTCAAATGCACGTGTTTACACAACTTATTGATTTATAGACTGATTAATTTCCCAAACGCACATGAAAAAACGAACAAATTAAACTCAAATTAAATGCACAATAACATGACTTATGACTAATAAACTAATTTCCCAAACGCACATGAAATAATGAACAAATCAAACTCAAATGCACATGTTTACACGACTTATTGACTTATAGACTAATTAATTCCCCAAACACACATGAAAAAACAAACAAATTAAACCCAAATGCACGTTAACATGACTTATAGACTAATTTTCCAAACACAAATGAAATAACGAACAAATCAAACTCAAATGCACATGTCTACACGACTTAATGACTTACGATAAAAATTTCAAACAAACTTTTTCCACGAGGTATAGTAAATAGTAATAGTATGGGGCTATAGCTCTGCTCCAATTAATGATGAGGAATCAGTGGCATATATATCCTCAAACAGCATAAACCTCAGCCAAAAGGCAATTCTTTCAGACCACAACTTTTCCAACTTGTAAGAAACCAAGTTATAAATTTGATTGTCAAATAATTCTCTTTTCCATATGTACATTAATTTCCACTTCTTCTAGCTGTCAGTCCTGTCTTCTTCTGCTCTTCATTTTTCCCTTTACATGTGCTGTTTTTGGACCACTTCAATTCCTTTCCCAGCTAGCTAAATCCAGCAAGAAATTAGAGAGAATAAGAATTTCTGATTTGAAGTTGCTATATATATATCTTGAAATAATTATTATGAAGGTAGTTTAGTTATAATTAGAAGCTTAGTGGCTTGTTGTAGTTGGGTTTTCTTCGAGGAATTATGGTTTTGTGACGAGAGGAAATTTGCAGTCGTTTATTCGAGAAAGATTGAAGCGAATATTGTAGAACCTAAAGAATTAGCCTATATATCTAGTCTTAGCATAATTAAGCATGTGCAGTAGCACATTGAGTTAAATATTTTGCAATTCATCACATTGCAATAAACTATTTTTTTCTTAATTCTTGAATACTCAAATAAAATCTGTAACAGATTTTAACAAATAATTTACTAGCAATAATTCGATGCATGATAAAAAAAAAAAAAAAATCTTTCTATCTCAAATCTTCAACTCAACTTGTGTAGAATAAACTGGTGGAATGACGAATTCGTGACAAAAATATGGTCTTGCATTAATTCAAAATACTCTATATATGCATATGGAACACAACTACGAATATCTAAAAAAAAAACCTTAAATTAATTTGTCTTACTACGTACTAATTAATATCTCCTCTATTAATCCTTAAATTAATAATCTAGCTAATATATAAAAAAAGAGAATTTCTGTCTGTATTTGATCCATCTCCAATTCATCTTCTTCACATAAAAACCTTGTGGCTCTGATTGCTCTTCAATCTCCAAAGTAGGACAGCCTCCATTAATCGAAAAAGTGCTCAAACTCTCTATATAAATCGTCTGTGCAATAGCCTGCAAAACGAACCATATACACATTCCACTTACACACAACTGCTTCTCAAAATGCAGAAGCTTACAGCATTCTTCTCTCTCTTCCTCTCTCTCCTCCTCATCACCTCCCATGCATCCGTGCAGGACTTCTGCGTCGCCGACCTCACCCTCCCCGCCGGCCCCGCCGGCTACTCCTGCAAGAGCGCCGCCAACGTCACCGCCGCCGACTTCGTCTTCTCCGGCCTCCGCTCGGGCGGCAACACCACGAACATCATCAGCGCCGCCGTCACCCCGGCCTTCGACGCCCAGTACCCGGGGCTGAACGGGCTTGGCCTCTCCATCGCCCGCCTCGACCTCGCCCCCGGCGGCGTCGTGCCGTTCCACACCCACCCCGGCGCGTCGGAGCTCCTCCTCGTCGTGCAGGGGACCATCGTGGCCGGATTCGTGTCATCGTTCTCGAACAAAGTGTACGTGAAGAAGCTGTTGAAAGGTGATCTGATGGTTTTCCCGCAGGGTTTGCTGCATTTTCAGATCAACGGCGGCGGACGGACGGCGGTGGCGTTTGCTAGCTTCGGCAGCGCGAACCCCGGGTTGCAGATTACGGACTTCGCGCTGTTTGGGAATGATTTGCCGTCGATGTTGGTGGAGAAGACCACCTTTCTTGACGACGCGCAGGTCAAGAAATTGAAGTCTGTGCTCGGTGGGACTGGATGACTTTGTGATTCATTTTTTTGTTTTTTTTTGGGACGGGGTTAGGGTTTGATTGCATTGTGTAGTTGCATTTTGATTTTTCAGTAGTTTGTGGTTTGTTATTGTTAATGTTGCAAAATAATTTTCTTTAAAAAAGAAAATGTTACAAAATATAATTGACAAGCTAGTTTAATTTTTGTGTATCAGATTGGGATAATAATAATAATAATAATAATAATAATAATAATAATAATAATAATAATAATAATAATAATAATAATAATAATAATAATAATAATAATTAATGAACATGAATTAAATGAAATATGAAGGTTTTTTTTTGGAGTCGAGATGAGGGATTGAGACACTATCCTAGTCTTCCATCCATCTACTAATTTTTAAGATGCATCTTCATTATGAAAACAAGAATATTATTAAATGTGATAATTGAAAATATTGATTGACCAATTAGTTACGGATAAACATCATATCCATCATCATGCATCATTTCGCCATCATTAATTACTCAATAAAATTCAAGAATTCCTTCAAAAAAAGTAATCAAGAATTAAAAGAGACGGATCGTTCAAAATAAAGTTCATAAAGAATCCAAAATAGTTCCATGATTGTCAATTGAACAAGGAAAATGGGCTATAATTCATTTGGAGGTGCGCCTTTTTCTTAATTTTTTTAAGGGGATAAAATAAGCTACAGTTTTTTTGAATGATAAAATGAGCTACACTTAAATAAACATTCAGTTAAAATAATAAATAAATGTCTTCTAGAAAAAATGTGAAAATAAATCAAAAGAATTTACAAATGTAAATAAAAACACGCCTTATAATTTGTGGTATCCTATATATGTGGTGCACCCCAAGACCATGCATGCACCACTAATTAGTGTGTCTATACACACACACACACATAAAAGACCTAAAATGATTTTTTCTAAGAGAAGAAAATAATTAGAGATTATTTGAATATAAAATAGTATAATGGGAAAGTTGAAAAGTTGACTTTACGCGATATTAAAGAAAGTAAAATGATAACGACTCAAAAAATGTAAATAAAAAATCAACAAAGCTATTCTGGAAATATTACATGTATATAGTAATTTGGCAAGGATAATAAATAGATTTAAAACGACTTGGCTTTTTCTAAATTTCGATTTATTTTTCTTCTTCCAATATCCAATGATTATTATCAATTATCCTCCAAAAAAATTGTTTATTTTATTTCATTTTTGATGAATTATTTCCATTTACGAATATATATTGGGTAATGATCCTATATTCAATATAATGTGGTAAAGCAAGTATTTCTTGTACAAAATACATAAATATTTATGAACCTCCTGTGTTATGTGAAATTATTTGTGGTCAGCAAAAGAAATTAAATAATCAGTATTGTATAGAATATTAGTAACCCATATTACCTTGCTGTTAAATCGTAGGGTCAATATTAAATCGAATTTCATATCTATATAGTATTATATAAACGATTACGGATTCGATATCTCCCCTTAATTTGGGGTCCTACGTGACGCGTCTTCCATTCTCTATTCTTATTTATCTTAAATCTTCATTTTTGAGAATTTTTTATATTATGTATTTAATATAAAATTTTCTATCACACATCGATTTTCAATAAGACTTACCAATTATTATTGAATTGGCCAAATAAATAGTTTTATTACTATTGGAAAATTTAATTTGATCATATTATTCATTTGGCCAATTAAGTTTGTCAAATAAATAGTTTTACTATTCATATTTTTTTTCTTTCTAAAAATTTAGATAAAAAGGAATCTGATTGATTTGTTTTTTGACTTCATCAATTGGAACATAAATAAAAGGAATAACGTTTTCTCCCAATATTCTATTCATATTTTTTCTAAAATGTTTGATACATACATGAACAAATAGTAAATTACATTTAATTGAGTTCAGGACGGTTAAATATATATAATCTTAATTAAACGGGTTTCATAGATTTTATGATTTGGGTACATATATAATCTTAATTAAACGAGTTTTATCTATTGCAAATTTAATTTTAATCTTTTATTATTTATACTATGCATTATTAAAGTTTACTTTGTGATATTAGTTCAGATTTTTATTGAGACAAATTAATAACTTATTATTGTAACAACTTATATTTTATTATTTTAATATTTTTTACATTTAAACAAGTTCAGATAATTAGCGGGTATTACTATACGAGACAAAAACGGGTAGGAAAAATATTTATTAACCGGATTTGAAATATGTATGATAATATATTCTAAACAGGTTCGGGTGGGTGAAATCCTAGCCTCATCATCTTTGTTTATCGTCGTCCTCTGCCGCGGTCAACGACTCAGTATGATTGAACGCTAACCTCATTGTTTCGATTAAATAACAAATGAAACTAATAATTTTCTTGAATTTAATTAGAAACTAAAGATTTTCATCTTCAAAAAAATATATATAACTACCAAGCATATTGTGTTTAATAATATTATTAATATAATGAATTTACGTGGATTTTCGCCGGGCTACACGCTAGTTGATTTATATAATAATGAAAAATCAACCTAAAAATTTAATACTATAAAAAATCTAAAATCTGCTTCCATCCAAAAAAATCCGTTTGACTAAAAAAAGATAAATTTTACCCGTTTTGAACTAGATTACCGTTGAATTTCCTGTATCAAAACTTTATTCTGAATTCTGTTAATATTCAGGTCAAAATGGGGTTGGTTATTTTTTATTTTTAATAAAAATCAAAATATGTTTTATTTTAATTGTGAAATAGTAAATATTTTACAAAAATACGCGCGGATATATTTGAAAAGGTTGATCTCTCACACAGTCACACTTAAAAAGTGCAATCTCTAAAAAATTATTAATATCTCAAATTTAAAGTTTCCATACATATAAATTTAAACAACCTAAAGAAGATTTCTATAATAAATATAAATTTAATATACTCCTAAATATGATAGCCGTACACTAATGAACTAGTAGTATAAATGTACCCTTTTTCTCTTTGATTTTCACCATCTTTGGCTCCATATCTCCTGATTAATTAACTCTGCATTCTGTAATTCATCTCACCCTCGATCATTTCTCTTTAGTTAAAGTTTTCTCAATATTCTTATACACTAATATAAATTTATTTATTTATGTTCAGTAGAGAAAAAACATCATGATGTGGGAATTAGGTAATTTTTGGACAGAACGTATAAACAGTGCTCCAATGGCTTCTATCCATGCAATGATGCATGAAATTCATGTCTTGCTAGTTGATCATGACGCAGAAGCCCTAAATATAGCAAAACAACTCGAAATGTGGCAATATAAAGGTAAATTTAAATATTATTAGTTTTCCACTTATTTGATTAATTCACTATGAGAACATATATATTATGAGGAGCACTCTCAAGAGTAAAAGGCAGGAAAGGAAATTATAATCAACTTCTAATGTTCTTATACAATCACTTCTTAAAAACATATATACTTTAATTACACATACACATACACACAAAATCCTAGTTGTAGGCTAATGAAACTGCAAATTTTTGTGTTATAATTTGTATCAGTGACTTGTGTTGAACTTGCATCTCCTGCTATATCGATGCTTGCAAATGCGAAATTCGACGTCGTGATGGCAAATATAAACTCTCCTGATCCCCATGGATTCAAACTCCTCTTGCAGCATGCACTCAATATATGCATCCCAGTAGTTTGTAAGTTTTAATTATATATATTTATGAGGTTATTAATCATTAATTATGCTTAGTACATATGTTTTTTTTTTTTTTTATCTAAATATCGTGAATGTTTGTTTAGGGATGGCTGATGATGACAATACATTTGTGGCGATGAGGGCACTTGAAAACGGGGCATTTCTTTGCATCAAGAAGCCTCCACCAATGGAGTTTCTTAGATGCCTATGGCAACATGTTATGAGGGAGAAGACAAGGATGATTAGGGAAAGGGATATATTAGTTGCATCCAACAACCTAGCATCGGTACGAGGAGTCGAGTTTAGGGAAGTGGTCCATCAAAGGAGCGAAAACCCTAACCCTAACCCTAACCCTAACATGATGGTGAAGAACAGGGGCAAGTATAGGAGTAGGAGTAGAGGTAGATATGGCAATTACAACGAAGAATACGATTCAGATAACAATACAATGAGCCAAAATGGTAATGTGAGGAGAAAAATGTGTACCGAGTGGACGCAAGAGTTGCACGCCAAGTTCATGGATGCGGTTGAGCAGCTTGGCGAAGGAAGTACGTACTCGATGAATTTTGTGTTATATACTTATATTTCCGTGCTACATCTTATATTTACTATACAATGTACATCATCTGCATCGAATGTCATAGCATATTGGATGACATAAATGCATGTACACATCCTTGTGAATTTGTAATATGCCATATTTTTTCCCTTTTTTGCTCATTGTGCATAATTGTTTGTTTTATGGTAGTGGATTGATTGTGTTCGTTTGTAGGGTGTTTTCCTAAAGAGATCTTAGAGTTGATGAATGAGCCCGGTTTAACCAGAATGCAAGTTGCAAGCCATCTCCAAGTTTGCTTTCTGATCCTCCTTTTTTTATATTTGTATTAAAGAAATTGAACTACTAATGTTTTCTCTTGATAAAGTATATTTTTTTCTTATTTGTAGAAATGTCGCAATGATAATTGGCGATCTCCAGAAGAGCGAAAGCCGACTCTTCAATCTAGTCAACAATCATTTCCAAATGGTAACAAAACCCATCCCAAGCCAAGACGGTTCGGGTCCATGCCCCTAGTCATGAACAAACCCTCCTCGAGTCAGATCCAAGTGAAGACTCAAGACATGGGTCAAAGCTCCGAAACCCGTTGGGAAATCCAAGAACCTAATAATGGGGCAAAAATGGGAAACGGGTCAACCATGACTAATAATACTCCTCACCATTATGGAACAAACTCTTCATCGAACCCTAGACATGCATCCGATGAGTACTTTAATTTTCCGGATATGGATTGCTTGATCCATGACTTCTCGGGTAGGCAGCAAGAACCCGAGATCAATAACCCTAGCCCGGCCCAAGAAGGATATCAAGTCGACCCACCTTACAATGATGAGAAGGTATTTTTTTCATGGTGAAAATTAATGTGTCTATTTCAACAATAATGAACAAATAAATATTTTTAGAAAATCACCATTCTTTTTATGTAAAATTTAAAATCAACTTTTTATTGTTCTTAACTATGGCAACTCTCTCTCAAATTTCTCTCTCTCTCCTGTGTGTACAGAACTCCGGTGAGGCAAGTATGAAAACAAAGAGCCACTGAGTAAAGAATGACTTTCAAGTGGACATCCGTACCAAAAACTTAGGTTTCTAGTTAGAAATCTCAAAGTTTGAAGTTCTATAAATTGTCTATCCTCTCAATAGCAAATTCGAAATCTTGTTATGAATCGAGGAAGAGATTGCTCAAAGGAGATCACACATAGAGAACATATAATAATTAGTGCTAGCATTTCGAAGGCTTAAATGTAGTGCAACTCAAGTTCCTAAATCTTTTGAAATACTTATTATATAGTTGTTGAATTGACCCATTTCTCAATATATAAACTTAATCTTTCTTAATATATGAACTTAATCTTTCTTAATTAATTTTTCGATATTGTGCTAATTGTTTAATCTTTACATTTTTTATTTTGAATTTGTATTTTGTGATTTGTATTTATGATGGAATTCTTCCTTTTGTTCTTTCTTTCTTTTTAGGAGATTTTGCTATTGTTAATGTATTCAGAACCCTTCGATAAATTTGGTTAGTGTTTATTTCTGATTTTGTGTGATTTACTTAATTTATTATTGTTTGTGCTTGTAAAATTGAATATTATAAAAATTATAAAAATATGCCAAATTCTTTTTTCAACCGGCCCATTGATCACTTGAGGCGAACAAAAATACAAATTATGCCAAATTGTTAAAAAAAATTGGTATCATTAATTTCTCGCTCAGATTTCCATCAGTTTTGAACCATTGTATACCCAAAACTCAAAGCAGAGAGCAATTATCGAAATTCCAACTATCAGATTATGTGAATTTGAATTAAAGAACTTAAACCTAAAAAAAATTGTGTACTGATCTTTAATAAGCAGTCAAAGACAATAATTTAATTTTTTTCTTGATGTATTTTACCATGATGCGCTTAAGTCTAGTAATATTGCAATTTTGGTAACATGGTAATAATATAGTGCGCGCTACATGCATTGTCAATGTATGTTACAATAAAATAAAATATAAATTATTAAAAAAACAAGAAAATAGAGGACCTACATTGGTCTTAGTAAAGGAAACAAACCATTAGGATTATTTGCTGTGGCGGAGCCAGAAATTTCATCGAGGGTTCAACTAAATATTAATTTAAAAAAATTAATTATATAATTTTTTAAAATACAATAAAATTTTAATAAAAAATACTCCTCGGTGCCCCAAAAGTGTGGTGTATATATAAAATATATTTGATTTATTGTGAGGTATAAAATATTACTTGAACCACACTAACATGGGACGGAAGGAGTAGTGTATATATATATATATACATATAATATTGTTTAAATTATATATATCACGACATTCAAACAAATCAGAGTTTAAAAACATTTACCTTATAGTATTTTTCTTCTATTTTTCATATTTTTAAAGCTATGCATAACAGTTTCATTAGCAATTATGCAAGAACTACACATAATTTTATAATTAACAATCATCATATCCTAATAACTTTTGTGATTAAAAAATAGATGTACTTATTCATAAATAAACTTATATTCCTTATACATCTACGCCCTCCGTCATAATAGCAATGTCTCACTTGCTTTGGGTACGGTTATTAAGAAACAAGAGTAAAAAGGAGAAAAAGTGGTAGGTCCTACAACTTTTGAAGAGTTAATTATTTTCATTTTTGAAATGAGACATTGTTATTGGGACAGCCAAAAAAGGAAAGTGAGACCTTACTATTGGGACGGAGGGGAGTATAATATATATATATATATATATATATATATATATATATATATATATATATATATATACATACTTTAAATTAAAAAAAAAAAAAAAAAAAAGGAGCGGGGGATGGACCTTCCATGCCCATGCTGGCTCCGCCCCTTATTATCTGAATATAAAACGATTGAGAGGGAAAGTTGAAAATTTGACTTTAATTACGTCAAATTTAAATTAGTAAAATGATTTGAGTCATTTGACTCATAATTAAATGTAAATGAAATATCAACAAAACAATTTTTAGAAATGTTACATATAGTAGTTTGTTAAGGATAATATTAAATAGATTTTCAAATGACCTGGCCTTTTTTCTAATATTCAATTTATCTCACTTTTTTTTTCTTCTTCAAAATTTATCTAATTTTCTTATCTTCCAAAACAATATTTATTTACATTTACCAACACTTACTGAGTATGATGTGAGTATGATGCCCAATACTGAATATATTATCGTGATGCAATTTATTTATTTTTTGTATAAAATAACAAAAAATGTATAAAATGAAATAAAAAAATACATGCTATATAATTTAATTACTGTTCAAAATATTTATGTAATACGTACACTAATGTACTTAAGTTCGGCTTCTTCTTTTTTTGGATAAATTTGGCAGATGTTAAATTGCACGAGATCGATTTAGAATCCAGTGGTATATATAGATGAGTTGTATTTGGGTACATCATGATGTATCCATACATCCGGTTCAACTCGACCCGCCCGATCCTGTTAGCGTTGACCGGTCAACGGTCAATGTTTGACCGTTGACTTTTTCCTTTTTTTTTCTCACTCCACCTTCGGCTCCGATTTTTAATTTATAGATAATGATTGTGACAACATTAATATTTTTTAGCTCGCTCCGAGGCCTTCGGCTCCCCTCGCTCGACTCTTGAAAAAAATTTAAAAAATAAAAAGTCAACGTTGACCGGGCGGGTCAGGCGGGTTGACGGGTCGGATTGAACCAGATGTATGGTACATCATGATGTACAAGAGTTTTTGCCTATATAGATTATGCAATAACGAAAAAATAGTTTACAGATTTTTAAAATTCAAAATCTGCTTTTGAAGTCCACAAAATCCATTTGACAAACGTTAATTTTCATTCCAGAAAAGACAAATACTTACCTGTTCTGCATAAAATTGCCGTTGGATTCCAGCACCCAGAACTTCTGTATTTTGTTAATTAGTATTCGAGTCAAAATTATTTTTTCTCAATTCTAACAATTTATGTAGCAAATCTTCTATAAAAAAATTCTTAGTCTAAGAACTACTATATATTGTCAAAATTATTTGTATTTTAATTCCAACAATTTGTTTGTTGTAAATCTCACATGAGATTTGAAAAGGGTGAACTTGTTGCATAGTTCAAATTAATTAAATCTAATAAAATTTTTACATTTAAAAATTACAAGCTATAAATTAATTTACTATATTCCTATTTAATACAGCCATTAATAATTAAAGAAGCAGTATAAATACCCTCTTCATCATTCATTTTCACTGTATTTGGCTCCATATATCTCCTGTTTACCTCTGCATTCTGTATACTTCATTTCATCCTCATTTCTATTTTTCCCATCATTTCTTTAATAAAATTTTTTTCGATTAACTTATTTATTTATTTATTTTTATATGTAGAAAAAAATCTCATCATGTGGGAAATCGGTAGAAACAATACTCAAATGGCTTCTTTACATGCTAAGATGCATGGAATTCATGTTTTATTAGTGGATCATGATGCAGAAGATTTAATTAATACAGCCAAGCAACTCGAAATGTGCCAGTACAAAGGTATATGATTTTTTCTCTATTTTTTAAAATTAATTTAGTAAGAAATTAGAACCTCTTATATCTTGATTTCTTGAATCGAGAGATATAATTGTTCAACGGGAGCAAAAATTTCAAGTGGGGAACAATTAAGCTCTTTTTTTCTTTAATTTAAATTCTGGGGGAAAAAAGTTTGTTTTAAGTAGTTTTTGGCCGATTATCGATTAATTTTTTTTTTGAAATTAACTTTTCATTTATTAATTTTATATTTTCTTGCCAAATCTTGTTAAATTAGGAGTGCTTGCAAAAAGAATAAGTTGGATTTTATTGGATGTAAATTTCGATGTCGGATTCTTTGATGTTATGTTTCCTTTTTTATATTTCTTTTGTGTGTGTGAATGTGTGTATATGTTCATTTGTCTCCAAGAATCTCAATAATAAATTTGAACTATTGATTTTATTTATTTATTTTATTAAGTGTATTTATGCTATTAATTAATGATGATGACTTGTTTCCTCAAAAAAAAAAATGATGATGATGACTTGTATCATTGCTTTAATTCCTTTTTTCTTTAAATTCTATGTTTTTCAATACGTGATTCTCTTGTAACTTTTAAATCTCGTAGACCTAAAACATCTTATACATAAATTATAACCCTCACAAATTTAATTAAGCAGTTGGGATGAAATTAGAGCTGTGATTAATAGATATACACAAGCATATTTTCTGACTAGATTTGTCCGTTTGTTATTTATTTATTTCTTGTGTGTGTGTGTGTGTTTCTGTATTTTCCTGCTAGCTACCAGTTATTTGTGGAAATTATTTACATCATGACAAGTAAAAAGTCTTATATTTCGCGTAATTAATTATATTATTTGTGTACAATTCTTGAATTAATATATATTACACAACAAAAAGGTCAATAATTTTCAAAATTTTCCCACCAATTTTCTTTCTATATTTTGTGCACGCATACGAACACACATACTGTCTGATGCTGTCCATTTATGATGTTATCCAATATATTTTTATGTTATTTTATACACGTATTGTACGCATACGGGTCGACGGCTAAATTAATATATACACGATGATTTTTCTAATTTTTTTGTTTATTTTGTATGATCAGTTACATTTATAGAGCATGCATCTGCTGCTATAGCAATGCTCCCTAGTGGAAAGGCAAAATTTGATGTTGTGATGGCAAATATCAATTCTCCTGATCTTCATGGATTGAAACTTCTTCAACATGCAGTCTACATGTGCATCCCAGTAGTTTGTAAGCTCAATTAATTTCTTCAAATCCCTTCTTAATTTTCTATTTAATTTCAGAAAATACCCAATTTATAAATTTCCCGAGTATAATTTTCTTACCACGTGCCTCAAATTAATATTATTAATTTTATTTAGTGATGTCCAATGATGACGACACATTCATGGCCATGCGGGCTCTCGAGCACGGGGCATTCCTTTACATCAAGAAGCCTCTATCAATGGAGTTTCTCAGATGCCTATGGCAGCATGTAGTGAGGGAGAAGACAAGAATGGTGAGGGAAAGGGAGATGTTTATTGCATCGAACAACCTTGGACCAGTACGAGGCGTTGAGTTTAGGGAAGTGGTCTGTCCGAGGGATGAAAACCCTAACCCTATTCCTAACCCTAACCCTAACCCTAACCCTAACATGATGATGAAGAACAAGGGCAAGTACAAGAGTAAAAGTAGAGGTAGATATGATGATTATGATGAGGAATATGATTCGGAGAGTCATATGAGTCATAAGGGTAATATAAGGAGAAAGATGTGTACCGAGTGGACTCAAGAACTTCATGCCAAGTTCATGAATGCAGTCGAACAACTTGGTGAAGGAAGTACGTGTTGCTTATTGCTCGTTAGATTCTTTATCTAATGTCATATTTTTAATAACTTGACAAATTTATGTATTTGATCTATGCACAAGTTTGAATAGCTTGCTTTGCCTTTTTCATTGTTTGTTAGTAATGTACTAATTGAGTTACTTTTTAGGGTGTTTTCCAAAAGAAATCCTGGAGATGATGAATGAGCCTGGCCTAACAAGAATGCAAGTGGCAAGCCATCTTCAGGTTTGTTTTTCCCATCTTTAGCTAGCTTGTAACAGAAAAACCGAACCATTGATTTTGCATAATCGAATTATACATTGTTTTGATTTATAGAAATGCCGCAATGATAACTGGCGAGCTCCAGAAGAGCGAAAACCGAGCTATCAAACTACGCAACAAGTAGCTTCAAGTGGTAGCGGAGCCCAAAGTATTAAGCCAAGAAGATTCGGGTCAAAACCCCTAGTGAATAGACCATTTTCGGGTCAAAGCTCCGAATCCGTTTCGGAGACTCAAACACCAAATAACGGGGCAAAAGTGGGAATCAGATTGATGATGACGACTTCATCAAATCTGAGGCACGCATCCGATGACTACTTTAATTTTCTGAATATGGATTGCCTGACCCGTGATTTTTCAGGTGGCCACCAACGTCAACCCGAGACCAACAATCCGGCTCGGCCTTACAACAATGAGCAGGTCATTCTTTTTACTATATATGAACAAATAAATATCTCAAACAAAATCAGAAATTTTGTATTTTCATTATTATACAAACACTAATTGTGTATATATACAGAAGTACTCTGGTGAAACAAGTTCACAGACAAAGAGCCTTTGGAGTTCAGACACATCAAATCTCGACAGCGATCACTCTCAAACAAAAGCCCAACCTTGTTGAAAAAATAATGAATAACATAAATAGTACCTAGTTATTCAACCCCAATTTTTATCTTCTTTTTTTTTTTCAATCATCGTTTGTACGTAACTACATTGTCATTACTGTCTGCAATTTTTACTTTGGTTTTGTTATTGTTCTGTTTTGCTTTTTTTGTGAAAATATTTATGTTACTTTTCTCATCTTTAATGAGATTTTAATTTGATGGCAGAGCTTGTTTTCTTTATAAATGGAGCAGAGTTGTAAGATCGTTTGGGCCCTTATCTTAGGGTAGTTTGCAAATTTATGCCATATTTCTTCAGGTCGTTCAAATTAGGCCATTATTCTAAAAGTTTGGCAATCTTAGGCCATTTTTCGGCCCGATTGGCGGTCAAAGGCCACCTTTCGGCCCGATAAGTTCAAAACAGCATACCCACAAAGCTTCTAAAGATTACACATCAAAATTAAGACAAAATTTACTCAAGTTTACTATTTTCTTCAAATATCGATCCAATTTCTAATTTGGAGATAATTCATGCAACACTATCAGGCCCATCACACTTCCGTATAAAAATTCTAAACATACCAACTTCATACCTTTTTGACCGTAATGCTGCCGGGTATTTCCACCGGAAGTTTTAGGGACCTCGTCCAACCACATGATCGCAACCGATGGTTTCCAGACGTAGACTCCTTCAGCAACACTCAGCACAGCCCTTGTTCGTTTCCTACTCGGGGCGTAGGGTATTTAGTCGGTATTTAGAGAATAATTAGACACTGGAAGGGATGAGCAAAAGCCCGAACTTTATTTAGGAATTATATAAAATTTATTACAACATAAGTATATCTCCTTTAAGGAGGAGACAGACTTGTTTAGCTACCTATGGTAGCGGAATTGAAATACATAAACTATACTATACTAAGCTAGAAACTATTACAAATTTTATTTTGAGAGAGCAGAGGAGATGGTGTAGAGGATTTCTAGTGGATTTTTCGATACCTTCTGCTCTCCAGCCTCGTGGTTTATATAGAGGTCTCAATTCTCAACCTCCTTCCTTCATTATTGCCTCGGATTCTTTTGTTCCGTGGCCAGCTTGTATCTGACTCAGCGTAGGACCACTGCTGTCGTCCATTATTAAATAAGGACGCCAAACTTTCGGTGCTACTTGTCATTCCGCATTATCTTTATTCAATAATGCTTCTCATGTGCTTTTACCCATTTGTTATTTAGTGGGTAATCACTTTTCCCTCCACCCACTACTGTCGTTTTCTTTTTAGTGGGTACTCTAGTTCAGAGTCACATGACTCCACCAACCTGTGTCGGGAATCTACTTTTTTCCCAGGGCCCTTGGCGTCCTTGCTTTTGGTAACGCCTTCTGTTCGAGATGCTCGTTGGACCGAGCCTTCTTTTTTCCTCTTCTGGGCATGAACCCCTTCCCGAACTCTGGTTCCTTCTGGTTCTGACAATCTGAACAAACGTGCTCGGACCAGTTTCCAAAATGAGCCATGTTACAGTATTTGCGATGAGTTTCTTTACTCGTCGCAATCTTGTTTTCCCAGAGCAAGGTTCTCTTTCTCTCGAAAGCTTCCTCTGCGAATCTTGTAGATTTCCCTGTCATGGTATTTAACAGGAATGATCCGTTTAATGAATTCTGAAAGAATTTGAACGGGAACTTGACTTTGTCCATCTCAGTGAGACAGACCCATAAACCCCATGCTCTTCTTGTGGAGATGAGATCTTCCGGTAATGTAGAGACTAGAGCAGTCTCTTTTTCTGCAGGCGCTTTGATTTTTTCGAGGGCGCGTGCATCTGGTCTTCGAAGCCTAATATAGTGGAAGGCTTCATGGTTTCCTTTCCCTGCTGGTTCTGGGGCTGCACTGATGAAATACAGCTCCAAAACGTCACCTCGGCTAAGCTGCGGATTGTTAGCCCAGGTATCATACACCGCTTCTTGAATCCACTTGGGTAGATTCTTGATTTCGGCGAATGATGGAGAGGTGGTATAAACTGAAGCAAGTGCTCCGAATTCATACTATCTTTTGACTTCGTGTGGATCTGAATTTGGCATCATCCACACCCGAGGATATTTCCCCGAGACATCAACCCTTATTTTTTCTGGGTTGATTCCAGTCCTTGTGTTGAGCTTCTCCCAATTGGCTTGATAAACCTGCCATGAAGAAGAAACTTCAATCTTATCAGTATTAATCTTAGATGTGCCAGTCATTGGCCTAAGATTAATCTCTCCCTCTTTTTCTCCAGAGGTGCTAGGTTGACATGATGGTTCAGAGTGTGACCCCTGAATATCATCTTTTTCTTTGGGCAATGGTTCCGAAGATACCACCACCTTAGAACTTGTGCAAGAGGTATTTGAATCATCTGCTACAGGTTTAGAGCCCTGTACTCGAAACTCTTCTTTTACCAAAGGATCTTTGGCCACCCGAAGGATTGGTGTTTGACATGCAGCCCAGAGTTGCCCCTGAGACCGTATGCAAGCTCGTATTCTCTCGGTAACTTTCGTCTTATCGAGAGTCTGCAATCTTCCTGCTTGCTCAGCATTCAGAATGCACTCGTCCCACTCGCCGTTTAACATCTCGAGATTTTCTCTGAGATGTCTATGGGCTAGCAGAATGGAGTTCACATCAGTTTGCTCCATCTCTTGTTAGGAAATCTGCAAGAATATTTTCGTGAGATTTCAGAATGACAATATCAAAAATATAATATTGGCATTCAGCTTGCCATCTGATTAATCTAGCCTTTTCAGGCTTAGATTCCATCTTGTTTCTTAAGAAAGCTTTAACCTGTGTGTTATCAACTTTCAAAGTAAATTTCTTTGCAAGTAAAAATAAAGGCCATTTTTTAAACGTCTTTCTGACTGCAAAGAACTCTTTCTCGTTGATGTGCCATCTCACGGCCTCATCATCTGAAAATAAACCACTGCAGTATCTACAGGGTTCTTCTCCATTATGAGTGATCTTGGTTAAGACTGCAGCCCACCAATAATCACTAGCATCTGTATACAGGACCAAGTCGTCTTCGTCCTGAGGTATCGAGAGCTTTGGGAGATTTTTGCAAACCTCTTTTAACTCTTTCATCCCTTGTCGATGTTCTTCTGTCCAGATGAACGGAACATCCTTTTTCAGTAATGAACTGAAAACTTTTCTATGTTTTGCGAGATCTTTAATAAATGGTCCCGCAAAATTAACAACTCCCAAAAAACTCTGAAGTTGTTTCTTTTCTTTCAAATCTTCAGGAAAATTCTGGACTTTTTGAACAATATGGTCCTGCAGAATGATTCCTACTTCATCGATCTCAATACCCAAAAATTTCATTTTCCGAGTTGCAACGACTGCCTTCTTTTCAGACAGTACTAACCCTTCCTTATAACAAACATCTGCAAAGATCTCAAGATGTTTGATATGTTCTTCCATATTTTTTTATGCTATTAATATATCATCAATATAGACGAACATAAAAGAAAAATAATCTTTAAATAGATTATTCATTTTTCTCTGAAATATTTGAGGCGCATTAGCTAACCCCATTGGCATTACGTTACAAACATAATGCCCTTGTGGAGTAGAGAAGGCTGTAAACTTCTTACTCCCTTCCTCCATGCGAATCTGGTAAAAATCTGACTTGCAATCAAACTTAGAGAAAACCTTAGCATTCCTAATGCAGTTAATGAGGTGTTCCCTACTAGGGATAAAATATCCATCAAACTCCAGAATATCATTAATTCCTTTGTAATTAATAACTAATCTGGGTTTACCTCGTTTGATCTCACCATGATTCCTTACCAGAAATCCGGGACTGCTGTAAGGCGAGTTCCCTGGTTCGATGACTTCGATCAGCTTTAAATCAAGGTGTTCCTTGATTATCTCCTTCATATCTTGTTGATCTTTGAGGTTCATCAGGATTGGCCTGTATCTAACAAACTCATACTCTTTTTCTGGCTTTACCTTCAAGGTTGCATTGAGCTTGTTTCTATCCCACCATGCCAAAGGATTCTCATTATAATTTCTTTTGATTTTCCTTTTAACATCTTCTAGGGATACCTTCACCTCTTCCCTAATATCTTGATGGGATATTAAAGAAGCTTTGAGGATTTGAATCTCTTCATCTTCGAGATCCCAATCCCTAATACAGCTTAGCACTGCTTCGCTGAATCTCCTTTGATCTTTCATCTTTGGGTGTCGAAGTTTTCCTTCATCACCATGCTTGCTGCGAAAACTCAATGGTATCTGGCGATTAAAAGCCCCTTTGAGCCTCTGGACAATGATCTTGTGATCGCAAATGGTTGTAAAAACCAATTGCCTTTTTTCATTATCCTGCATATATCTTTTGAACATCTGTAGGAAATTGTTTCCTAGCAGAATGTCTGCACCTGTATCATGGAAATAAATTGGTGGAGTTTTAACCTTATACCAAGGTGTACCTCTGGCTCCTCCAATCAGAATTTCCGTCTCTTTTACTCCTTCTGCAAGGAGCAAAATCTTCTTTGAGAAATCTCTTCCTGCAATTCGGGGTAGATCATCTTCTACCTCTGTTGGGAAAACTCCTCATTTTGCAGTACAAATTCCTGCACCTGAATCAATATAAGCAGCAAAATATTCTGCTTTATATTTTTCATATAACATCCCTATAGAGATGTATATGGAGATGGACTTGTCATTCGATCAATAGTTTTTTCCCACTAATCGTGATTTCCATTCCTTCTTCTTTATTTCCCCAAGGTTTGTGATCCTCGAGAAAATCCAAACCCAAAAGCAAAACTGCTTCTCTTCCAGCTCTACCCTTGATCTCCATCACTTGTCCCCCAATTTCCAGGGTACCTTTGTAATGATTGATCTCCGGCTGCTGTAGATAGTAAAGAACATTACAAGGAAAGTTGGTTTCCCACCTTGTAGTGTCGAATTTTACTATCACTTCTCTCCATCCCTCGGGACATTTCAGATTCACTGGAACTTTGTTACTCTGAGATGTTTGAGGGTGTGCTTCTCGGATGAGACTCCGACTCCTCCCATATGGCAAAGACATGATTCTGTCTCCTTGGAAAGATAATCTCCCTGAAGTTATCCTGAGACTTTGGTCGTGTCTCATGACTTCTCTATCTCGGATTTGAATATCCACATTCCTTAACCGAGCAATTTCCACTCTATCGGGACAAACTGTCATTGTCACCTTGTTGAATATATCTGGTATCTCAATGAACTTCTTTCCCAGAAATAACTCAGTGTGATGTGAGTTGGAAAGAGCATATGATACCTGATAAGTAATGGAGTAAGGCCTATTTCCTTCCTCCAATAAATCCTTGCGTTTAAAGTCCTGATAAAGCGTCAGGGCTTTGCTGAAATGGGTATCATTAAGATTGTAAGCAATCTTTGGATAGATGATTCCCACTACTTGTCCTGCACAAAGATCTCCCGTAATTGTTCCCAATACGGAATCTTTCAGATTTCTAACTCTTTTATCGCATATAGCGATATCGATCGGCGTGTGAACTCCGGTAAAGAGAGCCGATTTTAACATCAACTGGATTGCTCCAATATGGATCCAGTTCATCTTTTCAGCGACTTCAAGCTTCATCTTTGATAGATCTTCCCTGATGTCACTAGCTGGAATCAGCTGCATCTCCACTTGATTCCATGTAAGCTCTATAGGAAGCGACATTTCTCGTCTAGAAATTCCATAGACGATTTGTTATTTCCTACTCCTTAGATTAAAGTTCCTTAGAACTTGATCTATGTTGTTTGCTGAAAAGCCTTGATACTTTTGTATATTCAGACTCTTCTTCATGATTTTGTCAATCAAACTTTGAGAGAGAGTTGTGTGACTGGAGAATCCCGTCCTGTCCTCTTTCTCCTGATGAACAATCTCTGGATCAGTCTGATTCCGATTTAGTTCCATCAGACCATTCTGAAGACTTCTTCTTGTTCATATATACTCTCATCCGAGGGTATATCTTCGAACTGATATACTTGTACCAGTTCCTGGTAGTAGACGGCATCTTCGATATCCGGAGTGGATTCGAATTTATTGATACCTCTTCTCTCGTTGTCAGGGCAATTTGTGGAAATATGCCCTTTTGCACCGCACGTCCAGCAGTTGCAATCTTTGAAACTTTCATTCACTCTAGTGTGAGTTCTTCTGAAAGTTTTCTTGGCAGGTGTCCTTCCTTGTAATTTATTATCTCCTCGGAATGGATACCTATTCCTTGATGGTCCACTTCTTTGGCCTGATTTATAAGATCTGGCCTTCTGTCTTGACCACCTGGTCCTTGGTTTCCAAGAATTTCTTTTTGGATCTCCACCTTTATAATAGGGCTGAAACCTATTTTTCTTGTTTTTCTTCAGCCTCGGTGGTTCTCCTCCAATGATCGTTGGCAGATCATTGTCATCACAGTTTAGAGGAGCAAATTTGTTAATTCTCCTCAGTTTCTTCATGTTCCTCAGAGCTGTTGCTTGTTGACACCACTCTGAGAGCTTCCGATGTACATAAGACATCCTTCTTGCGACGTTTTCAGGATCACCCGGTTCGTAATCCCGAATCAGCATCTCTTTCCATGGGCTTGGAAATTTCAGAAAGAAAATTTCCAGCGCTACTCTATCATCAACTTTTGATTGATGTTGATAAAGAGCAAAGAGTTGTAGAAACTTGTTAAGCGATTGTTGATCCAAGACAGCCAGTCTTAGATTATACAATGCCATCAAGTATTTCTTCCTTTTCTCTTGATCAAATCCCTCGAAGTATCCTTCTCCCAGAAAATGGTTTTTAAATAGTACTGCCATATTCTGGACATGTTCTGTATAGTTTTCACTCTCAAAACATGAATTCTTGATATCCACAGGAAAGAATTCCCATGCAATTTTGACGATTCCCGCAAGACTCATTTCGAGAATTCTTACGAAACCTTCCTTGTTCAAATCGAGAGTTGTTGCTGCAATTCTCAGGGCTGACGTCCACTCGTCAATAACGGATTCTCGATCTCTGAAATTTACTTCATCGAGGTCGAGCATCACTCCGTAAGGATGGATAGGATCCAGGGTCGTTTTTCCTTAGGGTGTATCTTGCACCTTTGGATGCGGCCTTCTTGCCCTTGTCCTTCTCGCTGCCATGTATGCATCATTTGGGGTATGTTGATCATACCTTGCTCCAGTCTGAAAGTCCTGGACTGCATTAATGGCTCCGGGTGCATTTTGAAAATCTTGTTGATTTCCAATGATGGCTCCTGGTGGAAGTTGATTCACCGGCTGTTGGTTTTGGACCACATTCTGGTTCATTTTTAAATCCACCATGGTCATGTTAGCAAAAGATTCCGCTAACTCCTGGAGATCGTCAAGCTTGATTCGTTCAAGATTACTCATTTTCCTTTCACGAATCATTCTTTTCAAGGTCTCCATGTTGGGATCCTTTTTGGCTTCTCCCACTAGTAATGGATAAGTGGGTTCATTACCAAAAGGATTTCTCCTTTGACAGGAACGAGGTTGTTGCTCCAGTTTTTCGATCCGTGATTGGATCTCCTTCAGGATATTATAGATTTCATCCTGTTTCATAGCAATCTTGTAAAGATCGCGTGGTACACCATACTGGCTATCGCCATAATGTTGTACTGTCTTCTGTATTTCTCTTAGATCCGCCGATATCTTGGAGGAATCTGGAGAAATCTCTTGATATAAAAGAGTAGATGATACTCCTTTATCTTTCTTTTGTTCCATCAGAGCGATACAAAGCTAAGTCCAATGTATTCCCAAATGTACCCAATGGTCTCTTCTCATAGCATGTTCCATCTCCATTTCAAGGAGTATACAACTATGTAGAAGATCTTCTTTCCATTTGATTCCTTGGAGACAGGAATCAATTAATTCTTTCTCCTGGTTTTGTTGGATTAGGATATCCAACTGCCTTCTCCAGTGTGTTAGCACATTCTGGTATCTTGTCCTTCTTTTCTCCAAGATTTGGAGACGTTCCTGGAAATGTCCACACCTTGGACATTCTTCTAGATCCATCAGATATGATTGTTATGATGGTTCCTCCTCATGGTGTTTATCACCTCGAACAGGAGATCGCTCAGATCTGAATCATATCTCCTTCTTGCCTCAATTTCTTGAGTTAAAGGCTCAATGTATTCAAGCCTTCTTTCTCGTACGACTATGGAGTCGAACAATTCTCTCCAGACTATTCTTATCATCTGGTTTCTTTTTCTTTTTATCTCCAGATCTTGGAGATAATTCCTGTAACACTCGCATCTCGGACAATTGTCCGGATCCATATTTTTCTTGATGTCTCCTCCGTTAGGATAATACTTAAAGCAATAAATAAAATATAATTCCCAGATAAACCTAAGGCTCTGATACCATTTGTCCCTCCGGCCCAGTTAAGGGGTAGCACAACAAATGATACCTATCAGTTTGCAAACCTAGACCCGATACTGCCGCACTTCCAACCCACAAAAGCGCGGGAACCCCGTGGCGATATCCACATTAGCCTTTTTACGGCGCCACCCAGTATCAGAGCCTAGGTCATCCCTTACGGAGAGTCACGCTTCGTGCACGCAGTCACGTGCGAGAGGCTCAGGGTTTTGTTACATGCTCTGATACCATTTTAGAAAGCGTGGATCACTTTTAACCTTGAGCAATTCTTATCTTGATGTGTATTTATGATTTGTTCCAAAGCAAGTGGGTATTAACGATTTTGGCCCAAAATTGCAACTTTTATAAAATATAGTGGCCTAATTTTGCAAGTCCAAAATTCAAATTTTCATATCTTTCAAGCCCGAAGGCTCTTTTCTTGCAAGCCCGCCGAATTATGGCCCAATATTGCAACCGCCTTAAGATAGGGGTCCATAAAAACTTTGAACTCAAATGGAGCATGTTGAGATATAGATCGAGCTACACATTATTTACATTTTTAGTAATTCTTGGAGAGACATTATTTTGTTAATTAATTAAGTTACAATGACCATAATATATAAAGGGGATGATCAAAGTAAAACATTCTCCTCGTAGGAACTAGGAATTAATTTGCGTCATTGATCTTTACTATTGTCATCAAAAGAATCGTTGTAACATATAAAATATATTATTATGAAAAAAATATTATTGTATATATAAATGCATAGTTCCAACCAAAACTCATCCATATATAAATATACATATACATCTACATATGTATATATACTAGCAGAGATGTCACGTGCGTTGCATGTGATTTGTCTTTATTATAATTTTTATTTTGTACAATATAGAGAATAATTCATTATTATATTATTTTTTTTCTAATGATCATTTTAAAATCGAATAAACTGTCTATATTTATTTGGCAAATAAAATTTTCATTTCAATGTAAGAATTTATATGTAACATACATGTATACTCTAACATTATTTATGAACAAATAATATAGGAAAAATAAGGCCAAATGCCCTTTTTGAAAAGTAAAAATAAATTATACCCATAATTTATAAGGAGTTATTACTGCTTTTAGCACTTCTAGGATAGTAAAGATAAATTTAGTACTTATTATAAAAAAAGATAAATTCCAGTACTTTTAAACTTTTTAACCCCTCCGCGATCACAGATTTTTATTTGTGGTATCACTAAATAAAAAGTGTGAATGCAATTGTAATAATTTCATTTCATAAGTGACCGCAAATTTTTATTTGTGCTATCACTAAAAAGTGTGAAATACACTTGTAATAGTTTCATTTATATGTAATCCACAATTTTTTTTATGTGACATCACTAAATAAAAAGTGTGAATTCAATGCGGGAAAAAAGAAGGGGGGCAAAAAGTCCAAATTAAAGTGCTACTCCCTCAGTCCACGATATTTAGGATACAATTTCTCTTTTGGGGTGTCCATTATATTTATACTACTTTAATTCTTTTTTGGAACAATACCCCACACACATTCATTATTTAAAACCTCACAAGTACTCATTATAGTAGGTTCCTTTCTCCACCCAAACACTACATACCTAACATTTATTAAAACTCATGCCGCATCCTATGTGACCTATATATCGTGGACGGATGGAGTATTATTTATCTTTTTTAAATTGAGTGTTAAAATTTATCTTTTACATCCTAGAAGTGTTAATATCACTATCCGGTCAATTATAAAACATAAAAATCCCTCATTTTCCTCTCACTTCATATATATGACTATTTTCATCGGCGACTGTCAACGGTCAAGCTGGCGGTCAAAGGTTAACGCTAACTGTCAATGGTCAATTCCGACGACTTTTTTCAGTGGCTTTTTCCCTCAATAATATATATTAGAGTTAAATACGAAATAATTAACAAATAGATGATGAAAATAGGCCAATAGAATAATATTATTCATGCAAGATTATTGTCTATTATAGTATTAAAACTTATAAATCATAAAGTTAACTGGATATATGAGTTAGGTTTCATTTGTCATCGATTTTGCATACTTTACGACGCGTCATAAACGTATTTTGATTGAATTTTGTATGCAAACCTCTATAGTTCGCATAATCATTTTCATGAAAGGTTCATTATAATTTTAAAGTAAATATCGTAAATAAATAACTATTTGTAATAATAACTTACTTGTTTGATTGATGAAGTATACTTATCCACCAAGCATACTACATATATTGCAGCAATTTTATCGAACATTGTAATATGTGCGTTGTATTAATCCCTTTGCAAAACATTCAGATAAGTTATTTTACACTTGCAATTACATATAATAAATTATAGTATTTGGATGCATCTTTGTATATTTTTTTTTATTCATTTATATTTTGAGCATCACCTTGTTGGTTTTAATTAGAACAACTTCCCCATTGCATTTTCACACTACAACAATTTCATTCATAGACAACGGTTATAAGCCGTTGATAGCAATATTAGACTGTTGTCAAATCCAGTGTGGTCGTAGGTATTGGGTCATAGAAAACGGTTTCTCAACCGTTGTCGTATACTCTATGACAACGGTTTTAAACTGTTGTTGTAGACACATAGTGTTGGAATAACTAACACATACAACAACGGTTAATAACTGTTGTCTCGGCCGTTGTCGTAAAATCTACGACAACTGCTGTAAACCGTTGTCTATGACTTGGGTCTACGACCACACTAGATTTGACAACAGTTCGATATGGCTATTACAACAGTCCAAAACTGTCGTTGTGCACCAATACAACAACGGTCATTAACTGTTGTCCATGTCGTCGTCGTATAGTCTACGACAACAATTGCCAACCGTTGTTTATGATTTAGGCTTACGACCACATTGGATTCGACAACAATAAAATGTGGCTACTACAATAATCCAAAACTGTTGTTGTAGATCCATACAACAATGATTACTTACTGTTGTTGTTACCGTTGTCGTAGATTTATTTTTAACAACAGTTCAGTAGTGTTGTCTTTACAAATTAATAGTATTACAACAGATTTAAATATGTTCTACAACGGTTTGTAACTATTGTGTGTAACATTAATTACGACAACAGTGTTTGTACTGTTGACTATTTTATTTCACAGCATGTAACTTGTTACAGGTATTTAAGACAACATTTATTAAATATAATGACACAATAAAAAACATGAAAAATTGAAATTGAATTACTAATATAAATAATTCAAATTACAAAGTACTATACTGTATGAACTATTCTTTACAACACATCAAGATACCAAAATATTCAATATTCACTACAAAACTACAAGTTCCATATGTGTCCTCAATAAATCAAACGCATGCATAAATGCTAGTCTAACACTAATGACAAGACTGATTTCCACACCGAGTATCACCAATGAATTTCTCCAGCTATCTGTCATGCAAAATAATAAACATTACTGCCATAGGACAAAATAAATTTTCATGTTTCCGTTAATGCAAAAAATAAAAAATACGATAAGTTATGGAGAAAACACTAGGAAATCACAAGCATCCAGTAAAAGTTATATATTCACAGTTCAAGCAGTATATCTAGTAATTTAATTTCAAACATAGATACTTCTTGAAAGAATACAGTAAATATATTCACATAAATAGCTAAGCAAACATCTAATAAACTCCAGTTTCTTAGTGAGTAAATTGAGAATTGAAATGATAGAATATCAGCAATTCATATTGAGCTAAGGTCTCCAGTCAAGTTAAAATATTGATGGCCACACTACTATATGAAAATGAATCTAGATAACCACAAATCGGGTGCTTGGCATTCAATCAAACACTAAATAAATAATAATAACATCGTATTACTCATTCATCTCCTTAATCTTCAAGACCATAACAAGTACAACATCATCCCACCATAATCAGCAAAAAATAATGCGTTTTCAACTTAGAGGTGTTTAATAGTTCCCGAGCAGTGTTAACCTCTTTCTAATGTTACATGAGAAACTAGTTGAGCCAAGGTATCTGGTGATAAATCAGGCAGATTAATCATTGATGCCAATTCTTTTAAAAAAATCATTAATGCTAATTAAGTAGTTAATCATTACATCAACTTATCCACATTTCATACAAGTTTCTCTCTGATCCCATTAACTGACTAGAGTGCCACAAGGAAATTGTCATGTTGCAAAATGTAAAATTGTCATCCTCTCCAAATTCTTAAGTAAAAAATATCAGAAAATTAAAACCGAAATTCAACATTCTGCATAAGAATCAATAATCAAGGATATAGATATTGACAGTACTGATAACATGAATAAATTATACAGTTTCAGGAAACAGTCTATTACACTTCATACTCGTTCAATATATTAAAAATGCCAAAATTTCAGCCATGGAAAAAATTAAATTGTCTTTATGCCTACAAACCAGTAAATTAATTAAAAAATACCTTAATTAATACTTGATCTCGAGACTAGTTACAATGCTTGATCTATCTTTATTCAAAAGTCAAAATAAATTCAGCTGAAACTAGTCTTAAACACAGCCCCTGTATCAATCCTCAATTTAATGAGATCACACAACACTATCTCTAATTCTCTATTACTAATAGTCTCTAATTACAAAAAGTGCATTATTATGGTCTCGACAAGTTGGGCACCTGCATCCTTGTGTTTTTAGTTTATCATGCATAACAAGTTATTAAAGAGGAACAAATGCCAAAACACACTGAAGTGGTGCCAAGTACTTTTCAACTTTTATGTCAGGTAAGCAACTGAGAGCTACTTAATTTGAAAATAGAAATTTCAATATAAACCCATATCATATTAAACTCGAACGATGACATTGCATTAAAAAGATTGAAAAGAGGCTCTGCATCCTTCAGAAAATCAGATTCATTCATGCAAACAACTTGTTCAAAAAAAGCCCGGCAGGAGTAGATACTTCCGAGCACAGTAATAGGAATTCAGCAAACACAATTAGAAATTCAGAATAATAATAATAATAATAATAATAATAATAATAATAATAATAATAATAATAATAATAATAATAATAATAATAATAATAATAATAATAATAATAATAATAATAATAATAATAATAATAATAATAATAAGTAATAATTTAATTGCTTTTGTTCCCTACTATAAATAATCAGGATTATGTTCTCTGAATCCACCAACAGTTTGAAAATCTTCTAGATTTCTACATACAAGTCAAAATAACACTGAGCCCTATCTTATTCCACGTGCGCCTCGTACAAAAATTAACGCAATTTTTACAAACAAACTAATGTTGTCAAAAATCAGCAAATCCCGCAACCAGGATTAAGATTTGAAACCAAATTCAAAAATTTAAGAATCAAAGACAACCTAATTAGTCGACACAACAATTGCAGAAATTGTTAAACAAATTCAAACAGTTAATCAAGGAAGAAAGCAAAGAACGGAGTAGTATTACGTACCTGGAGAGAGAGGAGAGAGAGATGCTAACAGGCTAAATAGTCGACGGCGAAAGCTACGACCTTTAAAGAGGAGATGACGGCGCCGGTGAAAGAGGAGACGACTTCTCAAATCGGCTAGAGATAGGCAGCTGCTTAATCACATTGCACTGCAGCAGTTTGAGGAGGAAGATGGGGTGGAAGAAGAGAGCGAGGGATATGCAAAGACGCTGCTCGAGTTGAAAAATTTCAAGGAAGCAGGGGATCCATTCACGGGGGAGTTTTTCAAGATCTTCAAGTCTGAAGAACGGCGAGTGAATTGGGGATTAAGGGTTTGGTGAATTTATTAATGTGTAAGGCACGTGAGTTTTACTTATTTATATACAAGTAAAATTTAAAATTAATACATATAATCAATTTAGCTTAGTGGCAGTCAGATAAGTTACGATTTTTTTTTTCTTCTTTTTTGCTTTTAATTTTTACTAAATCTTAATTATAATTTATTAAATTTCCATTAGAGCTTATTAATAGGGCTGACAATTTTCGATACGACACGATAACCCGACACGAAATTAATGGATTTGGGTCAAGCCTTATTGGATTCGGATTAATAAGGACCTAAAAATTTCGGGTCCGTGTTGGGTTCGGATCGAGTTCGGATTACCCGATAAGGTATTAAATTTTTTAATATTATATTTATTTAATTCATATCAAACTTTTAAACTGATTACATATTTATTTTTCCTTCTAAATCATCAAAAGATATTAAATTTTTGAATTTTATTTATTTTTTTCTTATTAAATCTTATTTTAAAATATTTTCTCTTATGAAATCTTATTTTAAATTTTTTTTCTCTTATTAAATCTTTTAAATTGGGTTTGAGTCACTATCGTATCAGGTCAACCCAAATTTTATCGTATCAATTTCGTGTTCGTATCGGTTCGTGTCGTGTTCGAGTTTAATCATTTCGGATTGGGTTCATATTCGGGTTTAGCATATCCTTAGCAGGTTAGTCATTTCGGATTGGATTCATACTCGAACCCGAACCAACCCGACCCCATTACCACCCTAGTTAGTGGTGGATCCACGCCCCCGAGGGTTGGAGGGGCAAAATATGTAGAACAATTAAAAAATGTATATTTTTCTTTAGTTTCATTTTTGCTCCTACTCTTTAAATTTTTTGGTGGGCAAAAATTGATGTATTTTTGTAAAATTATATAATTATAATTAGTGGCATTAAAAAAAAAAATAGGTGGGCAACAGCGCAACCAAGCTTGGTTGTGGCTCCGCGACTAACCCTAGTTAGTAATTCCCCGTTTATTTCTTAATTCTCTTCAATTAGGATTTGTTAATCCACTATTTTTTTCTTCTTTTTTATTTTTAATTTTTAATAAATTTTAGTTATAGTTTATTTATTTTCCAATTAGAATTTATTAATTCTCCATTTTTTCTTAATTCTCCCCAATCAAATTTTATTAATCCTAATTAAGATTTATTAATCTCATTTAGAATTAATTAAATATTGATTAAATCTATATATATATTAAAACGAAATAGTTAAATAGTTTTAAATTTTGGCGCAATTTTAAATCAACAATTAATTACAAATTGATTTGCAATCAATTTTGATGGAAGATTGAGGGTAAAATAATATTTTTTTTATTGGTAATTGAAAGATGATTATGTAAATTTCATGTGATGGCGGATGGTGCCTATTTTTCAGGATAGTGGGTTTTTTTTTAATGCATTAATGAAGGAAGCAAGTGAAAAAGAAAAAAAAATCAGAAATTCCTACTTAATCATAGGAACGAAAAATCCATGTACTAAATTTATTTTTTTGGAATACTTAAAATTAAAATATAATAATGCATAAAAAGAAAAAGACTTATGGTAATCCACAAAGGTATTTTTTTAAATCAATATTTTGGGGGGAAAACGGGGTACATATTCTTGAAACAATTTAGGAAATTAAAAATTAATTAATTTTTATGTAACAACAATATAAAGTTAAAAATTAGATATGTATGCCTATAAAGTTTATGGTTTTAATCCAAAACTAATTTCACTCAAAATAAAAATTGAAAAAATATACATTATACTACATAACTATATTATTGGTTGATTTTTTTTTTATCAAAACGTAAAAGACTAATTAATACGTGCCAATCATAAATTTTAACTAAACACATTATATGATCATGTCATAACATGAAGGAGATTGAATTCACATTTTTGAAAAATTGAAAACGATATGATATGGAGATCATTAAATAAAAGAATTAGGGGCAAAAAAATCAAAAAGTGCTATTTTTCATAGTTTTAAAAGGAGTGCTATAATTAGTATTTTTTATTTCAAAAGTGCTATTATCCTACACTTCATCAAATATATAATACAACAACTAATATTATATTCTGAGTGCTAAATGTAATTTTACTTATAAAACATCTAAAATAATGATAATTATAGTTACGATTGCATTTGCAAGATTAGAATTATCGAATCTTATACATTACATATCTGAGCATCGCTCGGATCGGCGTACTAGTTAATTTAATGACACAAAAAAAACAAGAGAAATGTGAGATCTACGACAACGATTAGATAAAGTGTCGTCGTATCTAATTTTATATGTTTACAACAACGCAAAAATGACAACGGTTATACAAAGTGTTGTTGTATTTAATATTATACACCTACAACAACAGGCAAACGACAATGGTTCCACATAGCATTGTCTTATTTAACATTATAAACCTATAACAACATTGATACGATAACGGTTGCCCAAAGTATTGTTGTATTTAATATTAAATACCTACAACAACATACAAACAATAATGGTTGCACAAAGTGTTGTAGTCATCAATATTATATACTTACAACAATAGTCTAATGACAACGATTACTAAAGTGTGTTGTCGTATCTAATATTATAGACCTACAATAACAGTATGATGACAACATTTGCACAAAGTGTTGTCGTATTTAATATTATATACCTACAATAACACACAAACAACAACGGTTAAACAAAATGTTGTCGAATTTGACATTATATGTTTACAACAACAGACAAACGACAACGACGAACAAAATTGTTGTCATGCATTGTGTTATTTAACTACAACAACATACCTACGACAACAGTAACGTAAACGTTGTCTATGATGGTATAAAATAAGTTACCACAACATACGTATAACAACGGCGGACCAAAATCGTTGTCTATGAGCGCATTTTTGCGTTCATAGACAACGGTTTTGGCTATGACAACACTTTTCTTCAAAACAACAACGGTTTCACACTAAAGTTGTTGTCTTTGATGCGTTGTCGTTTAACAGTTTTGTTGTAGTATCATCATATTCTTTCAACACTCTTTTTCATCATGATGTGTTTCACATTTTATTTTCTGATGATTTATTTTCATTCTTTTCATTATTTCTCATAAAATCATTGTAATTAAGCTTACTGAAACATGAAAAATAAAATTTTAATAATTACATTTAGTATAAATATCAATATAAATTTTTAAATAAAATTAAATAATATAAATAATATAGGTGCCTATTACATACAAATATTATTTCATTAGATACGGTTTGCCTTGTAACTCTCCACTTCTTAAAACTCTTTCTAATCAGAACTAAACTATAATTCAAACGTTATTTCATTGGGGGAAAAATGAACTTGTTTCTAAGAAAAATGCAACTAAAAAAAATAATAATTTACATAAAGTAATATGAACTTGTTATTTCGTGGACAGAGGGATCAACTGAGTGAAACCGGAGTCAGATGATAGCTGAGGAGCAGTTCTTCCTTTAGGAGAAGAGTACGCGAACCTTTCTTTAAGTCGAGTGGATATCAGTGGAAAAGCGGATTCCAAGGGGTTCATCCTTCAGAACCCTATCACACCCCGGATCTGGTGAAATAGGATGAATTGAGACAGTATTTTGTAAATACGTAATTATCTTGAATATATTAACCAGTTCTTTATTTTCCGATCGCCTGGGAGTATATTTTATGGACCTCAAATTTTATTTTACTTTATTTTAATTTTTAAACTTTAAATTAATTTATTTATTATTTAATTTCACCCAATTAGAATTTATTAATTATAATTAGAATTATAATTTATCAATTATGACAAGAATTTATTAATCTTTGCGAACAAAAAAACGTGTTTATATCTGGTTATTAGGGCTACTCGGATATATGTAATGTAACTTAACCATGACTTTGTAGAAAGACTCATGAACTACAAATAATTTTTATCTTAGTTATTACTCCCTCCGCCCCCCAAAAGTGTGGTGCATATTTGATTTGTTGTGACGGAGGGAGTATTAAATTAAACTCTTAAGCATTGCATCTATTATATTGAAGATACTAAATTAAATACTACTTTACCTAGAAATTGTGCTCATAACTTGATGAGACAGTCTCGTTTGCGACCATTTAATTTTATTTAATTTTTAAATTAATTAATATAAATTTTAATTGAGAATAATAAACCATAATAGGGAAGAATTAAAGAAAAATAAAAATAAAAATAAAATGAATCGTATGGTACCGACTGGCCGTATGAGATGTTTGTGTCAATTGATAATTGATAAGTCAATTAGATTGTAATTGCTTCATTAATAGGCCAATGTGAATCGTCCAATATCAAGACTCAAGAGTTATAATAAGACAAAACTACTAACATAATTTAATTTTTAAAAGTTATATGGTACTATAATAGGATTACCTCCACTAATATAAATGAGAAGTAATTAGTAAGTTATTAGTTTTTTAAACTAATTAGTAAGTTATTATTTTTTTAAGGGAAAAATGCATATAAATACATGAACTTTGGTCCATCTTTCATTTTGCACATAACTTTTGAATTTTCCCCCTAAAATCACAATCTTTTTGATTTTGTTCAATTTTTCCATAGTTTTAAATTCCTCCCAAATTAAAGCTGATTTAGCGCTTATGTGGCAGTCGGGCATGTGCCGACCTCTCTAACGTTCGACAAATTAAACAACATAGTTTTTAAAAATGCAGTATGACATACGAATTTTCATCCTAATTTCGCATGAAACGACGTCGTACTGCATTTTTAAAAACTATGTCGTTTAATTTGTCGAACGGCAAAGAGATCGGAACATGCCCGACTGCTACATATGCGCTAAGTCAGTTTTAATTTGGGCAGAATTTAAAATAATGGAAAAATTGAACAAAATCAAAAGGTTGTGATTTTAGGGAGAAAGTTTAAAAGTCATGTGCAAAATGAAAGGAAGACGAAAGTTCATGTATTTATATGCATTTTTCCCTTTTTTAAACTAATTAGTAAGTTAATATTAAATTACATCATTACCCTTAAAATAGATTTAACAAAAGGGATATATTAGGCAAACCTAATTTTGTAAGAATTCGTTCTTTTATAATAGGTATAGATAGATATATATATTGTGATGAAATGCATTTTTTTTTAAAAGTATAGCATATAATGCTTAACAAGATCAATAAATATGTGACCTAAGCAATATATATCAGAATATACACAGTACACTTTTTTCTAGATGTAAACATGAATTAATACGATTTTGATTAGAAATTATATCACATGTTGAGCGAGTAAGTCACTCATTTATGTGGGTAAAATAAAAAAGAAAAATTAATAGGAGAAGAAACAACAAGAAGAGCGAGAGTCTGAGAACAACCAAATAGAGAGAGAAAACTAAGAGACATAGAAGTAAAGAAAATATATTATTAATTCGGAAAAAATGCATATAAATAAATTTTGGTCCATTTTTTATTTTGCACGTCACTTTTGAATTATATTATCTCTCTAAAAACAATTTCTAACTAACTCGAAAAATAAACAATAAATTAGAGAGAGGGGTCACCTGCCAAGCCCATTTAAGGTTATGGGCCCATTCCCTAGAAAGATAAATTTAAAACTTTGAGCCCATTATTGTGTGCGAATAACACAAAATACCAACCAAACAGCCCCTTAGTGAGCCCTAATTAAATTGCCTAATTCACCCCCAAATTCTGAACTGAAGCGGTCGATCCTCTTCAACTACTCTAATTCAAAATTCCCCGAACTCTCGTCAAATCTCATTTCTCAAATTCTCAAATTCTCAAATTCTCTCGCTACTCTCGTAATACTTTGCAGCTGAGGTATCTTTCTCGCTCTAGATATATGTACATGTGCGCTTATGTGTGTGTGGAAATGAAAGCATTAAACCTGTGTTTGTGATTGAGGTAGTGATCCGTAGTTTAATTTAGCAGAGTTTTGATGGAAGAAGCTTGGAATTTTTGTGGTAGAGGGTTTGCTTGAATTAGGTTATATATGAATTCCTCGTGAAATTTAGCTTAAATTTCATGTACAAGTTGCATTCGAATGTTTCCTAAGTTAATTTTGAATATGTGTTTGGGAATTTTTCTCCTTCACTGTTGTTCTTCATTTAGATGATACTATTTTAGTCTCAAGCACGAGTTTTTTTCTGATAGAATGGTAAATATTGGGAATTGTTGCAGAGGAAATTTTAGTGTGAGAGAATGGCAGAGGGGGGAGAAGACGTTATGCCGAAGGATGCAAAGATTGTGAAGGAATTACTGAAATCAATGGGGGTTGATGACTACGAGCCTCGAGTTGTAAACCAGTTTTTAGAGCTCTGGTATCGGTATGTAGTTGATGTGCTGACCGATTCACAGGTCTATGCTGAGCATGCTGGTAAAACTATCATTGATTCTGATGATGTCAAGCTTGCAATTCAGTCCAAAGTCAATTTTAGTTTCTCACAGCCTCCACCTCGAGAGGTAATTTTAGCACTACGTTTGATTTTGTGTTGAATGCTGTAACTGGAGTATATTTTAATTTATGTTTGATCTTAGTTTTTCTTATGATGCTCGTGGGTGCTGCATTGCTAAGTAGCCATTGTTCGGGACTCAATTGCTTCTTTAGCTCAACAGTTGCAGTATGAATACATATCATAAACGAGTTGATTAATTTATTTGATATGATTTAAATGAGTCTACATAGTGTAATGGTGTGATAAGGAATTTAACGAGCTCTTCACTAATTAACTATTCTCCCTTTCTCTGCAAACTTGGATATTTTGGATAGTGTATGCAAATGATTCTGGGGAATAAAGCACGCAATATGTTGATAAAGTGTTCCAAAGTGTGTATATAATTACACTATCTTTGAACTAATATTTCATCTTAGTTGATGCTGCATTAGTAAGCAGCCATTGTTGAGAACTCGATTATTTCTTTAACTCAATTTCGTCGTATCAGTACTTCTATTCTCAGTAGTTAAATGGTCTCGCTTTGTATGTAAACTCGTATATTCTGGATACTCTCCTCCCATTTTAGTTTCTAACAACTCTTGTTTGAATAAACTTGAGAATCATCCTTGTTATATGTCAATAAACATGTTTATGCTGTTTACGCATCATGTGATATTATTGCGTGCAACCACTTTTCCCTCATAGGTGCTATTGGAGTTGGCTAGGAGCAGAAATAAGGTCCCCTTGCCGAAATCAATAGCTGGGCCCGGGATTCCCCTGCCTCCGGAGCAGGACACATTGATCAACCCGAATTATCAGCTTGCTATTCCAAAGAGACATAGCATGGAACTGCCTGAAGAAATGGAAGAAGAGGATGAAGAGATGGTTGATGCTGATTCCAACCCTAATCCGAATCCTTCTCAAGACCGGAGAAATTTGTCTCAAGGAGCTCAGCGCGTTTCATTTCCCCTTGGAGCCAAACAATCGAGGTAAGAATCATGTTGTAGCGTCAATGATCTATGTATCAAGTAGTTATAGTCTAAGAACTTGAATGTACCCCATCTAAGTATGCCCAATGTAATTTTTCAGCTATTATGTAAGTATTTTGTCGGCAGTTCTATATTTTCTGAACGAACTCCCCCCTTGCCAATGAGTCCGAGTGTCGGTCTATGCAATATTTTATGCAACAGTCTAGGGGTATTCTTCATCCATGTAGTGCCGAGATTGGAATTCGATCCTTATTTCCCTCCCCTACCACCATTTTCAACTTACAAGTTGGATAACCTTTTCTTCCATTTCAACTAGAATAGAATTTGTTTAGTTAATTGATTTGAAGGAACTAGAACCACCCCACTATCAATCTCCTCATCCATGTAAAATACATCAATATAATGTCACAGCTATTAAGTATTATTAGCATATCAAAAGTGCATAGACTAACTCATTTTTTATATTTTGATTAATGATTTTATTATTTAAACTAGATATACTTGTAAAGTTAATTCATGTTTTGCACATTTGGCAGAGTATTTTGCTATATTGATTGCTGAATTGGTAAATTCATTTGACTATGAAGTTGAGATTAATTACTTCCCTAATCGAGAGACAATGAACCTTAGAAATCTCATAAGATTATTACCTAGGGAGAGCCAATTCTAACCTACTAACATACCGGAAAAGATTATTTATATCTTCAAGCATTAATGTTCCTATGCGAAGTACTTAAATCTCTTTTGTTTTGTTTGAAATGTTGCAACGCATCTAAAAACGACCGTATAAGTTACAATAACAAAGAGTAATTTATTTATGTAAATAAAATAAAACTGCAATAAGTAATTGTCGAAGCAGAAAAAGTTGAGCAGAGTCCGGTGGCATGGAAGAGGGTGCTTCCGTACATTTAGTAGGTCAAACTAATTAATTATTAATATTATCATTAATGATTTTATTATCTAAACTAAAACAAAACTTGTATAGTTAATTCATTTTTTCGCACGGTAGACAGAGCATTTTTCCTATAAAAACTCGTTATCTATATTCTAGTATTTCGTTTAGAAAACAAAGAATAGGTGTATAGAGAAAAGCATTCTTCACATCAAGCTGATACATAGGCCAAGAAAGATTGACAGCCAAGGAGAACAAAATGCGAATAGAGTTCAAACGAGCAGTGGGAGAGAAAGTCTCAAAGTAATCAACTCCATAAGTCTGGGTAAACCCTTTAGCCACAAGACGGGCTTTGTACCGGTCAATGGTACCATCAGCAAGAAACTTGATCGCGAATACCCAACGACAAGCAACAACAACAGCGGAAGCAGGAGCAGTTGTTAGGACCCAAGTGCCACGGGATAAAAGAGCACGCATCTCCTCATGCATAGCAGCCCGCCAAAGAGGATGTTTGAGTGCCTCAAGGTAAGAAGTTGGAATGACTGTTGACAAAAGACAAAGAGCAAAAGCACGAAAAGAAAGACTCAAACATGCAAAAGAGACATAATTAGACACTGAGTGTTTAGTGGTGCAAGTACGTGTACCTTTGCGCAAGGCGATAGGTAAATCATCAGTGTTGGCAGGTGGGGGATCTTCAGAATCTGCAGGAGAAGATGACGCAGGCTGAGAACATGAGGCCGGTACAGAGACAGGTTCGACATGAGGCACAGGTCGAGGACGACGGGTATAGACCTGTAGGGGTCGAGCATGAGGAGACACTGGTGCTGGAGTAGGCAACGGAGTAGGGGTGCTGGAAGCAGGAGGAAGAGGGGTGCTAGAATGAGAGAAGTATGGTTGAGACTCAAAGAAAGTAACATCAGCACAAACATAGTGTCGCTTGGTAAGTGGATCAAGACATCGATATCCTTTCTGTGTGCGAGAATACCCAAGAAAAACACACTTAATGGAACGAGGAGACAACTTATCCAACCCAGGAGTGAGATCATGAACAAAACAAACACACCCAAAGATGCGAGGAGGAACAGGGTACAAGGGTTTATCAGGATGAAGACACGAGAAAGGAATATCGCCATGAAGAACACTAGAAGGCATTCTATTAATAAGGAAACATGCAGTAAGGACAGCATCACCCCATAACCACTTAGGAACATGCATGTGAGACATAAGAGTACGAGCCACATCCAAAATATGACGGTGTTTGCGTTCAGCAACACCATTTTGTTGGGAAGTATGAGAGCAGAAAGTTTGATGAATTATGCCTCGGGAATCACAAAAAGAAGAAATAGACTTTTGAGTAAATTCAAGAGCATTATCAGTGCGAAGAATACGTAAGTCGACAGAATATTGAGTTTTTATTTCTTGATAAAAAGAGTTTAGTACAGTAGGGACTTCGGTTCTCTTTGTAAGCAAATACAACCATGTCATACGAGAATAATCATCAACCAAAACCAGAAAATATCTGAAGCCCCCCCTAGACTCAACTCGACTCTGACCCCAAACATCACAATGAACAAGCTCAAAAGCAAAAGAACTACGTTTATCTACTCTAGAAGGAAACGATGTGCGATGGTGCTTGCCCAACTCACAAGACTCACAGTAAAATTCAACAGACGAAACAGGAACTAAACGCTGAAGACTAGAGGAAGATGGATGACCAAGACGACAATGCCACTGATATGGAGACACGGTGGCAGAAAGAGCGCGCGAAGGGGCTGGAGGAAAAAAATCCAAGTAGTAGACACCATCATGCTCATGTCCTCCACCAATCGTCTTCTTCGTCTGCAGATCCTGAAAGATAACATAGGTAGGAAAAAACGAGACAGAACAATTGTGAATTTTGGTAATTTGACTAACAGACAATAAGCTAACGGGAAACTTAGAAGCAAACATGACATTTTCAAGGGTCAGTTGAGAAATGGGGCGGGCAACACCAATCCCCGTCACCGGAGAAGAGGTGCCATCAGCGACACGAACAGAAGGTAAGGAAACAGGCGTAAAAGATGTCAAAAGAGATTTAGTGCCAGTAATATGAACAGAGGCACCAGAATCAACCAGCCAAGGCTTAGACTTACCATGAGACACTGCAAACGCACCTGCAGAAGCAACGATAGAAGAAGGTGCACTAGTAGATGGAGCTGCACTGATAGATGGAGCTGCACTGGTAGATGCAACAGTGGATGACAAATTGATTGACTGGATCAGATTGTCATATTGAGCGCGTGACATTGAGACCACATCATTAGACACGGACGGGGCTCGGGCAATTTGCATTCGCCCGACCTGGTTGACCTGGTTTGCCAAAAGTTTCCCAACAGTTCTCAGAAGTATGATTGGTACTGGCAATATTCACAACGACGATCAGAACCGCGACCTCGTCCACCACGGCCACGTCCACCTCCACCTCGGCCACGACCACGACTACCATTGAAATTCTGACCGTGAGCATAATTTTGACCGTGGACAGCCGTGTTGGAAGGTAGAAACGAGCCAGTAACATTAAGATTTTGGCCCCGAGCAGCCATGGCTGAAGAATTGGGAGGAACAACATCGTCTGCACGACCAGTTGACACACGCAGCACACGAGATAGGGCATTGGATAATGAGGGAACATTATCACTAGATAATAGGCTGTCACGAACTGATCGAAGATCACTATCCAAACCGGACAAGAACTTGGCAACCATGAATTCTTCCCATTGAGTTGCTCGCTCGGTGGCAGAATAGGATAGTGGATGGTAGACGAGGATTTCATCAGCAAGTCCTTTGAGAGTAGAGAAGTAGTCGTTGACTGATTTGCCACCTTGAGTATGAGAGAAAAGTTTCTCATATAATTCGAAGACACGAGAGACATTTTTTTCGTTGGAATACATCTCTTTCAATGTATCCCACATTTCTTTAGCGGTTTCCAAGAACATGATGTTCTTACTAACAGAAACCTCAAGGCTATTCAAAAGCCATGTCATGACAGCACAATCATCGGCACACCAGGCATCATACTTGGCATCCTGAGAATCAATAGGAGCGTTGAGGACATGTATCTTTTTCTTCTGAGAGCCTAAGAACAGTAGAAAGGCACGAGACCATAGAAGATAATTGGAACCATTCAATTTGATGGTGGTTCCTAGAGTAGCAGACTTCGAATCAGCCATGATGTAGAAAGAGTATGATTGAAAATCAAACCCTAGGAGAAGATAATATGTAGTAGGGGCTGGAGAACAGAGGGTGGCGGCGCACAAAGAGAGTGGCGGCTCACAAATTAGGGTAGAGAATCAAACCCTAGAAAGAGATGCAACTGCTGGAGAACAGCAGCAGGAGAGAAAAGGCGGCGCGGCAGCGGTGGCGGCGCCCAAAAAATTAGGGTTAATTTTTTTTTTTTTTTTCGATCAGCAGTATCGTGGCAAAGAGAAACGCGGGTCAGAGCAGGAATCGTTCCCGCTCTGATACCATGTAGAGAAAAGAGATATCCAACATATTGGGGAGAAAAGTGAGAGTATTATTCAGTGTATAGAATAGAAGATACAGACACATATATATACTAAACTACTAGGGCTAGGGCTACACTCTAAATAAGGTAAGATACATATATACATTAAATATTGTAACATGTTGATTGGTAATATTAAACTTTTAAAGAATATGAGATTAGTTACTTCCCTAAGCGTCAGACAACCTTAGAAATATCAGAAGATTAATACTAAAATTGGGGGGAGCCAATTCTAAAATAAAATTATAAATACATGGACTTTATATGGATAAGATTATTTACATAAGTTTGAACGTGCTAACAAACGTGCATGGACTAGAACCAAAATACTGCAACACATCTCAAAATAACCAGAGAATGAAAATGAGTAATCATGCCCAAAAACGAATAACAAAAATGAGTGAGTGATAAAGTGAAACTTGATCAGAAAGAAAGCAAGGGTTGGAGGAGTTGAGGGAGGTTGGGATTGTCCCATTCCAATGACTCCCACCATTCTCTCTCTACCCATATAGTTGTGAGGGTGGGTGGTGGAGGAACGTCAACGTGCACCGGTAGTTTCTTGATCAATCTTGGGCAATTCATTACATGGATTTTCATGATGGACTTGCAAATCATTGTTGCCTTGCCCTTGCATACGCTCTTCAGTCTCGGCAGCTCAAGTAAACTCAACTCTTTTAATTTGGGCAAGGTGACATGACCTATCTCTTCATCCTCGAATATCTCTTCTATTTCTTCACACCTAAAAACTGTAATTGTTCCAAGATTGGGAACTCCCAATACTGGTAACCTCAACTTCTTCAGTCTTGGGCAATTTGCTATGTAGATTTCTTTGATGGTGTTGCAAATCATTGCTGCTTTGCATACGTTGTTCAATCTTGGCAGCTCACGTAAGCTCAACTTCTGTAATTTGGGGAGGGTCACGGAACTTCTTCTTTCATCTTCGAATATCTCCTCTAATTCTGCACAACCAAAAATTGTAAGTTCTTCAAGATTGGGAACTCCCATTACTGTTAACCCTAAATTCCTCATCTTGTTACAAACTTCAATTCTTAGAATTCCAAGAGAGGAAAATACAGCTTGTGCAACCGATGATCCTATTTCCCCTTTCTGTATCACTACTCCCTTCAAATCCTCCAACTCCACCAGCTCAATTTCTTCAAGAGTGGAGATATAATAATAAGATGGTAATCCTATTCCTTGCTCACTGCTCAAAACGCATTCTATTCCTTCACATCCTGAAATCATCACTCTCTTGAGGGATGTGGGATTATTTAGTCGTGAAAACACATCGCCAAAGCAGATGCTCAGACCCTCACATCTCCAAATTGTTAGGAACACGATACCTTGCCCTAATACCGTCTCATCTTTAAGGTCACATTGACACAAGGTCAACTCATTATCATAAGATCCAAAACCTCTTTCTCTCCAGCGATAGAAATAGCGTGATCCAACTCCTACTCTGTACCGAGGATCATGCACCCGACTTCTAATAAAACAATTAAAATCATTCACATTTTGCACTGCTCCAGTAAACTCTTCTAGCCGTTCCAGATGCTCAATCTCTTTTATTGCTACTTGTACAAAGGATGGGAAATTCACGTGTTGAAGATGCCCAAGTTTGAGTAACAATCCTTTTGGAATCATATTCAATCCAGGTGCATTTATTGAGAGGAATTCGAGATTGAATAATTCTGTGAGTCCTCGAGGCACTTCCTTGATGGCTGTAAGCGAGAGGTTCAACTCCCTAAGTGCTTTCAGCTTTCCCAAGTACGGCACATATTCGAGCTTTTCACAATTCTCAAGGAGCAGGGCCTTGAGGCTCTTCAAGTCACCGACTGAGTCGGGCAGCATCACTAGGTTAGTTCTGCACAAATCAAGAGTGCACAGTCCCTGCAATTTAGAAAAGAATGAATCTGGGATAACCATCCATGAACTCATGTTTAAAAGCAACGTTGAGAGCTTAGGACAATTGGGAGACATTCCATCTCTAATTCTCCATCTCCACTGGCCGCTCATCATGAAGGACACCTTTTCCAGATCCTCTGTCCACTCTTTTTCGTCATGGATTTCCATCAAAGACTTGTCCCATGCTCTTACCATATATTTTCCCTCACAAATCTTCAGTGCCATACCTCTTACAAGATGATGCATCTTCACACGATACGAAAAATACATAAAATGAGTAACATGACTTTCCAATAAGCACACATCCACTAATTTATCTAATATGGAATGGCCTTCCTGAATTTGTGCCATCCTACTCTTTCTTTGATCCACCAACCCCTCTGTAATGAATTTTTTAACTAAATCTTCTCTATCTATTTCGTAGTCTTTAGGATATAACGAGCAATACAGGAAACAAAGTTTATACGTATTGAACTCTTTGCGCTGACTCTGATGATTCTTGTTCAACTGATCAAAACTATATTTCAATACTTTAAAAACCTCAACATCTCCCATACCATCTTGCTCCACGAGACATTCTTTTAGTTCTGCCAAAGCATTTGTCCACGTATGAATGTTTGTGTCACCCCTCAAGCTTCCAGCCACGGTAATAATTCCTAGGGGCAAACCATCACACAGTTTTGCCACAGATTTGGCAATTTCTTCCGCTTGAGGAGCTAGTTTTATCTCGCTCCCCAGCGTTCCATTAAATAACCTCCATGCCTCATCCTCGCGTAGTTTTTCCACTGGAATTATTTTTTGGCAACAAATTTGCCGGCACACTTCTAAGGACCGAGTTGTTATAATGAGCCTACAGGACTCTACAGAAAATATACATCCCACCTTTGACATATCAATATTTTCCCACACATCATCTAATATAAGTATTGAATTCTTCGTCCGAGATAAAGCTTTCTACAGTCTCGCAGCTCTTATGTCTTCATTTTTCTGAGCCCATATGGGTTCATCTAAAAGACTAGCTATCTTGTCTTGTAAACTAGTTACCGTACATTCTTGAGAGACTGCAACCCAAAACACACGTCTTTGAGATTGTTGCAAGAGTCGGTTGTGAATGTGCTTTGCCAACTTCGTTTTTCCAATGCCACCCATACCATAAACACCAATGCTCGATACTTCTCTAGTCTCCAAAAGTTTCAAAATCATTTCCACATTATCATTAAATACTTCGCCAACCATCCCATTTGTCAAAGATATATCTCCCCTATTTCCACAAACATCAAGGACAAGTTCACCAAAGTTCCGACTTTGCTCAACAAGCTTATCAACTTTGTCATTTAGTTGTGCTACTTTTCCTCCATCAATCAACCTCATAATGAATCCTTCTGATTCTACTTGACTCCCCAACTCAACAACTTCTTTTTCAATGCATTTGACTTCTCCCAACCATTCCCCAACTTCTCGATTCCTCTTCTTTCGACTTGAGAGCTCTGCATTCTTGATTTCCTCCTCGATATCAGATACCGTAGCACTCAACAAATTCAAGTTTTTTTGCAGAGTTTTTAAGATGAGCTCAAAGTCCTCTATACTCTTCACTGTTTGCTCAATCTTTGACAAAATCGACTCTAAAATTTGCGTAAACATTCTCACCACTTTGCTCTTCCCACAAAAAGTAGAAACAGAAAGTAACAATTATTAAGTAAACAACTAATAAACAACGCATGATTCATGACAGAAAAAAAAAAAAAGCTGCAATCTACAAATCAACTAATAATATCTGCAACATAAAAGTTGAATTACTTTCACCCCACAAAGATTTCAAACATATACCGGTCATTTCATTGGTTTTCTTTACTTATATCGTCAAAATTTACTCATTTATTACATTTTAAATGTAGAATTTTTTTCATTTTAATTCGAAGTGGAAATACGAGCAGAGTATAATAAGTGTATGAGGATTGTTACCTGAGAAATGGAACTGTGGAAGGCTGAGCTGAAACTGAAAGTGAATAGATTTGTAGATCTATTAATGAGAGAATTCGAAGATGTAAATATGATTAGGCGAAATGAACAACTCAGAATTATGTGTAGGGTTAAGTTGACTTTGAGATTAGGATGTTTCTGAGTAGTTGGAATTCAATAATCAAGGGGAAATGGATATCTTATTTTCAAATTTGATTACCAATTATTTTATTTTCTTAAAAATTGTTGGGGTCATTATATTATTTTCAAAATTTCTATCTAATTTTTATTTATTACATATATTAGTATAATTATAATAGGCTCACTTATTTTAATTTCTATTTTACAGAATGTTGATAGTTTTCGTAAAATAATTGTTGATTAATCACACAGTTTTATGATATTATTTCGTGCCCCCATTTTACACCAAATTCGTTGACAGGTGCTTTTGAGTAGCACCTGTCAAGGGCATGAGGTAAAGGTATCGCATTGGTATATATGGGTCCAATTGGGGATTCCTCTTGCCTTTGGAGCATGACACCTTGACACAAAAGAGGGATGAGGACAGTGTCGATGCCAATCCCAACCCTAATCCGGGGCATGAGGTAAACGTATCGCATTGGTATATATGGGTCCGATAACCGATTGGGGATTCCTCTTGCCTCCGGAGCATGACACCTTGACACAAAAGAGGGATGAGGACAGTGTCGATGCCAATCCCAACCCTAATCCGGGGCATGAGGTAAACGTATCGCATTGGTATATATGGGTCCGATAACCGATTGGGGATTCCTCTTGCCTCCGGAGCATGACACCTTGACACAAAAGAGGGATGAGGACAGTGTCGATGCCAATCCCAACCCTAATCCGGGGCATGAGGTAAACGTATCGCATTGGTATATATGGGTCCGATTGGGGATTCCTCTTGCCTCCGGAGCATGACACCTTGACACAAAAGAGGGATGAGGACAGTGTCGATGCCAATCCCAACCCTAATCTGGGCTGGAGAACTTTGTAAAGAGGACCTCATCGTGTTCCGTTTCTCCACGAAGCAACAGATAAGTCGCATATGATAGTAGTACTACAAATAATCTTTGTACCAACTACTTTGGGTGTTGTTTTTGCTTGAATGATGCATAATTGCCTCGTATAACTTGTATACCCAATTTTTACGCTATTTCTAAGTTTACATGAATCTTGTGTCGATCTGTTAGGATACAAACACAATCAACCACTGATAAAAATAGGGGTAATGGTCTGTAAATTCCTCAACTTTTAGCAATTTCTGGATTTGCTCTCCAACTATAGATTTTGCCTGTAAATTCCTCAACTTTCAATTGTTTCTGATTTTGCTTCCAGCGATGCGATCCGGCAAGAATAGTTTTGGAAATTTATAGACGTGGCTTAAATTAATCTATGTGGCACTCTCGTGACATATATGTAAATTAAAAAAATCAAAAATATTTCATGTCATCATCCTCTCCCCTCACCCCTCTCTCAGTCTCGTTCTCCCCTGCTTTCTTTCATTCTCGCAGAGATAATTCAACCGAGAAAATATAGATCATGCGCTAGAAGGCACCCATTAAATCCTACTCACACCCATACAATCTTGTGCATGATCTGTATTTTCTCGGTTAAATTATCTCTGCGAGAATGAAAGAAAGCAGGGGAGAACGAGACTGAGAGAGGGGTGGTGATGATGACATGAAATATTTTTTTATTTTTTTAATTTACATATATGTCACGAGAGTGTCACATAAATTAATTTAAGTCACGTCTATAAATTTCCAAAACTACTCTTGTCGGATCCCATCGCTGGAAGCAAAATCAGAAACAATTGAAAGTCGATGAATTTACGGTGGAGAGCAAAACCAGACATTATTGAAAGTTGAGGAATTTACAGGTAGAATCTTTAAGTAAAAAGCAAAACCAGAAATTATTGAAAGTTGAGAAATTTACAGGTCATTAATCCGATAAAAATATAAATACACCACTAAATATTATACCGTCCGACAAAAATAGAAGTTTTTGTTCGACCAGTGCTGTATTTTCTGAACCCACATTGCGTATTCACTTATGATCTCAATTATGCAAAATAATTTGAGCAATGAAGAATGAAATTCGGGCAGCCCGTTACAATAGCTAATTCTTTTTTCCTTTTTTGTTATAAATATATGTGGTATTTACAAGAACATGTAGATTTTTGACATGAAATGGTACAGTATACAACAAATGAATGAATTCGAGCGAGGTCAGCTTACTATGGCTAGGCGTTGCACTTGATATGGTAAGAGCCCTTGTCGTACATCCGCTGGATTTCTTCCCGGTAGACGGGAAGCGACTTATCCGGTATAGCAGGAGTGAGTTCTACGACATCCCCCATTTTCAACTTGCAACTTGGATCACTCACAGCTTCATGGTTTACCCTCGGCCTCAACTCCTCTTTCACTGAGAACCCATACGAAGTCCATCTACAGCTGCCTCGACCCGCTGTTTCCAACAGATCCATCACAGATGAGTTTGCAGGTAACTCCTGTACAGACATCTGCAAGCAAGAATATAGATCAGGCCATGTAACCTCATAAAAACATATTTCAGGGACATGAGTGTCGCAAACAAACCTTGTCGTTCTGAATCATGATAACATACACGGGTCCATTGGAGCCACATTGAGGTTTGCATGAAAATTCGCAATCTTTGGAGTGATTTGGGAACATACAAGGTGGTTTCACGGAATCAAAAAAACCAACCAACGACTTGTCTTTGCTCATTGCCTCACACTGCCAAGAAATAACCCAACGCGCCCATTCAACCATCTGAACAACAAAGGATGAGTGTTTGCACTCGCCTTCTTTGTATCTCCAGTGAGCAGCAAAGCCATACTCAGCTTGTAGATGCATCTTTTTTGTACGGATCTGTACTTCGAGCGGGACCATATTGTCACACATTACTACTGTGTGTAGAGATTGGTATCTGCAAATAGGAGAAGCAATGTTAGTTATATCATATGGGAAACCAATAGGAAAACGATCTTCAAACTAAAATAATAGAGCATACCCATTGCACTTGGGATAGGCTATGTAGTCCTTGAATCTCCCAGGGACTTCGTGCCATAGATGATGTACAACTTTTAGAGCTTTATAACATTCTTCTTCCGTTTCAACGATCAATCTTAACCCATGGATATCATGAACTTCCTCCATATCTAGCTTCTTTCTGCAACAGGTTAGATAAAAGCAGTTCATGAGATACGATAAAATGACAAAAGCAAATATTGAAACCAACTGAGTGTAGATAACCAAATAAAATGCTATAGAGAGAGAGGATCGTACTTGGACATTTTGGAATGGATACCAAACAAGCTCTTATGCCTGCCTGAGAGACAACGGTAAGAAACTGCTCCAGTCTTGAGAGCTTGCTCCAGCTTCTCCACAGAAGAAGTAATCACAGCCTCGTCGAAGAACTTCACAAGCTTGGATGACAATTCCTGATACTGATCATGGTTGAGATGTTTGAAACAGAGATTTTCAAGTTGCTCCTTCCAAGTGGAGACCCCTAATCTATTGGCCAGTGGCACGAATATTTCAAAAGTTTCCTTAGCAAATCTTTGTTGTTTGATCAGAGGCAACGCATCCAAGGTTGTCATATTATGCAACCTATCGGCTAGCTTTATCAGAACAGCCCTAGCATCTGCCATTGCAAGGAACATGGTGTGCAATCGATCTGCCTCAATAGTTTTATTGGCAGTGTTGTTGTCCCGCGCAAGCTTGCTCATTTGGCTCAGCTTTGATACCTGAAAGAATCAACACAGTTCAACAAAAGCTTATATGCCATTAACATTTTTTTTTGAAAGGTTGCCATTAACATATTTACAAATCAATGAGACATCAAAGGTTGCATTTATATCACTATCGAATTCAGAAAAACAACCAATAACAGCAACAACCAACTGAAGACAGAAGTAAAAAGATTGCCATGTTCATTCTCATCTGATAGCTAAGGACATGTATAAAGTCACAAAATATCAACTTAAAATGAAGGTCGAACCTTTATATATCATCACATTTCAAATGAAACTTAACATATCACATACCAAAAACCCAATCTTTAATTATAACAGTCAAAACATTCCTTACCCCTTCCACTAAATCCGCGACTCCAGCTCCAAGTGACGTTGAAATATGGTCAAGAGTAACAAAAGAATCATCAACGGAGTCATGCAAAAGCCCTGCAGCAACAACTGTAGAATTAGCGCCAATGTTTGCTAGCAGCATCGCCGTCTCCACACAATGCTGCAAATAAGGATGCCCACTGGCTCGCTTCTACACAAGTCAAAACATCAACTTGCTCAATTTCAACTCACCATTAATGCACCCAAATTAACTGCCAAAACGAAGTTTATACCTGGCCTCTGTGAGCCTTCTCTGCTTCGTCGAAAGCCTTGATCACGAAATCATCCCTGAAAATCGAATGCCTCAACTGCGCGTCACAAAGCAAGTCTTTAGCGTAAGAAGGCAGGTTCAATTCTACGAAACTATCCTCCATGTTGAAAGTAAGATCATCCGTAGGCAACGTATGCAACGACGATGAATCAGAGTCCACAACATCCAAGTCAAAAGGCGGCGAATCGTAATCTACACACGAACCCAACGCATGCCTTACGAATCCATTAAACATACAACCACTTCCTGACCTAATTGAATTGAAGTCCCCATTGATTCTCATAGGCACGCTTCGAGTGTTCAATCCAATTGAACTACTTGGGCCCTGGAGCACAGAAACCGGGCTCTGATGAGCTTGATCCCGCTTAAACGACGAGCTCAACGACGAGTACCGATATGAAGAGCCCAGCTCCTCGGTTCTGTCATGCCATAGCGACCCCAATTCCTCGCTCCCTGTCGAATAACTCGCGGATTTGATCGGCGCCGTCGAAAATAGGCACGACAGCCCCCCGGTCACCGCTCTCTGCGACGGCGACGCCGCAGCTGAAGACGTTGACCGGCCGTTCACGTCTAAATCGTACGGCGCATGAGAATTGATCTGGTGCGGCGCGGAACAGACGCTGCTAGGACTCGCGTAGAGCGCGATCGTTGGCACCGTCATGATTGGACCAAATTTTGTGCCCTAAAATTCGTAATTCGGAATAATTGCCGAGATTTCAAACCCTGATTTCTGCTGTGTGCTTAATAATTAGTATTCACAGTCTAGAATTCAACAAACCTAAAAGGAATTAGGAACAAAACCAAACTACAGATAATTAAAGAGAATCAAGTCGGTAGAAGAGTGTGGTTTATACACAAATATGTGCAGATCGGAGTAGTTAATTGGAGAAATTAATGGAAAAAACGAAGAATATAGGATCACGAGAAGAAATTGAAGAAATTTTTTAGAGAGACAAAATGAAGGAGACTTCTTCTGAATTTCTTCTTCTCTCCTCCGATTCTTCTTTTTTTCCCCTGCTCCTCTGAAATGGTTGCGCATTTATGCCGACGAAATGCGGGAAATTACGGGAATGCCCTCGGACTGTACCTGAAATAACGGCATGCGGATTTCAGCGCAGCAAATTTAGGATGCATTTGTTTCTCTCTATTCTTTTCTTTTTTTCTTTTTTTTTTACTTAAGGAAAATTAAATTTAATGGGTGATTTGTTTTATTTGTAGTTTTACTTCCCCCCCAAACCACGGATGATATATCTACTTTTTGTAAACGGATATTAAGAAGTAAGGATTAAGTTCAATCACTTTTGAAAAGTTAATTATTTTTATTTTTTGAAAAGTTAATTATTTTTATTTTTTGAAATAAAATATTATCTATGATGCACGGATTCTTCTAAAAATATCATATTGCCGTATCGAATTCTTGTTAGGGTGCGATTCTCGTCGGATTCCCGTGGGATTCGCACCCGATTCGCCACGTGGCGTATATTTCCAAATAAAGAATAAAAAGTAATCGGATTCGCGAATCCTGTGTGTAAAATTCGCGAATCCCGTGGGTAAAGTAAGTGTATGAGGTTGACTTTGATAACTTTATTTAAATTATGGCTTTTCTATTGGACTAATGATATTTGAATTGATATTTTGTTACTTAATTAAATTACATAATTAAAAATGCTTAAGTTTTGGGTTAAAAAAAATGAATTCCGTACATATGATTTATGAAAATTTATATTTCTAATTATTTTACTATATTTCTAATTATTTTACAAGTGTTACGTACATATAATAAAATATTAATACTAAACGTATCCTTGCCGAATCGCACCCTGTAATTTACAAAATTCCGTATCCACGTACTCATATCGTATCGCCCCTGCACCCGCCCCACGCACCCATGCAACATAGAATACTATTAATGAATAGACAAGAAAGGAAAGAAGGATATTATCACAGGGATTGAGGAAAATTATTTTACGAAATCATTGTATCGCGGACCAAGATATCAAAATCAGGAAATTAAGTCCTACTTTATAATAATGAGTCTCTTCCTTCCTGAATAATTGTACTCGAAATTAGCATGATAATAATTTATACAACATTACAAATATTTTGAATTTAAAAAATAAATGCACTCTCAATTCGGAACTTTAAAACATAGACCCGAACTCGAATTTGGGAAGATCATGCTAGAATTATGCCCAAAATAAATAAATAAAATATATGTTATATTTGATTTAACGTGCATCTATTATAAATATATTGATTATTGGAACGTTGGATGTTTGTACTATTTATATGACGTGTATAATTTTAATTTAAAGAATTTATAATATTAGGCTTATGATAAATTTTATGTAATAATCGTCTACATGAAATTTGATTTTGGAAGACCTTCCGATAAAGAAATTGACATATAGACTTCTAATCTAATCTAATCTATTACTAATACGAAAATAAAGTTGTCTCATTCACGGTGCTCCGTTCAAATTTTCCTTTATTCTGGTAATTTGTCTAATTTTAATTCATATATATTCTAATTTTTATTTTTATTAATTTCATATTCTTGAAATATCACAATATACTTAAAAGAATAATTTTTATAAATTTTAATTAATATTAACTTTGTTTAGATTTTTATCGAGTAATTTAGCATAAACCAACAAGAAGGTTCAAATAATATAGAAAGAAGGATTTTTCTAATTTTAATTAATTTTACTTGGAGTGTTAATGATTGAGTATACCCGATCCATTATCATTCCTAATTATAAATTTAGATACGTGAAATAAATTAATTTTCTAAGTTTGATTAATCATTAACGCGAACAATATCACAACTTTTAAATAAGATATAAAATTATTTTTAAAATATATACATATAAATTAAAACATAAAATTATTTCCCGTTGGATATATCAACGTACATGTTTTTCTTTTTTATTTTTTTATAACTCATCACACGTTTTTCTGTTAAAAAGCTAAATATGGATTTAAGATATAGGTCTTAGGGGTAAAAGATGGAATAATCCCTATTATCCTCACAAAGTTATGATTAAACCAATTAAATTGCCTTTCTCAGAAATTAATTATTTTTCAAAGAAGTTTGCCAATCATGAGAAACTTCTAGCATGTTGCTTACATTTTAAGGGACATATATTTAAATAATTTATTTTGATATAGGATAAGATTGATTTGTGGGTGGGGCCACCTTTGAATCAATCTATATGATATTTATATTATTATCTATTATTGTAATTGGTACTATATTATCTATATAGAGACCTTCATGACTTGATATGATTAGTTTTAAGTTAAAATTACAAAATTGGGTGTTCGGGACTGAATGAGATTATCTGTTCCCAATTTGTGTCTCATTCTTCGTATTTTATTATTAATTTTACTATTTTAAAAATATTTATTTAACAATAAAATTTTAGTAGTATAAAATGAACATTCATAAATATTTATTATAAAAAAATTGGAATTTAAAAAATTATACACCCTAATAAATTAGAATAATGAATCCTAATAATCAATTAAAAATTCAAAAAGTGCAAATTAATTATAAATATGTATATATATATATATATATATAAATCTTATTTGGATGGAACCTTAGATAGTAATTGTAAAATTATTTTAAAAGAACAAAATTGAAAAAAAAAATCTAATTAAATAAATTATGGGACATAACAGGACATCAAATTTGGAAACAAAAGATCCCAAGTAATTTGGGACATTCTTACAGTATATAGAATGTCACAAGTCATGTGCGTTAAATAGTAAGAAGCTTCTCCAACACTAGTAATTTAATTTTACTTAAATGTTTTTTTTTTTTACTTGATTGTTCTAATAAGTGCAATTTCAAATCTATAACTAGAAGGGGTAGGTAGGATCTAGTGAATCAGAAACAATCTTCTAGAAACCAAACCCCCTATCCTTATGTATAAATAGGGTTTTAATATTTTAGATGATATTTTATCTTTTATTTCAAAAATATAAATACGAAGGAATTTTATATCAGTAATATTATTTTATACACAAAACAATCAATTATTAAAATGGATAATTATCGTAAAATTTACAAATTTTGGATCGTTTTGATTTTCTTGTGTCACCAAATACATGAACCTCACTTATTTTGCAATGACAGCAAAATTCATATTTTCGACCAATTGAAAATGAAGAAGGGAGAAGTCTATGTGGAAATATGTATCGTTTGTAGTGTACACGTGGTGGTACGCGCATATATTCAATAATATTACACTATGTCGATTTTAATTGATCTAAAATGTGAATAACATTACAATTACAGACTTTTCTTAGCGAGAGGTCTTGGGTTCAATCCCGCTTACATGTGGTATAGTATATTTCTTACATTGTTTGGTGGTGTAGTTGTCCGATCTTGCGTGGTGGTGTAGTGATCCCACATTTATGTGATGTAGAAGTCCCGCCTATATGGTTGTGTAATGTTTGATTTGATTATATATATATATATATATATATATATTCCTTATAATTCTCTAAAAAAAAGTAAAATTCATATATTAGGTAACAGGGTTTAAAAGTTAAAGATTTTGTGAAAAATAAAAAATGACTAGGAGTTGGCGTATTTTAAGTCAATTATCCGTTATTATAACATAAAACCGATATAATATAATAATAGATGGCGTGTTAGTTAAAATATGGCGACTTTCACAAGCAACTTCCAAAATTAAGAGTCTAGTTCAAGTAATTGTTGTCTACAGTATATGCTCAAAAAAATAATAATAAATAAAATTGTTGTCTATATGCAAGTTGGAGAATGGACCCATCATGGGCTTTGATATTTTAATGGTTTCAGAATTTGTATTAATGCCCAAAAAAAAATATCAGCAATAAATTGAATCTATTAATATGGAGTATCAAGATTTTGATTTATTCTACAATTTCCAGGCCATTTAAAAATCAAATTTGACGTGTAATATTTTGAGGCAATTACTTTTATGCCCTCCCTTGCACACACATCTATCTATTATATAAGGGAAAACGGATTTGAGGCACTCTCTCCTATGTGGCACCCCTCTAATTCATCAATTCATGTTTTTCTAAATTCTCAAATATTCTGAATTAAAACCAATATTTATCATATTTTATATTCTATATATATGGTATATAGCTCCATAAAATTAAAGTCTACGATTAAATCTTCAAATTATTCTTAAATTTCCATCCTTAAATTTAATTAACATATATTGATAATCATTATTATGGACCAAATTACATAGGATTTTCTTTTCTTTTTATTGAGGGCAATATTATAGTTTATATTGAATGATAGTGTACGTAATTTGAATAAAAAGACATAAATAGTACTCCATCCGTCTCAGGTTAGTGTGATTTTATATAAACGAAAACGGATTTGCCTTACTTCTCTCCTATGTGGCACCCCTCTAATCGCTCGAATTCTATTTATTTAAATTCTCCAATTTCTTGAATTATTAAGCATCAAATAATAGATTTTAAATATTAATTAAATCTTCTATCCCACATCGTTTTTTCAATGAAACTCCACCTATTGGAAAACCTATAAATACTTAGAATCAATGTGTATTTTCTTATCCTTTCACCACCAGTTTAATTTGGCCTATTAATTAGTTGGCCAAATAAATAATTATATTTTTTATTGAGAAATTTAATTTGGCTAATATGTTTATTTTTCACATATCGTTTGTTCTCTAATAGACTTCATCTATTGGAGAAAACTAAATAAATATTTATACTTGCCAAGATGTACTCCATCCGTCTCATATAAGGTGACACATTAATTATGGACACGTGTATTAAGGAGAAAAGTATAGAGCGGTTAAAGTGGTAGGATCTACAACTTTTTATGAGATACTAATTATTTCCATTTTGGTTATGTGTCATCTTATATGGACACTCCAAAATGGAAAACGTGTCACCTTATATGGACGGATGAGAGGATATTTGAATAACGACAAATGTAATATCAAATTAAACGGGTGACCGCATTAATCAAAATTCTTACGTAGATTTTTCTTCATTTTCCTATTCTTATTTTTTCTAAAATCTAAAATAAAAGTAATTTCACATTGATTTTTAAGAAGACTTCACCAATTGGAGAATACAATTGAAATTATTAGTATGCACTAAAATATATTTATATAACATCTGAGATTATTTCAAATTAAACGGATTGTCATGTATATGCTTACGTGAATTTTCCTCATTTTCTACTCATATTTTTTTCCTTCTAAAAACTCAAATAAAAGGAATTTCATATTGATTTCTTAAAAGACTTCATCAAATGGAACGTAAATAAAAGGAATCTCATTTTCTTCCAATATTCTATTCCTTTTTCTTAAATGTTTGATACATAAATAAGAGAAAATTACTATTTAATTGAGTTCATGATGAATAAATATATTAATTTAAATTAAACGGGTTTTATATATTTTATAATTTCGGTACATCTATATAATCTTAAATTCATAATTAAACGAGTTCCATAAATTGTATGAACTTCAAATTGATACTTCAAATTTAATTTAAATCTTTTATTATTTATATTATTCATTATTAATATTTACTTTATTGTGTTCGTATTTTAATTGAGACAAATAACCTAATATTTATAGTTTATTATTTTGACATTTTATATTTAAATATGTTCGATTAATTACGAATATTACTGTAGGGGACGAAACGGGTAGAATAATTACTTATTAATCGGATTTAAAATTTGCACGATTATATATTCTAAACTGGTCTAGGGAGCTGAATCTTAGCCTCATCATCTTGGTTCATCGATATCCTCTACCACAACCAACGACTTAGAGTGATCGGATGCTACTTTCGGTTAAATAACAAAAGAAACCAACGATTTTCTTGAATTTAATTAGAAACTAAAGATATTGATCTTGAAAAAAATTTCTATTTGTCAATCATATTGCATCTAATAATTTAGTTAAATAATGAATCCCCGTCAATTTTCGACGGGCTACACGGTAGTATATTACTAATACGAAAATAAAGTTGTCTCATCCACGGTGCTCCGTTCAGATTTTTCTTTATTCTGATAATTTGTCTAATTTTAATTCATATATATTCTATTTTTTTTTATTAATTTCATATTCTTGAAATATCACATGTTTATCTATTAATCACATCTCATATTTTTCTTTCCCTCTATTTAATTAAATTCTTCTATTATCCATATTAAAATAATACTCCCTCCGTCCACGATAAATTTGCCACAATTTCCTTTTTGGTCCGTCCACAAAAAATTTGCCACATCCATTTATGGTAATAGACCCCACACACCTCACTTACTTTTCCACTCACAACACAATTTAAAACTATATAAAAGTAGGACCCTTATTCCACTCACAATACAATCAACCAACAAATTATTAAAATCCGTGTCATCCACAATGTGGCAAATTTATTGTGGACGGAGGGAGTAACAATTTCGGAATGCATTCTTATAAACCCTTATTTTATACATTCTTAATTCATATATAATAATCTATAGAAAATTTGTAAATGAAAATCCCTATGAAGACTAAATAAATATATTTAATCAACATGTGTATATGGATCTTTTTTATTTTTCATTCATTTTTTTCTAGAAATTCGATTAGTGCTTTCTATAAAATATATACATTGAATCAAATGTGGGATAGGTAGCTAAAGAAAAGAACAAAAAAAACTTGAAGATGTAAACATATTTTTTTCCGCATTTTGACAAAGATTAGAGATATCGATTTAACATGAACTAACGAGACGGTTCAAATATACTTTAAAAGAATTATTTTTACTAATTTTAATTAATATTAACTTTGTTTATATTTTTATCGAGTAATTTAGCATAAACCAACTAGACAATTCAAATAAGATAGAAAGAATGATTTTTACTAATTTTAATTAATATTATTTTGAAGATGTAAACATTTTTTTCCGCATTTTGACAAGGATTAGAGATATCGATTTAGCATAAACCAACGAGACGATTCAAATATACTTAAAAAGAATAATTTTTACAAATTTTAATTAATATTAACTTTTGTTTAGATTTTTATCGAGTAATTTAGCATAAAATAACAAGACGGTTCAAATAACATAGAAAGAATGATTTTACTAATTTTAATTAATTTTACTTAGGGTGTTAATGATTGAGTATACACGATCCATTGTCATTCCGAATTATAAATTTAGATACGTGAAATAAATTAATTTCTAAGTTTGATTAATAATTAACGCGAACAATATCACAATTTTTAAATAAGATATAAAATTATTTTTAAAATATATACATATAAATTAAAACATAAAGTTATTTCCCGTCGAATTTCGACGGGCTACATGTCTACATGGAATCCTTGTCATTTTTCATTCATGTTTTCTAAAAACTTCGATTAATGCTGCCTAGAAAATATATACATTAAATCAAATGTGGGATAGGTAGCTAAAGAAAAAATACATAATGAATGAATATACCCGATCCATTATCATTCCTAATTATAAATTTAGATAAGTGAAATAATTAATTTCTAAGTTTGATTAATAATTAACGCGAACAATATCATAATTTTTAAATAAGATATAAAATTATTTTTAAAATATATACATATAAATTAAAACATAAAGTTATTTCCCGTCGAATTTCGACAGGCTACATGTCTACATGGAATTCTTTTCATTTTTCATTCATGTTTTCTAAAAACTTAGATTAATGCTTTCTAGAAAATATATACATTAAATCAAATGTGGGATAGGTAGCTAGAGAAAAAATACATAATGAATGAGTATACCCGATCCATTATCATTCCTAATTATAAATTTAGATACGTGAAATAATTAATTTTCTAAGTTTGATTAATAATTAACGCGAACAATATCACAATTTTTAAATAAGATATAAAATTATTTTTAAAATATATACATATAAATTAAAACATAAAGTTATTTCCCGTCGAATTTCGACGGGCTACATGTCTACATGGAATCCTTTTCATTTTTCATTCATGTTTTATAAAAACTTCGATTAGTGCTTTATAGAAAATATATACATTGAATCAAATGTGAGATAGGTAGCTAAAGAAAATAACAAAACAAAAAATTGAAGAAGTAAACATATTTTTTTTCCGCATATTGGCAAAGATTAGAGATATCGATTTAACATGAACTAACGAGACGGTTCAAATACACTTAAAAAAAGGATTTTTACTCATTTTAATCAATATTAACTTTGTTTATATTTTTATCGAGTAATTTAACATAAACCAACGAGACGGTTCAAATAACATAAAAAGAATGATTTTTACTAATTTTAATTAATTTTACTTGGAGTTATCGAGTATTACTCAACGGATTTGAGACGCGTATGTACAGTAAAGTCACTATTTTAACCGAGATTAGGACGAACATGTAGAAAAATTCTAAACAAATTTAGATTTAGAAAATACATAATGAATTAGTATACCCGATCCATTATCATTACTAATTATAAATTTAGATACGCGAAATAAAATTAATTTTCTAAGTTTGATTAATAATTAACGCAAATAATATCACAATATTTAAATAAAATATAAAATTATTTTTAAAACATTTACATATAAATTAAAAAATAAAATTTTCCCGTCGAATTCCGACGGGCTACTTACTAGTATATATATATCTATGACGGTTATCTTATCGCAACATACGCTTTTTTTATTTTTTTTTCTTTTCCCTTTTTTTTCTGTATGAAATTTAGTTCGACTCAAATGTTATACCATGATCAAAGAAGATTAATAGGCTTAAGTGAATAATAGTATGTTCAAATAAGCATGTGATTGTTTACAGTAACCCATGCCACCATAGAATTAATGATACATTCTATTATGTATTTTAACGTTTTCTTTAATTTCAAATTTACATTTTAACAATTCTCAAATCTTATCAACTCGGGAAGATCGTGTAGATACAGAAATTCCCAAATCATGTATATGTGGTGAAAAAGGAGGAAAAAAAAGAAAAAAAATAAAAAAGCGGAAAAAGATAAAGTTGAGAACTTTAATTTGGAGTGAGTTGGGTTAAAGGTATTCTCTTCGAAATTTGAGGAGAGTAGAGCATGCTAGTACATTTTAATTTACTTTAATTTATTGTGGAGTTGTATGTTTAAAAAAATTGAAGTGCTTACTAGATAAAAGAAATAAGCATATATTGTTTAATTTACTCAATAACAGAAACTTTATGTGAGTATCCTAATTTATTTTTTATAATAGGAACTTTTCATCCCATAGTAATTATGTGAGTTTTTATCTGTTTATATTTTAACATTGTTATCAGAACTTGAATCCGTAAATGGTTCATAATCACACGTTTTATTTAGTGTCATGTTCTGAATTTCATTATTGTCAATGCATGTCATGTATATTGAGAGATAGATACACAATATTCGTGATAGTAAAGAACGAATTTGAACGTGAAAATGTAACAGAGACATCGTTTAAAATGTCGAGAATGTAAAAAGAAAAAAGGGGGAACAACCGAAACATGTGAATGCGTGTGGAGAAGTAGGCGTATAGCGTGTGGACGCCTTTTGAAAACGTGCAATCTTCATTCCTTGCACACTCTCTCATTTGCTCTTGTTTGTTTCTTCCTTTACATTTTTTACATTAATTTTTTTCGACTTGCAAAAAATATTTAGTGGTCTAGATTTTAATATCACGTTGGATGTTAGGATCCTTCCAATTAAGGGTAAAATTGTCCTATTTTTTAAAATAATAATCTGAGATAAAATAGTTTGTAAGAACAGCTACTAAAAATTTAGCAAAAAGATGAAACGATTGATCTAAAATGACAAAATAAAAAAAATCATAATAAGAATGATACAGGAATTATTTGACCTCATTTTCAGCTCCAATCATGACATTTTTTATGAGTCGTGAAGAGTTTCAATGAATAATCACATGTTTCCTGTTTTTAGTCACGTCATTTTTGCTTTCACAATCCCGTAATAATTAATTTTAAATATAAAGACATAACTTATTAAGAATGACAAAGAATTAAGATATGAAGAGACGACAAAAGAAATTATTCTCGTTGAAGATAAATACGACAATGCTCGAAACTTAAACAAAAATTTCTAGCTTTCAAATTGAGGTATTCTTTTTAACATATTTCTGCTTACTATTTTATTAACTTATCACATAGGCTCAAAATTATAGATACAAAATCGAAAATAATTAAGAATGATTAAATTATTTATGTTCGCAATTTCTTTGCTTTCTCTTTAAAAGTTTCAATGTTTTGGTTGAATTATCAATGATTAGGTGGACTTAACTGAGATTAGTTTTATCGTGTTGTCATACCTAAATTGTCATTTTTCTTCATCATAATTGTCACTTTTTTTTATAATAATTGTCACTAGAAGGGTATAGTTGTCAATTACTAATAATTGTTCTAATAATTATCGTGAAGATTAATGATAATTATACTTTATTAATCTCAATTAGAAGTGGACCTCACCATACGGGCCGACCGCACAATAATCCGTCACTATTAGTAATTAGTTTTCAAATTTCTTTTGTTTTAATTAATTATGTAGTTAGCACTTCATCTATGCATTATATTGTGATTGAGTCATTGAACTTTTTGCCTATTCAATTAGGAATTCAAACTACATACAGTATCATAACATTAAAACTAAGAGTTCAGTGTGTGTTGACTTAGCGATAGAGTGGTTAATGCTTGATGCCAAAGGTCTCAGATTCGAGTCCACCGTAATTCGATCTTCAAATTTAATTGCTAATTTATCAAAATTAAGAGTTCAATTTAACTAAATACATAATATTCTAATCATGCCGAACAAAAAATTAAGAATTTATATTATTCCGATATATTATTATACCCAGGTGTATCCTACAAAATATTGAGTCTGCAAGGTCGTCCTACGTGGAAATGACTCTTCTGCCCCTTCCCTTTCCACCATGTCCATCTCATTCGCAAAAGAATCATAATATTTTTTGAACATATTTAGCATGCACAAATATTTTGCCCTTAGCCATTGTAGCTTTACCCTAGCAAGAATTGCTCCGCCGCGGTGCTTATTACCTCCCAGGCGGACAGTGGCCAAACGCCGCCTTCGTCGGCGGAGTGTCCACCGGAAGGCCGTGGCGGAGTGGTGACGGGGGATGAGTTTCTCGGTGCTGTGGGAGTTTTGATAGGCTGGTTGAGACATCTTTGGAGGGTTTATTTTTTTTTATTTTTTTTATTTTATTTCATGGGATTGGTTGGGTTAAGGGGGTTATTTATATTATCATGGTAGTCATTTGGGATTCATGTAATAATTTGGATTTCATTTCATCAATAGATGTATGTCATAAATAAGATTTTATGCCTATTACATATTAAGGAAATAGAATAAATTAAGTATAGCATATATATATATATATATATATATATATATTTGGTTCGTAACAGGTACACATGACTCAAACTCTTAGATAGCAACTCTACTACTTTTGTTGAATGACTTGTGAGTTATTTAGATAGCTCAAGACTTTAAAAAGCACGTATGTACGTAGTTATAGATTAAATTAAAGAGAATGAAGAAATCAAAAGCTCTTTTTCACTTTTTGTATTTATTTATTTATTTCAATCATATCCTATATTTTTTGTATTAATCATATCCTTCTAGTGTTGGAGGTGCATGCTCTACAGAAATGACTCTTCAGCCCCTACACGCTTTGACAACTCTATCTCTTTCACAAGTAAATATAATACTAGTTATAACATTTTCTGAGCTTATTTAGCGTGCACAAGTATTTTGCCCTTAGCCATTTTAATTTCACTCTTCTGTAAACCCTAGCAAGGAATAATCCACCACGCTTCTTCCCTCCGAGGCAGACGGTGGCCATGCGCCTCCATCTTCGGCGGGGTGTCGGCCACCGGAAGGCGGTGGCGGGGTCATTGTGGGGATATTGATTTTAAAGATTGTGATATAATTAAAAAAAATCGTCAAAGATTTGAATAGATACTCCCTCCGTCCCATTATTCTTGTCTTGTATTTCTTTTTGGGCTGTCCCGTTATTCTTGTCCTGTTTCCATAAAAGGAAATATACTTCTCTCACAAAAAGTTATGGGATCCACCACTTTTTATCTTTTTACCCTTTAAACATCTTTCTCCTTAATACCAGTGTCCAAAAGAAATGAGACAAGAATAATGGGACGGAAGTAATACTATAAATAACTCATACAAGATATAGATAAATAAATGGCCAAGTACAAAGAAATTCCCATAGTGATTAAAAGAGAGCTTTGGCATCTGGTCAACCACAACGGGCCGTATCTATGGGCCTTGGCCTTGTAGAAAATGAAGAGCCCAATAATTAACATAGTAATACTAGAATTTGTTATAGAAACGGCATAAGAGAAATTTTTTGAAATTCATGATTTTTAACACAATTAAATTATAAAATTTGGTAAAAAAAAATTAACTTAGGATTTGATGATTCTCTTGAAAGAATGATGCCTTCTCAAGGCATAAAACTACAGACCATAATTTATATATACATAGCTTGTCCTCTTGGAAAAGTTGTTTACCAAATCTAGTGATTAAAGAATACTACTATAATAATAAATAAATAATAGTCTCCTAAAAATTAAATTAAGTTGTACAGCTATTTTTGGCATTTTTCTATTGATAGTCAACAAGTTGAATAGTAGTAACGTGTTGGTCCTAAAGTTTTGGAGAAGAAGCACTCTCATATATTAAAAGACTGCAATTGCTAGGAATTAAAATAACCTTTCAGTTACAATCGTCATTCTATCAATCAGACAATTGAGAAAAAATACTCTCTCCGTCTCGGATTAGTATGGCATAGAGAGTGCGACATGCGTTTTATGAAAAGGTAAGTAAATGTTGAGTTGGAAAGAGGCCCACATATTTGATTTGTAGTGAGGTATAAAATATTAGAAAATTAGTGTAGTCATTTCCATTTATGGAAACACACCACACTTATAAGAGACGGCCCAAAATAGCAAATTAACCGCACTTTTCGAGGGCGCGGAGAGTATTATGCAAGTATTAGTTGTCTAAAAAATTTTTCCGGGTTCTAATCTTCGTTTTCTTGATGATGATAAAAGACTAAATGAAAGACGTCCTACCCTACGACAGGTTATGAGTGAGTAAAATTAAATTGAAATCGAAAAATCAAATCAACCCGATCAATTTGATACAACACCCAAAAGTTTGGTTTTTGTTTAAGTGTTAATCCATAAAAATACACACTTTCACTTTACACAAATGAAAAATACACACCTCCTCCAAAACAAATGAATTTTGAAGAGCCAACATGACCCTTGATTGTGATTTATTTTAATCAAAAAGTGACTAATGATTGCTAATCACTTACACATTGTAAGAAAAGTGTACTTGTGTCTTGCATGAAAGTTTGATAAAGTAGTTAATCATTGGTTATTAATATTCTTTTATATATATTATTAATAGTAATAAATACCTGCTGCATATTTAAATGAAGGCGAAAAATATAAAAATCATACCAAAAAAGACAATAACCCCATGAAGAGCCAAAAAATGAAGATCCCACTCGACAAAATGAATTTCCCGCTCGAAAAATGTAATATCCCGCCCGAGCGGGATATTCAATTCCCTGAGTGGGATCTTCATTTTGTCGAGCGGGATATCCATATACTCGAGCGGGATCTTCAGTTTTGTCGAGTGGGATCTTCAATTCTCGAGAGGGATCTTCAATTTTTTGTCTGTGCACCGCGTGAATTACTTGCACAATGCATGCAAGCCACACCTATTCTTTTTGGACTGTAGTATAGCTGTAAATTGAATTGTACATTTTATGTACAATTTTCACGTGAATCCATACCAGTTTCACTTTTCACTTCTATATATTTCTTACAGTGAAGCGAAGATCAAAACATATCTACGAAGAATTAGAAAATTCACTACAAATATCTACGAAAAAATTAGAGAATTGACTTACAAATTCACTCATCTTCGGAAGTTATTGATTGAGGTATTTTTTACAGCATTATAGTTCATTTAATTTCTAATGTTCATCTTTTATTAATCTATTTAGTAATTATACAAAATAAATTGGGATTCGTTACTAGATCAATCTATAATGAGCAAAAATTACATTTTAAGATATAAATTATGCAACGCATTAAATGGAACTATTTCCCCCTCGCATAACTCATTTCCCGTTCGGTACATCATAATCCCGCTCGAGCGGGAAATAGGTATACCGAGAGGGATTTTGGTGTTTTGTATTCTAATTCTGTTTATTAATCATTTTTCGTTTTTAATTTTATATAGATGGATGAATGGAAGTACTTCACTATCAAATACGGCGGACAATGGCACGATTGTACGTACGTGGGTGGATTTGAACATATTATTCAACTTATGGCGGCCTCTCAATCTCTCATAAATTTGAGATACAACATCGATATTATGTTGAATGGAAATTCGATTAGTACACAGTACGAGTTGTATTATTTATCGCGGTCTCGTACAGGACCCACCATGAAAGCCCTCTTGCGCACCGATCACCAATTTGATCAGTTGTGCATGATGGAATCTTTCCCAACTGTATACGTGATTCACAAGAACACGGACGTATATATTTCTTCTTTTGAAGAACCGCGCTCTTCATCCTTTGGATACGACTTCGGCTGAAAATATTCGGATGAAATTGATCATATCCAAAGACAGATGGTTTCCTCAAATTGGTTTGATAATCCATATTCCGCTGGAGGTATACGGATCTATCCCCCAAATGCCTGTTCCAGAGACCTCTTTCCCAAGGAGAGCAACTTCTCGCAATGATGAACAAGAAAGCAACGATGATGAAGATACAAATGAAGGAGATAATGAAAGTTATATTCTAGAATCTGAACCCGAATCCGATAGTGAAGCGTCGGAGGATAACATGACAAAATCCACGATTGCGGAGCATGCAGCATGGATTCGTAGGGATGAAGGAGTGAATTCCGAGGATCTCGCCAGTTGGTTGGTTCCGGTGATTCCGCTCGATGCTACGATTTCACTCGTTGCACGAGAAAATGACCCGACAGATTATGCTGAGTTAAAGGTTGGTTCTATTTTTGAAAGCAAAGATGATCTAAATATTGCAGCCGGCTTGTGGCACATGGAGATTGGAGCTGAATAAAAAGTTTTATCATCTGATACGAAGCGTCTCAGATGGATTTGCAGGCATTTGCAAAATTGCCCTTTCGAGTTGCGAGCATAATCCCGCAGAACCTCTGATGCTTGGATAGTTCGCCAATTTAATGGCGATCATGCATGCACCCGTCATCTTGGACGTGTGGTGCCCAAAAAAATCCACATGAATGTTATTGTACCCTACGTTGCCAGAAAAATACGGAGGGAGTGTGAAATCATGAAGCCGAAAGCCATTGTGAAGGAGGTGCTCCGCGAGTTCGGTATCACAATCCAATATGATTTGGCCCTAAGAGCACGGCACACTGCGATACAGATGATATACGGAGGGTATGTTGAGTCCTTCCAGATGTTGCCTGGCTATCTTCACATACTTAAGGAATCAAATCCTGGCACGGTTACTGATCTGACAGTTGGAAATGATGGGAAGTTCCAGCATCTATTTGTGGCTCTCGGCGCTTGCAGACTTGCTTATCCACTCAACATGAGACCTGTGATCGCAATTGATGGCACTCATCTCAAGGGCAAAAATAGAGGTATCTTGTTTGTCGCTGTGACGAAGGATGCCAATGAGCATGTATTCCCATTGGCGATAGGTGTTGGACCAATCGAAAATGATATCTCTTGGAAGTAATTCCTCGAGTGTTTTAGAGTTGCATATGGGGAACTGACGGATACAGTCATTGTCTCTGATGCTCATGTCTCGATAGGTAACGCTATTAGTGAAGTGTTTCCTGATGCAGTTCACGGTCTGTGCTACTATCACTTACTCAACAAGTTTAAGCGGTTCGGAAAAGTGGTTACTACCTTGTATGAACAAGCTGCATATGCATATCGCCATTTAGTTTATGAAAATACAATGAACAAAATCCGTCGAGAGAACGAAGCTGCATACCAGAATTAATGAGTGTTGGACCGGAGAAATGGGCTCGGAGCTGTTTTCCAGTTCCACGTTACAGCCAACTGACATAAAATGCAGCAGAGTCGTTAAATGGCAGATTGTTGTGGGCTCGACGGCTTCCCATATGCTCAATGATTGATGCAATCAGACATGTCATCGAGAAATGGTTTGATAAGAAACGTGAAGGGGCGAATGGCGATGACGACATATTAACTAGTGAAGCATCTAAAAAACTGACGCAACAGATGAATAAAGCATTGAGGTACAATGCAGCTCGTGCACCGGGCTTGGCCTTCAACGTGCATGATGCTAAGAGATATTTCAAAGTAGATCTCCATACGAAGACATGCACCTGCTGTGAATTTCAACTAGATGGAATGCCTTGTTCTCATGCTATTGCTGCAATACTGTAAGTTTATCACATTGATTTTGATAATTTTATCACTTAAAATCTCTAATTGTGTGATTGGTTGAAATTGCAGCAAAAATGGAGAGACGATATATGATTACGTGCAATTGTACTACAAAAGAGAAGCTTGGATAGACGCATACAAATATCCTATACTTCGTGTTCCACACAAGAAAGATTGGACTCTTCCAATTGAAGTAGACAATACATTGGTCTTACCTCCAGCTATCACTTCTCTTCCCGGACGTCCGAGAGTTAACCGGCGACGCGCTGTTACGGAGAGTCAAGCTCGTAAGAGATGTAGTGTATGTCATGAATATGGCCATACTCGCCGAAGTCATGTATCACATAATTGAATGCGTCAGATATAATTTTATGAATAAATAAAGAAACTTACGAAGATCCCTCTCGTGTATATAATTATCCCGCTCGCAAAGTGAAGATCCCTCTCGAGAGGGATCTTCACTTTGCGGTCGGATTTTAATACATAAAGTGTGTATAAGAATATCCCGCTAGTGCATATTAATATCCCTCTCGATTATATGAAGATCCCGCTCGAAAATGTGAAGATCCCTCTCGAAAATCGAGCGGGATCTTCACATTTTCGAGCGGGATATTTTGTTTGCGGTCGGTTTTTAGTTAGTTTTGAATTTCACTTAATATTTGTAATAGTGGCGATGAAAAATTAATAGTGGAAATAAATAGCATGAAAATAAATTAATAGTCTGCGTGCATATCAATTCGGCTAAGTCACATCGAAAAATTTAATGATTGGAAGATGAAGCCGCAGCAGCTGCCCTACATATTTCTTCATATTGTTCTCGTTCCTGCTACGTTGGTGGATGACATAGGCCATATATTACGGTCGCTACCTTCTTCCTATACTGTTTGGTGTGTGTATTACCCCAAAATATAGAGGGCGGACCAATAATTAATCGCTCAATAGTCATAAGTGCATAGAGCCCACAATTGTAATTGTCCATTTGCTTGAATTGATCCACTGCTGGAGGGACAACGAGCTTCAAGATCTTCATCGGCTGCTCTTCCAATCCGGTTATGCCTCCAATAAAATGAACAATAGAGCACCCGAGCCCACAACTTCAGAAGTGGTGCTAATTGAGTAACTCTCTCCTCTTGGACTTTCCTATCCTTGCTGTAATAGAGGAGGTCATACAACTCGGCAGTCCATGCTAACATATCAATTCGGACTACTACATAATGGCCACCGATCAGACATACCATAATGATTTGCATTAAATGTACAAATGTTAGTTAATTTAAAAATAATTAATTGCAGAAAATCATAAATAAAGAAGTTATTTACTTACACGACGACTGTGAGTCACTTGCATTCAATCCATGTGCTCCAAAACATATGCTTTTTGGAGCCTCCCAGTCTGCATACATAGCCCAAGTTCCTCTCAACGGCGTCTCCATCTCTACGCTCAAAATCTTTTTTTCCCATTCACCTTGGAGTTGGAGCTGTTTGAAATTCACTTCATAGTTATACACAGAAAATAGAAAACAAATTGGAAATAAGAAATGAATTTTAGGTAGAGAATACAAAAAATAAAACTTACGAAGACATCACAATCCAAGAGAACAGTATTTCTAGCCGTGACATTATCCAGCACGTTGTCACGGTCAACAATCCGTTTCCTCAACCCTAGCAGGTACAGGTCCAAAACCTACAAACACAAATACAATTCATATATTATTCAACAAATATACCCAAAATAAATAAATAAATAAACAAGTGAAGTAAATATAATAATTATATTTACTTACCCCAACGATTATGTCAGTGTGTGGATTTTCCAACACCCTCCACCACTAATGCGGAAGTTAACCCCCACTCGCAGTCACAACCATAAATTGGTCAGGTGGGCCACTTAGAAACACCTCGTACGTCTGAACCAACTGGATATCCAGGTCTGCTGGTGCCCTACTGGCAATCATGGGTGTACGGACTGCTGCTGCATGTTTCTTCTTCTTATTTCCTCTACGAGGTATCCTAAACGGCTCATCATCTTCATCGTCGCATGCATCCACCTGAGAAATAGGCACTGCATCGATGAGCGTTCTCATCACAGCTTCTTGTCCAGCATATGAAGCCTGGATGTTCTCAAATGCTTTTCCAATTGTCTAAATTTATAAGAATATTAAATTAGTACAAGTGCTCAATTAAAAGATAAACAATTGAAAAATACATGTTTATTAAATAAAATGCTTACCTGCCCAAGACTCTGCCACATGGCCTCATCACGACCACTGGGGATTTCCATCGAATGACGATATGGATCGTGCAGAAAACTACCATACTGTTCAATCGGGACAAACGAAGATCCGAGCTCAGGTAACGAATGACAAGCAGGAACCTCCGGCTGTACAAAGTGTGTCTCATGAAGAGACGACATTCGTGGAGGAACTTGTTCATGAACAGACGACATTCGTGGAGTAACTTGTTCATGAACAGACGGCTGACGTCGAGCACTCTCGTGTGCAGGTTCATGAAGAGACGGCTGGCGTGATGTAGGAGTAGGCATTCCTCGAAAAGTGGGCTCGTACACGGGGCTGCGACGACGTGAAGATCCACATCGTATATTCTCAAACAAATCTTCAAACCACTTTTGAAATCGAGGCAACCATCTCTTATCCATTTTCTCGAGCAAACGATCTTCAGATTTTTCCAACTCTTGTCTCGTCCAACGTCGGTCACTGTCTCGACGGTGGTGATCTCCTCCGCTGCTCGACGATGATGATCCCTTCTGACGAGTACGCTTCCCCTTATCTCGAGCAGGAGGTTGACGTTCCTCCTCAAAATGATCTTCATGCTCAACATAATCAGGCGCATGCGCCTCTCTCTGTGCTCATCTCCTTCGAGGAACATCCTTCACTGCCTCATCAACCTCCTGAAACTGCCCTGCCTCACGCTCATGACGGGAAACTGTTCCCCATGCCGTAACGGATTGTGCGGCACAACAAAGTCCACTGCAAGGGCATTTGGGACAAAGTGGACTGCATGTACAAACTCTGCTCCTCGTCGCCATACGGTTCCAACATAGTGACACGAGGGATCTTCAATAAATAAAAAATAAATATTAAATACAGAATAAATGCCAATATAAATTTAATTAATTAAATAATTAAATACCTGTAGAGAAAAGATAGGCTCAAGCTTCATTCCAGTTCTGCTCCGAAATTTCCATCTAAGGCATCTGGGTCGTGCATTCGGCGAAGCAAGACTCCCTATAGCGGCAGCTAAATCTGGAAGTACTTCTAGGGACCAAACGTGAAAAGCCCACACTGAACCGTAAAAGTGGTACTTCGGCGAGCTCTGTATGTTGTTAATGTAGTGCTTCAGATTCAGATAACTGTATGATCCCCAAGGAAATCTTTGAAACGCCTCTACATCATCAACCAATTTCCACACTCACGCAGCAACATACCTCTTCGAATCGTAACCAAGTACTAACAAATATAATACTAACGCATGAGCCACCCGGAGGTAAAGTTCACCAGTTTCATCTCTGACCAGTTCCCGCGTGTTGGTGAACCGATCCAGTAGGGCCGCAATACTAATCTGCATCCCACTACAAAAGCGCCGATACACCTCCACCCTTCGTAGGTCATGGCCGTCCGAAGGTCTAAAGTCGGACGAGCCGAAGACCAAGCCAGTAATAAGGGCATACTCTGAATAGGAGAAACGGATGTTTGCTCCATTTACATGAAACCACATGTCGTACTCCTTAGCACCCGGATAATTAATCTCACGTGATAACACGTGATGCAAGGCCATACTGCACTTCTGCCTCGGCTTCCAGTAAATGAAGTGCCCAAAGCACCCTGCTAGAAATCTATCCAGTAGTTCCTGCCCACCAATGGATAACAATGTCTTACGAACATCTTCTAAAACTTTGGTCTTGTAATACGTGCTAATCGATGACGGACGATTAATCGTATCCGGCCTCTTGAACGTAATCTGAAAAAAAAACAAAAAATTTATCAAAATATGACTAACTAATTATTTATTTAAAATTAGAAATTAAAATTCACGAAATTCACATCAATTTCTTCACTAAAATTCACGTCAATTAATTTCACAATTTAAAATTCGCCCAATTCAAACTAAAATTCACGAAAATAAGACTGAAAACTGACTGAATTCGTAGCAGTAATTTAAACATATTTCCCGCTCGGTCTGAACCTATTTCCCGCTCGAGCGGGAAATAGGTATACCGAGAGGGAAATAGGTTCAGACCGAACGGGATCATGATATTAATGATCTCAGTTAATTTATAACTACTTAATACTAAACTTTAACCAAATAATACTAAAAATCACGAAACATAGTTTAAATTCACCTAAATAATTGAACATTGTTTAAATTTACCTAATTAATACTGAAATTCCACGAAAATAATACTAAAAAGTAGTAGCATGCATTTAAGTCTATTTCCCTCTCGTGTATCATATCCCGATCGAGCGGGAAATAGGTTATACCGAGCGGGAAATAGCTCAGGCCGAGAGGGATATTCATTTAATTTAATGGATTGTCACTAAAAAAACATCAAGAAACAAATAAATTCGCAATCAACTTTACGAAAATAATAATAAACATCACGAATTAATTAACTAAGCAATTTAAAATTAACCTATTGAATAACAAAATTCAAGAAAATATGACTAAAAATCGACTAAATTATTACAAGTGGAATTAACCAATTTCCCTTTCGTGTATACCTATTTCCCGCTCGAGCGGGAAATACATGAACACGAGAGGGAAATAGGTTTACACGAGAGGGATTTCGATTTATGATAAAAATTATCGAAACAAAATAAAATTAATCAAGATCCCGCTAACTAACCTCTTGTCCCAACATGATTTTTGTAAGATCCCTCTCGGTGCACTTTTTGGACCACCGGCGTCGGGTTTTTTTTAGATGAAAGAGGGACCACAGGGAGTTAGGGGTCGGGAAATTGGGAATTGGGTGGGGAGAGAGAGTTGGGGACTGTCGGGATTTGAAGGGGTGGGTAGGGTTTTTTTTTGTGATGGTGGGGGGTTATTTAATGTAGAAAGTGGTAGAAAAAGTGATTTTTTAATCAAACTCTTTTGACCGAATCTTGGTCTTCTTCCTACCGACAACTTTTGCTTTGTTTTTTTTCTTTCCCAACGCATGGGCTTTGTTTTTTGTGGGATGAAGTGATGTTTTGTGGGCCATTCTAGTGTTACTTTTGTAGAGTTGTGTATTTTTCATTTGTTTCTAATGTAGTGTGTATTTTTCATTTGTTGCAAGTCAAAGTGTGTATTATAAATTTCCCCATTTGTTTAATTAGATGCAAAGTGATATAAGTTTAGAAATCCGTTTTACAATTTCCTACATTTTATTATTTCAGTTTAATAATTATTATTTAAACAGCAATGAATTCGGTTTAATTAGAACCGGGTTTACTAGTTTCATGAATTTCGATTTCGAAACGAAAAGTAATCCCACTTTCATTCCAAATTAAGCAGTAAAAGTTAGAGAAGAAAAACTACTACAAAAAGTGTTCCACTTTCATTCCAAAACCACAAGCAATTATTTTTTACAATTATCAAACCTTAAAACTAAAATTCTTCTTCCATTTTTCGAATTTCTTCTTTTTTTCCCCTTCTAACATCAAAATTTACGATTTTACCCTCCATCCTCACTCACAACCTTCATTTATCCCACAATACACCGACGTTTCGACCAGGGACAAACTCGGCATACAGCTCTCCGACCGAGTCAACGCACCGCCGGCCATGCCGAGTTTGGTCTTCGGGCTACTCGGCATTGATTTCGGGCTCTCCAGACTCTTCCTCAGCACGTGCGTCATGGCCCGAATCAAACGCACCGTGGGATCCTGCGGCGGGCCCCCGGCCCGAAACTTGCTGCAGAAGCTCAAGTGGCGGGCCATGGCTTCGTCCGGGCTTATCAGCTTTTGGCAGCGTAAGATTTCGTCTTTCACGGCCTCTGCACAAAGCCCGCAAATCCATTTCCCTCCATACCTGAGTTTTAGGACACAAGAAATCAGAGACAACAACATAGAAAGCTGCTAAAAGTTGGGCTTTGTCGGACAAACGACAGAAACTCTCGCAGTCGCTACTCGTGTGTGTGCACTAACCAATCACTCTGGTCCTAGCCTCGACCTAAAAAGTGTTGTCGGATTCAGAATCATTACTATGAAATTTTCAGAAAACTTATCTCATGATTCAATTCAGTTCCGAATTTACAGAAAATCATTGCATAAAAAATTCAGTAACCTCTTTTGTGACAAGAACCAAAAATCAAATAGTCCAAGATCATAATCAAGTAAGAAAAACAACCATTCGAGCTCGATTTGTATGAAGAAAAAACCGTTCTTTTGTTCTTAAAAAAGGAATTTTTTGTGGGTTTTAGACTGCAGAATAGTAAACAAGATTTCATATGAAAAAATTTAGAACGGAATCAAAAAGTAAAAACTAAAATAAATCTCAGAGAATTCAATTGAATTATTACATCTCTCTAACCGTGTTGATGTAAGAAGGGGTGCATTCTTCGGAAAGCCCGCAGCAATCACATGTCACAAAATCCACTTCGTTTTGGCCCGAAAACTTGTTCACGGACCCATCGGGCCCGGAGTTCATCACCATGGAATCACCAATTACACTAGCTGACATCCCTGAAAGAAAAAAAAAAACAATCGTATCAAAAATCAAGAATTTCGAAACGGATTTTCTAGAAAACTGAGATTAAACCCTTCACCAAAGAGAATTACCAGTTTTTTCTTTTTTTTTTTCCTATACAAAAGTTCTGATCTTGAAATATAAAGATAAAAAAAAAAACAAATCTTTTTGTTTTTTCTTTCTATCTCTCCTTTTCCCACTCGCCTTCTTCCACCACAGCTTCGATGAAGAACGTGTAATCGAAGTACATTTCAGAAAAAGGTCGGTAATTGAAAGAAAGAGAAGGGGGAAGGTAACAGCTAACTTTCTATAAATTTGAGCACAAAAAAAGAAATATTTTTTTTACCACATAAAGGCCAAGGGGAGGAAAATGGAGACTGAATTAGTGTATTTATAAACAGAGTGATGAAATTTTGTGTGTTTTATTGTGTGGAAAGAAAGATTCAATGATTGGCGGTCTTCGGCGGGAGGAGGGGGTTGGGTGGGGCGGTGGGGGGTTGTGTGGGGTAGGGTAGGGGTGGGGTGTTGGCAGGAAAATTCTGGCCATATGTGCCAGCACAGCGTTATCTGTGTTTGGAGAGCTGTCCAAATATTTTTGGTGCATATATATAGAATCTTCCAATTTTCTATAATAGTATGTTTTAATCTTGTAGTCTTATGCTCAAAAAAAAAAAAATCTTGTAGTCTGTGTTTGAATTTGAATTCTTGAATTTGTAATTTTTTTTTTATTGATGGGAATAAATTCGTAGTTGGACTTGGTGTGATAATTTGTAGTGATAGTGTTTTTTTTTTATGACTTATTAATACATGTTCCCAAGGGGACATCCCAGCGGTGTGGCTTCAGTCTGCAAGTAGTGAGGTCTCGGGTTCGATCCTCACCGTTTCCCCTTCCCCAATATAAAAAAAGACTTATTAATACATTAATAAAACCCGTAAAAAAAAAACAAAACATTAATAAAAAAGAGTTAAATATGAATTATCATTTTTATTGAATGAAGTGTGTTAAGCGCATTTTCTTTTGTATGGGGAGGATTACTTGTGTGTATTGAGTTAAATATTTGTTTTCGATAACATGTAAATCATATAGTGATGTTTGATTTATATGATGGTGGTGGAATTCAATTTTGTATTTTAAATACATTAATTGACTTCTATTTGCACATGTGCATTAAGGTGTTTTGTTATTGTGTTCATATATATGGTTGGATATTCATATGGCTATGAAATATGAAATATATAATTTAAATTAGGGAAATGTATTATTTGACACTTAGAATATTAGCTTATATTATACGGAGTATTAAGTTTTTGAACTTTTATTGAATGCTCTCCGTAAGGATCTATTGTTGTGACTGTAGAATTTCATAGAAATTTGAAATTGTTACGTAGTTACATGTGCCTTTGTTGAAAATTATATTATGGCACTCGAATGCAACACAAAAAATGGATTTTATCGCAGCTAAACAATGGGTGGAAGCTGACGATTAGTTTTATGACGACTCTTTTAAAAAAAAAGAGAGCTTTGGTTTTTAAAGTCTTAGACTCGGATGGCTCTTGAGGCCATCTCCAGCAGTTCGTATCAAAATACAGTAATTTCAGCACAAAAATATAGCAAAATCAGTAAATCATCTCCAGCAGTCTGCTCTATATTTTTACACAATCAGAATATTCTACTTTTGGCCACGGTTAATGATCCTGAAACATGTGATTACTTCCGATCAGAGCAACAAGTTATTATTTGAAAGCGAAAACAAGCCAAAGAAGCCAACACTAGTACTTCTGATATATTCTAGAATTTATTTTCAGATGGGGTGAGATGTTCAGGAGATGACCTTTATTAGAAATAAATATATCGACTTTGTTTTTATGCTTCTATTATGTAATTGTATTGTTTTTATTTTTGTTTTTGTTTATCTTGTATTTTATGTAATTGTATTTTTTAAATAATTTTTTGTAATTTTAATGTCAGTATAATATGTTTAGAAATATAACTATAATATAATATTTTGGAACAAAATAATTAAAGAACACAAAAAATAATAAATATAACAAGGAATAATAATTATATAACAAGAACATTAATTGCAAAAAGAGTAGAGCAATGAATAGTGTTGCTCCAAACTTGGAGCAACACTATTCAAATTTGTATAATAGAGCAGGATTTTGGTTGAGCTGGAGAAGGAATTGCTCCAGATTTGAAGATATGTGAAGATATAGAGCAGTGCCCCGAGGCCTAAATTTGGGTGGTAGCTTTGCTACCTCCAAGTTCTTTTTTTTTTTTCCATGTACTCTTTTTGTTTTTCTTTTATATTTATAAATATGAGAACATATTTGTAATGATTTATTTTTGTTGCATTCAGTTCCTAAATCTAATATTTTCAAAAATTATTTATGCGAGTATGATTCAAGTACTAATGGTTACTATCACCTATAATGAATTTTGTATTGCTATAGTAGTAATATGTTTGAGGCTAAAAGATTTCAAGTACGATTCCATCGCGGCACGGTTTTTATATTTAGTGTTACAATTAAAGAAAAAAAGAATTTTGTATTGCTCCTTTTATTCACCTATAATATGTGAAATATATACACTATCACTAAAGTCCTTAAAAGTTACCAAATAAAATTCAATGACTCAATAAATTATTTTAAAAAATATATATTGAAGTGAAGTCAAATGAAAACAAATAAAAATTTTAAGGCTCAACATCATTAGTTGATAAAATAAAACTTAATGGTTTGAGGGTGGAAAATGTATTTTAACTTAAAATAAGTATTACAAAAATGATGAAGTCATATCACATGTAACGCGTAAGTCGATAAACAAAATATAATATTAGATTAGATTATAGTCGAAAATTGTGATTCGATATTGGGAATATATGTGGAATAAATATATAATTAACCTTTTCTTATGCTACTTTAGCCAATAAACGTCTGCCACTGGAATATGCCGACGTGTATTTCTTTATTTATATTCTCCAGCTTAGTCTGCGAAGAATATTATATTAATGAAGTGCAAATGGTCATAATTAAATAAATTTTATCAATGTGTTTACACTAAATTATGATGATTCATCAACAATTTTTTTTGTTATTATTTCTTACCATGCACGTTTCTTGATCCTCTTTTTTTTCTTTTTTCTTTTTTCTTTTTTTTTTGAATTTGTCGTTCTAGTATTCAAGAATAAGCTAGGTAGATTCCTTGTAATTCCATGAGATGATGTCATGATATGTTTATTTATTTATTTTCTTAAGCCTAGGTTGGAGATTGAAATGTGATAAGATACAAGAGATATTCGTATCGTTTTATTCCAATTTAATATAATATCGTATTTTGTGTTTTTACCTCTAGAGATTAAATGTATGACATATGAAGAAAAAAAAAAGATTTTGCATTTAAGATTTTCTACTTTATTGTGTTAACGTATCCGGCCACATTATATTTTTAATTATAGCATGCACTAGTGAAATAAAATGTAAAATAAATATTGAGATAGAGAAGAATATTGTGTACCTGTAAATGGATATTCCATGATAGCTCTAAATAATTAATTAGTATTTAGTGCCAATTTTATTTTATAGAAACGTCTTTTTCAATATATATAATTTTAAAATTTAGTATCCAATTGGGAAATAAAATTACTTGTGTAAGAACATAATGGACCCTCGTGTGTGTGTGTGTGTGTCCCCTTCAATTTGTAAACTAAACTAAGCTTAAGTGAAATGATTTCAAGATTCCAAGTGGCTAAAGTTGGTCATTCAAATAATTAATATTTTTATTTTTATATAAAAAATTGATCATTTGTATTTAGTTGATTCTGTAAATAAAATATATGAAATGGGGTAATAAAGGGAGGTGGACCAAGAAAAGCTAGCAAAGCGTGAACATTTTGCATGACTTTGAAAGGGACAACAACTATTCTTAATAGTTGTTTGAATAGTTACATAGGCAATGAAATCTATTTTATTATTATTATTATTATTATTTTGTTTGAGTTGCTATTTTATTATTGCTTAGTAGTTAAACAGTCAAACTAATCCCATCAAATAAGTAAAAAAAATTATTATATACCATATTATGCAACATCATAATATAACAAGGCAATTATAATTAAATTAGAGAAAAATTACACTTTAGACCTAAATTATTGATATTTCGACAATTGTGTCACGATCTAAATAAAATATCAACTAAGTACCCTAACTATCGAAGTTTTCAAAAATTAATATATTCATATAAACTAATGAAACATATTTAATAGAATTTGTAACTAAACAATTGTAAACTCATTTAATTTAGTCAAAAGCCAAATGTAAACTCCTCGTGACGAACAATTATATATTTGATTGATCAAAGACACAACATATATTTTGAACTTTTTAAGCAAATCAATTGTACCCAAACCCATCTTTATTTAATAAATTATATAAACTACTATCATTGTGAAAATGAAATGGACCATGAATCTATTATGATTTTTCATAATGTGTGTGATGCACGTGTGTTTGATTAAAGGCCAATTTACCAAATCCTTTAATGCATTTCTTTTCATCTGTACACATTTCAAAGAGACAGAAAATTATTAGATCGATTTAGTATTTGATATTTTGGTGGACTTTAAGGCAAGTTGATTTTAAAAATATTTTTTTATACGATATAAATATGTAAATATTGTTAATTTTAAGCTATATATGTGAATATAATCAAATAAATTTGTGATCCATGCATCTAAAAGTTTTAGATCGAAAAAGCATAATAAACTCCAGCCAGTTTGATAGGACCCATCAAATATTTCAGACTTGAGTTTTATTATATTTCAAATATTTGTCAATATATAGTACTTTTACATTTTGTACGTACAATAAGAAAACAATTACTCCCTCAATCCCGCAATAAGTGGCCACATTTTTTTTTTTTGGGTTTTCTCGGGATAAGTGGTCACTTTCCTTATAAGGAAATATGCATCTCTCACAACAAGTTGTGGGCTCCACCACTTTCTATCTTTTTACCGTTTAAACATCATTTTCCTTAATTCCCGTGCCGAAAAGAATGTGGCACGCATATTTATCTTTTTTTTTCCTTTTTTCTTTCATAACCTTCCCATTCCAAACATTATTTAAGTGTAAACTAAATGCTTATATATATTTAAAGTGAAACACAAATATAAGGGAATCAATTTTCCAGATAAGGCGATAGTTTTCTCAAAATTGGACACATGGATATAAAGTTGTTTAGCTATATACATATAGTAAATTGCTATTTGGATACATGTGGCCAGTCACACAAGCTAAAAAATGTAATATAAGTTTTGAAAAATGAAATATACCCTAATTGGAGAATCAGAAACCCTAAGAAAAATGTGATTATTCCCATTTTTACAATTACCCTTTCTTACGCGTGTGGCCGGCCACAGTGTGGCTGAATAGCTTTATTGATACATAAAATTAGTACTACTATTATTTAACAAAAACAAAAACCTATGAATTGACTATGCGAAAATAAAGTTAAAGCACATTATAAACTCATGTAAGATTACGTTTTATTTGATTGGGACATTAGAAGTACATTAGGTGTTCCCACATATTTCCGAATAAATGTGTGTACAATCACAATTTATATATCAGAAAAATATACGATATCATCTCCGTATTTAATACAACCTTTTCAAAAAATGTCCACTGTAACATTTTGGTACTCAATACTTAGTGTAGCAAAATATTACGAGACATTTCGCCAAATGATTTATAAACACGTGGTTTATGTTAAGTAAGTCATTTTCTTGTGGGTTAGTTGTCAAAGAAATTTGTGAATGAAATATGAGTAACGCTACAACCACAAGCAGACATGTCAATCCCTTTTATCAATTTGCAACCACAAAATATTTGACATAACGAAGATGCCAATTAGTTGTAATATTTTGCTACGATGGGAAGTTGTGGCAAATTATGTTTCAATTTCAATTTAAAAAAAAAAGTGATCAAAATCCAATTGAAATAATCATAATTCTGTAACAAATTATCCAAAACGCATCCATGAATAAAATTGTAGGCCACAGTCAATAATGAAAACACTGCTCTGAATACATATGGAAGCATCCACCAAATATTGATTGAATTTTTAATGTGTGATCAATGCATCTAGATTGGTGTCTCAATCTTGTCGGAAAAAGAAAAGAAAAAAAAAACTCAATATTCTATTATTTGGGTTTGTCTTTTTTTATATCTACATTAAATATCTCCACAAGTTCAATAAATACAGTATTATTTTATTCCAGAAATATCTGTGTAAATATCCAAACAATAAAAGCAAAAGTAATATACATACAAAATGGATATGAAACGAAATAAGGCATGAAACTAAAACTCATCACCTACATAAAATTAATGCTTCATAAAACTAAATTTAATGATTTTAATAAACCAAACTTATAGTTGAAAAGATAAATTATAACTCTTCAGATCAAAAACCAGTTAACTAATAGATTCTGTACTTCCGGTATTAATTTATAGAAATTTTACTATTAAGTGCACCACGAGGATATGAGATATTCTAATACATTTTTCTTAAATTATATGTTTCACTATCACCAATGCACGCCTCCACAGCAAGCATATCGTCGAGCAAAACATAAGATATAACATAAAAAATGTAACGGAAACCCTGAATCGGCACATTCAACCTCGAGAAACCCACATAAAAGAAGCAGAAAATGAAGTCAAAGAGATCAATGCATTCAACACATTTGTAGTTCTATACAATGAACTATTTAGCTATTGGAATAAAGGCATCAAGAATCCTCCCTACACATTGTGCACATTCATCCTAATGTTAAGGAGAGTTTGACAACGTACACTAACAAGTTTCTTCCGAAGCCCCCCCTTCATTTTCGAGTACTCTTATCAACTTTTCTATCTGTCGTCTATACACAGGCATGAAATGATCCGCAATCATAGTCTGTGAGAGCCTTAGTTTACTATAAAGTGACCTAGGAGTGAGAAAAATCGAAACCTCTATCTCTTCCTCCGGACTATTATCATCAGAGTCACTAGAGGAAGCGTTGCTGTCTCTTTCTCGTTCCACCTCATCAGAAACTAGTGTGACTATGTGCATTATTTTGCCAGCAGGGAAAAATCTATGTACCTCCTTTGTGTTAGGAACTGAGCTCTGAGATTGAGTGTCACTTACCTCAGCAATGGCCGCTTCCTCTTCTTCCCGGATTTCTTTGATCGCATCACCCTCCTCCGATTCTGGGCGTTCATAAAGCTCGCGCTCTATTTGCTGCCACAGCTCTACTTCTGTCATTCGATCTTGATACTTTGTGGGGTCCATGATATCATCATCATCCTCAACTTCGGTATTGATTGTGAAGTCAGTCTTGAGCTCGTCTCTTTCGTGCAGTGAAGATACGGAAAGCTCAGAATTTTCAATAACCGTGGTTGTTTCTTCGATAATTTCAAGCAGAGGCTCTGACGTGTCTAGTTGAGAAGATGAAGATTCTGAAGGGTCTTCGGTTACATTGCAATTCATCTCAGCTGCTGAAGCTCTACGACGGGGCCCTATGCAAGACCATGAACGAAGAGCTGGGCGGGACCATGCAGCTTGAGCCATACTTTGAGCTCTCTTCATGACGACCTATTTTAGAGAGAGAAACTTCAGTGAACAGTGTAGATAATAGACTTAAAATGCAAACAGCCATATCCTAAGCTTCTAAATATAGTGGTTGATGAAATATTGTTAAGTATAAAGAAGCTTGAAACATCATTTCGAAAATAGAGTTTTTCAACAGTCCGATTGAAAGCAATATGAAGATGAGCCATAGACACCTGTGTACGACTGGAGACTGGACGTAGAATTGCACCAGCACCAGCTACTTTGGCTTTAGCACTTGCCATGGTAGGAAGACGAGAACCTAAAGCTGAAGCTGAGCGATAAACTGTACTGAGTATTCTGGTACGTTCAATTTGATTCCTCAGATCATTCAACCAAGCAGATGCTGTCACCTGCAACACTTACGAGTCATTAGGCAATAAACACACACCAAAAATTCTCAAGGTCTTAACCAATTTAGACAATGATATCTGCCTAATATAATATGCACGATCAAGGAGATCCAGAGCGTGTAAAACTGTGTTCAATTGTAAACAGGCGCTATTCGACAGCAGCCTAAGCAATATTTTTACTAAGGGGACAGTCTCTCTCCCATTAATCCAAAAAATTTAACAGTTAAAACACAAAAAATAGGATGATGTCAAAAATGAAGTCAGAACATGAAGAAGACTCGTAACAACACCTCAGCACGCAAATCATCTACTGATGCAGCCGAAAATGTTGGCACTAAATCAGCTCCATTTATTACAGTAGTAATGCAGTCATTTCCTGATTCAGCCAGTTCCCACGTCATACAAGCAGCTGCATATGATAAAAAGAAAGAGGCAGTAAATTTATGTCAGAAATTAATCATTCACACTATAAATCCTTTATTAGCAAGGGAGGATAACAGTTATAAAAAAGGAACCTGGAGCAAACGCAACACAGGTAGCAGTCGATAATTCTTGCCGTTCACGCAAAATGTATGTTAGAAGTGCAGCAGTACCGCCACCAAGAGAATGTCCTACAATCTGTAGGCCAAAGTAAACATGTCAGGTAATCAGAGCATCATTAGAGACACAAAGCAAGAACTTAGAGTGGCATGTAAACACACTCTCTCTGAGAGACGTCAGTGATGAAAAAGTAACAGCGCTAAATACTTTTGATTTTATAGGGGCATATTGGGTTATCAACATTTTTTTTCTCAAAGCACCCTTTCAGCAACAAAAAGTATACAGAGATATTCAGAAACAGGATATTCTGAAGAACAAATATGAGCTGGCTGAGCACATGATTTGAAGTGAAAAATAGAATCTCGAGTAAAATGGTCAGCAAAGTGAGACCTTAAGCTTGTAATCAGGGTGATTATTAAGTGATGTAAGAAGACAAGGAGTTGAAAGCTTTGCAATCCATCGAGCAGCTGCAACCATTCCACCATGCGCATAACCGAGAACTAGGTTGCTTACTCCTCCCTCACACACCACTGAATGATGGAATGGTACAACAGCTCCAGTAACAGCTGTCAAAGTATCCTTGATACTGTGCGTTCCACGAATCAGCAATAGGAAAGTCTTTGATTTGTGGTCAATCAAGACAGTAAAGGCTGGCTTCAAAATCTGCAAGAACAGAAATCTTTGTTGTCAGAAAAATCAACATGTATTGAAATAAATCTCCAGCCTAAGAATTTAAAGAGAAGACAATAATTTACAAATGAATACTCACTCCGGCTTTAGGCTCTTGGAGGATAACGTCTTTTTGAGAATAGCCAGTCTCCTCCAGAAATGAAGGAAAGGGTTTCTTTGAGAAATGCCAGCAGAGCGTGAGCAAATTTAAAAGATATCTCAGATCTGCAGCAATTTCAGGTCCTTTAAGCCGTATACTATCACTACCTCCAAATTCGCGGTCAACTTGTAAATTTCCCTGAAGAGTTTAATCATAACTTAATGCTCAGGTTCGTACAATTTAGCTCAAAAGACTTCACACCAAAAAGAGCGCATATGCTGTTCAAACATGTGTGGAAAACAAGTACTATTTCAGGCAAACAAATATCTAATGCCACACTAGCTCTGTACCAACAAATGACATTTTTCCGTGCTGTCAAACTCAAATATTTTGAGATAGCAAGGCAATAGATTAGTAGGGAATGCTGACCGGAGATTGGTGTTTAATTGATGATTAGCTAGTGACAGCACACAAATCCAACAGACATTTTTTTTGTTTGAAGTAGTAGCTTTAAATGCATTTGCTGTCTTATCCAATGTCATATGTTTTTAAATTATAGTTTCGGTATAACATCAGGGGGCATCCTGTTGATCGTGTACTCTGTTGCATCTTGTTACTTGGGTGAAAATTAGGGCTGTAAATGAGTCAAGCCGTTCGTGAGCTACTCGGCGATCGACTCGAAAAAAGCTCGTTCGGCACTCGACTCGATAATTAATCGAGTCGAGTTCGAGCATGAAATCGAGCTCGATAAGTTTATCGAGCCGAGTTCGAGCATCATATTGCTCGACTCGACAGGCTCGCGAACATGCTCGGCTCGTATTTAATCGAGCATGTTCGCGAGCCTACAATCGAGTATGTTTGCGAGTCTACAAACCGAGTTTTAGTCGAGCTTCTAATAATCGAGTTTTGTACATAAAATTAAAAAAATAGCTTTAAGCGAGCTCGAGCTCGAGTTCGATTAACATGTATCGAGCTGAATTTAAATATAATCGAGTTCTTGACGAGTCTAGCTCGAGCTCGAGCTCGAATACCACGTTATCGAGTATTTGACGAGTCAAACTCGAGCCGAACTCGAGCTTGCTAATTTTGGATCGAGTCGAGCTCGATCACGATGGCAAAAACTCGACTCGAGCTCGAGTCGAGCTCGAGCAAGCGAATATTTAATCGAGTCGAGTTTGAGCAGACCAATACTCGGCTTGACTCGACTCGTTTACAGCCCTAGTGAAAATAAAACCTATAGGTCCATCTAAGTCTAAATCAGGTAGGACGACATGACAGGTCAAAACCCACATCAAACTCTTCAGAGTTTAAACGAAGATTGGTAGTTGAACTTTGCAGGCCCATTTCCAGATTAGATTGTGGAGATTCATTTACTATGGGTGCAATTAGAAAATTCAAAACAATAAAACACATCATGTATAAAGAAAAATTCCGCAAGGAAACAGCAGCTAGTAATACATCAGATATCAGCACAGACATACCTGCCTTTTTAAGAGAAAGCTGATGCCAAAAGCCAAATCACCAATCGGCCACTTTCCCAAAGTTTCTGAATAAGTGAATCTAAGGGTCTCTGACAGAGTTGAAATTGTTTCTAGCCATGTTGCAGGCGCTTGTATAAGTCTATGAGAAACTCTTTCAATCCCTAACGGGGCATGAATCTGGATCTCGGTTCCATTTTCATCAGTATCATCACCAGTTGTTGGACTTGATTGCAGTTTTTTATTTAATGTATAATACAAAAGCGCAGCTGCACCAGCTGCTGTGGCCATTGTGGCTGTTGCCATGATTCTCGAGTCCCTAGGGAAAAAAAATACAAATGCAAATAGCTCAATTGACGTTGCATTCAAACAAAATTTCTTCAACCCTTCCAACACTACTTGTGGTGAAGTTTATATAGTTGAAGGCAAGCATTAAAACTACAGCAAGAAACTGAATAATAAACGAAACTACATTTTGCACAACACAAAATCCTTCCTTAAATTCCCAACAACTCAGAGAAGAAACAGTATGAGTGGCAAATATCCGTCAAGAAAGTATGTTCGATTTACTATTTGTATCGAACATCAATCTAGGCCAAGACGAGAGAAAAGAAAAAGGGAAGCCAAAATCTTCAACTACTGAACTTACATAGATTAAATGAAGAAGCCAAAATCATGAGAGCAGGAAGATGTGAGGAAAGCAGAAATCTTCACTCTTCATCAAGTCTCAATTTGACTTCAACAATAACCAATCCACGAACAAACCAAAAAACTAATACAACCTAAAAATGAATCTCATTCCTTAAATCCACAATTCAATTAAAATTTCACATCAAATCAATTACTAGATCAGTGCACAGAAAAATCCAAACTCCATCAATTAGAATCGAAATTGAAAAACTTTCAATAGATAACGATCAAACCTTTTCTGACAATCATATAATTGATTTCCAATTAGAAAAAATTATCATACAGAAAATCCAACAATTACTAAACCCACGAGATTATCCCCTCAAAACTGCAAAAACCCAAAAGAGCTAATAGAAATTAACCTGAACATAATTAAAACCTCGAAAATAAAAACCCTAAACAACCCGATTTTGAGGCATTTAAAATGGCTGCTTGCACAAACAATACTCAACCCTACAAAAAAGTTATAAACCAAAAAAAGCAACCCAAAAAAAAAAAAACAGTAACATTTAAATTATCAACGGACCTGAATTGGTGGACGAGTTTCGAGAGAAATTAGATAACGGATGGCGGATGATTTTAGCTTCGCATGAAAAAAATGCGATAATTAAGTAAAAAAGGGAAAAATAGAATACAAATTTGGGGTGCAGTCAACACGAAAATTAAGGGTTTGAAATTCCTTGCGTCCTTGCTAATTTGGGGAAATTTTTGGATTTGGAAGATTTGAGCTTTGTGATTTTCTTCGATTGAACGCAATTGGAATTTCGATTTTTTTGTTAGCTTAATATTAAAGTTTTCATATTTCATTTGTATGCCCCTCAAATATATAAATTATAGAATTATTTATGACGGTGTTGAGCTAAAATGACGATTATTTCTACGGCCTCCCAATTTTGCCTTTTCATTTCACACTAATCTATTTTATTTTTTTTCAATAAATCATCAATAAATTGTAGTTTCTCAAGAAACACGAATAATCAACAATTAATATATCTATTTTTTCAATAATTATACGCTTAATATAGTTGAATTTAATTAATACAGCTTGTCGTGGTATGGGTTATAATAATCCAAAACAAACATTACTATATTCTAAAGATACATCACATTTTTCTCGAAAACAAAAAACAATACTACATATTTTTTCAAAAATAATGTACTTTACATTTAAATTTTGGGAAAATATGCAAATGCCCCCTCATGTTGGCAGTGCCGGGCAAATACCCTCTGAACTTTGTTTAGGGGCAAATTCACCATTCCCTAAAATTTTCGGGTGCAATTACCCCCTCGCCGTGACGGAAACTACATTTTCGTTGGCAAAAAAAAATATTTTTGATTCATTTTTATTCTTGTGGACCCTTACAATTTCCGAGAATTAATTGGTGTTAAAAACTCAAATTAGGATAAAATTTGTTTCGAACCCTAGCTCACAACTATCAAAACTCAGACGAAGCTCTCTAATAATTTGCAATCCAAGCCAACTATTTGTTGTTGACATTGATGATCTCATATTCTTCAAGTGGTCCGTCATCCTTTTTCGTGCAAATTATTGGAGAACATCACCTGAATTTTGATAGTTGTGAGCTAGGGTTCGAAATAATTTTTTTTCTAATTTGAGCTTTTAGCACCAATTATGTAGTATATAACTGTTGGGAATTGTAAGGGTCCACAAGAATAAAAATGAATCAAAAATATTTTTTTTGCCAACGAAAGTGTAGTTTCCGTCACGGCGAGTGGGTAATTGCACCCGAAAACTTTAGGAAATGGTGAATTTGCACCTAAACAAAGTTCAGGAGGGTATTTGTCCGGCGCTACCAACATGAGGGGGGTATTTGTACCTTTTCCCTTTAAATTTTTCTATTTGATACCCAAATTGTCTAATACGTACATGTTTTGTAGGCCGAGTATATGAATATTAATTATTTGGCATAATTTTTAAGGGAAATCTAGTTCGTCATCTTCTTGTCAAAATCCATTCCTTTCTTCTTCTTTTTTTTTTTTTTTTGAAAAAGATAGCAATGCAATTGAAATATTTTATAACAATATGATGTTATGTTATTTTTCTTTTCTACAAGAAAATATAAGGGAAATCTAGTTCGTCATCTTCTTGTCAAAATCCATTCCTTTCTTCTTCTTCTTCTTCTTCTTCTTGTTCTTCTTCTTCTTTTTTAAAAAAAAGATAGCAATGCAATTGAAATATTTTATAACAATATGATGTTATGTTATTTTTCTTTTCTACAAGAAAATAATGCTATTCTAACTTAATATACATATGTCCTATAAATGTCATTCGGTAAATAGGTGTTTTTTTTTGTATATTGATAAACGGAGTGAAATATATATTCATAATAAGCTAGTTTATTTGAAAAAAATAAATATAATTCTTTTTTATAGAGGAATAAATATAAATTCAAGATCCAATTAAATGGGAGCAAATCAACCAATTGTTAATTCATGGGGGGTATAGCCCACGTCATCATGTACTATCCTTCTTTATTTGAAAATGTGAAACTCTTCTATACAAAGCAATTTGATCTTGACATGTGATTTTCATGTAATTATTAGTACTATTTAATTCTACTATTTATTTTATCAATATATTTTGAAGGTGTGACAATTAGCCTACATATGAAAGGTATATGCTATGAAATAAATGGAAAAATTATGTCTTGACTAATATTATATTTTTAATGGTGTTTGACCGTCGAATATGATCTTTATATTAAGACGGAACAGGAAAAAGAAATGAACTCAAAATCTTATTGATCACATCCCGATCAAATACAGTCGGACCTCATTAAAACCCCGAAAGAAAAACTCAAAGGGAAAAATCTTTTTGAGGAAAAAGAGTACATGTCTAAGCGTTAATCTCTCTAAAGAAAAAAAATCGAATACATATCATGATTAATGGTGTTTGATCATGCATGTGATGATTTCATAATTATGTACTGTATAAATATAATAAAATATGAAATAATCTATCCATGTCGCTACCAAGATCCAAATTAATTGTTCATTCATTTGGGATTTCCTTTTTATTTAGCTAAATAAACATCAAAGCTAATTTTATTTATTATTGGCTCTATATATCTTTAGCTCCACACACATGTCGAGGAATTATACATGAGATGAAGCTCTAGGAAATTTGATAGAGAGATGGTGACGTGACGAGTTGAATGACGTTTTTCTATTTAATACATTTTTAAAAAATAAGTTTATATCTTATTTAAAAGTTGTGATATTGTTCGTGTTAATTATTAATCAAACTTATAAAATTAATTTAATTTAACGTATCTAAATTTATAATTAAGAATGATAATGGATCGAGATGAAGCTCTAGGAAATTTGAAGAGATGGTGACGTGACGAGTTGAATGACGTTTTTCTATTTAATACATATTTTAAAAATAAGTTTATATCTTATTTAAAAGTTGTGATATTGTTCGTATTAATTATTAATTAAACTTAGAAAATTAATTTAATTTAACGTATCTAAATTTATAATTAGGAATGATAATGGATCGAGTATACACATTCATTATGTTTTTTTTTTTAATCTAAATTTGTTTAGAATTTTTCTACAGGTTCGTCCTAATCTCATTTAAAATAATGACTTTACTGTACATACTCGTCTCAAATCCGTTGAGTAATACTCGATAAAAATATGAACACTCCAAGTAAAATTAATTAAAATTAGTAAAAATCATTCTTTCTATGTTATTTGAACCGTCGCGTTGGTTTATGCCAAATTACTCGTTAAAAATCAAAACAAAGTTAACATTAATTAAAATTTGTAAAAATTCTTCTTTTTAAGTATATTTGATCTGTCTCGTTGGTTCATGCTAAATCGATATCTAATCTTTGCCAAAATGCGGAAAAATAATGTTTACATCTTCAAAGTAATATTAATTAAAATTAGTAAAAATCATTTGTTCTATGTTATTTGAACCGTCTCGTTGGTTTATGCTAAATTACTCGATAAAAATCCAAACAAAGTTAATATTAATTAAAATTAGTAAAAATCCTTCTTTTTAAGTATATTTGAACCGTCTCGTTAGTTCATGTTAAATCGATATCTCTAATCTTTTCCAAAATACGGAAAAAAATATGTATATATTTTTGTTCTTTTCTTTAGCTACATATCCCACATTTAATTCAATGTATATATATTTTATAGAAAGCACTAATCGAAGTTTTTAGAAATACATGAATGAAAAATGAAAAGGATTCCATATAGACATGTTGATTAAATATATTTATTTAGTCTTCATAGAGATTTTCATTTACAAATTTTCTATAGATTATTATATATGAATTAAGAATGTATAAAATAATAATTTATAAGAATGCATTCCGAAATTATTATTATTTTAATATGCATAATAGAAGAAATTAATTAAATAGAGGGAAAGATAAATATAAGATGTGATTAATAGATAAACATGTGATATTTCTTTTTTTTGGTAAATAAAGTTTTTATTACCAACTGAAGAAAGGGGAGCTCAACACAAAAACAAACAAACAACAAATCACCACACTAACATCTACCAACTACTAACAAATTAACTCTTCAAATATCTTGCCACCCTATAGTCCTTACTTGCACAAACTGCAATTTGAACTTGACACTGCCAAACCACATTTTCCACTGAACAACATGAAGCTTGAAATCTCCATCAATTCCGTTCTTTCCAATTCCCATAAACACTAGTAGCAAGAACCAATCTGTACAGTAGTTGCTTACCCGTCTTGGATTTGCATTGAGACACCATATACTCCTTTTCAGTTTTCCAATCATTGCATTGGATGTGGAGGCCACACCAATTTGAGAGAAGTAACCAACCTTAGTAGAATATTTACACTTGAAAAAAAGAGGGTTAAGAGATTCATTTTCTTCAAGACAGAGGTTGCATAATGGATAAATGAATCCTAACTTTCTGCAACCTATCACACGTTACCAATCTTCCCAGAACAGCTAACCATATGATAAAGAGAAATTTAGGATGAGCCAAGTTCTTGCTAATCATCTTGTGCCACGGAACTTTTGGGGCTGCACCCCTCAACTCACAATACAATTTCCATATAGAGAAAGTCTGATGTTTCAACTTATTCATTCCATCCTCTAAAGTTGCAAGATACTCTCGAGCTCCAAGAATTTTCCTAATGACCCAGGAAGCTTGAGGTAGGATTCAGATAGTAGTAATATGTCATGAGAATGGATTCGACGGTGCGCGTAATTGATGAAAATGGCAATGGCGGTCTGGTGGGAGATGGTTTTGGGCTTGAGAAGAGTAAAGTGGTAAACTCAGTTGAGAAAGACGACCAGAATAAGACACAAGGGGCCTGCTATCTGAAGCATACACGTGGCTAGATCATAGAAAGGAGGGAAAGTTTCGTGGAAGGCGCGCAAGTTGTTATTTCCAGCGTGGCTTTTCCTTTATGTTTTGTTATTTTTAATTTCCAAGAAAGTGTAGCTATGAGTCCGTCCGTACCCTTTTTGGACCATAGTATTTATTGGTTGGTTTCTTGGTGTAAAACGCTAGAAATGAAATATCAATTTGCCTCCCCTATTTCTCTCTCTTCTACCTTTTACTTGTTCTCCTTTCTTGCTCTGCAATTCATCTTAAAAAAATACAAAAAAATAGATACAAGTTATCTGGGTCCATTACAATTGGTATATTAGAGCTCAGGTTTTGCTTGTTGAAGGCGAATCAGGGTGATCATGGCGGAGGGCACTCGATTTAAGGATCTGCAAAAGGCGCAAAAGAAGTTGGATCAAGTCTTGCAAGCGGAGACAATGAAACGCGCTGCTTTAGAAGAGAGGTTACATGAGCAAATAATCAATGTTGATCAAAAAGTGGAACAGAAAATGGAGCTAATCGACAAGAGATGTGAGCACATGTCCAATACTTTAGCTGAAATCAAATTGCAACTGTTGAATCTCGGGTGTGGTAGTGGAAAGCAGGGTGAACGCTCGATTCTTGGCGGATCTCTATTTACTGCAAAAACAGAAGGTAATCAGTCTAGACATTCACATTATACCTCTAAGTTTAAGACTGATTATTCTTCCTCTCAATCAAGTGTGGGTAACTCTCTCCATAAAGTAGACTTTCCTAAATTCAATGGCACAAACCCTAGAGCACGGATCATTAAGTGTAATAGCTATTTTAAGTTGACTTCTGCTATGAGTGATGAGCATATGGTACAAATGGCTATAAATAATTTTGAAGGTAAGGCCTTACAATGGTTCCAAAACTTTAGTAATGAAAATATGATGGAAATAACTTGGGAACAGTTTCTGCAAGTTGTGGCGGCTAGATTTGAAGATTTGAATGAAGGAAAAATCATCATAGAATTTAAGAATCTCAAACAGACAGGCTCTTATAATGATTACGTGGATAAGTTTGAGGAACTAAGGGCTTGTCTATTACTCAGTAGCAGCATGGCATACTCTGAAGAGTATTTTGTTGCAAACTTTATCAGTGGTCTATCTGAGGAAATGCAGGGTTTCATGCTTCTGTTCAAACCTCAGACAGTACAAGAGGCTATTGAAACCGGACAGAATCAGTTGGCAACATTGAAAGCTATAGCGAGGAGGATGAAACCAACATCCAAGGTTTCTCAAAACCAAGGAACATGATACAGAAGACCTGAGGGTGTTGCTGTGCATAAGCCCTATACTCCAGCTAGTACCAGAACACCAATCAAAATGCTTACCAGTGCTGAAATGGCAGTTAGGAGGGAGAAAGAGTTGTGTTATAATTGTTGAACCATTTGTGGTTGGGCATAAGTGCAAGCATAAGGTGTTCTATATGGAAATGACAAGTGAGCAGGAATTGGCACACATACAGCACAAAGAGGAATATGTAGAAATATTGTTGGCTGAGAATGAACCTATGGAAGAAGTTCAAATGTCTATGCATGCCATTATGGATAATACTAGCTCTAAAACCATGAGAGTGGTTGGTGAAGTTGGTGATAAACAACTGAAGATTATCATTGATACTGGTAGTACCCTTAGCCTTCAAGAAGAAATAGCAAAGGAATTGGGAATACCATTAGAAGATGACAAACCTTTGATGGTTAAAGTGGCCAATGGACAGAAGTTAATCAGCACAAAAAGGGCACCAGATCTATCATGGACTATACAAGGACATCATTTTTCTTTTTCTCCAAGGATCTTGAGAACCAATGGCTATGACCTGATATTAGGGAGTGATTGGCTGGAGTTTTGCTCTCCCATTGGATTGGACTATAAGAAAATGACTTTCACAGTATTTGTGGGTGGCAAGAAAATGAAGCTGAAAGCCATTACAGACAACACTGAATTTCAGATAATTACTACACAAGGACTATTTCATCTGGTGCATCACCATTTAGATGAAATAGAAGAAATATACATGTTGGATCCTAAACCTGCTGTTGTGGATTCCAGTTGACCTACAGACCTTGCCATTCTCCTTAAAGAGTTCAAGGATGTGTTCGAAGAGCCCTCTACATTACCACCTGCAAGAGGGACAGAACACCAGATTATACTGAAACCTGGTAGTATTCCAAAACATCATTACCCATACAGAACCACTCACAGTAACAAAGATAAAATTGAAAGGATAGTGCAAGAGATGCTTGACTCTGGTATCATACAACATAGTAGAAGCCCTTTTGTTTCCCCAGTTCTGTTGGTCAAGAAAAAAGATGGAACTTGGAGAATGTGTGTGGACTACAGGTACCTCAACTTACTCACAGTTAAGCATGACTACCCAATACCCTTGATTGATGAGTTGCTAGATGAGTTGTTTGGTGCAAAATTTTTCTCAAAAATGGACTTAAGGTCTGGTTATTTCCAAATTCTGGTAAAGGAGGAGGACAGATATCTTACTGCTTTTAGCACTCATCACGGGCATTTTGAATTCTTAGTTATGCCTTTTGGATTGTGCAATGCTCCGGCAACTTTCCAATCCTTGATGAATCAAGTATTCCAGCCTTATCTGAGGAAGTTTGTTCTCGTTTTTTTTTTATGATATCCTTATTTACAGTAAAACTTGGGAGGAACACATTCTGCAGTTGAGAGCTGTTCTTTTGAAATTGAGAGAGAACACATTATTTGCTAAGTTAAGCAAATGTCAGTTTGGTCAAAGAAAGGTGGGAATACCTGGGTCATATTATCACTGAGGAAGGTGTGGCTACTGATCCTGAAAAAGTCTCTAGTATGCAGAACTGGCCAACACCTAAAACTATTAAGCAGCTGAGAGAATTCTTGGGACTTACGGGGTATTATAAAAAGTTTATCAAGGGTTATGGAATGATCAGTAAGCCCCTTACTGATTTGCTCAGAAAAGACAGTTTCAAGTGGTCAACTGAAGCTGAAATTGCATTTGAGAATTTGAAAAAAGCCATGACAACCGCTCCAGTTCTGGCATTACCAGATTTTTCTCAGCCATTTATCTTGGAAACGGATGCTAGTGGCAAAGGGGTGGGAGCAGTTCTAATGCAACAGCAAAGGCCTATTGCTTTTATGAGTAAAACCTTATGTTCTAGGAACCAAGCCGTATCTGTGTATGAAAGGGAATTCCTAGCTGTGATAATGGCTATACAAAGGTGGAAAACATATTTGCAAGGCCATAAGTTCATTATTAGAACTGACCAGCAAGCACTCAAACATTTACTTGATCAGAAGATTATGAATCTAGTGCAACATAAGTGGATAACTAAATTGCTGGGATTGGATTATGAAATTCAATATCGAAGAGGAGCTGAGAATAGAGCAGCTGATGCTCTATCAAGATTAACTGGAGCTGATGTTGACTGCTATGGCCTATCAACAGTGGTGCCTATTTGGGTGCAGAGGTTTAAACAAAGCTATGAATGAGATTGCCATTTCACTCAGGTTCTGGCAACTAAGGCCATTGAACCAACTCTCTACCCTGAATTTCAGGTGGTGGATGGTCTTCTTAGATACAAGAACAGAATTGTTGTTGGTTCTGCCACTGATCTGAGGACTACAATATTAAAAGAGGTCCATAGTTCTTCTTTTGGTGGACACTCTGGAGTACAAGGTACTTATTCTAGACTCAAGATTTTTTTTTTATTGGCCTCATATGAAGAAAGATGTGGAGGTCATGGTCAAACAGTGTGATACTTGTCAAGACAGATCATGACCCTTATCCTGGCTTACTGCAGCCTTTGCCTATTCCTAATAATGTTTGGACTCACATTTCCATGGATTTTATTGAAGGATTGCCTAAGTCAGCAGGAAAGAATGTTATCATGGTGGTAGTGGATAGGTTTAGTAAATATGGCCATTTCCTTGCCTTATCTCACCCCTTCACTACCCAGTCAGTAGCAAAATTATTCCTTGACCACATCTACAAACTTTATGGCCCTCCGGTTAGCATAATAACAGACAGGGACAAGATATTTACTAGCTTGTTCTGGAGGGAGTTATTCAATCTCATGGGGACTAGATTGGACATGTCCTCAGCCTACCACTCACAATCTGATGGGCAAACTAAGAGATTAAACCAATGTTTGGAGGCTTATTTGCGATGTATGGTAGGGGCTACTCCTAAACAGTGGTCTAAATGGTTACCCCTGGCCGAGTATTGGTATAACACAAATTATCATAGTGGGTTAAAGTGTTCTCCTTTTCAGGCTCTATATGGTGTGCCACCGCCTCATACCGGTTTGGGCTCGTTCCTGAATTCATCTAATTAGAAGGCTAAGTAGTGGCTGTCATAACGACATGCCATAACCCGCATACTCAAAGAGAACCTCAAGCTTGCTCAGGAAGAATGGAATTTTATGCCAACAAAAAGCGCAGCGAGATGACATTTGAAGTAGGCGAATTTGTGTACCTGAAACTTCAACCATTCAGACAGAATTCTGTCTCTTTGCGCCGAAATCTGAAATTATCCGCCAGGTATTACGGCCCGTACGAGATTCTGGAGAAAATTGGGTCCGTAGCCTACAAGTTAGCTCTGCCTGAATCTTCTCGGATCCATCAAGTATTTCATGTCTCGCTGCTTAAAAAATATCTGGGCAACGAGATTATACCTTCAACTGAGCTTCAGGATACATACATTGATGGGCATTTCAAGATCACTCCTTTTTCAATCCTGGAGCGTCGAATTATTTGGCGGAATGGGAAAGATGTACCACAGGTTTTAATTCAGTGGGCAAATGACGGATCTGATGCTACTAGCTGAGAAGATTTGAAGTCGTTCAGTCGAAAGTTTCCATCTTTGGATCCTTGTGGACAAGGATCTAATTCTGGAGGGAGTATTGTCATGAGAATGGATTCGACGATGCGCGTAATTGATGAAAATGGCAATGGCGGTCTGGTGGGAGATGGTTTTGGGCTTGAGAAGAGTAAAGTGGTAAACTCAGTTGAGGAAAACGACCAGAATAAGACACAAGGGGCCTGCCATCTGAAGCATACACGTGGCTAGATCATAGAAATGAGGGGAAGTTTCGTGGAAGGCGCGCAAGTTGTTATTTCCAGCGTGGCTTTTCCTTTATCTTATCTTATGTTTTGTTATTTTTAATTTCCAAGAAAGTGTAGCTATGAGTCCGTCCGTACCCTTTTTGGACCATAGTATTTATTGGTTGTTTTCTTGGTGTAAAACGCTTGAAATGAAATATCAATTTGCCTCCCCTATTTCTCTCTCTCTTCTACATTTTACTTATTGTAACGATCTGGCTTCCGGACTGATGGCTGACCTCACAAATCATCACGGGTCCTTTCTAGCATGCTTTGTCTTCACTCACACGTTTCCTGAGAAAACTTCTCAGAAGGTCACCCATCATAGAATTGCTCCAGGGCAAGCACGCTTAACCTTGGAGTTCTTCCACAATGAGCCCCAGAAAATAAGATGCATCTTGATGGTATAAGTAGCCCAATCAATTCCTTTAAAGCTCTCCTCGAATATGTCGTCCCATTCCAACATATCTCAGAATCCCTCTCATTCGGGTGTGTTTCGGTTCGTTCCTGCCCCCTCCGCTTTGAAGTCTTATCGGAGCCGCTCCTTGTCCGTGCCTCTGCACCGGCGATCACTCCGTACTTCTGCCCTGGGCGTCACACTTATTCTCTTTTCTTGCTCTACAATTCATCTTAAAAAATACAAAAAAATAGATACAAGTTATCTGGGTCCATTACATAATATTATAATTCTTTATGTAGTATCCATGCACCCACTATACCCATATATTTATCCTTTTTTGAGTTAAGCTCCACAACAATTTACAAATAGCAGCTCTATTCCATTCCAGCATATTAGTGAGGTTCCAACCACCTGCTTCTTTTGGTAAACAAAGTTGTTCCCAGGCCACAAGGTTTCTTCTAGAGATACTAGCTTTTCCAGACCATATGAATGATCTACAAGTTGCTTGTATCAGCTTTATTACTTTCTGGGGCAGAACAAAGATTTGACTCTAATAGGATTGAATGCTGAACAAAATAACTTTAATCAACTGAACCCTACCTGCATAAAAGAGCATCTTTGAGGACCAACAATCCACTCTTGACATGATTTTATTAATCAAATGTTGACATTGAGCAATAGACACCTTCTTGGATGATAGGGGCATACCAAGATATTTAAAAGGTAACTCTCCCTTTGCCAGAGGTTTCTGGTCGTGGACGTAGGAGTAGTTTCTCCGAACCACGTTAAATAGCTGTGTTCTTTCATGTTTATTTATGCATCCAGCTAACTCATCATAAGCATATTTCAAGTTGCATAAACTGACTAACTGAAAAGAGAAACAAAGCTCTGCAATATAATTAAAGCAACAGACGGACTTTCCAAACCCACCACATTCCGCACACAACCAGATGTGTCTATCAAGCTACCTTCCAGCTGGATCGAACACATCCAGCTCACTCAAAGAGTTTTAATTGGAAAAGTTTTTAAACCTTGGTGTATTCACCCCCCTCTACACCAAGGTATCCGTCTCGGGACCAACAATTGGTATCAGAGCAGTGGTTCAAAAGAACACTGTATCTGTGTCAAGTCAGCCTCTTTGCTGATAGTAGAGCTGTCAAATTTATGGGCCGGGCTAGCTCGGCATGAGCCCGCCGAGCTTTTTGGAAAAATCGGGCCGGGCCGGCACGAAAATTCACCGGGCCAGAAAATATGGAGCCCAACCTGGCCCGAAAATTCATCGGGCTAGAATTTGCGGAGCCCAGCCCAAGCTGGACCGGGCATGTTTTGACAGCTTTAGCTGATAGTGGTCACCTGAACAAATCCTTCAAAGTTTCAAAATCTTTTTAAAAATCATTATATTGCATACTGTCGTGAAATCTTCCTTGTGCAGGAATCTTCCGACATTCTCTGTAGATGATTATCAGATCTGGAAGTTCCGACTCAAAAGCATTCTGTGTGCACGACACGACATGATGTAGGATGTTATCACTAACGGACCCATCATCATCATGAAGTCAGAAAGAGAAGCAGAAACCTTACTTGGAGCTGAACCAGTACTCCGTCAAGTTGTGAAGCCCAAAAGGGAGTACTCTCCAGAAGAAAGAAGATAAGCTGGATTGGACAGCTACGCTCGCAACGTCATCTCCTCAACGGTGACGGACGCTTATCTCAGCAAGATCATCAACTGCGAGACAGCTAAGGGGATGTGGGACACTCTAGCCAAGCTGTGTGAAGGATTAGAGGAAATTCAAGATAACAAATTCTCAGTTGCATGCCAGAAGTTCGACAACTTCAAGCAACTCTCCTATAAGTCCATTGATCAAATGGAGCTCAGATTCTCCAACCTTGTCGTCGAGATCGAGACGATCAGAACTGGGAAATATACAGCTCGAGACAAGAACTTGAAAGTTCTTTCATCTCTCTCCTCATATTGGTGTACACACAAGGTAGTTCACCAAAGCAAAAATGATCTTGGCAGCATGGAGACAGAAAATTTGTTCTCCATCCTGAAAGCCAACGAATTTGATCTGGGGATCACAAACGGAGAATCATCCAGCCAGATGTCTCAAACAGAGCTGACTTCTAAAGCAAATGAGACAGCTCTCAGTGCAAAATCAAGAAGATCAGCTCAATCAGCTCAGACTGAAAAAGTCAGAAATAAGTTCAAAAATATGAGCAAAGAAGAATTGTGCGAAGAAGTTGTCATGCTTGTACGGAATATTAATAGGCTGGAACACAACAAGAAAAGGTACAAGATGATCGTAAAGGTTTATCACGACAAGCAATTCTACCCAAAGAGAACCCCAGCTGAGTCGACCTCCCGAAGAAAAGATAAAGAGCTCAAGTCGAGCAAGATAGAAGAAGATCAAGTATTTTCTTCCGACTCAGAAGATGAAGCATTTCATTGAAGATGCATGTTCATGGGATTCTTAAACCCAGCTGTTGAAGAAACTGAACTTACCCAGCTAGCTGTGAAATGTAAACACAGTTGTACACACAACTGAGTAAAATGGTCTCAAGAGATGAAAGAAGCAGCAGTTTACCCAGCTGGACATGGCACAGCTGACTGCATGCTAAAGAGACCTCATCGAAGAAGTGCTCAGCGACTTCAAGAGATTGCTATAAATCCTTGAAATCTAGCCAGCTGAGAATTCGGAGCTAAGAAATGAGCACAAGCAGAAGAATGATCAGGAGCTTGAAGATGAGAAAACACAACTGATCATGAAGCTAGAGATGGCCGGAGCTGAATCAGATCAAAGAATATCTCCAGCCAATGCAAACACAGCTAGAACAAAGGCCAAGGATGGTCCAAAGAGGTCGGACATCATCAAGCCAGCTCTCCAAGCTTAGCCCTGTTAAAGAAAACAAGTTGCTCGGCAACCTCAAGTCCAAGAAATTCAGCGACTCCCAGTTGGACACAAAGCTCAAAGGCAGCAGATAAATCCAGCTGTCTGGAATCAAAATCAATGACAGAATATCATCCAGCTCAGACATCAAGGTCAACCAAAAATACAGCTGAGAAGGATCTCAGCTGGTTATGAAGCTGGAAATCAACCGCACTTCACATCAAGATTCCAGCAGACGGGATATCAAGCTGGATATCAAGCTGACAGACTCTAGCTTGGAAATGGACTGCATCAAAGAAGATGGAATTCAAGCGTCATCAAAAGCCTAAAGAGAAGTTGACTCATTCAAGGACCAACCAGAAGTATCACTCATAAAAGATAATGACAAATCTGGGTTATCAATGGAACCCTCAACAACAAAGTCGGATCCAATCAACTGGGTGCCGAAGGAGTGATAACAGGTCAAGGAGGGACATGTGCTTTTGAGGAGTCATCAAGCGTGCTGTGAAAAAAAGACAGCTGATGATCAAACCTCATGACTCACCTCAAAGCTCTTCAAAGAATATGTCAAGCGTACTGGTCCCAGGTAATCTTTGGTGATATCTCGAAAGGATACGTCAAAGGATTTGGCTCATTTAAGAAAAATACTAATAATATCAAATGTCTCTTATGTTGATGGACTTTAGCATAATCTGCTGTCCATCAGCCAATTGTTATGATTACGGTTTTCCTGGTGAGTTCCATGCGCAGGAATGGAATGCAATGCAAAGAACAGGAAATCGAAGATTCTACCTCGCAAAGCAGCAGTGAACTCAGCTGATCATGGAACAGCAGACTGTCTTCTCAAGATCAAAGATCAAGTTGACAGATAAATGTAATTGTTGAGAAAATCATTGGCTCAAGTGAAGTAGGAAGCAGCTGAGAAAAGACAGCCACCTACTATCAAATTCAGGGGGAACTCCACCGAGCTGGAAATCGATATAGCTGTGATATCAGCTGAGGGCAAAGTCAATCCAGTAGAATATTCAAGTGGAGAATCAAGAGAGAAATCCAGCTGAACTATCAAATGTCATCCTCTGGATATCAAACAAAGCTGGATCAATCGTGGATCGCAGAATTCAAAAGGATTACCCAGCTGAGGGGGAATCAAGCTCAGCTAGACATCAGTCGCAGAGCTCAAGGGAACTCAGCTGAAGGAAAATCAAGTTAATCTCCAGATACTCAGCTGAGGAGAAAACTCAGTCAAGCAAAGGAAAAGACCGTCGTGGTATCAGCTGACTTCTATGTCCAAGCTTACCGGTTTGCATCTCATGCATTTAATACTCTGAGAAATATGCCATTTAAGTCCAATTATTTTGAATTCTTAAATTCAGCGGACATATATTCCTTAGTTAAATTGTTTGATAAGTTTCATTTCCCATCGTATTAATTATAAAGTCTGCAGAGTACTGTAGCACGGTAGGATCGAGGCAGAACGTCAAATGCTTGAACTACCTCACGCGCAGTTGTAATTAGTGCTGTCAAAATAGGCCCGGCCCAGCCCGACGGGCCGACCTATTTTTGGGCCGGGCTGGGCTCAACAAATTCTGGCCCGTTGAATTTTCGGGCCGGGGCGGCCCGGCCCGAAATAGGCAAAAGCCCGGTGGGCTCGGGCCGGCCCGGTAAAAATATGCTATAAACTGATTTTTCGGGCCGGGCTGGGCTCCATATTTTCCGGCCCGGTGAATTTTCGGGCCGGGCCGGCCAGGCTCAATTTTTCTAAAAAGCCTGTCAGGCCGGGCCGGGCCGGCCCGGCCCGGAAATTTGCCAGCCCTAGTTGTAATACACTCGCCGTAAGCACGTCAGCAAAACATGATGAGTGAATCTCTCCCAGTCGTTGATCAGAATATCAGTTGTTTCGATCTCAACCGTTGATTCATTATAGCAGTTGATATATATGGAAAAGATAAGCAGAATTCTTTCATCTTTCATCTTTATCTCTACGAATTTCAAATCTTCATAACCTCTATATCTATTTTCTGCAAGTTCTTCGCACGATCAAAATCAACAGATTGCATAAATGGCACCCAAGAAATCAACCGCATGGATGAACCAGTTTGAAGCTCTAATGACAAAGCTATCATTTGAGAGTGTTCTGTCCACCTCCAACCTCCATGTTTCAGAACTCAAAGAGATGGTGGATCTAGTTGCACAGACTCCGGTCTCTTGCTGTGGGCAACCTCCATGCCCAAACTTATGCTGAAAAGAGATGATGCCCTCTTCTATCTCAACATCATTGACGAAGATGGCTTCTACTCATCTTCATTCGATATGATCGTCAAGGGCGCTGACGGAAAGTTTGATTCAGCAACCATCAACATCAAACTCAATAGAATACTGTGAAAGGCGTTCAATCTGCCCAGCAAAGGAGAATTCATTCTAGATGATTACAGCCGTGAGGAAGTGGATGAATTCCTCAGTCAAGAGATGCTTATTACTCTAGAGCCGTATAGAGCGAGCATGTCAAAGCTCCTACTCAAGTCGAAGTATAGGCTGCTGCTGGACATTAAGCAGAAATGTATTCTTGGGATAGCTGGATCTCAAGGAGAGATCAGTATTCCAAAACTCAAGCCAATGATTGCCATGATCAAGGGCGCAAATGTCAACTGGTTTGATTTCCTACTCAACCGACTGGTAAAGGAGTCAGAAAAGATCAAGCACGACTCCACCAGGACGATATACTCAAGCTCAGAGCCTCTGTATCTATGCTATAAGATTTCATTCTTGATAGAGCAAGCTGTGAAATGGCACACAGTAAAGTGAGCTGATTCAGAACCATTTCCAGAAACAAAGATTCTCTTCCAGAGAATTAGTCAAATCAATGATCTCCTGAAGAAACAGTCTGTTGTGAGCAAAGGCAAGAAGCAGATGGAAGGAACAGAGACAGAAGTTCCAGCTGAGAAGAAACAGAGGAAAATGAAGCCAGCTGACCCCAAACCAGCTGGAGGCCCAGTTGAAAAGAAAAGGAAAGCAGTTGTCCTTCCACCAACTGAGGCGAACTCATCTTCAGAGGCTACTCCAACAATCTCTCCCAGCAAGCTTAGTCAAGCAATGGTGATTCTCTCCACGCAGCCAGTGTCGGCCTTCAATCAATTCGGATCAAACATCCTGGCTGAGATAAGATTGAATGATGGATCGTCATCCAGCTCAGAGGACGAGCTGGATAATCCAAGAAGTCATACACCTCTTCCACCTTCCCCGACCCAGGTTATCGCCCAAGTACTTGGTGATATTCTTGTACATCTCAGCTCACCCCAGCCCTCACCGCCTTACAGCTCTCCGCCCAAACAACCTTCTCCTCCACCCAGCTCTCCAACCAAAGAGCCATCTCCTGTAAGAGAGCATGCAGATATTCAACTGGCTGAAGCTCCTCCACAGCCAGCTGACACCCAAGCTGAACCCTCTTCCACTAATCCCAGCTCACCCCCAAAACAGCCATCACCCAAAGTTCAAACTCCCACGCAGTTGGCTGATGCTTCTTCACAGCCTACTGTGAACCCATTTGAACCTATTCCTCAAATCTCCACAGAATCAGAGGAGAGTAATTCTACTGCCTCTCCATCACTCAACTTCTATGGCTCAGTCTTCATGGAAGCCATGTACGAGGACTTGAGCATTGCAGGGATCAAGAGTGTTTTAAATTAGTATCCAATCTTGGCGCACCTGTCTATCATCCTCACCAAAGTCGGAGATCTCAAGTTCTACATTGCCACCAAAATGGCAATTTGGTACCAGAATGAGCAGCTGATAGAAATCTTATCCTACGAGAAGTTGAAGACAGATGAAGCATGCCTTCAGCACACTTTTGGCTTTGGAAGCCTGAAGGATGCATACTTGTATTAGGATGAACTCATTAGAGGTATCATTGAAGTCTCTCAGCAGTACCCCAAACCGCACCCAGCAGATGTCTGGGAGTCAGCCAACAAGCTTCTTACAGCAGCGGGATGGGAGACACATTCTGGAGCTGACAATTCCAAAGAAGTCTCAGCTGATATTACCAAGAAAGTTGTACCAGAAAACACAGCTGAGGTAATGATCATTGAAGAACCAGCTGATACAACAGCTGAACCAGAGGCGGCAGCCCCACCAAGTCCAATTGCCGATGACACTCGCGCACTGGTTGAGTTCGAGGCAGACAAACCCAGTCATGACGAATCCAAAACCCAAACGGACTCAGCTGTCGAGCTCTCAATCGCCATAATGAAGCAATCTCTAAAGAGGTTGAGGAAATTCTTTTTCAGGACAGACTGAAGTCTCAAGTCGATGTCATCATGCGATTCACAGCTCTAGACTATCAAGTTCGAGAACAATAGCAGACAATTGATGAAGTTCATAAATTTGTCCAAAATTTACAAGAACATACAAGTCTAGATCTCAAGAAATCTTTCGTCTCTCAAAGCATTGATCAGTCAAACCATCTAGAGAAGAGAGCTCCTGAGATAGTAACAAGACTTCAAGCTCCACTGGTCGACGACATAGCAAGTCTTTCAAGCCAGATGGAAGCCATAAAAAAGTCTACTCTCTCTAACAGCTTTGACATCCGCCAACTTTTTAACCTGTTCAAAGATCTGGATGCTCAGTTCAGAGCTGGAAGCAGCAGCACTGCTCAGCTAAACATCGCCACAGCTGACAACACAGCCAAGATTGCTGATGTTAAAGTTGCTCTCTCCAAGCTCAACGCAACCGTCGCTGACCTCTCTGCCTCCCTTATTGATAATGCCAAAAAGGGAGAAGATAAGAATTAAGCTGGAAAAACAATTGAGAGGGAAGCTGCAGCTCAGGGAGAACCGGTGCAACCCAATCAGTCAGAAATCGACAAATTTGCTAAAGAGCTGGATGAGAAAGAGCCAACTGCAGCAGTCAAAGAGACATGGAGAGATAAAATGGTCGCTCTTGCCAAAGCTTGTGGATATAAGCCAGAAGAATACAAGGACTACCACTAGTTGTGTAACTTTCATAATGAGCAAAGAAGAGAAATAGAGGAGCTGAACAAAATCATCAAAAAGAAAGCTGAATCGCTCAAGCCTGCTGAGAAGAAGAAGAAGAAGAAGAAGAAGAAGAAGAAGAAGAAGAAGAAGAAGAAGAAGAAGAAGAAGAAGAAGAAGCAGAGCTACAGGCAAGCTAAGAAGAAACAAGTCCAAGCAGCCTCAGCCGACTTTTTTCCGCATTTTGGCAAAGATTAGAGATATCGATTTAACATGAACTAACGAGACGGTTCAAATATACTTAAAAAGAAGGATTTTTACTAATTTTAATTAATATTAACTTTGTTTAGATTTTTATCTAGTAATTTAGCATAAACCAACGAGACTAAAAATAACATAGAAAAAATGATGTTTACTAATTTAAATTAATATTACTTTGAAGATGTAAACATTTTTTTTTTCCGCATTTTGGCAAAGATTAGAGATATCGATTTAGCATGAACCAACGAGACGGATCAAATATACTTAAAAAGAAGAACTTTTCCAAATTTTAATTAATATTAACTTTGTTTAGATTTTTATCGAGTAATTTAGCATAAACCAACGAGATTCAGCCTCCACTACATACAAATATCAAATGAATCGTAACTCAACTTGAGATGGAATTATTTAATTTAGGATAGATTTAATAACAGACCGTTAGTGCTTTCTAGAAAATATATACATTGAATCAAATTTGGATAGGTAGCTAAAGAAAAGAACAAAAAAACTTGAAGATGTAAACATATTTTTTTCCGCATTTTGGCAAAGATTAGAGATATCGATTTAACATGAACTAACGAGACGGTTCAAATATACTTAAAAAGAAGGATTTTTACTAATTTTAATTAATATTAACTTTGTTTAGATTTTTATCGAGTAATTTAGCATAAACCAACGAGACTAAAAATAACATAGAAAGAATGATGTTTACTAATTTAAATTAATATTACTTTGAAGATGTAAACATTTTTTTTCCGCATTTGGCAAAGATTAGAGATATCGATTTTGCATGAACCAACGAGACGGATCAAATATACTTAAAAAGAAGAACTTTTCCAAATTTTAATTAATATTAACTTTGTTTAGATTTTTATCGAGTAATTTAGCATAAACCAACGAGACAATTCAAATAACATAGAAAGAAGGATTTTACTAATTTTAATTCATTTTACTTGGAGTGTTCATATTTTATCGAGTATTACTCAACGGATTTGAGATGAATATGTACAGTAAAGTCATTATTTTAACCGAGATTCGGACGAACATGTAGAAAAATTCTAAACAAATTTAGATTTAAAAATACATAATATATGAATGAGTATACTCGATCCATTATCTTTCTTAATTATAAATTTAGATACGTGAAATAAAATTAATTTTCTAAATTTAATTAATAATTAACGCGAACAATATCACAACTTTTAAATAAATTATAACCTTATTTTTAAAATGTATACACGTAAATTAAAACATAAAAGTTATTTTCCGTCGAATTCCGACGGACATCTAGAGTTAAATGGCTTCCAACTTTTTTTTTCATGAGAGGGTATGTAACTCGCAGCTATTATTGAAGATGCGCATTAGGTAAAACTCCCGTTCTTCTTACGTGTCCAAGGTCTTTTGGTCTTCTTGGCATGCATGTGTTATTTTGGAACAAAGAAACAGTTTTCCGTGCAAGCCTGCAAACAATTATCTTATGTGAAGACGTTGTATATGCAAGAGCTACTACAGATGCACACAAGATAAGTGTCGTGTCAAGAAACGTGTAGAATGAAAATTTTATAAATTTCATATTCTTGAAATATCACATGTTTCTGAACCATTTCAAGCCAAGAAAGGCCTTAGACAGGGAGATCCAATCTCACCATATCTTTTTGTGCTTAGTATGGAGTATTTAAACAGATGTTTGAAAGGGCTCAGATCTGATAAAGTGTTTCACTACCATCCAATATGCAAGAAAGTTGGTCTCATTCATGTTTGTTTTGCGGATGACCTTCTTCTTTTTACTAGAGGAGATACTAAGTCGATAAGGAAGCTTATGCCAGCCTTTCAGTTATTCTCAGATGCTTCTGGTTTGAAAGCTAATGAATCCAAAAGCTCTATTTACTTTGGAGGGGTAAGTGTGGCTTGTCAAGATAGTATATGTTGGTCCCGAGACGGATACTGATGGTCCCTGAGCTGGGTACTTGGTGTAGAGGGGGGGGTGAATACACCAAGTAGATTTTTCTAAACTTTTGTCAAGTTAAAACGGAGTTGAGTGAGAGCTCAGTTATTGATCCAGCTGGGGAGGGTCAGCTGGGTAAACAACTCAGCTGGCGGTGCGGAAAGTGGTGGTTTGAAAACTTAGCTCAGTTACTTAGAAAAACTCAGTTTGAAAATATTAACTTATAGTTTTCAGCTTAGTCAGGTTATGCAACTTTTCGAGAGACACAGCTGTCTTTGGAGATCAGCTGTGTGTGCAGTTTTGAGCAAGTATGCAATGATATGAAGGCGTTAGTACACAGCTGAATATAAAGCAAAAGTAAAGGGAGAGAGATAGAAGCACGCGAGTTTTTACGTGGTTCGGAGTAACACCTCCTACGTCCACGACCAGGTTCACTGGTAATCCACTACCACTTGGTTTCCAAGTACCAAGCAACTTCACAACTCTAACCCGAGCTGTGTTCCAACGGTTGCGGAGCACCGGTCAAGCCTATACACCTTCGGTTTGCATGCGGGTACTGAAGAACCTATCCACTCGAATTACGCGCTTCGAGCAAGCGTACCTTTACCTAACCTTTCTGGGTTTGGGTTTGGGTATGGGGTTCCAACTGTGAACGAGTTCTTACAATTAAGAACTTCAGAGAGAGATGAACTCGTTCGAAATCTAGGCTTTAGATATACAATTAGTTTGGCCTAGGGAACAGACGAAAAACTAAGCAGTTTCTTAACTAGAAACACTTTAAGATAAAGTGTTCTTTGATCTATGTAGAACTGCTTGGGAGCTTTTGAAAGAATAATGAATTCAGAAAATGAAAGCTTGTAGAGAGTTTTTTCGTCTGATCCTGAGGTTGAAGACGGGTTTATATAGGTAGAGATTCAAGACTAGCCGTTGGAGGAGCCGTTTAAATCTTACCTACTCTTCTTAAATACAAGATCTGCCGTTGGGCGTATCTGCACCTGTCTTCATTTGTGTCACATCCTAGGTTCTCGGGGTCTAGGATGCCGATCCGCGCAGTCCCTCATTGGTCGAGGTAGGTTGACTTCCTCTCGATTCCGGATCTTCGCCTTTGAGCCGGCTTTTGAATTCAGAGCTGGACTGTCTCGACGTGGAGTCTTCATAGAGAGTTCCTTTGTTCGCAGATACTGGTCCAGCTGTGTTTTGAACTCAGCTCGAATTCTCTTCAGCTTGATCAGGCTCTGCTGGATCACTCAGCTGAAGGTTGACGCCTGCTGTCTTTTGCTAGCTGACTCCAGCTGTGAACACAGCTGGGTCGACTGCTGTCTTCCGCTAGCTGACTCCAACTGTAGACACAGCTGGGTCGACTGCTGTCTTCCGCTAGCTGACCTGTAAACCTAGAACATCTAAGGCTCAAACAGGCGAGCTGGAAAACATTATTTAGGTTGGCGCGATCATCTATTCGGTTGGAGAATCAGTTGGGTTTTGGTATCAAATCGAAACCTTATAATTTTCCCAACAATTTCCCCCTTTTTGATGATGCCAAAACCTAACTGAGACAACTTATGATGCAGATAAACTTGTGTTTTATTAATGTATGAAAATACATTATAACATAGGAAAAAGAAAGAAGAAAAAAAATCTTCAGTCTTCAGTCCTTCAGTCGGCTGGGTCCTCTCTTCTGCATCCGTTGCTTCTTTCTTTTGACTCGTTTCTTCAGCTGATTCTGATCCAGCTGGTTCCTCTAGCTCAACAGTTTGCCTCTATTGACTTGTCTCTCTTCTCCCTTACTTCCCCCTTTTTGGCATGATCAAAACAGGGTGGGAGATATTCACCATCGGCTGTTGCGATGTTTTAGTTTGGCGAAACTGTGGTTTTCAGCTCTGAGCGGCGAGGTTTAGAGTCTTAGTGGCTCAGCTGTTGTATTAGCTGGCCCTTCTTCGGTGCCATTAGCCTCACCGTGGTTGCGACACGGCGTCCTTGGCTTGATTCGTGGCGATCCAATGATTGCTTGGAGGGATGAGTTGGCACGGTAGATATCATCTTCTGAGTCGGGCACAATCTTCATTCCTTGCAACTTTTGCTTCTTCAGACTTCTTAGATTGAATGAGAAAGTCTGATACAGCACTTGAGGGAGTTGTCTTCAGCTCATATCATCATCATCCATTGCAGGAGATCGTTTGCCGGGGTGAAGTTTCTCATTTGAGCTTGGTGCGGACTTGAGCATCTTTTATTGAAAGATCTCGAAGAAGGTGTCCCCGTGGAGCCGAAGTGAAACCGAAGAGAAGGCGGTTGAAGTATCCCATCCGTCATGGGGTTTAAGCTTGGTTGTTCACTGAATACTCCGTTGCGGTGTTGGTGATGATTATGTTCAAGCAAGTGGCGTGAACTTCTCTTCCACCGTAAGAACCGACCGCTTGTGGGCCTTCTGCTCCTCGGAGAGTGATTACGAATTCTCTCATAATGACAGCTGGCTTCTCTGCTGACTGACTGAGCACCTTTGACTTGAGTCTTTGGTTTGAAGACTCTTCGCATATTTTGTCTCCTCAAGTTGTTTCCGATTCCCGCAGGACGGAGTTAGATGCATGCCGCTTTGTTTCCTGCATCTTTTCTCGTGCCTCCCGTGGCGGAGCGAGAGCTTTGAAATGATCGCTCTTGAATACTCCGGTTTCATCAACATCCGGTCCAGATCGTTGACGTTGATTTTTGCATCCTGTGGAGTTGTGTGTCCCGTTCTCTCTTTTGAGATGAGAGAAGGGGCCGAGGAGGTCTTTTTCCTTTGTCATTCCCGTAAAGTTTTCTCGCACCTTCCCGGTGGATGACGTTCTTGAAGCTTTGCGATCTCTTCGCGCCGGCTCGGTTCTGTCGATGGGCTTCACCTTCTTCTGGACTTCCGTCTTCTTTGAGGTTCCTGAGAGTTAAGCAACTCTTATCTTGAAGCTTTGACAGATTCTTCAGGTCTGATTGGCTTTGGGAGACATCTTTCTGGATTCCATGTTCTTTTTCTGCATCTTTTGTTAGTAGAAACAAACAATACCAATTGATGGAATTAAGAAAGAACGAAAAACTTTCTACTTTTTGATGCGTATATTTTCTAGCATATTTAAAGAGATTTCTTGAAAGAATGGACGATCAAGATTTGTCGATGATAAGAAGATCTACGACTGGGAGTGATTCTCGCGTCATGTCAATTTAATGCGCGAGAGAAAACGGTTGAGGCGCTTTGACTTTTGCCTCGATTCTCCCATTAGTTAATTCTTTGCAGACTTTTAATTAATATTGATTAGAAATGACAAGATGTGAATTGACGGAAAACAGATTGAGTAGGTGTAATTAAAGTTATTTCAAACCTCTCAGCTGATCATTGTAGTCAGCTGATACCTCGGTTGAGTGGGTGTGCTGGGTCATCGTGGTTCCAGCTGGTTCCCCCTCAGCTGAATAATCTTTTCCTTTCAGCATCTGGTTTAGATTCAGCTGGGTCTGCTTCCGTTCATTGGTCTGCCTACAGTGGTCTGCTTCGATTCAAATTTGGTCTGCTATTCGTAGTTTCTGGATTCAGTGGGTCTGCTTCCATTCAGTGGAGTCTGCTTGGTTCATTGGGTTCTGTTTCAGTAGGTCTCTTCCGTTCGGTAGTCTCTTCGTCATTTGGTCTCGTTCCGGTCATTGCTTCCATTCAGTGGGTGAAGCATCGTCACAGGTTGAGAAGTCCAAGTAATCCGCACGGCATTTTGAATCTTGCTTATCGCCGGTTTTGTGAGAATATCAGCCCGCTGTATGTCTGTGTGAATTTTCTCAACAATCACATCCTTCTTTTCTACGTGATCTCTGATGAAATGATGTCGTACGTCTACATGCTTGCATCTTGTGTGAAGTCTTGGATTCTACGATATGGCAATCGCACTTGAGCTATCACGAAAATTGGAACTCCGTCCAGCTTTTACTTCATAGTCATCCAGTGATGTTTCAGCCGTAGAATTTGCGAGCGCCTTCCGCCGGCCATATATTCTCGCTTCGTCGTGGAAGTTGCGACGCACGTTTGTTTCTTTGAAAACCATGAGATCAACTTACTTCCTAAGAACCGACAAGTTCCCCGAAGTTGATTTTTCGTCCAATCGATTCTCACGTGAAGTCGAATTCGAGTATCCAAACGTAGATTGTCTTCAAATTGAGTACCACAGCCCAACATTCGGAGTTCCTTTGAGATACTTGAGAATGTTCTTGGTCGCTTGCATGTGTGCTTCCTTTGGATCAACTTGAAATCCGGCACACACACCGATCGCGAAAGAGATGTCCGGACGACTTGTCGTTAGATACGGCGGGGATCCTATTATCCCTCTCGTATTTCTTTGGAATCAACTGACTTCCCTTCAGTTCCAGGTTCAATCTTCCAGTTGGTGTTCATTGGAATCTTTACAGTTTTGCTTGATTGAACTCCATACTTGGCGATCAAGTCTTTTACGTATTTGGATTGATTTATGAAGATCCCTTCTGAAGATTGCTTGACTTGAAGTCCTAGGAAGAAACTCATTTCTCCCATCATGGACATTTGGAACTTCTCTGACATCATCTCTCCAAATCTTTGGCATAAGAAGCTTGATCTTGATCCAAAGATGATGTCGTCTACGTAGATTTGAACAACCAGGATATCTTCTCCTGACTTGATGGTGAAGAGAGTTCTGTCTACTGAGCCCTTCTTGAATCCTTTGGATATTAGAAAATTTGACAAAGTATCATACCAAGCTCGAGGTGCTTGCTTTAATCCATAAAGAGCCTTCTTAAGTTTGTAGATTTTATTTCCTTCTACTTCGAATCCTGGAGGTTGTTCAACGTAGACATCTTCTTTGATTTCCCCATTTAGGAATGCACACTTCACATCCATTTGATAGACCTTGAATTTGTGATGTGCTGCAAAGGCGAGAAATAGTCTGATTGCTTCCAATCGTGCTACTGGAGCAAAGGATTCTTCGAAATCAATTCCTTCCTGCTGAGTGTAGCCCTTGGCAACGAGTCGAGCTTTGTTTCTGATGACGACTCCCAGGGTATCCAACTTGTTCTTGAATATCCATTTGAGTCCTATGACTTTGACTTCTTGAGGTCTGTCGACTAATTCCCAGACACAATTTCTGAGGAATTCGTTCAGCTCTTCTTGCATGGCATTTGTCCAAGGCACACTCTTCAAAGCTTCGAGAATTGATTGAGGCTCTGGCACTTGAGCTACGTAACACGCCATTAGAGCTGTGTCATCATCATAGACCGTCAGTTCTAGCTCTACTGAGAGCCGATTGCCGTGTCGCCGCTCTTGATGATCCGATGAAGCTTGAGCAACCGAGCTTCGGTTTTGACTTGGTCGAAGGTTCTCCAATGATTGCCGATGATGGATGATCTTCAATCCATCTTCTCCTCTTACGAATTTCTTCTTCCATTGATTGATGCTTGAAGAGGCTAAATTTCGTCCGTCTTGGAGTTGTTCGATGTTAAGTCTTGAGAGTTTGGCTCTCTTTGATTTGGATTTTGAGATGTACGTAGAGGCTCGAGTGGAGATGGAGTCAGGGACTCACCGTGTTTGGATTTCCACTCGATGATGTTCCCTTGATTTGGCGTTGAAGCTTCTTCTTGATTTCCACCGGTGGAGCTTCTTGGTTGATTAGAATTTCCTCCTCCGGCTCATTGTCCCAAATTAATGGTTCGGCCAGATTCCTGATTCTATTCTCTTGAGCCCTTGTCTGAATCAATCTTGAAGATTCTCCTTCGCTTCTTCGTTTGATAGAATCTCTATATTCGAAGGAGGATTCGTCAAAGGTAACATATGGAGTTACTTCGACTGTTTGAGTTCTTCTGTTGAAGACTCTGTATGCTTTACTCACAGCGGAGTAACCAAGGAATACTCCTCGGTCTGTCTTTTCGTCGAACGTCTTGAGCTGTGTCTTCCCATTATTGAGAATGTGACATTTGGATCCGAATACCTTGAAATATCCAATGTATGGTGATTCCGTTGTTCCATAGCTCATACGGTGTCTTTCCTTGTCTTGATGTGAGTAAGGAGCGATTCCGAGTGAAGCAAGCCGTGTTGATCGCTTCCCCGAGAACTTCTTTGGAATGGCGAGCTAGCTAACATCGAGGGTAGCCGCTTCCTTGATAGTTCTCGTTTCTTCGTTCTGCTACACCATTCTGGCCGAGGTGTGCGAGCGCAGATGTTTGGTGTTGAACTCCGTTCTTCTCGCAAAAATCATAAATAGTTTCATTTAGAAACTCCGTTCCACGATCTGATCTTATTGCCATTATCTTGCACTCATACATTGTTGATAATCTTTCCGGCGGGACAGGCGGCTTAGTTCTCGTTTCGCTTCTTCGGTACAAGAAAGATACCCAAGTGAATCTTGAGAAATCATCCACAACGACCGCAGTATATTTTACGCCATTGAAGCTTCTTTGGAGTAAGCTTGGACCAAAAAGATCCATGTGAAGAAGTTGAAGAACTCGATCGGTTAGTGAGCCGGCTTGAGAGAGAATGAAATTCTTGTTTGTTTTCCTTGTTGACACGCGTTTGCACATATGACTTTTGTCATATACTTGATACGGAATTCCATTAGCGAAATTTGGTTCCTAGCCGGTTTGTTGATTGTCTTGAAGTTGAGATGATTCGGCCGTACGCTGCCACGACGGTGACCGACTTCATCGTCGCTTTTGATACAAGACAAGTCTCCGGAGGCCTTGTTCCGGTCAGCCGAAGTACATATTTCCTTCTCTTTTCCCTCTTAGGAGTATCTGCTTGGTTTCCCGCGCTTCACTTTGTGCATCCACTGTGCATCAAACTTGACGGAAAAACCGTTGTCGCGAAATTGGCTAATGGAAAGCAAGTTATGTTGCAATCCTTGTACATAAGAAACATTTGGGATTATAACATTTCTAGTTTTAAATGTACCATAACCTTTGGTTAGGCCTTTGGAGTTGTCACCAAATGTTACTTGTGGACCTGTACGCTCAATATACTCCTGGAGTAGATGCTTTAGGTGCGTCATGTGCTTGGAACATCCACTGTCCAAGTACCAAAGCGTTCTCATCGACTCCTCAGAGATGCGTCGATTCCTTGCAACCTAAACAAAAAGTTAAAATTCAGGTACCCAGTTTAATTGGGTCCTTGTGGGTTAGACATAGATCCTTTAACGACCCGGATACGCTTGATGACTCGAATTGGGTCATTAGATCGATAATTCTCCCACTGAGTCGATATACACATTCATTGTGTTCTTCTTTTGTTCTTTGGTGAGGTCTTGATCTTCGTGTCTTCTTGTTTTGTTGTCTGTATCTTGTTTGATTTCCAGCTGTGTGCCTAGCTGAGACGTTCCTTTGTCTCTGCTGTCTCTGATGCTGTGGCTGGAAATGATTATCCAGCTGATACTCGTATGAGTGGTATCCAGCTGGGTATCTCTGATATCTTGGTTGATATCGATCAACGTCTTTGGTCTTTGTCATTTGGTATCTGTAAAATCCGGCTTGTGGTCTTCGTTGAGGTTGAGCACGTTCTTGTCGAGCCGAGCTTGAGGTTGCCGCACGGTCGACCTTCTTGATGTCTGCTTGTGTTCTCGACGGAGTTTGAGACCTTTTCACGTGTTCGTTTGACGTCTGCTGTCCTCAACGGAGCTTGAGAGTGTTTCACTTGTTCTTCCCGACGCCTTTCTTGTGTCCTCGATTGTTGATGCTTTGAAATTTCTTTGGGGTTGAAGGTTCATTTGCTCGTACAAACATAACCTTTGTTCCACTTGTGGAGGCAATGTTTGAAGCATCCTTTGATTCGTTGTATCCCAGTCCCGCTCTTAGTCTTCTTGGACGCCGAGCACTAATGATCTCGTCCATTGTTGACGTGGCTTTGATGAGGGCTACTATCTTTTTAGATAGTACCTCTTCGGTGCTTTTCGGCTCAATGATCTCGGTGACTTCCTTTCTGATTCGATTGTGACCACTTTCACATCTTCTATCACCGTGTCTTCTCGGTGTTGACTTTCTTCATCACTTGATCTTGTTTCACTATTCTGTCTTTTAGTGAAACGACTTCTGCTTGGAGCCAGTTGTATCATTTGTGTCGATACTTTTGTCTTTTCCGGTTCTATCTTCAGCTCGGCATTCTCACACATAATGACGTCAAGGATCTCTTGAAGCTCCTTGGAATCGTTCATTACTTTCTCTACTAAACTCCAATCAGGTAGTCCAGATTCTGAGTTCTGTGTAGAGTGTTCGTGTGATGGTGAGGTGTTAGATAGATTTAGAGTTCGAGAAGTTACCTCATCTTCATCAATGCCGTCTGTTTGTCCCATAAAGCAAGTATCCCAATCGGGTTCATGATTGGCCATCGAGCTTCTTCCTCCGAGTGCGAAAATGGCATTTCATCCATTTTATTGCACTCGATTCTTCATCGGCAATATAAGCTCTCCTTCGGTCATTTGCCTTAGCCTTTAATTGGTCTTTATCTTTCTTGGACAACTTTGGACAATCTTGTCGGTAGTGTCACAGTTCCTTGCGGTTGAAGCAACCTTCTTCGATTCGTTTGTCGGTGACTTCTCATCGAGTTCTTTGCGTACTTATCTCTGTAATTCTGAAGAACTTCTTGTATTTGCCCTTCTTGGTGTTGAGTCCGTTATAACTTTTCACCATCATGGCAATTTCTTCGAGTAGCTCCTCTTTGCTCATATCCTTTTTGTCCTTCTTCATCTTGGAGGACTCGGTGTCTTGGCATGAGTGACTTTTCGTAGTTGGCTCGAAAGCTATTTCTTTTGGAGGCTGGGGTGAGTTCTCCGTCATTTTGTACGCTTGAAGATTCTTCTTGAGTGATCTTCAAGTTGTACTCGTTGGCTTTTAGGAGTGAGAACAATCTTTACGTAGATAGATCACCCAAGTCACTTCGACTTTGGTGAACTACCTTGTAAGTGTTCCATTCAAATTTGAAGAAGTAGAAAGAACCTTTAGATTCTTTTCACTCTACGGGTATCTTCCCGCTCGATTGTCTCTATCTCAATGACTATGTTTGAGAACCTTAGCTCCATCGCTTCGATGGACTCGTTGGCTAGCTGCTTGAAGTTGTCAAATTTTTGGCATGCTATTGTGAATTTGTTTTCTTTGATCTCTTCTGATCCTTCACATAGCTTGGCGAGTGTTTCCCACATCTCTTTGGCTGTCTCGCAATTGATGATTTTGCTCAGGTAGGCGTTTGAGACTGTTGAAGAGATGGTATTCCTTGCGAAGGCATCCGGACCAGCTTGCTTTCGCTCTTCGGAAGAATATTCCTTCTTTGGCTTGAGAGTTGGCCGGTATTCTGGTTGTCCTTCTTGAGCAGGTACAAGTTCATTTCCGTATTTATAAATAAGGATGGGTCCGTCTGAAATGACGTCCCACATCATGTCGTGATGCGCACACAGGAAGCTTTTCAATCTGAATTTCCAGATTGCATAATCATCAACTGAGAAGTTGGGAAGGTTCCTGTTAAGATAGGAATCCATGAAGAGATGTACAGAATGCACTAGAATGAGTTTTTCTGAAAAATGGATCTGTTCAGTTGACCACTGACGCAGAGTGTCAAGAGAGATCTCTTGATACAGAAACGGTGGTCTTTTGAACCACTTTGCTCGATACCAATTGATGGTCCCCGAGCCGGTACTTGGTGTAGAGGGGGGGTGAATACACCAAGTAGATTTTTCTAAACTTTTGTCAAGTTAAAACGGAGTTGAGTGAGAGCTCAGTTATTGATCCGAGTGCAGGGAGGGTCGGTGGGTAAACAACTCCGATTTGGCGGTGCGGAAAGTGGTGGTTTGAAAACTTAGCTCAGTTACTTAGAAAAACTCAGTTTGAAAATATTAACTTATAGTTTTCAGCTTAGTCAGGTTATGCAACTTTTCGAGAGACACAGCTGTCTTTGGAGATCAGTTTGTGTGTGCGATTTGAGCAAGTATGCAATGATATGAAGGCGTTAGTACACGAGTGAATATAAAGCAAAAGTAAAGGGAGAGAGATAGAAGCACGCGAGTTTTTACGTGGTTCGGAGTAACACCTCCTACGTCCACGACCAGGTTCACTGGTAATCCACTACCACTTGGTTTCCAAGTACCAAGCAACTTCACAACTCTAACCCGAGCTGTGTTCCAACAGTTTGCGGGCACTGTCAAGCCTATACACCTTCAGTTTGCGGGTACTGAAGAACCTATCCACTCGAATTACGCGCTTCGAGCAAGCGTACCTTTACCTAACCTTTCTGGGTTTGGGTTTGGGTATGGGGTTCCAACTGTGAACGAGTTCTTACAATTAAGAACTTCAGAGAGAGATGAACTCGTTCGAAATCTAGGCTTTAGATATACAATTAGTTTGGCCTAGGGAACAGACGAAAAACTAAGCAGTTTCTTAACTAGAAACACTTTAAGATAAAGTGTTCTTTGATCTATGTAGAACTGCTTGGGAGCTTTTGAAAGAATAATGAATTCAGAAAATGAAAGCTTGTAGAGAGTTTTTCGTGTCTGATCCTGAGGTTGAAGACGGGTTTATATAGGTAGAGATTCAAGACTAGCCGTTGGAGGAGCCGTTTGAATCTTACCTACTCTTCTTAAATACAAGATCTGCCGTTGAGCGTATCTGCACCTGTCTTCATTTGTGTCACATCCTAGGTTCTGAAGTCTAGGATGCTTTGATCTGCGATCCCTCATTGGTCGAGGTAGGTTGACTTCCTCGGATTCCGGGATCTTTCGCCTTTGGAGCCGGCTTTTGAATTCGGTAGCCGGACTGTCTCGACGTGGAGTCTTCGGAGAGTTCCTTTGTTACGTACTGGTCCATTTGTGTTTTGAACTCGGCTCGAATTCTCTTCGGCTTGATCGAGCTCTGCCGGATCACTCAGTGAAAGGTTGACGCCTTCTTGTCTTTTGCTAGCCGACTCAGTTTGTGAACACACTGGTCGATCCGTCTTTCTTCCGCTAGCCGACTCGTAGACACAGGTCGACCGTCATTGTCTTCCGCTAGCTGACCTGTAAACCTAGAACATCTAAGGCTCAAACAGGCGAGCTGGAAAACATTATTTAGGTTGGCGCGATCATCTATTCGGTTGGAGAATCAGTTGGGTTTTGGTATCAAATCGAAACCTTATAATTTTCCCAACAGATACCTTTGTGTAGAGGGGGGTGAATACACCAAGGTTTAAAAACTTTTCCAATTAAAACTCTTTGAGTGAGCTGGCTGTATCAGATCCAGCTGCAAGGCAGCTTGATAGACACATCTGGCTGTGTGCGGAATGTGGTGGATTTAAAAAGTCCGTCTGTTGCTTCAATTATATTGCAAAACTTTGTTTCTCTTTTCAGTTAGTCAGTATATGCAACTTGAAATATGCTTATGATGAGTTAGATGGATGCATAAACAAAGCAGTAAATAACAAAGCTATTTAAGGTGGTTCGGAGAAACTACTCCTACGTCCACGACCAGAAAATCATCTGGTAATCCACTAAGGATACCACTGACTTTACACGCAGTCAGCAAGTGTTGCAGCTCAGTTCCTTGAGCTGGATACAAGTTTCCGCGTACTGTATCAAAACATAACCAACTGTTTCCGGGCACAGCTGAAGCCTACCTTCAGTTTTCGGGTACTGAAGAACCCAGACACTCGAATTACACGCTTCAAGCAGGTGTACCTTAACCTAACCTTTTCTAGGTAGAAGGGTTTGGGTTTGGATTTTTCAACTATGAACGAGTTCTTACAATGAAGAACAAGGAGTATGATGAACTCGTTCAAACTAGGCTTAAGATATTTCTAATCTAATCTTTTCTGCCTATGACTGAATATATGAACAACTAAGAACACAGCTGACTGGCTGGGTGTTCTTGAGAGATTTGGCTTTGAAGATCGTTGTTCGTTTATCTGTGGGCTCTTTCTTTTCTTCAGTCATTTTTCCAGTCTCTGGTGGAGGAGATATATATAGGTGGAGATTCAAACTAGCCGTTGGAAGAGAGCCATTTGAATCTTACCTACTCTCTTTGACTTCTAGCCTTTCACCTACGATGTAGGTCTGCATCTGCAGAAGCTATTCCTTCTCTGATTGGACCTCGTCAGATAAGATCTTGTGACATCGGGATCTTGTCTTGGAGTTGGTCTTCGTCTTCGAGCTGCTAAGCGTCTCTGCTGTGTCTTCAGCATCTTCGACTATGCTGCGTCTCGACTCTGAGCTGTATCATCAACCTGAGCTGTGTCATTGACCTGAGCTGTGTCATCGACACAAAGCTGGGTCTTTTACACTGAGCTGGGTCTTCGACACTGAGCTGGGTTTATGTCACTGAGCTGGGTCTTAATACTGCTGGGTCTTTGACTCTGCTTAGTCTGCTCTGCTGAATTCCTCAGCTGTGTCTGCTTAGCTGTGTCCAGCTTTGCTCCGCTCAGCTGCGTCTTCTGCTGTCTTCAGCGACTCCACCTGTAAACTTAGAAACTCTATAAGCTCAAACAGGTGAGCTGAAAAAAAAAATACTTAGGCTTGCGCAATCATCTACACAATTGGGGTCAGCTGGGTTTTGGTATCAAATCAAAACTCTATTAATTTTTCCAACAATTTCCCCCTTTTTGATGATGCCAAAACCCCAAGTTGGAAAAACAATTTACTTCCCCCTTAACAGAAAGCGGGGTTTTAAAAGATTAAACATTCGCAGCAGATAATCATATTCAGAGCCTGGTCAAAGAGAGATTGTCTTCAGGTTGATTTTGATAAAACGAACTTTTCATTCATAAGAGGAAATTTTACAACTTTCTAAATACAAAAGGTTCAACAAAAAAAATTCCCAGTTGGCTGGGTCTTCAGCTTTGCTACATCCTCTGTTCGTCAATTTGATGGTCAGTCTTGAGACCATATCTGTTGAAGACGAATTCTTCCAACTCATTCCATTCGTCTTGATCTTTCGTTTTGGAGATTCCTCTTTCGCCAGCCCAGTGATGAACTTCTTTGATAATTTGGGCCTTGTCAGGAAGGTTCGTTCCAGCTAAAGTTGGATGCTTTAATTGCTTGACTTTTGGAGCCTTTAGCTGGATGTTATTTCTCTTGGCATATAGAGCAATTGATCTTGCCATCATTGGATCCATCTCATGGAGTTCGAGAAGATAATCCTGGAAAGCAGTTTCTGGATCCATGTCTTTGTGTTGATTCAAGTAGTAGAATATGTTTACATCTTCAAGTTTTTTTGTTCTTTTCTTTAGCTACCTATCCACATTTGATTCAATGTATATATTTTCTAGAAAGCACTAACGGTCTGTTATTAAATCTATCCTAAATTAAATAATTCCATCTCAAGTTGAGTTACGATTCATTTGATATTTGTATGTAGTGGAGGCTGAAGAGCATAACATAATATTGAATAATTTTATTTTCACATAATAGAAGAAATTAATTAAATAGAGGGAAAGATAAATATGAGATGTGATTAATAGATAAACATGTGATATTTCAAGAATATGAAATTAATATAAAATTTTAATTAATAAAAATAAAAATTAGAATATATATGAATTAAAATTAGACAAATTACTAGAATAAAAGAAAATCTGAACGGAGCACCGTGGATGGAGCAACTTTATTTTCGTATTAGTAATAGATTAGATTAGATTAGAAGTGTTATATGATTTTTTTTTCTCCACATCACATGAGTGAATGCACAAATTATTTCCATTTAAGAAATATTTGTGGCATTCTTAATAGTCATTAATCTAAGTACATTTGGTAAATTAACATTCCACCGATGGAAATATTAATATTTCGATAAATCGTATCGTAGATTTTTTCATAGTTATAAAATATTGTAGTATATATGTTGGCACAACATGAATTAAATATGAAGAAATATTAGAGGAGAGAAATCATGGTGGATTTAAATGGGATAAAACCGATTCTAAATGTGATTTACTACTGTTTGTAATGTTCAAACAAGGAATTTTAGTTTAATATTCATGTTATTGATTGATTTTAGTTTATTACTTTACAGTTATTGTTATAGAGATTTTGTGGGTTGGAGTTGGAGGAAATGTCAATTTCGTACCATAGTCATTGTTGATCTATCATGAAACTAACAAATGTTGAGATAATTAATAGATGGGTAATTATCTCACAAGCGAGGAGTAGAATTATCATGGTTAGTTAAAATTTTAAACATATCGTTAGTGTTTAAATTAGTTGACATAAATTTTACATAATATTAAAATTAAATAATATTATGAAATATTCCTTTTTAGTTGTATTTTTGTGTAAACCAAAGATGCATTATTGATTTTGTTGTATTTTTGTTCTGAAAAATTCTATATTTTTGTTGTAAACCATTGGAGATGGTCTAATAATATGACCTATCCCATTCTCACGACTAATTATTATTATTATTATTATTATTGGAGATGGTCTGCTTAAAAATTTTAAATAACTCAATCACACCAATTTATTGATTTTGAAGCAATAAAACTAATACATAAAGGGCTCGTTTGCAATGAAGTATGAGATAATGCATAATATGATTAGGTGAGATGTTTTAATATGTATAAAGAATTAATATTGTGTTTGGTATGATGTATTAAATTCTCTGCAAAACATATTAATTATGAAAAGAGGGTGAAATTATAGTAATTTATTCTTATATTTAGTTGCAGTATTATTTATATCACCTCATAGATGATATAACATAATAACAACAATAAGTATAACTCATACGGGCCCGGATTTTATAAAGAGCCCCATACTTTTTACCAAACGAGATATTAGGGTGTATAATATATATTATACACTCTGATCACCCTTAGCAAACAAGCCCAAAAGGTAGGCATCTATTTTTCTTTAAAATAAAAGTGATATTGATGGAATAAAGAATAACCATAAAGAAAAAAAAAAAAAGGAAACCTCCATATTCATACGAAGAAACAAAATCATGGCAAGCAGCGCAGTAAACTCCTACCGATTTCTGCGTCAAATTCTCAAACATTATTCCCTAAATGGCTAAATCCTGTAGATAGGTCCAATTTCCTCCCAGCCACCAAATTTTAGGGTTTGCGTTTCAGATCTGAACTTCAACCATAAGTCAACTCCAACTACCATTGAATCCAGAGCTGTTATCCCTTTCTCCCATCTTTTTGAATTAGGGTTTTAGCGGGTTATATACAGTCAATTTTCAATCTTGTACTGTTTTGTGTTGAAGGGCGGAATTGGAGCTGTTAAAAAGGGGCAATCTTGAGCTGCCAATGCAATTTGGTTCACCGAATTGGTTTGATACATCGTTGCGTTTTTGGAGAATTTCGAAAAATTTGAGGCCTAGTTATGAGTTCATCAATGTCTTGGGCGGAGCCAGCGGATGTTTATCTCTCTACTTCTCTTGCTAGTTATCTTGACAGTAAGTTTTTGTAATTCCATGTCCTTTGTTCTGTGTTCTGCTAGAAATTAGAGGCGGTAAATTTTATGATTTTGGGCTATTTCTTGAATCTTTTGGAAGTTTTTCGAAACTGTGGCATTGGTTCTTGAAGGTTTAAGTGGAATTTATTTATGGGGAACTGTAAAATTTTGTGTTTTTTGTGTTCTTCTGTTGTTCTGTGTTCTGCTAGAAATTAGAGGCGGTAAATTTTATGATTTTGGGCTATTTCTTGAATCTTTTGGAAGTTTTTCGAAACTGTGGCATTGGTTCTTGAAAATTTAAGTGGAATTTATTTATGGGGGACTCTGTAAAATTTTGTGTTTTTTTGTGTTCTTCTGTTAGGTGTTTTAATGAGTTCTTGTTTTTTTACAAGTACTATTCGTTTCAGTGCTTCTCTTTTATAGATTTGTTGTGTATTGAGGTATAGAGTTGTTGCATTTTGTATTAGAATCTTCCATTATTTTGGGAAAATTGTAGAGCCAATATACGCCTTTTCTATCATAATTTTTCCGGCACATTATTCCCCTCGTCATCAAGACTACGGAGATCTGAAAGAGCTTAAAATGCATAATTCTGACGATGTTTAACCGAAAATAGGGGGACCTATGAATCTGTGATAACATTTTGAAACAGAAAGAATAGTTGTCAACTTGTTTGAATTTGTATTGCTGATTTAAAAAGACTTTCTTGTGGCACTTTATTTGATCCATCAAGGATTGGTAGCAAAGAATTAGGAAAGTGCTTCGTTTGATTAATAATGACAGGAAACCTGCAATAAGACATATCTTGAAGCTTTAAACAAATCATAATTGAAGTTATTATGTCAAGGTCATATATTTCCCGGTGTTTCATCCCATGGCCTAATGCTTTTTACAACTATGAACAGTATAAGGGCATTATTGACCCTCCTAGTAAACTTTGGCATCAAACTCTTTTAGGATGTTTCTTTGGCACTAAAAGAAATTAGTATAAGTAGTAAGATAGATGCTATTATGTTCATGCATAATCTTCTGACCTATATCAGTACATTGCTTATACGTGGATCTTGATGGAACTTAAGCTTTTTCAAGGGTGTATTAGTTCTTCTGTTTTTCTACTCTTGCAAATTTGGCTCTATATTTTTATTTGTTCTGAACTCATAATTCAAAGTGTTGTAGCAAAACAAACATCAGTGGTGTGAGTCTGGCTTTCTAGTATATACTCATTTTCTTATGTCTCAAATCATGCAAGGCGAACCCGTTGTATTCTTTGTCATGAGAAGGTCTCTTTAACTGCAGACCATATATTCATGATTTTTTTCTTTCAATCTTTGTGGTTATCTTACTTTTGAATTAAAATTCTTATCTTTCTCCCAGAGAAACTTCTCGTGTTACTTCGAGATGGACGGAAACTTTTAGGGATTCTTCGTTCCTTTGATCAGTTTGGTATTGATCTTGAATTACCTATCATTTATTAGACCACATGTCCTAAATTTAATGTTCAACTGACAAGGTTTTACTGTCATATGTAGCTAATGTTGTCCTAGAAGGTGCGTGTGAGCGTCTTATTGTTGGTGATCTATATTGTGACATCCCATTAGGTCTATATGTAATCCGTGGGGAAAATGTTGTCTTGATTGGGGAGCTGGTATGTGATGTTAAGCCTTTTAAAACCTTTTATACGTGTTACCTTTTATTATTTTTTACACTTGCATATGATTTAATATGATTGATCAGGACCCGCTGAAGAGGGAACTACCCCCAAATATGGTTCGTGTTTCAGAACCAGAGATAAGAAGTGTAAGCTCTACTTTCTGATGTTCATAACAGTCAAAATACTGTAACTGATTGTCACATTTCTGTATGTGTATGTTCGGGGTGTTTAGGTGCAAACAAGTACTGATTTTGCAGACATTCTGAACAATGGTTTAGTATTGAACTTGGTGAATAACATTTTAGACCATTATCTTTTGAGTGGCTAGACATGCAATGTAATTAACTTTTTGTTTACTAGCTAACCAACTTTCAAGCTCTCAGAAATTTAGCAAATCTGAGTGTCTTCTGACGATGACATGCTGCCTAATCTATCCTAGTGGGATGGGGACGAGTCCTATTTTTATAAGCCTTTGCAGTCAGATACCTGTCTCCCCCTTCTCCCTCGCCCCACAATGCCTTAAAACAAAGTTGATTATGCGTATCTCTGCACCCTTAGCTTGTTCTCTCAACCTCCATAACATGGCATGCTACCTCAGCTTAAACGCTACTCTGGCTATGATTTTTGAATAAATTCAAAACAATCAAGAAAATTTGCCCTTGGGTGAAATGAGGTATTACATATTTCTGTTTTCTTACTTTTCATGCTCCTGGTTGTGCCCCGCCTTTCCTTGATCCCCACTTTTTTTTTGGCAGTTGATGATATTATATTCAGTCTCTTTATCTAATTTGAGAACTTCTTGACTTTTAAACCATGGCAGTTGTTCGCAACTTCTGTCTTTTTAGTTTCAACTACTTTTTATTGACTTCCTAGACGTTTGCTCTGCATGCATGCTATTAGTTGTGGTACATTTCTAGCATTCTGAGTAGCTTACATTTCCTGTTTGCCCAGGCACAAAGAGTTGAGAGGGAGGCTTCAGAGCTCAAGGGTACCATGAAAAAGAGGATGGATTTTCTTGATATGGACTGATGTACAAGTTTTTCTTGGGTTTGCTCGACTCTGTGCCCCGACATGGATGCAGTATTGCTGGAAACCCTTCTTTCTCCGCTCCCCAAAAAATTCGCAAGTCCTTTGTTGCATTGACAAAATTTAGTACCGCAAACAGATAGTAGACTTCTCCTAGATTTCTATTTATTTCTGCACACCTTAATCTTTCTGGTCCGGTGAAAAAGCACCTCTCATGGATCACGTTTTCTGCAAAATGGTCAAAGTTGAAGTAGCCGGGGTACTTCCGTATATTTTGTTCTGGAAGGACTTCGGGTTCTTGTTCTTGTTGTTATTTTCTTTTGTATAGACTGGTGATGATTGTGATGTTGAATCTTTGTTTTATCTCAAGTACATCTGAAGCACTTTCTATTTATGCAGTCTTTGGATTTTATGGATTTATGATGATTATTAAGATGGAATTGAGCTCTAGTATTTTGGTGTTTTTGGTTTGTGTTTTATCTTTGTACCTCGCTTTTGTTTAAGGTCTATGTAGAATCGTAGATTTCATGAGAAACTAGGATCTGACCTAATTGGTTGAGAAAGGTATGTATGGCAAATCCGATCATGAGTAACTAGTTAGCAAATTACACGAGAAGTAAATCGTATTATGTGATCATGTATAAGTAAATTTTTTGCAACGTGTTTTCGACCCCAAATATGAGGATTTGAGTTGAGACCTCAGTTTCCAACACTTCAACACTAGAAAATGAATGTAAGATGCATAGAATGAAGAAAAGGAAAAGAAACGGTGTTTTTGCCCAAAAACTTGATTGATATTAGTTATAATTAGGGGTGAGCAAAAATAACCGAAAACCAAACCGAAAAATAGAATTTGGTTTGGTTTGTTCGGTTTATTTGGTTTGTTTGGTTTTATTTTTTTTAAATTTGATTTGTTTGGTTCGGTTCGGTTTGATACTTTGACAACCAAACCAAACCAAAAATCGAATTTATATAATTATTGAATTATTATACAATATATACTGTTGGGAAAATTATAAGGTTTCGATTTGATACCAAAACCCAACTGATTCTCCAACCGAATAGATGATCGCGTCAACCTAAATAGAGTTTTCCAGCTCGCCCGTTTGAACTTTAGATTTTCTAGGTTTATAGGTTAAGGAAGCGGAAGACAGCAGTCGACCCAGCTGTGCCTACAGTAGGAGTCAACTAGCGGAAGACAGCACTCGACCCAACTGTGTCTACAGCAGGAGTCAGCTAGCGGAAGACAGCAGAAGTTCCAGCTGTGTCTACAGCAGGAGTCAGCTAGCAGATGATAACAGGAGCCAACCTTCAGCTGAGTCCTCCAGCAGAGCATGATCAAGCTGAAGAGAATTCGACCTGAGTTCAAAACACAGCCGGTTCAGCTGTACAGAACAAAGGGAACTAACTCTGAAGACATCACTTCAAGTCAGTCCAGCTCTGAATTCAAAAGCCAGCTCCAAAGGCAGAAGATCCCGGCGTCAGAGGAAGTCAACATACCTCGACCAATGAGGGATTGCCAAATCAACATCCTAGACTTCAGGACCTAGGATGTGACACAAATGAAGACAGGTGCAGATTCGCCCAACGGCAGATCTCGAATTTAAGAAGAGTAGGTAAGGTTCAAACGGCTCCTCTAACGGCTAGTCTTGAATCTCTACCTATATAAACCCGTCTTCAACCTCAGGATCAAATACGAAAAACTCTCTACAAGCTTTCATCCTCTAAAATCATCAATCTTTCAAAAGCTCCCAAGCAGTTCTACATAGTTCAAAGAACACTTTATCTTAAAGTGTTTCTAGTTCAGAAACTGCTTAGTTTTTCGTCTGATCCCTAGGTCAAAATCTTTGTATATCTTAAGCCCTAGATTTCGAACGAGTTCATCATACTCTAAAGTTCCTCATTGTAAGAACTCGTTCACAGTTGGAACCCCAAACCAAACCCCTCTTTACCCAGAAAGATTAGGTCAAGGTTACGCTTGCTTGAAGCGGGAAATTCAAGTGTGTAAGGTTTTTTCAGTACCCGTAAACTGAAAGGTTAGGCTTGACAGTGCCCGCAAACTGTTGGAACACAGCTCGGGTTAGAGTTGTGAAGTTGCTTGGTACTTGTAAACCAAGTGGTAGTGGATTACCAGTGAACCTGGTCGTGGACGTATGAGGAGTTACTCCGAACCACGTAAAAACTCGTGTGCTCTTTTCTTTCCTCTTAAATTCAGTTTTGTACTAACTCTTTCATATCATTGCATATTTGATCAAAACTGCATACGCAGCTGCTCTCCAAAGACAGCTGTGTCTCTCTGAAAGTTGCACAACTTGACTAAGCTGAAAACATAAAGTTAATCTTTTCAAACTGAGTTTTTCTAAGTAACCGAGCTAAGTTTTCAAACCACCACATTCCGCACCGCCAGCTGAGTTATTTACCCGGTGACCTCCCATTGGATCAATAACTGAGCTCACCAACTCTGTGATTTAACTTGAAAAAGTTTCTTAAAAATCTATTTGGTGTATTCACCCCCCCTCTACACCAAATACCTAGCTCAGGGACCATCAATTGGTATCAGAGCAGTGGTTCAACAGACCACCGTTTCTGTATCAAGAGATCTCTCTTAACAATCTGTCAGTGGTCATCTGAGCAGATCCTCTTTGTGAAAAACTCATAATATTACATACTGCATATTTTCCATGGATTCTTATCTTAATTGGAATCTTTCCACCTTCTCGGTAGACGATTATGCAATATGAAAGTTTAGGCTGAAGAGCTTTCTCTGTGTGCATCACGATATGATGTGGGACGTCATCACAGACGGACCCATCATCATCTACAAACCAGGGAACGAGCTTGTTCCAACTCAAGATGGCGAACAAACAAGATATCAGCTCATTCCCAAGCCCAAGAGTGAGCACACCTCAGAAGAAAGGAAACAGGCTGGACTAGACAGCTTCGCGAGGAACACCATATCTTCAACGGTCTCCAATGCCTACCTCAGCAAAATCATCAACTGCGAAACCGCAAATGAGATGTGGGAAACCCTAGCAAAGCTATGCGAAGGGTCGGAGGAGATAAAGGAGAATAAATTCACGATTGCATGCCAGAAGTTTGATAACTTCAAGCAGCTGGTCAACGAGTCCATCGAAGGGATGGAACTCAGATTCTCCAATATAGTGGTGGAAATAGAAACCATCAGAACTGGGAAATACACCCAGCGAGAAAAGAATCTAAAAGTTCTTTCAGCGCTCACAGCTGAATGGAACACCTATAAGGTGGTACACCAAAGTCGAAGTGACTTAGGCGATCTTTCAACTGAAAGATTATACTCCCTGCTCAAAGCCAACGAATACAACTTGAAGATTACAATGAAAGAATCTTCAAGCAATCAGAATGATGGAGAGCTGACACCTGCAACAAAGGAGATTGCGTTCAGAGCCAACTCTGAAAAATCCGCATACATACAGTCAGCTGAGTCATCGAAGAATGATAAGAATGACATGAGCAAGGAAGAGCTACTTGAAGAAATAACCATGCTAGTCAAAAGCTACAACAGACTCAACACCAGCAAGGGAAAATACAAGAAGTTCGCAAGAACATACAGAGACAAGTACGCAGCAGCTGATGAGAAGTCAGCTGACAAACGAACAGAAGAAGGTTGCTTCAACTGCAAGGAACCAGGACACTACCGGCTATATTGTCCAAAGCTGTCCAAGAAAGACAAAGACCAACTGAAAGCTAAGGCAGCTGACAGAAGGAGAGCTTACATCGCCGATGAGGAATCAGAGTGCAATAAAATGGATGACAACATACCATTTTCAGACTCGGAAGAAGAAGCCCTGATGGCCCATGATGAACCTGATTGGGATGCATGCTTCATGGGACAAACAGACGGCATCGATGAAGATGAGGTAATGTCTCGAACTCAAAATCTATCTAACCTCTCACCATCACACGAACACTCTACAGAGGTTTCAGAATCAGGACTACCTGATTGGAGTCTAGTAGAGAAAGTAATGAACAATTCCAAGGAGCTTCAAGAGATCCTTGATGTCATTATGTGTGAGAATGCCGAGCTGAAAGCGGAACTGGAAAAGACAAAGGTATCAGACGCAGCTGATACAACACAGTTCCAACAGGAAGTTGTTTCACTAAAATACAAAATAGTGAAACAAGATCAGCTGATGAAGGAATTCTACTATGAAAAGAAACAGCTGATGGAAGATGTGGAAAAGATCACAGCTGAATCGGAAAAGAAGTCAGTTGAGATCATTGAGCTGAAAAGCACCGAAGAGGTACTATCTAAGAAGATAGTAGCTCTCATCAAAGCCACGTCAACAATGGACGAGATCATTAGTGCTCAACGTCCAGCAGCACTCAAAGCGGGACTGGGATACAATGAATCAAATGATGCCTCAAACATTGCATCCACAAGTGGAACTAAGGTAATGTTTGTACGAGCAAAATAACATCCAATCCCAGCAACTCGGCATCAACAGTTGAGGATACAGCAGGCGTCAAGAAGACCAGCTGTGAAACATCCTCAAGCTCCATCAAGGACACAGCAGGCATCAAGAAGGCCAGCTGTGGGACAACCTCAAGCCCAACTCAGACAGCAACGTGCTCAACCTCAACAAAGACAGCAGGCTGGATTTTACAGATATCAGCAACAGCAACAGCACGTTAAATGATATCAACCAAGATATCAGAGATACCCAGCTGGATATCACTCACATGAGTACCAGCTGGATAATCATTTCCAGCCACAGCATCACACAAGACAGCAGAGACAAAGGAACGTCTCAGCTAGGTACACAGCTGGAAACCGAAAGAAATCAAGACATCAAGACAAGAAGACACTGAGATCAAGACCCCGCCAGCAACAACCGAAGAACACAAAGAATGTGTACATCGACTCAGCTGGGAGAATTATCAGATCAAATGACTCAATTCGAGTCATCAAGCAGATCTGGGTCGTCAAAGGATCTCTATCTAACCCACAAGGACCCAATTAAAACTGGGTACCTAAATCTTGATCTTTTGTATAGGTTGCAAGGAATCGACGCATCACTGAGGAGTCGATAAGAACGTTATGGTACTTGGACAGTGGATGCTCCAAGCACATGACGCACCTAAAGCATCTACTCCAGGAGTATATCGAGCGTCCAGGCCCACAAGTAACATTTGGTGACAACTCCAAAGGCTTAACCAAAGGTTATGGTACATTTAAAACTAAGAATGTCATAATCCCAAATGTTTCTTATGTACAAGGATTGCAACACAACTTGCTTTCCATTAGTCAATTCTGCGACAACGGTTTTTCTGTCAAGTTTGATGCACAGTGATGCACAGTGAAGAACATGGAAACTAAGCAGATACTCCTAAGAGGGAAAAGAGAAGAAAATATGTATTTTGCTGACTAGAACAGCAGCCCTCCGGAGACTTGTCTTGTATCGAAAAGCAGCAATGAAGTCAGCTGGCTGTGGCACAGACGGCTGAATCATCTCAACTTCAAGACAATCAACAAACTGGCTAGGAACCAGCTCGCTAATGGAATTCCAGATCAAATATATGACAAAAGTCATATGTGCAGCGCGTGTCAACAAGGAAAGCAGACAAGAATTTCATTCTCTCTCAAGCCAGTTCAGTCAACTGATCGAGTACTTCAACTCCTTCACATGGATCTTTTTGGTCCAGTTACTCCAGCAAGCTTCAATGGCAGAAAATATACTCTGGTCGTAGTGGATGATTTCTCAAGATTCACATGGGTATCATTCTTGTACCAGAAGAGCGAAACCAGGACTAAGCTGCCTATCTTGCTGGAAAGATTATCAACACAGAAGGAGTGCAAGATATTGTCAATAAGATCAGATCGAGGAACGGAGTTTCTGAATGAAACTATTTATGATTACTGCGAGAAGAACGGAGTTCATCATCAAACATCTGCAGCACGCACACCTCAGCAGAATGGTGTAGCAGAGAGAAGAAACAGAACACTCAAAGAAGCAGCTACCTCAATGCTAGCCAGCTCTGCCATTCCAAAGAAGTTCTGGGCCGAAGCAATCAACACAGCATGCTTCACTCAGAATCGCTCCCTACTCACATCAAGGCAAGGAAAGATACCATATGAGCTATGGAACAACAGAATACCATACATTGGATATTTCAAGGTATTCGGATCCAAATGTCATATCCTAAACAATGGAAAGACACAGCTCAAGACGTTCGACGAGAAGACAGACCGAGGAGTATTCCTTGGTTATTCTACTGTGAGTAAAGCATACAGAGTCTTCAACAGAAGAACTCAAACAGTCGAAGTAACTCCACATGTTACCTTTGACGAATCCTCCTTCGAATATAGAGATTCTATCAAACGAAGAAACGGAGAATTTTCAAGACTGATTCAGACAAGAGCTCAAGAAAATCGAATCAGGAATCTGGCCGAACCATTAATTTGGGACGATGAGCCAGAGGAGGAACTTCAAATCAACCGGGAAGCTCCACCAGCTGGAAATCGAGAAGAACCTTCAACGCCAAATCAAGGGGGAACGTCATCAGCTGGAAATCCAGCTGAATCCCAAGCTCCATCTCCAGCTGAGCCTCTACAGAAGTCTCCTCAAAATCTAAATCAAAGAGAACCAATCTCTCAAGACTTAACTCCTGAGCAACTCCAAGACAGACGAAATTTAGCCACTTCAAGCATCAATCAATTGGAAGAAGAAATTCGTAAAAGGAGAAGATGGATTGAAGATCATCCATCATCAGCAATCATTGGAGAACCATCTGACCAAGTCAAAACCAGAAGCTCAGCTGCTCAAGCTTCTTCGGATCATCAAGAAGCAGCTGACACAGCTCAACTTTCAGTAGAGCTAGAACTGACGGTCTATGATGAAGATACAACTCTAATGGCGTGTTACGTAGCTCAAGTGCCAGAGCCTCAATCAATTCTCGAAGCTTTGAAGAGCGTGCCTTGGACTAACGCCATGCAAGAAGAACTGAACGAATTCCTCAGAAATTGTGTCTGGGAATTGGTCGACAGACCTCAAGAAGTCAAAGTCATAGGACTAAAATGGATATTCAAGAACAAATTGGATACCCTGGGAGTCATCATCAGAAACAAAGCTCGACTGGTTGCCAAGGGCTACACTCAGCAGGAAGGAATTGACTTCGAAGAATCATTTGCTCCAGTAGCGCGATTGGAAGCAATCAGACTCTTTCTCGCCTATGCAGCACATCACAAATTCAAGGTCTATCAAATGGATGTGAAGTGTGCATTCTTAAATGGAGAAATCAAAGAAGATGTCTACGTTGAACAACCTCCAGGATTTGAAGTAGAAGGAAATAAAGTCTACAAGCTAAAGAATGCGCTTTATGGATTGAAGCAAGCACCTCGAGCTTGGTATGACACTCTGTCAAATTTCCTTGTATCCAAAGGATTCAAGAATGGCTCAGTAGACAAAACTCTATTCACCATCAAGTCGGGAGAAGACATCCTGGTTGTTCAAATCTATGTAGACGACATCATCTTTGGATCAAGATCAAACTTCTTATGCCAAAGATTTGGAGAGATGATGTCAGAGAAGTTCCAAATGTCCATGATGGGAGAAATGAATTTCTTCCTAGGACTTCAAGTCAAGCAATCATTAGAAGGGATTTTCATAAATCAATCCAAATACGTGAAGGACTTGATCGCCAAGTATGGAGTTCAATCCAGCAGAACTGTAAAGATTCCAATGAACACCAACTGGAAGATTGAACCAGGAACTGAAGGGAAGTCAGTTGATTCCAGCAAATACAGAGGGATAATAGGATCCCTGCTGTATCTAACAGCAAGTCGTCCAGACATCTCTTTCGCAGTCGGAGTGTGTGCCAGATTTCAAGTTGATCCAAAGGAAGCACACATGCAAGCAGCCAAGAACATTCTCAAATATCTCAAAGGAACTCAGAATGTTGGGCTGTGGTACCCAGCTGAAGACAATCTACAGTATCGGATATTCGGACTCGTACTTCGGCGGGAGATCGGTTGGACAGAAAATCAACTTCAGGAACTTGTCAGTTCTTAGGAAGTAAGTTGATTTCATGGTTTTCAAAGAAGCAAACGTGCGTCGCAACTTCCACAACAGAAGCAGAATATATGGCCGCTGGAAGCTGCTGCTCACAAATTCTCTGGCTGAAACATCAGCTGGATGACTATGAAGTGAAAACTAGACAGGTTTCAATTTTCTGTGATAGCTCAAGTGCGATTTCTATTTCAGAAAATCCAGTGCTTCACACAAGATGCAAGCATGTAGACGTACGTCATCATTTCATCAGAGATCGCGTGGAAAAGAGGGATGTGATTGTTGAGAAAATTCACACAGACATACAGCGGGCTGATATACTCACAAAGCCGCTGATAGAAGCAAGATTCAAAATGCTGTGCGGATTACTTGGACTACTCAACCCAGACGATGCTTCACCCAGTTGAATGGAAGCAGACCCAGCAGAATGGAAGCAATCAGCTGGAATTCAGAATCAACGTCACTGGTATCAGCTGAGAAAGAATCCAGCTAAACCAGATGCTGAAATTGAATGATTATTCAGCTGAGGGGGAACCAGCTGGAACCACGATCACCCAGCACACTCACTCAACCGAGGTATCAGCTGACTACAATGATCAGCTGAGAGGTTTGCAACAACATTAAATACACCTACTCAATCTGTTTTCAGTCAACTTATATCTTGTCATATCTAATCAAATTTAATTAAAAGTCTGCAAAGTATTGAATCATGGGAGTTTCGAGGCAAAAGTTAAAACGCCTCAACCGTCCTCTCACGCGCATTAACTCGCATCTTCTAATCAAGAAACTGATATGATGCGAGAATGACTCCCAGTCGTAGATCTTCTTATCAATCGACAAATCTTGATCGTCTATTCATCAAGAAAGCTATATAAATATGCTAGAAGATATACGTAAAGCATTGCATCAACCCTAAAAAGTTTTTCTGGTATTCTTTATTATTTCCATCAATTGGTATTATTTGTTTCTACTAACAAAAGTTGCAGAAGAAGAACATGGAATCCAGAAAGATATCTCCCGAAGCCGATCAAACTTGAAGAATCTGTCAAAGCTTCAAGATAAGAGTTGTTTAACTCTCAAGAATCTCAAGAAGACGGAGTTCCAGGAGAAGATGAAGCCCATCGATAGATCCAGTCCAACACAGTGGGAGACTGTAAAGCTCAAGAACGTCGTTCATCAGGAAGGTGCAGAAATCTTCCTGGAAATGTCAAAGGAAAAAGACTTCCTCCGCCCCACTGTTTCTCTTAACATTAAAGAGAGAATGGGACATACAACTCCCTGGGATGCAAAAATCAACGTCAACAGACCTGGACCAGATGTTGATAAAGCCGGAGTCTTCAAGAGCAGTCGTGTCAAAGCTCTTGCTCCACCACAGGAGGCACAGAAAAATATGCAGGATACAAAACAGCATGCATCTATTTCCGTCCCAGCTGGGAATCGGAAACAACTTGAGGAGACAAAACATGCTGAAGCACCGTCTTCAAATAGAAGACTCAAGTCAAAGGTGCTCAGTCAGTCAGCCGAGAAGCCAGCTGACATTATGAGGGAATTCGTAATTACTCTCCGAGGAGCAGAAGGCCCACAAGCGGTCGGTTCTTATGGTGGAGAAGAAGTTCATGCGCATGCGTGAACATCATCGTCATCAACGTCGCAACGACGTATTCCAGCTGATCAACCAAGCTTAAACCCCAAGACAGATGGAATACTTCAACCGCCTTCTCCTCAGTTTCCTTCAGCTCAACAGGGACACCAGCTTCGAGACCTTCGGATGAAAGATGCTCAAGCCCCTGCACCAAGATCAAATGAAAGACATCACTGTTGGGAAAATTAATAGAGTTTTGAAGTGATACCAAAACCCAGCTGACCCCAACCGAGTAGATGTTTGCACAAGCCCAAGTGTTTTCCAGCTCACCTGTTTGAGCTTATAGATTTTCTATGTTTACAGGTGGTCGCTGAAGACAGCAGAAGACCCAGCTGAGTACACAGCAGGGTAAGTCAAGTCGAGTAATAAGGAACGTTATCCAGATCCAAGACGATAAAGTTCTTCCAGACACAGCTGTAGGAAAGACCCAGCTCGTGTGACAACTCAGCTCAGCGTCAAGACCCAGCAGAGTTCAAGACTCAGCTCAGCGTCAATGATCCAGCAGAGTTCAAGACAGCTCAGAGTCACCAACACAGCAGAGTCGAAGTGAACTTTAGATAAAGTCATATCTGATCTGGACCATCAGGAACTCGACACCTCAGCACCTAGAAGTCAAACCTAGGATTGCTTTACGAGGAAATCAAGGAAGAAGACAAGTCAATCCTGTCAGAAGTTAGGTAAAGATTCAGAACGGCTCTTTCCAACGGCTAGTTCTAATCTCTCCCTATATATAGAAGTCTTCTTCATCATCAGAAAGAGAGGAGAGACGAGATAATACATTCAAGAGAGATCAACATACTTCATTGAAGGAAGTCTAACCAAAGATCAAGAGATCTCTCAGAAAAGCTTCAAAGATACAGCAGCCTTCATTCTTATAAGATGTTATTTATTCTCAGGCTGCTGAAGCTCTCTCCCACTAGTATCTAGGCATATAATCCTTCCCATCTTAAGCCTAGTTTGAACGAGTTCATCATACTCATTGTTCTTAATTGTAAGAACTCGTTCATAGTTGGAAAACCCCAAACCCAAACCCAGAAAAGGTTAGGTAAAAGGTACGCCTGCTCGAAGCGCGTAATTCGAGTGTTGGTTCTGTAGTACCCGCAAACTACAGGTTAGGCTTCAGCTGTGCCCGTAAACAGTCTGGTTACGTTTCGATACAGTACGCGTAAACTTGTATCCAGCTTGAGGAACCAAGCTGCAACGCTTGCTGACTGCGCGAAAAGTCAGTGGTATCCTTAGTGGATTACCAGAGGTTTCTGGTCGTGGACGTAGGAGTAGTTTCTCCGAACCACGTTAAATAGCTGTGTTCTTTCATGTTTATTTATGCATCCAGCTAACCCTTCATAAGCATTATTTCAAGCTGCATAAACTGACTAACTGAAAAGAGAAACACAGCTTTGCAATATATTTGAAACAACAGACGGACTTTCCAAAATCCCACCACATTCCGCACACGACGGTTGTGTCGATCAAGCTACGCCTTCCAATTTGGATCGAACACGGCCCGGCTTCACTCAAAAGAGTTTTAATTGGAAAAGTTTTTAAACCTTGGTGTATTCACCCTCTACACCAAGGTATCCGTCTTGGGACCATCAATTGGTATCGGAAGCGGTGGTTCAAAAGATCACTTTTTCGTGTCAAGTCGGCCTCTTTCTTGATAGTGGTCACTCGAACGCATCCTTCAAAGTTTCAAAATCTTTTTAAAAGTCATTATATTGCATCTTGTCATGGAATCTTCCCCGTGCGGGAATCTTCCGACATTCTCTCGTCGATGATTATCGTATCTGGAAGTTCCGACTCAAAAGCTTTACGAGTGCGCATCACGACATGATGTGGGATATTATCACCGACGGACCCATCATCATCATGAAATCGGAAAGACAAGCGTAAAACCACGCTGGGCGCCGAACCCGATTTCATGCCGTCAAGTTGTGAAGCCCAAAAAGGAGTACTCTCCAGAAGAAAGAAGACAAGGTTGGATTGACACGGCTACGCTCGCAACGTCATCTCCTCAACGGTGACGAATGCTTATCTCGGCAAGATCATCAACTGCGAGACGGCTAAGGGGATGTGGGACACTCTAGCCAAGGCCGTGTGAAGGCTCAGAGGAAATTCAAGAGAACAAATTCTCAGTTGCATGCCAGAAATTCGACAATTTCAAGCAACTCCCCTATGAGTCCATCGATCAAATGGAGCTCAGATTCTCCAACCTCGTCATCGAGATCGAGACGATCCGAACTGGAAAATATACAGTTCGAGACAAGAACTTGAAAGTTCTTTCGGCTCTCTCCTCGAATGGTGTACACACAAAGTGGTTCACCAAAGCGAAGCGATCTTGGCGGCATGGAGACGGAAAAATTGTTCTCCATCTTGAAGGCCAACGAATTTGATGCGGGGATCACAAGCGAGAGATTCATCCGGCCGAATGAATGAAGCGGGCGAAGATCAAGCCGAGAAAAGAAGCTCAATCGGCTCGGCTTGGAAGGACTAACAAAGAGCTCAGATTTATGAGCAAAGAAGATTTGAACGAAGAAGTTGCCATGCTTGTACGAAGCATTAATCAGCTGGAACAAAGCAAGGAAAAGTACAAGAATATCGTGAAGGTTCATCATGACAAGCAACTCTACCCAAAGAGCAACCCAGCTGAGTCATCCTCCCGGAGAGAAGATAAAAGGATCGAATCGAGCGAAATGGATGATGATCAAATCTCCTTCTCCGACTCAGATGAAGATGATTGCTCTGATTAAGATGTCTGAAACATCTTAGAGAAGAAACCCAGCTAGGCGGCGGGACCAGCTGTGAAATAAAGACAGCTGGATACAAAACTGAAGAATCAGCCAGTCATACAGCTGAGTACATTGGTCTCAAGAGAAGTTTAGAGAAGCAGCAGATGAATCAGCTGGATATGGGACAGCTGACCTTATCAAATGAATGAGCCAATGATGAGAAAATCCGTTCGATCTAAGGAAGTAGGATACAGCTGAAGAAAAAGCCACCTACTGACAAATCAAGGGGGAATTCTACATAGCTGAAAAGATTTAGTAAAATCAAGTAGAATACCCAGCAGGATGCTCTCTCCAAAATAAACACGGTAGGTCATCAACGAAGAGAAACCCGATCCAAATAGAAAACAAGATGATCCTCTAACCCAGCTGACGACATGAAAGCATCCAAGAGATATCTCAACATCTGAAAGAATCCATTGTTGGGAAAAGTCACACAAAAGCACAACTTGCTGAAATCTAATTCAAGATGATGTGTGGATCACTTGGACCGCTCAATCCGGATGAAGAAAAATCATCCAGCTGAGGGGGAACAAACTCAGCTGGATCCCAAAGTTCAGTTCAGAAGGATTTCCCAGCCAAAAAGGGAATCAAGCTCACTCGGACATCGCCGAAGAGATAAAGGAACTCACTCGAAGGAAATTCAAGCTAATCTCGAAATACTCAGCTGAGGAGAACTGTCAATCAAGCAAAGGAGAAGACCGCTGTGATATCAGCTGGATACTATGTCCAAGCTGACCGGTCTGCATCTCATGCAATAAATGCTCTGAGGAATATGCTATATAAAGTCCAATTATTTTGAATTCATATGTTAAGTGGACAGACATTTCTTAGTTAAATTGTTTGATAAGTTTCCTTTCCCATCGCATTAATTATAAAGTCTGCATAGTACTGTAGCACGGCAGGATCGAGGCAGAACGTCAAACGTTTGAAATACCTCACGCGCGGTTGTAATACACTCGCCGAAAGCACGTCAGCAAAACGTGATGAGTGAATCTCTCCCAGCCGTTGATCAGAATATCAACTGTTTCAATCTTAACCGTTGATCCGTTATGGCAGTTGATATATATGGAAAAGATACGCAGATCCTTTCTTCCTTCATCTTTATCTCTGCAAATTTCAAAGATTCAAAATCTTCATCTATTATCTGCAAGTTCTTCGCACAATCAAATTCTCCAAGTTACAGAAATGGCGCCCAAGAAATCAATCGCAGGGATGAACCAGTTTGAAGCCCTAATGACAAAGCTGTCATTTGAGAGTATTCTGTCCACCTCCAATCTCCATGTTTCTGAACTAAAAGAGATGGTGGATATAGTTGCAGACTCCGGTCTCCTGCTGTGGGCAACCTCCATGCCCAAGCTTTTGCTAAAGAGAGATGCCGCACTGTTCTACCTCAACATTATCGACGAAGATGGCTTCTACTCATCTTCATTTGACATGAGTGTCAAAGGCGAAGACGGAAAGTTTGATACAGCAACCGTCACCATCAAACTCAATAAGATGCTACGAAAGGTGTTCAACCTTCCCGTGAGAAGGAGAATTCATCCCGGATGATTACGGTCGGGAAGAAGTAGATGAATTCCTCAAAGAGAGATGCTTATCTCCCCGGAGCCGTACAGAAGCAAGCATGTCAGAAGCTTCGCTCAAGCCAAAGTACGAGTCGCCGCCGGATATTACTCAAAAATGCATCTTAGGGATAGCCGGATCTCAAGGAGAGATCAGCATTCCAAAACTCAAGCCGATGATTGCCATGATCAAAGGCGCAAACGTCAATCGGTTTGATTTCCTACTCAACCGACTGGTCAAGGAGTCAGAGAAGATAAAGTTCAACTCCACCAGGACGACGTTTTCAGCTTCAGAGCCACTGTATCTCTGCTCCAAAATTTCTTTCTTAATAGAGCAAGCAGTGAAAGGGCACACAGTAAAGTGGGCTGATTCAGAACCGTTTCCGAAACGAAGATTCTTTTCCAAAGAATAAATCAAATCAATGATCTTCGAAGAAGCGACTGCTTTGTGAGTAAAGGCAAAGCACTAGGAAGGAACGAGGCGAAGTTCAGGAGAAGAAACAAAGAAAGAGGAAGACAGTGACCTAAACCAAGTGGAGGTCAGTGAGAAGAAAAGAAAAGCATTTGTCATTCCCGATCAAGCAATGGTGATTCTCTCCCCACAGCCAGTGTCGGCCTTCGATCAATACGGATCAAACATCCTGGCCGAGATGGGATTGAATGACGGATTGTCATCCAGCTCAGAGGACGAGCTGGATAATCCAAGAAGCTCACCCCAGCCCTCACCTCCTCTCGGCTCTCACCGAAACAGCCTTCCCTCCACTCCGGCTCTCCAACCAAAGAGCCATCTCCTGCAAGAGAGCGGGAAGACATTCAACCTGGCCGAAGCTCCTTCCACACCACTCGACACCCATGCCGAACCCTCTTCCACTTATCCCGCTCACCCCCAAAACCCATCTCCCCAGAGCTCAATCTCCCACACAAATGGGTCGATACTTCTTCACACCAATTGTGAACCCTTTTGAACTCCGCTCCTCAAATCTCCACGAGAATCGGAGGAGAGTGATTCTACTACCTCTCCTTCTCTCAACTCTGCGGCTCGGCCTTTATGGAAGCCATGTACGAGGACTTGCGCATTGCGGGGATCAAGAGTGCTCTAACTCGGTATCCACCGCGCACCTGCCCATTGCCCTTGTCGAAGTTGGAGACCTCGGGAGTTCTATCTCGGGCTACCAAGATGGCAACTTGGTACCGAGAATGAGCGATAGAGACTTTCTCCTTTGAGAAAGCGAAGATCGATGAAGCACGCCTCCAAGACACTTTTGGCTTTCGGAAGTACGGGAGGATGCATATTTGCATCAAGATGATCTCATCGGAGGAATAATTGAAGTATCTCGGCGGTATCCCAAGCCGCACCGGTGAAGTGCGGGAATCGGCCCGACAAGCTTCTTATAGCAATGGGATGGGAGACACACTGAGGCGACAATTCTAAAGAAATCTCGAGTGAGATTACCAAGGAAAGCTGTACTGCCGAAAGCAGTGAAGGTAATGAACGATTGAAGAACCAACATGCATCAACCGAACCGAGAGGAAGGCTCGCCCCACGTAGTCCAATTGCCGATGACACTCGCTCACCGGGTCGAGATCGAGGCAGTAAAACCCAGCCAAGCTGAATCCGGAACCCAGACAGATCCTGTTGAGCTCTCTGATGCAATGAAGGACGAGATTGCAAAACAAGTCGAGGAAATCCTTTTTCAGGATAGACTCAAATCAAATGTGGATACCCTTTCGCATCACGGCTATAGAGTCTCAAGTCCAGAAAGCAATGGACTGTCCATTGACGACGTTCACGTCCATTCGCTCCTCAACTGCTAAGTGAAAGCACCCGAGGCAGAGATCTCACACATACTTCTCGTTTCTCACCGTATTGATAATTCAAATCATCTAGAGAAGAGTCCCCGAGATCATCTCAAACCTTCAAGCTCCACCGTGTCGACGACCTTGCAAATATTTCGCCACGGAAGCTCTCAAAAGACCACTCTTCTCCAACAAATTTCCGACATCCGCCAACTCTTCAACTTATATAAAGATCCGGATGCTCGGTTCAAGCGCCCGCAATCGCCCGGAATCTCGTCACAGCTGACAACTCAGTCAAGATCGCTGAGGTTGAAGGTATTCTCTCCAAGCTCAGCGCAACAGTTGCCAACCTCTCTACCTCCCTTGTTGATAATGCCAAAAAGGAAGATCAAAATGAAGCTGGAAAAACAAGTGAGAGGGAAAGCTAGCGGCTAGAGGGGGAACTTTGTGCGGCAAATACGGAGGGAAATCGACGATTTTGCAAAAGATTTGGATGAAGAAGAGACGAGCCAACTGCTCCGCCCAAAGGCTATCAAAGAGACATGGAGAGAGAAAATGGTTGCTCTTGCCAAAGCATGTGGACACAAGCACGAAGAATACAAAGACTATCAACCTGCCGTGTAACTTCCACAACGAGCAAAGAAAAGAAATGCAAGAGCTGGATAAGATTGTTAAGAAGAAAGCTGAAGCTCTCAAGCCTGCTGAGAAAAAGCAGAAGAAGAAAAGGCAGAGCTACAGGCAAGCCAAGAAGAAACAAATCCAAGCAACCTAAGCTGACAAGAAGAACCCAGATGATATAAATGAAAACTGGGAAAGATGCAAATCAGAATTCATCAAAGAATTCTACTACTTAAATCAGTTCAAAGGCATGGATCCAGAAGCTGCTTTCCAGGACTATTTCCTCGAGCTTCATGAGACAGATCCAATGATGGCAAAGTCAATCGCTCTCTATGCCAAGAGCAACAACATCCAGCTGAAGGCTCCAAAAGTCAAACAGCTAAAGCCTCCATTTCTAGCTGGAACAAACCTTCCTGACAAGGCCCAAATCATCAAAGAAATTAATCACTGGGCTGGTGAACGAGGAATTTCAAAGTCGAAGAATCAAGCTGAATGGAAGGAGCTGGAAGAGTTCATCTTCAATAGATATGGTCTAAAGATTGACCATCAAATTGATGAACTAAGAAGCGATCAAAGTGAAGACCCAAATGGAATTTTTATTTTGAACTTTTGTATTTAGATAATTGTACAAATTCTTCCTATTAATGAAAAGTTCATTTTATCAAAATCAACGAAGACAATCTCTCTTTGTCCGAGCTCGAATATGTTTTCTTTGTGATTGTTTAATTCGTTGAATCCCGTTTCCTCGTTGTTAAGGAGAAGCAATTTTTTTGTTTTTCCAACTTGGGGTTTTGGCATCATCAAAAAGGGGGAAATTGTTGGGAAAATTAATAGAGTTTTGAAGTGATACCAAAACCCAGCTGACCCCAACCGAGTAGATGTTTGCACAAGCCCAAGTGTTTTCCAACTCACCTGTTTGAGCTTATAGATTTTCTATGTTTACAGGTGGTCGCTGAAGACAATGAAAGACCCGAGTGAGTACACGACGGGGTAAGTCAAGTCGAGTAATAAGGAACGTTATCCGGATCCAAGACGATAAAGTTCTTCCGGACACGAGTATAGAAAAGACCCGGCTCGTGTGACAACTCGGCTCGGACGTCAAGACCCGGGAGTTCAAGACTCAGCTCAGCGTCAATGATCCAGCAGAGTTCAAGACAGCTCAGAGTCACCAACACAGCAGAGTCGAAGTGAACTTTAGATAAAGTCATATATGATCTGGACCATCAGGAACTCGACACCTCAGCACCTAGAAGTCAAACCTAGGATTGCTTTACGAGGAAATCAAGGAAGAAGACAAGTCAATCTGTCGAAGTTAGGTAAAGATTCAGAACGGCTCTTTCCAACGGCTAGTTCTAATCTCTCCCTATATATAGAGGTCTTCTTCATCATCAGAAAGAGAGGAGAGACGAGATAATACATTCAAGAGAGATCAACATACTTCATTGAAGGAAGTCTAACCAAAGATCAAGAGATCTCTCAGAAAAGCTTCAAAGATACAGCAGCCTTCATTCTTATAAGATGTTATTTATTCTCGAGTCGCCGAAGCTCTCTCCCACTAGTATCTAGGCATATAATCCTTCCCATCTTAAGCCTAGTTTGAACGAGTTCATCATACTCATTGTTCTTAATTGTAAGAACTCGTTCATAGTTGGAAAACCCCAAACCCAAACCCAGAAAAGGTTAGGTAAAAGGTACGCCGTCGAAGCGCGTAATTCGAGTGTTGGTTCGTAGTACCCGCAAACTACGGGTTAGGCTCAGGCGTGCCCGTAAACGGTGCAGTTACGTTTCGATACGCACGCGTAAACTTGTATCCGGCTTGAGGAACCAAGCTGCAACGCTTCTTGGCTTGCGCGAAAAGTCAGTGGTATCCTTAGTGGATTACCAGAGGTTTCTGGTCGTGGACGTAGGAGTAGTTTCTCCGAACCACGTTAAATAGCTGTGTTCTTTCATGTTTATTTATGCATCCAGCTAACCCTTCATAAGCATTATTTCAAGCTGCATAAACTGACTAACTGAAAAGAGAAACACAGCTTTGCAATATATTTGAAACAACAGACGGACTTTCCAAAATCCCACCACATTCCGCACACAGCCAGCTGTGTCGATCAAGCTGCCTTCCAGCTGGATCGAACACAGCCAGCTCACTCAAAAGAGTTTTAATTGGAAAAGTTTTTAAACCTTGGTGTATTCACCCCCCCTCTACACCAAGGTATCCGTCTTGGGACCATCAATCACCCAGCCAATGATCACTTGCAGCTGGATGATGATGATATGAGCTGAACCCAATACCCACTACTTCGAAGTGGAAGGGGAATACTCAAGTCCCTCAAGTGCTGAATCAGACTTTCTCATTCAATCTAAGAAGTCTGAAGAAGCAAAATTGCAAGGAATGAAGTTGTGCCCGACTCAGAATATGTCATCTCCAGTGCCAACTCATCCCTCCAAGCACTCAATTGGACCGCCCCAGCTGAATCAGACCAAGGACGCTGTGTCTGCAATCACAGCTGAGGCTAATGCTACTGAAGAAGAGCCAGCTAATACAACAGCTGAGCCACCTAAGACTCCAGACCTCGCTGCTCAGAGCTGAAAACCACAGTTTCGCCAAACTAAAACATCGCAACAACCGATGGTATATCTCTCCCACCCTGTTTGATCATGCCAAAAAGGGAGAAGTAAGGGAGAATAGACAAGTCAAAGAAGAGGCAAACTGTTGAGCTAGAGGAACCAGCTGAATCAGAATCAGCTGAAGAAGAGACGAGTCAAAAGAAAGAAGCAACGGATGCAAAAGAGAAGACCCAGCCAACTGGGATTGAAGACTGAAGAATTGAATTTTTTTTTCTTCTCTTTCTTTTTCCTGTGTTATAATGTATTTTCTTACATTAATAAAACACAAGTTTTTCTGTGTCATAAGTTGTCTCAGTTAGGTTTTGAGATCATCAAAAAGGGGGAAATTGTTGGGAAAATTATAAGGTTTAGATTTGATACCAAAACTCAACTGATTCTCCAACCGAATAGATGATCGCGTCAACCTAAATAGAGTTTTCCAGCTCGCCTGTTTGAGCTTTAGATTTTCTAGGTTTACAGGTTAAGGAAGCGGAAGACAGCAGTCGACCCAGCTGTGCCTACAGCAGGAGTCAACTAGCGGAAGACAACACTCGACCCAACTGTGTCTATAGCAGGAGTCAGCTAGCGGAAGACAGCAGAAGTTCCAGCTGTGTCTACAGCAGGAGTCAGCTAGCAGATGATAACAGGAGTCAACCTTCAGCTGAGTCCTCCAGCAGAGCATGATCAAGCTGAGAATTCGACCTGAGTTCAAAACACAGCCGGTCCAGCTGTACAGAACAAAGGGAACTAACTCTGAAGACATCACTTCAAGTCAGTCAAGCTCTGAATTCAAAAGCCAGCTCCAAATGCAGAAGATCCCGGCGTCAGAGGAAGTCAACATGCCTCGACCAATGAGGGATTGCCAAATCAGCATCCTAGACTTCAGGACCTAGGATGTGACACATGAAGACAAAGGCATTCGCCTAAGCATCTCGAATTTAAGAAGAGTAGGTAAGATTCAAATGGCTCCTCCAACGGCTAGTCTTGAATCTCTACCTATATAAACCCGTCTTCAACCTCAGGATCAAATACGAAAAACTCTCTACAAGCTTTCATCCTCTGAAATCATCAATCTTTCAAAAGCTCCCAAGCAGTTCTACATAGTTCAAAGAACACTTTATCTTAAAGTGTTTCTAGTTCAGAAACTGCTTAATTTTTCGTCTGATCCCTAGGCCAAAATCTTTGTATATCTTAAGCCTAGATTTCGAACGAGTTCATCATACTCTAAAGTTCCTCATTGTAAGAACTCATTCACAGTTGAAACCCCAAATCAAACCCCTCTTTACCCAGAAAGGTTAGGTCAAGGTTACGCTTGCTTGAAGCGGGAAATTCAAGTGTGTAAGGTTTTTTCAGTACCCGTAAACTGAAAGGTTAGGCTTGACAGTGCCCGCAAACTGTTGGAACACAGCTCGGGTTAGAGTTGTGAAGTTGCTTGGTACTTGTAAACCAAGTGGTAGTGGATTACCAGTGAACCTGGTCGTGGACGTAGGAGGAGTTACTCCGAACCACGTAAAAACTCGTGTGCTCTTTTCTTTCCTCTTAAATTCAGTTTTGTACTTACTCTTTCATATCATTGCATATTTGATCAAAACTGCATACGCAGCTGCTCTCCAAAGACAGCTGTGTCTCTCTGAAAGTTGCACAACTTGACTAAGCTGAAAACATAAAGTTAATCTTTTCAAACTGAGTTTTTCTAAGTAACCGAGCTAAGTTTTCAAACCACCACATTCCGCACCGCCAGCTGAGTTATTTACCCAGCTGACCCTCCCCAGCTGGATCAATAACTGAGCTCACTAACTCTGTGATTTAACTTGAAAAAGTTTCTTAGAAATCTATTTGGTTTATTCACCCCCCCTCTACACCAAATACCTAGCTCAGGGACCATCATATACTATATATATTAATTTTTAATTAAAATACTATTATCATTTTATTGTATTAGATTGTATTTTTTTTAATCTTGGATGGATATTTAGAACATATGTGAGCATTCGCTTTGTTTGGTTTGGTTTGATTTTAATTTTAAAAAATTCGGTTTATTTGGTTTGGTTATTCAGTTTGTTTGGTTTGGTTTTAATTTTTAAAAATTTGATTTATTCGATTTAGTGTGGTTTAAGCGAAAATCAAACCGAATAACCAAATGCTCCCCCTAGTTATAATGGGCAAGAAGATTCTGATGAAATTTATGAGTTTATTTTATGCTCTTACAAGAAGGGGCGCACTTGTCTAATTGTCTTAAGGTTCTTATGATTTATAACATGTCAGATGATTTGATACGAGTTTTTATACTACGAAAGTATAATTTTTATGATTGCGTATATTGATGGAAACTCACGATCAACACTGCATTCAACAATTGTGCAAATTTTTGTTGGAATCCTGATTTTTTTTGCAAATGATCATGGCAAAAACTTGGGTACTTGTACTTGACTGTAATTACAGGATAATTAAGACAATTAGAGACAATTAGAAGATAATTAATGAATAATATCCCCAATTGAGGTTAATTAAGGTCAATTAAATGTTAATTAGTAAAAAATAGAAAAATAATAAAAATAGAGTGGATTAATAAAAATAAAGATAATCAACTGCATGGTGTGGTCCACGAAGTGTTGCTCCATGATGAATGAAATGATTAATGAATTTGGCAAAAAAAAAAAAAAAGGTCAAAATACCTCGTACCCAACCGACAGAGTAACACGTATTTTCTTACATATATTAGTTCAAAGTTAACAAGCCCAACTCTAGTGTCCGAATCCACTTTACCCCATTTATTTCTTTCCTATTAAATTTAAGGGTAGTGATAATGGGACATAATGTCCAAGATACAATGGGGGTATATTTGTAAATTTATAATTTTCGAATTTATTAATTCAATTAATAGGATTTTTTCCATTGTCCTTAGCACTAATTAAGGGATATATTACATGATTGATTTGAAATTTGGAAAATCAAATCAAATCTATATATTCTATAATTTCAAACATATCCATAATTATTTCATAAAATCAAATCATATCTTGATTGAATTTCGAATTTTTTTTATTTATTATTCGAATTAATAAAATAAAAAATAAAAAAGGAAACCAATCGATATTCTTTATTAAAAGAATCGATAAAAAAAACTAGAATTGATATTTTTTATTAAAACAATCGAAAGAAAGTATGAAAAAATCGATAAAAAAACTAGAATTAATATTCTTTATTAAAAAAATCGAAAGAAAGTATGAAAAAATCGATAGAAAAAAATTACACACTAAAAACTAACAAATGATAAAAAAATATTAATCTTGATACAATTTCGATTTTTTATGTATTATTCGAATTAATTACTTATTTTATATCTAAAGAATAAAAAATAAAAAAAATAGGAAACCAACTACAATGAAATAACCTTAAAAAGATTGATATTCTTTAATAAAAAAAATCGAAAGAAAGTATGAAAAAATCGAAAGAAAAAATTTACACACTAAAAACTAACAAATGATAAAAAAAATATTAATCTTGATGCAATCACGACACAAGGCGCCTCGACCCCGTGCGCGCCCCGACCCCGTGCACGCCACCACACACGGCGCCCCGGCCCCCCATCTCCAACACGACACATGGCGCCCCATCCCCGTGCACGCCACCACACACGGCGCCCCCGATCCCCCATCTCCAACACGACACATGGCGTCTCATCCCCGTGCACGGCACAAAATATGGCGCCGTGGCCCCCGTCTCTACCGATTAACTTTATTATAAGTAAATTGAAAAAATTATATATGAAACGATAACCGATTATCCACACCACTACTTTATAATTATTTTATTTTTTCTAAATGTTTATTTATAATATTTTAGTTCAATTTATTTATAATAAAGTTAATACTACCTTAATACTATCTATATCAACTTCTAACCATTTAAATTATCATCGATTAACCTTCTCATAAGTTAATTGATCATATACTACAACAAATTCTCATTGATTAACAATATTATTAGTTAATCCATCAAATTCTCACCGATTAACTAACTATTATATTAGAAATGAATTGAGCTTATACTATAGCAACTTTTCACTGATAAACTATATTGTTAGTGAAATGATCAAATTTTCAGCGATTAACATTCTGATGAGTTAATTGATCATATACTACATCAAATCAAATTCTCATTGATTAACAATATTATTAGTGGATCCATCAAATTCTCACCGATTAACTACTATATTACAAGTGAATTGAGTTTATACTAGAGCAACTTCTGACCGATAAACTATATTGTTAGTGAAATGATCAAATTTTCACCGATTAACATTCTGATGAGTTAAATATTGATCATATACTACAACAAATTTTCACCACTTTCAATATAAAATAAGTGAATTTAATCTATTATTTAAATTTAAAAGGAATTGTTTTTTCTAAGTGAATTTTATCTGTTAGTTTACTTTTATAATTTTTTTAATAATATCGTCACTCAATCCTATATTTAAGTTCAATTACTTGTCAACATATTTCGCGGGCTTCCACTTACCTCAGTGGCAAAGTACTCTATATTATGCTTTGATGCCTTGAGTTCGATCCTAGTTAGTAACAATATATTAGAATTTCTTATAAACTGATACCATATTTATATGATTCACTGTCATATTGTAACGATTCGGCTTCCGGACTGACGACTGGCCCCACAAACCATCACAAGTCCTTTCTAGCGTGCTTTGTCCTCAGGTCACCCATCATAGAATTGCTCCAGGTCAAGCACGCTTAACCTTGGAGTTCTTCCACAATGAGCCCCAGAAAAGAAGATGCATCTTGATGGTATAAGTAGCCCAATCAATTCCTTTAAACTCTCCTCGAATATATCGTCACATTCCGACATATTCTCGAAATCCCTCTCATTCGGGTGTGTTTCTGTTCGTTCCTGCCCCCTCCGCTTTGAAGTCTTATCGGAGCCGCTCCTTGTCCGTGCCTCTGCACCGGCGATCACTCCGTACTTCTGTCCCGGGCGTCACACATATATATCTAAACAAGATCAATTCGAAGATATTCTCAAAATTTTAAGATATTTGTGGCTCTTTTAGAATTTGGTCCTTTTATATATTGGGAATATACTATACCAAATATAAGTGATAATGGTCAACGATTTTTATACACAAGAAATACTGATCGTATGATTCCCGATTTATATAAGTATTACACGTTTCTTTTATCGTGATTCATTTTTATTTGAAACCCTTAGTGAAACCGTAATTCATTTTTATTTGAAAACATGTCGATGCCTTCTACCCTATTGGCTCCCAAGAAACTAGTCATCAAAACGTCCGAATTCGGATACAAAGAATTCGATGGCCTCATCGTTTGGCCAGTACGAGATGAGTCCGTGATGTTGACAACTCTATGCAGCCTTCGAACCACGTTCAACCTGGGCGAGAAAAATTCATGCATGAGAGCTATAATTGCTACCGAAGAGGCTATGCGCAACCGTACGTTACACACGTACAACTCTCTAGACATTGTGCAGAAACTGTACAAATTCTATGAAACGTATTATGAACAGCTTTGGATCATAATAGATATGAACTCGAAAAAATATATGGGCAAAAAGTCGAAAAATGCTTATAATTGAACTCGAAAAATATATGGGCGTAAAATCGAAAAATGCTTATTACTGAACTCGAAAAATGAAAAATGAAAAATGGAAAATGAATAACTGTTACTCGAAAAATGGTTATTTAAAGATATTATGAGAATAATAATTGATATGAATATATATCTCTAAAAAATAATTAAAGATATTATGAGAATATTAATAGATATGAAAATATATCTCTAAAAAATAATTAAAGATATTATGAGAATAATAATAGATATGAAAATATATCTCTAAAAAATAATTAAAGATATGAAAAGATAAAAGTTAGTTTATCCTAAGATTTGAAATCACAAAGATTTTTAAGTAATATATTATAGAATAATTTCCATATTAAATTCCTACAATCTCGAAATATTTTTTCTCCAAGATTAATCATATTAAAGCACAATATTATTCAATAAAATATACGTATAGGCTAATTAAATATATTGGCTTTATAGTGTCATTTCCAAAAAAAATATAGTGTATTATATTGAATTATAATTTTTTTTTTTCGTTTAAAACAATCAAAAAAATATAGATAAACATAAGGAGGAAAAAAGATAAAGAATATGAAAAATGATAAATCATTTACTAGAAAAATTAAGTAAATCGTAGAAAAAAAGGAAACAAGATTATGTATATTTCGATTTTTTAAAAATTATGTATATTTCGATTTTTGAAAGATTATGTATATTTCGATTTTTTATTTAGTTACCTAATTTTAAGGGATCAAATAATATTTACCTAACTAAGATTATGATGATAATTAAAACATTCCAAAATTACATAAGGGTAAATTAGAGAAATGTGTAAACCAGAAAACCGGAAATGAAGGAACCGATTTTGAAAAAACCGATTTTTAAAATATATGGGCCAAAAAAACCAATTATGTCCAAGACATTATGTCAAAAAATCATTTCCCTAAATTTAATATATTAACCTTGATTCGGTTTTTTATAACATACTCCCTCCGTCCCAATAGCAAGATCTCACTTCTTTAATTGATGAGAGTATTAATTAATAGAAGTAAGACCTTGCTATTGGGACGGAGAGAGTACAACTTTGTGGATTTATTTAAATACATCAATGGTCTTTAGACATTTATTTAATTTTAAATGGATGTTCAATTTTGCAATGTATTAGTACGATTCAATTGTTTAACTCTTGCTCGATTCAAATAGATCTTTGAACTACATTTTTTGAACTGTTATACTATCATATTACGGGCAGTTATTTGAGGATGTAATAAAAATATAAAAATATAAAATTCAAAAATTTAATTGGACAATACAAAGATTCAATTACGACATAATAAAAAGTTTAATGGCTCAATTGAACTATTTTATGAGGCAAATACTTGAATTATTTGAAAGAGAAATATCTAAACTAAGACGTAATATCTCCACTACCTCGAGATTCTAACTACGAAAATTTTGAAATTAGTACTAACTACTGTGTAACCCGTCGAGATTCGACGGGGATTTATAATTTAAAAAATTTAGAAAATAATTTAATATTTAGCTAGGGTTCATCCGGAATAGTTGATCGCAACACGATGATGAACCGAAACAATGAGGTTAGAGTTCAACCACTCGAGCCCGTATATAATGTATATAATCGTACATGTCTCAAACCTGATTATAAAGTAATCGTAATATATATCCATTTTCGTTTCAAACTCGTATGGTAAAACTCAATAATTATCCGTGTCACCCGTTCGATACTAAACATGTGGGAGAGAGGAAGTAACTAATAATTTTAGTGTGATTCTTTTAATTTAGGTTCTTAAATCGTTAAATCTCCTAAAAAATTAATATTAGATTTCTTTTAACATCTTTATATATTAATAAATAGTACAAAATAATAAAATGATTAAAAATTAAATTTCAAGTTTAAATTTGAAAATTAATTTACAATCCACAAAATTCGTTTAGAAAGTAAATTTTATAATCCGAACCTGATTAAAAGGTCATTTTACCACTCGTTTATGTCTCAGACTCGATATTAATACTCGCTAATTATCTGAACCCGTTTAAATTTATAAAAAAATATAAATATTTTATTAAAAAGTTGTTACATGAATTGGTTATTTGTTAGGATTTTACGAAAATAGGAATGTAAAATTTAGAAAATTCCACATAAGCAACCATTTAATATAATATCACATATACCGTTATGTTGGGAAAATTATAAGGTTTTGATTTGATACCATAACCCAACTGATTCTCCAACCGAATAGATGATCGCTTCAACCTAAGTAGTGTTTTTCAGCTCGCCTGTTGAGATTTAGATTTTCTAGGTTTACAAGTTAAGGAAGCGGAAGACGATGAGTCGATCCAAATTGTCGGTCGACCCGTTGTGTCTACGACGAAGTCGGCTAGCGGAAGACAGCAGGCGTCAACCTTCAGCTGAGTCCTCCAGCAGAGCATGATCAAGCTGAAGAGAATTCGAGCTGAGTTCAAAACACAGCCGGTCCAGCTGTACAGAACAAAGGGAACTAACTCTGAAGACATCACTTCAAGTCAGTTTGCTCAATCCAGCTCTGAATTTAAAAGCCAGCTCCAAAGGCAGAAGATCCCGGCGTCAGTGGAAGTCAACTTGCCTCGACCAATGAGGGATTGCCGAATCAGCATCCTAGACTTCAGGACCTAGGACGTGACACGAATGAAGACAAGTGCAGATTTGCCCAACGGCAGATCTCGAATTTAAGAAGAGTAGGTAAGATTCAAACAGCTCCTCCAACGGCTAGTCTTGAATCTCTACCTATATAAACTCGTCTTCAACCTCAGGATCAAATACGAAAAACCCTCTACAAGCTTTCATTCTCTGAAATCATCGATCTTTCAAAAGCTCTCTCAAGCAGTTCTACAGAGTTCAAAGAACACTTTATCTTAAAGTGTTTCTAATTCAGAAACTGCTTAGTTTTTCGTCTGATCCCTAGGCCAAAATCTTTGTATATCTTAAGCCTAGATTTCGAACGAGTTCATCATACTCTAAAGTTCTTAATAGTAAGAACTCGTTCACAGTTGGAACACCAAACCAAACCCCTCTTTACCCAGAAAGGTTAGGTCAAGGTTACGCTTGCTTGAAGCGGGAAATTCAAGTGTGTAAGGTTTTTTCAGTACCCGTAAACTGAAAGGTTAGGCTTGACAGTGCCCGCAAACTGTTGGAACACAGCTCGGGTTAGAGTTGTGAAGTTGCTTGGTACTTGGAAACCAAGTGGTAGTGAATTACCAGTGAATCTGGTCGTGGACTTATGAGGTGTTACTCCGAACCACGTAAAAACTCGTGTGCTCTTTACTTTATTTTTAAATTCAGTTTTGTACTAACTCTTTCATTACATTGCATATTTGATCAAAACTGCATACGCAGCTGCTCTCCAAAGACAGATGTGTCTCTCAGAAAGTTGCACAACTTGACTAAGCTGAAAACATAAAGTTAATCTTTTCAAGCTGAGTTTTTCTAAGTAACCGAGCTAAGTTTTGAAACCACCACATTCCGCACCGCCAGCTGAGTTATTTACCCAGCTGACCCTCCTCAGCTGGATCAATAACTGAGCTCACCAACTCTGTTATTTAACTTGAAAAAAGTTTTCAGAAATCTATTTGGTGTATTCACCCCCCTACACCAAATACCTAGCTCAGGGACCATCACGTTATTTAAATATGCGCGGACTAACATGTCGATTAATATGGTCACTCATTTAATATGATATCACCTTTATCTTTCTCTAAATATATGCTAGTGCATACTGTTAAATCAGTTGCAAACTCTCGATAAATACATCCATTTTAACTCAATTCAATAAATATATTCATTTTAACTCTAGCATATAATCCTACACAATAACAAATAAATAAATGTAATAGTAAATTCAAAAACAATAAATGTAATAGAAAAATGTTGAAATTACTTTAATGTTTATCTCAATGCATTTACATCTCATAGCCGAAAGTATGCTAAACAAATATTATACATCTCTCGATCCAATTGCAAACTCGATATCTTTTTTTTTCTTGCCTTGTTTATGTTGGATAACTTGAATTGCTATTGAATCTTCTTTCATCTCTAAATAGTACTCTCTGTTTGTTTGAAAACTTCTTTTTCTTAAGCTATACACTCATGAAGAATTCCTATACGTGACTATTGAAATCGGATAATCGAATATATAGATCATTAGATTGTGAAATAGAAAGAACATAATATTATAAGCATATATGCAACAAAACAGCTATGCTTAAACTGTATTCAAGAATAAGATTAGCCAACTACAATCGTTGTCAATATCTGCTTCATTCCTGACACGTTTTTATTTTTATTTCTCTAGTATGCAACTGAAAATAATCAGGCTAAATTAAACTCATACACATAAAATATATTATAGATATAATTTCATGCTTCTAGTTTTAATAAAAATGAAATAACTATACAAAGAGGACAAATGAAGGTAATTCACAAGCAAAAGATTTAAAATTATTATTACATGTGAGTTGGGAAAAAAAGTTTGAGAATTCCTGGTCAGCTTGGCAGTAACTGTGGACCTTGTCGATCTATCAGTTCGTCTAGTAGGGCATAATTCGCTTGTTTAATATCGATTAATTTATTACTAGCAGGTTTTAATATATGACTCGTTATAAAATGAAATAACTCATGTTGAATATACGGGGGCGTGTTTATTTCTTATGTATGTCCTCAACATCGATTAAATATAATTAATCTATTAAACTAACATATTAATATAATAATTAATATATTTAGGTAAGTACCATCTTATAATGTATTTGTGCCATAATTTTCTTAAATTTTACACATATTATTTTATAATTTTATAAATTCTAAGAAATATATAACTACTCCATGTAATCAAATTTCGATAAATAATTACTCCCTTCGTCTTGTCATAAGTGGCCACATGTTTTGCTTTTTGTGAGACAAAAAGCAAAACATGTGGCCACTTATTGTGGGACGGAGGTAGTATTTTACTAAATTTGATTATATAGAGTAGTTATATATTTTTAGAATTTATAAAATTGTAAAATAATATGCAAGAGACGAACTGCTGATTTGAAAAAAGAATATATTCACAAATATTCACATAAGATAAATATTCATGGTCTTCAAGTGGGATTGATAATCTCTAGTACACTCGTGCAATGCACAACTCTGGACTTGTTCAATTGGTAGAACGATCATGGATTAATATATCATGCTTTCTTGTATAAGAAAAATTTCTACAAAATATTACTCGTTCCGTCCCATGAAATAGTCATTTTTTCCTTTTTGGGATGTCCCAAAAATATAGTCTACTTTTTTAATTAGAATAGTTTACAATTCAAAAAAAAAAATAGAATAGTTTATAACATTATTTACTAATATAACCTTATTAAATATTTGTGAAAATTGATGTGTAGTAATAAATATATATATATAATATTTTCGTGGGACGGAGAGAGTATTAATATACATGGCTAGTGTGTAGCCCGTCGATATTCGACGGGAATTACTTTATGTTGTAACTTACAAATATAAACTTAAAAACAATTCAATACTTTATTTTGAAATGATATATTTCGACAAATCATTGCAAATAAGTGTTACATGAAGGATCATCTCGTGTAGAATTTATTGATGAATAATCACTTTACGTTGTAATTTACAAAAAATATTTAAAAATAATAATTTATTACTACTTTATTTCAAAGTGATATAATTTGACAAATTTTTGCAAATTAATATGTGTTACATGAAAGATCATCTCGTTGCAAATAAATGTTACATGAAGGATCATCTCGTGTAGGATTTATTGATGGGGAATCGCTTTAGCTTGTACTCCCTCCGTCCCAATAGCAAGGTCTCACTTCTTTAATTGATGAGAGTATTAATTAATAGAAGTGAGACCTTGCTATTGGGACGGAGGGAGTAATTTACAAATATAATTTAAAAATAATAATTCATTACTTTATTTTAAAGTGATATAATTTGGCATTCTTTGCAAATAAGTGTTACATGAAGAGGATCATCTCATCTCGTGTAGAATTTATTGACAGGGAATCACTTTACGTTGTAATTTATAAATATAATTTTAAAAAATAGTTCATTACTTTTATTAAAGTGATATAATTTGAAAAGTTATTGCAAATAAGTGTTACATGAAGGATCATCTCATGTAAAATTTATTGACGGGGTATCACTTTACATTGTAATTTATAAATATAATTTTAAAAAAATAATTCAATATTTTATTTTAAAGTGATAGAAGTTGACAAATCATTGTAAATGGCTTATTGTTTTGCTAAGTGAGCTCTAGTGTAAATTTGCATTCTCACCCAACTTCTAGCACAATAAAGATAAAACAAAAAAAATGCATTAAGACGTTAAAAACAAAAATAAAAAACACACCAAAAAATGCATCAACAATTTTACAATTGAATTTCCGGTAACAATTGTGCGCTGACTTCTTCATCTTCCTTGAAAATTATACCCTCTTTTTCTCATCCATTCTGGTCAAAAGCTGTCACACCGCCGGTCTTCTCTGTATCCAATATATTTGCTCTCATACATAAACAATAAGCATAATTATATTTTTGGCAATGAAAAACATGATTTATAGGCACAAAACAATATAAAAATAGAAAATACATTAATATGGTGACATAAATATTGCCTTTGTAAAAAAAAATATTGCCTTTGTAACTTTTTATCTCAATTGATTGATTGAAAAATATTAATGAGTAGTTAGAATATATCATTAATAAAAATTATTTCTAAAAATGGGATATAAAAGAAAAAAAACAGAAAACATAAATTTCTAAAAAAGGCAAGCCGGAATTGCTATTATATAGTACAAAGATATAGATCAGGGAGGCGATAATTTTCTCCAAAATATCTTAAGAACATCTCAAGCATAATAATATCGTTAATATGTGATCGACTTGTTAATAAAAAAACCAATTTTCAAGAACCGGTCAGCCAGTTAAAAATTCAAGAGTACAATATTATAAATGTCATAATTATGACTTCTAATAATGATATTTTTTAAAATATAAATCTGATGGTCCCTGAGCTGGGTACTTGGTGTAGAGGGGGGGTGAATACACCAAGTAGATTTTTTCGAAACTTTTTCAAGTTAAAACACAGAGTTGGTGAGCTCAGTTATTGATCCATTGGGGAGGTCGGTGGGTAAATAACTCAGCTGGCGGTGCGGAAAGTGGTGGTTTGAAAACTTAGCTCGGTTACTTAGAAAAACTCAGTTTGAAAAGATTAACTTAACGTTTTCAACTTAGTCAGGTTGTGCAACTTTTAGAGAGACACAGCTGTCTTTGGAGAGCAGCTGTGTTGTGCAGTTTTGAACAAATGTGCAATGATATGAAGGAGTTAGTACACAGCTGAATATAAAGCAAAAGTAAAGAGAGAGAGTAAGAAGCACGCGAGTTTTTACGTGGTTCGGAGTAACACCTCCTACGTCCACGACCAGGTTCACTGGTAATCCACTACCACTTGGTTTCCAAGTACCAAGCAACTTCACAACTCTAACCCGAGCTGTGTTCCAACAGTTTGCGGGCACTGTCAAGCCTATACACCTTCAGTTTACGGGTACTGAAGAACCTAACCACTAGAATTACACGCTTCGAGCAAGCGTACCTTTACCTAACCTTTCTGGGTTTGGGTTTGGGTATGGGGTTCCAACTATGAACGAGTTCTTACAATTGGGAACTTCAGAGTATGATGAACTCGTTCGAAATCTAGGCTTAAGATATACAATGAGTTTGGCCTAGGGAACAGACGAAAAACTAAGCAGTTTCTTAACTAGAAACACTTTAAGATAAAGTGTTCTTTGATCTATGTAGAACTGCTTGAGAGCTTTTGAAAGAATGAAGATTTCAGATAATGAAAGCTTGTAGAGAGTTTTTCGTATCTGATCCTGAGGTTGAAGACGGGTTTATATAGGTAGAGATTCAAGACTAGCCGTTGGAGGAGCCGTTTGAATCATACCTACTCTTCTTAAATACAAGATCTGCCGTTGGGCGTATCTGCACCTGTCTTCATTTGTGTCACATCCTAGGTTCTGAAGTCTAGGATGCTGATCTGGCAATCCCTCATTGGTCGAGGTAGGTTGACTTCCTCTGATTCCGGGATCTTCTGCCTTTAGAGCTGGCTTTTGAATTCGTGGACCGTCTTGAAGTGGAGTCTTCGAGATAGTTCCTTTGTTCTGTACACTGGACCAGCTCGTGTTTTGAACTCGCTCGAATTCTCTTCGGCTTGATCGAGCTCGCCGGATCACTCAGTGAAGGTTGACGCCCGCCGTCTTTGCTAGCCGACTCAGTGAACACGGTCGACTGCTGTCTTCCGCTTCCTTAACCTGTAAACCTAGAACATCTAAGGCTCAAACAGGCGAGCTGGAAAACACTATTTAGGTTGACGCGATCATCTATTCGGTTGGAGAATCAGTTGGGTTTTGGTATCAAATCGAAACCTTATAATTTTCCCAACAATTTCCCCCTTTTTGATGATGCCAAAACCTAACTGAGACAACTTATGACGCAGAAAAACTTGTGTTTTATTAATGTAAGAAAATACATTATAACACATGAAAAATAAAGAAGGAAAAAAAATCTTCAAATCTTCAGTCTTCAATCCTTCAGTCTTCAGTCCCAGTTGGCTGGGTCTTCTCTTCTGCGTCCGTTGCTTCTTTCTTTTGACTCGTCTCTTCTTCACTCGATTCGATTCAAATTTGGTTCCTCTAGCTCAACAGCTTGCCTCTTCATTGACTTGTCTCTCTTCTCCTTACTTCCCTTTTTGGCATGATCAAAACAGGGTGGGAGATATACACCATCGGCTGTTGCGATGTTTTAGTTTGGCGAAACTGTGGTTTTCAGCTCTGAGCAGCGAGGTTTAGAGTCTAAGTGGCTCAGCTGTTGTATTAGCTGGCTCTTCTTCAGTTGCATTAGCCTCAACTGTGATTGCAGACACAGCGTCCTTGGCCTGATTCAGCTGGGGCAGTCCAGCTGAGTGCTTGGAGGGATGAGTTAGCACGGGAGATAGCATCTTCTGAGTCGGGCATAACTTCATTCCTTGCAATTTTGCTTCTTCAGACTTCTTAGATTGAATGAGAAAGTCTGATTCAGCACTTGAGGGACTTGTATTCAGCTCATATCATCATCATCCAGCTGCAGGTGATCGTTGGCTGGGTGATGTTTCTCATTTGAGCTTGGTGCAGGGACTTGAGCATCTTTTATTGAAAGATCTCGAAGATGGTGTCCCTGTGGAGCTGAAGGAAACTGGGGAGAAGGCGGTTGAAGTATTCCATCTGCCTTGGGGTTTAAGCTTGGTTGATCAGCTGGAATACTCCGTTGCGGTGTTGGTGATGATTATGTTCACGCAGGGATGTGAACTTTTCTTCCACCGAAAGAAACGACTGCTTGTGGGCCTTCTGCTCCTCGGAGAGTGATTACGAATTCTCTCATAATGTCAGCTGGCTTCTCTGCTGACTGACTGAGCACCTTTGACTTGAGTCTTCGGTTTGAAGACAGTGCTTCAGTATATTTTGTCTCCTCAAGTTGTCTCCGATTCCCACGACGGAGTTAGATGCATGCCGCTTTGTCTCCCGCATCTTTTCTCGTACCTCCCGTGGTGGAGCAAGAGCTTTGACATGATCGCTCTTGAATACTCCGGTTTTATCAACATCCGGTCCAGTGTCCGTTGACGTTGATTTTTGCATCCTGAGTTGTGTGTCCCGTTCTCTTTTTTTTTATGTTGAGAGAAACGATTGGGGGAGGAGGTCTTTTTCCTTTGTCATTCCTGTAAAGTTTTCCGCACCTTCCCGGTGAATGACGTTCTTGAGCTTTGCGCTCTCATCGCGCCGGCACGGTTCTCGTCAATGGGCTTCACCTTCTTCTGGACTTCCGTCTTCTTTGAGGTTCCTGAGAGTTAAGCAACTCTTATCTTGAAGCTTTGACAGATTCTTCAAGTTTGATCGGCTTCGGGAGATATCTTTCTGGATTCCATGTTCTTCTTCTGCATCTTTTGTTAGTAGAAACAAACAATACCAATTGATGGAAATAAGAAAGAATGCTGAAAAACTTTCTAGGGTTGATGCGTATATCTTCTAGCATATTTAAAGAGTTTTCTTGATGAATGGACGATCAAGATTTGTCTATTGATAAGAAGATCTACGACTGGGAGTGATTCTCACGTCATGTCAATTTCTTGATTAGAAGATGTGAGTTAATGCGCGAGAACGGTTGAGGCGTTTTGACTTTTGCCTCGAAACTCCCATTATTCAATTCTTTGCAGACTTTTAATTAAGATTGATTAGAAATGACAAGATGTGAGTTGACAGAAAACAGATTGAGTAGGTGTAATTAATGTTGTTGCAAACCTCTCAGCTGATCATTGTAGTCAGCTGATACCTCGGTTGAGTGGGTGTGCTGGGTCATCGTGGTTCCAGCTGGTTCCTCACTCGAATAATCCTTTCCTTTCAGCATCCTGGTTTAGTGAATTCTTTCTCACTCGATATCGTTGACATTGATTCTGAATTTCGATTGATCGCTTGCATTCACTGGTCTGCTTCCATTCAATTGGTTCGTTTCGTTCGGGGTCTGCTTCCGTTCTTTGGTCTCGGGTTCGGTCTGCTTCCATTCGGGTCTGCTTCGTTCACTTGGTCTCGTTCCATTCATTGGTCTGCTTCCATTCAGCTGGGTCTGCTTCCGTTCAGCTGGGTGAAGCATCGTCTGGGTTGAGAAGTCCAAGTAATCCGCACAGCATTTTGAATCTTGCTTCTATCAGCGGTTTTGTGAGAATATCAGCCCGCTGTATGTCTGTGTGAATTTTCTCAACAATCACATCCTTCTTTTCTACGTGATCTCTGATGAAATGATGTCGTACGTCTACATGCTTGCATCTTGTGTGAAGTACTGGATTCTCTGAAATGGCAATCGCACTTGAGCTATCACAGAAAATTGGAACCTGTCCAGTTTTTACTTCATAGTCATCCACTCGATGTTTCGGCCGAGAATTTGCGAGCCAGCCTTCCAAAATGCCATATATTCTGCTTCTGTCGTGGAAGTTGCGACGCACGTTTGATTATTTGAAAACCATGAAATCAACTTACTTCCTAAGAACTGACAAGTTCCTGAAGTTGATTTTCTGTCCAATCTATCTCCAGCGAAGTCTGAATCTGAGTATCCAGTCAGCTGTAGATTGTCTTCAGCTGGGTACCACAGCCCAACATTCTGAGTTCCTTTGAGATATTTGAGAATGTTCTTGGCTTGCATGTGTGCTTCCTTTGGATCAACTTGAAATCTGGCACACACTCCGACTGCGAAAGAGATGTCTGGACGACTTGCTGTTAGATACAGCAGGGATCCTATTATCCCTCTGTATTTGCTGGAATCAACTGACTTCCCTTCAGTTCCTGGTTCAATCTTCCAGTTGGTGTTCATTGGAATCTTTACAGTTCTGCTGGATTGAACTCCATACTTGGCGATCAAATCTTTCACGTATTTGGATTAATTTATGAAAATCCCTTCTGAAGATTGCTTGACTTGAAGTCCTAGGAAGAAACTCATTTCTCCCATCATGGACATTTGGAACTTCTCTGACATCATCTCTCCAAATCTTTGGCATAAGAAGCTTGATCTTGATCCAAAGATGATGTCGTCTACGTAGATTTGAACAACCAGGATATCTTCTCCTGACTTGATGGTGAAGAGAGTTCTGTCTACTGAGCCCTTCTTGAATCCTTTGGATATGAGAAAATTTGACAGAGTGTCATACCAAGCTCGAGGTGCTTGCTTCAATCCATAAAGAGCCTTCTTTAGCTTGTAGACTTTATTTCCTTCTACTTCGAATCCTGGAGGTTGTTCAACGTAGACATCTTCTTTGATTTCTCCATTTAAGAATGCACACTTCACATCCATTTGATAGACCTTGAATTTGTGATGTGCTGCAAAGGCGAGAAATAGTCTGATTGCTTCCAATCGTGCTACTGGAGCAAAAGATTCTTCGAAGTCAATTCCTTCCTGCTGAGTGTAGCCCTTGGCAACTAGTCGAGCTTTGTTTCTGATGACGACTCCCAGGGTATCCATTTTGTTCTTGAATATCCATTTGAGTCCTATGACTTTGACTCCTTCAGGTCTGTCGACCAGTTCCCAGACACAATTTCTGAGGAATTCGTTCAGCTCTTCTTGCATGGCATTTGTCCAAGGGACGCTCTTCAAAGCTTCGAGAATTGATTGAGGCTCTGGCACTTGAGCTACGTAATACGCCATTGTAGAGCCGTGTCTTCATCATAGACCGTCGCCCTAGCTCTACCGAGAGCCGAGCCGTGTCGGCCGCTTTCTTGATGATCCGAGGAAGCTTGAGCAGCTGAGTTTCTGGTTTTGACTTGGTCAGATGGTTCTCCAATGATTGCTGATGATGGATGATCTTCAATCCATCTTCTCCTCTTACGAATTTCTTCTTCCAATTGATTGATGCTTGACGTGGCTAAATTTCGTCTGACTTGTAGTTGCTCAGGAGTTAAATCTTGAGAGTTTGGCTCTCTTTGATTTAGATTTTGAGGAGACTTCTGTAGAGGCTCAGCTGGAGATGGAGCTGGGGACTCAGCTGTGTTTGGATTCAGCTGATGATGTTCCGATTTGGCGTTGAAGCTTCTTCTCGATTTCCAGCTGGTGGAGCTTCTTGGTTGATTTGAATTTCCTCCTCTGGCTCATTGTCCCAAATTAATGGTTCGGCCAGATTCCTGATTCTATTCTCTTGAGCCCTTGTCTGAATCAATCTTGAAGATTCTCCTTCGCTTCTTCGTTTGATAGAATCTCTATATTCGAAGGAGGATTCGTCAAAGGTAACATGTGGAGTTACTTCGACTATTTGAGTTCTTCTGTTGAAGACTCTGTATGCTTTACTCACAGCGGAGTAACCAAGGAATACTCCTCGGTCTGTCTTTTCGTCGAACGTCTTGAGCTGTGTCTTCCCATTATTGAGGATGTGACATTTGGATCCGAATACCTTGAAATATCCAATGTATGGTATTCTGTTATTCCATAGCTCATACGGTGTCTTTCCTTGCCTTGATGTGAGTAGGGAGCGATTCTGAGTGAAGCAAGCTGTGTTGATTGCTTCGGCCCGAACTTCTTGGAATAGCGAGCTAGCTAGCATTGAGGTAAATGCTTCCTCGAGGGTTCGTTTCTTCTTTCTCGCTACACCATTCGCGAGGTGTGCGAGCTGCAGATGTTTGGTGTTGAACTCCGTTCTTCTCGCAAAAATCATAAATAGTTTCATTTAGAAACTCCGTTCCATGATCTGATCTTATTGCCATTATCTTGCACTCCTTCTGTGTTGATAGTCTTTCCAGCAGGATAGGCAGCTTAGTTCTCGTTTCGCTCTTCTGGTACAAGAATGATACCCATGTGAATCTTGAGAAATCATCCACAACGACCAGAGTATATTTTCTGCCATTGAAGCTTGCTGGAGTAACTGGACCAAAGAGATCCATGTGAAGAAGTTGAAGAACTCGATCAGATGACTGAGCTGGCTTGAGAGAGAATGAAATTCTTATTTGCTTTCCTTGTTGACACGCGCTGCACATATGACTTTTGTCATATACTTGATCTGGAATTCCATTAGCGAGTGGTTCCAGCCGGTTTGTTGATTGTCTTGAAGTTGAGATGATTCAAACGTGCTACGTACCACCGACTTCATTCGTCGCTTTTTGATACAAGACAAGTCTCCGGAGGTCATTCCACGGCGAAGTACATATTTCCTTCTCTTTTCCCTCTTAGGAGTATCTGCTTGGTTTCCCGTTCTTCACTGTATCCTCCGTGCATCAAACTTGACGAAAAACCGTTGTCGCATTGGCTAATGGAAAGCAAGTTATGTTGCAATCCTTGTACATAAGAAAAATTTGTGATTATAACATTTCTAGTTTTAAATGTACCATAACCTTTGGTTAGACCTTTGGAGTTGTCACCAAATGTTACTTGTGGACACATGTACGCTCAATATACTCCGGAGTAGATGCTTTAGGTGCGTCATGTGCTTGGAACATCCACCGTCCAAGTACCAGCGTTCTCATCGACTCCTCGTAGATGCGTCGATTCCTTGCAACCTAAACAAAAAGTTAAAATTCAGGTACCCGGTTTTTAATTGGGTCCTTGTGGTTGACAGAGATCCTTTGACGACCCGTATCTGCTTGATGACTCGAATTGGGTCATTTGATCGATAATTCTCCCGTGAGTCGATGTACACATTCATTGTGTTCTTCTGTTGTTGCTGGCAGGGTCTTGATCTTCGTGTCTTCTTGTTTTGTTGTCTGGATTTCTTTTGGTTTCCAGCTGTGTGCCTAGCTGAGACGTTCCTTAGTCTCTGTTGTCTCACGTGTGATCGCGTTTGGAAATGATTATCCCGGTGATACTCGTATGAGTGGTATCCAGCTGGTATCTCGATATCTTGGTTGATATCGATCAACGTCTTTGATGCGTTGGTGGTATGCGTAAAATCCGGCATGTGGTCTTCGTTGAGGTTGAGCACGTTCTTTGTCCGAGTTGGGCTTGAGGTTGTCGCACAGCTGACCTTCTTGATGTCTGCTGTGTTCTTGACGGAGTTTGAGACTGTTTCACAGCTGTTCTTCTTGACGTCTGCTGTGTTCTCGACGGAGCTTGAGAATGTTTCACATCTGTTCTTCTTGACGTCTGCTGCGTTCTCAACTGTTGATGCTGAGCTGCTGGGATTGAAGGTTCATTTGCACGTACAAACATAACCTTTGTTCCACTTGTGGAGGTAATGTTTGAGGCATCCTTTGATTCGTTGTATCCCAGTCCCGCTTTGAGTGCTGCTGGACGCTGAGCATTAATGATCTCGTCCATTGTTGACGTGGCTTTGATGAGAGCTACTATCTTCTTAGATAGTACCTCTTCGGTGCTTTTCAGCTCAATGATCTCAGCTGACTTTCTTTCCGATTCAGCTGTGACCTTTTCCACATCTTCTATCAGTTGTTTCTTCTCATTGTTGAATTCCTTCATCAGCTGATCTTGTTTCACTATTTTGTCTTTTAGTGAAACGACTTCCTGTTGAAGCTGTGTTGTATCAGCTGCGTCTGATACCTTTGTCTTTTCCAGTTCCGCCTTCAGCTCGGCATTCTCACACATAATGACGTCAAGGATCTCTTGAAGCTCCTTGGAATCGTTCATTACTTTCTCTACTAGACTCCAATCAGGTAGACCAGATTCTGAGTCCTGTGTAGAGTGTTCGTGTGATGGTGAGATGTTAGATAGATTTAGAGTTCGAGACGTTACCTCATCTTCATCGATGCCGTCTGTTTGTCCCATGAAGCATGTATCCCAATCAGGTTCATCATGGGCCATCAGGGCTTCTTCTTCCGAGTCTGAAAATGGCATGTCATCCATTTTATTGCACTCTGATTCTTCATCAGCGATATAAGCTCTCCTTCTGTCAGCTGCCTTAGCTTTTAATTGGTCTTTCTCTTTCTTGACAAACTTTGGACAATCTTGTCGGTAGTGTCCCGGTTCCTTGCATTGAAGCAACCTTCTTCGTTCGTTGGTCGGTGACTTCTCATCACCTTTGCGTACTTATCTCTGTAAGTCCTTGCGAACTTCTTGTATTTGCCCTTGCTGGTGTTGAGTCTGTTATAATTTTTCACCATCATGGCAATTTCTTCGAGTAGCTCCTCTTTGCTCATATCCTTTTTGTCCTTCTTCATCTTGGAGGACTCAGCTGACTTGACATGAGCTGACTTTTCAGAGTTGGCTCTGAAAGCTATTTCTTTTGGAGCTGGGGTGAGTTCTCCGTCATTAAATGCGCTGAAGATTCTTCTTGAGTGATCTTCAAGTTGTATTCGTTGGCTTTTAATAGTGAGAACAACCTTTCTGTAGATAGATCACCTAAGTCACTTCGACTTTGGTGAACTACCTTGTAAGTGTTCCATTCAGCTGAAAGAGCTGAAAGAACCTTTAGATTCTTTTCCCGCTGGGTATACTTTCCAGTTCTGATTGTCTCTATCTCAACGACTATGTTTGAGAACCTTAGCTCCATCGCTTCGATGGACTCGTTGGCTAGCTGCTTGAAGTTGTCGAATTTTTGGCAACCTATTGTGAATTTGTTTTCTTTGATCTCTTCTGATCCTTCACATAGCTTGGCAAGTGTTTCCCACATCTCTTTGGCTGTCTCGCACTTGATGATCTTACTCAGGTAGGCGTTTGAGACTGTTGATGAGATGGTGTTTCTTGCGAAGCTGTCCAGCCCAGCTTGCTTTCGTTCTTCTGACGAGTAAACCTTCTTTGGCTTGAGAATTGGCCGGTATTCTGGTTGTCCTCCATCATGGGCAGGTACGAGTTCATTTCCTTGTTTATAAATAAGGATGGGTCCGTCTGTGATGACGTCCCACATCATGTTGTGATGTGCACAAAGGAAGCTTTTCAATCTGAATTTCCAGATTACATAGTCGTCTACCGAGAAGGTGGGGAGATTCCAGTTAAGATAAGAATCCATAGACATGTGCAGTATGTAATAAGATGAGTTTTTCTGAAAAATGGATCTGTTCAGTTGACCACTGACACAGAGTGTCAAGAGAGATCTCTTGATACAGAAACGGTGGTCTTTTGAACCACTGCTCTGATACCAATTGATGGTCCTTGAGCTGGGTACTTGGTGTAGAGGGGGGGTGAATACACCAAGTAGATTTTTTCGAAACTTTTTCAAGTTAAAACACAGAGTTGGTGAGCTCAGTTATTGATCCAGCTGGGGAGGGTCAGCTGGGTAAATAACTCAGCTGGCGGTGCGGAAAGTGGTGGTTTGAAAACTTAGCTCGGTTACTTAGAAAAACTCAGTTTGAAAAGATTAACTTAACGTTTTCAACTTAGTCAGGTTGTGCAACTTTTAGAGAGACACAGCTGTCTTTGGAGAGCAGCTGTGTTGTGCAGTTTTGAACAAATGTGCAATGATATGAAGGAGTTAGTACACAGCTGAATATAAAGCAAAAGTAAAGAGAGAGAGTAAGAAGCACGCGAGTTTTTACGTGGTTCGGAGTAACACCTCCTACGTCCACGACCAGGTTCACTGGTAATCCACTACCACTTGGTTTCCAAGTACCAAGCAACTTCACAACTCTAACCCGAGCTGTGTTCCAACGGTTGCGGGCACGTCAAGCCTATACACCTTCGCTTACGGTGCGAAAGAACCTAACCACTCGAATTACACGCTTCGAGCAAGCGTACCTTTACCTAACCTTTCTGGGTTTGGGTTTGGGTATGGGGTTCCAACTATGAACGAGTTCTTACAATTGAGAACTTCAGAGTATGATGAACTCGTTCGAAATCTAGGCTTAAGATATACAATGAGTTTGGCCTAGGGAACGGACGAAAAACTAAGCGGTTTCTTAACTAGAAACACTTTAAGATAAAGTGTTCTTTGATCTATGTAGAACTGCTTGAGAGCTTTTGAAAGAATGAAGATTTCAGATAATGAAAGCTTGTAGAGAGTTTTTCGTATCTGATCCTGAGGTTGAAGACGGGTTTATATAGGTAGAGATTCAAGACTAGCCGTTGGAGGAGCCGTTTGAATCTTACCTACTCTTCTTAAATACAAGATCTCGCCGTTGGGCGTATCCGCACCTTTGTCTTCATTTGTGTCACATCCTAGGTTCTCGAAGTCTGGGATGCGATCGCAATCCCTCATTGGTCGAGGTAGGTTGACTTCCTCCGATTCCGGATCTTCTGCCTTTAGAGCCGGCTTTTGAATTCGGTAGCCGGACTGTCTTGAAGTGGAGTCTTCGGAGATAGTTCCTTTGTTCTGTGTACGGTGGACCGTGTTTTGAACTCAGCTCGAATTCTCTTCACTTGATCGAGCTCTGCCGGATCACTCACCAAGGTTGACGCCCTTTCGTCTTTTGCTAGTGACTCCAAATTGTGAAACACTCGGGTCGGATCTTGTCTTCCGCTTCCTTAACCTGTAAACCTAGAACATCTAAGGCTCAAACAGGCGAGCTGGAAAACACTGTTTAGGTTGACGCGATCATCTATTCGGTTGGAGAATCAGTTGGGTTTTGGTATCAAATCGAAACCTTATAATTTTCCCAACAAAATCAATTCCTTTCGTTAAGAAACTTACATCAAAATTATAAATAGAACAATATATATTGTCACAATTAAATCATAATTAAATTGATCATGAGTACATTGTATTTGGAAATTTGCGGATACATTGGTTCTCTTTTAATTGTGGAATACAGTTTATATCAATGTTGATTAGAGAGTGTAGATATATACGCTTACATGTGTTCATTCAATGGAAAAATTGTTGATGTCTAGGATCTAGCTATAGTCTATACAATATATATGTTTTATATTAATTTCCTTCTATTATTTAGAGGGTTTTTTGAAGACTCCTAGTTAAATTCCTAATGACGGCTTCAGTCATCAGTTAGAACTTAGAATTATTAAAAGAACAACTCATTTCCAATAATATTGTGCTACGATCAAGCAATCAAGTAGAGCATAGTTTTTAGTAATTTACCATAAGTTTTAGTAATTTAATCTATATAATAATTTAATTACTAAAAACTTACTATATTTTTTTTTAGAAATGAAAAAGGTACAAATGAATAGGAAAACGAAAGTTACTTATTTCCGAAAATCCATAATATATCTTTATAGGTTGCTAAATAATTTTCTATAATTTGGAGTTAGTATGGTGTATATATTATCTATATATGGTGAACTTGTTTTTTGCATTTCGTCGTCAAAAAATTTTGGGTCTCAATCGTATTCTTTTAGTGTTACAAAGCATATTGTTGGGTGTTTTAAATCTTTATATAATCTGATTAAAATATGACTTAAATAAAACAATTTAATTAAACTAAATTGCAGATTCAGCTATGTGAAATGGTCAGGGAAAACCGATATTGTTTACCCTTTAAATTGTGGTATAATTTTAAATTGTGGGAACATTCAGAAGAAATCAAGTTTCACTAATGTTCATCTAATGCATGAAAATAATTAACTGGAACACCATTGGAGAGATTTTATAATTTCATCAATCATATATTTTGAGAAAAAATAATCTTTCATTTATTCCTAACTAATCACTCATATATATATAATATTTATATATAACTAATTTGTATTCTATAGTTAATCTATTTAATTACATATCCTTCCATAATTCAAATAAAAAAGTAAGTCAATCTCGGATCTATATTAGAGTAAATAAATTTGATTATACGTATACACATTAATAAAATTGAAGGAAAAAAAAAACGAAAGAAGAAAATATTGAAATAGATGAAATCATGGCAAAGCTATTATTGACTCACAAGAACTACTTCACTCAATAGTACTCTTAGATTTTCATCCGGAGATGCTAGCCTCTTTGTATAATTAGTTGTTGAAGAATCAAGATTTTAACAAAGTGAGGAGATCTTTACTTCTAATCATCTCATCTTTACTCGTTGTATGTTACAGTAATTTCTTTCCTATCAATACTCAATAGCATTTCCTTTAGTTGGGAAAGTCGAAATGAAAGAGCACCAAAGTGTGGATGATTGGTTGTTAAGTTCTAAAATATATAAGCATAAAATAATACAAAAAATAGGAAAGTTGCTATTAAAATTAATATATTTACATGAATTATGCTTTTGTAACGGTTATTATTAATTGGTTGATTGAAATTGTATTAAAGTTCAATAGAGATAGTGTAAAGATAAGTTGAGATTTTAGATAAATATAAAATAAAAAAATCTAGAAATGCCAAGTAAGCATGAGAATGATTGTAGTGCTCTCAATATGTTTTCCTATAAGATATTGATAAGTAAGTAGCCCGTCGAAATTCGACAGGAAATAACTTTATGTTTAATTTATATGTATACATTTAAAAAATAATTTTATATCTTATTTAGAAATTGTGATATTGTTCACGTTAATTATTAATCAAACTTAACAAATTAATTTTATTTTACGTATCTAAATTTATAATTAGGAATGACAATGACTCGAGTATACTCATTTATTATGTATTTTCTAAATCTAAATTTGTTTAGAATTTTTCTACATGTTCATCCTAATCTCGGTTAAAATAGTGACTTTACTGTACATACTCATCTCAAATCCGTTGAGTAGTACTCGATAAAAATATGAACACTCCAAGTAATATTAATTAAAATTTGTAAAAATCCTTCTTTCTATGTTATTTGAACCGTCTCATTGGTTTATTCTAAATTACTCGATAAAAATATAAACAAAGTTAATATTAATTAAAATTAGTAAAAATCCTTCCCTTTTAAGTATATTTGAACCGTCTCGTTGGTTCATGTTAAATCGATATCTCTAATCTTTGCCAAAATGCGGAAACAAAATATGTTTACATCTTCAAAGTAATATTAATTAAAATTAGTAAAAATCCTTCTTTCTATATTATTTGAACCGTCTCGTCGGTTTATGCTAAATTATTCAATAAAAATCTAAACAAAGTTAATATTAATTAAAATTAGTATAAATTCTTCTTTTTAAGTACATTTGAACCGTCTCATTGGTTCATGCTAATTAAATCGATATCTCTAATCTTTGCCAAAATGCGAAAAACAATATGTTTACATCTAGCTTTTTTGTTCTTTTTTTTAGCTATTTATCCCATATTTGAGTGACAATTCTTCTATTACATAATTTAGTGTCATAATATGACACATAAAAGTCTATTAGAATTCAATAACAACATGGATAGATTCGAATTACAAATATAAATAAATTACAAATATTAATTAAATACATATATAATGAATATAATAATAATCATAATGATAGATTCGAATTAGAATATATGAATATATATATAATTAATTAAATTGATTGACTAATACTTTTCGAGCACTTACAATTTTATATATAATCTAATTGACAATATAATTTTATAATTGTATATAATATAATAAAGGAAACTTTAATGAATATACTGCCACATAATAGGAACGTAAAATTAATATTAAATATATATATATATGTATATGTATATATATATATATTATATATAAATTAAGAATGTATAAAATAAGGATTTATACTTTAATGAATATACTGCCACATAATAGGAACATAATTTTTTTTATAATATTAAATATATATATATATTTAATATTATAAAAAAAATTAAGAATGTATAAAATAAGGATTTATAAGAATGTATTCCGAAATTGTTATTATTTTAATAATTGTAATGGAAGAAATTAATTAAATAGAGGGAAAGATAAATATGAGATGTGATTAATAGATAAACATGTGATATTTCAAGAATATGAAATTAATAAAAATAAAAATTAGAATATATATGAATTAAAATTAGACAAATTATTCGTAATGCTGCCCCTCCACGGTACTCCGTTCAGATTTTCCTTTATTCTGATAATTTTGTCTAATTTTAATTCATATATATTCTAATTTTTATTTTTATTAATTTCATATTCTTGAAATATCACATGTTTATCTATTAATCACATCTCATATTTATCTTTCCCTATATTTAATTAAATTCTTCTATTATCCATATTAAAATAATAACAATTTCGGAATGCATTCTTATAAACCCTTATTTTATACATTCTTAATTCATATATAATAATATATAGAAAATTTGTAAATGAAAATCCCTATGAAGACTAAATAAATATATTTAATCAACGTATCTATATGGAATCCTTTTTTATTTTTCATTCATGTTTTACTAAAAATTCGATTAGTGCTTTCTATAAAATGTATATATTGATTCAATGTGGGATATGTATGTAAAGAAAAGAACAAAAAACTAGAAGATGTAAACATATTTTTTTCCGTATTTTGACAAAGATTAGAGATATCGATTTAATATGAACTAACGAGACGGTTCAAATATACTTAAAAAGAAGGATTTTTACTAATTTTAATTAATATTAATTTTGTTTATATTTTTATCGAGTAATTTAGCATAAACCAATGAGATGGTTCAAATAACATAGAAAGAATAATTTTTACTAATTTTAATTAATATTATTTTGAAGATGTAAATATTTTTTTTCCGCATTTTGGCAAGGATTAGAGATATCGATTTAGCATAAACCAACGAGATGATTCAAATATACTAAAAAAGAATAATTTTTACAAATTTTAATTAATATTAATTTTTTTTAGATTTTTATCGAGTAATTTAGCATAAACCAACAAAACGGTTCAAATAATATAGAAAGAATGATTTTTACTAATTTTAATTAATTTTACTTAGGGTGTTAATGATTGAGTATACCCGATCCATTATTATTCCTAACTATAAATTTAGATACGTGAAATAAATAATTTTTCTAAGTTTAATTAATAATTAACGCGAACAATATCACAACTTTTAAATAAGATATAAAATTATTTTTAAAATATATACATATAAATTAAAACATAAATTATTTCCCGTCGAATTCCTCGAGACTCGACGGGAAATAATTTATGTTTTAATTTAAGTGTATATATTTTAAAAATAATTTTATATTTTATTTAAAAGTTATGATATTGTTCGGGTTAATTATTAATCAAAGTTAGAAAATTAATTTTATTTCACGTATCTAAATTTATTATTAGGAATGACAATGGATCAGATATATTCATTCATTATGTATTTTCTAAATCTAAATTTGTTTAGAATTTTTCTATATGTTCGTCCTAATCTCGGTTAGAATAGTGACTTTACTGTACATACGCGTCTTAAATCCGTTGAGTAATACTCGATAAAAATATGAACACTCCAAGTAAAATTAATTAAAATTAGTAAAAATCCTTCTTTCTATATTATTTGAACCATCTCGTTGGTTTATGCTAAATTACTCGATAAAAATATAAACAAAGTAAATATTAATTAAAATTTGTAAAATTCTTCTTTTTAAGTATATTTGAACCGTGTCGTTGGTTCATGCTAAATCGATATCTCTAATCTTTGCCAAAATGCGAAAAAAAATATTTACATCTTCAAAGTAATATTAATTAAAATTAGTAAAAATCATTCTTTCTATGTTATTTGAACCGTCTCGTTGGTTTATGCTAAATTATTCAATAAAAATCTAAACAAAGTTAATATTAATTAAAATTAGTAGAAATTCTTCTTTTTAAGTATATTTGAACCGTCTCGTTAGTTCATGCTAATTAAATCGATATCTCTAATCTTTGCCAATTTTATAATATTAAATATATATATATATATATATATAGATTATATATTATATATGAATTAAGAATGTATAAAATAAGGATTTATAAGAATGTATTCCGAAATTGTTATTATTTTAATATGTGTAATAGAAGAAATTAATTAAATGGAGGGAAAGATAAATATGAGATGTGATTAATAGATAAATATGTGATATATATTATTTTAATATGTGTAATAGAAGAAATTAATTAAATTGAGGGAAAGATAAATATGAGACGTGATTAATAGATAAACATGTGATATTTCAAGAATATAACATTAATAAAAATTAGAATATATTTGAATTAAAATTAGACAAATTATCATAATCAAGAAAAATAGATATATAAGCTAATTTTGGTGGGACGGGAGATTTTTGAGAGAAGCCTATACGAAATAAATTTTGATTTCTTGAGAAAAGATTTTATTTTAGCAAAAGATAATAAAAAAAGGTTGTCTAAACATTTTTAGTAGTAAATGATTGTGCAAGGTTGACATTCCTGGTAACGAAATAATGGCGTGTCAACAAGAGACAAGCTGAGTAGGATGCCGATGAGATTTGTTATCGTGACATTTTTTTAATGTAGTTAATGTATCATATATTATGCCTAATAATTTTTTTTATTTAACTGAATTAATGATGATTTCCGGTCAATTTTCTAAGGATTACACACAAGTTAATCTGTAATTGGTTACTATAATATATCATGATTATTCACATAAAAAAAGGTCAAATTATGAGTGTGAATGCAAATAATCTTACTTCAAAAGAGCCAAGTTGATAGTTATAAACCTAGATTCTAGAAAAAAAAAAAGTACGATATAAATGAAGATTGGTCCAAGATTATTAATTTTGTCATAGGAGGGAGATTTGAAGATTAATCTTACTTCAAACTTCAAAAGAGTATGGGATAAACCTAAATGAAAATCAAATTCAAGTGTTGTAATTTTGGGATTAAATATGATGAACTGCTAAAAAATTTCTAATTCTACAAGCATCGACCCTAATCACAACAATCCTCCCAAAGAAATAAGAAAAAATAAAAATAAAAATGCTAATATCAATTTTACTTGGATGAATGTGAAAGAAATAATTGTGGTGTCCAGTTACAAAATCTAGATATATATAGTATGAGAAAAGCGAAGATTGACCCAAGATTAATTTTAGGGTAATTCTAAACACAGCCCCTTTTTCTCCTTATAGCCCCCTATTTTATAAAATAATAAAAATAATAATAAATATACTATTTTAACCCTATAATCCCCAAATAAAATCTTAAGAAAAATCCTAAAATAAATGATAGCCATCGTTAATTGTTATAGCCCCCAAGAGAGAAAAATATATAAGGAAGTCGAAGAAACAAGAAATCAAAGCTTCACTGATATTCAATTACAATTAGACTGTTGTTGGCGAATAATTCCATCTCTATATAGGTAGAAAGAATTTTTTTATTGATTTTGATTTCAACTTTTCCAATAGAGAGTTGATCGTCACTAACATTGATACAATTGTTCTTCTTTTTTCTTGAAAATTTTGGGGTTATTATTCCTGCTATTATTTTTTTTTTCCTTCAGGGGCATAATGATTCTTTTTCTGGGTTCCAATGCTATTATTTTCTTCTTTTTTCGTTAGGGATACAGTAATGATTCTTTTTCTGAGTTTCAAATGGTTTTTTTGGGTGGTGTAAATCATCGGGGGTTATCGTTATTCCTCTCTTTTATTTCTCCAGATTTTATATAGGGTTATAGTATGGGATTTAATTTGTGGCTATAAGGACAAAATAGTCCATTTACTAATAATTTTTTTATTTTTTAAATAAAGGGACTATAAAGAGGAAATTAGGGGCTATGTTTAGAATCACCCTTAATTTTATCATAAGAGGGAGGTCAAGACTCATAAAAACAAGACTGACCAAGACTAATACTACTTGGCAATAGCATGAGATCGCATATCAGATCAAGTCCATCCAACCAAACACCTTCTATCAGACTAAATACACTCTAGTTTAAAATCTAAACAATTTAATATTAATTAAAATTAGTAAAAATCCTTCTTTTCAAGTATATTTGAACCGTCTCGTTAGTTCATGTTAAATCGATATCTCTAATCTTTGCTAAAATACGGAAAAAAATAATTTACATCTTTAAGTTGCACCTTTATTTTCGTATCAGTAATAGATAAGTAAAAATAATTAACTTATTTATTTAGTAGTACGTTATCTTCAACCACTACGTGTAAAAATGTTTAATGGTCTAGATTAGGCCATAATGAGCTCGTCGCAGCAGATAAATTCCTCTTAATAGTAGATGAGTCAATGGGTTTAACCAGAGTTAGAGAAGCTTGACTACTCTCTCTCTCTCTCGCTCTATACTCTCCCACCGCCATTTTCAGCGCTAGATCTCTCTCTCATCAGATCCACACGCCCGAGCTCAAGTTGATTGCATAATGCCGCGCTTGAGCTCCACAATCCCCATTCTGCCCCTCGCGGCGGCGCTGCTGCTGCTCTGCGCTCTTCGCATTGAGGCGTCGGTGCACGAGTACACCGGAGAGATATTCGCCGCCAAAGGGAATGCGTTCGTTGTTCACGGCGGCAGCGAGGGAATTTACTCTTCCGCCCCTGGCCTCAACGAGTCCTCACCCGGAGACTCTTTTATTCGGTGAATCTGCAATTTTATTGCTTTTTTCTTTTCGCGGAATTGCGCGCACTTTGTTGTTGCATGTTTGTTTGATTGAGGTATTGTTGCTTGAAGGCGTTGAATTCTAGTGTTTTTGGGGAGATCCACTCGAATTTTTTAGACGTCGGTGGTTAGGAAGTAAATAAATTGATTGGTGAAAGGTTTTGGATTTTTTACTTCCTAGTGAAATGGTTAATGTTCTAGTAATGTTACGATCACGGATCACCAGCTCTTGTTTCGATAGTCTAAATTAATAGCTTCTGACTACTTAGTATATATTTTTTTTTTTTTCAAAATTTGAGAGTTGAGATTTGAGCATTGAGGCCTTGTTAATGCAAAGATAGCTGTTAAGTTATACATAGCCTAATTCTTAATCTCAATAGAAAATGCATTTCTTTCTCGATTCCCTCTTTCCCCTTCAAGGATTAGTGGCACTGGATAGGGATCCAGAACAGCATATAATGGCTTGTCCTGCAAAGATTGGAATTTGCCAATATGAGCTTTATTAGCTGGCACAATCATCCAAGTACTGGAAAAATTAATCAGCATCTCCCTCTTTCTTGGGGGGTTGAGTGTGGGGGGGATGCTTTCTTATTTTTTTTTTTTAAATTTTCCCAATTTCGAGTTTTAGAGCTTTTCTTAATACATCTTTGTGGGAAATGTCTAATTTTTAAGCTGTAAATTTGATCTGAGCATCTTAAGTCATTGTAGATGCTAAGAGATAGCTGATCTTATTTTTATCTAAAAAACCAGATTTGAACGGATAATATTCCAACGGCCTCTGGACATCTCCAATTTCACCTCAGATTCCATTCATGCTGTTGTATTTGAGGTTGACGACAGGGAGACAATTGGAGGTTCGGCATATGGAGGTCAGAGAGCTGTGTGCTGCTCAGCAGATCTTGCAAAACTTGGAGTCTGCAAGCAAGGTCAAATCATTTACCGCCCTTCTACTAATAATCCAGGTTGGCCACAAGTATTTGGTGTATCATTTGATATAGACGCGACAGAAACTACTCTGCAGCCAAGATCCATACAAATTACAAAAACTGGGATGTATAACCTGTATTTCATTCATTGTGATCCGCGGCTTAAAGAGGTTTATGTTGAGGGGAAATCTGTCTGGAAAAATCCTACTGGTTACCTACCTGGTAGAATGGCTCCACTAATGAAATTCTACGGGTTCATGTCTCTCGCATTTGTGCTGCTTGGGGTATTCTGGTTTTCACAGTATGCAAGATTTTGGCGAGAAGTCCTTCCATTGCAAAACTGTATTACACTCGTGATAACTCTTGGAATGTTTGAGATGGCCTTGTGGTACTTTGATTATGCTGAGTTTAATGAAACTGGGACCAGACCAACTGGGATCACTCTATGGGCAGTCACTTTTGGGTCAGTGAAACGTACTGTGGCACGATTGGTCCTTCTCATTGTCTCCATGGGTTATGGTGTTGTCAGACCTACCTTAGGTGGTCTTACATCAAAGGTTATGTTACTTGGAGGGACTTTCTTTCTTGCATCTGAAGTGCTTGAAATTATTGAAAATGTTGGTACCGTGAGCGATCGCTCAGGGAAGGCTAGACTATTTTTTGTCCTGCCGGTGGCAATCTTGGATGCTTTCTTCATTCTTTGGATATTTACCTCCCTCTCTTCCACCTTGAATAAGCTTCAGGTACATGGTTCTCATTCTTAAGCTAACATTTGTTTCCCAGCTTGGCACTTTAGTAATTTAGTTGGGTCTTCTTGCATGAAACCAGACTATCAAGTGAAAACCTGCTGATGTTGCAAGTATATTTTCTCAAAGGTTTCAAGTTAGAATTCTTAGCCATTGGATTTTGTATGTAGCCTGGTTCCAAGTGTCATGAGTCGACTGTCTATCCAGTAAAGTCTGGAGGAAAATACACACTCTCATATGCATATAATATCTGATTTCAAGTTAAATTATTTCTTTCCTGTTCTTAAAAAGACAGTGACTTGGTATAAAGTTGATATCCCTTTCATTGTCCATCATGGACTTGGAACCAATTGGTGCCTGGTTGTCAGTTCTAATTATTTTTCCTTGCACTCCTTTCTTTGTTTACTGACATGACTATTCACTCCAATTTCTTTGTTAACTTGACTAAACAGGCTAGGAGGTTGACTGCCAAGTTAGATATTTACAGGAAGTTCACAAATGCATTAGCCATTGCAGTTATCGTGTCTGTTGGTTGGATTTGCTATGAGGTAATTTTGGTAGCTTTTTTTTAATGAGTCAAATCGAATATCTTGCCCACAACAGTGATGACCAAGGTTGAGCATAACTAGATGGAAAACATTTTTCATGGATAATGTTTGAGCCGCATATAATGTTTGCTATGGATTTTTGCAGCTTTATTTCAAATCAAATGATGTGTACAATGAGCAATGGCAGAATGCTTGGATCATCCCTGCCTTCTGGCAAGTCTTGTCTTTCTCCCTCCTGTGTGTCATATGTGCTCTTTGGGCGCCATCACAAAACTCAATGAGGTAACCATCTTGTTCAAAATCTATTATTTATATTTTTCTGGTCTTTGGTGGTTCACCTGCATAAAGTATATGGATTTTTTATTCACATTCCTATGTCCTTCCACTCGATATTTCTATTTTCACCTTGCCAATGGCATCCTGATACTGTTTACCATGCACAAGCAAGACAGTAGAAAGAAACGCTAAGATCTTTGGTTATTTTCTTGTCATATAGAAACCTTAATTACTCTTGAGCAAATTCTATCGTCACAATTTGCCTATACAACTCTATGCTAAGATCTATGAAATGCTATCATATACTTCCCCCCCCCCCCCCCAACCTCTTTTTGCATCTGCCTCGTATGCGATTGACATTTTATGCCTCGATCAGATATGCTTATTCTTCTGAGGATGCCGATGAAGAATTTGACAAAGACGACACTTTGAAACTCATAAAACCATCGCCATTGGCCCCAAAGGATGTAAGGAGCCCAGAGCCCAGATCCCCCACAAGTGGCAACGGTTTACACCATAGTGATCTCGAACAAGAAAAGACCGCCTAAAATGGTACACATACTTGTAACTTCAATTCACCAATATACATGTTGCGTGGCTAATCAGATCTGTAGAATACTTGAATTGTTGCCTGTGTCTTGTAGAAACTGTGAGGGTGGAAGATGAGAAAGAAACTTGGAAATAGCAATTTGTGAGGACGTATCTTTTCTTCTTTTTCTTTCTGTTTTCTACTCTGTATTTCAGCCATCTCTATCTGTTCTCTTTTCCATATCTTTGTTGATTGATTTTTTGTGACCTTACTAGAAGTAACCAGGTTTAGGATTCCTTTTCCCCTTCTGATCTTTGTCATATGTTTAATTTTATTAAATATAGTGTTATTATCTAGAAAATACATTCTTTTAAGTATAAATAGTTAACTATCTTTCTGTTGTTAGATTATATCCAGATTTAGTCGATGTTGAACAAGTGAATGAAAATACAGAAAATAACAGAGATAGTATAATGAGACATCAGAGAGAGAGCAATGAGACTTTCCCCACATCCATCTCCATACTTCTGCATAAATTAGAAGAATTATAGTTGAATCTACTTAGAAAAATATACAAAAACTTCATTAAATCAAGAAATTTAATGTGCATGTTGCCAAATTGAATCCTGTCAACCATAAAGAGAACTGTCTGATTCTTGCAAGAAGTGGAGACAACAACATTGTATTTCATTCTCTTCAGCTCACATCCATGCCCAAAAATTGGTCAAGATATCTCAAAACCAAAACTCACCCATTCCCTCATTCATCACACTGCCTCCCTCAACGATCCATCTCTCGACAAGGCCTTGACCTCGATGGTTGTCTGGTCATGAGATCGTCCCTCCATTGTTATCTCCTCTATCCGCCTAAGGGCCTCTGCCATGTCCAAACGCTGCTCGGGTTTGCTCTCTGTGCAGGCTGCACCGACATGGAGAAGCTGCCTCATCTCATGTTTCGACTTCTCAGTTCGTTCAATGTACGGATCAAATAAATCGTCCTGTTTCTGATCAGCAATGGCTGATCTTACCAATTGGACTGCATCAACCCCACCTTCTCCATTGTTGACAAACTGAGATGGGAATTTCCCAGTAAGAACTTCAAGAATGATGATTCCTAGGCAATAAACGTCGCATTTTGGTGAAATGTGGTGATCAAGAATTGCTTCTGGAGCCTTATATGCTGCTAGTGATTGTGCAGCAAGGCAGCTGCTGATCACCAAGCATAATCCATAGTCTACGAGCAGAGGCTCGTTTTCTTCGCTTAGAAGCACGTTGCTCGATTTTAGGTTACCATGTGGCAAGTCCTGTGAGGAGAGCTCAGCATGAAGATAAGCCAGCCCTCTGGCTATCCCCTGAATTATCCTCAACCTTGCAGGCCAGTTCAGCTCTGAATGGGAAACACCGCGATCACCTGGATAAATAGAGATCGAGTTATGACTTTATGAGGCAAAAGCTAGGGCCGACCCTAAATTTTTGATAGACGGGGAGGCCTAAGATAGGCCTCCCCGTTTCAGGCAGGCCCTAGCAAGAACATACAAACACACTCTTCAGCTACATTAGTACAAATTCGTACCATGCAATAGATAGAGCAGACTGCCTTTAGGTTTATAGTCAGACACCAAAAGCTTCTCCTCTCTACGAAAGTGATACGCTAAAGGTGTCGACACATTTTTGTGCTTTAAACATCCAAGCCTTCTCATCTCACCATCAAATTGCTCCTTCCCAATTTTAGCACTTTCTTTGATCCTCTTCACCACTACGGTCATCCCCGAGAGCATCACGGCCTTATACGACGAGATTTGCGCCCCGTTTGAAAGCACATCAGCTGAAGATTTCATCAGATCATTCATTGTGAACTCACCCTTCTCATCGTTTATCATCACTATCTCCATCCCTTTTCCATATTTCTTCGACCCCCTCCGGCCCGATCCGGGCCCGGATCGGGTTGGTGCCGGGGCTGAGGCTGCGGCCGGGCCCACAACTATCCCATCCCTCCTTATCGCGCCATCAGTTCTCCTAACACTTGATATATGAAAACTAGGACACTCATCTACCTCGTCACTCTCCTGCCTCCTCTTCAATGCGAAAATACCGACCACCATCACCATAAACACAAGAGCTGCTGCCACCATCATCCACATAAACACCGACTTATTCTTTCTACTAATCCCGGGCCCTGAGAAATCACATGTTTTCCCTTGCTCGCCACCACAAAGCCCGGGATTACCCTTGAATGCTTCCGGGCTGAACCTCTCTAGGCTCAGAGGGATCTCACCTTCAAAGTTATTATTGGATGCATCCAGGAAAACAAGAGCCGGCAGCTCAGCTGGAGGAATGGGCCCTGAAAACTGGTTGTTATCAAGGCGTAGTTCAATCAACCGGGCCAGCTGAAACAAAGAGGCTGGGGCCCGGCCTGAAAACTTGTTCCCGGACAACCAAACCTTCTTCAATCCCGACATTGGTTTGAAATAGTCCGATGGAATCTCACCTGAAAATTGGTTTCTTGAAAGGTACAACCCCTTTAGCAGCACCATACGATGGAAATTCGGGAGCGGGCCCGTGAAGGAATTGGAGATGAAGCCGACGCTTCTTAGGCCTGGAAGCGAGGTTAGCGATTCAACATCTATATTCCCAGATAGGCCCAGATTCTTGAGCCTGAGGCTTGAAACCAATCCATTGGCACAGACTATACCAATCCATTGTGTGTTCTTCGCACACGGCTCCGTCCCGGGCTTCCATGATTCTAGAGAAGAAGAATTTGCGAATGATTGTTTGAGTTTTAAGAGAGCTTCGGATTCAGAAATGGAAACTGTTGTCGGAGAAATTAGCAGAAAAACGCAGAAGAAAATGGATGAACCAAGAACAGTAGTTATGGCCATCAGGGTGGAGGGGGGATGAAGAATTTCATTTATGAAAATCTGTTCATGATTTTTAGCAGTAATTTTCGCGGTGAATTTGTTTTCGGAGAGAGGATTTTTGGTTTCTTTGATTCTTTTTTTGTTGCGAATGGAAATCCGTTATTGTCTGTCTTTGGACATTCAGGTTCAATAGCTCCAACTGTAATAACTAACTCCTTTTTTGTTCTTTTCTTTTTATTATTTAATTAATGATTTTGGAATTTTTCGTTTATTCTTAAATCTTAACGTGGATGAGATTTTATAATCTGACGGCTAGAGTAATGCCACCTAGATCAAATAAGAACTATATATATAGGAGGCGTTTGGTTTGATGGATGAGATAAATATGCTTGATAGGATAGTGTAGGATGTGATTATTTAAATTATTAGTCTTGTGTTTGGATTGCTTGATTGTGGTGTAGGATAATTGAAGAATTATGTGAGTGTGTGTGCTACTGTGTGCTATGTGTGTGTGTGTTATCGTGTGCAGTGTGTGTGTGTGTGTGTGTTTATTTGTGATTATTTTGGAATTTTGCATCATGGATTAGACAAAGATTAATAATCAACCCAAATTTGGGATGATAAATCATCCATTTGAATGATTGGATCACGGGCCTAGTTATTCATCACGAGTTTCATCATTCAAACCAAACATGTGATTAGGTGGGATTATATTATCAATCACTCCTTATCAAGCAAACCAAACGCCCCCATATAGTCATATAGGCATATAGACGCTCTCACCGTGAGCACTGATCACCTTTTGTTCATATTAGCATTTTTTTTATTATTTTATATTCTAATATTCTAGAGATTGATTTTGAAATCATTAAATCTACAAAATACATAAAAATCAAAGCTCGATTTGTCTTATTATTCAATTCTTCGAAGTTATAGGGAAAATGAACAAGTTGAGCTTTGATTTTTTTATGTATTTTTTAAATTAAATGATTTCAATATCAATCTTTAGGATATTATAATATAAAATAATAAAAATAATAAAAAAGAATAATAGTCACATGAACAAACAGTGTTCGGCGGTCACGGCATGTGAGCGGTATATAATTCTTTTGTTGCTTTAATTCATTAATATATAAATGGTCTATTTTTTCCTTTGTGGGTTTTTAATATTCGAATAGTGAGATAGAAATTGTAGAATATTTTCTCTCATTGTTCGCAAATTTGTTGCTTGAGTTTAGGTATATTGTTTCCTGATATTGAGACCTCAAGCTCATATTTTCTTCTTCTTTATTATTCTTTTTTTATATATATAAGTACGAGTCAAATTGTAGAAATATGTCATTAGTTATAGATTTATTTCTCATATAAAGACTTCGATAGCAAACTAAGGATATGTTTACTTTGGTTATAAATTTATCATTGAAAAATAAAGGATAAGAAAAAGTAGGAAAATATTATCAATTTCACCTTTTTTATCACATGTTTATTAGATTATAAAAGAAAATTATATCACATGGTCTCTCTGACCCCCTCCCCATTTTTATGCCTTTTGTTCCATAGGAAAATATTATCACACGTATCCCCCATATTAATTTTTTCTACAATTGGAATGAAAATGAGGGAAAAAGAGGTTGCCGAGAAAATTATTCATTCTGTCAGAAAAAATTAACAAATATAGTAAACATGTGAAAAGAATGGAAAAACTGTGAAAATATTTGTATTCCACCATTTTTCATCAAAGTAAACACATCCTAAAAGTAATCGTGAGCTTTGAATATCAACTCATGGCGTCTTTGTTATGAATCATGATCGTTCACTCTTCGTGATTCTTTTGATGATATTTTTTTGGGAACTAGATCTGGATTTGATTGTGGCTTGTATAAAGGAAAAAGGAAAATGAAAAAAAGAAAAACGTTTTAAAATTTAAAAGTTAGTTAGGTGTGTTTTCTGATATGTGGCATGTGTAGTTGTTTTATTTAATATCGCAATAAATATATCAATAAATATGCATCACGTGATTAAGGTAGTAAGTACTAACGCCCATTAAGAGAATAAAGTTTGGTAGGGATATCAATTAATTACACAATAATTATGTTTTGACCCAAAAATGAGATTACTATAGAAAATATGCATGCATCTTAATTCTTAATGCATGAACTTGACCTAAAAAAATCCAACAACTACTAACCATAAAAACATTTTTCTTTCAATTTTTAAATTAAAGTTTGTCTTTCGCGGCAAAGAAAGAGATGGATCTTTCAGATATGAAAGGATGACGAGCTTGGTGAGTTTGATGTCTAACTTATATTTATACTTATATAAAAATGTCTTGTTTATAAAATTCGATTTGTCCATTATATTACTACCGTACACTTCTTAATAAGGATAATAATGTAATACTAATAATTGAGAATTACTTACTTATTTAGATTTGGATTTTAATATTTATACTACTAATATTCAATCACAATAGGTTATGACTCTTCATTATTTTATTCGACTAATAGAGGACTCTTTAATAGTTAATACTATATAACTAGGATTATAATCCTAAACCAACGAGTTAACAAAATATTTAGGACAGTTGAATTCTTATATTATTTATGATCATATTAAGAGAAAAAATTATTGTTCTCACAAATTGTTCTCTAGAGAAGTGGAATGATTATATATGGTGATTAATTTTGTTGTATTTTGGAGATTAAACATGTGCATGACATTGTGTTCAGTGATATTTTTTCATAATTTCAAAAATAAATTACACTATTTGAAATTATTTTTTTATTGAGAGGCGCTATTTAGAATTATTGAACCAGGATCTTCACGCAATCAATGTTTTAAGATTTAGACACAAGTTATTTTCCTTTTGTTTTAAAAAAAATAAATTCTATTATTTGACAAAGGAAGTATTATCGTACTTAGGAAGCTATACAACTGCATTGATTGTTTACTTATTATTCATTTTTAAATAAATAGTATATATTTGAATGTACTTGTATTTTTTCTTAGGTATCAGGTATTAATTAAACTTTCTAATTATAATATAAGTTATAGTTATTAAATGTCCATATTGTATTATTTTTTTACTACAGTCATACAAATTACGTGCAATACACATAATCTCTGCTAGTTGTTTTTAGAAAAGATGTAATAATAAACGTTTACTAATATAAATGTATATTATATCATATAAGATCGTATGTGCACCATACCGATTGAAGTTTCAATAGATAAAGTGTCACACATATATGCATGTTGACATGCATGACCACTGAGGTGGCATTTGGATTGGATTAATAATATGTGATGTGATAGGATAAGATTGTATAATTGATTAATAATTACACTAAAATTAGAAAGATAAATTATCATTCAATTGGTGGATATGATCAAGAACCTAGTTATCCATTACGGGACAAATTATTCAAACCAAACATATAATTATGTTGGATTATTTATCAATCAAACCAAAATGCCGTAAGTGATGTATAGAGTCAAGCTTTCTAACCCCTTAATTGGTTCTGCATATTGGCCAATATATAATATACTGCTTTTTCAAAATTGGTCAAGTCTTCCTCACCATGAAAATTAAGTAGACCAAAATAGTAGGGGCTGCTCTTGATATGTATATCTTATTTTTCAGAGTCCAAGTTAAATTCTATTTTAGAAAATAAATAATTTAAAAAAAATCTAGACCAATTCAAACTTAATTTCTAGTAGATGCTTGTGATGTGATGTTCCAACTCCCAAAATAAAATACTAATAGTACCAGTCCAGTATAGCACACAACATGTGCGTATAACGACAATTATTGCCTATATCCACTTGTTACTTGTTAAGTTGAAATAAATAAATAAATAAATAAAAGTTAGGTGGTGGTATATTCAAAAGAAATCTAACTATAGAATTTACATAGAGAAGAACACTAAAAATACACTAGCAATATAGTAGTATATGATATATAATCTAGAATTTAAATGTAGATATTTCATACACTTTTTAAAATAAAAAGACTAACTATCCTTATTAATAACCCCACCTTTTATTCTATTTTCTTTTCCTATTTTATATATCTAAATCAATTAAATTAATCAACCCAATATCTTTCTCTCTCATATCTCTCACTTTACTCCATCTTTCACGCTATGCTCCATCTTTCAGCTTTCTCGTAGCTCTCTCATGCTCTCTCTCTCTCTGTCTCTATGTTTCTATCTATCTAACTACTACTTCATTTATAACACATCATTAAATTCTATTCTCGGTAGACAAGTTTGTTAGAGCATTGAATATTATGACTCAAATAATATACAATTTAGATTCTGTAACAAATCACTCAAAACAAAATGCTCAAAAGAAAAACTCAAGAAATTTTTATAATATGCGTAAGAAGTTCGATTCTCAAATAAATTCGTTTCTGAATAGGTGTTATCGATTGTATTTATCATTCTTAAGGTAATTTATTTGCTAGATTTAACTTTCCATATTTGATTAAATACTTGCACTTAATGTTCTTATGTACACAGTTGAGGCCACAATTGAGTTTGTACAGTAGTCCGTTAAGAAATATATAACATAAGATGCTAATTTTTAAATGATAGGCTAGGCATCTTACAATTACTTGAGAGATTACCAAAAATAATAGTACAAAGTTAAAATAATTTTACATTGTTCTAAAGTACACTGTCGATACTACTATCTAGTTTATAAGTACACAGTTGAAGTATATTTGAATTATTATGCTCACTCTTAGCTGGAAGACTAAAATTATAAGTTATTGCATGTTATTTTTAATTCTAAGTAAATATTAGTACACAATCAACAAGTACACACAATTGAGCCATTATGGTTTATAAGTACACAGTTGATCTAATTGGATTTTTTTTGGTTTTTTTGGCAGATGTCATTGCAACAGATCGGCATATGTCACAATGGTCATTGGAAGAGACTATAGTACATAGTGGCAATGCGATTCTGGTACAAATGTCTATTAATAATTTGAATCATCGTAGTCTAATGCGAGAGATTCACAAACAATTGGGCAGTGATGGACAAATTTGATTATATGTTGTACTTCTTGATGAGCATGACCGATGGGCGGATAGTAAATACATCTTTGAAATATACGTTCTTGAGCGGTACAAATACCACCATTTGGATCGGATAGACAGTCATCAACAATAAAGACTCGATCGAAGAAAAAATACAGCATTTGTGGCTCCACAAATCATACGTAAAGAAAATGTTATGAGTTTAGGGTGGATTAAAAATATTGATTGAGCAATTTTGTTGATAATAGACTATGACGCAATTGATAATATCAACTGTGTTCTATTTTATCGTTTGTGGACCGTGGAACTGTGTTTTTTTGAACTAGTAGTTAAAAAAAATTAACTTTTCAGTTTTTATTTGTTTTATTTTGGGAGTTTCTAGATGATCAGGTTTTGTTCAATTTTTTGAAAATTTTAAACCAACACAACCCTAGACAAAGTTGAATATAGGGGTGAACATTCGGTTATTCGGTTTGGTTTTGGTTTAAACCAAACCAAACTGAATAAATTAAATTTTTAAAAATAAAAACCAAACCAAATCAAACTAATCGAATAATCGAACCAAATAAACCAAATTTTTAAAAGTTAAAACCAAACCAAACCAAACAAATTGAACGGTCATGTTCTAAATATTTCATCCAAAATTAACAAAAATATACTTAATACAACAAGACAATTATAGTATTTTAATTTAAAAAATTAACATAACATATATATATACACACACATATTATATGAAAAGCCAAATATGTTAAACGAGCAACAAAAAGATCGGTTCATTGCCTTGTTGCATGATGTTGATATCCGTGCTTTATTTAAAGTTCTATTGGGTCCAACAAGCTCTTGTGCAAAATTCTTTCAAATTATTTTTCATTATTGAGAAAAGTTATATATAAATATAATTAATCTATAAATATTATATAAAAAATTAATATATATATATATATATAAATATAAAAATTCGGTTTTCGGTTTGGTTTGGTTGCCAAAGCATCAAACCAAACAAATTAAATTTTAAAAAAATAAAACCAAATAAACCAAACAAACCGAACAAACCAAACCAAATTCTATTTTCGGTTTGGTTTGGTTTGGTTTTCGGTTTTCGGTTATTTTTGTTCACCCCTAGTTGAATATATCTACTATGTCATGTTTTCTTAATTGTGTAACTTTGAACTGTGCACAACCATATATAACTACAATAACATGTGATTTATTCAAATTGATAAAATTTCTTTTAAACTAGTATTTTTGAAAACTTATTTTTGATAGAATTTCTCATTATGAAATTATGTTATCATGAAATTATGAAATTTCACTCATTTACTTATTTTTGTGCGGCATATGAGTCATTTAAAAAGTAGAGTTAATATGCATGTTATTAGACACTAAAAAATACGCTTGAAAGTCATCAACAACTCTAGAATTTGAAAAAATGAAAAGTTCTTGTGTACACAATGAGTGCTATTTCTACTGTGTATAGCACAAAGTAGATATAATCTTCTACTGTGTACACAAAAACTTTTGATTTTTTTCAATAATCGAAGTGTTTATGCCTTTGGTACGTCTAGTTTAGATGCATTAGAACGTAACTTAGCTAAATACACTGCATTAGATAATTTCTTAACGTACTTTTCATATGGAATGAATAAGTTGGTTCAAGCCGCATCTTAGGTTGAGTACTAGAAATAAACTTGTGAACTTCATAGAAGTCATTGAAATATATGTAATGGAGCATCGATCACTCATTTACTTATTTTTGTACGACATATGACTCGTGTAAGAAGTAAGAGTTAATATGAATGCTATTAGACACCAAACAACACATAACAAAAATAGAAACACTCCGATTATAAAAAAAGTTTAAAGTTCTTGTGTACACAGTAGATGACTATTTCTACTGTGTAGTATACACAGTAGAAATAATCTTGTACTGTGTACACATGAACTATTGATTTTTTTTTCAATAATCGGAGTGTTTATGCCTTTAGTACGTGTGGTTTAGATGCATTAGAACGTACCTTAGCTAAATACATTGAATTAGATAGTTTCTTAACGTAATTTTCATATGAAATGAATAAGTTGGTTCAAAACATAATAGGTTGAGTACTAGAAATAAACTTGTGAACTTCATAGAAGTCATTGAAATCTATGTAATGGAGCATCGAGCAATCATTTACTTATTTTTGTGCGACATATGACTGGTGTAAGAAGTAAGAGTTAATATGAATGCTATTAGACACCAAACAACACATAACAAAAATAGAAACGCTCCGATTATAAAAAAAGTCTAAAGTTCTTGTGTACACAGCAAAGGACTATTTCTACTGTGCAGTGTACACAATAATCTTGTACTATGTATTGTACACAGTTGAGATTATAAATTGTGTCACAGCCTGTTTGTGTTAAATTTTTTCAAAAAATTTAATTTCTTAAATGACATAAACACATGCTCATCAACTCATAATCACATAAATCCAAAAAAAAAATACAAAAAATTACATTGAAATCTTCATCAACAAAATAAATATTTTATCATATAAATCCCATATAATTTAAATACTTTAAGAAATTATATAAATCAATTAGTTCTTGTGTACACAATGCACATATATTTACATTGTGCAGACTGTAGAGTATATAATTGAGAGTACCAACTATTTTAAATACAACGAGTAATAACTATTATTATTATTATTATTATTCATGAATATATACTATTTAAATACGTAAATTCTCCAAAATATGATTTAAGTACTTGTTCTTATATAAATTTTAGACATATGAGTACACAATTTTAGAGTACACTTTTGACACATATGTACACAATCGCTAACTAAGCGAAATATTAACGGAAAAAGCTAACCCTCAATTTCTTTTTTGCAAAATATTTCATGAACATATTGTATCAAAGCTACATACACTTTAATTAAATGAATAAATAAAAAAAATAAATATGAAGCTCATAATAACATGCCACCATCTATGACCGTTCAAAGTCTTTCATATTTCTCACTCTTCAAACCAAGTCAAGAGCATCATTCACGTCACCTATGTCGAAAAAACTGATTTTTGCCAACGATATGGATAGAGCGATCATCCCATTCAAATAAGAAGAACTATCCTGCTAACACACCAGCCCGATTAGCATCACATTCTTCATAAACGTCCAACTACGTCACAAACGCCTATGGTAAAAATGGCAGAAGGGTACGACTGTAGGAGTGAAATCAATGGGCGCCACCGAACCTGTGAGTCAGCCCGCCCATTCTTCACCAACTCTAACATTAGCATAGACCACATCAATGGTCAACCATACAATATTTGCATGTTTCTCTAATGCATCACCAAAGCATAACAAGAAAATCTAAATACTCCTCATCAGCGTCACCCGCAGACACCACCAATAAGAGCCACCGAACCTGTGAGTCAGCCCATCTATTCGGCGCCACCTTCAATCTGTTCCTTGAAACTCCATTAATGATATATACCTTTTTTCTCTGAGTTTGAGTTTTAATTAATTTCGTGATGTTGTTTTCAGGTAGTGTTGTAGGGAGGGAATGAAAAAGTGGAGAGAGAGGTGTGAGAGAGAGAGAGAGAGAGAGAGAATGGACGGGGATGAGAAGCAAAGGATTTAGAGAATGCAAACACATCCCCCAAATGTTTTTGATCACATGTCGCGAATGCAGAGATTGAGCGCTACAAACCCTCTTAGGCTCGTGATGGATAATGAAACGAGAGTTGCCTCTCCCTCTCCAACTCACCCACCGTCTCACCCTTCTCCGGCTCATCCGCCGCCGCACGTTTCATCCTCGCCGCCACTCATGGATTCTTAATATATTGCTTGTGAATGTGCACGAGATTGTGTGTGAGAGGTGGGTCAGTCATCGGCATCGTCGCCGGCACCGGTAGTATATGGGTCAAACATATTCGTCGGTAGAAATTAAGGTTTCGATCAGCAATGGAATTGGGGAAGAATGGAGAGGGGGTGGCCGCTGGTGGGGGCAGAGGGGTAGGATTTTCTTTTTTTTTTCCTTTTTAACTTCTTTTCTTTTAACTTTTTTGTTTAGTTTTTATCTTTTAATATAATGTATATGTATTTTATTTATTCCATTTTAAATATAAGGGCAATTTAATTTTTTAAGTAAGAAAAGTGTACCAAACATTTACTTTTAAAACTTAGTTTATAATTTAACTACTATTATATGGTATTTTTGAAACTCACTCCATATACATATGTATACCATATAAGGAATGATATATCATATATGCCACACTCCCGTCACCAAAACTCATGTTTGGTCAATATTAATATTATTCTTTTTAATTTTTAATTATTTTTATCGTAATGTCTTAGAAATTGATATGTATATCATTAAATCTCTAAAATAATACTCTTTCCGTCCACGAAAAATATGCACATATTTCCATTTTACGGTCTGTCAACAAAAATAATGCACGTTCTATTTTTAGCAATATGACCACACAATTCACTTAATTTTAACTCTCCATTCAACCCATTATTTACTCATTTTGTCATTATTGGACCCACCACAAATAACAAGTCAGACCCTTATTCCACTCACAATACACTCAACTTATTATTTAAAAGCAATTTATAATATATAACAAGTGAGACCAATATTTCATTAACAACAAACTCAACTTATTTATTAAAACTCGTGCTCTTTTTAAGTGTGCTTTTTTTTCGTGGACGGATGGAGTAAAAATTAAAGCTCGATTTGTTCTTCTTCCCTTTACCTTCAAATAAATGAATAATAAGAACAAATCGAGCTTTAATTTTTCATGTATTTTATAGATTTAAGGCAAAATGTGCAAATACCCCCTTCATATTGGCAGCGCTAGGCAAATACCTCCTTGAACTTTGTTTAGGTGCAAATTCACCATTCCCTAAAGTTTTCAGGTGCAATTAACCCCTCGCCATGATGAAAACGACACTTCCGTTAGCAAAAAAAATATTTTTGATTTATTTTTATTCTTGTGGGACCTCACAATTCCCAAGAATTAATTGGTGCTATAAGCTCAAATTAATTGCACCTTTTCCATAGATTTAATGATTTCAATATTAATTTTAAAGATACTACATTAAAAAAATTAAAAAGAATAATGTTACAGTGGATAAAACGTAAGCTGTGTCACGAAAGGTGAGTGTCATATTATTCGCGCGTGTATATATATATATATATAGTGTGGATATAGTGTGGATTTGGTAGGAATTCATCCTTATATGAGTCCGTATGAACCATGCATTTTTATCACTTTGAAAATGCACAAAATGCAATACTTTAATGCACAAATATGGTAAATGACAAATTGCGGTAACTTAATGCACAAATATTTAATAATGCATAACCTGCAATGATATAATAAACAAATTAAATATCGACAATACATAAAAAAGATTAACGATTCAATTTTTTCATTAACATGAATTTGTGCATTAACTTGTGTGATAAAAATGTATGGTTCTTAGAGCACCCACAATAGTGGGCACAAAAAGTTTGTGCCCACAATTATTTAATTAATTTTTGTGGGGTAGAGTGGACACAAATTATAGATCTACACTGGTGGGCTATCCATTATTTACTGCCGCCTCCTCTTTCTTTCTCCTTCTTCTTTCTACTCCTCCTTCTTTCTCCTTCTTCTTCTTCCACCTCACCCAATAGGTTGCCGCCACGTGTGCCACCACCCCCAGCGCCCTCGCCCTTCGCCTACCCTTCAAACGGGCGCCAGGCCGCCCACCCCATGCGGGCGCCAACGCCCGCCCACCGCTTGCCCTCCCCACCCGTCCACTGATGCGTATACTCTTACAGACTTATATAAAGATGAGTTCCTATAGGATCCTCTCTATATATATATTACTTCTTCTCGTTGTTAAAACAGATATAAATCCCTAGTTAGTTTTGATTATCCAACGCTTGGATAATCTTTTTTAAGAAAAATTTATTCATTTAAATCATACGCTACAATAGTAGAAAGACAATTTGAATAATCTTCTGTCCACACAATAGGATCAGAAATGGTTTCAGAAACATAACATGAGTAAAAAAAAAAAAAAACTTATGCCATATATTATAAATAGTCGAAAACGTAAAACACCTAATTAATAAATAAATAATTATAGATTAACACCATGATGTGGTGACCCGCCACCCGAGCCTCTACGGATCGTGCAAGCCGCCACATGAAAGTGACGTCATGGAAGCATATCTTAACAGCGGAATAAAGATATAAATATCCATGTTTAATACATAATTGAAATCAACAATATATATATATATATATATATATATATATCTATATATCTCGAACATTTATATTCTCAACTACGCATGTGAGTAGTGAGATGAAAATTGCGTGATACTTACACGTGTTATAACTTAGATTAGATGCATGAATTATTAATAGTATAATAAAATGAACACCAATATCAATCAATGATACAAGTACGAACCGCTCTGCAATTTGCATTTATATCTTTAAAATTAAAATTAATAAGAGACTTGTTTGGTTTGGTCGACATAAAAAGTGCAGATGTGTGTGTGGTGATCAATAATTTCTCTACTTTTCTACTTTCGTTTACCTTGTGGAAAATGACATTTATGGGATTTAATTTTTTTCTCCTTCCTAATTTGTCTCTTTGATTTTATTGCATTCTAGTTTTTTGTCTTGGGTTGAAAACAAAAGAGTTAATTATGGTTTATTATTTACAAGTGCAACGTCTTTTTCTCACTTATTTTTTGTTTTTAAGATGTGTTCCGGGTGAATCTAGCAGCATACAAAACCACACGAAAGAAGTAAAATGTACGGTAAAATTCAAATTAGTAAACTATGAATACAAACTCAAATTCTCAATAATTACGTCATCTTCAAAGGTGTTGATTTTTTTTTCCTTCTAAAATTTGTGGTTTTAGGTGTCTTCACTACGTTCATTTGTCCATGAAACAATTTTTTTTGTGCATGCAAGAGTTTTAAATATTAAAGAATTAAAAATGTACTCATTTTATTTTTCATAAATAATTGTAATTACTACTCCTTGGATACCTTATCTCAATTATCTTTTTTTCTTTATTTTTGAACCGTGAACACCTCTGAAAATAAGTAAATTTTAACCTTTCTTAAAGCTCTATGTATTCATCTCAAAAAAAAAAAAGAAAAAAAAAGAAAAAGCTCTATATATAAAAACTAGGCAAATTTCCTGCTTGAAAATTCACCGTAGGAAAATATGGCCTAGAAAAATCAATTTATAGCACATTTTTATCGGGCCGGGCCGGGCCGGGCCGAGCCCACCGGGCTTTTGCCTATTTCGGGCCGGGCCGGGCCGGCCCGAAAATTTGCCAGGCCTGTTTTGACAGCACTAATAAAAACCACAAAGTAGGAAAAAATAAATGCCCTAAGATGGAGACAGGCTACTTGCATAATCTAAAGAAGAAGACAAAAACTAGTAGTATTACTTTTCACTAAAAGTCTTCAATAAATCAGTCGGCTACTTGCCAACAAAAAAAAAAAAAAAATCCCAAAAAATAATGTTTGTTTTTAATCAATTAGTCTCAAAAAATATGGTTAATTTGTCATTTTGAACATTACCTATAAGTATGATTTGCTATTTAGGACATTATCCCAGTAGCCTTTTAATATTTTAAACCTCACAACAAATCAAATAAGTGGATCCATTACTCCACTCAAAATACATTTATCCAACACTTTTCTAAAATCAGTGTCGCCAACCTCACAATATACTTTTGGAGTATAGAGGTGAGTATTTTTTATTTTAACTATGTAAACGTAGCCGTGGATATTTTTCTTAAAATTTAGAACTAGCGAAAACTAAGATATTTTTCAAAATTCTACAACTAAAATGAGAAATTGAATATCATTTTCAAAATTCTACAACTAAAATGAGAAATTGAATATCATTTCAGAAGAGATGATCTCACGTGGCAGTCTAAAATTTGTTTAAAGAATTATTCAATTCAAACGGTGTGCTATTACTCCACGTTGAATTTCATATTACTCTCCGTTCACGAAATAACTTCATAACTTTTCTTTTTGGAATGTCCATGAAATTTCTACTTATTTTGGACAACAATCTATCCCTTTTTACCCTTGCTTTAAAAACTTATTTACCTAAATACCAGTCCTGACCCACCACTATTTCAATTAATTAATACTCCACTATCACATAACTCACTACTATCTCAATTAATTAATACTCTACTACCTTCAAATATAGGACCCTTTTCCCACTCACAACACACTCACCCACCATTTTTGTTAGGAATAACAAGCTGAAATCACTCTCAACTCTAAGTCTCAAGATGATAATCAACTGTAAACCTTCAGGAATTAAAGAAATCATAATCTAGAAGTTATTGTTGTAAAACGAAGTATGAAATCAATGACATAGGAGAATTACGTGGTTCGATCAATTGATCTACATCCACGGGAGAAACACCGAAACCTCCACTCAAGATCAAGAACAGATTACAATCATCAGAACGAAGAGAAAATATGCAGCTCTCAAGCTCAATCTATGGCTACTGCAACTCACATTCCTCACTCTTCTCTTTGCTTCTATTTTCAGTTATAAAACACAACTGATAAAGAAAACAACTACAAAACAGATATATAAACTGCTCCAACTTGATCTAATCTAAGTCGTTGAAGATAGACGGTATGGATCAACTCTGAGCTCGACTACCAGCTCATTTTAGAAACTTTGAGCTTTACTATTTTAATAATTGCAGCTAGATCCTTCCGTGCCAAACTTCTTTGCTAACATATTCTTGAAGTACCAGTTTAAATCACTTTGCAGTCACACGCACATGTGCACAACAATTCTCCACCTCGACTTCAAAGTGAACAGCTTCAACATCTCTCCAACGTACTCTCATTACTGAGAGTTTAATCCTATTAACTCAGGACAATGTCTGAATTTAGACACAGACAAAGCCTTGGTTAACATGTCAGCCGCATTCTCTTCTGTGGCAACCTTCACCACCATGATAATACCTTTATCAACAATATCTCTAACAAAATGTAATCGCACATCAAAGTGCTTACTCCTCTTATGAAATACTTGGTGTTTGACTAAATGTATAGCACTCTGGCTATCATAGAAAATAGTAACATATTTTTGAGCAACACCTAACTCTTCCAGCATCCCTTTCATCCATATTTCTTCTTTTAACAACCTCTGTTACAGCCATGTACTCAACTTCTGTGGTAGAAAGGGCAACCACAGATTGTGACATGGACTTCCAGCTCACCGCAGACCCAAACAAGGTGAACACATAGCCGGTTTGAGATTTCATTGTATCAAGATTTGATGAATAATCAGCATCAACGAATCCCACCAAAACTTCTTGATCAACACCAGTTTTCTGCTGAAACATAATTCCACAACCAGCTGTAGATTTCAAATATCTTAAGATATATTTCAATGCTTCCCAATGTCTCTTAACAGGATTAGACATAAATCTACTTACAACACTGATTGAATAGGCCAAATCAGGCCTTGTGCAGATCATGGTATATATGATACTCCCCACCATATTTGCATATGGAATTCTGCAAATCTCCACCTTCTCTTCTTCAGTTTCTGGTCTCTGAGCTTCAGACAACTTCACATGTTGAGCAAGAGGAATGCTCATACCTTTGGCTTCATCCATACTAAATTTCTTTAAAACTTTAGAAATATAATCAGCCTGCAGTAACATCATTTTCCCTTCACTTCTGTTTATGAGAATATCCATTCCTAATATCCTTCTTGCCTGCCCCAAATCCTTCATATCAAACTCTGAACTCAAGGCTTGTTTTACTTTTACAACATCAGACAAATGCTTACAAGCTACCAGCATATCATCAACATACAATAACATGTAGATCAAACTAGAATCATTAGCCATTTTCAAGTATACACACTTGTCATGAAGAGATCTCCTAAAACCAATGCTTATCATGAACTCATCAAACTTCTTATTCCACTGTGTTGGGAAAATTCTAAAGTTTTGATTTAATACCAAAACTCAACTGTTCTCCAACCTAGTAGATGATTGTGCAAACCTAAGTTATGTTTACCAGCTCGCGTGTTTGAGCTTTAGATTTTCTATCTTTACAGGTAATGAAGCTGAAGACGGCAGAAGACACAGCTGAGTAATCAGCTGGACCCAAAGTCAGCTGAAAGGTTTTTTAGCTGAACAGAGTTCAAAGACTGAGCTGAGTCAGACTGACTCTCAAGTAAAGAAGATTGAATCCAGCCAAGGAGATCCAACGGAGCAAAGTAAATTGAGCTGACTCAAGTCTAAGAGATTCAGCTGAGCATACAAAAGGGAACTAACTCTGAAGATGTCACTTCAAGTCAGTTTACCCAATCCAGCTCTAAATTCAAAAACTAGCCCCAAAGGCAAAGATCCCGGTGTCAAAGGAAGTCAATATACCTCGACCAATGAGGGATTGACATCTCAGCATCCTAGAAAGGCGAACCTAGGACCTGATACAATGATGAAGACAGGTGAAGATACGCTCAACGGCAGATCGACAGATCAGAGAATAGGTGAGATTCAAACGACTCTTCCAACGGCTAGTTTTGAATCTCTACCTATAAATACCAGTCTTCAACCTCAGAATCAGATACGAAAAACTCTCTACAAGCTTTCAACTTCTCTGAATCTCTCAAGCATTAAAAAGCTCTCAAGCAGTTATCTAACTCTTTGAAGAACACTTAATTTTTAAGTGTTTACTTTCAGAAACTGCTTTAGTTTTTCGTCTGATCAATAGGCAGAAATCATAGTAAATCCAAAGCCTAGATCTGAACGAGTTCATCATCCAAAGTTCTTCATTGTAAGAACTCGTTCAAAGTTGGAAACCCAAACCCTTCTTTACCCAGAAAAGGATAGGTCAAGGTTACGCCTTCTCGAAGCGCAAAATTTGAGTGTAAGATTTTTCAGTATCCGGAAACTGAAAAAAAATAGGCTTCTACAGTGCCCGTAAACTGTTAGCTCGAGTTAGAGCTGCGAAGTTGCTGGGTACTCGTAAACCAAGTGGAAATCCTTAGTGGATTTACCAGTTAAAATCTGGTCATGGAGTAGGAGTTCTCTCCGAACTACGTTAAAATTCCGAGTTCTTTATTGTTTTATTTATTCTCTGCATTCTATATATTTAAAGAACTAACCGCATTTGCACAACACAAGTTTTCAAGCTTAAAAGTTCTCTGGCTGTGTGACCCAGCCAGCTGCATTATTTTCAAATCCGCTTAACTGAAAACTGAAACTAAGTTTTTCTGAGATATTGTAAAGGAAACGAGCTATGTTTTTCAAACCACCACATTCCACACAGCCAGCTGAGTTATCAGTCCAGCTGACCACCTTCTTTAGAAGTCAGCTGAATTCATAACTGAGCTCTCACTCAACTCTGTTTTAATTTGATAAAAGGTTTCAAAAATCCCTCTTCGGTGTATTCACCCCCCCTCTACACCGAAGACCTCGTTCCGGGACCATCAATTAGTATCAGAGCAGAGGTTCAAAAGACCGTTGTTTCTGAATCAAGAGATTTGTCTTGAAACTCTGTGTCAGTGGTCAACTGAACAGATTCGTTTTTCAGAAAAACTCATCCTAGTGCATTCTGTACATTCCTCCATGGATTCTTATCTTAACAGGAATCTACCCACCGTCTCGGTTGATGATTATTCAATCTGGAAATTCAGATTGAAAAGCTTCATGTGTACGCATCATGACATGATGTGGGACGTCATCACAGACGGACCCATCCTCATTTATAAGCAAGGAAATGAACTCGTACCAGCTCAAGATGGAGGACAGCCAGCGTACCAGCCAATTCTCAAACCAAAAAATGAATATTCTACAGAAAAGCGAAATCAAGCTGGATTAGACAGCTTTGCAAGAAAAACCATCTCATCAACAGTCTCCAATGCCTACCTCAGTAAGATTATCAAGTGCGAGACAGCCAAAGAGATGTGGGAAACCCTAGCCAAGCTATGTGAAGGATCAGAAGAGATCAAAGAAAACAAATTCACAATAGCTTGCAAAAAATTCGACAACTTCAAATAGCTAGCCAACGAGTCCATCGAAACGATGGAGCTAAGGTTCTCAAACATAGTCGTCGAGATAGAGACAATCAGAACTGGGAAGTATACCCAGCGGGAAAAGAATTTAAAGGTTCTTTCAGCTGAATGGAACACTTACAAAGTAGTTCACCAAAGTCGAAGTGACTTGGGTGATCTATCTACAGAAAGGTTGTTCTCACTCTTAAAAGCCAACGAATACAACTTGAAGATCACCCAAGAAGAGTCTTCAAGCAGAAAGAATGAAGGAGAACTGACCCCAGCTCCAAAAAGAAATAGCGTTCAGAGCCAACTCTGAAAAGTCAGCTCATGCCAAGACAGCTGAGTCCTCTAAGAAGAAGAAGGACAAAAAGAATATGAGCAAAGAGGAGCTACTCGAAGAAATTGCCATGTTGGTGAAAAATTACAACAGACTCAACACCAACAAAGGCAAGTACAAGAAATTTGCCAAAACGTACAAAGATAAGTACACTACAGCTGATGAAAAATCAGCTGACACCTTAAAATGGATAGACGAAGGCTGCTTCAATTGCAAGGAGCCGGGGCATTACAAGCAGGATTGTCCCAAACTGTCCAAGAAGGAAAAAGATCTTCTAAAAGTGAAGGCAACTGACAGAAGAAGAGCATATATAGCAGATGAAGAGTCCGAGTGCAACAAAATAGATGATGACATGCCTTTCTCAGACTCAGAGGAAGATGCACTCATGGCCCGTAATGATCAAGACTGGGATGCTTGCTTCATTGGACAGACAGACGGACTCGACGGTGATGAGGTAACTTCTAAAACTCAGGACGTAACTAATCCATCACCATCACACAAACACTCTACGCAGGTCTCTGAATCAGAAGAACAACCTGATTGGAATCTGGTGGAGAAAGTCATGAATGACTTCAAGGATCTACAAGAAATTCTTGATGTCATAATGTGTGAAAATGCTGAGCTAAAGGTAGAACTGAAAAAGATAGAAGCATCAGAAGCAGCTGATGCTACACAGCTCAAAGAGGAAATAGTATCGCTCAACGAAAAGATAGTCAGACAAGATCAGCTGATGAAGGAATTCTACTATGAGAAAAAGCAGCTGGTGGACGAATTGGAAAAATCCACAGCTGAGTCAGAAAGAAAATCAGCTGAGATCTTGAAATTGAAAAGGTCAGAAGACACACTAACCACAAAGCTGGTAGCACTTATCAAAGCTACATCAACGATGGATGAAATAATTAGTGTGCAACGACCAGCAGCATTAAAGACGGGATTGGGTTATGATTGGTCTAAGGATTTAACAAATGTTGCAACTACAAGTGGAACCAAGGTAACATTTGTGAAAGCAAAAGAGAATCCAACTCCAGCTGCACAACAGACTGAGAAACAGAAAACACAACAAGGTCCTAGAAGACATGCTGTAAGGCAACCCCAGGCACAAATCAGACAACACTGGGTTCAGCCACAACGAAGGAATGACGCTGGACAACTTAGATACCAGCAATATCAGCAGCAAGTGGCAAGATATCAACCAAGATATCAGAGAAGATACCCAGCTGGATATCAGTCATATGATTACCAGCTGGATTATCAAGTCCAGCCGAGTACCAAGTTAAACAGCAGAGACAGAGACAAAGAAATGTCTCAGCTGTACATTCAGCTGGAAACCAAAGAAGAACTGAACAATCAAGAAATTAAGCTGGGAGACAACAGAGGTCAAGATCCAGCCAACAGAGTCAAACAAAGAACACAAAGAATGTGTTCATAGACACAGCTGGGAGAATTATCAGAACAAATGATTCAATCAGAGTCATCAAACAAATCTGGATCGTAAAGGGATCTCTAACTAACCCAAAAGGACCCAATCTCAACTGGGGACCTAAATTTTGATTTCTGTGACAGGATGCAAGGGAAAGACGCATCATAGAGGAGTCAATGAGAACTCTGTGGTACATGGACAGCGGATGCTCAAAGCACATGACTCATTTGAAGTATCTACTTCAAGAATACGAAGAGCGTCCAGGCCCTCAAGTAACGTTTGGTGACAACTTCAAAGGTCTAACCAAAGGTTACGGTACATTTAAAACTAACAATGTTAAAATATCTAACGTTTCATATGTGCAAGGATTAAAACATAACTCGTTTTCCATTAGTCAATTCTGCGACAACGGTTTTTCTGTCAAGTTTGATGCACAGGGATGTACAGTGAAGAACAAGGAAACCAAGCATGTATTACTGAGAGGGAAAAGAGAAGCAAACACATATTTTGCTGACTGAAACAGCAGCCCTCCAGATACATGTCTTGTATCGAAAAGCAACAATAAAGTCAGCTGGCTGTGGCACAGACGGCTGAATCATCTCAACTTTAAGACAATCAACAAACTGGCTAGAAATCAGCTCGCTAATGAAATTCCAGATCAAATTTATGACAAGAGTCATATTTGCAGCGCTTGTCAACAAGGAAAACAGACAAAGATTTCATTTTCTCTCAAGCCGACGCCCTCAACTGATCGAGTTCTTCAACTCCTTCACATGGATCTTTTTGGTCTAATAACTCCAGCAATTTTCAACGGCATGAAATACACTCTGGTCGTAGTGGATGACTTCTCCAGATTCACATGGGTTTCATTCTTATACCAGAAAAGCGAAACAAGATCCAAGCTGCCGGCCCTGCTGGAAAGATTGACAACTCAAAAAGAATGCAAAATTATCTCAATCAGATCAGACCGAGGAATTGAGTTTCTGAATGAAACTATTTATGAATATTGTGAGAAGAACGGAGTACAACATCAAACCTCAGCTGCACACCACATCTCAGCAGAATGGTGTAGTTGAGAGAAGGAACAGAACACTCAAAGAAGTAGCTACTTCAATGTTAGCAAGCTCAGCCATTCCAAAGAAATTCTGGGCTGAAGCAATCAACACAGCTTGCTTCACTCAGAATAGATCACTACTCACATCCAGATAATGAAAGACTCCGTACGAGCTATGGAATAATAGGAAACCCTTCATCGGGTACTTCAAGGTTTTCGGTTCAAAATGTTATATCCTAAACAATTGGAAAACCCAGCTGATGACGTTCGACGCCAAAACTGACCGAGGAGTATTCCTAGGTTACTCGGCTGTAAGTAAAGCTTACAGAGTTTTCAACAGGCGAACGCAAACAGTCGAAGTGACTCCCCATGTCACCTTTGATGAAACATCGTTCGAATTCAGAGAATCGATCAAACAAAAAAACATAGCTGGAACATCAAGCTCCATTCCAGCTCAAACAAGATCTCAAGAAGTTCGAATCAGGAATCTTGCTGAACCACTGATTTGGGATGATGAACCAGAAGAATCTCAAGTCAATTCAGTAAAGGCAAGTCAACCAGCTGAAAATCCAGAGGGAACCCCAGTATCAGACCAATGGGGAATGCCGCCAGCTGGAAATCCAGACCCAGCTGACATCCCAGCTCCATCTTCAGCTGAGTTCACTCAATTCTCGCCTTAAGTATATGCTAATACAAATCCAAGTCATAACGAGTCTCAAAACATGACTCCAGAACATCTCCAAGCAAGACAAGACTTAGCAACATCTAGCATAAATGAGCTAGAAGAAGAGATTAGAAGAAGACGAAGATGGATCGAAGATCATCCAGCTTCAGCAATCATTGGAGAACCATCAGTTAGAGTTAGAACAAGAAATTCAATTGCTCAGAACCCGTCATCAAATCCTCAAGAAGCAGCTAATGAAACTCAAGTCTCAGTAGAGCTAGAACTGACAGTCTACGACGAAGACACAGCTCTCATGGCGTGTTATGTAGCTCAAGTTCCAGAGCCTCAAACAATTCTCGAAGCTTTAAAGAGCGTGCCCTGGACAAATGCTATGCAAGAAGAGGTGAATGAATTTCTCAGAAATTGCATTTGGGAACTGGTCGATAGACCAGAATGAGTCAAAATAATAGGACTTAAATGGATATTCAAAAACAACCTGGATACTCTTGGAGCAGTAATCAGAAATAAGGCTCGCTTAGTCTCCAAGGGTTATACACAGCAAGAAGGAATAGACTTTGAAGAGTCATTTGCTCCAGTAGCAAGACTGGAAGCCATCAGATTATTCCTTGCATACGCTGCACATCACAAATTCAAAGTATACCAAATGGACGTGAAGTGTGCATTTTTGAATGGGGAAATCAAAGAAGATGTCTACGTGGAACAACCTCCAGGATTTGAAGTAGAATGAAACAAAGTTTACAAGCTAAAGAAGGCGTTTTATGGTCTGAAGCAAGCACCTCGAGCTTGGTATGACACTCTGTCAGTTCAAGAAAGGTTCAGTCGACAGAACCCTCTTCACCATCAAGCTAGGTGAAGATATCTTAGTTGTCCAAATTTATGTGGACGACATCATCTTCGGCTCAAGATCAACTTTCTTATGTGAAAATTTTGGAGAGATGATGTCAAAACAATTTCAAATGTCTATGATGGGAGAAATGAGTTTCTTCCTAGGACTTCAAGTCAAGCAATCAGCAGAAGGAATTTTTATAAATCAATCCAAGTATGTGAAAGAGTTGATCGCCAAATATGGAATTCAATCCAGCAAAACGGTGAAGATCCCTATGAATTCTAACTGGAAGATTGAACCAGGAACCGAAGGAAAACCAGTGGATCCCAGCAAATACAGAGGGATAATTGGTTCCTTGCTATACCTCACAGCTAGCCGCCCAGATATAGCATTTGCAGTTGGAGTATGTGCCAGATTTTAAGTTGATCCTAAGGAGGCACATATGCAAGCGGTCAAGAATATTCTCAAATATCTAAAGATACTCAGAACGTTGGGCTGTGGTATCCAGCTGAAGATAATTTGCAGCTGACTGGATACTCAGACTCGGACTTTACTGGAGATCGATTAGACAGAAAATCAACTTCAGGAACATATCAGTTCCTAGGAAGCAAGTTGATATCATGGTTTTCAAAGAAGCAGACGTGTGTCGCTACATCTACAACTAAAGCAGAGTATATGGCAGTTGGAAGCAGCTGCTCTCAAATTCTCTGGCTGAAGCATCAGCTGGATGACTATGAAGTAAAAACTGGTCAAGTTCCAATCTTCTGTGATAGCTCAAGTGCTATTGCAATATCTGAAAATCCAGTTCTTCACACAAGATGTAAACATGTAGACGTTCGACATTATTTCATCAGAGATCACATGGAAAAGAAAGACGTCATTGTTGAGAAAATTTACACAGATATCCAACGAGCTGACATTTTAACAAAGCCCTTGATGGAAGCAAGATTCAAAATGCTGTGTGGATTGCTTGGATTGCTTAATCCAGATGAAGAAACTTCATCCAGCTGAGGGGGAATAAGACTCAGCCGGTTCGTGAACTTAATTCAAGAAGGGAAACCAGCTGAGGAGGAATCAAGCTCAGCCGGATAATAAAACTGAAGGAGAAATTCAACATAAAGAAATACAGCCGAGGTATCAGCTGACTACAAAGATCAGCTGACAGGTTTGCAGACTTTCATTTATTTCCCTGAGGAATATACTATTTAAGGATAAAATTATTTGAATTTAATTCAAATACCCAGACATTCCTTAGATGGATTAGTCAATAAGCTATCCATCCAATCGAATTCCATCGCATTTAATGAAAAGCATGCAGAGTACTGTAGCTCGGGAAAATCGAGGCAGAAGTCAGAACGTTTTGACTACCTCACACGCGCGTGACCTACACTCTATTTACGCATGTCACTTGACGTGTTGCGCAAACTTTCCCAACCGCAGATCTTAAAGTCAAATGCCAAGATCTCAACCGTTCATCAAAATGGACAGTTGATATATATATATATCAAAGATATGCAAATCGTCGCCATAGTTTCTATCGCTCATACTTATCACTGAAATTTTATATATCATATTCTTGCCTATCTTTCTACAAAATACCTTTCTCTTGTCTCCTCTAACTCTTTGATACGGAAAAAAGATCATGACACCAAAGAAGATAACACCAGGAGTGAACCAGTCTGAGAATCTCATGTCAAAGCTTCATTTTGAGAGTTGCTTAACTCTCAAGAACTACCATAACTCAAAGTTCCAGGAAGTGCTGGATCTCATCGAGAATGCCGGCCTGCTGCAATGGGCGACTGCAAGACCGAAGAACATCTTCCGCCGGGAAGTGGCAGAATTCTTCCTGGAGATGACGAACCGAGATGAACGTCTCCGCTCCAACATCACTCTACATCTCAAGGAAAAGATGGGGCATACAACTCCTTGGGATGTCGACATCAACATCAACCGGATGTTGAACAAGCTATTCAGCCTAAAGACTCTTGGGGACCGCTCCACAGAAAACTACACCAGAGAAGAAATCCAGGCCGAACTGGACAAGATGTTGTTCAAGCCGGAACTCTACAGGCGCGAGCATGTCCAAGCTCCTGCTCAAGCCAAAGTACAGACTACTTCTGGATGTCACCCAGAAGTGCATCCTCGGTATCGGTGGATCTCAAGGAGAGATCAGCATACCCAAGCTGAAGCCGATGATAGCCATCCTCAGGAATGACCCTGTGGATTGGTTCTCCTACTTCATGGGAAAGTTGGAGAAAGAATCTAAAAAAAATTTATTTTGAAGATGACAGCTTCACCAGGTACAGCTGTAGGGAGACAATCTATCTATGCACCAAAGTAGCGTGCATAATAGAAAACTACACTACCGGACGGCAAATCAAGTGGCACGACACAGAAGAGTTCCCTGTGTCCAAAATTCTTTTTGAAAAGCAAAGTCAGCTGACTGACTTGTTGAAAAAAGCAGCCCCTGAAGGGAAGAAGAAGATGCAGGAGGCAAAGCAGCAGACTGTCTCTCCCTCTCAAGCAGGGAAAAGGAAGCAGCCGGAGGAAACACAGCCAGCTGGATCTCCTCCTGCCAAAAAGAAGCTAAAATTCAAGGCAGTCAGCAAGCCAGCTGAGAAGCCAGCTGAATCCTCTCCCACAGCCTCCCCAGTCCAAAAGAAGAAAACTGAGTCGAGACCAGTCGTTGAGGAGACAACTCAGGATTCCTCCTCTAGCTCAGATAATGGAAGGGAGCTCGTGATTGCATCACGAGAAGCTGAAGAACCACAGGTAGTGGTCCCCCACCCTGACCCAGAGGATGCTATTCCCCTTCGCCAAATTCTTCAAGCATCCTCACAACCCGCTCCAGCTGATCTCACATCAGCTGGACTTCCTCAACAACACTCTCTTCTCCTTCCTCCTCATCCTCAAGTACCTCACCCAGGTTCCTCTCCTACTTCTTCAGTACCTGAAACCGCCCAACTCCCACACACCCAATTTCCAGAACCCGCCTCACCTAAAGAGCCCCGTCCAGCTGACGCTCCTTTGCAGCTGGATGATGAAAACCAAGCTGAACCTTCTAGTCCCACTACTTCTGAGGTAATTGAAATCCTCAGTCCCAGAGCCGTTGCACTTGCTGCCACTATCATGAGGTTCGATGACCTCAGGCTTCAAGAAGTAAAGAGCGCACTGTAACAATACCCATCTCTTGCTTCGCTCCCCGCCGTCAGCGACTTCAAATTTTATCTGGCTACCAAGATGGCTACTTGGTACGCAAATGAAGAACTTGTGGAGTTTTACTCCTTCAATAAGCTCAAAGCCAAAGAAGCAGCTCTGCAGGAGATCTTTGAATTCGGAAGTCTTCAGGATGCTTTCGTGCATCAAGACGAGCTGATCCAAATCCTCATCCATAAGGCTGAATAGAATGAAGTACCACCTTCTGAGGAGGTCATCTCAAGAGCCAACTCTTACCTCCACACTCTCAGCTGGATTGTTCCAGTTGAGATCGCTGCTGTCCTGCCGACACAAATTCGAGGCAATGTTGATTGAAGAAGAGCCAACTAATGCAACAGTTGAGCCTACCGAAGCTTCCCCACAAAGTCAATTGCCGATGACACTCGCTCACTGGTCGAGATCGAGGCAGTAAAATCCAGCCACGTTGAATCCGGGACCCAGATGGATACTGATGTGCTTTCTGATGCAATGAAGGACGAAATCGCCAAACAAGTTGAGGAAATCCTATTCCAGGATATACTCAAATCAAATGTTGACACCCTTCTGCGCATCACAGTTGTAGAATGGTAAGTCCATTGTAATGGACAGTCCATTGATGAAGTTCACAGATTTGCCCAGAACTTAAAAGAAAGCACCAGTCAAGATCTCAAGCAATCTCTCGTTTCTCAATGAATTGATCAGACAAATCATCTAGAGAAGAGAGTCCTCGAGATCATTTCAAAGCTCCAAGCTCCACTGGAAAACAGCGTCAGCGACTTATCCAACCAGCTGCAAGCTCTCCAACAGCAAACCCTCTCTAACAGAACTGACATTCAAAAGCTGTTCAATCTCTACAAAGAGCTGGACACTCAGTTCACAGCTGGAAGCCACAGCACAGCACAGCTCAACCTCGTCACAGCAGACAACTCAGCCAAGATTGCTGATATTGACAAAGCCCTGGCCTAGCTGAATGAGACAGTCGTCAACCTCTCCTCCACGCTTGTTGATAATGCCAAAAAGGGGGAAGGTAATGACAAGAGAAAAACATCAAGGGCGGGCAAAGGGAAAGCTGTAGCTGAAAACGAAATCCAAGTGATGCAGTCTGAGATTGATGAAGTTGTTGCTGAGCTGGAAGCAGAAGAACCAGCTGGACGGAGAGGAAAATGGAGCAAAATGATCATTCCTCTTGCTAAAGCTAGTGGAGCCACGCCAGAAGAAATCAATGATACTCAATGGCTCTGCAACTTTGTGAATAAACAAAAACAAGAGATGAAAATCTTTCAAGAACAGGAGAAGAAGAAAGAAAGTTTGCTCAATGACAAAGAAAAGAAGCAGAAGAAGAAAAGAGCAAACATAAGAGCAGAAAAGAAAAAGTCTCAGATGCCAATGAACTGGAGAAGAATATATGAATGAATCCCAGAAGAGTTAAACGACGACTGGGAACATACAAAATTTGAGTTCATTGAAGATTACTACTATCTGGGAGCTTACCCAAATACGCCACCAGATGTTAACTTCAAGATGCATCTCAATGAGCTTTTTCATCAAGATAGGATGACTGCGAAAGCATTCTACAATGCTGCAAAGACCGCGAAGATCCAGTTCTCTGCTCCCCAGCTGTATCATCTCCAGCCTCCGCTGATACCTGGAACTAATCTTCCTGACAAATCGCAAATTATCGCAGAAGTAAATAGATGGGCGATCAGGAGAAAAATTTCCAAGGTAAACAATGAAGAATAATACAGAAAGCTGGAACAGATGATCTTCAACCGGTACAGGTTAAGAAAAGATTAGCAGCTGGAAGAAGATAGACAGAAGAATCAGCAGCAGCAGCAGAAATGAAGACCCACCCAACTGGGATTAAAAAGTTTTTGTCTAATTTCAGTTTGTTAATCTTGTAATTCTTGTAATCATCTTTGAGGATTAATAAAACTGAAATGTTTTTGCTCTCAAGCTCATCTTGATGACAATAACTCTTTGTCCAGGTACTGAACTCTGAATTTAATCATCTGCTGAAATTTCTTATCGTTTTTAAACACACTTTCTCATTAAGGGGAAAGTAGGTTATTTTTCTCAGTTAGGTTTTGGCATCATCAAAAAGGGGGAAATTGTTGGGAAAATTCTAAAGTTTTGATTTAATACCAAAACCCAACTGTTCTCCAACCTAGTAGATGAATGTGCAAACCTAAGTTATGTTTACCAGCTCGCGTGTTTGAGCTTTAGATTTTCTATCTTTACAGGTAAGGAAGCTGAAGACGGCAGAAGACCCAACTGAGTAATCAGCTGGACCCAAAGTCAGCTGAAAGGTTTTTTAGCTGAACAGAGTTCAAAGACTGAGCTGAGTCAGACTGACTCTCAAGTAAAGAAGATTGGATCCAGCCAAGGAGATCCAACGGAGCAAAGTAAATTGAGCTGACTCAAGTCTAAGAGATTCAGCTGAGCAGACAAAAGGGAACTAACTCTGAAGACGTCACTTCAAGTCAGTTTACCCAATCCAGCTCTAAATTCAAAAACCAACCCCAAAGGCAAAGATCCCGGTATCAGAGGAAGTCAATATACCTCGACCAATGAGGGATTGACATCTCAGCATCCTAGAAAGACGAACCTAGGACCTGACACAATGATGAAGACATGTGAAGATACGCTCAACGACAGATCGACAGATCAGAGAGTATGTGAGATTCAAACGGCTCTTCCAACGGCTAGTTTTGAATCTCTACCTATAAATACCAGTCTTCAACCTCATATCCAGACACGAAAAACTCTCTACAAGCTTTCAACTTCTCTGAATCTCTCAAGCATTAAAAAGCTCTCAAGCAGTTATCTAACTCTTTGAAGAACACTTAATTTTTAAGTGTTTACTTTCAGAAACTGCTTTAGTTTTTAGTCTGATCAATAGGCAGAAATCGTAGTAAATCCAAAGTCTAGATCTGAACGAGTTCATCTTCCAAAGTTCTTCATTGTAAGAACTCGTTCAAAGTTAGAAACCCAAACCCTTCTTTACCCAGAAAATGATAGGTCAAGGTTACGCCTTCTCGAAGCGCGAAATTCGAGTGTAAGGTTTTTCAGTACCCGGAAACTGAAAAAAAATAGGCTTCTACAGTGCCCGTAAACTGTTAGAACACAGCTCGAGTTAGAGCTGCGAAGTTGCTTGGTACTCGTAAACCAAGTGGAAATCCTTAGTGGATTTACCAGTTAAAATCTGGTCGTGGACGCAGGAGTTCTCTCCGAACCACGTTAAAATTCCGAGTTCTTTATTGCTTTATTTATTCTCTGCATTCTATATATTTAAAGAACTAACCGCATTTGCACAGCACAAGTTTTCAAGCTTAAAAGTTCTCTGGCTGTGTGACCCAGCCAACTGCATTATTTTCAAATCCGCTTAACTAAAAACTGAAACTATGTTTTTCTGAGATATTGTAAAGGGAACGAGCTAAGTTTTTCAAACCACCACATTCCGCACAACCAGCTGAGTTATCAGTCCAGCTGACCACATTCTTTAGAAGTCAGCTGAATTCATAACTGAGCTCTCACTCATCTCTGGTTTAATTTGATAAAAGTTTTCAAAAATCCCTCTTCGGTGTATTCACCCCCCTCTACACCGAAGACCTCATTCCGGGATCATCACACTGTCTTGGACTTTGCTTTAATCCGTACAAAGATTTCTGTAGTAAACAAACTTGAGATTCACATCCAGGAATCACAAAACCCTCTGGTTGGTACATGAAGATTGTTTCTTCCAAATCTCCATTCATAATATTGTCTTGACATCAATATGATACTGTTCTAAATTAAATTGAGTTGCTAAAGCCAACAACAATCTGATTGAACTATGTTTTACTACTGGAGAGAAAGTCTCATTTAAATCCACCCCTTCTCTCTGTGTAAAACCCCTGGCTACTAGTCTAGCCTTATATCTCACAACCTCCTTGTTACCAACAACTTCAATCTTCTTTTTGTAAATCCATTTACAATTGACACATTTATGAGATTTAGGCATATCAACCAACTTCCAAATTTTATTCTTCAACAGAGAATCAATTTCTTCATTCATAGCTTTAATCCACAGCTTGCTTTCTGGTACATTTACAGCTTCTTTGTAAGTTTTAGGCTCTTTATAAGTAATATTTTCTGCCACGACAAGAGCATATGAGGTCATCTCTGCATGTCCAAATCGTTGTGGTGGTTTTATAACTCTTCTGACTTTATCTCTAGCCAAATGATACTCACTCAAATCTTCTACAACAACTTGATCCATTTCTTCATTCCTGGCACTTGATTCATCAGTTTCTTGATCACCTTCTGATTCATCATCAGTAACTATTGCCTCAGGTTTCTCATCAGCTCCTCCAGAAAGCTCCACCTCAAACTGAATACTCTCTTTCTTTTCACTTTCAGAGTTGTATTTGTCAAGATAAGGCATTTTGTTCTCTCTGAACACTACATCTCTACTGATAATAGCCTTTCCTTCTCCTGGTTCTATACACCATAGCTTATAACCCTTAACTCCAGCAGGATATCCAATCATTACACATTTAAGAGCTCTTGGCTCCAACTTATCTTGTCTAACATGAGAATAAGCTAAACATCCAAAGCTTTTAAGATTGTTGTAATCTGCAGGTCTTCCATTCCACATTTCTTCTGAAGTGTTCATGTTAATTGTTGTTGATGGACACCTATTAATCAAGTAAGTAGCTGTAACTACTATTTCCCCCCAGAATCTTACAGGTAAATCGGATGTAGACAACATACATCTCACCCTCTCAAGTAAAGTTCTATTCATCCTCTCCACAACACCATTTTGTTGTGGAGTACCAGGTACAGTCATATGTCGTTTTATCCTTTTTGATTTGCAATAATCTTGAAACGTTTCTGAGATAAACTCCAGACCATTATCAGTTCTTAAGCATTTTACCTTACAACCCTCCTCATTTTCTACTTCCATACACCATTCTGTGAATTTCTTGAACGCATCTGATTTATGTTTCAACACATAAACCCACATTTTTCTTGATATGTCATTTATCAAAGAAAGAAAGAAACTTCCTCCACCAATGTTGGTAGTTTTAGATGGCCCCCATAAATCCGCATGAATATACTCAAGTAAAACAGTAGAAGTGTGTTGTCCAGTAGAGAAAGATAACTTCTTACTTTTCCCTAACACACACTCTTCACAATCATCAAGTTTCAACTTATGAGCATGTTGTATTATGCAATGTTTTTGTAGCATATTGCTATAACTACAGCTCAGCCCAAAAACATCATGGAACCGAAGAGTAGTGGGCCTCCAACAAAAGAAATACTGGTCCAAGTAGAAGTGGGCCGTAAAGGGAAAGAGGTGGAGGCAGAAATTAGAAGAAACCCTAAAAGAATACATCATCTACCAGATAAACTCTCCAACTATGTGGTCGGCTAAGTGGGAGCAGGGGTAGGAAAGTATCCGTATGGTTGTTAGCATCTTTGTCGTTTTTTACTTCCTGTGTTGCCTAAGAAAGCAAGCGGCCTCCACATATACGAAGGAGCTATTATCAATCACGGAAGCCGTGCTAAAATGGTGGCAATATCTCTTGTGAAGGTTCTTTGTGATAAGAACTGATCATAAGAGCATAAGGGAGCTCTTCCAACAGGTGATTCAAACTCCGGAGCAGCAAGTTTATGTACGAAAGCTTATGGGGTTCAACTTCAGGATCGAATACCGACCTGGCAAAACTAACATGGCAGCAGATGCTCTCTCTCGGGTGTTTGAAGAAGCCCAAGAAGATCAGCTCACTCACATGCAATCTTTAACGGCGGCCAGCATGCCTGTTCCCGAATTTCTGGAAGAACTCCACAAGGAAAACCGGACTTTGCCTGATATGATCGAGATGCACGCCAAATGGAGTAAAGGCGAGCTAAACCCGACATACCACGTTCGTAATGGGTTACTGATGTTTAATCACAGATACTATATCAGCCCCAGTTCATCTCTTTTAAATGATTTGCTACAGAAAGCTCATTCATCGCCAGTGGCGGGTCATGGTGGTGTAAAACGCACCCTTGTTCGATTATCGTCCAATTTCTTTTGGCCTAAGATGAAGACTACTGTTGAGAATCATGTTGTCACTTGTATCACGTGTCAACAAACCAAGTACAGCACGCAACCCCCGGCTGGTTTGTTGCAGCCTCTTCCTGTGCCGGAACAGGTATGGGAGTGGGTGATGATGGATTTTATTATTGGCTTACCGCTGAGCAGAGGCTATACCAATATTATGGTCGTCGTGGATCGCTTCACAAAGTTCGCGCACTTCGGCCAACTTCCCACCCATTTCACCGCGGAAAAAGCAGCGCAATTGTTCATCGAAATAGTGGTGAAGCATCACGGATTTCCAGGTGTTATTGTATCTGACCGAGATCCCATCTTCCTTAGTACATTCTGGCAGCAGTTGTTCAAATTATGTGGGACTAAACTCCAGCACAGCACCGCCTACCATCCACAGACGGATGGCCAGTCCAAGGTGGTAATTTGTTGGCCAGTACTTGCTCGCATACACACAGGATAAACCCACTTCTTGGGTTAATTTGTTGGCTTGGGCAGAATACAGCTATAACTCATCCTATCATGAATCCATTCGGATGACTCCTTTCCAAGCTCTCTATGGGAGGCTGCCCCCCAATTCCGAAGTATACGCCAGGAACTACTAAAGTGCAAGCTCTAGAGAAGTTGTTGATCGAGAAAGATGGATTGATCAGGACTCTGAAAGATAATTTCATTCAAACTCAACACCGCATGAAACAGATAGCTAACAAAAAACGGCGGGAGTTGGAGTTCCAACCAGGTGATCTAGTTCTTGTCAAGCTCCAACCGTACCGGCAAAGCTCAGTTGCGGGACGACGATTTGCCAAGTTAGCGAAACTTTACTATGGTCCGTTTCCGATTAAAGAGAGAATTGGGGAAGTCGCCTATCGATTGGAGCTACCCGCGAGTAGCAAAATTCATCCTGTATTTCACATATCCATTTTGAAGCCCTTCCGTGCAGAGGAAGGATCGACACCAATATTCCCTCAAGCATTGCCGGCCACCTGTGAAGAGTCACGACCAACACAGAACCCGATAGCTATCTGTGCCGTCCGGAACATCATCCACCAAGGAAGGATTCAAAAGCAAGCTTTGGTGCAATGGGAAGGAGAACCACTGGAAAATTCCACCTGGGAAGCTTGGGAAGAGCTACTTCGACAATTTCCGGCCCTTCACCTTGAGGACAAGGTGGTTCCGTTGGAGAAGGGAGTTGATAAAACTACAGCTCAGCCCAAAAACATCATGGAACCGGAGAGTAGTGGGCCTACAACAAAAGAAATACAGGCCCAAGTAGAAGTGGGCCGTAAAGGGAAAGAGGTGGCGGCAGAAATTAGAAGAAACCCTAAAAGAATACATCGTCTACCAGATAAACTCTCCAACTATGTAGTCGGCTAAGTGGGAGCAGGGGTAGGAAAGTATCCTTATGGTTGTTAGCATCTTTGTCGTTTTTTACTTCTTGTGTTGCCTAAGGAAGACCAGTATATATGGTCACCACTGTAATGAGTTTCTTTATCATGAAATGAATTAGAATCTTTTCTTTATAAATGGAGCGTAGACTGCTCGAATAGCCCTTTTCTTTCTGTTTTTCTAGTAAAACCTATCACATATTCAATCCTTTAACACTCATATGTCCTAGTCTTACATGCCACAATCTAGCTTCATCTACAGATGCATTGTCATTCTCACCTACTATGGTTTTAGCAATCAAATGATATAGAGTGTTTTTTTCTCAAACCTCTCATTATGATTTTAGAGCCTCTTAACACAGTCAGATTATCTTCTACAGATCTCCACTCATAACCTTTTGACTCTAGCCAACCAAAAGAGATTAAATTTCTTTTCAATGTAGGAATGTACCTTACTTCAGTCAATATCTTGATAGAACCATCATGTAGCTTCAGCTTGATTGATCCAATGCCCTTCAAGGAACATAATTCATCATTTCCAAGATTTCCTTCCTGCAATTCAAGAAACCATGACTTATTAGGGCACATATGAAATGAACAACCTGAATCAAGAATCCAGTTGTCTCATAATTTTGAAACTAAAACATTCAAAAGTTCTGCTTCTTCACACTGCTCAGTAACATCTGCAATATCCTCCTTCAGGTTCTTTTGTGATTGCTTTTTCTTCCAACTGAAACAATTCTTCCTAATATGCCCTGGCTTTTGACAATAGTGACATTTTCTTGTTTCTTTATCTTCACCTTCCTTGCCCTTGAATTGCCCAGATTTCTTGGATTCTTTCCAAGGCTTCTTGAATTTTCCTTTGCTAAACTTCCCTTTAACATTTAAACTCTCACTCGTAGAATCTTGCTTTGACTCATTCTGCTTTTGTTGTTCCTTGGTCTTCAATGCGGACACCACTTCTTCAAGAGTAATGGAAGTTTGCTTGCCATATAACATGGCATCTCTCATGTGATCGTATGACTTTGGAAGAGCATTCAGAAGAAGTATGGACTTATCTTCTTCCTCCAATTTCACATCAATGTCTACTATTTCCAAAGACTTGCTAAAATCATCAAGCTGATCCATGATCCCTTTATCATCTGCAATCTTGTAGGAGTACAATCGTTGTTTCATGTATAAACGATTTGCTAATGACTTTGTCATATATAGCTTCTCCAACTTGGTCCAAACCGCTGTAGCACTCATTTTTTTGGCAACTTCGCGTAGCACCTTGTCGCCCAGAGAGAGAATAATAGCGCTATGCGCTCTCTGCAACATCTCTGCTCTCTTTTCCACCGCTTTCTCATCGATTTCTGACTTTCTCGGTGACTCCTTTGGATCTGTCAAGGCATCAGCCAAGCCTTGTTGAATCAAGATAGCTTTCATCTTAATTCGCCACAAACCAAAATCATTCTTCCCTGTAAACTTCTCTGTTTCAAACTTCATTGCTGCCATGGTCGTAGATTGTTTCCCGGTGGACGGCGCCACTTGTTAGGAATAACAAGCTGAAATCACTCTCAACTCTAAGTCTCAAGAAAGAATTGATGATAATCAACTGTAAACCATCAGGAATTAAAGAAATCTTAATCCAGAAGTTATTGCTGTAAAATGAAGTATGAAATCAATGACACATGAGAATTACGTTGTTCGATCAATTGATCTACATCCACAGGAGAAATACCAAAACCTCCACTAATCACTCAAGATCAAGAACAGATTACAATCATCAGAACGAAGAGAAAATATGCAGCTCTCAAGCTCAATCTATGGCTACTGCAACTCACATTCCTCACTCTTCTCCATGCTTCTATTTTCAGTTATAAAACACAACTGATAAAGAAAACAGCTACAAAACAGATATATAAACTGCTCCAACTCGATCTAATATAAGCCGTTGAAGATAGACGGTATGGATCAACTCTGAGCTCGACTACCAGCTCATTTTAGAAACTTTGAGCTTTACTATTTTAATAATTGCAGCTAGATCCTTCCGTGCCAAACTTCTTTGCTAACAGATCCTTGAAGTACCAGTTTAAATCACTTTGCAGTCACACACACATGTGCACAATAATTTTATTAAAATTCGTGTTACTCCCTCCTATGAAATTATTTCGTGGACGAAGGGAGTATATTTTATGAAATATATTCAACTCTATACAATTATCTATGCAAATAGTTATTCTTCATGACTGGTATGTCATCTCGTGCGATTCTCGAAATATATTTGTTTTGTTCTAAATATAAAATTATTCTATAAATATATAAAATTTTAAATTACCAGTATAATTAATTAATAAAAACTGACACCACAATTTCAGTGTGTAAACTTCATTCGCACGCAAACTCAAACATCTATACATACTTTTATGATATTATATTATTTGGTCAATGGCACCACAATTTCAGCGTGTAAATTTTATACTACTTAGGCTAAAAGAAATATATTTTTATTGTAAAAGAATTCTTTCTTGCTTACATATTAAAAATATTGTGTGAAGAAATTTGTAATACATATAAAAATAATCCCTACTAAATAATAATTTTTTATATTGGTTAAAAATTGTTCTATTGTACAGTGTATATTTTTTAAATTTTATCATACCAAGATATTGTTCTGCAACCACTGCTGCATATTTCAAAAGTGGGTTATCAAATAATGTAAGTCATATGAAAATTTACCAAAAAAAAATTGTAGAGTATGAATATTTATCAGTAAATTTTCATCAAATAACCCATCAATTTTTTGTTGCATATTTATAAATATTAAATAACATGTATCATGTATGTAAATTTTTATGGCAGTGACAATTTTTAATTTTATTTTATTTTGGGAAGTGACGATTTTTGGTTGCCACATCATGAACTTTATTGGAAAACTGAACGGGCAACTTGAGCTTTAAACATAAAAAAGAAATTAAAAAAAATAGAAAATTACTGAGGCGGGCAAACTTGGAACAACAACTCGATTTTAGTATGATATATACTCCCTCCTATTCAAAATGTAAGTCTTTTAGAGCCGTGCACACAAATTAAGAAAATATATTTTTATCAAATTTAACCTTGATAAATTATGAATTGAAATTAGTGAATAGTGAATAGTGAAAATGTGAGTTTGGAGGTGAGTTAATTAGGGGTAATTATGGATTTTGAAGGTGAAAAATATGCTAGAATGACATATATTTTGCAAAAGTTATAAAAGCCTAAAAATTTAGACGATTAACGATCGTGTAGTCTCTGAAAAATTACTCTACAATGAATCACTCGTATAAAGAAAAATATCTCGAATTTTATTCTCACTACTCTTCATCGTTCGAGGAAAAAAAGATAACTTAGGTCAAAATAGGACCGACAAATCATGCTTGCAGGTGGTAATTATCGTATCAACACCATAACAACATAATCTTTTAACACCAACACAATTCGAAATTTACAAATATGCGCACAACATGAACACGATTTCCTTCGTGTTAACACAACAAGATTAAATTCTAATTTTAAATGACATGATAAGCTCAAACCCTAGAATAAAAAAAATAAATTTGTACTAATAACAAAAATAAAAAATAATGTTATCGCGTTACACGAACCCGACCCCACATTCAATATAAACTCGTGTTAACATGATAACAATAAGAACACATAACAAGACATGATACTTATTCCATTAATTTTATACGAACGAAAGTATTCGTACGATTATCTTGTAATGTAAAAAAATTGTCAGACCTAATCAAAAGTTCGTGTAACGTATTCCACTATTGCTTGAACCACACATTATGTTAATGGCATTTGATTGAGGACCATTCAATTTCATCCAATGATAATAGGCGATTGTGGAAATCAAAATCCAAATCAAATATAGATAATGTTATTACTGGGGTTTCGAAAGGCTTATATAAAAAGAAAAGAACCGAGGCTAGAGTTAGACTCTATCTCCGTAAGATAATATTGCACCATTATTTGTACAAACGGACTACTGCAATTTATCTCCAAGATACAACGGTTCAAATGAACTCGAGAAGTTGCACTACAACTCGAAGTTCCTGTCGAACGAACTTGATACTCGGGACAGAGTAATGAAAGAAGAAAGGATGAAACGAGATGAATCGCTTATTATATTCGTTTTTAGTGTATCTAATCACCATGCATGAGGGGCAATTTATATTGACGAGATGATTGTTCGGAAGGGGTGTCTACATGGCGGTTATCGCCATCTTCCTACCAGTGCGCGACACGTGGCAGCACCAAATCGACGCCTTGCCTTGGCGCGACACGTGGCAGGATCGAATCGGAGCTTTACCTCGCTACGACACGTGGCAGAGGCGATAAGGCCTTGATCCCAACCGTCTTTAACCGCCGCACGCACCGTACAATGGACCGTATCGATTGCGTGTGCGTCACGTGTTTCACCGAACTATCCGATACCTCACCGTGCGCTTTTTACGTGTACTGGAATTAGTCAAAATAACGTTGGCTCATCAAATGCTCCGATCGTGACAGAGCCAAGTGCGGCTCAAAGCGCCCATTGCGACAAGTGTTACGTGCACGAGCTTGTCAGAGTCGGAGTCGGACGGTGCTACGCACCGTCCTCGTATGAATCATGGTTAAGCACAAAAGAGCCAACACTTGAGTCACTAGGGTGCACCATAAGATGGCACACTAGAACATTCTCTCTTAAAGTGTTGTCCCTTATATATATCTCAAAACATCAATGGTTTTCTTATGTGGGACAAAACACCACATTTTCAAGTTTCAAGTAGCTATGTTAATGAATTAATTGCTCATTCATTCCTTAATGGAATTGAATAAATAAATACATTAAATCATAGTGCTCGAACCGTAGATTGCGTTTCAACCATTGGTTTCCACATAATCCCTAAGGATTTTCCATAACTTAATCATGGATTTAATGCTATTTATTAACCAAATTCCAACAATCCCCCAGATGAATGGTGATTAATGCAAATGCAAATGTTACAAAGTCCTGACGATCTATTATTGCATTGTGATAGGTAGTTTTTTGCTTTGAACCTTCCTTAGTGTAATGTGATCGGATTTACTCGCAGCTCGGTAAACACGATGTCTTGAACCGGTCTACTTTTGTGTAAATCTAGACAATCACATACACACAATAATAGATCTTATATCTTTTCGCTCTCACATTGTGTTCATTTTGGCCTTGGACCATATCTTGGATTCATAAGTGTTATAGTTTGAAGCAGCCCTACTTCACACTTATATAGGTGATCTCCTATTGAGGTATCATGTCATACTTTGTCTTTCTTCAAGACCTTAGGAATCATTAAAAACTTATTTAGCTTATCCTCACCACATTCAGCATGTTTCTGCACTTGGGCAGTTTTAAGAATGGATTTCATGTTGTGTTTTTCCCAAGTGCATAACTGAACATTTATAACTTAGTTATCTCATTTAACCAAGTTCTTGGTATCTCCAGTCATCTTGGTTGAGTTACCATTATAAACATTCTTTAGTTTGTGGATTTCAATCCCATTCCTCTTACTGCATTATACAATTGATCATGATTAATATCTTTAGTAAAATGATCTGTTATATTGTCTTTTGACTTTACATAGTCAATACACATTATACCACTTGTGATCAATTGTCTAACGGTGTTACGTCTTCGACGAATATGCCGAGACTTACCATTATGCATACTATTGTGTGCTCTCCCTATTGCTGACATGCTATCACAATGTATCATTACGGGAGAAATTTCTGAGCCATTCAGCTTCTTCACCAGCTTTGTCTAAAGCAATGAATTCAGATTCCATTGTAGACCTGGCTATGCATGTTTGCTTAGAAGATTTCCATGACACTGTTCCACCACCAATTGTGAATACATATCCACTTGTGGACTTGGAGTCATTCGTGTCTGCTATCCAATTCGCATCACTATACCCTTCTAATACAACTGGGTAGTTAGTATAGTGAATACTATGAGTAGATGTGTATTTTAAATACATCAATACTCTTGTTAATGCGATCCAATGATCTTTTCCAGGATTACTTGTGAATCGACTTAACTTGCTTATTGAATATGCTATGTCTAGTCTTGTACAATTAGCAAGATACATTAGGCTACCAATGACCCTAGCATAATCCAACTGAGATACTTGATCTCCTCGATTTTTAGCTAAGTGTAGATTTAAATCTACAGGAGTCTTAGCTGGAGGTAAATCGAAAGCCTTAAATCTCTTAAGCACGTTCTCAACATAGTGAGATTGAGATAAAGAGATTCCTTCGGATGTTCTAGAAACTTTTATTTCTAGAATTACATCTGCTTTTCCGAGATCCTTCATTTAAAAATTTCTTTTCAGCATCTCTTTAGTTTTCATGATTATATAATGATTACTACCCATTATGAGCATGTAATCTACATAAAGGCATAAGATTACAAAATTATCTGGTGTACCCTTTATGTAGACGCATTTGTCACATTCATTTATCTTGAAGTTATTTGCCAACATTGTGTTGTCAAACTTCACATGCCATTCTTTAGGAGCTTGCTTGAGTCCGTACAAGGACTTAACAAGTCTACATACCTTATTTTCTTTGCCTGGAACTAAAAAACCTTCGGATTGTTCCATGTAGACTTCATCACTCAGATCTCCATTTAGGAAAGCTGTTTGTACATCCATTTGATGTATCTCGAGATTGTACAAGGCTGCTATTGCTATAAGCATTCTTATAGAAGTTATTCTTGTAACAGGAGAGTATGTATCGAAATAATCATACCCTTCTTTCTGTTTGAAGCTTGTGGCTACCAAACGAGCTTTATACTTGTTGATTGATCCATCGGCCTTATATTTCATTTTTAGGATCCATTTGCATTCTAAAGGTTTAATGCCAGGAGGGAGATCGGCAAGTTCCCAAGTATGATTATTCATAATCGATTGGATTTCACTATTAATTGCTTATCTCCATAAGGCTGAGTCAGAGCTAAACAATGCTTCTTTAATTGTTTTAGGCTCATCTTCCAACGCATAAACTATAAAGTCTGGACCAAAAGTTTTAGCTTTCTTGGTCCTTCCACCTCGTCTTGGTTCAAGTGTCGGTGTTAAAGAATATTCAACATTTTGATCCACATTTGAATCCAACGAGTTGTCTATAGTTTCACAAGTTCGTTTATTAGAACTTGGTTCGTGCTTTTCTTTCTAAGGGAATATAGATTAAAAAAATACAACATTTCTTGACTCTATTATTATTCCTTCGTTCATTTCAGAAACCTCTGATTTATGAACCAGGAATCGATAAGCACTACTATTGTTTGCATATCCAATGAAAATGCAATCAATAGTCTTTGGTCCTAGTTTCACTTGTTTTGGTTTTGGAACCTCAACTTTTGCTAGGCACCCCCACACTTTCGTGTATTTGTAGGATGGTTTCCTACCTTTCCATAGTTCATATGGAGTTGTTACTTGTTTCTTTTGCGGCAATTTATTCAAAATTTTATTTGCCGAAAGAATAGCTTCCCCCTACATGTTATGGGATAAGCCGGAGCTAATCATCATAGCATTCATCATTTCTTTTAGTGTGCGATTCTTTCGTTCCGCAATACCATTAGATTGTGGAGAATAAGGTGCAATCGTTTGGTGAATAATGCCGTTTTCATGACAAAATTCTTCAAAAGGTGCAACATATTCGCCATCTCTATCACTTCGAATCATTTTGATTTTAGAGTTAAGTTGATTTTCAACTTCAGCTTTGTACCTTTTAAAAGCTTCGAATGCTTCGTCTTTACTTCTTAAAAGAAAGACATAAGAAAATCTTGTGCAATCATCTATAAAAGTGATAAAATAATTCTTTCATCCTCTAGTTTGCACCAGTTTTAAGTCACATGAATCGATGTGAATTATCTCAAGAGGAGATGTGCTTCTTTCCTTTGTGGGGAAAGGTCCTTTAGTCATTTTAGCCTCAACACAAACTTCACATTTTTTGTGATGATCAAAAGTGACTTTAGGCAATAAATATAAATTTACTAACCTTCGTAGTGTATTTAGATTTGCATGTCCTAATCTATCATGCCATAAATTAGGTGATTCAGTCAAATAAACAACACTGGAATTTATTTTATTACCAACAGTTACAACTTCACAGTTAAGCTTGAAAAGACCACTATCTATATAACCTTTCCCTATGCTTTGACCATTTTTGGTCATTACAACGTTATCAGCTTCAAAGACTAGTCTAAAACCAGCCTTGCTGAGAGTTGATCCAGAGATAAGGTTCTTGCGAATGTCTGGGACATGCAGTACATTCTTAAGGGTCACATTTAGATCCGACGTCATTCTGAGAACAACATTACCTACTCCAACAACTTTGGAAGTTGCAGAGTTTCCCATGTAAAGTTTCTTTTTCTCAGTGACGGGCTCATATGTAGTAAACATTGCTTTGTCAGATGCAATGTGTCTGGTAGCCCCGGTGTCTACGAACCACCCTTGCGGGTTGCCAACCATGTTGACTTCATCAATGACCGCAGAAAGGTCTAGTTCAGACATGTCAATGGGGATACTTTTATCACCCACCATGTTGGCTTGGTGGTGATCATTTTTCCTTGCTTTCTTTGGCTGACGACAATCTCTTGCTCTATAGCGGGTTTGTCGCAGTTGAAGCAGTTCCCGTTGAAGCGTTTGCCCTTTTTTGCTATCTTCTTTTTGCCTGGAAACTCATGCTTCTTGTTGCTGATTTCTGCCAGATTTGCGTTAGGATCTATCATCGGCCTTTTGCCCTTGCCATCAGCTTTGCGGTTATCTTCTTCGATCCTTAGTCGAACGATGAGATCTTTAAGTCCCATCTCCTTCCGTTTGTGTTTGAGATAGTTTTTGAATTCTTTCCATAGTGGTGGAAGTTTCTCGATTGTTGCTGCAACCTGAAAAGATTCAAAAAGAGACATACCTTCGGCATGAATATCATGTAGAATGAGTTGAAGTTCTTGGATTTGTTCGATAACTGTCTTGTTATCGACCATCTTGTAGTTCAAGAAGCGGCCGACGATGAATTTTTTCAATCCAGCGTCCTCTGTCTTGTACTTAGTCTCCAAGGAATTCCAGAGTTCCCTTGAAGTCTTGAATCGGAATAGATACTATACAGAGTATCTTCCAGACCATTCAAGATGTAGTTGCGACAACTGAAGTCGCTGTGAGACCAGGCATCTAACGTGGTGCGTCTTTGTTCATCGGTCTCATCTTTCCCCACAACAGGGGTTGAATCCGTGAGGAAATGAGCCAAATTAAGCGTTGTCAGGTAGAACAACATTTTTTGCTGCCAACGCTTAAAATCAGTGCCAACAAATTTTGACGGTCTTTCGACATGAACAGGAGCAGTTGGAACTGGTGTCTTTGATGCGGAAGCCATGTTCGAAGAGAATATTATCTTACGATTGTTATTACTGGGGTTTCGAAAGGCTTATATAAAAAGACAAGAACCGAAGCTAGAGTTAGACTCTATCTCCGTAAGATAATATTGCACCGTTATTCGTGCAAATGGACTACTGCAATTTATCTCCAAGATATAACGGTTCAAATGAACTCGAGAAGTTGTACTACAACTCGAAGTTCCTGTCGAATGAACTTGATACCCGGGACAGAGTAATGAAAGAAGAAAGGATGAAACGAGATGAATCGATTATTATATTCATTTTTAGTGTATCTAATCACCATGCATTAGGGGCAATTTATATTGACGAGGTGACTGTTCGGAAGGGGTGTCTACATGGCGGTTATCGTCATCTTCCTACCAGCGCGCGACACGTGGCAGCACCGAATCAACGCATTGCCTTGGTGCGACACATGGCAGGATCGAATCGACACTTTGCCTCGCTGCGACACGTGGCAGAGGCGATAAAACCTTTATCCCAACCGTCTTTAACCGCCGTGCGCACCATACAATCGGCCGTACCGATTGCGTGTGCGTCACGTGTTGCACCGAACTATCCGATACCTCACCGTGCGCTTTCCACTTGTACTGGAATTAGTTAAAATAACATTGGCTCCTCAAATGCTCCGATCGCGACAGAGCCAAGTGCGACTCAAAGCGCCCATTGCGACAAGTGTGACGTGCACGTGCTCGTCGGAGTCGGACGCACCGTCCTCGTATGAATCATAGTTAAGCACAAAAGAGCCAACACGTGAGTCACTAGGTGCACCATAAGATAGCACACTAGAAGATTCTCTCTAAAAGTGTTGTCCCTTATATATAGCTCAAAACATCAATGGTTTTCCTATGTGGGACAAAACACCACATTTTTAAGTTTCAAGTAGCTATGTTAATGAATTAATTGCTCATTCATTCCTTAATGAAATTGAACAAATAAATACATTAAATCATAGTGCTCAAACCGTAGATTGCGTTTCAACCATTGATTTTCACATAATCCCTAAGGATATTCCATAACTTAATTATGGATTTAATGCTATTTATTAACCAAATTCCAACAGATAAATCTTTTGTCTAGTAAAAATGTACTGTAGAATATTTGAAACTCGTGGTTTTATCGATCTTTAACCTTTTAATAGTTTCATTGGGCGTAGACCCCACATTTGGATCTCCCTTGAATTTATGCGCTGATTTAGTCATTTGGTGCATCTGTTCAAAATGGGTAGATTAAGTGCACGATTTTAGACTAGTGGAGAACAGATGCGCTCTCTCTCTCTCTCTCTCTCTCTCTCCCCACACCCTATTTTAAAATCTCATTGGCAATTTTCACGTGCTCATTATAATCATTAAAATAAAAAATTTATTTTCCAGACGCAAGTATTTGATAAGCTTTGATCAATTGTTCACCTCTCCTCACCCTTTTATTGGGTTCCTCAGAAAAAAATTTCTGTATCTTCATATCAGATTCTTCACTTCTCCCACCTTTATCTAAAAATCGGAGCTTGCAAAGCCTCTCTCTCTCTCTCTGCAGACATGTCTGGTTCAAGAAAGCTTTTTGATGGTAGGAGGCAACCTGGGAGATCAAATTTTGTGCAGACATGTAATCTCTTAAGCCGATATATTAAGGAAAAAGGGAGTCTCAGAGATTTGAATCTCGAAATCGGTGGAAAAGTTGAGAGCGTTGAAGCCATAGGTAAAACAAGTTTTTTATTTTATTTTATTTTTGTGCAGTAAGAATTTGAGATGCATAGGCTTGTGAATTATTTATAAGGCAAGTTTAGTTTATTTTAATACTTTTTATGTTTTATTCTCTCTCAAGTACGGAAATTCAATAATTTCTTGGTTCATTAATTGCTTAGTTTTCCTGGATAGATCTACCGGATTTTGTGGCTCTAAAGTCTAAATTGCTGTAAATTTCAGTTATTTTACTATTTGTGAAAGTGAATAATTCTTGAATTTTAACTGAAAAAATATACTCAATAAAATATTGTTTTGTTGATTTGCAGTGAAACATGGATCAACTCACTCTGCTTCAGTTTCTCCAACAATTAACAATAATTTGACAAATAAAAGCACTTCAGCTCAGCCATCCATGGCTCCAATCTCTTCCATTGATGCGCCTATGAGGTTCTTTCTTCTTGCCATCGTCTCTCTCTCTCTCTTGAAGTTATATTAAATTAATTAATGTCGTTATGTGACATGAAATAAGAGATGCAACATATGATAAAATTGTTCAATAAGTGCATATCACATAATACTTGTAAAATAGCTGTAGATTCAACTACGAATCCAAGTATTAGTATGTTTTGATTTGGAAAATTTTGGACCCTTTATTTAAATTCGAATTGGAGCATGGTAATATCAATATTTAATTAATTAAGACCAATAAGAGAACAATTTATATATTTTTTTTTTTTTTTTGAGTTGGAGGAAGTTAAGCAGTGACGTTTGAACCTAAACCTTTCTTTACCACTTGGATGTCCGAAGGGACGCAAACAACTAGTAATAATCTTAATATTGTATGTTACTAAAAATAATTTTAAATACCATGTAAGTCGATAAAAGCTGATGAGAGTCTATGCAACCTAGCAAACGAGCCCTCGTATTATATACTAAACGTGTAGTGTCAAACAATTTAGCTCATCAACACTATCCAATAACAATATAAAACATCTTTTGCATCACAAAAACATTCATTTTTCTTGAAATTTAGAGTCAAATTCAGAAAATTTTTGCTAGCAAATTGAATATAACTTAAATTCTTGATTAATTCCTTCCAGCAAAGAGGATCCAAATCCATCCCAGTTGACAATATTCTACTCAGGCAGAGTGTTAGTGTTTGATGATTATCCATCTGACAAGGCTGAAGAGCTCATGGGATTTGCCAAGAAGGAGAGCTCCCAGATGTCTTGCGGCATTCTGTCGAATGTCGTAGGAGAAAATCCAAGCTCGAGCAGCGCGGTGGCGCCTCTCTCTAGCTTGAGAGACGGGCTGCCTCCGCGGCCGCAGAGCAGTACTAGCTCTCAAAAAGGTGCTGGCATTTCGTCGAACACTTGTCAGGAGAAAACGAGCAGCCCTACTAATGAGCCGGCTACTAATGGCTCCGGTAATTCACTTGATTGAATTTGTTAAAAAAAATTGTTTCTTTTTTAATTTTTTTGGGAGATTGTTGATGGAATTTGTGTTGACTTTTTGTGTGTGTTGTAGATCTGCCAATTGCAAGAAGATCATCACTTCATCGGTTTCTTGAGAAGAGGAAAGATCGGTATGTATCTATATATAACGTCTCGATTATGTAGTCCCGTTATTCCTTTTTGAGGGTCTCAAGTATATATTTTTGTTTCGATGTTCAACACTATCCTATTAAATTACTTGCATTAATTAATCTTATATGATCTAATAATGTATCTTTTATCTCAAAAAATTAAAGTAAAATAAAAAATACACGTCCTAGGCGTGGAAGATCAAAGTCGGTCGGATAACTGAATGCGGGTTCACATGATGGATTCAAATTAGTCACTTAATACTGATTGTTAATCCAAAAGTATAGTCTGATTCGCGTTACAATGTGATAGTATATTTATATTTTTATTTATTTATTTATTTGCAGAGCTGTTGTTAGGGGGCCTTATCATCAAGTTCAAGAACATCGAGAATCTTCTTCAAAGGGACATGACCAGCTTGAACTCAGATTATAATCTCTTGTTGCATTAGATTATATAGTTCAATTTTTTATGGCATATTGTGTAATTTATCTACCATTATATTCCTGCATTTAATTTGAGTGTTTTACAGAAGGCTTTAGCTTTATAGTAATGAAAATGTACTAGAGTTAAGTTAAAAATTTAATAGGAAAAAATTGATGCCTCTGGCGATATGTCTCGAAGGGATTATTCAACTGTAATGAATCAAAATCGAAATTCAAATGCATCTCTTATTGAGATTATAAATGGATTATTTTTATGAAATAATTTGAGTATATGTTAATTTAGTTTACATGAATTTGGGAACATAAAAGGCAAGGTAAATGTTATATAATTTGAGTTGGAGTACAATTTATTTTGGGTAGAATCTATATTTTTAAGGTTTGCGAGTAAAATTAGTATTTTTCACCGTTCACACTTTTTTTTTTGTGTGGAACCCGAATAAGATTTGAAGTTGATATAAAAAATTATACTAATAAAGAGCTCATTGTCTACTAGTAGAGTAAGAGTGTTTGTGGTAAGAAAAGTCACACATCTATCAACACTTTATAGGTCGAACATGTCATCATAAACTTTGCGTTACAGTTTACATCTCCTATATTGTAGTTTTTCACATAATTTCAAATGCGAATTTGTCAACGGTTTATAGATCAAGTATGTTATATAAGACTTTTTCCATCTGAAATGTACATCTTTTATTTGGAAAATTCTATTATGGGTGTACATGTAGTACACCCATAATAGAATTTCCCCTTTTATGAGATTAGAGTCTCTTACACGCGATTCTCCAATAGAGATACGAGCTTCACTCATCATCCAAAAAGTAAAATAAAGGCTTATATACATATTAATTTAGAGAACCTCAATCTACACTTTGTGATCGAGTAAGTCATATCCAAATTCATTGTCCGAAATTCATTTTGTTACTTAAATAAAAAAATTCTAACTAGCACGTAGCCCGTCGAAAGAAAATTGACGGGAGTTCATTATTTAATAAAAATAAATTAAATTATTAGACGCAAATATGTTTAGTAGTTTGAAATTTTTTTAGAGGTGAGAATCTTTAATTTTAATAAAACTC